>CM068296.1:584229-1830920 GCA_034768395.1 Linum lewisii
TTGTTCGAAATGCTAGATTTGTCCAAAAATGCGCTAGATTTATCCAAAAATGCGCTAGATTTGTCCCAAATAAGGCTAGATTTGTTTGAAATGTGCTAGATTTGTTCGAAAATAAATGTCACATGCTAAATTTATCCAAAAATGCGCTAGATTTGTCCCAAATAAGGGGCTAGATTTGTCTGAAATGCGCTAGATTTGTCTAAAAATGCACTTGATTTATCCGAAATGCTCTAGATATGTCCAAAAAAATGCGCTAGATTTGGCCCAAAATGCGCTAGATTTGTCCCAAAATGCCCTAGATTTGTCCCAAAAATGTGGTAGATTTGTCCCAAAATGCGCTAGATTTGTCCCAAAATGCGCTAGATTTGTACCAAAAAAGGTGCAAGATTTGTCCTAGAATGCGCTAAATTTGTCCAAAAATGCGCTAGATTTTGTCCCTAACTACGCTAGATTTGTTCCAATATCGCTAGATTTGTCCCAAAATGCGCTAGACTTGTCACAAAAAATGCGCTAAATTTGTCCCAAAATGCGCTAAATTTGTCCCAAGATGCGCTAGATTTATCCCAAGATAAGCTAGATTTGTCCCAAAATGCGCTAGATTTGTCCCAAAATGCGCTAGATTTGTCCAAGAAAGGCGCTAGATTTGTCCCAAAAAATGCGCTAGATTTGTCCCGACAAATGCGCTAGATTCGTCCAACAAATGCGCTAGATTTGTCCCAAAATGCGCTAGATTTGTTCCAAAATACGCAAGATTTGTCCCAAAATACGCTAGATTTGTCCAAAAAGATGCTAAATTTGTCCCTAAAATGCGCTAGATTTGTCCCAAAAACTAGACTAAATGCGTTACATTTGTAAAAAATGCGCTGAAATGTGGAGTAGGTTTATAAAAAATTCTGTCAAAATTCTGAGACTAGATTTGTCAAAATTCTGGGACTAGTTTGTCAAAATTCTAGGACTAGATTCGTCAAAAAGTGGTCTAGATTCGTCAAAATTTCGGGACTAGATTTTTTGAAAACTGTACTAGATTTGTTAAAATTTTGGACTAGATTTATCAAATTCTGGACTACATTTGTCAAATTTTTGAACTAGATTTGTCGAAATTTTGGACTAGATTTTTCAAAATCTGGACTACATTTGTCAAAATTTTGGACTAGATTTGTCGAAATGTGGACTAGATTTGTCAAAATATTGGACTAGATTTGTCAAAAAATTGGACTAAATTTGTAAAAAACTGGACTAGATTTGTCAAAATCTGGACTAGATTTGTAAAAAAAACTGGACTAGATTTGTTAAAAACAAGACTAGATTTAACAAAAACTGGACTAGATTTGTCAAAACTGGACTAGATTGTAAAAAATTGGACTAGATTTGTCAAAATTTTGGACTAGATTTGTCAAATTCTTAGACTAGATTTGTCAAAATTTGGACTAGATTTGTCAAAATTGTGGACTAGATTTGCCAAAATGTGGACTAGATTTGTCAAAATTTTGGACTAGATTTGCCAAAATGTGGACTAGATTTGTCAAAAAACTGGACTAGATTTGTCAAAATTTTGATTAGATTTGTCAAAATTTTGGACTAGATTTGTCAAAATTCTGGACTAGATTTGTCAAATTCTGGACTCGATTTGTCTAAATTTTGGATATGTCAAAATTCTGGACTAGATTTGTCAAAATAATGGACTACATTTGTCAAAATTTTGAATTAGATTTGTCGAAATGTGGATAGATTTGTCAAAAACTGGACTAGATTTGTCATAATTTTGGACTAGATTTGTCAAAATTGGACTAGATTTGTCAAAAACTGAACTAAATTTGTCATAATTTTGGACTAGATTTGTTGAAATGTGGACTAGATTTGTCAAAAAACTGGACTAGATTTGTCAAAATCTAGACTAAATTTGTCAAATTCTTGAACTAGATTTGTAAGAAAGATTCGTAAAAAATTGTGCAAAAATAGCTAATATTCACCTGGATGGTAGTAAACTGTCTAAAATATCTACAAAACCACATTTGGCCTCAAAATTTGGAGAAAATCTAGGCATTCAAGCCATAATACCGCAATTAATGGTTTTTGGTCATTTCGGTGATGGTTAACCTATGAAAAATGGGAAAACTCAAAATGACTAAAATTCTCTAGATGTAGTAAAATGTATGAAATATCTGCCAAACCACGGTTGACCTCAAAATTTGGAAAAAATCTAGGCATTTAAGCCATAATACCGTAATTTTCGGCTTTTTTTTATTTGATGATGATTAGCCTATGAAAAATTGGAAAAACTCAAAATGGCTATTATTCTCTTGATGGTAGTAAATTGTCTGAAATATCTGCCCAACCACGTTTGGCCTCGAAATTTGGAGAAAATCTAGGCATTTAAGCCATAATATTATAATTTTTAGATAAATTTGTCCCAAATTCTTGGTTAGATTTGTCCCAAATTGTGGGTTAGATTTGCCACAAATTGTGGGTTAGATTTGTCCCAAATTGTGGGTTAGATTTGTCCCAAATTGTGGGTTAGATTTGTCACAAATTGTGGGTTAGATTTGTCACAAATTGTGGGTTAGATTTGTCAAAATTGTTGTTAGATTTGTCCAAATTGTGGGTTAGATTTGTCCAAATTTGGGTTAGATTTGTCACAAATTGTGGGTTAGATTTGTCACAAATTGTGGGTTAGATTTGTCACAAATTGTGGGTTAGATTTGTCCCAAATTTGGGTTAGATTTGTCACAAATTGTGGGTTAGATTTGTCACAAATTGTGGGTTAGATTTGTCACAAATTTGGGTTAGATTTGTCACAAATTGTGGGTTGATTTGTCACAAATTGTGGGTTAGATTTGTCACAAATTTTGGGTTAGATTTGTCACAAATTGTGGGTTAGATTTGTCCCAAATTGTGGGTTAGATTTGTCACAAATTGTGGGTTAGATTTGTCACAAATTGTGGGTTAGATTTGTCCCAAATTGTGGGTTAGATTTGTCACAAATTTTGGGTTAGATTTGTCACAAATTGTGGGTTAGATTTGTCCAAATTGTTGGTTAGATTTGTCCACAAATTGTGGGTTAGATTTGTCCCAAATTGTGGGTTAGATTTTCCCAAATTTGGGTTAGATTTGTCACAAATTGTTGTTAGATTTGTCACAAATTGTGGGTTAGATTTGTCCAAATTGTTGGGTTAGATTTGTCACAAATTGTGGGTTAGATTTGTCACAAATTGTGGGTTAGATTTGTCCAAATTTGGGTTAATTTTCCAAATTTGGTTAGATTTGTCCAAATTGTGGTTAGATTTGTCCAAATTGTGGTTAGATTTGTCACAAATTTGGTTAGATTTCCCAAATTGTGGGTTAGATTTGTCACAAATTGTTGGTTAGATTTGTCCAAATTGTGGGTTAGATTTGTCCAAATTGTGGGTTAGATTTGTCACAAATTTGGGTTAGATTTGTCACAAATTGTGGGTTAGATTTGTCACAAATTGTGGGTTAGATTTGTCCCAAATTTGGGTTAGATTTGTCCAAATTGTGGGTTAGATTTGTCACAAATTGTGGGTTAGATTTGTCACAAATTTTGGTTAGATTTTGTCACAAATTGTTAGTTTAGGTTTGTCACAAATTGTGGGTTAGATTTGTCACAAATTTTGGGTTAGATTTGTCACAAATTGTGGGTTAGATTGTCACAAATTTGGTTAGATTTGTCCAAATTGGGGTTAGATTTATCCCAAATTTGGGTTAGATTTGTCACAAATTGTGGGTTAGATTTCCCAATTTGGTTAGATTGTCACAAATTGTGTTAGATTTGTCCCAAATTGTGGGTTAGATTTGTCACAAATTTTGGGTTAGATTTGTCACAAATTTTGGGTTAGATTTTCACAAATTGTGGGTTAGATTGTCCAAATGTGGTTAGTTTTATCCCAAATTTGGGTTAGATTTGTCCAAATTGTGGGTTAGATTTTCCCAAATTTGGGTTAGATTTGTCACAAATTGTGGTTAGATTTGTCCAAATTGTGGGTTAGATTTGTCCCAAATTGAATGGGTTAGATTTGTCACAAATTTTGGTTAGATTTGTCAAATTTGTTAGATTTTCCAAATTTGTGGTTAGATTTGTCCCAAATTGTGGGTTAGATTTGTCCAAATTGTGGGTTAGATTTGTCACAAATTTGGGTTAGATTTGTCACAAATTGTGGGTTAGATTTGTCACAAATTGTGGGTTAGATTTGTCCAAATTGTGGTTAGATTGTCCAATTGTGGATGTAATTTGTCACAAATTGTGGGTTAGATTTGTCACAAATTGTGGTTAGTTTGTCCAAATTGGGTTAGATTTGTCCAAATTTTGGGTTAGATTTGTCACAAATTGTGTAGTTTAGATTTGTCCCAAATTGTGGGTTAGATTTGTCACAAATTGTGGGTTAGATTTGTCACAAATTGTGGGTTAGATTTGTCCAAATTGTGGGTTAGATTTGTCACAAATTGTGGGTTAGATTTGTCCAAATTTTGGGTTAGATTTGTCCAAATTGTGGGTTAGATTTGTCCAAATTTGGGTTAGATTTGTCACAAATGTGGGTTGATTTGTCCCAAATGTGGGGTTAGATTTGTCCAAATTTTGGGTTAGATTTGTCACAAATTGTGGGTTAGATTTGTCCAAATTGTGGGTTAGATTGTCCAAATTTGGGTTAGATTTGTCACAAATTGTGGGTTAGATTTGTCCAAATTGTGGGTTAGATTTGTCCAAATTGTGGGTTAGATTTTCCCAAATTTGGGTTAGATTTGTCACAAATTGTGGGTTAGATTTTCCAAATTGTGGTTAGATTTGTCCAAATTTGGGTTAGATTGTCCAATTGGGTTAGATTGTCCAAATTGTGGGTTATTGATTTGTCCAAATTTGGGTTAGATTTATCCAAATTTTGGGTTAGATTTGTCACAAATTGTGGGTTAGATTTGTCACAAATCGTGGGTTAGATTTGTCCAAATTGTGGGTTAGATTTGTCCCAAATTGTGGGTTAGATTTTCACAAATTGTTTGTTAGATTGTCACAAATTGTCCCAGAATTTGGTACAAATTTCTGGGCTAGATTTGGAACTTCCTACCAAAAAATACCATATATTTTAATTTGAGAATAAATATTAAATTCTATGAAATTTATGAAACAACAAATTACATAACATTAGTAGAATTATTTTATATGAAATATACATTATGGAGTTACATATTATGACAAACACATTTAAGAATATATTATTTGAATAATATATTAGAAGAAATCTGAATGGTTGTCAATTAAATCGCTTAGCCACAAATATGAGGCCGAATGCTGATGTAGAACGCTGAGTGTCAATTTTTAATGATAGATAGACAAAAATTAGAACGGAAAGATGTGATTGTCAAGTTAGCATAAATAGGGTACAAATTATACATTTTATGATAGAGGAACTTGTTTGTTAAATTTACAAAGTAGAGGGAGTAAAGTATTATAATCTCATTTATTTATTTTTCTATCCATAGACTCACGTTTTTTTCAATTCTAAATAATAATAATATTATTATTATTACTTTGTATGTGAAAATTTCGAAGCAAGTTTTTTAGTTGGAGCAATTGTGAGAACTCCGAGCACGAAAATAATTTTGAATTATTAGTAGGAATTAATAAAGGAATTTTTATTAAATCAAAACTCTTGAATTTTAAGTATGGCAAGTTCATTTTTTCATCACTTATGTAAATTAAATTAAATCCCAAATTTACCCTCACTTGGTAAATTCTAAATATCCTCGAAACATCTATCGAGGAAGTGAGGATGATCGATAGGCGATAACACCCGCGTGTCACATAATAAATGGCTCTCTTGTGAAATGATGAACTATCTCGAGCCAAAGAAAAAACACCACCTAAAGAAAACACGGAATCTCCCGTGCAGTGGACACACCTGAGGCAAATGAAGGGTTCTTTGACCTCAGAAGAGACGTAACTCACACTGCATCACCCTTAATGTTAACCTGCAAAATTCTAGAAAGAAGAGACCATACACAAGCATCCTACGAGTCAAAAGCTCGACCAATGATACCCGGGTAAGAGGTAGGGGTCGTTTGGTTGATGAAATTGGGTCCGTGAATTGAGTCCCAATTCCCGGGCCACGAGGAATAAACCCAAATAATTATACTACAATTCTAAGTGGGTCGAGATTTGAAATTCAATTCTCAAACCTAATTCCATCAACCAAACCACCCGTAAATCATCCGAATATTAATATCTCGTTCTATTAATATCTTATCGTTATGCGTTTTGCACGCGTCTAGAAGCGCGTTGGAATTCCTTTCTTTCTACTGAAGTTTCTGACCTCAGCAGTGACGTCATAATTGAATTTGTCGTTTTTGGCAACACCACAAACATAAATGACAATTTTTATCTTTTGGGAATTGACGTTTGTTTATTGGTTTAACCATGGTAACGGTTCGGTTTCGAGTTCGAAAACGGGTATATATATAATGTTCGAGTTGAGTAAATGTATTTCTGATGGCCTCAACCGAGGCCAGTGAAAGGTGATCCGACCTTAAAAGAGACATAACTCATTTTACATCATTCTACTTATCGGTCTAAAAAAAACTTGAAAGAAAAATACCTGAAATAAACATCTCTACAAGTCAGAAAGTCAACTAAAAAAATATCTATACCCGAGTACGACGTACCACATGAAGTACTAAATTCTTGTAGACCTAAAATCATTCAGACTAGATCTGATATACACATGTCAATATCTCATTAGAGGAATACATCAAGATCATCAAGGATGACGAAAAATTCTTCAATGCGCCCAACGTCGTAATCATAACGAAGGCAATGCTCAAGTCCAACCAGGAAACGTCTAAGTTTTCTGGGCTCTGTAGAGTAGGATCTCTCGTCACACCCTACTAACCGCCACATATTACGTGCAATTTCGTATCTTCAAAACACAAGAGAGCGAATATGAAATTCTCATTACGCAAATCACCTTCCACTAGTGTCATTTACTCTAATCTCGTCTCATATTCTAATCTTTCATCTCGCACCGTATCTAAAACCATCTTAGATCCGAAATTTCGACCCCAAAAGCTTCCAAATCAATAAACCAAAACCCTAACAAACGGTCAAAATTCAAGAACCCAAACTCAACAAACTACTTTACCTACATAGTAAATGCCGTTTTCTTTCCCTCCAAGTTTCATCCTCTCTATAAAAGCTCACACCTCCATTAGAGAGATCTTACAGAGAATTCCAGAGAAAAATGGCGACTGCAAATTCGAATTCAGAGATCTGGGTAATCACATTCCATGGCCAAGGACACCTCCTCCCAACTTTCGAGCTCTGCAATCAGTTCCTCTCCAGAAATCTCAGAATCACTCTGTTCATTTCCGCCACCGTCTCCTCCTCTGTTCCGCCGTCGCTTGCCGCCGCCGGCGGCAAGCGACTCGACATCGTCGAGTACCAGCCCCTCCCCCATTCCCGCCGCCGAACGGGGATCATCACGAAGATGATGGGTTCGAGAAGCGGCGGCAGCTGGAGCGGGTTCAGATGTCGGAGTGTCTCCGGGCGGCGGCGACCCGTCAGGGTCAAACCGGTTTGTGCGATTGTTGATCATTTGATCTCGTGGGTGGGATTGGTTTTGGATGAGATGGAGATTCCTGGCGATTGGGTTCTTCACTTCCGGAGCTTGCTCGACGGCCATGGATCATGCTTTGTTGAAGGCTGAATTGGGGGATTCCGGCGTCGGCGCCGGTGAGACCCGGCTGCTTCTCGGGTTACCGGAGGATATGGCGGTTACGGAGTCGGATCTTAAGAGAAGACCGTTTGGGCCGCATGGAAGGCATGGGCCGCCAAAACTAGAGTCCAATGGGCCTATGATGGGCCGAGATTCTGGGCCTCCGAGATCAGGAATGGGTCCACCTAGGCCTGGTGGACCTCCGCATTGGTTTCAAGATATGGAAGGGTTTACCCAGTACCTTTACAACACGTGTGACGATTTGGAAGGTCCATTCGTCGAGTACCTGAACCGGGTTTTTGAGAAACCGGTTCGAGCAGTGGGTCCGTTGTTGCCTGCTAAGTACTGGAAGTCATCCGGTTCGCTGTTTCGTGACCAACAAGTAAGAGTGGAGCGGGAGTCGAGCATCAAGGAAGAGGAAGTGATCAAGTGGCTAGACTCTAAACCAACCGGTTCGGTTCTTTACATATCATTTGGTAGCGAGGTCGGCCCAACCCCAGAAGAATACTCACGACTATCCAACGCACTCGAAGCATCAAACCAACCGTTCATCTGGGCAATCCAACTCAAACCCACAAACCGACCCAACCACCACCACGACGACAACGACTTCTACCCTCACGGCCTCGACAAAAGGGTCAAGGACCGAGGCCTAATCATCCATGGATGGGCCCCACAGCTCCTCATCCTAACCCACCGTTCCATCGCCGCATTCCTCTCCCACTGCGGGTGGAACTCCACAGTGGAGGCTATCATGCGCGGGGTGCCCATACTGGCGTGGCCAATCAGAGGCGACCAGTACCACAACGCCAAGCTGGTGGTGAAGCACTGGCGTGCGGGGACAATGGTCAGTCAGGACATGTCGAAGATGGTCGACGAGGATGAGATACGAGAAGGGATAGATGCCATAATGAGAGATGAGGAAGTGAAGAGGAATGCATTGGGTATTTGTGCCAAGTTTGGAGATGGGTTTCCTATGAGCTCTCATGATGCCCTAGATGCTTTCAAGGGTTCTATCTTGAAGTAACTAATAGTAAGCAAACTTCCTTTACAAGGAAAGTGCTTACTTTCTTAACACTTCATCCTATTAGTGAGTCAAGTGTTTACGAGAACTAATCTCGAACTCGAAATCTCGTCCAGAATCTCGCACATTTTTACTATGTGCTTTCCAGTTTCGTGTACTATTTACTTCAAGTTTGATGTCAAAACCAACCCTTATATGGGTCAATCTAATACATTACTATACTTCGTAATTACGAACTTGAAACCTTGTGTAAACCGGCTTATTTTTCTTAGACCAATTGAGTAACACGTTCACGAACTCAGTTAATCAATTTTAACCATTAACCATATTGCCAATCCTACTGAAAATGTCAAACGAAACTGTTACCTTAACGATCTAGACTCGAACCTCACGAACCAACATTCGAAATACGACAAGAAAGCACCTATCTCGACAATCGAAACTATTACTGAAAAGAGTTATAAGTGAAGGCAAATCATATATCATCCCTTGTGGCACTATGAACAAGCTGGTAAGACTATAGGACAATGAAGAACAATGGCAGTTTCCTTTTTCTTTGTTCTATCAGAGAAACTTTCTATGCAAGAAAACTACCGAAAACCCAGAAGAGAGAAACCGAACAACACATATTTGAATGACGGAGACGATCGAAAATGTGTATTACCGAAAGGATCTGCAAGAATGTGATTCTGGGGAAGAATCGGTTTGCTGTGACGCTACGATGGATCCAAGTTGGGAACAATTGCAGATGATAGCTGTATATGGGATACTCGAACTGCCCCTATCAAACGTTCGGGGAGCTCGTCGGTCGTGTTTGCCTGCGGAAACATGACAGAGTGATCAGCATTTGTGAACGGAAACCGTGGAATGAGTTGGCTTCTGATTTGTTGTAGACCGAGGTGTAACACGAATTTTGTCAATCATATACATTACAGAGAGGCAAGATTCGGGCAAGTGAAAGACAATTGTCAGGGTTTTGATTCAACACGAAGGATTAATATCGAACGTGGATAGGCGTACCTGTACAAGGAAAGCCATGTCAACGACTAAGGTAGTTATGACGCCAATCACAAGTCCTAGAACTCCGTTGGCAACGGTTGAAGAACCGATATCGACATCCACCTACAAATATGCATCAACCATCATAAGACGAAACAAATTGAATAGTGTCCGGTATCATACGTAATTCGAGGATTTGCTTACCTCAAGGTATTTCGGACCACGGATATAGTTGCAGTCGACCGCCTTTCCTAATAAACACGGGGTACTTCCGACACTTTGACGTACGATCCATGATCCCTGCGGTGATACAGTCTCCAGAAATCAGTCATCGCCTCACTCTTCATTCAGTTCAAGTAAAATGGAGGCTGCCTATTACATAGAGGAGAAACTACCTTGGGAACTGACGGAATCAGTTTGCATCTACTGTTGCGAAACTCGTCATCACCGTCAACAAACCGCTCCAAGAGAGATCCCGGGACTAATGCTTTTGTCACAAAGTAAAATACCATACTGTAATGTGTTGAACCAGGGACCTGCAGAGTGATACAAAACTACATCAAGAACGAACACCAAAGTTTAAGCAATGTCTCTGCAATATCGAAAAAGTTCGACTTACTTGCAGATTGAACACCACAGAGAAAAGTCCTTTCTCTGAAGCAACCTAAACCAAAAAGCACAGTTCGCAAAGGTAAGTCAAGAACAGTGAAAAGGTAAAAACATTACGAAACTTCAAGACGTGGAACTGTGAATGTAAGGAAGGATGAGGCAAAGAGTTCTTACTTGTGCTGCACATCCTTGACGCCTAGCGACGTGATCCATTCTTTTCGTGTCTTTGAACCAATCAACAGCAACTAGATCCATCAAATGTTTTCCAGCAGGGATCTGCACAAAACGTCCCATGTAAGTCGAAGAGCAATAATAATGATACATAGAAATAGTTACTAGGTAAAGGCAAGTCACCTTAGTTTTGTCAAAGCAGAAGTTTCTGCTGCGGACTCTGAAGTTGTTCCCCTCAGAGATTTTCCAGCAATCACGGCCGTTTTCTCGTTCATCGTAGCGTAGATTACCAGAAAACCAGGAATGGTCGATTTCATCTACAGGTTCTTCTAGAGCTTCATATCGGGAAAAAAAAAATCTGATTAGAAGAAGAAGTGATAGAAGTAACAAGTTATCAGAGAGAAAGACTTCTCCAGCAAGCATCCACCTGCTTTCTTCCCATCAATCTCCTGACTAATTGCGTAAGCCTAACCAAAGAAGTAAAAAAAACCGAAAGTCACGATTAGATAATTGGCTATATGATTTTTTTTTCCCGAAATTCAGATGTGGCTAGGTTATCCACCAACCTCCTGCTCTTCTTCAGCAATTTGGAATTCTTCGTCCTCGTCAGAGTACTCATCCATCATGGCTGAGTTTCTGCCTGCTGCGGTCATTTGATCAAGAGAAGCAGAACGATGATGAGCTAAAGAATCTTGCAACTTTAGACTCTTCTTGGACGAAATGGAAGCTGAGGCCATGTTGACCATGACGGGGATTCTTGGTGGAGCACCTCTTTCATCTGATTGGGCGAACCATTCACGTAATCCTGGAAAGCACATTATTCAAGAAACTCAGAGAAGTAGAAAAAATTATACGATTCTCTAACAGACTTAAAGTCACTCGATATTCCGAGTAGTCTTTTGTAAACCCTATGGAAAATAACCAAATGAGGGATTGAGGGACAAAAGCAACTTGCAAAGCAGACAGACAGCAAGTTGATTATTATAAACACAAGTACACACCAGCGACACTATTCAACATCTGAAGGAGACAGTGCTGCTGAAACGATGAAACATAACCGACACCCCATCCTTTCAAATCAATCTGGATAAGATGCTGGACCTGACTTCTGGGTCTCCCGTTCCTGGGTTTTAGAGGAGAAATGTTGAACCCCCCACCTGTAAATATACAGATTCACGATGCGGCAAAGACAATAGCAATAAACCATTCATTAATTTTAGATGTGTGATAAGAAAGCAGTCAACTTACTCTCGATATGAGCCCGCACATAGCCTGGTTGTGAACCACAATTCTCGTGCTCTCTAGAACGAAATAGGACAACTGGAAAACAGCACAGGAATTTCTGAAGCCAGCCGAAAAATTGGATATTAACAATGATCAACTGATTGAAAGCAACTTACCGTAACTTCCATCATCATTTCGCCGCCAGTAGCGTACATAGCAAAGATCACGTGGCCATACAAACCTGCAGACCATCAACATATGAGCACCGAATTGAGGATAATTTTCAGTGTCATACACATGCGCCTTAACCATATCGATTAACGGCTACTGTTAAGGGAAACAGCAGAACAAATAAGACTACTTCTACGCTAAATATTGTCTAATTACATTACTGACAATTCCAAAATGACAAGAAAGCATATTACATCGAAAACCAATCCAGTTGAAGCCTATGGTACAGTACTGCTGTATGTCCATCAACCTCCTCAACCAAACTACCATACTGGAAAGTGCAATCCCACCTGCACGAGACACAGAATAATTGTTAACACAAATTTTGCAACTATATGAACTTGTAATAAGACGGCGCAAAGCTCCTTCAAAAGCACATAAAAGGGTTGATCATTACAAGCAAGTAAATCTCACGTTTTCAAACAGGTACTCATCGGTAGTAAACAAACACATCATAATACTTTTGATGTCCTTATTGGGAGGATCTTTTGTTATTTTGTTATTTTTACCCTTTCATATATTCTTTTACAAATGCCTTTTATAGCATTGCCTCGGAAAGATGCAGCTACATATGAATTGGAAAACACATGGAAGTCAAGCAAAAAGAAAAATTATAGTATGCAATCTGAAAAACCTACTCAAACCGTGTCCCATCCATGCTCATTACTTGTTCAAATATCTCTTCGCATGTAGCCTCAACAACACCGACAGCCTTCATTGCTCTACTACAGCTCCTTGGCTACAGCAGAAAGCAAGAAAATAATGGGTGAAAAGAGTAACTACCATAGCATAGGTAATAAGCACCAAGGAAACAAGTATTGGTTTCATACAAGGTATTCGACTTCAAGAAGTTCTTCAAATATGCGAAGTCCTGTCCATCACAAGACAAAGAAAGGGTTATAAAGGATGGAGTTGAGAGACCAAATATCATCAGTAGCACTACACCACGTCCCCCATCGAATCAAAAAAGATAGAACCTTCAACTGATCCCTTAAATTTCGATCTATCGAGTGTCAGTGAGTTGTGATACGAACAAGTGGTTTGTGCATAAGAAGTCACCATTTTGACATTGCAGCAGCCGCCAATGCTTTCTGGAAAATGCTTGATTGCTAGCATTCTGGTTGGTTAATTCCGAGTCAATTTCTCTGGTCCAATCAAATACCGACTCAGGGAGACCTGACAATTAAAATAACAAAAAAAGTTTGGTCAACAAGACATTAACCGAATATGACTTCAGCATAATGAGCAAAAGAATATCACCTTTTCCAACAGTTGTTCTCCGTAACAGATTTGGATGAGAGACCTCTTCATCCTCTTGAGCGCTAAACCTGAAAATGTTTAGATGTTCAAAAATGAACCAACTGTTGTGCTCCTTGACGGTATCTCCAACTTAAATCTTAAATGAAAAAGTTCCAATTCGATCCGTGTAGCATGTACAACTAGCAGCAACTTATGGAACATATCTCTCAAGCCAAACACGGAAACTGATTTATGCTTAATTAAGTGAAACAAAGCAAACTGTTGGATAGGCACTCACTGACTTTCGTGGTCTGAGGAGGAAGCAGCCCTTCCGTTATCCATCCCAGATTTATATTCAAAAGATACATATTTGTTCCCATTTGACGCCTGGGACTCTTGATGCTGCACATCACATCATCGGTTAAGACCATATAAAAAATATCAAGTACATGAGAACCAACTTTGTTCGTTTAACCATAAACACTATATTTTAGGAAATTAGAACCCGAATAATATCCTCCCTGAGTATATGTAAACACACAATAATCAATGTACAGTCAGACCAAGGCACCAACCAAGTACCTCATATATTTGAACAAGCAGTTCAAAGTTCAAACTATAACCAAGCAGGAAGATGAGGCACAAAAGTCTGATACATGAGAAGCAGGACGTGTTAACAAAAACCAGTAAAACCAAACAAACCTGGTCAATTACAAACTGAATTTTTTCCTTCCAGATGAGCGCCTCCTGGATGTTAAATGCTGCCATCTGGACAAAAACAATGACCGCATGATGCCAATGAATATATTTTTAATAATACAGTAGCATAAGTAAGAAAAAAGTATCAATGAATCTAAGCAACTAGTGAACTGGGACAAGGCTCAACCCGTACTAGCATGCGTGTGTATGCCATATCATATGCAATACATGGTGAAACCCACAGTGGCACCTTCTTATTATAAAACTAATTAAGTTCAACACAAACAGTATAACGGATTTTGACAAAGATCACTCACCGTAATCCTGTGATATTTCTCCTTCTTGTTGTAGACAGATAGCACATAAACCATCTGCAGCAACAAAAGTACACAGTAATTAACCAGTCAAAACATACCACGCAAAAGCTAAAAAATCATAAGGAAATGCTCAAGCCAGTAGATTGACCATTTGTAGTACATCCACTAACTAATACCAACTATGCAGGAACCCTCCCGAGACTGACCTGTAGTTGCTAAGCAACCATGGTATGGCATTAGCTAGCTTATTTAGGAAAAACAAAAAATTCATCTTCCAATAGACTTGCTAGACTCAAACCTATGAACACCAAAATTTCAGTCGTGTAGCTAGTATCTACAAGAACTAGGCAGCTGTGAATTCCTTTTTATATGAAGGAACCAAGAAGCCATTAGCAGCAACAGTAACAGATATAGGGTAGTACCTCTTTCAGCCTGGCTAGGAAACACTGAATTCAATCAAACAAGGATTCATGAAACTAAATTGGTACAAGCTACAATGCAAACAAAACATCAGCTAGGAAAAATAAAGACAAACTCACAAGTCCATGATGAGTCTTCAAGCCTCGATCCTCCACCCTACAATTCCCATCGATCAAGAGGGTCTTGATTGGTACCTGAATCTTTCCATTTTCCATTACCATCCAAACCAAGGGGAAAAAAAACTCTTCCAAATACACGACACCACAATTGACTTCATTCAGTACTTCAAATTGCCAGAAAAAGATGAACAAAAACAATCCCCAAAAGCAACCAAAACAAAAAAAAAATCCGTAAAGTTGCAGTGTAAAAGTTGATGAACAGAAAGAAAGCAATTCAAACAGAGAACCAGCTCAGGAGCATCATGTTTCTTTACTAGGTCAGCAAAAAAATTCACAGAGATTCCCCCCTGGAAAGCTTAGCATCATTTCGTTCATCACAGCTCTCTATCACAAGCTAGTGTAAAGAATCCTAGCATCAACAGTGAACTACCTAACTTTTTGCTCACCAAACAGAAAGCTAAAACTCAGAATTGGACCTAGATTACCTGATTATCCTGCGGTTTCTTCTTGTAGTAAGCAAGAACTCGCGGCTCCAGCACGAAGTACCTCATGTGGATGAACGATCGCCCGATCTTCCTCCTCCCGTACCGCACCATCCATCCTTCATATATCACCTTCGACATTTTTTCCCCCACAGCTAGAGATCGTTTTTCACTTCCCCGTCTCGCAGAATTCGAAGCCTCGGAGTGAGTACACTTCAGTTAGATCGTTTCCTCTCTGTTTTTGCTTCCGATTCCTGCGAGATCACCTGCCTAAAACCTCAGGTGACCTGATCGCTCATCGCTACAAAACTACTTACAAACAAAAACCTCCAGCGCCGCCGACTCCTCCTCTTGCCGGCAGCGATGAAATCCTAGTTGAAGAATCCGGAATTCAGTCGAGCTTCAATTGCCGCATCGGCGGCGATCCGATGAGCCGGCTAGACGAGAAATCGAGAGTGTGAAAGCGGAAAATTCAAAGAGAGAGAGAGAGAACGAAGCTGAGCTGCCGGCGAGAATGGAAGACCAGAACAAACGGCACCGTTTCGGCGGTGAGATAGACAGCTCGGGAATCGGACCCGGTTGGGATTTTTTTTTATGAGAGAGAAAGATTCTGACGGACAGAGTTAAGAATATAATAAAAGGAAACGTGGTGGGCTGTGATTGGACGAAGACTTTCTTTTGGGCTTTCCATTTGGGCTGGAATCTTCTTCCTTGGGCTTTACGCCCTTTAAGCTTTTTTTCCAAATATTTTGAAGTAGGTTGTTTTTGTTTCAAAAATAAAGTTTAGTGACCATTTCGCAATCCGATATAATACAAAATTTAAACTAATTTAACTTAAACAATAAACATTATGAATTTAATTTAATTTGAATATTGATTAAATAAAATCATTTAAAGGTGATAAAATATTAAAATTTCATTAATAAAAAAGGTCAATGTGTGCCCATAACATCAACACAAAACAACAAAATTAGAAACCCCAATGATTAAATGAAAAAAATAATGTCATTTCAATTTAAGATTATGTGTTACTTAACATTTTTCCAAAAAGAAAATTGTAATTAAAAAATTTCAAATTGGTCCCAGCGGGGCTCGAACCCGCGAACTTCGGCTCATAAGACCAATGCTCTAACCAACTGAGCTACAGGACCTTGCACATTATAATGAATGAAATGATGAATTTGAAAATTAATTATAAATATCACTAAGTTAAAATCATAGGTATCTATTATGGTGACAAAACTTAGATACTAATTTTTTTAATTTACAAGTAACGATTTTCATAATAGGTACTTGATTTGTTAGTTTTTGGTAGGTAGTCATTTTTTTATAAATACCGAGCCACATTTCAGGAATATCACTACGAAAAAATAGACATTAATAATTTATTTTTATGGTAAACTATATAAAATCCACATTCGAATAATTGAATATAAAATAATTTCATTTCTATTAAGAGTATATAGAAAAAGATATCACTAACCAAAATCAGACCTACCATACATTCGCGACCAGCTGTTTAACAATTGATAGAAAAATCATATAAGTTTATACCAATTTTTACGATTATCGATTTTATTCACATTACCTCCATTAATTAATTTATCATACCAATACATTTTCCAAAAACACAGGCAATAACATTCATTCATTGACTCAACGAATCAGACACTATAAATCACGAAAACATCGTGTTATTCTCTATTCTTTCATTTTCTCCCTTTGTTTCTCGTTTTCTTTCGTTCCTTCGAACAATATCTTCGTCTTATTCGAACAGAAAAAAAAAATCTACTAATTAATCTCCAGGATGAGTTTGTTTGGCTTGGGCAGGTAATGGATAATCTCAAATAAATTAGGGTTCTTGATTTTGAATTGTTATAACAATTTGATCATTATTTCTCATGTTATTATAATAAATTTGTATTTAATTTTTTTTTGCTATACAGAAACCAGAAGACGTTTCGCCCAAAGAAGAGTGCACCATCTGGAAATAAGGTTAATTTTTTCGTTCATCAAAATTCATGATTCAATCCTCTATAACCCTTTCGAGTCGACTAAATTTCGGGGTTGGTCACCAAATTCGTAATTATGGAACTGATTAACGATCTAATTCAGAGATGAATATATGAATATATGTTAAAAAGATTTTACTTTTTTGTTGTCTATAACACCGTTGATCACCAAATTCGTTGTTACAAGAGACATTACGTCGTGAAAGTACACACACATGTGGTCCAAACACAGTATATAATACATGTACACACTTTTTGCACTCTCGTACACACATACACGTCTACACACGCTCGTACAATCCCTCCGAACTTGTTTTTGTTGTCTATAACCCAGTTGATCACCAAATTCGTTGTTACAAGAGACATGAGTCTTTAAATCGTGAAAGTACATACATACGTGGTCTAAACACAGTATAATACGTGTACATGCTCTCTGCACTCTCTTGCACATCTACACACGCTCGTACGATCCCTCCGAACCGGTCCGATAACCCGATTTCGTCTCGGTTTTGCAGGGAGTACAACTAAGGAAGCACATTGATTCAACCTTGGGAAGTGGTAACCTAAGAGAAGCAGTAAAACTCCCTCCTGGAGAAGATGAAAATGAATGGCTTGCAGTCAACAGTAAATTTCACAAATTTTTACCCTAATTTTTTTACTGTCTGATTAAATCAAAATTAATTTAATTAATCTGATTTTAATTTTTCTTAAGCTGTGGATTTCTTCAATCAAGTGAATCTGCTCTTCAGCACTCTTACAGAGTTCTGCACTCCTGAGAACTGCCCTACAATGTCTGCTGGACCTAAGTAAGATTCAAAATTAATGTTAAATTTATCGTGTTCGTCGAACATTGTTAACGACTTTCGTCGATTTTCGACGAGAAATATGCAGATATGAGTACAGATGGGCAGATGGTGTGCAGATAAAGAAGCCAATTGAAGTGTCTGCACCAAAGTATGTTGATTACTTAATGGATTGGATTGAATCTCAGCTTGATGATCAGTCTATCTTCCCTCAAAAGCTTGGTAATTTGTGTTTCTATCATCCTTGTTTGTTACGGCGATTTCGGAGAATACTGTCGTGCGTCTCGTGGGTTTTGTCGTGCATTTATGAGATCTGGGTTCGTGATTTCATAGAGTATATATATAGTTCGTTAAAAGCTTGGAATTGTTAATAGGGTTTTGATCTGAATCACCTGGTCTGACGAGTTTGTCTGGGTGTTCACAAGTTTTACCGTCATAGATGGTGTCATAAATTTCTAGCAACCCATAAAATTTTTTGGCGAATAGCCACTAAGAAGGTGATTTTGTCTCGTGAGTCTGTCGTGCATCCATGAACTCTAGATTATTTGTCATCAAACAACCACAGTTTTCGAGAATAATAGTTGTTAAAACCTGATCCTTATCACTTGGTATGACGAGTTTGTCTGACATTCATGAGCTCGAGTTTTGTCATGTGTTCATTCAAGATTTGTCGTGCATTTAACCCTAATTTCACCAAAACCGCCACCTAACACGGTTTCGACCAAAACCACCTGGTCTAACAAGTTCGTCATGCATTCATGAGCTCTAGAATCCTCATCTCCTAACCACGGTTACCTCAAACACACTCGTCGAAACCACCAATAACATGTCTCAATCCTCATCACAGAGTCTGATGGCTTTATCGTCGAAAACGGTCTCGATTTTTCGTCTTATTGTGTAGGTGTCCCATTCCCAACAAACTTCAAAGAAGTGGTGAAGACAATCTTCAAGAGGTTGTTTAGAGTGTATGCTCATGTCTACCACAACCACTTCCAAAAGATTGTTAGCCTCCAAGAGGAAGCCCACCTCAACACTTGCTTCAAGCACTTCATCTTGTTCACTCATGTAAGTTCTCTCAATCCCTTTTCCCGAATTACCGACGAGCGTCGGTGGTTACGGTAGAGCATGTACGAGATCTCGGGAGCTTGATTCCCTGCTCTGCCATGCAAGAGATCAGTTCTCGAGGCTCGCACACCCTCTCACCTCGCTATATATACCGAGGATGGGACAGAAGAGATCTCCCTACTATACTGTCTAAATGACACGGGAGCGAGATTTCCTCTACAAAAGAAGTGTAGACATCGTTTTCCGTTATGTTGAATTCCTTGTTTACGACCAAGGAATTGGGAGCATGAATTGACCAATTCCACTCAATTCAAGTGGAATGTACCAAATCCGTCCCATTTGAGTTGGAATTGAATTCCAGATTGGAGCCGGAACTGAATTTTGAAGGAATTAGGCACACACTTTACGACGGAAAACAAGATTCCACCTGAATTGGTCAATTCTTGCCCCCAATTCCTCGACGGAAAACGATTTCTAATGTTCTTATTTTTTCTATGCAGGAATTTGGATTGATAGACAAAAAGGAGCTTGCACCTCTTCAAGAACTCATAGAATCAATCGTGGGAGCTTAGTTAGTTATGCATCATACCAAACCAAGATCAAGTTTTTACTCACTATGTAAAACTTATATATCATATTTCATTTCCTATATACATTTCGTTACGCCGAAAAAATGACGGTCGTTTTTGTAACATGACGATACTCGAGACAGATCAATGACTATATATATTAGGTCTTAAATTCGAGCTTAGATTCGTTTGAGTACCCGTTCTACCCATTTGAGACGTGACACGAAAACACATTCTCGATAGAAAACAGGCACGAGTACCCCATATCCACCTCGTTTTTCGAGCCCTATGACGACACTTGAGGCAGATGAATGACTACATTAGGTCTTAAATTCGAGCTTAGATTGGCCTGAGTACCCGTTCTACCTATTTGAGACGTGACACGAAAACACATTCTCGATACAAAACAGGCATGAGTACCATAGATTAACCTCGTTTTTCGGCCCTAACTTTGACTCATAAGAAAAGGTACCACCTTTACTCATAATATTCATGTAATTAGCTACTAATTACTTTCGAAACCTCTCATCTTTAACCCCCGGAACAATCGTAATTGAAAGATGAACACGACCATGGGTTCGAAACCTCAGAGTCCGCAAAAAACCTCGTAAACCGCGATTACAACAAACAACAACAAGGCTTTGGTATAGTGTTTTAGGGTTTAGGTTCTCAACTTATGAGCAGCAGCAAGTTCAACAGATATGATGAAACTAGACTTACCAGACTCCCTTAGATACTTCACATCCCCGTTCATGAGCTTCACGAGCTTCATGCTCACCAACAACCCGATCCCTTCCTCCGACGTGTCCCCTTCTGTGCCGAACATCTGGCTCAGCACCCCTTCCGGTATCCCCGGTCCTGCATGCGTTATCCTGCAAAAACGAATTTGAGAAACCGTAAACAATGCAGCCCCTAAGCTACCTGGTTTCAGTCACCAATAACTACTTCACATCGAAATGACTTAACCCTTCCGGAATCGAAATGAACAAGAGCAGATCGTGTATACCTGAGCTCGAGGTTTACGAGGTGTACAGATTGACCTAGTCGGTCCTTGGTCAAGTTAGCAGCAACAGTAAGCTGACCAGTAGGTGGGGTGGAGTTGACAGATATCAGCAAGAAATCGGCCAGCACTTGCTGAAGCCGAATGCTGTCTCCGTATAAGGTCTCGGACATGATCTCCTCTGCTGTGTCGTTAACGATACGAATCCCTTTACCGTTGCACTTCATCATCACTTGACTGATCGACGCAACCATCACCTCGTGTAGGGTGAACTCCACCATTTCCAGGTCCAAGCAACTACAAGCAACAATTGCGTTAGAGAGTTTCAAGCGATCAGGCTCTGGTACCATGTCATGAACCGTTATATCCCAATAACTCGAGTTGTTGGGAGAAGGTTTTGAATGGTATCTTATATTGTTTACTAACACGAAAGAACAAAGGGTTAACAAGAGAATGTGTGTATACATACCCTTCAATGATGCTATCGAGATCCGAATCGTCGAGGATCCTACTGAGCTGACGCTGACACTGTGCACTAGTTTGTAACAGCTGCTTTTGCTCTGCACCAAGCTCTGTCCTTTCCATCATCTTCCTCGAAAACACGATCCCCGATAATGGGTTCCGGACCTGCCTCTTGATGTACGCCAAAGCTTTCAGTCTCTTCACCGCGGTTTGCTCCGAAAGCCTCTGCACATGGAGAGCACGCTGGAGCTCTTGGCTCGCTAGCTGGAGGAAGCAGAATACGCCCGTGACAGCGCCTTCTCGGTCAAGCTTCTTGCTCACGCATAACAAGCAATCGACATACTTCCCGCTCCTCGAAAAGAACCCGAACGAGACCTTCTGAGGCTCGTGCCCAGCCATTGCATTGTTCAGGACGATCCCCAAGTTGACGAACGCTTCCTTGTTCTTGAGACGGCAGCATGAGGTCGAGGTGTTCGTTCCGAACACCTCTCCAAGAAGCATCTTGTCCAACACTGATTCTCGGCTCAACCCGGTTAGGTTGGTCATGGCCGTGTTCCACTCGGAGCACCACCCGAACTCGTCTGCCCCGAATATGGGAGGGATTAACGGGTTCGGGTTCTGCACGATAGACTTGTAGTCGCCTTCGATGCGAGTGAACTTGTCCAGCACAATCTTGTGCCCGTGATGTCCTGAGCCACGAAGCAGACTCCTACGACGTTCTCTTGGAGGTCACGGCTCGCGCAAGCGTTGACTACTAACGTGATTGGACCGCGTTGTTGCCTCCTCGAGCCGTGGGTTTTGATCTCGAACTGGACGTTCTGCTCCTCTTTACCTATAAAGAATATAAGATCCAATCAGAACCCGCTCCTAACAACTCGATTATCTACGAAAAAACGAAGAACTATTATCGATTTTTTATTTTCGAGACAAAAAGGACATACCTTCCAAGGCAAAAGACAGCATCTGTTGAACAGTCTCGACAGAGGACTCTTCCACAAGGGTCAACAAATGCTTCCCTATAGCTTCATCAATGGGCAAACCAGTCAGCTCGGCAATCTTCGAGTTCCACCCATTAACAACACCATCAACATCAACAGCCAAGATCGGCACAGTAGCCGTCTCGATCAAACGAACCATCTCCCCCGTCACAGCTTCAAGCTCTTGCATCCCATTCACGCTATCGATCTTCAAATCACCAAGCCTCGAGTGGATCATCCTCGTGTCCACATCCAACGACCCTTCAATGTCCTTGAACGCATTCCTCAGAATAAGCTGCAATGAATGTATAGCATCCATTTCATAGTCCTTCCATGGCAAGCTCCTTGTCTTCACAACCTCGAGGAACGCCCTGAACGAAGACCTCGGGTGCATCTTCCTCCCATCATCACCTTCCCCGGGCTCATGCTTCGCACCACCCCACCGAACCTCGGAAGCAGTCTGTGCACGAAACCAGAACAGCAGATCATCCGAGCTGCTAATCCTCACCGCTGCCATGCCACACACAACATCACCGAGTGCCAAAGCACCCGGGTACCCTGCATCAAATAAGCTATCGGTGCTCAACCCAGTCGAATCCATGTGACACTCAGACAGCCACCGAGCAATGTCCTGTATCTGGAAATCGCTCGGAGCCATCCCGAGTCGATAAATCTTCCCCTTATACAACAACGCAGCACCATCACACTTCACTAGGTCCATTACATTCAGACTCTGAGTCACGATCCCTAACAGAGCATCACGCATCAACATATCACATAACAAAGTCTGAGTTCTAAGGATGTTCTTCTCCACAATCTGGTTCTCTAACTCTAGCTCTTTATTCACATGGATAGCGAAAACCTGAGCTAGAAACTCACAAGCAGACCTAAGAGGGAACGGTACGAACCTCGGGGACGAATTATGGCACACTACCAACCCCCATAGCCTCTTCCTCTTCTGCAACTCACCACCATTATCACCACCACCACCACCATCATCATCACTTTCATTCACTATGACAGCCATAACCAACGAAGCGATCGAATCCATGTTCTCCATGTACTGCAAATGGCAGCTATGAGGAGCTCTTAGAGTCGAACCACACAAGGTCAGATCAAACTCCAGCTTATCATCTTGAAGCACCTTAACATGGTTAGCTCTGCAATCAACAATCATCCTAACTTTGTTCTTCATAAACAAAAACCTCGCAGCTTGAGGGATGTCTGTAGCAGGGTAATGCAGCCCTAAGTAAGGCTCGAGACCCAGCTTCGTAACTTCCGAAACAACCTCTCCATGATCATCATCATGGAACCTGTAAGCCATAACTCGATCATACCCACTAAGCTCAAACACCTCCTGAACCATGGTATCACACAGCCTCTCCATGCTCCCACTGGGCAAAGCCTGGAGCCTCGTGATCGCCTTAGCGGCCAGCATATACGACTGCAACGCACCCTTCGTCGTCATCGAGACCTCGTACGGCTTCACAGGCTCGAAATCAACAATCAAGCTCCCCGTCACCCTATGCACAATAGCATAAAACGGCTTCCCAGATGTCTTGCAGTGTACCAAAATCGGATTCAGAAGCGCAATGTCGCCAAACCCTAGTGCCTTAATCAAAGCAGTAGCACTAGGCGGAGTGAAAATCGTTCTCAAATCAGTTCCAATCCCTAGAATCGGAACCTCCCCCACGCTCGGAACAGCGTGGTTGACCATGGTCAACATTTCGGGGGCGTTCTCACTATAGGCGATGACTCTGTAACTCTTCTCGTCTAGAGCTAGTAAGCAACCGAAGGGCTGGATCTGCTTACCTTTCTGGATGTGGTGGAGGTAAGCTGCGGTGAGCTTGTCTGATTTTGGTTTCAGCTGCTGGGGAGGGAGTGAGGAGCTCGTGACTCGGATTGAGCTCGCGTAGTCGAACGAGCTGCCGGATTCTTCGAACTCGGCGTGGAGCTTCGCGTCTACTGTGGTTTGAGCGATCACTCTGTCGCTGTGGCGCGAAGTTGACGACTGAGTCGGCCTTGAATTAGACATTTTGAAGAAGCTCTGGTTTCTAATTTCCTTTTCAGTGGTGAGTGAGTAAGCTTCGTTTCTGGGATTCTCTTATGGCGGTTGAGAATGTGAGAAGAGAGCTCTCACTCTGGTTCTGACTGTGAAGAAGAAGGAAGAAGAAGAAGAAGAAGAAGATGGCATTTTTTTTTATTTTTTTGTTTGAAAAATATTAAATATTAATATTTGTCTCACCGCCCCCGACCGGAGAATCGGGTTTTGGATGAAGGTGACAGGTTGTAAAGGTCAATCGGCCCACCCGATCAAACGACCGGTTTTTTCGTCAAAACTATCTCAACCACGACTCATCCACGTCTATCCACTACATACACACTCGCCAGATCCCAACACACCGCCAACTTGAAAAAAACCTCGACTCAATCCGGTTCCATTTGTGAAAATTTCGCCACATAATAACATCATTCTTCTGCGTCACTCGAAAAACAGTACAGACTAACAAAACATCTCCCTATAAACCCACATCAAAACGGTCCCAACCACAACTCATCCACGTCCATCCACACCGGTTAGATCCCAACACGCCCCCAACTCAGGAAAAAAAAATGTTGAACCAACTTGGTTCAATTTGCGAAAATTTCACCCAAAATAATATCATCATTTTCCGTCACACGTTATATGTCACTTGTAACTTCACTCAAAGAACAGTACAAACTAACAAAACATCTCCCTGCAATCCACATCAACATCTTCGTCCTCAAAACACTTCCAACCATAACCAATTCAGCGTCCATTGGACGTGCATTGGGTCGTCCATCCACTACATACACACCCCAAACTCAACCCAACCTGATCGAACCCGGGTCCCACACCCCATGACAAGATGCTAACAAAACATCTCCCTGTGACCCACATCATCTTCATCCTCAAAACGCTTCCAATCACAACCCATCCACGTCCATCCACTACAGTGGCAGATCCAGAATGGATCAAGACACTGGGTCATTTCATATGTACTGGGCTCAATTTACAAAATCAATGGGCTAGTCTACTTACACATACGAAAATATCTATAATTTCTTAGATCTAGACCCAGGAGTGGGGTGAACCCCACCCCAGATCCGTCCCTGATCCACACATACACACTCGTCACACCCCAAACCCAACCCAACCCGGTTCGATCAACCCGGGTCCCACACCCACGACAAGACCCATCACCCAATTCACCTACATTATTCGAAAACGACAAAAGAGGCAGAGTGGGAAGAATAAACTAATAACCAGGATAAGAAGAAGAAAGCAGGGGAACAAATCTGCCGACAAAACCAAAACCTCAAACAACGTAAACTATTGAGGTCAAATACTCAAAAGGTCCGAAACTATAGGTGGGTTACAAACTCATCCTAAAACTTTAATCCGTTACAGAGTGGTCCTATTACTATGAAAAAAGGTTACAACGTCATAAGTCTAATTTTTCAACCATTTTGCCATGTCACCATTGACATGTCATCAAAAATATAATTTAAAATTCATCTTCAATTGATTCAAATCTAGAATTATATCAATATAACTCACTAGATTTAGTTTTGAACTAAAGTTTGTCAGGTAGATGAGTTAAGATTTAGATTTGGATCATATTGTTGAACATTGAATCATCTTTTAGATGACATGTCAACAGTGACATGGTGAAATGGCTGAAAAAAGTACACTTATGATGTCACTAGGACTACTCTGTAACCTTTTTCATAGTAATAGGATCACTCTGTAACGAATTAAAATTTTAGGACGAGTTTGTAACCCACCCTATATTTTCGGGACCTTTTAAGTATTTAACCCAAACTATTGGGGATTTAACTCTGTCCATATATGGGAATACTACTCTATTCCCAAGTTCCCATACAGAATAGGAATGGCGTACCTATTCGTCCCCACTTGCCGCCTTATCTGACGCAATCCAGAAAACAGAGCATGCTCTGTTTTCCTCTAATGGCGTTTATTGTTAAAGCTTTTGTCTATTAGAGAGAGAGAGTGGTTTTAGATTTGGTCTGCGGTTGGATCTAGGTTCGTCATGGGCCGCCATTTTATGATGTCTGTGGATCTAACTAACCTGGGTTGGATCTAACCCGGGTTGGGGGTTGATGACGGGTGTTTTCGAAACTGTACTGATATGTTGAACATGTGAGTCTAGCAGTGGCGAAGCCAGGGGAGTCTACCCCTGGCCCGGGCCCAGGGTCCCCTGGACCCAAATAGCTAAAATATGTGTATTTTTTCGTACAAAAATATATTCGGTCGATGTATTTTTATGTATCGGGCCCAGGGTCTAAAAGGATCCCGGCTTCGCCACTGGAGTCTAGTGGTATGGGGTACAGTTGTTGAAATCGTTATGGAATGTAGTTGAGTCGTGATTATATTGTTGTGTCGTTGTTTCTGCTAGCAGTGGGGCGCGGTCGGGTGGATCTAACCTGGGTTGGAGTGGATACTGGGTATGGAGTACAGGGTAGTGTTGATAACAGGTGTTTTCGAAACAGTGCTGATATGTCGAACATGTGAGTTTAACAACATGTGGTATAATTGTTAAGATCATTGTAGAATGTAGTTGAATTGGTGATTATATCGTCGTATCGGTGTTGCACTGTGTTTTTTTTTTTTTGACGTGCGGTTCAAGGTTCAATCGCTATGGTTTTGAAAGCACTGTTGATAACTGAGTACAAGGGTAGGGGTTGATAACCCGTGTTTTCAAAAGCGTACTAATATGTCGAACATGCGAGTCTAGCAGTATGGGATATACAATCGTTAAGATCATTATAAAATGTAGTTGAGTCGTGATTATATCGTCGTATCGGTGTTGCATCGTGCCGTTTTGACGTGCGGTTCAAGGTTCAATCGCTATGGTTTCGAAAGCGCTGTTGATAACTACTACTCATCCATGGGTTTTTTTGTAGTTAACATATGGTTTTAAAACCTAACAATACGTGGTTCAGTCTCTCAAATTGTTATAGATCATAGCTGAACCGCAATTGAACCATAATAATATCGAAATTGTACAATCTATTGTCATAAGTGATTTATGGTTCAACCGGTTAGACCGTTCATACCCACTTTGGTTTTTGTGATCATATCAATGGGCTTGGACTCTGTTTCTTACTTTGGTTCATTCGGGCCATGAATCCTGACCCGACCCGGATTACCACTCAGCCCTCAAACACCAAACAAAACGAAAAAATAAATAAAAAATAAAATAAAAACGAAAAACATTTACCTTATCCATTCTCGGCTCACTTCCCTCCATAATCGGCCACACCTCCTCCTCGTCGCCGGAGTCAGAAGCCGCCGGTTGATGCGATGAAGCCACCCTCTCATTCGTTGCCATCGTCAGCAACTTCGACGCCATTCCTTTCCAAGGTAACAGAATTGACCAATACTGCAATTCCGCCGTTCATTTCACTGTCCATGGTGCTTCCTCTGTTATTTTTTACTGAGCAATTGTAAATTGGGATGAGAATCTGACTATCTGAGTCGTTTGGTGGAGTTTCGCTGCTTTGTTAGTGTGAATCGATATATGACTCTATGCGGATCGCAGCGATCCGTTTATTAGTTACTATTTGGTTCGCGTTTGAGCTCTCTCTGCCTTATTGGGGAAGATTTGGGGGAAATTTGGAATTAGGGTTTGGATGCAAATAGGAAATCGTTTGACATGGATGTGTGTGTGGGAATTTTAGTTCTATTGAGCTTTCAGTGGAACAATGTGATGAGAACCGATACGATTTCGACATAATTTGCTTGATTCGACCTAGCTTGAGTTTGTGTAGATAGACCATGTCAAACTGTGAAGAACATTAGGAACAATGTGATGGAAACTGATTAGAATTCGACATGATTCGACGTGGCTCGATTTTGTGTAGATAGACCATGTCTAAGTGTGAAGACCATTAGGCACAATGTGATGGAATCCAGTACAATTTCGACATGATTCGACCTAGCTCGAGTTTCTGTAGACCATGTCAATGTGTGAAGAACATTAGGAATCGAGTCGTTCCATCTAATTTCTTTTACGAATCGTGTGCTTGGATCAATCGACATTGTCTAGATATATGAATATTGAGATAACCGTTGCAACCTTATACCTATAGATTATAGGTCTTGTTAATGCTGAGCCTTGTTAGTGATTATTATCCTGCAAAGCTTGAGGTTAGCTCGAATTAGACTAACTCGAGTTGAGCTCGAACGTAACGGGTTACTACTGCACCTGAGCTCGAGTTAGCTTCCATCTCGAGCTTGAATCATGTGTAAACTCGACTCGACTCGACCCAGATCACAAAAATCGCCAATCCTTTAGTTTGTCTGATGATTAACACAGCTTGGTTTCTTTCTTTGACAATTTTGCAGAGCTATCACCATCAAAGCTGTGAACTTCCTCCAACCAGATTCCCCATTTCAGCACCAAACATTTCCTTAGCACCATCAACTTCAACCCCAGTTCTTCTACTACACGCAACCAAGAACCCTCGAGGCTTCGGAAAGCCCCTCAAGAACACGAAAAAGTCCAAGAAACCCAAGACAGTAACCTACAACAACGACGAAGAAGACGAAGAACAAGAAGACGAGCAAGAAGAACCCAAACGAGATGTCGGGGTGATACCTGAGATAGTGACGAACAGGATGATAAGCAGGATGGGATTCTCAGTAGGGATCCCACTGTTCATAGGGCTACTGTTCTTCCCGTTCTTCTACTACCTGAAAGTCGTCCAGAAGATCGACGTCCCCAACTGGGTTCCGTTCATTGTCTCGTTCGTGTTCTTCGGGACTGCTTTGCTGGGTGTGAGCTACGGGATCGTGTCGTCGAGCTGGGATCCGCTGAGGGAAGGGTCGGTTCTGGGGTGGAATGAAGCTCAGAGGAACTGGCCTGTGTTCTGGGGGTCTATTTGGGGTGGTAGTAGGTCTGATAAGAAACTGTAATGTTGTGTTTTGATCTGTTAATGTGATTACTACGATTCGAACTCGTGACCTCGTGGTTGAAGAGTATGAGAAGTGAGCGATTGTTGTTCGATTTTGGGATGAACTCGGTCGAGGCGAGGATGATGTCCGGTTCGGTTGGGAAAGTGACCATGGTTATTCAGCCCAATTTGGTTTGATAACCGAAATTAATTTGACCAATTCGAGCACGAGAAGTGACTTCGAGTAAACCCTAGCCACATTGACATCCCGATTCGAGCCTGTTGGTCAGGCTCGAGCCCGTCAAAGACTCATCCATGAACTCTAACCATTGGGTTGTTACTAAAACATAAGAAAGCGAGACGCAAATAGTTCACTCCGAGATGAACTCGACTTACACGACCATAAAAACCGGCCACGATTATTCGCTCCAACCGAATCCACGACCCAAACCACGAATCGAACCGATGCAAGAGCCAAAACGACATAAACTGGAGTGTGTATCAGCTACTCTGTAAAAAAAAACTACTTTCTCTTAACATACATGAACTAAGATATTACAACACAGTTCATACCATCACTACTACCAGCTTCATTGCACCAAAGCTTCCCGGCCAACTCCGTCGAGATCGGGGAGCTCAGCACTAACGGAGAACTTCATCCACTTCTTCCTCTCGACATACGCCAAGAACGGGTGCATCACGACCCCAATCGCCAGAGCCACGAGGCTAACAAGCATCACCTTAAGAGTTGACAGAGCAAGCACAATGCAGATCAGTATCGTCGGAGGAACACACATTAGCATCGAACCGATCGTCCCCAATGGGATCCTGTACGGTCTCGATGCAGCAGGGTACTTCATTCTCAGCTTCACGAATGCGATGAACTCGAGAATCATCCCGAAACAGTAGAGGAAATTCTCAGCTGCAACGATCTCCTGGAAGCTCAGCCATGATAACAGGATCACACCTGATGCAGAGAACAGGATCCCGACTAATGGTGTACCGTGCTTAGACCGCTTAGCGAAAACCTCGGGGAGCATCCCTCGTTCTGCCATTCCTAGAAGCTGGAACGAATCGCTGCTCATTTCGGCCATGAACATCCCCATGTTGGATATAGCAGCTGCTCCTTGTATCCACCATCTTAACCAGACTCCACCAACGAGATTCGCGATATCGGAGAAGTACCCGTCGGTCCAGCGGTCTCGATTTAGTGGGACAGCTCCGGTTCCTATCAAGAGCGGGAAGAAGTACCCGAGAACGACGAACACCAAAGCGTAGAACAACGCCATGGGGAGAGTCTTCTTCGGATTCTCCACTTCCCCTGACAATGTACTGATGGAATCCCAGTAGTTCAAGTTCCAGAACAGTGTGTTGAGATACAGATTCCAGTTCACATCCTGCAAATCCATCACTACCCATCTCGAAGGCTCCAGCTTCGGGATCGAAACAAGCCCCATAACAACGAACGGCATTATCGAGAAGATCCCGAGTAATACAGCTGCCCATCCTACAATGATCAAACCTCTGTAGTTCATGTAAGTAAGCATAAACGTCAAGATCAACGCAGCTCCAGTTCGAGGCAATCCGGATCCTAAAACCGGGATCCCGGATTTCAAATAATCGAGAAACAGAACTGGATACAGAGCATTGTCGATTACACCACTCAGCCATTTCATCCAGCCTTGCTGAAACCCCCAGAAGGGGCCTAAAGCTGAAGAAACCCAAACTACATAGCCACCATTTTCTGGAAACATCGTCCCCATTTCAGCTGTGATTAAAGCCTCTGGAACACTCCATATCAAGGGGAAAACTAAGAACCCTAGCAGAGCGAGAAGCGGTCCAGCTGCTTGGACGCTATCCTCGACTCCGAATGGACCGCCGGATACCTCGTAGAAGATTAGGAAAATCAATGGCAGGACTGATACCTTGTTCTTCGTCGGATGGCTGATTCCTCTAGGTGAAGAAGATGACGAAGAAGGCTGCGGCCGCGGCGGCGGTGCTTCGTCAATTCCGACGAAATCGACTGAGCTGTAATCCGTCATTTGGATTGGATGTTTGCTTGCTGTGTTCCTCAGTTTCTGCAACAAACGAAATTCAATGCATTTGTAAGCTTGTTAATCAATTCTGATTAAACGAAGATCGGAGAGCTAGGGTTTTCCATCGCCATCGAAAGTACCATGAAAGGGGGGGTAATGAAATACGCGGGGGAGGTTCTGATTCTCCTATCGCTATCGAAGAATCGCCACATCCGCCATTGTTGATTGAGACAGGGAGAGAGAGAGAGCTCCGGCCGGAGGAGAAGAGGATTCCGGCGGCGGAGATTGTCGGTGGCGGAGGAGAATTTGCGATCTGAGTTTGATTTGTAATTGAAAAAGGGAATTCGGTTCTCTGTTTTTGATTCTCTGTGTTGATTCTTGTTATTAGTTAGTTATTATACAAACGGAATTTAATTTTAAATTAAATAGATAATAATGGTTTATTTTTTATTTATCAGTTAATTAAATTGAGTACGCCGCCATTTCAGATATTCGAAATTGGCGGAAAATATTAATAAATTAATTATTAAGTAGTTTTTTTTATGAATTATTTATAAAGAAAAATAGGCTTCGCAACTAGTTTCGAGAAATCGGGTACTCAGCTGATATCATGTAGTGTTGAGTGGAAAAAACACGTTAAGACGGGTAATATTGGTGGATAGTAGAAAATTCGATACTCAGACTACTGCAGGTAACGGGTGAGAACGAATTTCATGGTAATTATCTCGTACCCGATCTCAATGGGCAACCACTAGCAAAATGTTGTCGATTATAATACATTTTTGTTAATTTTTTTAAGTGTTTATTGAAATTCAGTTCGTTGTACTAAAATTATGTTTCGTATTTTCAATTGTTGGCCAAATTTTAATAGTTTTAGCTATTCTAGTGTTACCCATGTCGAGTTTTTCCATTAATGAGCGGGATGGTTATGATTTCGCACCGGTTCGCCATGGTGGTAGAATAGTTGGACACTTGGCAACTAGGCTTTAAAAGTTGGCCCAATACTAATGGGCTTATTTGGTCAATGCAGCATTATGGGCTCTCACTCATGGCTCATGGGCCGAATCAGGGAAAGCCCAATCCATCAGTTCTTTCAATTTGGTACATGACCAAAAAAAATACGTATTTTTTGTTATATGTATTTTTATGATTAATACGTATTTTTTTGTTACACTATTTTGATACTTGGTACACTACTAATTTCTTCGATCGAATAAAAACACGTATTAAAAACACTAATACGAGTTTCGCACCACGGTTATAAACAAACCAGACAAACTGATCCAACCATGAAAACCCAGAACTAATCAGTAATCACCAGACCGACTAGACTCAACCAAAAAACATTTCAAATCACTCTAAACTAATCACGAAAGTCATTAACGTTAATTAAACCAGACAATTAAGAACAACAGAGCCGAGAAAAACAAAGTCATATATCGCTGTCAAGAACCGTTGCATCCCAATAACTCGAGTCATTTGGGGGAGAGGATTCTGAATACTATATATTCTAGTGTTTACTAACAATCGCCTACAAAAATCAATCTCGATTCGACCGTCTAATCCCGTCAAAGATAAAAGAAAATAAACAGAACAATGTACGTACCACTTGTTGACAACAAGTGGTACATACATACTACCTACCTCGTGATGACCCTCCACCGGTTCAACCACCCTCCAACCATCCTCCACCGGCTCAACCACATCGCCCACCGGAGCTATAGCGTCGCCGGAGAGTTCCACAGCGGCGGCCGCCATCTCAGAGAGAAGTATGAAAACAGAGCAAAGCAAGAAGAAGAAGAAGAAAAGTGGTACAAAAAGAAGAACCAAAAAGAACATGCGATATACGTGAAGAGCTAAGGTTTTCCGTTTATGTCTCGACAATGACACGTGTCACTTGGTTGAAGCTTCGGTTATGGATGCTTTCATGGGTAGACGACAAAATTGAGCAAAAAGGTTGTTGAGGGTGGTGTGACGGGATCGGTTCGGTTGGGTTAATAATCGATAGATGTGGGTTTGTTTGTTGGTCGGTTTGAAAGGGGTTTTAAACTTTCGTTAACTGACCGAGTTGGTGTCAACTTGATTGAAGTTGGTCTGTTACTCTGTTACGGCTGGTTTCGGTCAGAATAGTTATAAATATATATGGACACGGTATGGAGGGAGTCGGTTAAAAATCGGTTTCGGTTGTGAAAAACTGCAGATCCTTGATTCGATTGATTGATTGAATTAGTTTTGACGTGATCATTAGTTAATCGTCTAGGATGTTGATTCGAGAGCCAAGAAGAGTTGATTCGAGAGACTGAGGAGCTCTCGACACAGTGCGGGCTCGACGCAACGTGTGTGATCTACAACCAAACGAGCAATGGAGAGCCTGCAGTAGTCTGGCCAGCAGATCCAACCCGAATGATAATGAGGTACACAGAGGTACCTGAGGACGGATCATGAGGCGGAGCTCTTAGAGAGCTACCTGATCGAACAGGACAACAAGGTTCGACTCGATAATAATTCTCGACCTAAAATCATTAATGTCATTTTGGTTTCCTTACTAACAACAATCAATCTCTCTTTTCAGGTTCAAGCAGAGATAGCGAGCACCCGAGCCAGGAACAAGAAGATGGAGTTCGAGATTCTGATGAGCAAGGCTCACTCTGGGAATGAGGTAAATGACCTCAACCTCAGCAAGTGAGCTCGCTCGAGGAGATGCTGCGTGAGCGAATTGCAAGGCTTAGGGTACGAGCTACCACGCTCGACGGAGGCCAGGGAGGAGACAAAGGGAAAGGTGTCCTTATTGAGGATGATGTACAAGGTAAGATTTCGCCATCACGTAACTAGATTACGATTTTCGGTTAACCTGTAACGCTAACTAGTCTCCGTAATTGTGACAGGAATCTTTGGAGAGGGAAGCAATGGTGATCAGGTTTCCGGCCAGGACGGAGATGCAGGGGTGGGAAGCAGCAAGGAGTAGTCTGGAATCGGCGGCGAAGAAGAACAAGAAGAAGAGTATATGAATAATGGTAGTAAGAGTATAATGAATAAAAACCCTAATTGGTTTGGGGATTCTAAGGGTTAAGTAGTCTTGTAGTCTGATGGTACCTAAATCGAATCGGCTTCGAGAAACAAGCCTTAGAAATGAATCTATCTAATCAAACCAAATCAGAACAAAACAGGTCTCGTAGTCTGATGGTACCTGAATCGACATCGAGAAAGGAGCTATAGGAAACGAATCTCCGAAATCAAACCAAATCAGAACATGAACAGCAATCATCTATAACAATGATGCAGCAGATTGACAAGGTTCTTATTACTAGGGTTCTTTAAAGTCACTTTGGGGAAAAAGAATGAAAGCTTACTTACCAATTACCATTCAAGCTGTTCTAGATCCTGCATTTCATCGGCAGTAGCTTACATGATGCTATATCGAGCTCGAACCATTCTTCGAAGCTCGCGATTGATTGCCAAGGTAAACACAGGTACTTTAATTAACTGGATTCTATGAGTAAGTAACTAAGCAATATCAATAACTCAGCTCTAAGCAGCATATCTAAAGGTACTATAGTCTGAAGGTGCCTAACTCGAATTCGGCATCGAGAAACAAGCCATAGAAACGAAACTCCAAATCAGAACGAAACAGCATCATCCATAACAATGGTTCAGCAACTTGACTATAAGGTTCTTATTACTAGGGTTCTTAATGAAAGCTTACATACCATTGAAGCTGGTCCTAGATCCTGCGCTTCTTCGGAAGCCTGCAACCATTATGTGGCTTACGGGTCGTGTCCTCGATGGCGGCTATATTGTGCCCGAACCCTTCTTTGAAGCTCATGATAGCTTGCCTCTTCTTCTTGAAGAAGGTGAACCCATTCACCTTAATCACGACCGATCTCAGCCCCATTTCTCTCGACTTCCTCCCAACATGCTCCGAAGTTGCTTCAGCAACGTAGCGAGACAGCTTCGGCCCTCCTTTGAGCTCGGGAACCATTCCTGACGATGCCTTGAGTCCTCCGGCCTTGGTGTTCCCCTTCTGGTCAGTCACAGTGATGAACGTGTTGTTTCGGAGCAGCTTTATGTGGACGACCTCTTCGTTACCCTCGTTGGCGTTGTGCTTGACGAATTTATCGTTCTCGTCTATGATTGACCTCACGTAGTCCATTGACTTCGTGCTCCGGATCGGCTCTTGGTTGAGACCTGCAGAATGGTAGTAGACCACACAGAAAAGGGGGGATCGAATTTCGAATTTTCGGCATCAACATAAACAAACTATCACACACTCAATTAAGTTCAATTGCTAAGGGAGTGATTAGATACCATGATTTGAATTTAGACCTTCTGTACCATTGTTAATAAAGGATGAAAATCAAACACTAGCTCAACACTGATCAGAGGGAGCTTAATAGCTTATTCAATGAAACATCAAAAGCAACATATGAAGATGGTCAATTGTTCATGGAAAGAAGTGTAATCTTTCGAAGCTAATGGTTCACCGAGCATTTCATCAAACAGTTGGTTGGCAATTCTCTTGAACTCATTCTGTAATGGCGATTTCAGCTCAATTGCTCAAGCACTACGAGCTTGAGAAAAGAATAAATTCACTATCCCCTTCGATCACAGATTCACAAGCTCACCACAGCTCCAATTCAAATCAAACAATCAAACTAAACAACTTCACCAGAATCGAATCAATCAACGGAAATCACGAAGAAACGTAACAGGATTTACCTGAAGAAGCATGGGAGGGAGCAGAGAATGACGGCAATGGAGAACCAGGTTGTGAGGGAGCAGAGAAGGATGACAATGGAGAACGAGGCGGGGAAGGAGCAGAGAAGGATGCCAATCTGGAGAATCCGCCATGGCTACGGAGCAAATACGAAGCAGAAGAAGAAAACGACGATAGAGCAGCTCTACCGTTACGAATGTACGAGATTGCCGAGTTCATTGCTGGAGATTCCTCTCTGGTTCTTCTTCTTCTTCTTCTTCGTTAGGGTTTTCTGGAGAAATCAATTCTGTAATAGGTTATTTGGTGGGAAACTCTGGTTCTCGCGGTTCGGGTTAACCATTTTAATCGAATCGGTCGAACCGAATGATTCAAACCGGTTTTAACGATTACAAAGGACTGTTCTTTCTTTCGACTCTAATCCACTTTCTTCAGTCTTTCTTCTTCATCTCTGCAAAAAAATCCTTCAGCTCAGAAGCCATGAAGCTACTCTCGATTTCCTCATCTCCTTCAACTCTAATCCCTCAGCAATCTTTCTTCAAATCCAGAGCACCACCACCACCACAGCTCTTCTCCTCATCGGTATCCTTCATTTCCAACCCAACTTCCCTCAGAACCTCCGCCGGCGTCGGCGTCGCCGCCGTGAAACCGACCAATTTCAGCGATTCAATCTTCTTCCCGTCCTCCGAATCCGGACCGAACTCTCCAGCTTCAGTAGATGCCGACGCAGTGGGGATGCTTCTCAAGGAGAGGATTCTGTTCCTGGCGGAGGAGATAAACGACGTCGTCGCCGACGCAATCGTCAGCCAGCTGCTGCTGCTCGACGCTCAGGACTCCACTAGGGACATTCGTTTGTTGATCAATTCTCATGGTGGCTCCCTCAGGTTAGATAATGCACTAAACCCTAAACCCCTAAATTGATTTGAATTGTGAGTTAGGTTTTGCTGTGGCGTGTTAGTTTGAGATACGGATTGAATTGTGAAAAATGGTTAGTTAAAGGAGCTGGATTCACCTGGAAATGGAAATGAAGTATGAACTGATTAGAGTTTGAACTTGGTCATCCAGTAAGCTAGGTGAAACAGACGGGAAAAAGAGATTAGTTGCTCTATCTCGATCGAATTCGTCCCGTGTCAGTTAGATCATGGAAAGAACTGTGTAATCCAGCTTGAAATTCGGGCTGTTCGAAGATTGGTATGCTATGTTGATGTCATTTGGGAGTACTATTATTATATGTTTATCCTGGTTAAGATCCTGGTTTTCATAGTCCTCGAGCAGCATTCTGCAGTTGTTTGCAAGGTTGTTTATCAAGGTGTGATCTTCTTGAACCATAATGCTGGATAGCTCCTTTGTAATTTCGTTGTTCTTTGTTCTGTGTCTTAGACTTGTTTTTCTGGTTTCGGTAGTCCTCGAGCAGCATCATGTAGTTGTTTGCAGTTCCTTAACAATTATCAAGGTGTGATCTTTCTAACTCGATAGTTCCTTTGTTAATTTCGCGACCCTGATTGTGAAGCTCTATTGTGCTTACAGAAAGTATTGACATTATCACATAACTTTGTTCAGTGTTCTTTATTGTGTCTTAGACTTGTTTTCCTGGTTTCTATAGTCCTCGAACAGCTTCCTGTAGTTGTTTTCACAGTTCCTTATCTCGGTGCAATCTTCTTGAACCACAATGCTCGATCTCCTTCGTAACTCCACAACCCTAATTGTAAAGGTCTATTCTGCATATAGAGATTATTGATATAACTCAGTTCAGATGTTCCTTGTTCTGTGACTTGTTCTCCAGAGGTCTGATGTGCTTATAGAGAGTATTGATATGGCTCTTATCAGTTATTCTTTCTCATGGAATGTGATACACTAACTCGATTGGGGTGAACTGTATCGAGATCTTATGTCGAATCTTATCCACAATCCCCATGTTTAAGTCTTCCATCCACCTAGGAACATGTCTTATCTACAGATCAATGCTCCATCTAACCCAATTCTTCTCAAACAGCGCCGCAATGGCAATCTTCGACATAATGCAGCTCATCAAGGCCGACGTATCCACCATCGCAGTCGGCATGGCAGGCTCCACAGCCGCCCTAGTCCTCGCAGGCGGCACAAAGGGCAAGCGCTACGCAATGCCCAACGCCCGTGTAATGATACAACAGCCGCAAGGTGGGATCAGCGGGAGGGTGGCCGACGTAGAGGTGCAAGTGAACGAGATCGTGCAGAACAAGAAAGACGTCACGAGGATCATCTCGAGCTGCAGTGGCCGGAGTATGGAACAGGTCGAGGACGACATCCACTGGGACAAGTACATGTCGCCCATCGAGGCGGTTGAGTACGGGCTTATCGATGGCATCATTGATGAGGACCGTGTCGTGGCTTTGGAACCCGTGCCGGAGGACATTTCGGGTACGTTGTATGATGAGCTGATCAGTAAAGGTGGTAAGGAGTTTGTGACACCAAATGTGCCTGATGACGAGGTTTACTAGTAGATGAATTGGTAGGTTTCCATGGTTCTTGGAAGTGATTGTGACACAAATTTTTATGATTTTTTTTCGACATTTTTCGAGGATTGTAGCTTAATCAATTTGAGGTTATTTGTGTGATTGACGGTAGGAGTGGAAATCAGTCGGTTTTGTTCAAATCACAGAAATTGTATTCGGCCGGGAATCATTGACCATGGACGACGTCGAATTCAGTTCAATCAGACTGTGATCGTAACCAAATTGACGTCAAATTCAATTCGGTCAGAACGTGACCATAACCAAATTGGATTCGGGCAATTGAATTTTACCGATATAACACGATTTTGTAGTCCAAAATCATGAGTTTGAATATTTGATTCATTGGTTTGGGTATTTACTTCACGCCTTTTTACTAATGATTGATTTTTTTATCAACAACTAAAAACTAAATTGGACACTAAAACCGATTTCAAATTGGATAAAATCGAAATCAATCCGTCACGACGATCGACTGAATTTGATTGGTTTTCGATTAAACCAAAACTACTACCCTGAGCCATAGCCCAAACCTACTGAAACAAGGCCCATATATATGGACATGGCCCAATGAAGGCTAAATTATAGGCCCATAAATAATTGGGCCTGTACTTCTTAGTCTAAAGGACAGTCCAGCCCATTAGCCTATACTCACTTGGTTTCATAGATCGGGTTATGACTCGATTAATCAATAATCAAACCGAATTAAAACTCGAAATACCTTGATACCAAAAAACCAGTTTTTACTCATTTAAAACATCAACTTTGTGGATGTAATGGAAAATTAAAGCAAAGAATGATACACTTTGCTGATTTTTAAGGTTAATACTCAAATTGCCCCACTAATCTAGCAAATCTAGATCCACTAAGCCATAGAAAAATCAATAGCATTTTGCCCCCTTTACTTTGCCAACTTAACACATAGTCCCCCATACTATGAATTGCTCATTTTACCTCCTCCTACTTCAATCATTTTGCCGTTTGGGTTTTTCCGTTCTAACTTTAATTTATGCACATTGGGTACACTATGTTATCTCCAATAGTCATGTATTAGTTTACTAAGCGTTTTCTAAGTGAGAATATAAATATTATATATATATATAATTAAGGTGAACACCCAGTAAAAGTGGGGTACCGGCTACCCCACTGACGTTTTGATAGATAAACATGTTTTTAAAATCTTGTTTTTTTTTAGGATAAGAATCTGCATGTTGTTAAAGGATGGATAGGACGTTTTGAACAAACAAATAATTTGGTAGAGATGATGATTATTTATCATATTGGGAAAAAAATGAAGTTGTAGAAGGAAACCTGAAGAACATCAAGTGTAATCTTATACTATGATGACTAAAAATTTCAACTAAGTTCAATTTAGACATATTAAGATTAACTCTATTGATTTATGTTTTGTTCAATGAAAATACTACTCTAGATAGCACAAACGTCAGTGGAGGTAACCAGAGCGTTTCACCAATTAATTAAATAGGATAAAATCGACGAACAAAATGTGTGATTTAAAACCCTTCGTATTTCACCATACTCTTCGCGATACCTCCCTGGCCAACTCTTAGTCTCCTACCTCCGATATCTCTCTTCGTCGATGTTCGGATGTGTCCAAATTTTATGTTGGAACGTAAGGACCCAAAATGCAAAGCGGCCAAACTAGGAGGGGTAAAAAGAGCGATTTATAGTATAAGGAGCTATTTGTTATGTCGGCAAAGTAGAGGGGGAAAGTGCCATTTTCCCATTTAGCTTTGATTCAACGGTACAAATGAAACTTCATATATTCATACAAAAGCGGTGTCATTTCATATTAGCATTTAATTTCCTTCTGGATTTTGAGGCTAATAAGCCAAATCAGTACCTTAAGTTTGGGTCATTAACAAATCAGTATTCACAGTTTTAAAAATAACTTTTCAATGCCGGCCGTTTGAGAAATTAACACGTCCATCCGAAATTCGAATTCCGTTCATTCTCGCCGTTAAATTGCCACATCCTTCGTCCTATTTGGACGAAATCGCTGACGTTGATATATCCACATGTCATTTGGGCCCTGGCCACCAATTAAACCCCCAAATACAAACTTTGAAACATATATATAAATCCAACACAACCAATCTTACTAAATAACGTCTTCTACAGCTAAAAATTCGTCGTTCCGAGTTATCTTCGGTCCAAGAGGTCAGCAACACGTCAGTGATTTCATCCGAATAGGACGAAGGACATGGCAACTTAATGGCTAGAATGGACGGAATTCGGATTTCGGATGGACGTGTTAATTTCTCAAACGGCCAGCACTGAAAAGTTATTTTTAAAACTGTGGGTACTGATTTGTTAATAACCCAAACTTAAAGTACTAATCGGGCTTATTAGCCTGTATTTTGACAACTGGTTTAGTTTGTGGTCGAGATCCGTATAAATTGCAAATATCTAAGTACTTTGACATTTAATGGGTAAGTCAACTCCATGTTCATAATATTAATCGAACCGATTCGACCATAAGATCGGTTTCATGGTTAGTTTTGCTTAAGTCGATTGATTTTCAGATAAATCACTAACCACATTAAAAAAGAAGGGAAAATAACATTTTGGCCCCCTCTACTTTGCCAATTTAACAAATAGCCTCCTATACTATAAATTGCTCATTTTAGTACCCTTCTAGTTCTACCACTTTGCCGTTTTGGTCATTCTGATTCAACTGTCGTCTTCTTAACATTAAATCTAGGCACATCCACACACGGGCAAAGAGAGATACTGGGGGTAGGAGATGAAGAGTTGGTAAGGAAGGTAAACTGAGGAGAGGTATCACGAAGAGTATAGTGAAAAAAACGATGGATTTTAAAACCACACATTTTATTCGTCGATTTCATCTTATATTCCCAACTAAAAAAACGCCGCCTAGTAAGCTAATACATGGCTATTGGAGCTAACGTGGTTGTACTGAATGCGCATCACGAAGACGAAAGTTGAAACGGAAGGACCCAAACGACAAAGTGGTAGACCTAGAAGGGGTACTAAAATGAGCAATTTTTATAGTATGGAGAGCTATTTGTTAAGTTGGCAAAATAGAGGGGGGCAAAATGCTATTTTTCCTGTTTTTATTGGTTTGATCGTTCGGTCAAGTTGCCAAACCGAATCGGTTTGTACGACTATTTAGTAAAATTATTTGTTTTAGGACTGAACGTAGAAACTGGCGGATTACAGTGACCGATGTGTATTTAATTAATTTAATTCCAAATTACATGTGCACCCCCACTTGCACAATTTAATTCATAATTTGATTTTACTTTCCTCTTTTTATGCTGAATTAATTGCCTGGTTTGAATCGGTTCGGTTAACCGAGATCGAATCGATGGGATTGTAGAAAACCCGGGTTTCGAATAGTGAAAATGGTGGCTACACAGCATTTAGAGGTGTCAAACGGACAGACTGGTTGGGTATCGGGTCGGGTTAATGGGGTTACGAGTTGGTTGACTTATGCAGTGTGGGTTTATCGGGTTGCAAATTGTTGAGCTTTGGTAGTAGGTAAATCATATTTCGGGTTGAGTATGTTATGAGATGGGTTAATCAAGTTACGGGTTCATTGGCTTACTTGTTATTGTAGGTTTCGTCTAGTTATAGTTTATCGAGTTTTGGTTAATTCGGGTCATAGGTTGGGTTGGACTGGACGGGTTTGCATAAAATATGAACAATTTTTATGAGTTTGTGTAAGAGAAATTCGAAAATTTGGGTTTTAAAAAAACAGGTTGCAGGTTCATCGTGTCACGAGTCATTGACTTTTAGTGAATGTGAGTTATGGGTCGGACTGGACTGGATTGGACAATTCGCAACGTCGGATAAGATTTTAGCAGCTCTAACCACATTCCATCGATCCAACCATCAATCAACTCAAATTCGATTCCGGTCTCGACTAACTCGAAAACCGAAAACCAATCTCCCATATGTACAAATTATATATATAGTTCATATGGTCGACACTTTCTACTGATCCCATCTTCTTCTTCATCTTCAACCTCTATGCACTGATCTCAAAACCCTGCAATGGGAATTGGATCAAACGAAAGCTACCAGAAGAAGGTCAACAATGGCGGAAACAAGTTCAGCATCAAGACATTGATGCTAATCATCTTCACAAACCTCTTCACAATCTACGTCTTCACCGGCTTCAACCTCGATTCCGCCACTCGTCTCCAGTCCACGAGCCACCATTTCTTCCCCATAGCCACCTCTGCTGCCTCCTGGAACTCCTCCGAGCTTTTGTCGACGAAGCGAAAGCTCGAGGAGTCGAATTCCGTCATTTCCGCACTCCACCGCCGCCTCAATTCGACCAACCTCCTCCTCCAGTCACTCCTGATTGAGCTCACTAGTAGAGGCGGCGGAGCGAATGAGCAACCGGCATTGGCTGGAACGGCCAAGCAGTTGATCGCGAATTTGTTCGAAAGCGGCGGTGGGGATGAGGAGGTTAAATTGGCGATCGGGGCGCATAAGTTACCGTTGGGGTACTCGCCCAGGTCACGTTCCGACGAGATTGACTCGCCGGTTGGAGCCGGATGCCTGAACCACCCCGAGGAGCTGGCGCAGTACATGACGTACGATGTCGGAGGGACGTGTCCCTCCGACGACGTGTTTGCCCAGAGGCTGATGCTCAAGGGGTGCGAGCCTCTCCCGCGCAGGAGGTGCCACCCGAGGACCCCGGTTGGCTACGTCGAGCCGAGTAGCTACCCGGGGTCGCTCTGGACGACACCGCCGGACGCCAGCATAGTCTGGGACCCATACACTTGTAAGAGCTACAAGTGTCTAGTGGACCGCAAGAAGGCTCCCGGTTTCTACGACTGCAAGGACTGCTTCGACCTCCGTGGAAGGGAGAGGTCGCGGTGGATGGTCGACAGGGGCGGCCTCGATTTCGGCATCAACGAGGTCCTCGCCGCAAAACCGCCGGGGACCATCCGGATCGGGATGGACATCGGCGGAGGAAGCGGGACATTCGCCGCGCGAATGTCCGAGCGGAACATCACCATCATCACCAGCACCATGAACCTTGACGGCCCATTCAACAGCTTCATCGCCTCAAGAGGACTAATCCCAATCCATTACACCGTCACCAACGTCTACCGTTCTTCGAAAACACGCTCGACATCGTTCACTCGATGCATATACTAAGCAACTGGATCCCCGACACGATGCTCGAATTCACTCTGTATGACATTCACCGAGTCCTGAGGCCCGGTGGGCTGTTCTGGCTCGACCATTTCTTCTGCCTCGGAAACCAGCTCAACGCGACGTACATACCGATGCTCAACCGGGTCGGGTTCAAGAAGCTCCGGTGGCATGCCGGAATGAAGCTCGATCGTGGCGCCGACAAGAACGAGTGGTACTTCTCCGCCCTGCTCGAAAAACCCGTGACTTGAATCGACAAAAAATTCCTTCTTTCTCTTTGTTTCTTCCATTGATTCGAAAATATGTGTACCTTTTGTTAAATCCAATACCCAATTCAAGGATGAATTCTTACTTCTCCAATCTGTTTTCAAAATCGTACCGGCACGTTGAGCCAGTGAAACTAACGATATGCGGACTGCTAAAACTGTCATAAAATGTAGTTGAACCGTCACTATATATCGACGTTATACCATGCCCGTGTTAACGAATGGTTTAAGTTTCAACTTGTTAGACAATCCGTACTAATACAGTTTTGAAAACACTGGGATACCACAACTCGAAACTACACCGAATCCAAGCTCGGCAACGAAACAGACATGAATATCGAGATACCCGTCAAACCCGGCCGAAAAAAAGCCGGTCCTGATTATTAAACAGAGAGATGAACAGCCCATTAATCAAATCCCCAGAAACCCGAAAACCCATAAACACTTTTCCTCTGTTAATATCTACAAAAAATGAATCAAACTAGCAGTTCATCTGTCAATTCAAAGAGCTCCAAACCCAGAAATGAACAGTTCTTTCTTTCAATCAAAGAGGCTCAATCTTTGAAGGTGGGAAGCCTCCACTATACTCAAACGCCTCTTTGTTATAAGGATGATGAGGGCTTCCTTTTCCGGCATCCTCGTAAGTGCCCGATGTGTTAACCGAGTCCCCGTTCGGGTTAAGCCCGGCCTGCTGCAAGATGAGCTCGATCTCCTTCACGACGTCCCCCATCGTCGGCCGCTCTGCACCTGATTCATGCACGCACGATATTGCCAGGTCGACGAATTTGTCGATCCCTTTCAATGATTCTGCGTTGATCTCCGGGTCGATCAAGGTTTGGAGGTTGTACATGGTCTTGGTCTTGTCCATTGCCATCTTCACCTCCCTCACAATGTACTTACCCCGCTCGATTGGCCTCCGCCCCGTTACGAGCTCGAGCAGCACCACGCCGTAGCTGTACACGTCGGACTTCTCCGTTAGTTGCTGCGTCATGTAGTATTCCGGGTCCAGGTATCCCTGCGAGGGCACGAAAAAGCACATCGCGACGTCAGTAGGACTACTCCATTTCATAGTTTCGAGACGTATTAAGTAATTGACCCGTTAGTTTCTTACCATCGTTCCTTTGACCTGAGTGCTGACGTGGCCCTTTTCGGCATCGCCCATCAGCTTCGAGAGCCCGAAGTCTGCGACTTTAGCCGTCAATCGTTCATCCAGTAAGATGTTCGTGGTCTTGATGTCTCTATGGATGATCGGTGGATCGGCTAGCTCATGGAGATAAGCTAATCCTCTTGCTGCTCCAAGAGCTACCTTCAGCCTCCTTGTCCAGTCCATTGAGATCCCTGATTTTCCTGCATTCAGTTGCGAAACATCGGTACGAATTCAGTAACGTATCGAAATTGCGAGATAACAAGCCTCCTCGATTGCGAATCAGGAGGTGTTTAGACTGCGTAATTCGAGAAAAAATCGACAGTTCTGGTATGAACAGTCACGAGTAAGGATGATTAATGGCCGGATTTCTCGATTTCTGGACCTGCATTGGCTTTCCTGATCAAGAACAAAGAGTTCCTTTCGACATTCGTGCTAGAACTGTCGACTTTCGATAATTGTGATTAAAGGAACTCTCTGTTCTTGATCAGGAAATCTAATCCAGCTCCTAATCGCAGTCGAAAATTTCGACAGTTCTAGCACGAACAGTAACGAGTACCGAGCAGAATTTGTCGATACCATTGCGGAATACACGAAGAATCGGAACGGAGCAATGAACAAGGACGCGAATTCAACGAACCTGAGAGACTATCGCTGAGAGTGCCATTGGGAACATACTCATAGATCAACATCTGTTCACCTTGCTCGAAGCAGAATCCAACCAAGCTCACAACGTTCTTATGATGAACCCTAGACAGTAATTCGATCTCCGTCTTGAATTCCACCCCGCCTTGCATCGATTCCCTCTGCGCTCTCTTTATCGCGATCAGCTGCCCCGCCGGCAGCACCCCTCTGTACACCTGGTCAACCAATTTCCCCCCGCCGGCGACGGAATCAAAACCCTAATTTCCTAATTTCACAGATAGAACCGGAGATTCCGGTTTATGAAACTGGTGAGAATCGTTTGTCTTACCTTGCCGTAGCCGCCGGAGCCGATTCCATTGTTGTCGGAGAAATTGTTGGTGTATTTCTTCAGCTCGTCGAAGGAGAAGCATCGAGCTCCTTTCAGCTGCGGAAAGCCACCGGTGGTCTGAGTTGCGTCCCAGTGAGCTGCAAAATTTCAAAAAAAAATTCGAAAACTTGTATCTACGATTATCCCCAAATCATTTTTCATTTCCAATTAGGGTTTACCGAAAGGATTGTGGCTCTGCTCAGTTGCTTTCTCCGCTCTCTGCTTCTGCCGGTAAGCATAAACTCCGGCGAGGAGCACCAGCAGCACTAGTACCGATCCACCTACGGCAGCTCCGACTATAACCCCGGTGCTCGTCGACTTCTTCGACCCTGATATTTCACCTGCTCAAGAGTCGAGTCGCACCGAGTTACGACAAAATTAATTCGGAATGTAACCGATTCTTTACATGGTATCAGAGCGCGTACCGTCGAAAGCCTTGTACTCGTCACCGATGTAGAAGAACGGGCCGAACATCTTCGGAGGCTTGAACGTCTGGTTACTCAACACGAACGCGATTCGTGACACTCCGGTCCGGTTGAAGTGATCCTGGCCGTAGGGGAACACTTTGAGGTCAATGTCGAGATACTCCGATGAGTCCTTTCGAGGGTTGCTGAGGTGGACGGAGTCGACTGCGAGCTGGTTGGTCCGGAAACTGTCCATTAAGGATTTCTGGAGCATGGTGAAGATGGATGAGTTGCCCAAGTCGGAGAAGGATGGCGCTCGGAAGACGAGGAGGCCCGTGTAGGGAAATGCGCAGACGCAGTTCGGGCTGGCGGTCTGGTTCGAGGAACAGTCCCCCGGGACGCAGTTGTTCGGCGGTGTAGAGTATCGTGAGTTCGGTGGAGAGATCGTGCAGTAGGTTGGGGCTGGTCCGCTTCCAATCTCGTCGCAGACCGGGTTTCGAACCAATCTGCAGGAAAACGTGATTCATGTTTGAATATCTTGTCGAAAAAGATTGAAACACACTAAGACCGCTTTCACCAGACATTGCTCAATCTTCAATTCTACGTAAAATTCTCGAAATTTTGTCAGTAGGCAGCAATCGAGCCTGGAATGACAATGTCTGGGCGACTCGAGCTCCTATCGTTCAATTCTTACATAGAATCTCGATCTTATCTCGAAGAAAACACTTACATGATCTCGATGTCGTTCAATCCTGGCCGATTTCTGTACCCGAAATGAAGTTGTTTTGCAGGTCAACAGATTGAAGCTCACTACTGTAAGATGGTCCAATGTCCAGACTGCCATTCAAATCATTCCTCTTCATGTTCCTGCTCAAATTATTCAGAAATTAGGGCAAAAAGATTCAAATTTCAATGCTGATTTGATCAATCAAGAACAAACAAAGCTCGATTTCGACTTACACAGTCTGCAAATTCGAAATGCTGAACAGATTACTCGGAACCGGTCCTCCGAGCCGTGTATTCTCCAGCGCCCTGCAAAACAAAACAGCATCAGTAACCAACTATGAACTCTTTGTTTTGTCGATGATCGATGCTCGATTCGTCGGCTTACAGGGTTGTTAACGACGTCATCGACGATATCCACGACGGAAAACTCGTCGAACTGAAGCTGTTGTTGCTCAGGTCCCTGGTCGATGACCAACACAGTTAAAAAGTTAGTTGATGACGCTAGAAATACCGCTCAAGAGACATTTTCGATTACAGTCTACAACTCGAGAATTGTCTCGTTTGACCGATTCAGACTATTTTGACCGAAATTCGGTTACAGTTCTACTTACAGAGTGTTGAGAACTTGCATTCCTGTCAGGTTTGGGAATGCACCATTCAGGTTATTGTTGGATAAACTCCTGCAACACGATACATTTTTACGAGATCTCTCTGTCGTTAGAGCGCGGTAGGAATGACAATGAGTCCAGGACAAGTACAAACTAGTACGGATTCACTTACAGTTCGCCGACGCTTGCAAGATTGTTGAACCCGGCAGGAACAGAACCGGTCAGCGCATTCCTATCCAACCGCCTGCATTTCATCGATTCGAAACGAGTCAGATTTAGTCAAACCTATGAACAGAATGGGTTGACTTTTCGAAAGATGATACAAAGGAACTCACAAGACTTCCAAGGTAACCACTTGGGATAGTGAAGGAGGAATGGGGCCTGTTAGCTTGTTGCTGTCAAATAGCCTGTTTTCAAGAACATGTTAAACAACTCGAGATCGGTGCGGAAATCGGTGCAACTGTATCGAATTGTGTTGTTAACCGCTAACCGTACTGCAGTGCGGTCAGTGGTTAACCATGTAACAATATTAGCTCGTAGATTGGAAACGGCTAATCAATGTCATAAACCGCACCACTCAACCACTAACCACACCAGCGGTTAGTAACCGCAAACTGCACGTTTTACTGCAGTATGCGGTTATAACCACTAACCAATTTCAAGCGGATTATACACAAAAGAATTACGAAGCTTACACATGGATCAAAGTCATGCTCGAGTTGAACAACTTCGTAGGGATCGACCCAGTCAACTGATTCTTCCCAAAATGGCTAATCGAACCACATAAGAAGAAAAAACCAGTCTTCAGAAACGGAACAAGAAATCACTCATCCAAATCACAAAAACCGGTAAGCTTACAAATGCTTGGTCTTGACCAACAGGTCAAGACCAGGTGTGTCCCCATCCGAGACCGGTATACCCCCTTCGAGCTGGTTATCAGCCAGATCGAGCCAATACAAGTTAATAAGGTTCCCAATCGATGCCGGAATCGTCCCAACGAAGCCGTTCGAGTTAAGCGATCTACAAAAACAAACAGTTCTTCAACTTTCAATCCACCATTGCTTCAAATTTCGAAAAGTTAAGAGAGGTCGAGTGCTTCACAAGTAAGTCAGCCTCGAGAGCGACCCTATCGACTCGGGGATCGGCCCTGTGAAGCTACAACCAACCAGAATCCTGCACCGAAACCACAACCGGACCAATTAACAACCGAAACCGAAACGGTTACTAAACGAGACGGGAAATCGGGTTGACTTACAGATTGACCAGATTCCTCAAGTTACCAATGGACTGAGGTAAGGACCCTCTCAAGCCTTTGTTGTATGAAAGGTCCAAGATGGTCAACTCTGATAATGAAGAGATGTCTCCTGAGAGTTGACCAGATAATCCTGTGCTTGACAGTGTTCTGTAATAGGGTGGGGGTGAGAAAATTGGTACCAAATCAGCTGAAGAACATATTTGGTACCAGATCTTACATTGAGGTTACTCTGTCACTGGCACAGCTGATTCCTTCCCAATTGTCTCCACAAGGGTCTCCTCCTACCCAATTTGGTGGTGTGTTTTCCCAGACATCTTTCAGTGAGTTCAGAACACTCACTGCAGAAAGGAAAAGATTCGATCTTTGTGTCGTTAGACGCGAGTTTTACGTGGTTCGATTGAGTAGAAATGTCTATGAATGTAGAGACATGATTGGATCTGTGAGCTGCAGAAAGCATGTGCATCTCGATAACATGATCTGCTGGCTAATTAGCGGCGAAACCATGATGGTCGAAGACTCTGGGCGACGTTTTTAGAGTGAAAAAGCGGCGTGACCGTTTGATTTCGAGAATTTTACATAGAATTTTGCTGATGATGCCTCGGATTAGCTCCATTTATGAGTTTCAGAGCCAACCCGAGTTTTCGATTAAGAAAGGAGACATGATTGAATCTACTGACCAAGACATAGATATTTATGAAGTTGCTGGGATGCAACGGTTCATGACATAGTATTAGAGTCTTTGATAACCGGAAAGGTCATGGTTTCGATTATCGAAACTGTATAAACTTCAGACTATATCAAGAACTTTCATTCGAGGGAGGAAGTCAACCAATGATATAAGATCTACGTTGGAACCTTTTCCCAATAACTCGAGCTATTGGGATGCAACACAGATTCGACGAATCTGCCGACGAACAATAACCATACCTCATTAAATCCCTTATAACAACCAGAACCAAAGACTGCAACTTTTTCCTCATCAGGAATCGAATTCGACAATTTGACCGATTACCCAGATAAGAACACAACCAAAACAGAGGAACCCAGAAAGCAGAAACGAAAAAAACAGAGGAAGAATTCAAGTTCTTACAGTCGCCGCCGTTGGTGGCCGCCGCCGGGGCGGCGAAGAAGACAACAAGCAGCAGAAGCAGAAGAGAGGCACTTGCAGAAGCAGAAGAAGTAGTAATAGTAATACCCATGTGTAGAAAAAGCTTGATCAAGGATTGAATACAGAAGAAAGATTGAAGCTTTTGTCAAAGAAGAAGAAGAGGAAGGATGATCATGATGATCAACAATGGCGGAATGGGTTTGAACAAGGCAACAAGAGAGAAAAGATTAAAGAAATGAAATGAATTCCAATAATTTTGATGAAGTAAATGAGGAAGAGAGGTCACACCTAATATCTCAATTTGTTCATTTAATATTGAAAACTAGCCCACTTGGACACTTATGGAGACTAGGGTCGTTCACGAGTCAAGCCGTTCGTGAGTTTTTTGAGATTCGGCTCGTGAAACTGGTTAAGAAGCTTGCTCAGAATTCGGTATGATGGTAAATGAGTTGAGTCTGAATCAATCATGGTTTGGATTGCCTGCTCATGAGTGGCTCGATAAGGGCTTTGATGGGTGGTTCGTGAGTAAAAATTTGTAAATTTAGGATAGCTTGTTCTAGAGATCGACTCATTTATACTTTCTTATCGTACAAACCTCAGGTTGAGCTCAAATTATACTCATTAGAGCCTTTAAATTAGTGAAGAGCGAGTTGAGTTTGAGCTCATCTCGTTAAGAATAAATAATGAGCCAACCAGACTCGAGTTCCACACGAGTTTCAAATTTCTAACTCGAATTCGCTTAAAAAGTAGTGACCTTACCTTGAGTCTTGGTCAATTTGGTCACTTATTAGTTGTCCTCATTGGGGGAGGAAAAGTAGTGGTGAAGTGGGGATGAGAATTGACCCATTTGCTCCCCAACTTGGACACTTGAAATCGTACCGGAGATCAAACCAGTAAAATACACAGTCTTAATCATGATAAGATACTACGTACAAGTTTCTCAGATACACGATATTATCTTATGGAGTCTGATGGTCTATACATGATACTGGTTGTCTCGATCTTTGACACTCTAGAACAGGATTACTATAGTGGCTAGCGGGTTTAACCCTTTAAACTCGTCAACATACCTAAAAAGTAGTCGATATCCTAACCTGACCGAATCGATTAATATCGGGTCTTTCCATTGAGAGCTACACATGAGAACATAGATGGTTGAAGAGTGTGGGACCCACCAATTGGGGTTTGGATCATAATGAAGACTATTCTTCCCCTTAGTCAACGGTCAACCCCACATAGTAATTCTTTTTTCTAGGTTAATTGTGATTATTAACTAATAAAAGTAAAACACAAATAATTTATTAAATTAAAATAAAATTATTAAATTAAAACAAAGCATAGTAATTAGATCCTTTACCGTTGATTAGTTCAATCCACTAATTTTCATGTTTAATCTCTCTACCTACCCATTTAAATATGATAAATTACATTTTAGTACCTACTTTTTTTGGATATGAAGTTCAATCACTTATTTGATTAGTTTTGATCCGTATGAGTACGCGACAAACTCATGTAGCAAGCAATTCGTCGAAAATAAGAGGTGAATAATGGGTCAAATCCCAAAATTACAGGGTGGGTTACAAACTCGTTCTAAAATTTTAATCTGTTACAGAATGGTCCTACGACTATGAAATGAGTGACAGAGTAGTCCTAACAACGTCATCAGTGTACTTTTCTGACCATTTTGCCACGTCATCATTGACATGTCATTGACTCGAAGAATACTAGATAGTGAACATCCACGCACGTACAGTTACGAGTACTGAGATCTGTAATTCGATACACGATAAAGTCACCGATTAGATTGAACGAAATAGTACAATAATAATTCTAAAATTGACAAATTAGGCCGGCGGAGCAATCGACCATTGAGAGGAATGAATGATAGGAGTTTGTGGGTTGGAAGATTCTATTATTGTTTACATCACTATTCTAATCATTTATTAATTTATGGAAATATTCAAAATTAAAATTAGGGTTTTTTTTTAAGGAAATTATGATAACATGAAATTGTTGATGGATCATAGCTCAGGAATGATCAAATCGGTAGCTTGCTCGGTTATGCTCGTCTAATTAGGCTCTCAAGGGGTTCAAGTAGAGAGACTGGTTGTGCGTGTCTGGGTTTTCTTCGGTGTGATTTTGTTTGTATGATGGAGATGAATCCTCAGCTTGGTCTGTGGCGATCTGGTGTCGATCTCAAGGGACTGTAAATGGCAAAGTGACTCCAACAGTGATGGGATGACCTATTCTACTTACTCGCTACTACATACGCTTTTGGGTATGTAAAGCTTACACGTTATACGCTCGAGGTCTCACTTAATCGTCTACTGGAAACACCTGATACTTTTCTGTCTCCCCGTCTCTTAAAATACGTAGCTTACTACTCTCTGTCTATACGTGTCTTGCGAGGAACGCTCACGCTCTCTAAGCTCGGTTCGAAATCGTAATCAATTCTCGAACCGAAACACTCTTACTAGCCAACTCATCATTGGTTTCACCACTTACTAGAAAGAATCTATCTCTCTTCCTCAGCCTTTTCAAACTACAACTATGAACTCTTGAATACTTAACCCAAACAGCCAACTGTACTTAATTACTAATTAGTCACTAATTAACACGATTATGATTATTAATTAGGAACAACTAATTAAACACAGCTTTGTCTTTGGTTTTGTTGACTTTTTTAGAAGAGGAGAAAAAAACATGTTGGCAAGACGGGGTGTCGAGTTCATTAAAAACAAACCTTTTTTACAAGGTTACTTGGGTCAGGAGAATTAGGAATGGGATCGCTCATGAGTTAGCTCGTCGGTCTCGTTTTATTGCTTCCACCAGTTCCGGTTCGAATTTTTTTAATAAACTTTTTTAATTAGTGTATATATAAAAAGAAATGTATATATAATCGAAATTTTGAACCCGAGTGGACTTGATCGTGACTTGAGGAAACCCACCCAGTACCGGGACTCAATCTCATCCTTTTTAATATTTGAATGTTGGATTATTATTATTTTACTTTCCTCCGTATGAGAGATATCCCTAGGGTTTTTTTTCGATAACGGTGCTAGGGTTTGGCTTTGGTGCAGATCGTTACGTGAGACAAAGGCTGAGTAATAATGGAGGATGACATGCGGCAGTTGGCGATTGACGATGAAGAAGACTTGGGATTTGAGTTGGATGAGCTAGATTTGAATGTGGAGATTGATATCTACAACCTCTGTGTTGTCGGCTTGCTGATGACATCCAAGCAATATAATTTCAAATCAGACGTGATCGGAGTTGGTTTCAACATCAGACGAGTGATCGGAGTTTGGTGTGTGGATGCCTGGTCGAAGGATAAAGAACAGGTCTCGACGAGCAAATATTGGATGGTTGAAAATATTTACAGATTTTTAAACCAAAATGATTATAAGAGTAGATGGAAAAAGTGAACGAGAAAGATGAAAAACTAAAAATGATTTTATGAAAGAAACAATGACTAAACAGTTATTTATTTATATTTTGGACTTAAATGTGCATATATTATCAATTAATTTAATAGGCCAATCATACAACGCCACATGGCAGAGGGGTACCGGTACCCTGTGGGTACCGGAGCGCTTGCCACTAATATGTGCATGGAAATGTATAGTGTTTATTAGTCGGGACTCGGGAGTCTAACACGTGATCTCTGATTATCCTTCGACTCTTATTAGTACTACGAGGTTGAGTATGGTTTTATCGAAACAAATTATGCGAATTGGGGTGGAAAAGGGTAGGAAAAAAAAAATATGGCTTCGCCCGGGTTCGAACCGGAGACCTTCAGTGTGTTAGACTGACGTGATAACCAACTACACCACGAAACCTTGATGTTTTATAAATTTGAATTTTTATTATTTTAATACAATAAACAAGAGAATGTTTGGTATTTGTTATTTAAAATACAGGATATTCACTTTCTATGTATAACTTCGATAGTAAACCTTTACGTGCGAGCTGGTTATTTCTACTATGAGAAGACACAATAACATCCAATTATACGGTAAAAATAATCGAACCGGTCAACAACACTTCAACCAACCCGATTGATTTCGATTAATAGATAACCTATCTGATCATGGAGCTGATGAATGTCTGATCTGCAACACAGGTAATTCTCGCCGGAGAAAAAAGAACCAAAGAGCAAAGGCGGCCGGCCGGCCGGCCGGCCAGCCGACCGGCTTTTGAGTTTTGTCTAATCCTTTTTGTCTATTATTAAGTGAATTGAAGTGGGACACATGTTTTTGTATTCTTAAACACTTACAATGATTAGTGACAAAGAGTTGTTAATTAAGATTAATTCAAATTCTTCAAAAAAAAAAAATAATAATAAAAGATTAATTCAAATTATTAATTAGTTGTTTAGTGAATGTAAAATTGTCTTTAAGTATGTGGATTAGGAATCAAAATGGGCCGGGTTCGGGATCGGTTTGATTATCTTGATTTTTTAAATTAATTTATCCTCGTTTTATTGTAATATTTTTCGGGTTCCTCGTATAAAACGATGGTGTTTGAAGCCTTGAACGCATAGACGAGAATAATATTCACTTAATTTATTTTTTAGTTATATCAATTAATTTTTTTGAAGTATTTCACGTATTCACTCAGGATGATTATAATATAGATACGAGTTTAATTGCCATAATTGACAAGTGGGCCGAAATTGGGCTGATAAAATGTTGTGGGCTGAACTCATGGGCTTAGACTAGGATTCATCCATTTGAATGGGAAAAGTAAGAGCCTGTGGGCCTAGTACTAGGTCCAGTATGAGGCCCAAAGGCTTGTACTTTGGAAAAATCAACCTGATGAGCCCACTCGGACGATGACTTTGAATTTGGGTGAGACGGATCTCCTGGTCCACAAAGAAATCTTGGATCTCCCCGAGCCCACTAAATGTACTAGGTCCAGGGAGTTCATGCGAAATCTTAAGTGGCTAGGGTTTGGTTCATTAAGGCTTGAAAGCCTACATGGCATGATCTAGACGACTCGTCTCAGACCAACGATGGAGAACACCTAAACCGCAATAACCAAGGCAATGAGAGGCATCCACTGTACACAATTCTCGGGATATAAATACGACGATATTCCCACCATAGTGGGACAAACTGGCATTGACATGAACATTCGGTATGTACGGAATCCCACATCGTTTACTATATAGTTACCCACTTACGTTACCCATGAGCTCATAACCACACACACATCACTTTGACTCGCGAGAAAAACACACAAGTTTGGATCAGGTGGTGGCTCGCTCGCTCCCAAGTAAAACCCAAATCTTATTGTTTCAGGTAACCAGATTGGAACACAACCAACAAGAGGTCAAAGTCTTTCCGAATTTTACTCGTTAGTATTTCAGACTAACGATCACCGAGCATCTCCAAACCCAACTTTCAACCCAAGCCCATTAAAATGAACCCATGGCATGATCCTTGATGTTCCTTCAATCCCCCAAAGAAGACGAAGTAAAAATAGGCACGTAATCCTGGGTTTGTGCACACCTAGAGACCTAGTACATCAGCTCGCGTACGATATTTTACCTTGAACTATAATCCAAAATTGTAGCATTGATGGTTTTGTTGATAACCAATTAGTCATTCATTTAAAAAATACATATGAGACCCATTACTATGATTTTTTATCAAATGAAATTGATGGGTCATAGCCCAACCGGTTTGCTCGTGTGGCCCTGTAACTCATACAAACGGACAGATACCACGGGGTCTTAGAGTCACGATCTACAAAATGTCTGTCCTTAATGTCTCAACTGTCGAGATCCCCTAGCATAATTGGGGTAACCAATCGTTGACAACATGGCCCCCCCTCAGACAGTCTCTCGTAGACTCATGTGCCTTACCACATCATTCACTCAACCACTTACTACTCTCTTGTACTTCTTATGCCTTATGATGAACCATTCAACGAGACTCGAAGATGCTTCAGGAGCTGAAGGCAATTATTCAATTCTCAATACAACACTGTCAATCCTCCAAGTCAACCCACTCATTAGATCAACCAAAACCCCACTACGATTGGCCTCGTAATGTACATGTGATTTCATAAAAAATTTCAACAAATTTTCACCTAATTATTGTTAAAATAAACAACCAGTCGAGTCGTTATATTATATACCTGAAAAATAACTAAATGAGTGAAAAAAATAGTTTGTTTGTTAAGTTAAAGGTTTGATTGCAAGAGTAGAATGACTTATTTGTTATATTTTCTTAGTAGAATGACTCATAAATGTGAATTTGTCACATAGTGAAATTATGTACAATTTATAAGCCAATGGTACTCAAATATTATCTATAAGAGGGATTTGACCACTCAAAAAAAGAATTTAAGGTTCATAGTCTTTTGTTATCCTCTTATCTCTTAGGTTATAAGTCACATCTATGATTAATTGACATAGGTTAGCATTATTTTGATTTTTTTTTAACTATACAAATTAAATACTAATTTTATATACCAAACAACACGTCAAGACATGTACTGAAAAAATCACGAGTGTCCCAACTCAGAATGGTTTCTTTCATGAGAATGAGTATCAAATGTTATGAACTCGAATTCTACCTCTCGAAAATCGTTGATGCTGCATGTCCACTCAGTAGTTGGTCTTGTGACGAACGAAGTGTTTCCAATGGAGGATCTCAAACCCTGATACTGATGGGACCTAGCTCAGATAATGATCGAACCGACTGCGCGCGGTTGGGCCTAATGGGATAACCAAGTTCTTAGATATGAGACCACGCTGCAAAAATCCATCATTTAGTCACGTGATTATGGTTTCATTAGCTCGGGTCGATCTCGATCATTCATAGTTGTATGACAAGAATTGCATCTAAGCCAAGTCAATCAATCAGACCCTTTCATACACTCACATGCGCTTTATCTCCTCTATAATATACACGTTCACTACTGTCTCTCATATACGCATTACAAGGTATCCTTTTTTTCAGACTTCACGGCGCATCGTTTCCACTCTAACCACCCGATCTTTTAGGTTAAACTTTTGTGACTTCGAGATAGATTCATGTATTACATTATCCATGCTATAAGGGGGTCTTTGACCACTCAATTTTTTTAGGGTTCATAATGTTTGCAATTATCCATTGGTTTGTGTCACAATCGATTATTTATTAACATAGGTTAATATTCTTTGTCTTTTGTACAATGTGAGGTTGAAATGATAGATTCTTTGAGCAACTAATTTTGAATTTATCTTAACCTCAAATAACCTAACAATAAGAGAGATGTTAGAATTAACCACGATCGATGAAAAAACGCGTCAGTAAGCTTATTTCGTGCCGTGGTTAATGAGATTCATGTCGGTACTTGTAGAAAGTTCATTGTAAACTAAAAAATTGGTTTTGTTCTTTAAGTTGGATATATCTGACAAGACGAGAGAATCTTGGGTTTACCGAGAGAGATAAAACTGTTGAGGAATGCAAATTGATGCATAAAAGTCGATTTTTCACGTTAGAATGTTATTTGCTATTCACAACATGTTGATTCTTACTCACAGATGATCCGTTCTAGTCAATGCAATCCGTTATGATCTCGTCACGTATTCAACACCCCTAGGATTTCAACCGTGACTCGGGGCCTTTGTCTTGGGCTTTCCAGTTCTCAATGGGCCGGGTTTTTTCTACGGCCCATTATATATAAATAGCTCTTTTTTCTAAAATTATTTTTATTTTAGAAAAAAATTGTGGACCGAATATATTGAGGGAATTATTGTTCGGTGACCGTAACAGCTAACTAATTTGTTACCTCGTAATTTGAGACTACTCGACTGATTGATGCCACGTGTATTAATTATTTTAAATTTAAATATAGTCCTTCTCAAATTAACGAGTCACAAAATAGTCCTCTAAGTTTGTAACCAGACCTATAATTTTAAAACGTATTAAGTATTTGATCCATAAACTAATTACACACCTCTCTCAACCACTCGAAACTCGAGTTATTAACCATTTCATTGGGTCCTTCATGCTTGCATGAATTCTATAGCAGGGATGAATCCATGATGGATCAAGACATTGGACCATTTCATATGTACTGGGCTCAATCTAAAAATTATTGGGCCGGCCAGTCTACTTACACATACAAAAATATACATAATTTCATAGCTCTAGACCCGAGAGTGGGGCTGCGGACTGGGGAACCCCACCCCCCAGATCCGCCCCCTGCTCTGTAGTACGTATGATTAGTACTACTCTACAACCATGTATTTCTAATCCTTTCTTGGTTGAGTTTATAATTTACCGCGATGCAGTCTAGTGCTTCAGCCGTGAAAACCTGCTAATTAATATTGAAGGGGATGCGAAACAGGTAGCAATCTAGATACATTCTTGTCCAATAAATTGCCTACAGTTGCTACCAGAAACACCTTTCTTCCATCGCATTGAGTCGCCCATTTAGCAACACTCTTCGCTCTTAAATATCTCTCAGAGGTATTGTCGGTAGACGCTCTTAGTTAATTTACTGCTTTCTATCTTACTATTTACGAAACTATCTCAGTGAAAACCCCATTTTATCCCTTATACTCACTATATAAGCAGAGTACATCTGAAGACTGTGGGGGCAGATAATAAAGCTGTTAGCTTTCCCCTCATCAAAACTCAGCCTCTCCTTTTTCACCCCTTCAAAATGACAAAGCTCAGAGAGCCACTCATCTCCAATGGCGGCGACGCCGATCAGAAGCTCCGACCCACCACCGCCGCCGACCGATTCCGATCATTCGCCAAATGGGTTCTGAAGATCTCGATGTGGGTAATCTTCATCGTGTGGGTAACTCTAATCTTCCTCTTCCCAACTGATTTAGGAAACGATTTGGTGTTCCATAAGTGGACTCGCCTCACCCAGATTCCTCTGTTCGGCATCACTGGTAAGGATGCTCTGTTTTTTGCAAATTAGAAAACAGAGGATTTTTAACAGAGGTGATGACACGTGTCGCGTGTAGGTGTTTACACGTTGCCTGGTTTGGTGTAACGGTTTGGTTCGGTGTGAGCTCTGTTTTTGGTACACGTGGTGTAGTGTTTTCGAAATGATATCGGTATAGATGGTTCGACCGGTTAGACTTTGAATTACTCACTAAGATGGTAAGGTATAATGTTCATAACGGTTTAAGCGGCTAAGTCGCATACCGTTAGACCCACTAGTACAGTTTTGAAAACACGACTTTGAACTGTTATAGTACGGTATAATGTCCATATAATCTATGGTTTACAACGGTTTAAGTGGTTGAACTTATACTGTTAGACTCACTAGTACGGTTTTTGAAAACACTAGTTAATTACGAAAGCTCTTAATAGTGTCTGAAGTTTGTAGAGGTTTCGATAAAATCTCGTGCAACAGACTAGAGGCTACCGGGGTTTTGAAATCAAGTTCTCGTCAGGGACTTTGATATTATGTCGAGAAACCGTTGTATCCCAGTAACTCGAGAAAAGAGGGTTCATTAATGAGTATTGTATCACTCAAGTTCAATTATTGTTGATTCATGATTAATTCGATAACTTTGGTTTGTTTTGATACGATTTTTTGTCAAATGCGCCACGTCAACATGCCATGTCATTAAAAATATGATTATTATATAAACAAGTGACCACTATGTACCGTCGAACTACATGAAGTGACGTGGCATGTCATGCTGACATGGCATATCTCACCATAATCGTAACGAAATGGACGGAAGTTAAATTTAAGTGACTAAATTGAGTAAATTTGTAACTTACATGACCTATAAAGTAATTGACTAGTAATATGGGAACCAATAGAGATTAAGTTTGGGTTAGCCCATTGGACCACGTAATCAATGATACAAATTTGCTGACGTGGCTTTGAACATTGCGTGTGGTGTAACTTGTCTTCTGTTTTCAGGTATAGTTGATACTTGTATTGCACGTAATTAAACCAAGCTAGGGTTTAACTTTAATTTATTGTTATCGACGATAATCATCCTAATTTCGAGAATCGGTTTTCGGTTCTATTCGTTTTCAGGTAGCCTGTTGTTGCTCCTGGCCGGACCGGTCCTCCTGATCGCTCTCCTGGCCGCAGCCCACCTCATCATTTCCGGGGAAGGGGAGCATCACCTTTATCGGTAATTTTACGATTTTACCACTCTTTCTCACAGTCGATCCGAAAATCGAAACATTTGAATGTTTTCCATTGGGTTAAATCGACGATTTTTCTTCAGGAAGGAGAGCTGGAAGTACCCTAGACGTGAGCTCTGGACGTTCCCGGTGTTCGTGGATGGCCCACTCGGGGTTGTATCAGCTACAGAGCTGATCGGAGTCGTGCTCTTCGTTGGCTACATTGTATGGGCTCTCTACCTCTACACCGTCAAGAACCTCGCCCTCTTGTCTACCTACACTCTCACTCTCCCACAGTTCAGGTAATTCGTCTCACGATCTAGTCTAACTGGTAACATAGAAAGTCGAGCCCTAATAAGGCCGTAACATGTCACATGTGACACATGTTACTTAACCCACTCATAATCATGTCCCAAAATAACGTTTTTTTTTCCAATAGTCTGTACTTGATGGAGCTCACGGGCTGCGACTGGGGATGATCGGGATGTTCTGCCTGGCGTTTCTATTTCTTCCGATCTCGAGAGGGTCGATGCTCCTGCGAATCATCGACATCCCCGTCGAGCACGCGACGAGATACCATGTTTGGTTGGGACATGTAACCATGGTGTTGTTCACTCTCCATGGGTTGTTCTATGTTGTGGCTTGGGCTGTCCAGGGCAAGCTACTACAAGAAGTAGGTTATTTCTCTCCTTATACTATAACCGGGTGATTAAATCGGTTCGATTAGGGAAATATTCAAATTGGTCACTGATATATAATTATGGTACAAAATGGTCACTTAAAACTTTAATTACCATACAAAATGATTCTAGTTCATCTCCAACATTGGTCACTTAACTCGTTTTTTTACAAAATAGTCATTGTAAATATACTTTTAGAACAAATCAGTCTTAATTTAGGTACAAATTGGTCACTCAACTTGTATTTTTTACTCAATCATCACCCGGTTTCATAAGAAACCCGAGATACTTAGTTCAATAAGATTTAATATTACAAAATGGTCATTAAAACTACACTTGTAGTGTAAATCAATCTTCATTAATATATAAACCAGTCACTCAATTTCTACTTTTTACAAAATAATCACACGGTTTGACCCAAAACCCAAGATAGGTATTCACTAAGGATATAATATTAGTACAACATGGTCACCAAAACTATACTACTTGTTCAAACTAATTAGTCACGGTTGAGTATTAAACCGTGACTACTGTTAGTCGCGGTTGTGTAGTGAACCGTGACGAATGTAATCACGGTTTAAAACGTAACCGTGACTAAGTTATGTTAGTCACGGTTCACTTGAAAACCGTGACAAATTTGGGTTGATTTAGTCACGGAACAGTAAACCGTGACTAAATTTTTTTGTCACGGTATAAACCGTGACTAACTGTGCCTAAAAACCGTGACAAATAACCTAATTTCTTGTAGTGTAATCCTCTATTTATTTACACATTGGTCACCCTACTCATACTTTTTACCAAAACGGTCACTTCTGTTTCCTTTCAAAGATATTGGAGTGGAAGAACATTGGCATATCCAACCTGGCAGGAGTGATTGCCCTCGTGGCAGGACTGCTGATGTGGCTTACATCCCTAAACCCAGTCAGGAGATGGAATTTTGAGCTCTTCTTCTACACACATCAACTCTACATTGTCTTCGTGCTCTTCCTCGCCTTCCACGTCGGCGATTTCCTCTTCACCATTGCGGCCGGTGGAATCTTCCTCTTCATCCTCGACCGGTTTCTCAGGTTCTGCCAGTCGAGGAAGACCGTCAATGTTCTCTCGGCTAAGTGCTTCCCATGTGGCACTGTCGAGTTGACCCTCTCGAAGCCCGCAAGTAAGTCATTGTACTCCCTACTTTCGGTTATTTCGTGGTCGTATCGGTTCAAATCGTGTGTAGGAAGATCGAGTTGGTTGGTATAGTTTGATTACGGGTTTACCGGGTATGGTGGAATCGAACCGGGTTAGACAATAGTGGCTCGATCATCAAACCGGGTTTGAGCAAATTGGCATGCTTTTATATACAATTTGGTCACTTATCTTACTTATTTATGTAAAATTGGTCAAGCAATTGGCCATATTTTTGCAAAATGGTAACTTAACTATTGTTAACAAGTATGCTAGAATCGAACCGGGTTAGACAATAGATTCCATATCCCCAAACCGTTCCGGTTCGGGCTAAACCAATTGGTATTTTAGCTAATTGATAATTTTACTATACTTATGTATAAAGTGAACATTTATCTACAGTTTCTTTACAAATTGGCCCGATTTTATATATACAAATTGGTCACTGGTCTGAACTTTTTATGCAAATTTGTCTAAAATAATTCCCAATTTTGAAGCAAAATGGTCACTCTACTATAGTTTCATAACAAAATATGTCACCCTTGACATTCCACTATTTCTTTAGACCAGTTGAATACCTGACATTTAAACCTTGAACCGTTACTCTCACTTGCTCAAATACTCGAATCTCTTTTGTGAACTTAGACGATAACCTGTGAATCAGTAGCTTGATCGAATCGATTCAATATCTGACTCGGCTTTTCTTTGTGTGGATGTAGATCTAAGGTACAATGCTCTAAGCTTCATCTTCATACAAGTGAGGGAGCTATCCTTGCTACAATGGCATCCTTTCAGTGTCTCATCTAGTCCCTTGGAAGGAAAGAATCACATTTCAGTCCTCATCAAAGTACTAGGAGAGTGGACGGACAAGCTCAAAGACACCATCACGAGCAACACCACCGCGTCTGGTCATCGATCCGACGGAAACTTCCAACCGTCTCGAAAGATCACTGCTTCTGTTGAAGGTCCATACGGGCACGAGTCACCTTACCACTTGATGTATGTCTCTCTACCTTGTTTCTTATCCATCACTTTAGAATCGGCAGAATTCGTACCTGGAACATTGCTAGAATCACCTTACCACTCCGGTTCTAAGGATAACGGCTACTTAACCCTGACAGAGACTGGGTCGAGGTTAACCCTGACTTAGTCAGGGTTTAAACCCCGATCGGGATAACCCATATTAAGTTATCTCGATCTAGTTAGGGTGTTGGATGACTTTGATCGAGGTTAAAACTCCGATTAAGGGCACCCAAAACCCTAACTAAAACCCTGTTTCTTGTAATGCAAGTTTCGAATTTCGATTATTTAGGATTTAAAGAATATATACCTTGTGATTTTCTTTTCCAGGTATGAGTACCTTGTTCTAGTAGCTGGAGGCATAGGATCTCACCCTTCATGGCAATCTTGAGTGATGTCTTCCACCGTGTCAATGAAGGCAAACCTTGCCTACCAAGAGAGATCTTGGTAGTGTGGGCCGTCAAGAAGTCCGACGAGATCGGACTCCTGACGGCCATGAATCTCGACCGCATTTGCTCAGACATCTTCCACAGGCTCAACCTGCGCATCCACATCTACGTCACACGAGAATCCGATCCACCTCTAGTAACATAACAAAAACCAGATCTTTCATTTGAAGCAGGTCGAGTCAAAATTGTCATTCTGACGCTCGATCATTTTTACAGGAAGAAGGTAAAGTCGCGACCAGGGCTTCAGGGGCTCCGGCACCCAGGTGCCCTTTCCCGATAGGCAACGACATGTCGGTCCTGGTTGGCACTGGCGACAACGTATGGTCCGGGCTGTATATTCTCTCGTCCACACTGGGTTTCATCCTCTTGCTAGCTATAGTCGACGCATTTTACATCAATCCCTACGACATAACATCATGGTGGTACAAGGGACTCCTCCTTCTATCGTGCATGGTCGGAAGCGTGGTTGTGTTCGGCGGTGCTGTTGTCGGTTTGTGGCATCTCTGGGTAGAAAGGCTGATTCAACCATGAATAAAGATGATGAATCTAATAAGACCAAAGTTGATCAAGATTTACCTCCCAATAGTAATCCTAATGGGGCAAGGATTGTTCAAGACTTGCTTGCTTCGAGCTCGACCTCTATCAACTATGGCTCGAGACCAGACTTCAAAGGTATACAATCTCTCTTCTCTTGCATTGCATTTCGTAACCGAGTTCAAGAATTGAAACATGTACATGTCCCGATTTACGATTCAATTTAGGGTTTTTTTTTCTACAAAAACGAGTACAACGACGTCTCTAAGTGGTTAGTTACGCACGTAGCAAGCAGTAACCAAGTCCTAGATTAGTGACATATATGTGTCCTGATCTAGGGCTTGGTTCAGGGTTTCGTTACGAAAACAAGAAAAAAAGAAATAGCTCACTGGTCTGTCAGTTAGTTACATAGCATAACGTAACCAAGTCCCAGATCAAGACACGTACTTACGTGTCCTGGTCTAAAGACTCGGTTAACATCATTCAATGGCCTAATAGCTAGTTACATAAGATCGTAACCAAGTCCTAGATCAGGAAATCCACGTGTCTTGATCTAGGGCTTAGTTTACGGTTATGGTACAAACGAAATCAAGAAAAAAAGCAACGAAGTCTTAATCAGAGCGCATAATCGTCATGATCCAAGGCTTGTAGTAAACGATTATGCCACAAAATCACTAAAAACAACATCGTTTGAACGGTCTAGCAGTTAGTTACATACCAAATCGCTCGTAACCAAGTCCTAAATCAGGACATTTACGTATCACGAAACGGGCAACCCTCGATTTCTTCCATTACTAAGCTAATGAATTTTTACTCTTACTTTTTTTTTGTGTGTTGAAGAAATAATGCAAAGCATATCGAAGGATTGGGGCCACGTGGACGTTGGAGTAATGGTGTGTGGGCCCCCAACTCTTCAATCGACCGTTGCAAAAGAAATTAGGGCACACAATTTCAGAAGCAGCTCTAGTGAAACTGTGTTCCATTTCAATAGCCATAGTTTTGATCTATAATTAATTAATTAATTAATAATTAAAGTTAAAAATATTATGTATATATATATAAATAGGTAATTTTATGTATAAGTTAAATAGTGTATGCATGTAATTTTAAATTATGCATGTATTATTACTATTATATGTAAATGATAAAAAATTGTATAAATAAATTAGTCTTGGTATTATTATTAATTAATTAAGTAGCTTGTTAGGTGCAATTTAGCTTAGGTGCTGACGGTCCAATTCGCCCGTCGTCTAGGCTCGACAACGGTTCAGATTGGTGACGGTTAGTGCACAACCATTCCCCAACAGTTCCAACCTCGGTTATGGTGAATAATCGTCTGAATGGCCGATGAAAATCAATTTTCATGTAATATCATGCAGTTATTTCATTGATTTTACATCATTTTTATGTAATATTACACACTTATTCCATAGACGATTAAAACTCTTTGAATTTTTTAAAAAAATTCAAAGTCCAACGGGCGACAAAACACTGTCCTATAGTTTTGAGGACAGTGACGATGATGTTGTGGATACCATTATATTCATCCTCGCCCAACACCCTTAAATCTAACTGCGGTTTTTTATTATACCCAAATCGAAAAATCAGATAGATCTGTTTTGATCGGCTCATATTCAGATAGTTTTTTCGGTTTTCTTTATCAAACTTAATATTACCATAAGTGTTATTGTATTGTTGTTATTAATAATTAACATTATTCATGTATTATTTGAATGTTAATTCATGTATTATTCGTATGTTAATCCATGTATTATTCGTATTATTCATGTATTATTGATTGGACGGCCAAACACTAATACCAAACTATATTTAAACAAAAAATAAAGCCTAGTAGCCGAAAATTAGTATTTAATTACGTGGAAATTAATAAATAATTAAACTGTCGGTCATCAAAAAAATTAAAACAAACTGGGATTTTTTCCAAAAATAGGTTTGGGCCAAAATTCAATTCCCAAAATAGGCTCGTTCTACGGTCAATTCCCAAAGTAGGCTTGTGTGTGCTGACTGGACGCGTACATCGCCGAATTAAGTGGCGATTAGCATAAAATCGGCAGAATGTTTGGCGACCATGAGCTCAGCCCCAAAATCGCCACTTATAGTGGCGATTTTACTCTGAAAATCGCCACTGTAAGTGGCGATTTTGGGCCTGACAAAAGCAGCCCCAAAATCGCCACTTATAGTGGCGATTTTGAGGCTGATTTTCAACTTCCCCTTCCCATCAAATGTTTGGCATTATTTGGCGTGGGAATCCTCAACAGCAACTAACACTAACACAAACAAATAAAATGATAGGGTCAGACTCCTCTATTTATATTCCTTCATTCTTCCCATTTTTTCATTCACTCCTCTTTCATGCATGCAAGAAACAAAGCAAGTAAGCTCCTCCATTAATATTCTAGTTCGTTTCCTATTCTACCTCCTTATATATTTATCACTAATTACATACTGTTTTCTTGAAGGAACATTAATATTATCTAGTTACTCGGTGACGTATATCATTCTAACTATCCACAGTTTGAAGGTATGCACGAAAGTTCTGTATTTATATTGTTTGTGTGTTCTTAATATAAGCAACATTTTTACGTAATACGCATTCAACATATCTGTTTTAGTAATTATTATAATTTCATATGTAAATACTAGTTTTTTTGTTGGCACGTTGGCCGAGTTACTCGTTGGCCAAATTCAATTAAGTATATTATGTTTCCATTTTTCATACATATGTTTTCGTCCAGTTTGCAGTTACAATGGGTGAACCATATGACCCTGTGCATTTCATTGGCCCTGGGCCCGAAGAGGACAGCGTACTTAACGATCAAGCCAATCACCGATCTGAGCATATATGGCAAAATCCGGTTAGTACGCCAAACTAACAACCAATGGGAAATTTGGTTGTTAGTTTTACACTTTGACAATTTTGCGTCATTTTAAATCCATGGCCATGCGTCATTTTAAATCCATGGCCATAACTAATATAGTGGTTTCGTGCTTATTCTTTGCAGGGTCAACAGAGATTGCTTCACTGTAGACGATCTACCATTGTACCACCCTACAACGAGTTGTACACCCCACATCTAAGAACTGTAGGGTTGTACGGCGTTCACGAGCTTGTGTGGATGAGGTTGGATCACGACCTCATCACTGCACTAATAGAGAGATGGAGGCCTGAGACACACACTTTTCACATGCCAGAGGGGGAGTGTACCGTGACATTGCAAGATGTGAACATTATTTCAGGTCTACCTATCAACGGCAAAGCCATCACTGGGAGGGCTTCAGGACCGTGGATACAAATGATCTACGATTTCTTGGGCCATCAACTCGGCGTAGAAAGCACAGATATAAAAGGTTCGCAACTCAAGCTCCGGTGGTTGAGCGAAACTTTCAGTGCGCTACCACCTGACCCCACCCCCCTTGATGTACAACGATATGCACGTGCGTACATGTTGTGTCTCATTGGGGGGTTTCTATTCCCCAACAAGTCCACACAATATGTGCACTTGATGTGGTTGCCACTTCTTCGGGACTTCACTTCCGCCGGTGGTCTTAGTTGGGGTTCTGCATGCTTGGCATGGTTGTACCGATAAATGTGTAGGGCGAGTCATATCGTGGCAGAGCAAATTAGTGGACCATTATTTATTCTCCAAATATGGGCGTGGGAGCACTTCCCCTTTATTGCTCGTACACCATCATACACAATTCCGTGGGACATCGAGGAATTCTTACACATGCCTTACGGGGCTCGGTACGTATTACTTCCCAGTTCAATGCCTATCTTGTACACCTTTATTTCTTGCCTTACTAACAAATATTTCACGAAATGGGGTAGATGGATCGAAAGGGGAAATGAGGGTGAACAAGCTGAGCATAATGTGGAGGTGTATCGTTACCAGTTCGATCGACTTGCCCCAAATGAGGTTATTACTATCCAACTACTGTACCTTGTTATATCTTTCAGTTACTAATACAGTTCAAACTATGTAGATTGAATGGCAGCCATATGAAGAACAGATCATATATCGGGCACTCCGGACATCCCGAGGTACCATAAATGTTACGTGGGACGCCCGTGTACCACTCATTTGCTTTCATATTGTTGAGTGGCATTTTCCCGACCGTGTTATGCGCCAGTTTGGCTTCCATCAACACATTCCCATATCGGTGCCTTCAGGCATGGACAGGCTGCATCGTATAGATCTGCGAAGGGGAGAAGAGAATTGGGCAACGTACCATGACCAATACATACAATATTGGAATGCACGACAAACCCTCCGCATCAATGGGACCCCCATGGGAGCTTTTGCGCAGGGATACCATGATGAGTACATGCAGTGGTACCGTAGAATAACACGACTATGGGTTTCTCAAAGTGGAGGAATGCTTGGATCTGTGGTAGGGCTCTCACCACACACATCCGTATGATTAACCATCATCATTAATATGCTGACTTGTCTTGTCAATATATTACTAGGTGAATGGGATTGAACACATTAACCTTCGCACATCCGGTCAAACGGAGTTAGGGAGGGACGACACCGCGTTCATTCGTGACATCAGTACACACATGTTGCAAGCCCTACAGGAAGACAGTCGTGACACATTGAGACACGTTCCACGACGTGCTCCGCCTCTTCCTGAACACCTACAAAATCCAGTGGTCCAGAATGAGGAGCCTCGACGGCGAACGGGTAGACGAGCTGCAGAGAGGGCAAGGGTCGAACCGGACCCCAATGTGCGATTACCACCCCCATGGGAGCACCCATTCCAGAATGTTGACCCGAGCCACACATTCACTACCCCACTTCGAAGCAACGTCCACCCCACGAATATTAGTATGTTGGATGCATCGGTCCCCATGCATGGTTTCCGTGGAGGTCCTCCACCGCAACAATCATACACCGCACCAACTTCGAGATCTGGATATGAAACCCATTCGTATGGTGGTCCTATTACCGAATTCCAGCAACCTCCTACCGGCTTCCAAAACTATGCTAATGTGGGTGCAGGCTTCGGAGCTAGTTTGTTCAATCAACCTCCAGTGTATTCGTCATTTGGTGGACCTCAAGGATTAGGGGAAAATATGTACACCCCCAGTCCACTCGACACAACACCCCATACTGGTACCACACAAAGCAGTGTAGCAACACAACACGTGGATGACGAAGAGGAAGAACCTTCCACGATCCACAAACGATTACGGAAGAAGAAGCATCCAAGGAAACGTGGTTGTTGCCCCACTGATTGAGGGGAGTCTATTATGTGCTAAACGTGTAGTCCATGTTGTTATGTATTCCTATTTACCAAGACAATGTCAGTTACTATTTCCTCATAAGCTTGAGGTTTGATTTGTATGCTTTTATTCTCAGATGATAATAAAAGGATTTAACTAGTACATGCACACTCATAAGTGCATTTCGAAGATAAAAGTAATAATAGCATATCTAGGACGTCGATGGGAGATTTGGACAATTCCTCTTAGTATGACCAACTTGTCTACATATGCCGCACTTACGCTGAGGTGCCGGCTCTGAGGGTTGATCCATCTCATTGGGTCGTCTGTTCACTTGGGGTCGACCATGCTTACGCCGCTTCGACTCATCTGGAATGAGGACGGGTCCACATACTTCCGACCAGTAGTCGATATGCCCCATGGGATTGAAGCTTTTTGCATAAACTTGTGCGAGTTCACTAAACCTGTAGAACCGGCCCACATATTGCCAGAAGTCAATGGAGAGAAACTTGCATGCGGCAATCGCGTGAGAACACGGGATCTCCGTACCTTGGAACTTGTTGCAAGTGCACGTTCCAGTAGACGAGTCTTCATCCAAGATGACTCGGTGAGTGTTTCCACCTCGGCGATTACCACTATGTACTGGGGTGGTTACATCAAAAGTGGCATCCGCACGACTGTATAATCGCACTTGGAAGGTGTTGGACTTCCTAATTCGCTTTTCCATTACTTCCATGCATTTATCACTGAACATATTTTGCCCATCCTCGACAGACGTGTACACCTCAATTCGGTTTGTGAAGTATTTGTTCGTACGCCAAAGTATATGTTGGACTAGCGCGGATATCGGGAGGCCTCGTATACCCTTGTAAACACCATTGAGGCTCTCAACCATGTTTGTTGTCGTTATCCCATATCTGTGTCCCTCGTCGTGGGACATCGTCCAATGCTTCGGATCATGACGGTATATCCAATTCGCACTAGCATGATTTCCCTCCAACTGCTCCAGCTCGTTCATTCTCCGTGTGTATTTGCGTAATTGGAAAGTACGGGCAACACTCCAGATTCTTTTTTTATTTCAGTGTTGTGAAAAGTGTCGTTGTAGTTGCTCATGAAATGTCGCACACACCATCGCCACTCCCACTCAAGTTGGGGTCCATAATCCTCCATCGCCCTTTTTATTCCAGCATGTCGGTCGGATATTATGGCCAGCCCCCTACGTTGGGTGACATACATTTGTAGACATTGAATGAACCAGGGCCAACTACGAGTGTTCTCAGACTCGACAATTGCGAAAGCGAGAGGCATGATCTGTCGATTTCCATCAATAGCAGTGGCGACGAGCAACGTCCCTTTGAACTTGCCTTTCAGGAATGTGCCATCAACTTGAATCACGGGAGGCAGTGGTTGAACCCAATTATGCATGGGGCAAATGACCAAAATACACGCTGGAAAACGGAAACATCTTGGACTGTCATGCCCGTTTCTGTGACTAGTGGTCTCGTAAGAAATCGGTACACTGTGCCAGGATTCCAATATTCGATTGCACGTAGAAGGCGGGGCAGGTCTTTGTACGAACCGACCCAGTCGCCGTAAACTTCAGCTAATGCCTTCTGTTTTCCATGCCAAGCTTTCTTGTACGAGATCTTGAAACCCACCGACTCAGTGATTTGAGCTTGTATTGCGCTAATCTTGAGAGTTGGATCTGCTTGTATTAGATGTAGTATGTGGCTAGCGACATATGAGCTATCCAATTGGTGATGATCTTGGACGATGGTACTTTGCAAGCATACATGGTGCATCTCCGCGGTACGTATGGACCAAAAGTCTTTTTCTTTTGACTGAGCAGCACGTACGGTCCACTTGCACTGAAATGTATCAGCATTCTTGCATTTCACAACGAGTAATCGCTTCTTCGAGTCACATACCATGTACTCAAAATTACGTTGCAACGCATATTGTTTCATTGCCGCTTGAACGTCCTTTTTGGTCTGGAATATCATACCCCTGATGAAGTCCCTTGAAGGGTCCCAATATGGGATGTCTGGAATTTCGGGCATATCGGTTGTGGCGTACATGGGCTGGCCGATCATCGTGTAATGCTCAGTGGGGGGCATATGTTGCCTTTCAGCAACCTCAGGATCGCCATCTGAGTCATCAGTGCTAACGTCCTCGGACTCGTCACTCGAGTCGTATCGCTCGCTCGGTGGTGGGCTCGAATCTGAATGAACGTTGTACAATCCTTTATTTTGCGATGAGGGTCCGACGTTTTCATGACTGGATGTCCTCCCAATCTCGGTAACACGCTCCGCAATATCGTCCCACGACTCACTGCATCGGCCAAATAGTTGTTACGTACGAAATATGACTAGGAGCCATCATTATGAAATTAAGAAGTAATGCTTTATTACCTTGTAATCGTATCAACATAAATCTCGGCATATTCAATATCTGGATTATTTTGTAGTGTCTCGTATATCATTTCCACATCATCATCGTGACTGAGAGTGATCGGGATGTGTGCACGGGTATGATCGCTGTATGCTGGCATTCTATACGTTAGATATGCTGGCTGTTCATGCTCATCGAAGTGTATAGATTCGGTAATTAACTCTAGCATTTCACTGAAACTAAGCTTCCTCGTTGCTTTAATTTTTTTGACGTGGCCACCTTTGTATTCCACTCCGTTTGATGTGAAGTTAGTCTCCCCTCCCCAACGAACAATGAGCACATACTTTCCTCCCATTCTGTACAAAGAACTATGGACATGTATCAAACTTACTATTAAAAGCATTAGAGATAAATTCATCTTGTATGGGTTATCAATTACAAAATAAAAATAACCAAAGCGTCAAACAACATGAATAGCAAATAGTACACATTTAACACAAACTTACTGCAGAATGCTACAAATGGCGTTGAGGGAAAATCTCTCACGAAGTCGGAGGACTAATAATTTTGGGAAAATGTTGGAGGAGTTAGTGGTTCTTTCGATACGACATATGACAATATATATAACTTCATATTTGTGGAGTACAGCTACGAAGCAAATTCGTCATAACTCATATACACTGATTGGAACAACATTGCTCAAATAATTGCGTGTAAAACGACACAATAATGGGCTCGTGATAGGAAAACAATATGATGCTTTTCCACCGCCTGAAATCATGCATGAGATAGCCCCTATAACTCCCCACCACTTGAAATGATGCATCAAATCGACACTGTTCATGCTCATTTTATTTTTCTGTGTTAGTGTTAGTTGCTGTTGAGGATTCCCACGCCAAATAATGCCAAACATTTGATGGGAAGGGAAGTTGAAAATCAGCCTCAAAATCGCCACTTATAGTGGCGATTTTCATAGCTGAAAATCGCCACTATAAGTGGCGATTTTGGGGCTGCTTTTGTCAGGCCCAAAATCGCCACTTACAGTGGCGATTTTCAGAGTAAAATCGCCACTATAAGTGGCGATTTTGGGCTGAGCTCATGGTCACCAAATATTCTGCCGATTTTATGCTAATCGCCACTTAATTTGGCGATGTACGCGTCCAGTCAGCACACACAAGCCTACTTTGGAAATTGACCATAGAACGAGCCTATTTTGGGAATTGAATTTTAGCCCAAGCCTATTTTTGGAAAAAAACCAACAAACTGTCAGTCAACTACCATCACTCTCCTTCTTCAACAACTACAATCCTTCACCGCCAACATCCCCGCCGTCGCCGGAGCAAAACCAAAATCCCAACACCATGAACACGGCCAAGAACACAAACCTCCACATAGCAATGTTCCCATGGCTAGCATTCGGCCACATCCTCCCATTCCTCGAACTCGCCAAAGTCATCGCTCGCAAAGGCCACACCATCTCCTTCATCTCAACTCCTCGAAACATCGACCGCCTCCCCAATCTCCCTCCGATCTTATCATCTCTCATCACCTTCGTCAAGCTCCCACTCTCTCCCGTCGAAAATCTCCCTCCGAACGCCGAAGCAACCTCCGATCTGGAAGTCAACGAATTCGGCTACCTGAAAAAAGCTTACGACCTCCTTCAACAACCGCTCTCTCACCATCTCAGATCTGCTTCCCCTCGTCCCGATTTCATCGTCTGTGACTACGCCGCCTTCTGGCTTCCCTCGTTAGCTCGCGAGCTCGGGATCTCCTCTGTTTTCTTCAGCATATTTCTCGCTTCGGCGCTGTCCTTCACGAGTCCGCCGATCGGAGACGGCGGCGAGGAGACGGCGGAGGCGGAGGATTATCGGGAAACGGTGGAGGATCTGATGGAGAAACCGAGGTGGATCCCGTTCGAGACGACGATGCGGTACAGGAGATTCGAGGCGGAGGCGTTGTTCAAGATGCTGATCGTCGGCGGCGATGGGCAGGAGTTCCCGGAGCTGTATCGGTTCCGGCGGATGTTGAGAGAATGCGATCTGATTGCGGTGAGGACTTGTCCGGAGCTGGAGGCGGATTGGGTGAAGCTTTTAGGTCAGATCTACAAGAAGGCTGTGTTCCCAATCGGCGTGCTTCCGAGAGAGGAGGAGGTGGGAGATGAGTCAGATGATGACACGTGGACAAGGACGATCGAACGGTGGTTGGATGAGCAGGAGAGAGGGTCGGTGGTCTACGTGGCGTTTGGGAGCGAAGCCAAGCCGAGCTCCGATGAGCTGACGGAGATTGCAGCCGGGTTGGAGCTGTCGGGTCAGCCGTTCTTTTGGGTGCTCCGGAGCCCCGACGCCGAGCTACCCGAAGGGTTTGAGGAGCGGATGAATGGGAACGGCGTCGTTTGGAGAGGGTGGGCCCCACAGGTAGGGCTGGAAATTGGTTAGTGGTGATTATAATCACTAACCGTACCGATTTTTGTGATTTTTTGGTTAACCACTAATCATAAGTGTGGTTACTGGTGAGATTTGTAGTTATAATTATTTTTTAAATGTGGTTAGTGATTAACCGCGAAATGTAACGAAACTAAAAATATACCTAGAGTTTTAACTAGTAGTATCTCGATTAACAGAACTAATTATTCAACTTACAAGAGTGTTTGTTACATAGGAGTTAAACATACATTTAATATCTACATGTTTTGTTTTTTCTTGAACGACAGATGAAATCTTGATAATTAATCGAACGTATCGAAAGCTCATGACTCGGAGATTCCAACTCTAATGTGATCAATAGAATTTCAAAACTAAGCTTCGTTACTCATATAGAGTCCTAACTCATCTACGTTTTTAGTCGTTTTCATTAGGGTTGTAATCTTTGAAATTTTGACGATTTTAAACCATATTTTTTCTATTTTTTCACAGTTTAGTTATGTAGTTAACCACTAACCGCACCGCTGGTGCGGTTAGTAGTTAACCACAAAAATTTGTGGTGCGTTTTGGATAGTAATTTTGGACAAATCTACATTCTTGTCTTCATTAGGATTGTAATCTTTGAAATTTTAACGATTTTAAACCAATTTTTATTTTTCGCATTTTGGTCATGTGGTTAACCACTAACCGCATAACTGTGATGCGGATAGTAGTTAACCGCAAAAAATTGTGGTGCGATTTTTTTATAACAATTTTGGACAAATTGTGATGCAGTTAACCGTAACCACACCGATTTTCACCCCTACTTACAGGTGAAGATTCTCGCCCATGATTCCGTGGGCGGGTTGTTGACCCATTCCGGGTGGAGCTCCGTGGTGGAGGCGCTTCAGTTCGGGCGCCCGCTTGTTTTGTTGACTTTTTACGCTGACCAAGGGCTGAACGCGACGTTGCTCCGAGAAAAGGGGGTGGGGTACTTGGTGCATAGGGACGACGAAGATGGGCGGTTTCGGAGGGAGTCGGTGGCTGAGTCGATCAGAGCGGTGCTGATCGGAGGAGAAGAGGTGGCGGCGGGGCGGAGGAGTTGCCGTGAGAAGGCGGCGGAGATGCAGTCGTTGTTTGCTGATGGGGAGAAGCATGATAGTTATGTCCAGGTTTTGCTTGACCATCTTCAAACCGTTAAATTTGGTTCGGTTTGATGTTCGTTTGATCTTTGATATTCGGTTTGAACACTCTTCCACTCGAGTTGATGCTAGGTTTGATTGGTTTGATTAATTTAAGAAGCTTAACCAAAAAAAATTAATTTAAGAAGCTTGTTAGGGGTCAAATACATTTGTGGTCATCCAAGTTTAGGGTTTGTAATAACGTGATCACCCAAGTTTAGGGTTTGTAATAACGTGGTCGCCCAAGTTTAAAATTTAACGTTGTAGTTATTATTGTTTGAACTTTGTAACTAAGCATGATTTTCGTCTATTTTTTCGTTAAAATTGTCATGGCACACAAATCGGGTGGGGTTTAGGTTACATTTGTGTTGTTCAGCCCCAAGTCGAAGGGAAGGATTTTTTTGGGGGCTTCTCGATCTGTGCTCGGTTGGTTCAGAGAATCAGGTGGTGTTTAGGGTCATGTAATATTAATTATTTGGATAACATGACAACATGATGCGGTCATTTTAACGATAAAATGAATAGAAATACAGTTAGTTCAAACAACAATGGCTTTTAACAAAAAAAAAAAAACAATGGCTACAATGTGAAATTTTAAAGTTGAGTGATCACGCTACTACTAACCCCGAACTTAAGTGACCACTAATGTATTTAACCTAATTGTTAGTTGGGGGTGGTTAGAGTTTCTTTTCAAAGTAATGTATGAAACAAGATAAAACAAATGCTTGAAGTGGCAAATAAGCAAAATTCCCAACTACCCTAATATTAATTGGGGGAAAAAATCCAATTTTGATGAATTAAGTTGAATATTTGTACTATTTTATTTATTTACTATGGGTTGTAATTCGATGAATTGGATCAATATATCTTATCATTCACTGCGAGAATTGAGGTTGTTGGGCCCAAGTCTTCACGGGACTAATAATACCAACCATTATGCTCCATTAGGGCGGTCCCGGATCTCGAACCCCCCTAGGCGTGCTGTCTGACCGACTTCTGTCGATGATTTTTCGTCTCTCACGAATTGGATTTGAACCAATATCAAGCTACTTCTTAGCCATACATACCAACGGAGGGCGACAACCCTGCGATTGGTCCACAAGCAAGGTAAGTAGGTCCATTACCGGCTGGCTCGAGACTTATTTATCGGCCTAATGGGCCGATTTTGGATCAGAGGCTAAGCGATCACCTTGATTTTGCTGTCATCGAAAGAGCCATTAGTATTTGATCATAGAATAAAAATAAAGTTCATTGGATCTCGATCATATATCGCAACTAAGTTATTCTCGACCGAGACGAAAATCTACAATATATTATATGAAAATTTGAAAAATTGTATATTTTTGGTGCTTACGTGGAAATTAATTTTTAAAAAGGTATAGAAAAAAAACAAACTGTCGGTGGCTCGTGTGGACAGAAAGGAAACTAAGTGTCGGTTCCCATTTTCATAATTTCATAATGGTCACTAACTTAATGAGTATTGACAAACATGTCACTTGTACTTCAAAATTGGCAGGAGTGGTAACCAAATTCTTAATATAGCTAACGAAACGGTGCTTTCCAAATAAGAGTGTCGGTTACCGTCATCCGTTATTTGTTACCGTCATCCATGGTCATATACTTTAGACTTTGATTTGATGACTGGACTTGAATATAACGAGTTGAATCGTCCTCATCTTGCTCCAGTTCCAGATCGTCATTAGACTGGAAAACACGAAACTCAATTCGAACATAATTGAAATTGTAAATAACTAATTTATGCTATGAATTCATTTCCATGCGAAAAATGATGCCTATATTTGTTATTATAGTTGTTACCCCGTATTTCAACTATCATCTTGAAAGATAACTCGCCGATCTGTTACTCCGCTTAATTGTAGTGACCAATTTTGTAATCCATGCATTTTATAAGGACCTAATTATTTAAATATATAAATTATGGGGAAATGTACAGACAGAGACAATTAAACAGACGAGTTAGCCAGACTGTCTTAGTCGATTAGCGCGCTGGTCTTTTTCACCAAACCTAAGTCTTCAAGGTACCGCTACATATTTTCATTACAAAACAGTCACTCATTTTATAGTATTTCACTATATAGTTCCTAAAGTATTTTACTAGTATCACAAACTACTCACTACTTTAATTAAATGCATACACGATCACAAATAACTTTGAAACTAGGCTCACCGTGTCAATTATTTCGACATCTGACCCGCTACATGCTCGAGTTTCAAGCATGTAGACAATTCCTCGAGACTGGAGTGAGCACTATTTGATCATCTACGCAAGAGAATTGATGACCTGGTTTATACATACATACGAATAAACTATAAAAAAAGTCATCTATATAACGGTAGCAAGGTCAAACTACGTCGGGGCATATGGACCCCACACAATATGCTTCTTTCTTCGTAAGAAACCTCACTATCAAGATTTATCCCGATCGTTAGGCAGTTACGATTATCCCATTTACAAAGAAATCAGTAACCAATTGGAAAGGTAATATTTGAACTCAGGACATCTGATACATGTGATCTCAACCGGTCAACAACTTATTAGCTCGACTATGAGATATCAAATACACCATTACAAATATTCTTTTACCAGTTGCACCATATATAAAACTCTCTAGTATTGATTTTAAGGACTAAATGGACTCAATAGTGAATTCAATAAAATTGAAGGACCAAATTTGTAAAAAGGTAGAATAAAACATTAAAAAGGAAAGAATTTAGCATTTCTCATTTTCTTATAGTCAAATACCCAATTAAAGAAATAAATAAAAATAAAATAAAATAAAAACAGAATAAAATCAATTTACAGTACAACACCAGCTAAAAGCAAAGCTTCCACTAGAGCTCACATGGCTATGGCGATTTCACATTTTCTTTAACTCTTAAATTTCTTAATTCTTATCATCATCTTCCCGATAATTGACTCGCCACCGTCATCTGTCACCACTCATTCATCCACCATATCTTCCTCCTCACTTCTCCAACCTCCAATCACTTTCTTCTTCTTCTTCTTAGATCTCTTCTCTGCTCTCAGTTCCATCCACAAATCGCCATTCTGAGCTGCACCCGATAAAAATTAAACCAAAAGGGTCCAAAACCCAGAAGAGAAAATGAGCATGTACGGGAGAGATCCATGGGGAGGCCCACTGGAGATAAACACGGCGGATTCCGCCACCGACGACGACCGGAGCCGGAACCTGAACGACCTCGACCGTGCAGCTCTTTCCCGTCCTTTAGATGAGACTCAGCAGAGCTGGCTACTGGGCCCCACTGAGCAGAAGAAGAAGAAGCGATACGTCGATCTGGGCTGCATCATCGTCAGCCGTAGGATCTTCCTTTGGACTCTGGGAACTCTGTTCTCCGCCGCTGCCCTCGCCGGATTTATCGTCCTCATCGTGAAATTTGCTCCTCGTCACCACGATCCTAAACCCCCTCCGGATAATTACACTCTTGCCCTCCATAAAGCCCTCATGTTCTTCAACGCCCAGCGATGTAAGTTTCTCAGTTGGAAATTATTAGGGTTTTACTTTTCCAGATCCGATCTGTACAATTCGCGACCTCTTTGTTAAATCTGTGATCCCGATTTGCAGCGGGGAAGCTTCCTAAGCACAACAACGTCTCATGGAGGGGAAATTCATGTATGAACGACGGCGAAGACGATTCCGCAACCCTATTCAAAGATCTCACCGGAGGATACTACGACGCCGGAGATGCGATCAAGTTCAATTTCCCCAAATCATTCGCCATGACAATGTTGAGCTGGAGTGTGATCGAGTACAGCGCTAAATACGAAGCTGTTGGAGAGCTCAATCACATCAGAGAGATCATCAAATGGGGAACTGATTACTTGCTCAAGACCTTCAACCACACTGCAGATTCGATCGACAGAATCGTATCCCAAGTTGGGTCAGGGGACACCTCCGATGGAAGCACGACTCCGAACGATCACTACTGCTGGGTGCGTCCGGAGGACATCAATTACAAAAGACCGGTGACTGAATGCCATAGTTGCTCTGATCTTGCTGCGGAAATGGCTGCTGCGTTAGCATCTGCATCGATTGTGTTCAAGGATAATAAGGCGTATTCGCAGAAGCTTGTTCATGGTGCGAGGACTTTGTTTAAGTTCTCGAGGGATCAGCGTGGGAGGTATAGTGCTGGTGGTTCGGAAGCTGCGACGTTTTATAATTCGACGGGTTATTATGATGAATTTGTGTGGGCTGGAGCTTGGTTGTACTATGCTACTGGGAATAACTCGTATCTTGCACTTGCTACTACTCCTGGCATTGCTAAGCACGCTGGTGCTTTCTGGGGTGGACCTGATTATGGTGTTTTCAGCTGGGATAACAAGCTTACTGGTGCTCAGGTTAGTCATTCGGGTAGCGAAAAAGCTCGATTTTAACTCTAAATATCGTTATTTTCTTCGATTTCTTGTGATGGGTTCGTCTTGCTAGAACGGTTTGCATAGTAGAATCTTATGCTTCTGTGTTCCTGGTTAAGTTTTCGATTCTACTGGGAAACTATCTTCTGACTATCACTTAATAGAGTCATTTGGGTAGCAAAAAAGCTCGTTTTTAACTCTAAATATCGTATCTTTCTTCGATTTCTCGTAATGGGTTCGTCTCACTAGAACGGTTTGCATCGTAGAATCTTACGCTGATATGTTTCGCTTTGAATCTGTAGCTCTTGCTCAACTTTGAACTATCTTCTGACTATCACTTAATAGGGTTATTCAGTCAACTTCTCTGATAAAAACATTGCCGATTTTCGATGCTAATACGAGGCTTATTTTCGTGTGGAATAGGTGCTTCTCAGTCGGTTACGCTCTTCTTGAGCCCGGGCTACCCGTACGAGGAGATACTGAGGACATTCCATAACCAGACCAGCATTGTCATGTGTTCTTACCTTCCGTACTTCACAAGCTTCAACAGAACCAAAGGTATATATTTAGACAGTTTCGAAATCGTTGTTTTTTCGTGAGATTAGATACGATTCGAGCTAAATTTCGGCGTAAATTCGTGTTTTTGTATAGGTGGGTTGATCCAGTTAAACCATGGAAGGCCACAGCCACTTCAGTATGTAGTCAATTCAGCCTTTCTAGCATCGGTATACGCTGACTATCTCGAAGCTGCCGATACTCCTGGATGGTACTGTGGACCGAATTTCTTCTCCACGAAGATCCTGCGCGAATTCGCCAAGACCCAGGTACAGTTTTTTCCATTTTTGCAGTTTTCCGTCGTCGATTTTCATTCCAGTTTGTTCTTACCATCTTTTGTTCATGACTCTCCCCAGATTGATTATGTCCTGGGGAAGAACCCTAGGAAGATGAGCTACGTAGTCGGGTTCGGAAACCACTACCCAAAGCACGTCCACCACAGAGGCGCTTCGATCCCGAAGAACAAGGTGAAGTACAACTGCAAAGGCGGGTGGAAGTGGCGGGACACGAAGAAGCCAAACCCAAACACCATCGTGGGAGCCATGGTTGCGGGTCCAGACAGGCACGATGGATTCCGCGACGTTCGGATGAACTACAACTACACCGAGCCTACTCTTGCTGGAAATGCGGGACTAGTTGCGGCCCTTATCGCGTTATCCGGTGACGGAACGTCTAATATCGACAAGAACACCATCTTCTCCGCGGTCCCACCTATGTTCCCAACCCCACCTCCTCCTCCAGCACCATGGAAGCCATGAATAAAACGACTCCGAAACGGAGGAGTCTGGTTTCGAGCTTGAGTCTGTACATTAGGAAGAAGAAGAAGGCAAAGCACGAGTCGAAAGCTGCGAAGAAACGATCAAAAGTCGGATGATGAAGCTTCTGGAAATTTTTGTATTATACATAGAATGTGGTTTGTAATGTGATAATGTATTCTTTGTAACTCTCTGGTTTTCTTGATGGGGAAGCTATTGACAGTTTGAAACTGGATTTCTTGGTGAGAAAGCTATTGACATTTTAAACTGGATTTCTTGCTCACTACATCATAGTACAGTTTCTTGTATGATCCAAGTATTGAAAAACATGATCGAATGAAAAAATTTCGCTCGAAATGTCTCATCGTGTTGTTCTAGTCGCTTCAGTCGAAAAATTGCAAGGCGACACCATCAGGATCTCAGCTACCAGGGAGGCCAATGATTAGTGAAATCTGGCGGATTTGGTCTTCGCTGGAATTGAATTCTTTGTTTTCTGTGATGGAATCGGCATCCGGAATTGGTAAAATCTAAAAAGAATGGTCTATTCTTTCCCATGGGAATTGAATTTCAACTAAATGACGGAATTAGACTCCAAACGAAATTGATCTCAGATGGAAAACATGGAACTCGTGATTCCACCGAATTTTACCAATTTCAGCTCGCAAATCATGCACCAAAAACAACCTCCTAAGTTCGAGACTCTTAAACCGAAACTCGGGACCAAACGATCAACGAAATACAGAGAGAATCGGCACAAACGAGCGATTGTGGTTTGATTATTAAGTCTACTACATATTTATACACACAAACTGCATCTGCTAAGCACAGGCAGTGTTTCTGTTTCTGTTTCTGTTCTAAGTTCAAATACAAACCAGAATGATCAAAATTAGGGTTAGTAATAATCTGCAGGTCCTCATCATATTACACAGGTTATGATACAAAGGACGATAGAACCATATGGTTTGATCTTTCCTGTGGCAACTTCCCCATCTCGTAACTAATGTGAGCTGGCGAAATCGGGTCTCCGCCCTCGAGCTGCTCCAGCGCTCTTCTCGTGTAAATGGTGAACGCCACCACAGTGATGATCGCTACGATGAACGAGAGGACATTGTACACGATCTCCACTGGGGTTAGGTGTTGGTTCCCGTATTTCACTTCCGCTAGCGTCCTTATTAGTCGGCCACTGCACAAACAAAATCAGCATAAGGAAACTAAGCGGAAACTGGTCAATGAGATGAAGAACAGAAGAAACGGACCTGTAGATATAAAGGAAAGCTTCTGGCACCATTCCGGCAACCGAGCCACAGATGTAAGGCCAGAATCTTAAACTTGTTACAACAATGGCGTAGTTGAATATCGTGTAAGGAAACGGCGATACCCTGAAGAGGGCAACCACTCGGAACTGGTGGAACCAGGTACCTTCCGCAGCAAGTCTCAGCATTGCGGCTTTCTTGGGCCATCTCTCCAGCCATTGCTGCATAATCAATGAAACATAATGAATGCCCTCGTCGAATTCGTAATAAGAAGCAAATAGGATGTTACTAGTCTTACATGGATACGTTCACGGAAAAGCAACCCGATGAAGTAAGGCAAGATCATCCCTATGGTTGTTCCGGCAATGATAATGACGAATCCAATGCCGTACCCGAAAATCATCCCAGCCAACCACATTGAAGGGCCGGAAGGGATCAAGAACACGGGGAACAATGCTAGAGAAGCAACGAGCACCAGAGCAAGAACCGGGCGGCCAAAGGCAGCTGCTTCCCATTTCATCATTGGGTAGAGAACCTACACACATAAACTCCTAAACTTTCACTTTCGAAGAAGCAAACCGGCATCAAACATTCGCCAAGAGAACGGCTTTTACCTTCTCGAAAAGAAACGGGAGCACCCATTTGAAGGAGATGAAGATGACTACACCAGCGACCAAGCTCAGCAAAAGGATTTTGCCCCACCACAGCGGAGACTTGAACCTTGATGTCGACTGAGATATCTGCATCGATTCGTTCGACATGACGAGCCTGACAAATTCGCTATCTTCTCTCGTGTTCCGCTGGCGATCGGTATGTCTGCTGTCTTTTGTCGACACAGGTGATGTCTCTGGCATCATCTGCATCAAAGAAGGAGAAGAGTTCAAAAGGAAGCAATGAAGAACCATAATAAACTGTTGAAAGTTATTATGATTTCTGTGATTGATTGTTATTCCTCATGGCTTATTACATAACAAGATATTAACTTCCTAACTAAAAAACATCCTACTCTAACTTATTCTTTCTACATAAACTCCATTCCAACCACTATATCAAGAGAATACAGTTTCATGCCTCTGAAATGATAGTATCTGAGCAATCAATCAAAAGACTGTCATACGAATAACGAGATCATGAAGAACACTAACGCGTAGAGAGATTATCAGAAGACTAAAAACTCCCACATAGAGAAGATGATCCAACTAGGCTGAAATTGTGGTAAAGAGATGATTTCATGCCTCGAAATCACAGTATCTGAGCAATCAATCAAAACACTATCATTTAAGGAAACAAGAAACATCGGAGAACTGTATGTATAAGAACACACAAGGGAAACAATGCAGGAAAAAGCTCACCAAGAATCAAAGCATAAAGCAGAAGACTAAGCTCCCACATAGAGTTTAGATAAGATGGAGAATGCAATCAACTAAGGGGATCAGCCGAAAAATCGTTCATGATCCACACAGTAACAGATGTAGTTAGTTTCTCCCTAAGAAATGCTTACAAGTATGATCATCTGAGTATCAGCAGAAGCAAAAAAAAAGGATTGCAGTAAATGAACCCTAGATGCAAATCCCAGATAACAAAATCTCAAATCTAACTCAAACTACAAAAGGGTATGAACAAAAGCTGTAATCAAACTGAATTAAATAAACCCCCATGGAGAAATCAAATCAGAGTTAACCCACCATCTTGTGCCTGACAGCAACAGCTGAAAGGCCAGAAGGTTCACTTTCAAGCTCTCGAGAGTAATTAAAACGTCAAATTATATTCAGAGAGAAGCCCCACAAGGCTACAACGCCACAGCTCCAACCTAACAACAAAATCAAAACAAACAAACACGTCCTAATCAGAAATCTTCAGAAACTGCAATTGACATCAATGGAAACAAAGGGTAGATAACAAAAACAAGAGAATCATAAAGAGAAATGGGAAAAAGGGGGGATTGGGATGAAAGCTAGGGTTTATGTAAGAAACGGGTCGATCAAAATTAGAAATGGGGAGGTTACCGGGGACACAGCCGGCCGGCGAGTAATCCCCTGTGAGGGTAAAGAGATGAACTTTCCGATCGGCGGACGTTGAGGAAGACAATTTGGCGAGGAATTAGATGAAGGGTTGGCGGGGAAGATGGAGAATTTTCCAGCTTTCCCCTTTCTTTGATTAATTTTTTGGGAAGAATTCTCTTAACTTTTTCGAGCTTTTTTGGTTTGTGGGTAATTGAATAGAATCATTTATTTTTGGTATTTTTAATTTTTTTTTTAATTTTCAAAGTTCTTAGTATATTTATATATAACGGGAAGAAAACATTAGATTTTGAGAGAGTTCAAAAGTCAAAGCTACATTAGCACAATGTTTGACTTTCCTAGAGGTTACCGTAATGGGCGGTGAACGATAAATTATTTGAAAGCATCAAGAAGAAGTTTTACTCTTGGAATTTTCTCGATGGTAGCTCTTCTTGGGTTAGATGTAACCTGACTAGCTAGGAGGTGCGGAGAAAAGCAATTCAGCCATTACCTTCTACGTCCACCTGCAAAATCTCAACACAACTCCAAGACGAACAGCTCCATCGACATTAACCTTGAGGCGAAGCGGGTGGGAGGAGGCCAGGTCGGATGAGAAAGGACAGAAGGAGGGATAGGAGAAATGGAGGACATTTAGTGTTCTGAAATCGGGTACTCAACCAAAACTTGACTAATTTGGGCGAGGAGAATTGACAGGCATGGAAAAATTCGAAACTCAGTTTGAGTAGGTAATGAGTGGAGACGAATTTGGAGGTGTTTGTCTCGTACTGGACCCGATGGTTTGAGTGGGCAACGATCGTTTTATTTTAGAGATCGTGTGGGCGAGGAGAATTGACAGCATGGAACAGTGGTGAATTTATAGTTTAGTGCCATATTTTGGTTTCTAGATCGATTTTTTGTGGTTCATTGACTCAAAGAATCCATGAAGCATATTCCCCACCAAGGCATGGGTATGGTCCTTCCTTAGCTAGAAAGAGAGTACTCATTTATAGCATCTTTCTTTTTTTATGTGCCATTACTCACTATGATTGTTGACATTAGATGCCCAATATCTATCCATTCATTCACTTGATGTACAATAAACACCCACAAACTATATTGGTTACATTATCTCAATGTTATTCGATAAATTCAGAGTGATTCGATGTACTAGGACAACTTGATGTACGTTAGAAGATACTAAATCGTATAACAGAAATATAGTGGTTTAACATTGTGTTATACATTACTTTACATATTTTTTTAAGATTTAGACTCTGTAATGAGATAGATCGTGTGCTGCAAAACTCCTTCCACATATCTTCACCATTGCCAACAAACCACTTAATACGAATGGTGAGTCATCACTTAACGGAATTTTGGATGAAATGGGTTGTTTGTTAGGTTTGCTATATTAGGAGGAGTAAATCGATCATTTCATAGTATAGGGGTTGTTTGTTAACTTGACAAAGTAGAGGGGGCAAAGTACCATTTTCCCTATGACTTAAATTTCAGCGTAATAAAAGGCCAAAACATCACTCCCACTCCATATAATTTTAACTCTTCTAACCCTAAAAACCGAGTTTTGAAGTTAGCCATTTTGTATACTCAATCAGCTATTTTGTGAAATCATTTTTTGAAAAAAATACAAGGATTTCACTGTAATCATCTGAATCACGCCTCCAAATCATAGAAACCAAACGACGTCGTAGATGCAATTGGTGAATCATTTCGACATCCAACGACGGAGTTAGAGACCCCTAAACCAATTTGCAAAATATGAAAATGTTAGGTGACTAAACTGTAACCATTGAGAAGAATCTCAGCCCACGTTTCCCTGGCCCAATTACTTTGGACCTAAGCAAGCTATGAAGCCACGTCATCTTTTATTATTCGTGGTAAATAAATAAATAAATAAATAAATAAACAAAAAACAAATTGACCATTCTATGTCGGACTAATTTCCAAACTTTCTAGAAGCTGGTAAAATTCGAACAGCAGATTTTTCAAATTTCTTTTGTTTATTATATTTGAAAGCTTTTAATGATTAATTAAATATTTCCTTTCTTCTAGTGCAAGGAAAGCTCAAAGTTTAATGATTTGTCTTTTCTGCAGCATTCTTGAATTTTAAAGTCTCAGATTTTATACTAAATCCTCAGAGGAAATGGGATCATCAGAAGCTTAGAGCTGCTTTTTCAGGTGAAGTCGTTGAGCAAATTCTTCTAATACCCTTAGGACCAGAAGAGTTTTCTGATAAATTTGTATGGCACTTTGAATCTACTGGCAAATTCACAGTGAGGTCTTGTTATCGTTATCTTCAATCCATCACACATCCTCAGAATCAACCAGTTGATGACAGCTTGAGGAAGTTATGGAAATGGTTGTGGCGTTTGGATTTACCTCCTAAGTTGAAGTTTTTTCTTTGGCGTGTATGTAAAAATGCATTGCCAACTAAATCAAGTTTATTTCGCAGAAGATGCAGTGATTCATCAGTTTGTGTTACTTGTTCAGCTGAAGACGAAACATTGGAACATCTGTTGTTCCATTGTGCTATTAGCAGATCATTTTGGCAGTTAGTTTCACCAGCAATACAATGTCCTGATATTAATCAATCAACAATATCTTGGTTTATCAGCATTGCTGCATCTGCCTCACAGGTATCTTCAGCTGAGATAGGTTACACAGTTTGGTATATTTGGAAGATGCGGAATGAACTTCTTTTTCAGAATGTGACTCCATCTTTACTGGATTTAGCTTCCAGGAGAATGAATGATTTTCAAAGATGGAGAACATGCTCAAGCAATCTCTCAAGTATTAGGTCAGTTTCCAGTTCTCTTTCTAGTCCACTAACAAATTCTCTAGCTCCAACAACCTATGTTTATAAGGTTGTGTGTGATGGTGCCTTCAAGGCATCCATCCAGAAAGGGGCCTACAGTGTTATTCTATATAACATTGAGGGACATGTTGTTAATGGAAGAGCTGGAGTTTTCAACTGTGCAGCTCCCATTTGTGCTGAAGCTAAAGCAATACAAGTGGCGGTGGATTTGATGAAAAACATCTCAGCAACTTCAGTGGTTTATACAGACAGTCTAATCTTGGCAAATGCTATTTCAGGTGATGAAGATAAGTGGCCTTGGCAAGCTTCAGGTTTTCTTGCATCTATCACACGTCTTCTTTACTGGAATCAGCAAATCAATGTTTGTTATTTACCTCGTTCCTCAGTCCAAGCGGCTCATCTTATAGCTGTTAAAGCAAGAGATGGAATTCTCCCAGCAGATTGGCTTTCAAGCTTGTAAATTCAGTTTTGTGCTGTCCTCTGTAACTCTGTAACTTGTCTGTAGCTTGTCTTTTGCTGTTCTGTTTGTAAGCCTGTTACTGCTGTTTTTGGTCTTTTTGGCTGCCCAGTAATATATCAGTTGGTTCACCAAAAAAAAAACTCTCTTTGCTCGCTTTTCGAGATCCGTGTCGAGAATATTCAACGACTGACGACATAGTGGTAGTCTTTGGATGATCGAGATCATGTCAAGAACCGGCTAAAGATCCGGGTCCAACCATTTTTGGTTGGACCACTTCCAACCATTTGACAGGAGGAGTATATTCGGAATTAAAAAAAATCTAAATAACCCTAAGAATCGGCCGCCTTCAACCCGCACCGCCGACACCGATGAGCACCGCCTGAACCCTAATCTCTTCGATTCAACCCAATCCGCCCTCCGACGCCTTCAATCCGAGCCATCCGAGCCTTCCTCCGTCCTCATAACCACCGCACAAGGTAAGTTCTTCTCCAACGGCTACGATCTCGAATGAGCTCAATTGCAATCCTCTGTCTCCTCATCCACTCCAGGCCAAAACTCCTTCCAATTGATGTCGGCCAAGCTCCGGTTAGTATCTCCGACTTAATCACCCTCCCGATGTCGACGATCACCGCCGTAACGGTGGAGGTTAGCAACGGCGACGACGGGATTGTTGAAGACGAACAGGGATATTTTAACAATTGTGTAAAATTACATTTTAGTCACTGTTTTTTACATTATAGACAGTTTGATTGTTTAATATTAAAAACTATAATTTTAGTCACTATTTTTTATGTTGTTGACATTGTTGGAATAATCTTTGAATTATATAAACGGGTTGTCGAATAACATGTTAACTAGTTTGTATTAGATAAGTAGTTAACTAGTTAATTCGATAAGTTAATTAGTTGACTAATTTTGGTAACTAGTTATCACCTAAAAATCTTGTTAACTAGTTAAATCGATAAGTTAAATAGTTGACTAATTTTGATAACTAGTTATCTTAGTCATGATGTTAACTAGTTAACTCGATTGGTTAACTAGTTATCATCTTAAAAAAAATGTTAACTAGTTATCTTAGTCATGATGTTAACTAGTTAACTCGATAAGTTATCTAGTTAACTAATTATGCTAATTCGTTAACTAGTTAACATCAGATAACCTGTTAACTAATTTTGATAACTATTAACTAATGTTGATAACTAGTTAACTAATGTTGATAACTAGTTATGTATATCAATCTAAAATATCATCGTTAACTAGTTATCTAAGATATAATGTTAACTTGTTAACTCGATAAGTTATCTAGATAACTCGATTAATTAACTAGTTATCACCTAAAAATTTGTTAACAGTTAAATGATTGTTAACAAGTTAACTCGATTGGTTAACTAGTTATCATCTACATAAAAAATGTTAACTAGTTATCGATAACTAATGTTGATAACAAGTTATCGCCTAAATCTGTTAACAAGTTATCAAACAAAAAACGTTGTTAACTAGTTATCAGGTAAAACCATGTTAACTTGTTATCAGTTAAAAAAACCGTTAACAGCAAAAAATGTGTTATCTAGTTATCAATAACAAACATTGTTACCTAATAAAAAATATTGTTAACTAGTTATCAGTTTAAAAACCATTGTTAACTAGTTATAAGTAAAATAACCTATGAACTAGTGCAGATACCTAGTTATCAGCCAAAAAATATGTTAACTACTTAACAGAAAAAAGACATTGTTAACTAGTTATCAACAGAAAAAGGTGTTAACTAGTTAACATGTACTCGTCGGAAAAGTCACCGGAGTTTGGTCACCCGTCGGAAAAGTCGCATGAGTCTTGCCGAAAAAGTCACCATACGTTGAACCGGAGAAAGCAATGTAAAATTTAGTATGTCGAAAAAATAATAGAACTGAAATTTGAGTTGTAGATTAGGACCAAAATTATTTTTCATTATTTAATAAAAAATGTATTTATTAATGATCAGAAATTTAATTATCAATTTATGATATTTTGTGGTATTGTATGTCTAATATATGCTATTACTCTGCACAAAATTAATTATTACTAAATGATTATGTCATTTAATCACTTAAGTTACTTGGCTCAAATGGTAAATGAGTTGGTTTTTAAACTTTGAGGACTAGGGTTCAAATTTGAGGAGTTACAATTTTAATTTCACATTTGATAATTTTGTTAAAAAATGCAGAATTGGGCCAGCCGAAAATATGCAGAATTGGGCCCAGCCGAAAATATGCAGAATTGGCCCAGCCGAAATATGGTTCAACTGGTCAGCTGATTGATTTAAAAAAAATTAAAATTAAAATATGTGTGAAATGTCCTAAATACCCCTAATAATTTAGATCATTAGATTGGTCAAAAAGTCAAAGGTGATCTAATGGTTGAGATGAAGGTTGGAAGTTTCCAACCTTTGCAAAGGTTGGATGGGATCCGCCTCCTCAAGAACCCACGATATACTATCACGCAAAATTTGAACCCATGAAACTTCTCCACCAAGAACCAACTAGAAAATTTCTCACGTAACTGAAATCACATATATCATATATACCCGACAATCAAAACACTCCACCACTCACCTAAAAACAAACAAAAACCGAACCAGTAAAGTTAACACATCACAGGTTCAACCGCTAAAACCATGACTGGTTCACAGGCTAAACCGGGTCAAACCCGGTTCACAAGATACTATCACCCAAATACTTGAACCCATGAAACTTCTCAACCAAGGACCAACTACAAGAAACAGCTTCCTTGAGCCTCAAGGATTCACCTTCAAGCTCTTCCAACCCTACTTTCAACCTCTCAACTTTAGCAGCAGCTTCTGCAAAATCCTTCTCTTTCGAATCCAAATCCGCCATTAACGACTCAAGCTCCCTCCTCACAAGCTCAATAGCAAGATGACACTCAGCTTGCTGCTGAATGTTGACAATCACCACCTCGTCTCGAAGCCAACTGACATCGATCCCCACCGATTCCACGTCCTTGAGCACCGCTAGCAGTTCCTTGACCTTCGGTTTCGAATTCGTGAGGGATTGTATCCCTCGAAGCAGGTAGCAGAGGCATTCCAGGACGTAGGAGATCACTGAGATTGATTCGAGGATGCAGTTCTCGGCTATGTCTCCGTACTTGTCAGGATCGAGGATAGGGTTGGGGCAATGCCTGCTCTGACATGGTATCTGCCAACTGGTATGATGGGATCATTGTTGGTTTCTTGCTGCTCAAGTAAGAGACAGGACAGTGTAATTAGGTACATAAACCCTAGAAGGAAGCTTGGAAATGGATGTGTACGATGATGGTGTGGCGCTGTACCGTGATTATTGGAGATTCGTGAGACGGATCTCGAGAAAGAATCTTGTCGAATTGCTGCTGGTATAAAGCTGCAGCCTTTGATGAAGAAGAAGCATTGTTGGTTACTTCCTGCTCAAGTAAGAAACAGGGCAGTACTGTGTAAGCTGCAAAACCCTAAAGAAGGATTTACAGTGTTGATGTGGTACTATACCATGTTCGTTGCAGATTCTCGAGATAGATCTCGAGAATGAGTTTCGTCGAATTGCTGATGAGATAAGGTGGTGGACATCATGCTGGTGTCGAAATCCGTGGACTTCCTATTAGGGTTTGTGTTGGGTTTTGGTGGAGAAGAAGCATTGTTGGTTACTTCCTGCTCAAGTAAGAAAAAACAGGACAGTGTAAGCTACAAAAGCCTAAAGAAGGCTTCGAAAATGGACATAAACAAATGTTGGTGCGACACTATACCGGGATTTCGAGAGATAGATCTCGAGAACGAGTTTCGTCAAGCTGACGATGAGACAAGGTGGTGAATCTGCTGGTGTCTGAGTCCACAGACTTCCTATTAGGGGTTGGTGAAGAAGAAGCATTGTTGGTTACTTCCTGAACAAGTAACAAAACCAGTACAAGTGTAAGCAACCCTAGAGAAAGATCGAAAATCGACATATATGCAATGTTGATGTCGCACTATACCCGGATTTCGAGAGACCGATTTCGAGAACGAATTTCGTCCAATTCCCGACGATACAAAGTGCCGGATCTGCTAGTGTCCAAATCCACAGATTTCCTATTAGACTGTGATGAAGAAGAACCATTGTTGGTTACTTCCTGCACAAGTAAACAAAACAGAACAAGCATAAGCTCCCAAACCCTAAACAAACCTCGAAAATGGACATTAATCCGGCACTGTACCACGATCGTCGCAGATTCGTGCGACATATTCCCAGACCGAGTTCCCTCGAACTGCTGATGCTGTTAACAAACAAGGAGAGACAAGTTATAACCCTAACTCTACATAACCGAGTCGTTAACAATCGATAAAACCATACCCTCAAAAGCTCGCACAACGTGGTGGATCTTCCACCATCCGAGTCCGCAGACTTCTTGTTCGAGTCTCGGTTCGACAATGGCGATCTTGGTGAAGCAACGACACCAAAATAAACCGGTTTCGCTGCACCTTGAGGTGAATTCGGCTGAGACAGAGCTTTAATCTCTTTCCTGATCTTGCTAACTGGTGCACCAAGGATGAATGAACCTGGATCTTCATAAATGTCCTGAGGGTTGCTGGGATAATCTTCTGTGCAGTTCTTGCCACAGTCATGGAAAGGGTTTACAGATTTAGGGCAATTAGGGTTTGGAGCTCTTCTTTCTTCTCCATAATTAGGGTTTCTGAATTTGTGAGCTTGTTTACCACCTCCTCTTTTGATACCTAGGAATGGACATTAATGGAGATTGTGAGAAAACCGGGGGTCGAAATAATTCGATTCATAAATAGTGGCGTAGCCAGGATTTTCGATAGACCAGTGCACTAGAGGAACGTGCATTGATTCAACCAAAAACCCGTGATTCTGGTTGGAATTTCTCGAGAATTGTTTAATCCCAATGACTCAAGTAGTGCATATTTCCATTCTTCAAACTCAAATACGGGAATATACTATATCAAACGACCTTGAACATCTAATCCAACAGACAGCGGCGTAGCCAGAATCTTCAACGAGAAGATGCATAATGTTCTTAGATGTTACATTAATTCGACTGAAAATCCTAGTTCCCAAATTTATTTCATACTTTATTGCTAGTCTATGTAGTGAATTCAGTATTCACTCTTCGAATTCGACCTCGATAGTATACTATATCAAACATCTCTAATCCAACAAACAGTGGCGTAGCCAGAATTCTGAGAAAAAAAGGTGTACACGAGCGAATCGAATCGAAACATTCTCCATATAGCCTAAGTAATATATACACACTCCTAAAACTCGAACACGAAAACATAACATATCGAAAAACCGAAACTTTAACCAACTCGAACCAACCAACTTACCCGATTTCCTCCTGCTCTTGGGCTTCCGAGTAACACCCTGAGAGATCATCTCCAAGCAAATCGCTCCACACTCATGGTAAGGATTCCCAGCATTAACACACTCAGGATGAACTCTTCCATGAATAGCCATCTCCTTCTCAGACTCCGACTCAGAACCAGCTCTTCTAAAAACCCTCAAACAATCTTCAATCATCTACTTCCTCAACAACCCTTTTCAATCAAACCAAAACCCATCAAAACCCACTAATCAGAACTGGTTTTTGTTGCTCCTATCTGCAGATTGCGATGATCGGAGCAAAAACAGAGGAAAACAGAGACTGGAATAGAAACAGAGGAACTGAGAAAAAACAGAGACTGAAATTGATCAGTGAATTGAAACAGAGGGATTCTGAGGAAACTGCAGCAGCCATGGAAATTAAATACAGAAGAAATCAAATGTTTGGTGGTGGGGCTGTGAGTCGGACATTCTTTATTTTGTTTCTTCTTCTTCTTCCATGACTGTCTAATTTTGACCATGGAAAATCCAGCACACCATTGTATCTTCCTCAGATTTTGTCTTTTTTTTCTCAGTTTCCACCAGAAAATAAATGATGGAAAATCGCTTTCTTGGCGTGTTTTTGTTGCTTTCTTTGGACCCAATGACGGGGTAAAGACGGCGACTTTTGAGCGTCGCCGGAGATGGGCCGGAGGACCGGCGGCGTTCACTACTTGACTTAGCTTCTTAAATGAGGAGACTAGAGTGTTCTACAATTATGAGGTATAATTGAGATTATTTTATTTTCAAAATTTATTGACGGTTGGATCCGTTAGATCACGAAACACTAATCAAAATGGTATAATACAATACTAAAATAATGACGGTTCAACTACAATTTAAAACGTTTTCAACGAATGAATTATAGAAATATTGATTTGACGTGTTGGTACGATTTTGAAAACACTGCTATTACAAAATAGATAATCTTAAAATATACAGGGGTTTCTTAATTTGAGTTTGCCATATAAGCTAAACCCTTCTCACAATTTTCCACATCATCAGCAAATATAATTATTTTCTCTCAATTTACTTAACTCAATCGATCATGTATCGAACCTTTCTCGAATAGTTGAGGGAATAAAATACAATATCCAAAAATGAGTTGGTTTGGGTAGGGTACGATACATGACCGATTGAGTTAATAAAGTCGAGTGGACATTCTAGCTGTATTTTTTTTTTGCCGACTCGACATGTTGATAAGCGATTTATCTGAAAAAGTTGACGATGAGATGATTTTGTACGATTTTGAAACGTATGAGATTCATCTATTTATTTTTAAAGATATGGAATGATTTTGTACAAACCCTTAATTACCCAAAGAAGCATGGATTGGTAGTGTCACATTTATCCAATTTGAATCAAATGACTCACACACTACATTGTGAAAATAAAGATTCTTAATTTAATCAATGGTTGGATCAGTTTGTGATGGGCCCGAAGCCCAGGGCATCCGCCCATTTTAATTTTTTTTTTACCAATTTTCCATAGACCAACCATCACCGAAATGACGAAAAACTTAAAAGTGCGGTATTAGAGGTTAAATGCCTAGATTTTTTTTCAAATTTTGATGGACATATATTTCAGACAATTTCCTACAATCCAAAAGATTATTTAGTCTTTTTTTGTTTCCCCCAGTTTTCATGGGCTAACCATCACCGAAAAGGCCAAAAACTGAAAAGTGCGATATTATGGCTTAATTGCCTAGATTTTCTCAAAATTTCGAGGCCAAACAGGTTTGGTCATATATTTCAGACAATTTACTACCATCTAGGAGAATATTAGCCATTTTAAGTTTTTTCCAATTTTTCATAAGCTAACCATCACCAAAACGACAAAAAACTGAAAAGTGTGGTATGATGGTTTAAATGCCTAGATTTTCTCCAAATTTCCTAGTTAGACATGGTGTGGCATATATTTCAAGCAGTTTCCTACCATCCAGGAGAATATTATCCATTTTAAGTTTTTTCCAATTTATCATAGGCTAACCATCACCAAAATGACAAAAAGCTAAAAAGTGCGGTATTATGGTTTAAATGCCTAGATTTTTGCCAAATTTCGTGGTTGAATATGATAGGACATATATTTCTGATAGTTTACTACCATCCAGAAGAGTATTAGCCATTTTGAGATTTTCCCCAAATCTTCATAGGTTTCATCACTAAAATTGTAAAAAAACTAAAAAGTGTGGTATTATGGTTTAAATGCCAAGATTTTTTACAAATTTTAAGGTGGGGCGTGGTTGTGCATGTATTTCAGGTAGCTTCCTAACATCCAAGTGATTATTAGATTTTTTGAGTATTTTTCAATTTTTCATAGGCTAATCATCACCGAAATGACCAAAATTGAAAAGTGCATTATTGTGGCTTAAATGCCTAGATTTTCTCCAAATTTTCGTGTGGCATATATATTTCAGGCAGTTTCCAACCATCTAGGACAATATTATCCATTTTAAGTTTTTGTCAAATTTTTCATAGGCTAACCATCACTCAAATGGCTAAAAACTGAAAATTACGATATTATGGCTTAAATGCCTAGATTTTCTCCAAATTTTGAGGCCAAACATGGTTGGACAGATATTTCAGGCAGTCTACTACTATCTAGGATAATATTATCCATTTTGAGTTTTTTTTTTCAAATTTTCATTGGCTAACCATCATCGAAATAGCCAAAAACTAAAAATTGCGGTATTATGGATTAAATGCCTAGATTTTCTCCAAATTTTGAGGTCAAACGTGTGTGGGCATATATTTTAGGCAGTTTACTACCATCCGAGAGAATATTAGCCATTTTGAGTTTTTCCAATTTTTCATATGCTAACCATAACCGAAATGACAAAAAACTGAAAATTGCGGTATTATGGCTTAAATGTCTAGATTTTCTTAAAATTTCAAGGTCGAACATGGTTAGCCATATATTTCAGGTATTTTACTACCATCCGGGAGAATATTGGCCATTTTGAGTTTTCCCAATTTTTTATATGCTAACCATCACTCAAATGGCAAAAAAACAGGAAATTGCGGTATTATGTCTTGAATGCCTAGATTTTCTCCAAATGTTTAGGCCAAACGTGGTTGGGTAGATATTTCAGATAGTTTACTACCATATAGAAAATATTATTAATTTTGAGATTTTTCTAAATTTTCATAGGCTACCATCACCGAAAATGGCCAAAAAACGGAAAATTACGGTATTATGGCTTAAATGTATAGATTTTCTCCAAATTTTGAGCCGAACATGGTTAGGAATATATTTCAGGCAGTTTACTACCATCCGAGAGAATATTAGTCATTTCCAATTTTTCCAATTTTTCATATGCTAACCATCACCGAAAGGGCTAAAAACTGAAATTGCGGTATTATGTCTTAAATGCCTAGATTTTCTCCAAATATTTAGGCCAAACATGGTTTGACAGATATTTCAGACATTTCACTACCATCCGAGAGAACATTAGCCATTTTAATTTTTTCCAATTTTTCATAAGTTAACCATCACTAAAATGGCAAAAAACTAAACAGTGCGGTATTATGGCTTAAATGCATAGATTTTCACCAAATTCGTGGTTGAACATGGTTGGCATATATTTTAAGATAGGTTACTACCGTCCAGAAGTGTATTAGACATTTTGAGATTTTTCACCAAATTTTCATAGGTTAACCATCACAGAAATGGCAAAAAAACTGAAAAGTGCGGTATTATGGCTTAAATTCCTAGATTTGTCCCAACAAATGAGCTAAATTTGTCCAAAAAATGCGCTAGATATGTCTCAATATGCGCTAGATTTGTCCCAAAATGTGTTAGGTTTGTCCAAAAAATGTGCTAGATTTGTCAAAAAAACACGTTCGATTGTCCAAAAGACGCTAGATTTGTCCCAAAATCTGCTAAATTTGTCCAAAAATGTGGTAGATTTGTCCCAAAAATGTGTAGATTTGTCCCAAAATAGAGCTAGATTTGTCCCAATAAATATCTAGATTTGTCCCAAAAATAGCTAAATTTGTCCCAACAAATGCACTAGATTTATCCAAAAATGCGCTAGATTCGTCCTAACAAATGTACTAGATTTGTCCCAAAATGGGCGCTAGATTTGTCCCAAAAATGGGCTAGACTTTTCCCAAAATGTGCTAGATTTGTCCCAAAAATGCTCTAGATTTGTATCAAAATGCGCTAGATTGGTGCCAAAATGTGCTAGATTTGTCCAAAAATGCGCTAGATTTGTCCCAAAATATGAGCTAAATTTGTCATGAAAATCGCTTAATTTGTCCCAAAATGCGCTAGATTTGTCTCAAAATGCGCTAGATTTGTCCCAAAAAATGCCATAGATTTATCCAAAAAAGTGCTAGATTTGTCCCAAAATTGTGCTAGATTTGTCCTTTAAAATGTGCTAGATTTGTCCCAAAAATGCGCTAGATTTGTCCCAAAATGAGCTAGATTTATCCCAAAATGCGTTAGATTTGTCCCAAAAATGCGCTAGATTTGTCCCAAAGTTTTGGTTAAATTTGCCCCAAAATTTTGGGTTAGATTTGTACCAAAATTTTTGGGTTAGATTTGTTCCAAAAATTTTGGGTTAGATTTTTCCAAAATTTCAGGTTAGATTTGTCCAAAAATTTGGGTTAGATTTGTCCCAAAAAATATGCTAGATTTGTCCCAAGATGCGCTAGATTAGTCCCAAAATGTGCTAGATTTGTCCTAAAAATGCGCTAGATTTGTCCCAAAAAATATGCTAGATTTGTCCCAAAAACACACTAGATTTGTCCTAAAAATGAGCTAGATTTGTCAGAAAATGAGCTAGATTTGTCCGAAAATGCACTAGATTTTGTCCCAAAATGCACTAAATTTGTCTCAAAATGCACTAGATTTGTCCCAAACTATGCTAGATTTGTCCCAAAATGCGCTAGATTTATCCCAAAATATGCTAGATTTTTCTCAAAATGCGCTAGATTTGTACCAAAAAATGCACTAGATTTGTCCCAAAATGCGCTAAAGTTGTCCCAAAATATGCTAGATCTGTACCAAAATGTGCTATATTTGTCCAAAATACGCTAGATTTGTCCCAAAATGCGCTAGATTTGTCCCAAAAAGGAGCTAGATTTGTCCCAAAATGCGCTAGATTTGTCCCAACATGTGCTAGATTTGTCCCAACAAATGCGCTAGATTTGTCCCAAAAATGCGGTAGATTTGTCCCAAAATGAGCTAGATTTGTCCCAAAAAAGTCGCTAGATTTGTCCTAAAATGCGCTAGATTTGTCTCAAAATGCGCTAGATTTGTCCCAGCAAATGCGCTAGATTTGTCCAAAATGCGCTAGATTTGTCCCAAAATGCGCTAGATTTGTCCCAACACATGCGCTAGATTTGTCCCAAGATGCGCTAGATTTATCCTAAAAATGTGATAAATTTATCCAAAAAATGCGCTACATTTGTCACAAAATGCGCTACATTTGTCCCAACATGCGCTAGATTTGTTTCTAGATGCGCTAGATTTGTCCCAAAATGCCTAGATTTGTCCAAATGCGCTAGATTTGTCCCCACACTTGCGCTAGATTTGTCCCAAAATGTTATAAATTTATCGCAAAATACGCTAGATTTGTCCCAAAATGCGATAGATTTGTCCCTAGATGCGCTAGATTTGTCCCAAAAGGCACTAAATTTTTCCTAAAATGCGCTAGATTTGTCAAAAAATATGCTAGATTTTTCCCAAAAAAGGAGCTAGATTTGTCCCAGAATACTCTAGATTTGTCCCAAAATGTGTTAGATTTATCCCAACAAATGAGCTAGATTTGTCCCAACAAGTGCACTAGATTTGTCCCAAAAAATGCGCTAGATTTGTCCCAAAATGTGCTAGATTTGTCCCAAAATGCGCTAGATTTGTCCCAACAAATGCGCTAGATTTGTTCCAAAATGCCCTAGATTTGTCCCAAAATGTGCTAGATTTATCCCAAAAAACTACACTAGATTTGTCAAAATTCTGGGACTAGATTTGTCAAAAAGTGGTCTAGATATGTCAAAATTAAAAGACTAGATTTGTCAAAAAGTGGTCTAGATTTGTCAAAATTCTGGGACTAGATTTTTTAAAAACTGTACTAGATATGTCAAAATTCTGGACTAGATTTATCAAATTCCAGAATACATTTGTGAAAATTTTGGACTAGATTTGTCGAAATGTGGACTAGATTTTTCAAAATTTTGGACTAGATTTCTCAAAAAACTAGACTAGATTTGTCAAAAAAACTAGACTAGATTTGTCAAATTTTTGGACTAGATTTGTAAAAAATTTAGACTAGATTTGTCAAAATCTGGACTAGATTTTTAAAAAACTAGACTAGATTTGTCAAACACTGGACTAGATTTGTCAAAATTCTAGACTAGATTTGTCAAAATTCTTGACTAGATTTATCAAATTCTTGCCTACATTTGTCAAATTTTTGGACTAGATTTTTCGAAATTCTGGACTAGATTTGTCAAAATTTTGGACTAGATTTGTCAAAATTTGGACTGGATTTGTCAAAATTCTGGACTAGATTTATCAAAATCTAGACTCGATTTGTCTAAATTTTGGACTAGATTTGACAAGATTTGTGAAAAAACTGGACAAGATTTGTAAAAAAAATGGACAATATTTTTAAAAAAACTAGACAACTTTTGTCAAAATTTTGGACTATATTTGTCGAAATGTGGACTAGATTTGTAAAATACTGGACTATATTTGTCAAAATCTGGACTAAATTTGTCAAAAATTCGAGGCCAAAGGTGGTTGGGAAGATATTTCAGATAGTTTACTACCATCCTAGAAAATATTAGCCATTTTGAAAATTTTTCAATTTTTCATAGGCTAATCATCACCGAAATGGCCAAAAGATGAAATTTGTAGTGTTATGGCTTAAATTCCTAGATTATCTCAAAATTTTGAGGCAAAACGTGGTTGGGCAGATATTTCATACATTTTAGTATCATCCGGGAGAATGTTAGCCGTTTTGAGTTTTTTTTTTCCAATTTTCGTAGGCTAGTCATTATCGAAATGGCCAAAAACTGAAAATTGTGGAATTATGGCTTAAATACCAAGATTTTCTCCAAATATTTAGGCCAAACATGGTTGGGTAGATATTTCAGACAGTTTACTACCATCTAGGAGAATATTATTCATTTTGAGGTTTTTTCAAATTTTCATAGGCTAACCATCACCGAAATGGCCAAAAACTGAAAATTGTGGTATTATGGCTTAAATGTCTAGATTTTCTCCAAATTTCGAGGGCGAACATGGTTTGGCATATATTTCAGACAGTTTACTACCATCCAGGAGAATATTAGTCATTTTGAGTTTTTTTCCAATTTTCATAGGCTAACTATCACTGAAATGGCCAAAAACTGAAAATTGTGGTACTATGGCTTAAATGCTTAGATTTTCTCCAAATTTTGAGGTTAAATGCGGTTGGACAAATATTTCAGACATTTTACTACTATGGGAGAGAACATTTGCCATTTTAAGTTTTTCCTAATTTTTTATAGGCCAATCATCACTGAAATGACAAAAAAATGAAAATTTTGGTATTATGGCATAAAAGCCTAGATTTTCTCCAAATTTTGCGGCCAAACGTGGTTGGGCAGATAATTCAGATAGTTTACTACTATCCAGGAGAATATAAGCCATTTTGAGTTTTTTCCAATTTTTCATAGGCTAACCATCACCGAAATGGCAAAAAACTGAAAATTACGGTATTATGGCTTAAATGCCTAGATTTTCTCCAAATTTTGACCCCGAACATGGTTCGGCATATATTTAAGGCAGTTTACTACCATCATAGATAATATTATCCATTTTAAGTTTTTTTCCATTTTATCATAGGATAATCATCACTGAAATGACAAAAAATAGAAAAGTGCGGTATTATGGCTCAAATGTCTAGATTTTCGCCAAATTTCATGGTTGAATATGGTAAGACATTATATTTCAGATAGTTTACTACCATCCAGAAGAGTATTAGCCATTTTGAGATTTTCTCCAAATTTTCATAGTTTAACCATCACTAAAATGGCAAAAAAACTGAAAAGTGCGGTATTATGGCTTAAATGCCTAGATCTTTTTCAAATTTCAAGGTGGGGCGTGGTTGGGCATGTATTTAGGCAATTTCCTAACATCCAGGTCATTATTAGCTATTTTGAGTATTTTTCTAATTTTTTAAAGGCTAACCATCACCGAAATGGACAAAAACTGTAAAGTACGGTATTGTGGCTTAAATACCTAGATTTTCTCCAAATTTCCAATTCGTACATGGTGTGGCATATATTTCATGCAGTTTCCTATCATACAGGATAATATTATCCATTTTAAGTTTTTTTTTCCAATTTATCATAGGCTAACCATCACCGAAATGTCAAAAAATTAAAAAGTGCGGTATTATGACTTAAATGCCTAGATTTTTTCCAAATTTCAAGGCGGGCGTGGTTGGACATGTATTTCAGGAAGTTTCCTAACATCCAGGTGATTATTAGCTATTTTGAGTATTTTCCAATTTTTCACAGGCTAACACCAAAATGGCAAAAAACAACAAAGTGCGTTATTATGACTTAAATGCCTAGATATTCTCAAAATTTTGAGGCCAAACGTGGTGGGGCATATATCTTAGACAGATGACTACTATCCAGGTGATTATTATCTATTTTGAGTTATTTCCATTTTATCATAGGCTAACCATCACCCAAATGACAAAAAAACTGAAAAGTGCGGTATTATGGCTCAAATGCCTAGATTTTCGTCAAATTTCGTGGTTGAACATGGTTGGACGTATATTTCAGATAGTTTACTACCATCCAGAAGAGTATTAGCCATTTTGATATTTCCCCCAATTTTTCATAGGTTAACCATCACTGAAATGGTAAAAAAAACTGAAAAGTGGTATTATGGCTTAAATGTCTAATTTTTTTACAAATTTCGAAGTGGGACGTGGTTGGGCATTTATTCAGTTAGTTTCCTAACATCCAGGTGATTATTAGCTAGTTTTAGTATTTTCAATTTTTCATAAGCTAACCATCACCGAAATGGCAAAAAACTAAAAAATGCGTTATTGTGGCTTAAATGCCTAGATTTTCTCCAAATTTTCAGGTCGACATGGATGTGACATATATTTCAGGCAGTTTAATCTTTTATAACACCGAAAGAGAAGAAAGAACAACTCGTCTAAATCCAACGTAAGAAGATATTATAAAGTATCTCAAAAAATTTTGAGACACGTGTATACACTACATATATGTCAATATATTTGCTTAGCGTACACGATATTTATGCTCGTATCCTTCTCGAAGACTCAACTTTCTATACCAAATTTCTATTTAAAATAGATACTATCACATTACTGATCGTTATCATGATACTCGAGATATCTCGAAACAAAATTGTTCCAGCCTTGTCGCCTGGCCCAATAATGGAAGCCCAAGCCTGTTGGTCCTCCGGGAGTGGTGTACCTCGTAAGTAGTGTGGGGGTAGTTAGTTCAAGGAAAAGGGGAGGCGATCAGTTTAAGGAATGGGAAAGGGAGGCGAGTAACGTACCGCGGAGCGTTTGTCCGCTGGGTAAAAGTGTTGTCCTCTGGTTAATAGGATGTACGGGGGTATTTATAGTACCCCTGCCTTGGTCGCCAAGGCTGAATCCTGGCCATTCGTTTGTAGCTCCCGTAGGATGTTGACACGTGTCCGCTTTGTCTTGGAACCCTAAGTGTCGCCAAGTAACCCTAGGAGCCTGCCGTGTGGGCCGTCGCTTTGGGCCTTACTCCACTTCCTGGGTTTGCCCATTCAGCCCATCTGACTTACCGCCTAAGTCCGGACCTCCAGCCCTAGCCGCCGTGTTTAGGCTGCCGTGTGGGCCCCTGGGATTCCGGCGGGCCGGGCCCATAAAAATCAACAAAGAACATCATAGGGTGGGCCTAACCTAAGAAACCCATCACTATCTTGGTGTCCAAGCTTTGACCGCAAGTCACGACTTTGTTGTTTTGCTTGTGATGATGAATAAAACGTTTTTTCTTTTTGTAAATTAATTATAAGTGTTGTTCGAGAAACTCTTAAAAAATCATATTTTAGTGAATAATTATGAATAATTTAATTAAAAATTAAAAAAATACAATAAAAAACCCATTGAGTAATCCTCAATTAGTTATCAAGATAACAATAATAAACAATCTTATTCAGGTCACGAGTGATCGACGATATTAAAAAGTCATTTTTGTCACAAATTAATAGTTGTGTGACGAACGATTAGAATACGAATCTCTAGAAACACAACTCACTCGACGTGTCACCAACCAAGTGTGTATTAGCTTTGCATCTCCTCCAAGATCTACCTGCTAATATCCAGAACGAGCACACCAAAGACAAGCATCTCAAAATGCCAACAACTCAAGAATATAGGTAGATAACGAGTGCCCACCACAAAGAATAATAGACCAACACACAATTCAAAGTACCCAACTTGTCGTTCTCAATTCTAGACGAGATCGCCCCATCAACATTTATCTTAAGCCGCAAAATGAAATGGCGCCAGTCCCATCAAAATCCGTCGAGTTTAGCCTCCGTCTCGAGAGTTGAGAATAAGTTTTGTTGTTTATTTTTAATACATTATCCACGTACAATGAATAAAACGAAATTGGTAACTTAAACCACGGAGCTCATAATTAAACAGACTCACGAGCCACTAGTCAAACTCTCGAGCTAGACTCAAATGAACTCATAGATAAAGCCAACTCGCGAGCCTATCGAGCTGAGCCAAAATCGGCTCAAACTCGAGTGGTTAACCACTGAGCTCCAAGCTCCATCTAACCAACATCCATGGCTTCCAGAACCTCAAAATGCATCTCCAAATCAGCCTCCTTCCCACTAAAATAAACCTTCTCAAAAACCTGCAACTTCCCTCCAGTTCTTCCAACTTCCAATTCCAGCAGACGCATCATCTCCTCCTTCTCCTCTCGAATCCAATTCCGCCTCTCGTCGCCCCACTGCCTCGGAGTTCCATGGAGCACGAATCGAATAGATCGAATCGCTCTATTCGATTCGCTCAATCTCCTCCCTATCGCCTCAATCACCGAACAATCAGTCACATACGCACCTCGACAGTTCAATCCAACATCCACGTAATGAACCTCCGATATACTGTCGAGGAACTCCGGCGATTGTTCCGATCCCGAACAGCTTAGCTCGGTGACCAGCTGGTTAATTACCGTTCCGCCCTTGCTGAACCCTAGGACGTATGTAGGAACAGAGGACAGCTTCGGAATATCAACTGAAACGGATTTTTCGATCTCGTTGAAGCAGTTTGAGATTAGGGTAGAGATTGAAGTGGAAGCTGGGAAGCCTTTTGGATCGTAGGATTCGGGTTCGCCGAATCGATTAACGGTTGGGATGAAGTCTCGGTAGACTGCGAACGGGCCGGTGTGGATGGGAGCTTCGATTACCCAGGCGTTGACTGATTCGCCGAATTTGGAGATGAGGATGTCGGCGATTGTTTGCGGATCAGATAGCTTCTCGATGAGTGGGGTTCCGCCGCCTCCGGCGGCGGCGGCGGCGACTCGGTCGCCGTGGAAGAGGATCGCGTTCGCTGAAGTAGGGTTTGGGGAATTGGGGGAGAGGGATAGGGAGACGGCGACTGTGTAAAGAGATGGCGTTTTTCGATTCAATGGAACCTTGAGGACGGCTTGAATCGATTCATTGGGAGAGGACCGGAGATCGGAGATCGGCGGCGAATGAATGATCGGAGATTGGGAGGAGAATTTTGCCGCAGGAGATGCAGAGAATTGAATTTGGGTTGTAGGGTTTGGTTTGATGATAATCCGGGTAGCGGTTTGGTTAGTTGACATGAGTCAAACCACTCATTTGACCGGTTTAGTCTACGGCTCATAAGAACTCCTAAAAAGCTTATTTCGAAATCTGCTCGATTAGTTCAGTTGAGATCCAGCTAGGATTAATTAGCCAACTCAATTTGTTAGCTCGTTGAGTATCAAAGGCTTAACCATATATTAGTTAGCAAATCACGTAAAAATTTTGTTGCCTTCGATTCTTTATACGATATCAGAGGCTTCACAGTATGTCAGTTAACCGACAGATTAAATTTGGTCTTAATCATTAACTATGACCAAGTTTTTTCATTTTGACCGTCCGAAAACGTTGAGGGTAGACTGTTGGCTGATTCGGTTTTTGACTTGGTGGACGGTTTGGTTACTTGGATAGGGAGTTGGTCAATCACGATTTACCCGTATTTTAATCGATGACTAACTCTAATTCTGACCGTTAACCACACCATTTGGTTACTTGGTTAGGGAGTTGACCAATCACGATTTAACCGTATCTCAATCGATGACTAACTCTAATTTTAACCGCTAACCACCCCAGATCGACACTCATCTCGATCAAACCAATTTCTGACCAAAATCAATCGATTAATAAAAATTCATCTATAGCATAAATTTTCTAAAAATTATTTGAAAACCAATCAAAATATTCTCACAAATCAACAAATAAATAAATAAATAAAATAAAATTCCTAAATCATCACCATTTCCAAATGCAAGCTAGTACTAGTACCAAATAGCCCAAACATCTAGTACAAGTGTACACATCTTTGTCACCGGACGAAACTCCGCCGCCGTGACCGTCATTTCCGGCAGCGGCGGTGACCGTCGGTGGCTCAACTCCGATGGCCAATCTCATCCCGCCGAGGCAATGGCCGTCGACTTGGCATATGAACCAATATTTTCTGGCTTCTCTAAGCTTGATTTGATCATCCCCACTTTGATACTTGGCCAACACTTCACCGTTGCTTGTGTTGCAAGATTGGAACACTTGTCTTGTTACCTCGTAGACGTTGTGGTCCGATTTCGTGTACTTGAACTCTGCGTGATCGGGATTAGTCAACGGTCAAATCTTGCGGAAAAAGTACTTGATGTTAAACAAGTTGAGTTCAGTGTTTTTGAAATCGTGTGACATGATAGTTCAACTGGTTGGATCATGAATTACTTGGCGAAATAGTAAAATACAATTACGGTTAGACCACGTATTGTTAGACTCACTAGATTAGCCATTTGGTACGATTCTGAAAACACTAGTTCAAATTAATCACGGACTTGGTTTGATATGCTAATGAACTGGCTCTCCTTACAAGCATGTTGAGTTTGGGCTCACGAGTCAGCTCGACATACGTAGCTCCCTAGCTCATTTATTATGACTCATGAGTCAGGCTGAATTTACATTGATCACGACTGGGCATGGTTCATGAGGCAGTCTGGCTCGTGAGAAACTGACTCGTGAGTTGGACTCGATTTACATGGCTTGCAAGCTGGTTCGATTAGTGGTGTTACGAGCTATTAAATCATCACTGGCTCGCCTCGAGACAATCATTGGCTCTACCCATTAGCACGTTGAGCCTGACTCACTCGTGAGTCAACTCGTGTTGACTCATGAGCTAGGCTGAATTTTGCCTTGCTCACGACCGGGAACTGTTCATAAGTTCATTGAGTCTAGCTCGCTAGCCAGCTCGTTTATGACTCGTGAGTCAGACTCAATTTACATGGCTCGCAAGCTGATTCGATTAGTGATGTTACGAGTCTGCTCAACTACATATCGAGTGGAACTTAAACCGAACAAAAAAACCCGAATCGAGCCCAAAATTAATAAAATTCCAGCTTACCTAGTGAACCGTGAACAGTCCTACAGCTTAGCATAAGAGTCGGTTGGTTAGATTAATAATCAACGAATATTAATCGATCGATCAGTCGAAAAAATTACAAACCTCTTAACCATTAACCGATCTCGGTTAACCAATCAACCAATCAGAAATGAAATGAGCAAAGAACAATTGGTCAGTGATTACCGAGGACGTCGCCGACGGTGAAGTTCCCCTGCTTATCCAACCACGACCCATAATTCACCTGCATATTCCAACCGCCTTCGTCACCGACGGTGAACACCTCGCCGTCGACGACGGCAACGATCAGAAGGGCAAACAACAAGCTGTAATTGATCATCTTCATCACCACCGTCGCCGTAAGAAACAGAGGATCTACGGAAGATCGAGAAAACAGAGTATAGTTAATTATATAAGAAGAAGAAGAAGACAAAATCAATGGAGATGGCGATGATGTCAAGGAATTCGTTTGAATGTGTTTGTTTGTTCTTCCGGACGGCAGTTTTGTAATCATGCCGGCTTGGACCAAGCCATTGCTGAACTTGATTGAGAGAAAAAAACAGAGCATAATTAAGAGAGAGCTGTAAAGGCTTAATCATGTAATTTGAATCGTTAAGCATAATTTATGAGTTGTACGAGTTTAGATTTTTAGATTTGAATCAAATTGTTGAATTTTAAATTATATTTTGATGTCATGTCAACGGTGACGTGACAAAAATAGCTGGAAAATTACACCGCTGACGTCAGTAGGATTACTTTGTAAGACTGTAACGGATGAACAATATGTAACGAATGAACATTTTAGGACGAGTTTGTATTATAGTTACGAGACATCCTAAGTATTTTACCCGTTAACGAAAAATTCAACAGAATGACTCAATGGTTAAATTGGTTATAGTACTAGAAGGTAATTGTAAAATTTTATAGTATAGGGGCTATTATGTTAGCATGAAAAATTACAAGGAGCTAAAGTGAAGTTTTCTAATTTAAATATTATCTGGGTTTAGGATTTAGACCTAAAGATTGGAAGCTGGTAATCTAAGAACAGAAGAAGAAGCGAAGAATCAATCATGGGGGAAGAAGCAAAGCACGTAATCGAGAAGCCAATGGGGAATAATGCAATGACTCAAGCTGAGTTCCTTTCATGGAAGCGGCGGAAGGTAATCTAATCTAATCTAATCTAATCAATCTGTCGTCTTTCTTTCGGCTTCTGAGACCGTCCTCTGTTTCATCGATTGGATTCGCAGATTCGTGTTTCTGCTTTGCCCTGTGCTGAAATCTCTTGAAACGCATACGAATTTGTTGATTGATGTTGAAGAAGATTAATGGTTGTTGTAATGGGATTGAGAAAAAACCCTAATTGCAGAAGCAATTTGGGGCTTTGTGTTTCAGAAACCCCCTGTTTCAGAATCATAATCTTTTAGGATTTCGATGATTGAATTCCTTGCAGATTAGCATTATACCTGTAGAGGCATATTAGTAGCTATGTTAACGAATTTGCTCGGTGTTTGGCTCGAAAAGTTTGCATTCGTGGCTTGATTTCAGATGAGCTAGTTTGTGAGTCATCTCGATAGCTAAACGAGCTCGAGCCCGAGCCAGAAAGGTTGTTCGTGAATAGGTTTGGTTCACCGGCTCGTTTGTTGTTTCACAAAGAGGATTCGTGATCGTGAGCATGATTCTCAAGCAGCTTGGCTCGAAAGCTAAACGAGCCGAACTCGAGCTAGGGAGGTTTTAACAATGACTTATTAGACAGTTTATGATGCATTTGTTCGAGTTAAGCTCGATCTCAGCTTGTCACGAGGAATTCTTTAGTCAAGAATCAAACTTTGACTGTTAAAGCACATTCTTCTCGAGCTCGAGCTCAAACTCGTTTAACGTTCATAAACGAGCTCGAGCTCGAATTACGAGTAATTGCGTGCATTCTCATGTCTAATACCTACAATTTCCATGATGTTTTCAGGATGAGAACACCCTCGCGGCGAGAGAAGCAGCGGCCAGGAAGCGTGCGGAAGACATAGCAGCAGGACTAGTGCAGAGGAACGGTCGCGAACTCTTCGTCGACGAACCATGGGTCTTCGATAACACTCAATACTAGTACTAGCTCTCGCTCATTTCGTCCCTGTAATCTTTCAGTTACAGAGTTAAAAACTTTCATTACATTGTACCGAACATCTATAAGCATTTGTAAGCTATAAAGCTTAATCAAGACCTCCATTGACGATGATATGTTGTAGTCAAAAGATTATAGATGAACATCACTCGAAGTCGATGAAGATGTATCTCGTAAATCGGTTGAGAGAACGGCCCCCCCGAAGCGTTTGATTCACTTGATTTCGTATATTCGTCGGTACTAAGGGTAGAAACTGGTCGATTTCGGCCAGAAAGTGGCCTAGATCGATTCCAATTCAGTCATTATAACCGAATTTGATCAAATTCAAGCAATTTCAGACAATGTTGGACAGATCACACGATTTTGGAGATCTAATCCGCTTATTTCTCTCCAATTTGGACATTTAATTCATTCGGTACCCTCCCTCCACAAGCTTCTCTACGATATGTCGATATTCGAGTATTCAGTAACCTTAACATCGACCAAATCACGAAGCACAAGATCCCGACCTAACAAAGAGCACAACGAGCGTCGCATTCAGCCTTCTCAAAAACCACAAATACGAAACAGCATCGAAATCGAACAACAATGATTACACTAATCACAGACATCAAAATCTCAAGACATTATCATCAACATAAATCCAACAAAACAAAACACAAGAGTGAAAGACCAAACCCAGAAGTGTTCATCACTGTATCACAAACAAAAAAAAGAAAAACCAGAAAAAAATTCATACAATTTTCAAGTTATGAAAAGGAAAAAAAAGCTTCAGTCTATGGCTAAATAAATAAATGCTTCTTCTTCTTCTTCTTTCTTCTCACTCTCTACCTCCTTTTCTGTGTGTTTCTCATCGGCAAAACTTGCGATCTCTGTTCAATTCTCCTCGGCTGCAACCACACCGCTGTTTGCAGGCTCGTCGGAAGTGGAATCGGCAGACTCTGTGTGTCCGTTCTCGGCAGAATCAGTGTGCCCGTTCTCGGCAGACTCAGCGTGTCCGTTCTCAGCAGACTCAGCGCTGCAGAAGAGAGTTTGAAAGTTAGGGTTAGCAATAGTGCAGAGCATAGTATGACAATCTTGGCAAATACACGGCTCGAAATCGGGGAACCATGGCAAACCCAGTACATGGCTGACTGGTTATAAAAAACAATCGATATAGCAAGACAATCTCCACGAAGAAACTTATCCAGAAGAACAAATCAACTAAGACAATAGTACACTGCAACTCAGATAAGCTTCGGTGTAGCACGATACGGTCATTACCAACCACAACGAATCAGGTGAGAAGCATGAACTTCCACAAATCAAAGACGATGAACAGAGATTTCGATTATCCCGAAACAGTTACTTCAAGTATATGAACAGATAGACTACAGCTAAGTACCATGAACTTCTACAATCAAAGAAGATGAACAGAGATTCGATTATCACGAAACAGCTGAATCGTTAGCTGCTAGGTCGAGATGAGACTGTGTTCATAAACAAGGGTCATGTTCAAGCAAAACTAGTACTGCACTACAGGATCAGTACAATACTCTGTTTGAAAAAGGTCGGCACTTTGATCAAATTCATTATTAGAACAATGCATAAGTTTCTGATGATCAATTCAATGCATAAGTAATCAATGCAATAAAGGGTTCAATTTGAAGCAAACCTTTGCGGCCGAGAGCTCGAATCATCAGCCGGAACATCAGTAACAGCCTTCCTCCAGCTCTTCTCAACACCTTCTTCAGCTACACCGACTCGGCCGAAGCTCCATCTAGAGCTCTTATCTCCTGCTACCTTATCATCTTCCCCACTCTTAATCTTCATTGAGTCCAATTTCTCATCAATCTCCTTCCAATCTTTACCTTTCTCAGCCAATACTTCCTCCCTCGGCCTAGCATTCCCGAATGGATTCGATCCCTTTGGTTTCGCTGCCACTGATTCGCTCCCGTTTGCAACAACCGGAGAAACAATCGGACTGATCGGAGCAGCTGTTCGAGGCTGTAACACGAGCCTTGGCCTAGCTGAACCTGCATTACTAACTCCATTACTCTCCTCCTTCTTCCTCCCCCATGTCTCCGAATCAGCACTGCCACCACCGTTCGATGCGTATCGATCTCTCGAAAGCGAATCGAAGCTTCCTCTCTTCTCGAATCCACCACCACCACTACCGCCTCCGAATCTCCTTGGTTCAACACTAGCAACCTGAGGAGGCTTGTTTGAAACCCAGCTATCAGCATCATCAGCCTTCGAATGACCTTCAAAAAACGACGAGCCTCTCTCCCTCCCTCCTCTCCTATCAAATCCATCCCCTCCGCCAGCTCCGCCGCTCGCCGGCGATCTCTTCCCCTTCGACCAGTCATCCGCCTCGTCAGCCCTAGACGGACCAAGCGGCTCCCGCATCACATCCCTCTCCTACTCGAATCCTAAATTCGAATCCCTACCACCACCAGCCTCCTTCCCCCACCGCGAGCTCGACGAATCTCCATAAGATCTGAATCCTCCTCCTCCATTCCGCATCTGATCAAGCTCCTCCGCAGACCGCTCCCTCGGCCCCTTCGGAAGCGCGGCGGTGTTGAATTCAGGCTTCGTGTACGTTCCAGCCTGGAGCGAGTACAGAGAAATCGTCGTCCCCTTGCTCTTCTTCTTCTTCTTAGCCGTCTTCGCGTCCGCCGCTGCGGCGGCCAGGGACGGGAAATCAGCGGTGTCTTGTGGCTTCGCCGCAGGGAGAGATGAATCCTGTTGCTGCTGGAGCTCGGCGTCGTGCTCCTCCGCGTCTAGAGCCCACGCTCCTGGCTTGGACCATGGAGATGAAACAGTTGCCGCCATGGTTGGTTTGCTTGAGCTTTTCTTCTCTTTGAGTTTGCTTGTGTTGTTGTTTGTTCAGAGAGCGTTTGCGTTGGTTTGCAGCTGAGAGATGGGGAGTATATAAACGGGTTTAGGGATTTGGTTTTGATCCGACGGTTGAGGATTGGGGTGTGAGATTCTTGATGGGATGGACGGAGGAGATTCGTTTGGTGTGGGATTTGTTTCCTTTCGGTGACAGTAATGCGAATCCGAATAGTGTTTGGTTTCAGTTTTGGTTTAGGTTTAGAGTTTCTGAATTACGTTAATTTCGGTTTGATTTTCGGTTAATTAAAATTTGGAAAACCACATTAAACATTATTAATTAATTAATTTTTTTAAGCATTATTAATTATTTAACTTATTAAATAAGATGCAATGTATTAGAGTGATAATGATGGTAATGATAGTTAATATCAATCCGAATAGTATTTGGTTTCATTACGAATCACAGTTATCGATGATAACGATAGTTAAGATGAATCTTGATAGATTTGGTACTCTTCGTATTCTTTTTTATATTTATACGTAAATTTTAATCTTCCACCGCTCTGTTCAGACCTTTTAGACATCGTGTTAGTCACATAGATGATGACCACCTTATACTCTAAACAAAATTTTGATCTCATTAACGAAAGTTGACCATTAGCATTATTTTGATAATGTCAATCGCGATATTTGTTTTAATCCTCGTATGCACATATATGGTTGTTTGTGCATGTACTACGGTTGGCATTATCGATATGCATAACCAACGACATGATTCTTTTTATCATCATACTGTCATGACTCATCATAATTTCGTCGGTGAAAAGAAAAGTATAATTTGATGGTATAAGGTGTATATGTATAATTTGATGGTATAAGGTGTATAAAAATTAGTTGAGTGATGTATGTTAAAAAAATTGAAAGTTTGATGGTATTGTTGTTATTGTGTTATTTCTAAGGGGTCGTTTGGTTGGATGATATCTACATATCATGATATCTGTGATATATTGATATGTTAGTATATTGATATTGGTAAAAGTGATTGTTTGATATCACTGTTTGGGGTAGTGATATTTAAATAAGTGGTGAATTGTGAGTTCATGGATGAATGTACCAAAATACCCTCATTTGCTTGAACAAAGTATAAACGTAATTATAACATTTAATAAAAAAGCACTTGTGTTTAGAAATTAAAATTTGTAATCTCTCTTATTAATCATTCAAGTTAATTATACTTTTAGAATACTAAACACTCATTCATCAAGGAAATAATTAGTATTATATTTACCACTAACACATCTCCCTCTTCTAGTCAAAATAAAATAAAAAGTTAAAATAATTTCATGGTGAATTCTAATTCTAACTAAAGAAATTATAATTAAGTAATTAAAAACTAAATCATAATTATTTATATTAATTAATAAATAAATATAAAAATACATAAACACGAGAGAATAATAAAATAAGAAAAAACAAATTAGAGTAATGGAGTTGATGACATTATAGTGTTGACCCCAGATATCATGATATTCAGGACAGAAAAACGATGATATCCTGAATATCATGATATCTGCAACACCCTAAGTTGTTAGCTTGTGATCTCTTTCGGATCAAAATTGGGCCTTGAAATGTTGGGCTTCGTGGGCCTCATAACGACCCGAACCGTAAAGAACCGGTTTAATGCTCAACTCAGTTCAATCAGACCGGGTTACAAACCGTACACCAACCCAAGAACTTTCAAACAAACGATAAATATCCACTATGTGTTGAGATTTGAATAATATCTTGATTTCATTTAAAAATTAATTCACAGATAATACCGTTTAATTAATATTCCCGATGAGCTTTGATTTATGAAATTCAAATTTTGTCCGTTTGAAAAGGACTGAATTAAATAACTTGGCAGAACAACTCCGCCGGCAGATGGTTAAATTCGCCGGCCGATTGATAGACTGGATATGTAACGAAGTAGTCGGAAAATGATTCAGATGAAAGCCTAATATTATTAATGAGAACGATAAGATCAGATCCAGAAACACTGTAACAGAGAGCTGAAACAGATCCAATCACAGAGTCCGATACAGTTTAGACTAAATGATAGAAGCTCGAAAAACCGATCAGCGAAACCCTAGACAGAGACACACATAGGAAACCAACCTAATTCAGCTAAAACAGAAAGGAACAAACGAAGACGGAACATAGGTAAACGATAAGGGGATGAGATCGGAAATCGGAAATCAGAAACCGGAAACCACAGATCGCTTAGAGCTGACCGCAATCGGCAACAACGACGGGCTTGGAGGTCCTTCCAGATCCAGATCCGACCTTCTCGATGGCCCTGACGACGTCCATCCCTTCAACAACCTGTCCAAAACACGACGTGCTTCCCGTCAAGCCACTCGGTCTTCTCAGTACAGATGAAGAACTGAGATCCGTTGGTCCCGGGGCCAGCGTTGGCCATGGACAGGATTCCAGGTCCGGTGTGCTTCTTCACGAAGTTCTCGTCAGCGAACTTAGCTCCATAGATCGACTCTCCTCCGGTGCCGTTTCCAGCGGTGAAGTCTCCTCCCTGGCACATGAACTTCGGGATCACACGGTGGAACGACGATCCCTTGTAGTGGAGCGGCTTCCCGGCCTTGCCGACTCCCTTCTCGCCAGTGCAGAGAGCGCGGAAGTTCTCAGCGGTCTTCGGGACGACGTCGGCGTAGAGCTCCATCACGATCCTGCCGGCAGGCTGGCCGCCGACGGTCATATCGAAGAAAACCTTGGGGTTCGACATCGTTGATTAGGAGGGAGAGACTGAGAGAAGTTTCTAGAGAGGAGAATTGGGTAATCAGGATTAGGGTTTTTATGATTTTTTTGCGCTCAGTGGGGTAAGGGGTTATATAGCGGGGAGAAGCGGTGAAAGGTGAACGGTAGGGAAGATCTGGCCGTTGGAGGAGTACACGTGGCGTGATCGTGACGGGATGGGAGGTAACCATGGTTGGGTTATGGATTTCACCATGGTTAAAGGCGTTGGAGATCCGAGATTGTCGTTCCGTATATGCCATTTGGTCAGGTCGTCGGAGAAAGAGGACGCGCGGAAACGGCGTCGTTTCTACCGCTTTGGGAAGATGATTGTGGGGCCCGCCAATTTTGGGAGTATTTAATTGTGTTGTGCAAAGTGTCAGTGTATTGTGAGGTCTACGGTGAAGTCTTCTGGGACTGCAAATTTCACAAGTTAACCGAACCGATCCGGTTCGTTTGGTTGGACCGTGGTTGTTGATTTGATTCGGTTCATAGTGTGTTGTTTGGTGGGGACTGAAGTGTAGAGTGAATTAGATTTCAGATAACGTGGATAGATGATGACCAGAGAGCAAAAAGCTGCTTTACATTTTGGAAAAGGAATAATAAATTACATTGATATTAATTTTTTGAATATCGAATCGATAAGGTTACGTAACTCGATTGTTTGAGAATTGAATTGAAATGTGATTAACGATTCATCTCATGTTGATAGCGCATAAATCACTATAGGGTCGTTTGGTATCAGTGGTATTAGGTGCTATTAATATTTATATCACTCAATATCGTGATATTTGAGATATTACCGTTTTTTTGTTATACTAATATCAAGATTTCCTATACCAAACTACCCATGTACACATTCGCGAAAGACTACATTCATAGTAGTCTAGCAGTGTGTTGGTTGAAGATATTTTCCGCGAGGAGACTGCTATCGTTCTATGACAATTTCAAAAAGTTCATCGGTCAGATCTCACTCAACTCCTTTGTTGATTCACTATCTTGGTGTCGAAGCTATCGACGTAAAGAAGTATACAAATTACTTGGTTAGTGTTATAAACCGTTAAATTCCAATAACTCGTGTTATTGGGAAAAGGTTCATAACAGTACTCTTGACGAATTCTGATGTTTCCATAACTTCATACTTGCACAATGAATCGAGTGTTATCTAAATTCGAAACGAAAATCTTATCATATCATGAACCGTTTACATCCCAATAACTCGATAAACCCGAGTTAATTAGTTCTCTAGTGACTACTTTGACAATTTGACCAATTCAAACTGCACAGTGCTTTGTTTGTTTTGTGGCCCCACAAAGAAAGGGCAAAATACCAAATATATGATACAAAGTTGACCACTGAATAAATCCATAGAGAATAATATAATAATAATAATAATAATAATAATAATAATAATAATAATAATAATAATAATAAATCTTTTTCACCCAAAATTCCGGATAATAAAGGAGTGGACAGGAATAAATAAATAATAGCAAATTAATTAATTAATTACAATATTATCGCCGCATCATTAAAGTTAATTATTCTCAATTTCTAGGGATTTTTTTGGTTAATGATTATGCCCATAGTTAGATGCTAACAATAGAGAAATTTGAAATCAAAACCCTAAATAATAACATAATTATTCAATTTCGATAAATTTGAGTGTTCGATTCATGATTAAGCCTGATCTACAGTACCGCTTCGGGTACGAACAATCTACATCGGCTTAATGATTACGACCCAATTAGAGTATCGATTCAGATGCAGACAAGACAGAGTACAACTATGTATACTTGAACCACACATTATAGTGTGAAATGTGTGGTTCTAGTATACATAATAACGCTAAATCAATGGTTTGAATAAGTAAGGTGGATATGATACGTATTTTGATTACACCTAAATTATCCCGTTCGATCTCAGCCATTAGATTAAGAAGTGAAATTTGGATGATCAATGAACCAACAAGATCTATCTTTAGTGTACAACAAGAAGTGTTCCTCAAATATGGGTCTCTTTCCATGAACAAGAAGAAGAACAACCCTGGCCCTAACCCTAACCCTAATAAGGGACAAAATGCAGCACAAGGAAAGGGGCAAGAACATAGGCATTTTCAGACTCACCAGGGTTCTTGGTTACAGTAATCCTGGGTATACCAGCGACACAATTTGCTTCAGTGATTTCGTCGATGGATTCAGGAAACCTTGCCCTTCCATCACTACAATGACAAAGCGAAAATTCGGAATCGAGATCTAGAATCCGGAAAACCAAAGAAAAACAAGAGGTTTTGGCATTCTCTCACCTTTGAACAACTGTTTAGCTCCTTTGGAGAAATCGTCAACTCGTCCTAACACAGGTCTGATTCCGCAGATCTGCAGAACGGATAGCTCCAAGTACAATGCCATCTCCAGGATTTGAATTAGAATCAAGGAGATGGACTGGAGCTCGTGATCAGCGGCGTTCATTGCACATATGTCGCAGATTATCGCAACAGCTTGATCCTGAAATTTTCAGGGAAAAAAAGAGAAAGGAACAGGAATTCAGAGCTAGTTCCTTGTAATTCAACTGTAGCATGTTAGAAGGCACATACCTGCAAGCCGTGTAATATTTCTGGCATTGGAAGCTCGGGTATGTGAGCAAGATCAACAAAACCGAGCTCTTCCGACCTTCCAGCAGCACCCTTTGCCTCGATACAGAGGAACTTCAACACAAGAAATGCAATCCTGTACATCTGGACTGCTACCAAATCGGAGAAAAACGTTGGAGCAGGACCATTCGAGATACCACTTGGCTGACCTTTCACTATGAGAGCAGTGCTACTGCTCTCAGATGCAGGAGGGTGTAGTTTGGAATTTGTTGCCCCGCAACAGTGAGGCGAAAGAGCGAACCAGCCATGCTTGCTGTTTACGAACGGTGCTTTCTCGGTATACTGGAAGTCTTGCTTCAGCATAGGAGGACAAGCAAGAAGAGAGCTTTTGGTGGCAGATTCCCCAGACCGGTGACCTCCTCGACTAATGAATGCTAGAAGATGGATGCTCTTCTCCCGGAATTGTGTATCCACTTCTTTCGTGGCCTTGACCCATGTACGTCTCCGTTTTGCAAGAATGCACATCAATGCGAGAGTGTGCTCCGTCTCCTTGAGAGCAAGAAGAGAAGTAGGCGGATTCAGCTCACGTGGTCTCTTCTTACCATTCACGTCAGGATTTTCAGGTGCACTGAGATAATGAGAGATCACATAGGCTTTCTCTTCGAAAATGTAGGGTACTAAATCGTTGACGATATCGTTGCAAGCTGGGCCGTCTCCCAACGAATGAATCATAGCAGTGACGACAGCCAAGCCGATGCCCCAGATTTCTTGGGGCTTTTCGGTTTTGTCAGACGATTTCACGATATGTCGGCCATCACAGTAGTTGGTAAACAGCACCCTAAGAGATGATAAGAAGCCAGAACCAAGGAGCATTTCCGCACCAGCTCTTACCCGGGCAAGAGTAAGAAGGAACCTCAATGTTGTTGGAATGGCTGACGAGGACTTCCCGTCTTGCAGATTTAGGATGACGTGGCGCAGCTGGAGATGTTCTCGTATAAGTGGAAGCCAAGTGTTGGGAGTCAAGAAACATCTAAGTATCAAGTCACTGGTAGTCAGACTGATGGAAGAATGATCGGCTCCGGTAATGCACTTGCATAGAATAGGTAACAGCCCCATACAAATGTTAGCAAGTCCAACTGTTTCTGTTCCGGTATCAGAGGTTTCACAGAATTCGAGTGCTGATAGAAGGACCATAACTAGAAGCGTTGTAGTCTTTGTAGGCGAGGCGAGATACGAGTTTGAATCAAGGAGCACTTTGAGGCCAGAACCTGAGGTTTTCAAGGCAAGTATACACGTAGACAGAGGCAACTGGTTCTTTACAAATCTTACGAGGCAGAGAAGCAATTCAGCTTGTGCTTCAACGAGATCAAGAACCTCCCGAGACGAGTCTTCACTCGAAGCTACTAATGATATGGCATCATGGATATGTTTGCAGATGTGGTCGATGCAGGAAACACATAGTTGGTTCGAAAACATTCCACGAGTATTATCCTTCTTCAATGACTGCAAAACAAGAAGGAACAACAATGAAGAAATCAAATCTCATAACGAGAAAAAAAGAAAAGCATAACATATGAACTAAGCTTCAGCAAATGCAGGAACACGAAAAGCGATATCATCAAAAGCTTTAAGAAAACTTGACGAGGATTCAGTGACTCACATTGTCAAAGAAGATGGTGAAGACGGTTGTCAACTCACGAAGGGCAGAAAGCTTTGAACTTAGAACCAGAAGCATCGAATTTGCTTCATCCATGTAGTCCAGCATAGCATCTGCAACATCTTTCGAGGCTTTCCAACTAGTGTAATTCCACAAATCTAATCCCAAATCTTTCTTTATGCATTTAACGTCATACAAATAGACCTCTTTTGTGCTTGCAAGAGGTTCATTATCGTACTCCCTTTTACAGCTCTGCAAAGAATTTGACTGAGCCAGATATTGCGAAAGCTCCTTGAATGGACCAGGTCCTATTCTTCGGCCTTCAAGCTCTCCTTGGAGATGATAGTATAGATCATTGAGAATGAAGACATTCAGTTCGTGTCCTTCACTGAGAACAAAATCGTGGAAATCAAAAGCGAAGAATATATACAAATTTATAATTTTAGAAGCAGATATTGAAAAGAAAGCACAATAATATAAGACCAACTAGAGACTATCAATCTGAATTAGATTAGATAGAAAGTTCTAAGGATAAGGAAGATACTGCAGGGAAATACATAGGGCATTCTCTCAGTCACGGCAGAAAACTATACAATCAGCAAAAATGGGTACTAGATGTCATATTCAGCACCAAATATACAAAGAGTCCACATACTTCTGCAAATTTTAAGACTTGTCGCAGGGGTATTGAATTGACGGGCATATTCATAACATCCAAAAAGAAAACAACACCCACCTATAACCATGGTGCGAATATTGAACCATCAAATCGGCAAATGCAGGTTGACTGCATAGCTGCAAACATAAAACACAGAGAAAACACATAAAGAGATGAAAGAATTGTACTTGTCAATAATGAAAAAATCAACTAAAAGAAGTGGACAAGATCCGTGATGTCGAAGTATATAGAAATGGGTTAAGAAAGATGGAAGAATGAGGATAAATTAGACTCTTACATTTTTAAAATCACGCCCGATCTTCTCAAGCAAGGAAATAGAGAAACTTCCCGTATCCCCTTTTGCAAATTTCCCCATTGCATGGACACTAAACAAGCTGGATGCAACCTGCAAGTAATACAAGATGTTGTTATGCATCAAGTACTGACCCCAAAATCATTAGCAATCACCTTGCTAGATGATGCAGTAGCATCCAAGAATAGCTGTAACAACATATGCTTGTGAGGGAGAACATAAAAAGAGGAAAGTGGTTAAGAATATGAATTACTAAATCAATCACCTTTGTATGATAGAATATCCCATTTTCATATTCACAAGAAGTGTACATCTTGATCAAGGAGCCAAGTATAGATTTCTCACACCAACTTGACCATACATCTCTTGCCCCGACACGATCTGACTTTGATATTTCTGAGCTTAGTACATTTTTATTCTTCTTATCTATTTGAGAAACTTCCTTCAAAAGTGACTCAGCTTGTAGCAGCTTCTTAAACAGAAACATGTCGCAAGCCATTATTTCCAAAATTGCAGACTGGCATTTGTATTTGTACGCTAAGCTTTGGGCCTCTGTTGCAGACAATTTTTCAAGAGAAACGTCTTTGGAGGCAGCAACTGACGAGATACAACTGCACAACTGCGTCCAGAACTTCCCGGAAATTTTCAAGGAATCCATAATACAAATATAGTGAGCACCCCCTTGCCACAAGGCCTTCATGAAATGCAAGAAACTCAGTAGAACACGAGAATTACTGGAGAAGAGAAAAAAAAAACATTAAACACATCAAACAACAAGTTGCATCTCTAAATGGGCTACAGGAAATTGAGGACTATCTCATACAATACCAAGTAGCCCAGTACGCCAATAATGAAAAAAAAAAACCACAATGAGGCTTTCTTCAACTGATATGATCTGAAAGATTTTACTTAATTTTATCTTTATTTGATTCTCTTCAATCTATAAATATAAGGACTGTCTACTTAAAACATAAAATTCCTTTTGGAGGTCTTTCACTTGCACCTTATTCGAGATCTGTGGTCAACAGCTACATTCTACATAATAAAATATTTGAAACAAAAGTTCAAAAGCTAAATTTAATATGAACAAACCTCATGATGAGATCATTAGATCTTTCCACATATGTCATCAAGCCATCTGCTAAACTTGCTTTCTTGGATTCCAGTGCTCCATTTGAAGTTTTCTCGGTTGGCCCCTTTGCATCAATGCTATCACCCAACTTGACTTCTTTGATGTCAGTGGGAGAGAACATTGCAATAAGAAAAGAAGGCTGCAGTAAAATAATAAAGTATAAGCAACTCAGCAATGAATGTACCAGAAAATGTAAGCACAAAAGGAGGCCTATAAATAAAATCCACAACCGGTTGGCAAAAGTATGCAGCAATCAGTAATCTGGTCAGAAGCTACAGCTATAGAACTTTGCACAAAGCCTCCATTGGTGAAGTGACAGAATGCAAGCATGGAACAGCCTAATTGTGTGGACAATCTAAAGATTGGCGCTGAAGACAAATTAAAGAATATGAAGAAGTACATGATGGCAACATACTCAAAGAACAGGACTAGACCAAGATTGGTTGACAAACTATTTGCAGCGATACACCAAATTTTTTTTTTTATGAATGATACACCAACTTTTGCTTGCAGAATAAATGAATTTCACTAAATACGCATAGAACATTATCAAATCAAACAAATCTAGAAATTGCTGTATCATGTTGTTAAGTTTGTAATGGCAGCATGCCATAACTAACCATATAATTTGCAAAGAAAAGAAGCAAACCTTATAACATGCAGCAGAAGTGAGAACATTCATAAAAGAAATTAATAGATCTTCATTCCTCTCCAAAAGGTCAGAAAGGCCACTTCCAAAAATTTGTTTCAAATCTGCAATCTACAATAACCAAGTTAAATTCGAAGTGGTCACATCAGTATAAGAATGGAAGGCAGAAGACAACACAAAAGGAAACAAACAAACCTGATGATCATCGAGAATGAACCACACAGTGCCAGACATATGTGGTCGTAAGTATTCAGTTGTAATCAATAGCATCGCTAGCACTCTGGCAGCACCAACTTGTATTGACTGAAGAAAAAGAAGTGAAAATAAGCATCCAATAAAAAAATAAACTGAACACTGGCATGTAACTAGCGTAAGATGCAAACTTGTATGATAGCACATAAACTCTAGCAGCACCAGCTTGTAAGATAGCTCATAACTTATTATGTTATTATAAACATATGCCTCAATCAAAGAGCCAAAAGAAGTCAAAAGATGGGGGAAATTGATGAGATGGACACTGATCCAAAGCCTGAACAAATGAAAACACTATAGCAGCTTCCTTAGAGTTCGAAGAGACAGATTTAATAGGTCTAAGGCATGTGTCTGTTTGGCATTTAAAGCCATATCAATGGTAGTGTGCTAAAACGACATTATATTTAGAAATCTCCCAAAATGATTAACAAAATACCTAGTACGCACTTCGAGGTTTGTATCATTGTTGTAGATTACAAAATCTGCCAGAATCTTTTCTATAATCACTCAGTAAATCTCACGGAAGGATATAAGTAGGCTGCAGAATGCAATTCTAAAAACTAACACCAAAATATTAAACAAGTTTGAGGTTCCAAGTGAAGCAAAATGCATACCGGGTTGCGTGAGAAAGATAGCAAGGATATAACAGCAGAAGCAACAGAAATAGGTTTTGCGGCAGATGAAAGCACCACTTGATGAAATAAGGGAATATTGCTTGAAATATCCTGGAGTAGAAAATTCAGTGATTAAGAAACATATTAATTAGATGTGAACAAGTTATGCTACAGTATGAATAATATTTTGAAGATAAACATCAAATCTAATAAGATGTTTGAGCATCACATTTTTTCCTTCCTTAATCACGACAGGACATCTGCCTCAACCAAAATTTGACTGTCTTAGTAGCTTTGATTAATCCATCATAATAAATATAAATGCCATGTGAAAGCAGAAACCCTGTGTCCGTAGATTGAAGTCATTATACTGTAAGCATTGCTGTGCAAAAACTGTTACATACTATTATTGACATTTTAGGCCATTTACCATTCAGACAGAATTGATCATCTCATCCAACTATGCGACTTTCCCTTTTATAAGCTTGAACAATTTGTCAGAGTGGCAAGATAACAGGCTCGTGAAAAGCATGCACAGCAGATGTGAACATAAACATACCTTTGAAAATTCATATAGCATTAGATGCAGAACATCTAAAGCAGAACCTATAGCAAGCTGAAATCCTTCGATCTCAGTCAGTTCAAAGAGGCGGCTGACATAGAGTTTCTGCAAACAATATGATCAATAAATAATAAAAGGATGTCAATTTATGGAACAATTTAGGAAGACGTAAGAAAAATATTGATCTCAAAATCACTGACCTCTAATGTTTCCTTAGTATTACAGACTAGCCTAAAGATAGTACTGTGAATCGAAGAGTCCCAAAGCAGCATATCACGAATGATAATTCCCAACTTCTCTAGGTATGGGACTGCTGTTATGCACGTTTTTGTCAAGTCCAAGACCTGAAACAGAAAAAAATATGAATGAGACCAATCCTGCTGCAGTTTTTGACAGAAAACAAGCATTGGCTCCATTGTTTAAGAAGTATTCCACCAAGTATCATACAATAATTTGTTCAAAAGGAAACTGATTCTGAAAAATGTTTTTGAAGAAGATAAACCAGCCACCATAAGTTTCAGCAGGAATAGGATGAATATCATATCTATGGCGCACCTTCAATGTTACTCTCCATTGAACCTGCTTCACCTTGTACTTCCAAGAATCATGATTAACTAGAACGTACTGTAGACAGAATGCAACTAACGCAAGAACAAGATCATTTTCTATCCTCCTCTCCACCAGCCCGATAGTAAACTCAAGAACTACAAAGGTAAAAAACATTCATGTGAGAATGAAGGCCAACTATACAATAGCTTGTGAATGTTACACCAACATAAAAGTAAGTACTTATCAGGAAGACTACTGGGCATTAACAAAATGGAAAATTCGGAGCAAAGACAATCTCTTAGAAGCCTTCTGACAAATATCAAGGCAATTGATGCTAACAAGATCCACGCAGACATAAATATAACATATATCAAGAAGACACGAAGTAACCACATAATACAAAAACTAATTTAACAAGATCTAACACGACTGACTAGTTGACAAAGCAATCCTAACCAAAGTATGCAAGGATTAATGCAGACAGCACAGTATATTCCTGACTTCTGAAAACTCAATAAGAAAATAGTAAATGACATACCCGATATAACCAATGGGATATCATAATCATTGAGTTCAGAATCAATTTGGAGCATTTTCGCAAGCTTTCCAGAAGGCAGCCAAGACTCACTACAACATATTTAATGTTATTAGAAACATAGGGGAATGGGTAAAAGCTGTAATTTTACAGTCTGAGAAGCATAAGAAGATTGGAAGTACATTAACACCAATAAGGAAAAGAAGGAAGGCAAAATTATGACATGTTCTCCCATTTTATTACAAGTCCAAAAGGAAAAAGGCAAGCTTTCTTTAAGTACTAACCCATGCAGAGCCATTTATTGCATATCCATCAAAACGGTTTGCTAGTGCATAGAGACACGTTGATAAATACACGTGGAAGTTGGCAATTATCCAGGATTAATAAAACTTATTTACTTCCAGACACTACTGGAGGGAAACCAAAATCTGAAGTTTCACATCATACTCCCAAAAGGTGTCGAGTCAATGTAACTAAGAAGGATACCTTGATGAGCTGTTATACCCCAAGTCAAACATACTAGTCCTTGAAGCCATCTCAAATATATTTGCTTTTACAGTCAAAGCAGCAAGAGTTGGTGCACTGCGAAAAAAGACAAGTCAATTAATGTGATATCTTGAGCTTTTATTGAATCAACGCATCAAAAGTATTCCCAGAAAAATAAAGAGCAGTACAAGTCAGAGAGAAAGGAAAAATAATATATAGATAGGGAAAATTGAGATTCATTCACATTAATGATGCAAACAAGACCAGAACGAACTGAGTATAAAATATAATTAATAAACAAGGGAATGAATACCTCTTAATCATCTCTGCCAAAATACTGACTCCAATTGACATCTGTATAGCACCTTCAGAACTTGTAGATGAATTTCTTATCACCGCACAAATGATTTCAACCATCCTATATTTAAGAAAAGACAAATTGCTTAAAAAATGGGACCAGAGTTTGCAATTGAAACAGCGTTAAAAGAATAAAAAAAGCATTAGGAAGAATCTTCTGATATTGTTACCACGAATTCTTTTCCACCTGACCACTTAGTCCAGCAGCTGTCTGATAAAATGAATTGCCAACGTCCATTAAAGAAAACGTTACAGCCTGCATAAAAGTCCGAGAGATGGTTTTTACGAACGGAGAGCAGCTTTTCAAGCAATATGCATGTATTCTTTCAGCTTTATTCAGTATGTGATTTCAAATAAAGAGACCCTAGATACTGTGACATCAATGTTCCCATAATCATGACATGTAGATACTAGGACATTTTGTTTAGAAGGACCTTTATAATTTCCAATGGGAGACTTACAGTGTTAAAGGACACCATTCGTCTAAGAAGGTCAAGAATGAGAAATCGTTCTTTGTTGCTCTCACATTGGAGAGATTGTGCCAGGCGAAGAAGCAAAATAAGCAATCCCGATTGCGCATACTACAAGGAAATGCACATACTGGAGAAAATTAGCACAAATTAAGACTGGGTATCCACATATTTTAAGGATAGTATTTTATAGTTGGGTTAAATGAATGAAAATTATTACATTCTAATCAATAGTAGTATATCAAGGTGTACCCGACAATCCATTCAGGAAGTCTGCCACACAAAGAAAGGGTGAATAGAGACCTAATAATTAACACACTTTGACATTGGAGTTTCATCTGTGTAACGATTCGTTTTCATAGTTCTCAACCTTATTTATTTTTGTGCCTAAACCATAGTCTAGGTGAATCGGGCTCTACACTATAACATAAATAATTATAGCTCCTATTTCAAGGCAGGTGCATCTTTTTTTTTTTCATTGACCTATCACGACTCCTTGCTTGATAAAAGTCGAGTGAGGGTCACACAGCTAGCATATATAACCAATAACCATAAGGTAAATTTCAGGACCCATTTCTGCTTTTACCTCCCAGCGCACTAGGGCAGTTTTAGCATCCACAACTTTCAGAACCTGCCCACGGGTCTTCAAAGGCACAATCAAGCCTTCAATTCCAGGAACAGGCAAAGACTGCTGTGTTTCAACAATCTGTGAGACTCTGTCCACAATGGACTCACTAGTAACTTCAAACAATGATGATATGCCAACAGATTTATCAAGGAAATTATACCTGTTGACAAGAAGGTAGATCAGTTACATGAAATCATCAAATCACAAAAGATGCGCATAAGAATACGTCGTTCAGAAATTAGCACTGTGGCTTGAATAATAGCTTGCTTTTCATATTTGTTTTGACCAGAAATAACTGATACATATATCTCGAAAGTGTGTAGCATGCAATACCAACTGACAAAGGAACAAACAAATCCCACATATGTTGCACACTATTGCATACAAAGAGCATAAGAACACCACTTACACGCATTCAGCAGGCCAGCTTCCTTCTGAGAGGGATGATAAAAGGCGAATGAGTTCAATAGTCCTAAATGGAAATTCGCCTTCTAAATTGCACAAAAGACACCTGAGTGGACCATCAATAAAACTTTCTCTGTCCCAGAACTGAACACAAAGTGACTCCTGCAAAGTTCAAAGGAAAGTCATGCTACAAAAGTAACATAGGAAAACGATAGACTGACCCTGGAAAAGTTGGATAGAAGTACGAACCTCCCCATCATAGATCTTACAAAGAATATCCACTATCAGACCTAGGTTACCATCCTCCAGCTGCGGCAACGGAAAATTAGTGGAGCAAATAATCATATTTAATAATGACTTGAGAAAGAGAATCCAAGTACCTGAAGATTAATTTCATATGATGCAATGAAGGCAGAAATAGTTGTCCGCAGAACACTCCGGTAACCAGCAACAGGTCCCTAGTAAGAAATAGACAAACATGGAGAAATGCAGAAAGAAGTAAACCAGCAGTATCAATCCCAAAAATAGGAAATGTCATCTAACTGATGACATTACAGGATGCTGGATTGCAGCATAGGATTCAACAAAAAAAAAGGATTCAAACAAAGTGCAGCTTACATCTGAATCCTGCAACATGTCACTTCCCATAATCTCCAAAAAGTAGCTTAAAGCTGCACCATCAAATGCTTGCCTTACATAACTAACATGATCAATATCCTAGAAACCAAGATTTCATCAGAAATGATAGAAATAGCAGTTGAGAATGGTAATCACTAACTTGGAAAAATCACTCAAAAAAATACCTACCGTTATCATACTGGATTGCTCTTCCGCGGGAAGGGAACTAACTAGACAGAGAAACACAGCCCATGCAAAAAGTAGCCCAGCCACTTCTTTCTCTTCAGTAGCAGTAAGATCGGATATTAATGCATCCATTTGTTGGATATCATCGTAAGTAAATGAGGATATTCCATTCCTGTGTAATAACCCATAAACGGAAGCATGGACTAACTTAGCCCCATCCAAACTAAGGGCCCCAAGTTTAGAAAAATTGGACACTTGAAATTACTCATTGACACGGAAATGAAAAAGGCATCTGAAATTTTCATATCCAGCAGACTTATTTGGATATGACAAGAGCAAGAAGCAACCTGCAAGCACCAGGCTTCTCTCTTTTTTTCTTCAGTTCAATCTAGGATATGTTGAATATTTCACTAACACAACCACTAGACTAAAGTCACGGGTTCACATTTGCAAGCACACAGTGATGCAAGATTATAAAGAGACCAGGGAAATGCAGTTTCTAAAACATGCCTAAAGCCAATATAGGTAAAGATCAACTAACATATACCTAAGAAAGAAATTTCTGAAATAACATGCAAGATTATAGCAAGGCTGTTACCTGAAAGGAGTTTCATCGTGAACCAACTGAAGAAGATTTTCAAGATCCAGAGTCTCTATAAGAATGATTAACAGCTGGACTTTGGCTTGATAACAAGATTTTCCTGCTTCAGTTGATATTGACAACTTTTCGAAGTTATAAGAGCCCGATATAATCCCCTGTTGAAATTATTTCTAACCCACATTAGTCATTAGTGGAAGTGAAATTCCAACAAACAGATAGGAGAAGGCGAAGAAATACCTTGTATAGTGAACAAATCATTCTCCACATCTCACCATTACATATGCAGAGTGACTCGTAATATACCAGGAAAAGAATGTCCAAAACCAAATTGTCTTCAATTAGCGTCTCTTCAGCCCACAAACTGACAAGGTCGATGTCCTAAAAGCATTTTCACAGTCAATGTGACATGTAATATGAGCAGATTAAACAAAACCAGTATTATGACCTACAATACACTAATACTGTCTGGAAGTCTGCCAGAAACATACCAAAGAAAACAAAAGAAAGCAAACATCAATCCGTAACAGCTCTGACACACTTCAATACCACAATCCCGATTACTAGAGAACCATGGTTGTTGAACTTAAGCCAACAGCACACTAACCAACTAATCTAACTGAATACAACGACAGCTAACCAAAGGAAGTCATTTCGTATTTTTAACAGAAGTCACCAGCACCTTCCTTACAAAGCAACATACATGAAACAAATGGCCCAAAATAGAGAAGCGGCTGAATGTCAAGTAGCATACTAATCTAAAAGTCATATGAATGAAGGACATGCAGAAATCAAAATTTCAAGTATTTAAGTAAAGTTTACCATCTGGGTGGGATGGCTAACAGACAAAAGGTCCTGCAGAACAGAGACCAATTTATGCTCCAATCCATCCGAAATTAGCTTCAATGCCTCATCCCTGACAAGATTCTCTCCTTTGGACCTAATCCCAATAGATACTGCATCAGAAATTCATGAAAAAGCATTACAGTTTTGAAGTTTACAGGTCACTAGTGCTGTAACCAAATCTTGCTTAAAATGGGAAATTCTGCAAGTTAAGTGTGAATATTTTTTAATAGATTATCGCAGCCAATCATTTGGAAATTAACTGTATGCATAAGGTATGGAGAGTTGTCCGATGTACTTACACGAATGCATCAGGATTTGCCTTGTACATTTGAGTAAGCATTGTCGCTCAATGTAGTAATCAAGCAACACCTTCACAACAACAGAAACAAACACAAAAGGTAAAGAATATTTGTCTGACTGCAGCTATTATACGAAAAGAAAACTAATATTTCAATATACTATGCTCCCAAGAAAAGAAGTCCATAGAAACTTTCAATCCAAAACAAATTGACAACAAGAATGGGAAGAAGATGCACAAATGTTCTTCAACAATAACATTCATTGGGAAATGTGTCACTCGAGCGTGTATAAATGCAGAACCACCACAACACTGGTAGGATTTACTTCTTCAGGCAATTAAGCATCACAGAAGTCATACAGTTTGAGCATCTTCAGGCAATGTTCAAACTAATGATGCAAACCTTAGTCTAAGATTACTGCAGTTTCCAACTAATACTCAAGTACTCCATGAACATATTACATAACAACAAATCAATCGTTGAAACACTTTTTATGCAGTTCAGTTACAATTGCTAAAACAGCAAAGCTACATACCAAATGGAGATACTCTTCAGCAATGGAGTCAATCGATAAACCGTTGTGTTCAAGAGACCTCTCCACGATTATATACGACTGCACTTCATCCAACGACTGCAACCAAACAAACACATCAAAATTCATCCAGAGAAGCAAAAGCAAGACACAGCAATTCCCTCGACAAAAAAAACATTTACCAAACTCACTCACCGCGCAGGAGCTAATCTGAAGAGCCTTCTCTCTCAGCTGAGGCTTAACAGTCAACTCATGCGCCCCAATTTTCAACTTCTCGGCATTCAGCGCCTCTTTCGAAACGGAATTTGGCGGCTTAAACCGGGACACTGTTTCCACAAACCAGCCATGATTCTGCTTCAACTTCGTCGCCTGTGACACACACAAACACGCAACGGCCAATTAAGGACAGACCAGCAAATAAGCTAATTCGGAGTCCAGTTGAAGAAGAGTGGTGGTTTACTAGGTGTGGAGGTAGGTCAGAGGAAGGCTCGGCATTCTCCAGCTCGGCGAGAAGCGAGGAGAAAGAGTCCCACCAGAGTGAAGAATCGACGGACTTCTGATTACTCGACATTGTACCTAGCAAGGGCAGGGAGAAACTTGAGCTTGACTGAGGACCTGAGGTTGCGGAAACCCTAGAAGTAGTACATCGGACGGCTACGGAGGACGGCGGAGCGGAACTGAAATGGAGCTGGAATTTTTTCGCGCTTTGTGGGGTTTTGATTGGGGGGTTTTTGGAGCAGACGCAAACTGCTTCCAAGTTACAAATCGAATTCGGTGGTTTTAGTATAATTTCATAATGACCCCTGAAATGTTTCTAAATATCCAAATATATCATGAACTTTTAGAAATTGCAAATGTATCTCAAATTTGGATTTTCATAAAACAACGTTAAACTCATATCAACTACCCACTTACCCACTAACTTGATTGCTCGAACCCAACCTTGACCCCTAATTACCCGCTAAGTCGCTTGATCCCAAGTCACTAATTCTTTCATCGTGTATTTGCATCAACCAATACGTTTTCGGGTTAAAAGGATACTCAAAATCTTATACGAGCCACCCATTCAGGTATACAAGTACTCAAACACCCAAGTGGGTTCAAGTTTAAAGTTGAATTCAAGCGGTTCACGAGTTCAAGTACCCGCAAAGTTCAAGTTTGGGTACACTAGCCCGAGCCATTATCCGGCCTTAGTTTGTTATTTGAGTGTTTTGATAGATTTGGATGATTTAGATGCTTTGATGAATTTGAGTGACTTGTATGTGTGAATTGGAGTTGATTTTATTGTGCTAAAATTTTAAATTCCAAAGAGAAAAGAGGCAAAGTAGTCATGACTCGATTTGTTAGTGACCCCAAACTCAAAACTCCAAAACCAAAACACCACCAAAGTTCTAATTTCTTCATCCCTCAACTTCGTAAATGTGCAATTCTAGTACTCAAAGTATTGATTCCAACCAAAAAAAGAACTCCACTCTCTCTTTCAAATTGCTACAACAGCTAAAAAAAGACAAGTTCTCTATGCTGGCCTAAGACTTTTCAACAGCTACTTCTTCTTCTCCTCCTTCCATCAAATGCTAAACTGAAAGTGTTGGCAAAGAGTCAGTCAAGCAAGCATTCTACCATGAGCTCGAGAAAAACCCGTCGTCTCGTCTATTTCTTCTTCTTTTGCTTGTTCGACTGAGAGTAGGCAGTACCCTGCACGAGAATTCGATTCACAAAAGCACACTTGTTAGGGCATGTATTCGAGTGCGGAAAAGTATCAAATTGAGCGTAAGATTACGAGAGACAAAGCTTACCTCAAGCCATTCGTCCATCGAGGCGTCTCTGGTACCTGTTCCGACTTCCACCTTGGGGGATCTCTTAGTTTTCTGTACAAAGGGAAGTGCGAAATTGTGAGGAGGAATTCGACCGAGTATCTTAAGAAGCAAGTGATGGAGGTACTGAATGGCACAATCAAGCATTCGATCTGAAATCTCTTATTAGTAGCTTTACTAGAACTTAACAGAATCCATATTACGTGACACTTTTGACTGAGATACCCGATAATTGTTACGAGGTATTCTTAAACTAGGCCAAACCATATCATTCATGTGTAACCATGATGATGCTTACCGCAACCTAGCTGTAACAAGAACCAGATTTCCTAAGTAGATAGGATTGTCTACTATTGATTACATGCAAAGATCTTAAATTAAGCTGAATTATCATTCGGGTTAACTAATGGATACCGGAACGTAGCTGTAAGCTACATGCCAGCCTTGTTAAGGTCGTGAATTGGATGATTAAGACGAGACTTGAAACCAAAGAAGCAAATGGTTGTACGACACGGTGAAAAGTTTGTACCTTGGAGAGATTCTGTATTTGACCGTGAATCCAGATGCCGAATAGTACAACAAGGGCACTTCCGAGAGTGATGAGAAGAACAGACTCCATGCTGAGGAGATTACCGACTTCGACGACCTCGACAGTGCCATTGTAGAATGTGCTCTGGTAAGGTTGCTGGTCTATTTCATAAATTATGGTGCCAACTAGATCGAAGGTTCCAGCCTGTGAAAGGGAGGAACAAAGCGTGTAAGAGGACAATAGGCAGGAAAAATATGGAATTTCGGAAACCAATGAACAAGTAAATTTTGGTGTACTAACCTGGAGAAACTTGCTAACGGCGAAAATGTAGGGGAACGTAGCCTGTGCTGAGGTTGGAACGGTTGCATTGTTGAATGCCTGAAATTTAGCACCAGAAGGAGAAAGGGTTTGATCAATCAAACCTTAAACAAAATCTTCGAGCCTCGAGTAAACTCAAAGTAGATATACTCTCTACAGTCATAGCTTCTAATTACACAGATACAACTCAAATCCTCATATCAATTAACAACAATGTCACTGAAACCTCGATGGTAGAACAAAGGAACCGCAACACCGAAAAATACAGAACGAATGGAGAACAAAAGGAGATCCACATATAATACTCTTAAATTCGAAACAAAATATCCACCTAGAACCATAATATACACGGGGAACGAACAATCTTCCTAATTTCATCTTTGAAGCTGTCAGATATGAAAAGTGAGAGCACAAGCTTCATCAATTACCTGAGCAGTCAGATTCTGAACAAGAAGACGGTGATCAAATGGGAGATGAACACTGGCCTTGATTGCAATAACGTTAATGCTAGATTCTCCTGCATTTCAGTTCAAACACCAGTCAGATTAAGTAAAAACACATTGGTAAACCGAAACAAGATACCAAAAAGTGTATATATACCATCGTTCTTCAATCCAACGAGAAGCTCTGACTCCTGTCCAGCTGGTATGGCTGCAATCAAAATATAAGAAAAGTTCATGACAATTCTCAAGAACATGAGATGACAAACTGCATATACAAATTATAAAACCCTTACTCTTGGCGCTGTTCTTGGGGAAGACACAGACAGTTTCAATCCCAGGAGCTGGATTGAAATTCTCATCGCCAAATTCCGGAGCATCAGCTTCAGAACCAACGATTCCGAGATCAGTAGCGTCTTCACTCACTGTCTCAGCAGCTGCCTCCGCCTCGGCATCTCCATCGCATTTAGCAACTAGCAATCAAACAAAAATGGAAATGAAAATCGGAAGCCAATCATTAAAAATGTTTCCCAAATCAGGCAATAAACAGAAGCCCTAAGAACGATTCAATTAGATGTTGCAGAGCCACCATACATGCAAAACCAGTAACATCTTAAACTGTTGCTAAACCCTACAAAGCCCCGATCGATCCAGCAACGATTAAGAAAGGGAATCGGAAGCAAGATCTGAAGTATGGGGATTAAGCAGTGGCGGTAACTGTAATTCGATACTTCCGAAGCTAGACAAGTGTGCTTCGAGCTGAAAGCGATCTGGATCTAGAACTATAGCGAGTGAGAGAGGGAGGTACCTTGGAGGAAAGGAGAGGCGAGGATGAGGAGAGCGAGGAAGAAGACTCTAAGATTGTTCATGGTGGTCGTCAATGGCGGAAACTGGAGATCTGTGGTTTTGAGATGGAGATTGAAGAGAGATTGTGTTTGGTTGAAAATTGGGTTTAGGGGATCTGATAGCAAAGCTAATTTGACAAATCCAACTCGGACACTCGATGACGAAGCTTGGCCAATAGGAGCTCGGGGCGTGAAGTGGATTTGGTGAGTGTGTTGGTTGAACCGATCGAACCGAAAGAATCGGCCATAGTGGGCGGTCTTGTTGTGTCCCAGCTCGGTTGATTTACCCGAAATGGTGAACTTTATCAATGACCCAACTTGGTTGACCGATCGAAAGTAGTGAACTTTATCCAAAATCCATGACACGTCTTAATGATCGACTGAAGGTAACGAACTTTATCGATGATCCATGATCCAGGTCAGTTGCTCCATCTGAAGCAATTAACTTTATCCATGACCCAGCTCGGTTGACCCGTTTGAAGGTTAAAATTTTGTGAGTGTGTTGGTGAAAACAATCGAAGCTAAACAAACGACTTGGTTGACTGATAGAGTGTCGGTCTTACTGTGACCCAACTCGGTTGATTCACCCAACGAGGCAAACTCTATCTGTGACCTAGCTTGGTTGACCAATCGAAAGTAGCAAACTTTATCTAATATCCATGTCTCGTCTCGGTTGATTGACCGAAAGTAACAAACTTAGGGGTGGCAGTCCCAACCTGAAACCCGAAAACCTACCCGTAATCGACCCGGTCAACGCGGTTTTATAACCTGACTGACCAAATAACGGGTCGAGGTCGGGCGGTTAAAAAAAAACCGGCCAAATATTAGGGCGGTTATTGGTCCGCCAGATAACTGGGCCGACCCGGCCGAATGCCACCCCTATATGGATGACTTGACGAGAGTTGGGATCATCACATCGTTATGTTTTAAATTTATTTTCTTCGAACTCTTAGTATTCGCAATTTCGGATGTTAATTAGTTATTATTTGGGCTACTAAAACCCATAATTATGCAGCCCAATTGGGTTTGGAAGCAGTTGGGCTGCATTTGGATTCGAATTTAGGCGGCAAATGTTGGGCTTCACGCGATCGGGTATAACCGTTGGTGCCCGCCTACCCGTCGGCCACGGTCACGGTAAGGAAAACAGAACCGACGGGTCCGGGTCGGGCGGTTAAAAAAACCGGACAAATATTAGGGCGGTTATTGGTCCGCCAGATAACCGGGCCGACCCGGCCGAATGCCACCCCTAAACAAACTGTAACCATTATCCACGATCGAGCTTTGGCAATTGGTCATGATCTAACTTGGTTGATCAAAATTCAAACCAAAGCAACAAACTTTATCTATGACCCAGCTCGATTGACCCACTTAAAGTGTCGACCTTTACCCATTATCCACAACCCAACTCGAGTGATCCACCCAAACCAACCGATCAACCCAACTAGATTGATCCACCAAATGAAAAGCCTATCCATTACCCTATGCACAAATATCGTTCAACGATAGAGTAGGAGAAATTTCAACCCAAATCCACACATCGATCGATGTGAGCGAGAGAGTGAACGAAGCTCGAAAACTTTATAGAGTATGAGAAATTTCGACCCAACCTCAACACCGAATGACGTGTATAACACGGGGTATTTCGACACACTTGTACATATGTTCTATTAGCAAGCAAACCCTACATCTCAAAATGAGTCATTACATGGAACCCTAATGTTTATGTAGAAATCCAAATGGTCTGAATCAAAAGCCTGAAATTACTGCAACTGCCATTCCACAGCTTCGGGTTTAGTCTCCGTGGATTGTGTAACGCTCCCACTTCCTCGACGGGTCATATATCTGGGGTAACACACAATCGAACCATGAGCAAAGTTGAAAATCTGGTTGAATGTCGCTGCTACATTAACACGAGTAACAAAACATGAGACGGAGAGGATGTGGACATACCTCCCATCTTGATGCGGGAAATATATGCTTGTTCTTGTCGTACCAGTGCCTCTCGACGACTTTACCAGCATGGGACTGTCAGAAAGGAGCAGCAGAAGATCAGGTGTTTGCTAGTTCAGGATCAGATTGTTTCATCCATAAAGAAGGCAAAGAAAGCACAAAGATTATGACACGAATTGAGAGTATAGGATTATACATACCTCATCCTTTTCAATGGTGGCATCGGCAATGGTTCGCACATCCTCATGCACGTCGAAGTGGAAAAGCTGCAGGAAAGAAGTCACGAGAAAGAGCACACGAGTGAGCGTATGAATAGAAAAGGACATGATTTCATGTTCTTCTTCGTTCTGTTAATCTAGGTGGTTGGAAACGAAAAATAAAACAGTGTTGAACAGCATTTGCACCAAAATGCAAGGATCCAGAACGTTACCGGTCCACTTTTGCCTCTTGCTTTGTTGACAATGAGCTCATAGAAGCTGTGTTGCTGAAGTAAGGAGAGTACGAAACGAAACAAATGTGAGATTTCGGTATAAATGATGTTAAAATAGTGAATTATAATTCACTAAGTCTAGAGCATCTTACATGTGGAATGATAAGATCCTCCTTCACGTAGAGTAAGTTCTCGACAGAAGTTGTTCTGATTTCTCTAAACTCGGGAGCAAGCTGCTGCTGGACAGACCGCAAAAACTCGCCTATACTATCACCCTTGCGGACCTAAGGATTTGAAAACCATCTAAAATCAAGAACTATACAGAAATATTAAAAGAAAAACTAGTTAAGGGAGAACTTTCAGCTGAATATTGACCTGGAGCGTCCTTCGATGGCCAGTTCCATCCCAGTAACTGTAGGTAATTTGAAGGGCTTCATCTGAAATAATCATCCACAGTGGTTCAGCGCATAAGGCCACGAGACATGGATTACAATAAACAACGAGCCAAGATCATAGATATTCATATATATAGGCCAGAAAAAACACGTACTTTTAATTTGCTCCTGCTCACGAACCCATTGTTTCCGCAGCCTTTCACGCTCAGCTTGTTCCTCAGCCTCCCTCTCACTGTATCAGCATCCTCAGCGGCCCTAAGCGTACGTGTGAGTCCCAAATACATACCACAAAAAAAGCATAGTTTAACAAACCAGAAAGAAAGACGTCATACCTGTCAGGCAAGAAGCTTGTTTCTACAGTGGGATCTTTGCCGAACTTGCCACACTTCTTCGTACTGGGATTTTCTGCTGAAAAAAAGATAAGCAACATTCAGATGGTAAGAGTTTACAACTCAGGTTGCAATGGCAGAGAAACAAATTCCACTATCCCTATCACACAGCTCGATTCTGAAGTAGATAGACAAATTCCACTACCCTAAACAAGAAGCACACACAAACTCTATCAGAAATATAGCTAGGAACAGCAAGTCTAATTCATACTTCAACAATGAAACCTAATCATTCAAAGCTGTTAAACTTCAAAATGAATAATTCATAAGATAAATACTAATTCAATAACATCTACAAACCATACTGATGCTGAGAAAACAGCTCTTGCTCAGGCTCAAGTTTCAAGCAAGAAGATCTGTACACTGCAGGTTCCACTGGAAGAGAAACAAATTTCACAGTTCCTAGCACATTACTTGTTTCTGACAACTCTATTCTGCACTAATGCGTCAGCAGTAAAAGCATTTGCATCTACAGTAAAAACGGCCTATACATTCCAATAGCTAGGAATAGCAAGTCTCAATCCTATCTCAATAATGAAAGTGAAGAGTTCAAAGCAACTATAACTTCACATTGAAGAACTCAAAAGCCAATGCCTAAATCAGGGATTGCATTGTTGGTTAATCAAGATCAAAGCTAAAGCAGGAAGTGTATACCGTTCTCATCATCTTCCTCTTCAGCTCCATCCTCGAGATCATCTGAGAAGGACAGCTTCGAATTCCCTTTAATCTTCCTCTTCTTCCTCTTGGCTAACTGTGCTTCCTCCTCCCTGCAACACACACACACATACATGAATCAACCAACCATTAAACACAGAACCAAACAAACAAACATTGAGAAATGAAACCAGAACTCACTCTTGCCGTAGCTTCTGAAGCTTCTCCTTCTCCTCTTCTTCAATCTTATTCTGTATAGTCACCCTCTGAAACACAATCCCAATCATTTCTCGTTAACATCAGCTCACCTTCATAAAAACTACAAAGCAAAAAATGAAGAAAGCTTAAAAACATTTCATCACCTTCTCGACATACTGCTCCCTCGTAACCAACCCAACAGTCTCCTTCTTAAACGCCGTTTCCAGAATCTGCAAACAAAAAGGAAAAGATAAATCAGAAGCATATCAATCAAAAAACCTAGGGCACGAATTGAGGAAAACAAAAAACAACGTACCTCCGATGTACTTGATCCAAACTGGAGAAGCCCGGTCTGTCCATTACCAGATGCAGATTTCGTCTTCAGCTCCTCGATTTTCCGGCGCTCGGCCTCTCGTTGCTTCTCCAGACGACGTATCCTCACGGCGTCCTGCGCCGTGCCGACGTAGCCGTCTCCCATGCCCGCCATTATTTTGATTGCTTCTCAATCAGAAAGCTGCTAGGGTTTGCACCAGATCTCTTGCCTTCTTCCCTCAAGGAAAGCTGAAATTGCTCTGGTGATCGGCGAGTAAAGGAGAATGGATTATTTCGGGGAAGACGAAGACGAAGGTTGATAAACCGCCACCGTAATTCGACGGCGGTTCCCGGGTTAGAGCTGAAGCGTTTTATTGGGCTTCGCGCTGATTAACTATGGGCCTGGATGCCTCGTGGCTCGGGCTTTCGGCCCGCATTCATGGGCTTGGTATTTAAGAGCCTGCTTAAATTGGCTTGTTTGATTGAGTATGACTATACAAGATTTGAATTATTGGAATTTAAGAATTTGTGTGATATCGTTAGTTGTTCATCATATTCTGACGTATAATAAAGATTTGTGCCAACCAATCACCCGCCTACGTCACAAGGTAGCTTATCTGAGCCTTTCATCCACCAACGACTCGGATGACATCGCACGAGAGTCACCAATCTTCAACCGCCACGTGGAGCATTGGTCAATACTTCAAGGAGACCTATAAAATAGCAAAGTGACTCCAATATTAAAGGGCGACAACTACTATACCATCTACCCAAGTTGTACGCCCACAACTAGTCATACACCGTTCAGACACATCCTCTTCACTGTCATACGTTTTAACTCCCTTTATACACTCACACCCCCTCCAACTACTCGCTCTTATATGCCTAACAAGGAACCGTCTTTATAAAACCATCGACAAATAAGAAAAATACACTTCACCCTCACCCGTAATACTCCAATTGTCCCACTCATTGATCCACTAACCAGCTTAGCTAAACAAGATTCATGTAGAGATGAGCAACATAAACATGATTTCACTTTATATGTTGTTGAGAGTTCAGCTATGAGCACTCAAATCTTTGATGGGTACTACTCGAAAGTGATGTCGCAACTTCCCTTAGCAACAGGACAACCCAAACTTCTGTGGACAAGAACATACACCGTACTCAAGACAATCCGATAGAGCTCCCAAAACCGTTTCTTCTCTGCATCATCCTGACCTCATAATCCACAGAATAAACCAAAAAAGACGCAATCTTTTTAACCAACTGTAAGTCTGTAACAGCTAAAAGGACGGATACAACGATAAACCCTCCAAGGCCCAGCAGGCCCTTGCTTCAGACTGTAGTAGTAGTGTGGTTGGTGGTTTTAATTCGGTGCATCCGCCCCTTTTCAACGCTCAGCCGATAAAAAAGCTTCACCACTTGCAAATTTTGTGGAAAAGAAAGCTTCATCATCACCATCAATGGCGGCGATGCTCTCAACCTCACTAGCGGGCCCCAAATCGGCGGCTGTTTACTGCCCACCTAATTTCTCCGGCCGATCTTCCAACCCTTCTCCCAGTTTTGTCCGTTTGCCTCATCTCGCTGCTCGCAAGCCTTCCAGAGCCACCGTTGTCGCCATGGCTGGAACCGGAAAGGTATTTGTTTATCCATCTTTATCCAGTGCTTTGTTTTTACCATCTGGGCATTCAGTAAATTGATTCGGGTTGTTTGATTGTTGCCTTCTTGTGGTTGCAGTTCTTCGTTGGAGGAAACTGGAAGTGTGTAAGTACTTCAATTTTCTGCTTCAAAGTTTGATTTTGGGATAGCTGTGTTCCAACTGATGGGGCTAGGGATAGAAGGTTTCAATGGTTATGTGTTGAATTTCTTGCTTAGAACATCTAGTAGGCTTGCAGCCATTGTTTATACACTAGCAGAATGTGACTTCTTGGGTGATTGCAAGACAGTAGGATTGAGATCTACAATGGTTAATGTTATCTATTACTGGCTATGCTCTAAAGGGTTTAGGGTTCCTGATGATATATGGTGTAGCTATATGGCTTGACAATGTTGACTCTCGACTTGCCTATACCGATTCTTTTAGTGTAGTGTTCGCCCGTGAATCAATCTTGCTTGATTTGATCTTTGGAAGATACATGTTAGCCCTATGCAGCCATGTGTTTCATGTCTGTTCTAATTTGCCTTTTTCTGTTTTACTTAGAATGGAACTAAAGAGTCCATCACTAAGCTCGTCTCGGACTTGAACAGTGCACAATTGGAGTCTGATGTTGGTAAAATAAACACCTCTTCTTTCATCTGTTATAATTGACTTTCTTGGAATCGATTTCATAATAGAGATGAGCAGGTTCTTAGCTTATTGAATCATTACAATGTAACTCTTGTTCGATTTGTGCAGATGTTGTCGTAGCGCCTCCGTTCGTTTACCTCGATCAGGTGAAGTCCTCGTTGACAGATAGAATTGAGGTATCTGCACAGAACTCTTGGGTCAGCAAAGGCGGTGCTTTCACTGGCGAAATTAGGTAAGCTACACTCTCTCTCTAATCAGTTATGTACCCTGATGTACTCTTATGAATCGTCTAAATTATGTCTCGCAATCCACGCTTTACAGCGTGGAACAACTGAAAGATCTTGGAGCTAAGTGGGTCATTCTTGGCCATTCTGAGCGAAGACATGTTATCGGTGAAGATGATCAAGTAAGGACCTTTCCGGTACCGTTGTTGTTTCTTTACATGGATGGATGCCATTAGTAACTGATGCGATGTTTCGAATGTTCAGTTTATAGGGAAGAAGGCTGCCTATGCCATAACCGAAGGCCTAGGGGTGATCGCTTGCATCGGCGAACTCTTGGAAGATCGAGAAGCTGGAAAGACGTTCGACGTTTGTTTCACACAGTTGAAAGCATACGCAGATGCAGTGCCTAGCTGGGACAATGTAGTCGTAGCCTACGAGCCGGTATGGGCTATTGGAACCGGTAAGGTGGCCTCGCCACAACAAGCTCAGGAAGTCCACGTTGCTGTCCGAGACTGGCTCAAGAAGAACGTCTCTGAGGAAGTTGCTTCGAAGACCCGAATCATCTATGGAGGTACCGCTGTCCTTGATATATCGATAATTCTAGGAACCTCGTAAAGTAAAACACTTTGTGTCCATCAATCCTAGTTGGAGTAGGATCATTGCCACTATCTTCGATTCCTTGCATTACGATGCTCGAAACGATATAACGTCTGGTGTTTCAGGATCTGTGAATGGTGGCAACTGTGCCGAGCTCGCAAAACAAGAAGACATTGATGGATTCCTTGTTGGTGGTGCTTCTTTGAAGGTAAATCGCTTACTCATCGAACCGTAGTCAACTGCTGAACTTCGATTCCGAGAATTTTACATGAGCCTGAACCTTAGTCAATTAACAAACTTGAGAATGCTTTTCTTCATGGTTTGATGAACTTCTTCCTCGAAATTGCTACGCAGGGACCCGAGTTCGCCACCATTGTGAACTCCGTGACATCGAAGAAGGTCGCGGCTTGAGTATTTTTCGTCGTGTTTTCGGCCAATAAAGCAAGCAAGGTGGGAAAGAAGGAAAGCCTCTTCCTTTGAAAGAGAACAGAACAGAAACAGGGTCTTGTTGTATCTTGTAACCTGAGAATTTGTTTATTAGAGTTATGGTTCAGTTCATCTGTTTGTCCTTTTGAAATAGTTCTTGAATAATGCTCCTCTTGATTGGTTAAAGTTTCGGGCCGGAACCCGAATGAGCATTGAGTCGGACTCGAAACCACTCGAATGAGTATTGAGTTAGATATATTTGAAAATTCATCTTCAAACTACTAAAAGTATAGATTTGTGTCGTGTTATGGTGGAGAAGTTTTACAATGGATCGTCCTTTGAGAGTTCTTATTTCATCTCATAACAAGTGTTTCAGTGATGGTCATTAATACGTGTTCATGTCCCGCTAAAATTGTGGTGCTTTCATGCCCTGGTTTTCAATCTGTTAAGCATGTTGATGAAGGGGTGTTGAAGAAAAACGAAGATCGTTGCTTGGTCTACAACGGTAGCCAGTTGAAGGCTGGCGGGCATTTCGACTTCTCTTACGCTTGGGATCATTCTTTCGTGCCTGCCCCTCTATACCTGCTACCCATGGGTTGCCAAATGAAATAAAATGATAAGTCGATAACTGTCAACCGACCCAAGTAAGAGTTGAGCCTAATTAGTTGATCACTGGTGAAGATGAGTATTAACAATTGTAGACGAACCTTTTGTGAGCCTATGGTGTGTTGGACTCGGAAAGAGTAACGATTTATTAGCATTTAATGACATGAACACAAATTAATAACACACTATTTTTAATTACATGAATAAAAAATAAAAAATCACACCATTTTATTCAATCAAATATACTATTCCTTATTTAATAAAAATACCATAAATAATAAAAATTTACATATTTACCAAATTCTTTGAATTTAGTCAACCAAATCACTATGGATTTCTTCTCTAAAAAACCCTATTTAAATAGCTCATTCAAAACTTAAAAAAAAACAAACAAAAAAATTGAAAATTAATTTGGAAAAAAAAAATCACTCAAGAGAATGACAAGGCTCACTAGTTCCCTAGTTGTTCTTCTCATCCTATCTCTTGCTTCCAAAGGTAATCACAATTCCGTACCATAACGATCGCAATTCATTCCTCGATTCTATCTCTAACACGTTTCGTTACATTTTTGTTTCATCAGGATTCGGCGAATGCAACATTAAAGATATAATCGTACAATCGATACAGACTGGAAAGACTTTCAGAGGAATACCAGAATGGGGCGTGACAGTCATTAACACATGTAATGTAACTGTCCCGTAAGTGTTGTCTTGCCCCGATTTCCAGTCAATTAAACCGGTCGACGAAGGAGCGTTGAAGAAGAACGGTGATCGTTGCTTGCTCTACAGCGGTGTCCAGGTGGCGGCCGGAGCATATCTCGACTTCTCTTTCGTTTGGGATCATTCCTTTGACCTACCAGCTCAGTACATTCTACCAATGGGTTGCTAATTAGGTATTCAGATTTTAAGAAATTGGAATAAAATCACGAAATTGATTGCTCTGTGATGTTGTAGTTTCTGGGTCCGATGAAGGTTCCGACGTCGTCGCCGCCGGTGTCGGAATCTTTCCGATCTTCATCGAGACTAGGCCTAATATGTGGAAGCTTGGCGGGGGCTAAATTTAATTCCATTAAGCGCAAATTTGGGCCCACTAAAACCCGACCCGAGTTCGACCTAGCAAAACAACCACCCATCTTCGAAACGACGCCGTTTTAGTGTTCTGCCTCTGTAATCTCCGATCAGCGTCCTCAAACGCCGATGACTTGATCGGAGAAAGTGGCGAAATAGAAACAACGACGATGAATTTAATAATATAAAGGGAAAATAGCAATTTGCCCCCTCTACTTAACCAACTTAACAAATAGGCCCCCTATACTATGAATCACTCATTTAACCCCTCCTACTCTGGCCAATTTGCATTTTGGATCCTTCCATTCCAACTATCGTCTTCATGACGTTAATTGGTATGCATTCAGTACACCACTTTAGCTCCAATAGTCATGTATAAGCTTACTAAGCCTTTTAAATTGAGAATATAAGTATATAAAAATGCATATGAGATGAAATCAACGAATAAAATGCGTGATTTTAAAACTCTTCAATTTTCACGATACTCTTCGCGAGACCTCCCCAATTTACCTCAATGATCAGCTTTTAATCTCCTACGTCCGATATCTCTATCCGTCGGTGTGCGGATGTACCTGAATTTAGTGTTAAGAAGACGCTAGTTAGAATGGAATGACCTAAAATACAAAATGGTGAAAGCAGGAGGGGTAAAAAGAGCGAGTTATAGTATTCGGGACTATTTGTTAAGCTGGCAAAGTAGAGGAGGCGAAAGTGCTATTTTTCCCAATTTAATAATATAAAAGATAAAGCTAATATAATTGACAATAAATATAATAATAATAATAATTAAACATATATTCATATCTCTTTAGCTATTAACCAAAAAAATTCAAATTAAGGAAAAAAAAAAATCAAAATCAAAATCAAAATCCAAAACCTAAATCGCCGATCATCAGAAGAACCAGCTGTCAAGAAACGCAGACTGATACTGCAGCAGTACAAGCAGCACAACAATCAACGCCGCGACTCCCCACGGCGAGCTCCCTCCACCTTCCGCCGGCTGCCGGTAGTGAGTAGGCCGGCGGCGATCCCACGGCGAGAGCTTGAACATGACATCGGAGCTGTCGAAGGAGGAGAGCCACCTGACGAGGAAGATCAGGAAAACAGGGACGAGAAGCAGCGCCCAGCCGAATTGAGACTCGGTGGACTCGACGAGCTCCTCGTAGCTGAAGTACCAGGATCCGCCGAGGAAGATGAAGATCACGGCGAGGAGGAGGAGGACAGGGTAAGGGAGCGGGTTTAGGGTGAAGGAATCGAAGAAGGAGTCGCCTCTGGTTCTGTAGTAATGCATCGAAGGATCGGATTTTGGATCTTTTCTGATCTCTGAGATTTTCTGATCGGAGATTTATGAGTGGTGGGTTGGGAGTGTGGGGTTTTATAGAAGGGATGTGGTTGGATATTTTTTAGTGGTCACTGGATTTTAGTGCTAGTGCCATTTTGGTCCCCGGTTATATTTATATCATATGTAAATCGTCTTAAGGTTATTATTAAAGTGATCAATGGGTTGATTACAAATAGTCATCAAACTATGGACAAATAACCTAAATATTACCAAAATTTAAAATATATTTCTCGCATAACTGAACTTTGACCGATTATGGAACATCAAAATTTTTATCCATCCGTCTATGTGGCGATGACAAGTCAACTACCACGTCATTAAATCTGTCACATATCTCTATATCTACCTGAAATCAACTCAAACACCTGATCCAATTACGATTGCATAAGCGTTGAGTTTGAATCGTTTTCCGATTGCAGAGGCAGCGACGACGGAGTTGAGTCATGTGAAGAAGAACGGTTAGTGGCAGCAGGAGAAATTGGTTGGGTGTGTGTGAGGATGGTTTGGTTTGGTTTGGGTAATTGGGTTGAGAAATTGGTTGGATAATCAGGCGGGGTGCTTGAGTTGATATGAGGTAGATAGAGATCTGAAGTGGTAGCTTTAATGATGTGGTAGTTAACTTGTCATCGCCACATAGACGGATGGACGTAAATTTGGAAGTTCGTAATCGACGGTGAACTTTGGAATAATCAGTCAAAAGTTCCGTTATGTGGGAGATATTTTTAAATGTTTTGGTTATTTGGTCATAGTTTGATGATTGTTTGGTAACGAACCATGATAAATCACTATCAAAACCAAAACTTACGTGACTCAATTGACAATACAAAACCCTCCAATGACTAAACCCAAACCTACATAAAAGTCTAGTGACCAAAATGACAATGGTAACATCCAGCTGGCTGATTTTGAACCATTGATATTTCCATTTTTGGCATTTTCCTCTTTTTTTTTTATTAATTTAAATAAAGTATTGGTCCATACTAGGCATGAATTAAACCAAACAAAAAAATTAATAATTAAATAATGTCTTAATCAAAATTTATGGTATGTTCCCCCATAAAGTCTGACATTATTCTTTTACTTTCTGCGAATTTGAAAATTAAATAATTGAAATGAAGATAAAAATAAAAAACCTGGTTTAATAAACATTCTAGTTCGAGTAATCGGATTAATCCGAGTTGTTGAGTTTTGATCGATTTGGATTATAGTTCTGGTTGGGCCAAGAAATGTTGTAATCGAACCATTGTAGCTGAAGGGTTTGACATTCTGGGGGGCGAATAGTCAAATAGACTGGTCCACGAGCCACGAGATCACAAGTTCATCCAACCTTGGCAAGAACGGCGTTCTGCAGAATATATGACTCATGCGCCGTTAGACTCGTTAAATTATGTGGGGTGGTGTAGCTACCGAGATCAATGCAATGAATTATGCATCTCCGAGAATTTGGTTCATTTTGTTCTCGGGTCCTTCATATGCGTTTATCATTTTATGGCACGAAGGAAGAGCTCGCGCAGCTGTAGTAGGATTTGAAAAAGGAAGTTACATTTCAATTGAATCACAAATCATTTGAGTCATGGATTCGTCGAGTTTGATGACTTACGAGTTTGATGACTTACGAGTTGGAGGGTTAACAAACATTCTCAAGCCAACACAGTCAAATCAGCGGGTTGAACTAGTCACAATTTGAGTTAATTAAGTCACGAATTTATCAAATCTCACGTCAATTAAATCGCCTATCACTCGAGTCACAGTCTCATAAAATTAAACGAGTCACGAGTTATCAACTTTTAATCGATTTTGGGTTTATCACATACTGTTGCCTTATCAGTTCCAAATCAAAATAATTGGCTAAAAGTCGGTTCGATAACTAGCGATGTTGTGAAATGAAGAAGGGGGACAAGTGGTTTGGACGGCGTGGGTGGTGGGGACCACTCAATTTTGCACAAAGAAAGAAGTGCTGCATGGTTTCGGGCGAAATCGCCAATTTACTTTACGCGTTTTCCGGCAGTACATTTTTAAATAATTATTATTATTATAATATGAGCAAAATAGTCCAATATTCTACTCGAAATCGAAGCCGAAAATTTGACTTATCGAGTGTTATTGTACCTTCTTATCTCAAGAATCGTGAAGATGTAGCCTATGAAATGATCAATCTATGTGTGAACAAAGAATGGTACGAGGTACTTTTTGTATGAATAATGATTCCGACTTCTTGAAGACGAGAACTTTTGGTACCGAGTACAATCTGAACTAAGGACGAGTTTTGAAGTTCGCTCATCCTCACGAGATCACGACCAATGTAGCAAGTGTCAATATTTTGGGTTGGAAGGAGCTAGGGGACTCTAACCATGAATGAGCCGATGACTCATAGGCACTTAGGACGTAGCAAACTGAGGCAATAGAAATTTGTAGTAAAACGGTTACATTTTTTCTTTCACCACCTAATTCCAGATTCGAGTTTTCCCATCTGAACGAGAATTCAAACCATCTATCTTACACTACCACACATCAACCTCAGTTATCACAAGACATTGACTCGATAACACTTAAAACTAGTGATGACATAATCTCCAATATATAGTTGAACCGATCGAATCAGCCAATATCAACTCCCAACCACATTTCCCTCATTCACTAATTGTACACTAAATTGAAAGCTAATCCAAACCTTCAACTAATCACACTACTAATCACATGTAGTAATGTAATTTCTAGGGTTCATAATTTTACCTTTTTACCACATCAAATTAATCAAAAGACACATCATGGTACTATACATAGAGTAGGTGTAAAGGTAAAAAAAATCAAAAGGAATTTGTTGAATGAATCATTGCAAAAATCTTTTCTTTATTCAATGATATCACTTGCTAACTACTTTACTAACCCCCTTTCATCATTGTGCAACCATAGCTTCATAAACAAGTTCTAACTTAGCATCATAAGAGATTTGATTCTCAAAATAATAATAGACAGAATCGATCCAACGATCGTTACTTTCTTTTCGGTCTTACCAATCGTCCAACCCGATTCTAACGACATAGTAAAAACAGTTATGAAAGTCAGGGACGATCGTAGAATAGACCAATTATGTGGTCAATGTTTTCATCTCACATTACCAATAGGCTAACCTTTTGTAAGGGTTAGGTGCTCGTCGGTTGTACAGATGATCGACGAGATAATGTGATTTGATTTCACGACGACATAGAATGGTTCATGTGAAAGAAAAGCATATACAATGGGAAAGAGCAAAATTGTGGATGCTACTCACCAGCTAGGCATCTGAAACTGAGTAGATCCGAACTGAGATTGAACCATGAAGCCAACATCACCACGCTCCTCTCCGTTGCTGTAGCTGCCTTCGCGATTGGACCGGTCGATATGATAGTCTATACGAACCGAGCAATCTGCAGAAAATAGTAGCAGCAACTAGGAGAAGAGATCCCGTACGAAAAGATAGATTACCCTCATCATTGCCAGGAAGAACTCTACCAATCGAAACATCGAGCCAAGATAAGCACGAAACATCAACCTTCGAGATCAGACTTTTCCTTCATACTGGAAGTTCAGTTTGTAGTCGTGTTGTAGAGCTGCTAATGTGTTTCGGCAAGGACCCTCTGCATGAACAAACATCATCAGAATAAGAACTTTGGAGACAGGACTATTAGATCTTCTACAAGTCATGGAATTCGAAGAGTTTCGTTACCTCCAAATGCGTTATGTAGGTTTTGAAGATCTTCATCAGAACAAGCATCGATCAGTGCATAGACGCCCGGTTTAAGGGCTTCGTCTATTTCCCTGTTCATGAATCAGGATATGAAAAATCGTGTTGATTATACTGTTTCTATTTCGAAAGGGAAATGTATAGGCATCATAAGATTGGTTACAAACCTTTTGATGCCAGTTTTACGGGGACCGTTGCCTGAATAAACCCATATGTAACTGGATAAGAACTTCGAACAGTACTTGGCGAAAACATCTCTTTGCTGTCGTAGCTGGAAACAAAAGACGGAACAAGGAAAACGGGTTAGGCCCATAACAAAATGCAGTCTAGGAGGTGAATTTATGAGATCATTACATACCTCTTCGTAGATCCTTCGATAAAAGCACGCACATTTTACTGCCTCATCAGTGTTCCATGAGAAGTAACCTCTTCCAACGTCGGAATCGGTATCGCCGGTTTCTAAACAGTGTAGCAACACAGAGGAAGATTGTTGCAGGAGGGCCACGCAACGTTCTGACTCGCTAGAAATAGCAGAACAGCATAACTCATAAGCAAAGTCTTTTCCGGGCATGGCAGCAAGATGGTTCAAGAAATGAAGAGAACTTACCTCTTATGATACTTTAGAACAGTGGACAATAATCGGCAACATGCAGCATACAAATCAACAGAGAAGCGTCTGTCTACAAGGGACGGATCCATGAGCTTACTGAAATATTCAAACAGTGCAGCGGGTACATGTATTGACTGTGCCACGTGGGAGGATTCCATGTGAAACAGAGAACACTTTGCAGAAACTCTTGTGAGTACTTCGGCAGACATAAGAATAACTGCCCCTGGATCAGGAAGAACACCAGTTGCTCTTCTGTTGAAAATTAAGGGACCTTGAAGGTGTAAGATGATGTTGAATAATGTAGAAAGTAGGCTTTGTATGTGTTTCTTAACCACGTTCATCGGTTTGCGGCCTGCAAAAGAACACCAAAGTAAGCAATAAGTGTAAAACAAAGATTTCCATGCTATGAAAGAGACGAGGACATCAAAGGACATAGGTGCGAGTTCGGTACAAGTTCAAGAAACTTTCGGATGAGACATAGTTATATCCAGTCAAGCGAGTTACCTGAAACATATTCAAGAACAAGATCCAAGCATTCTATACCAGCAGCAACTGTGGGGCAAACCTTTCCACCATCTGCTCCTCCGAACGTTATTTGATAGATTACCAAATACCTTTCGTGGACTCCCACCAGTGCCTTCTCTATAGTCTGTACTGCAGATCGCAAGTGCCATTCTGATGATTTTCTTATAAGCACTTTGAAAGACATTCTCAATCTCGACTTGAATTCATCCAAGTAGGGTGGACCGTGGCTTTGTGATACTTCAAGCGATCCTGAATGTCCCGGTATAGATTTTGAACTAGTCTCAGTATCATGGGAGGCAAGATTAGCTTCTTTCCCTTGCAAAGAGATGCACTTTCCTAGAGCCTTTAAGTGCAACTCTACAAGCTTGGTATAAGGGTCTCTTGTTGACATAGAGCTAGTACTACAAACCCGACTCCCGAGTTCTTCCAGATACTTCAGAACTCCGTCTAACCAAATAACAAGGTACGGTTTTGAAAATTCGTGGGTGTCGATGAACTTCAGCAGCAATGACTCAGATACACTGATAGAATTTGAAACCAAGGCCGAACAGGAAGGAGACTTCATTTGCAAATTCAGCTTCAAAATGGCAGAAGAAGCAAGTAATAGCTGCCTGATTAAGTTTCCAGCTTCCGGATGACTGCCTTCTATAAGACTTTGCAATGGATAATTTACAGACGATGATCTTTGATATGAGCCGTCCTTAATTAGGTCTCTAGTTACGGAATGATCATCTTCGGACAGCAAATTCTGCTGCTTGGAGCATGAAATGTCAGTCTCTACTGAGGTCTTCAAGGAGAGTCTCCATACATCCAACAAACCGCCGCTTCCATCCAGCTTATCCTCAGATGGAAACATATACAAGCAGGTCCTAACAAAATCAGAGAACACACTAATACAGGAATTAACTGTAGCAATAAGGTCAGGTTTCAAACGCATCAACTTCTTCTGAAGCTCATTATCAGTTACATGAGCATCATTCGAGAAAGAGGCAAGACCCCACAAGAAACCACTGAAGCACGAAACCGCAGAGGATAGTTTGTGGACATTTGCAGCACCAACACCACCACCTGGATTTTCACTGGAAAGGAGAACATTTAAGGAACTAAGAAGGTCCTCTGACTCTTTCTTTAAACTCTCCCCTAGAATACGGAAGCTATTCAAGGCTACCACTTCTTCAGGGAAATCCGAGCAAGGACCAGATTCATCTATATCACTAGATTCCTGATCTTCAGTAGAGCCAACATTCCCTTTGCTAGCTTTCCCTTCAAGTAAAGAGCGGAATGCACACGATGATTGATACTTGCTCAAGGTCAAGAATATGTATGAAGTGTGATCCGTCATTGAGAATATTGTCTCTCTAACTTCATCTACATAATCTTGTGGCAAAGTTTCTTGGAGCCCAGCTACAGCAGATACCGACTTGAGAAGCCATAGAATCACATGCATGCCTTCTGAAAATACAGGTATATGTGACGATCGATTACCAGTCCTCTCCTCGCAAAATTCCATAACCGTGTATTTCAAAGCCCTTCGGCAGCACAGGGACAGCTTTAAGAGTTCATGCTGCTCATATGACCAATTTGTATGGCAGTTTAATAAGTAGCCAATTATAAACCTGCAAAACAATATGCAACATTTCAAAAAGTTCAACATGTGTTGCACAGAGCAACAAAATCAATATTTCCCAGCAAAAAGAAAATCCTACAGCATTTACAGACCATCTTACTATCAAGATGATGTAACAAATCAAGACTGACTAGATAATGTATTCTTTTGTTATTCTGGATTATTACATTTCTTCATACAGAGACCTCCTAGGTAAATAAATATGTTCCTTGCTAGACTAGGTAGCAAGACAATGTGAATGTAAGCATAAAAGAAGACAGATGAGAGTCTGTTTACCTTTCTAAGTTGAGTACATAAGTTATAGAGAGGGAGAATGATTTTGAATTCATCCATCCTTTTGGCAGCCAACACAAAAGGTTTAGTAAATTCTGACAGGCTGCACTGTTCAACACAACTGACTTCTTAGGACTATGTGGATGCATCACACGCTCTTCCTTAACCACTAGTTCGCTCTTTGGGACAACAGTTGGCCAGTTGCCAAGTTCATTTAGTACCACTTGCCAATCAGGTGAAGAACTCAAATCGTCAATCGTGAACTTAAAGTTGCCCGATAATGCTGCGGCAGATTCTTCCAACAAATGACAAAATCTTGAGGTGAAAAGCCTGCAAACAAACTAGCAACAAGGGAAGTATGAAAGAAGTGAAATTACAAAAGTAAAACTAAAATGGTACTAAATTTATGTTATCCAGAAATTATTATTTCTTAACCAGTCTAGACCTGTAAATTGGACCAACCATTCATACGTGCTTGTGTATCAGAATGTGAGAACTCATGCATAGAGGAAGAGAAATGTGGTATCGTAACAGAGCTTACTTTATGTTCGTATAGGTTGCTGTCCATGAGAAGCTCTGATGAGATCTGACCCAGAGAAATTTTATTTAGCAGATGAGCTTCATTTCCAAGCTGTTTTCCCATACATGGAAGTGAAGTGCTGATCAGATTTGAGAGAAAAGTCTTCAACTTCTTCTTACTAGCATGAATAGCCCAAACATCAATATTTCTGGAAAACAGCCACCAGAGTGCAATAGGTAATGAGTTCTTCTGAATAGAACAAACATTCCAATTCCATTCACTAGACAGATCAACTGCAAGTTTATCATCAACCACTAGTGAGAGGGAACTCATCGTATACTCAGTAAGATCCGTTGCCTCCTGCTTCAAGACAGAGATGCATTTACCCAATTTTCTACCCCGCTTACGGTACAAAGATGTGTCCGCATCATCAACCAACTTGTTCTTTACAATCTTATCATTGCTGTCCAGTATGTATTCTAGAGACTTTATCTGCCTGTTCAAATCTTGAAGCCTCTGAAGTGCAACAGCATGATATGTATAGATAAGAGGGGAGGAGTCAGTCCTCATTCTGGAACAAACATCAGAAGTGGACTGTATAATACTGAGAAGAGAAGCTGATGGTTGAAGAATCCAGGAAAAATACCCCTCCAATGCCCATTCCGTTCTATCCATCCAGTCTTTGCCTGAATAGGCAGTAAGTGAATCACCAACTGCAGCCGACATCTTTCTTGACAAACTTGGAGGCAGCAGGCTAATTACCTGCCTATACAAGCTTCGACACGACATGTTCAAGTGGAAAAAAAAAAGAATGACCCAATGGCTAGACTGACCACATTTAAAGGTGTCATCATCACTCTTGTATCTTCCAGTTACGGAATAAATAAACTGATTGACACTATCTGGTTGTAGCCCAACCAAAATACTCATGCATGGACTTATTGCGGCCACCAAGTCCCTTAGACATTGCTCGACAAGGGTACAGTTTCCAGCAGTGACAGTCAGAGAATCTAGAACCACCGTGTAAACTTCAGACAATCTTCCAAAGATCTCCTCTCGAAGATCAAAATACAGGGTTCTGCGACTTCCTTTAATCGCTTTCTTACCCTTTACATGATCTTCCATGGGAGCAGTACCTTTTATCCACTGCATGGATTCAGACACATCAGCACATAATTTTTGCACGCAATCACTTGCCTGTCCTTCTGGAAGGGATTTAATACCATTATTCATAGCAAGTCTAAATTCTTGTGAAGATAAAAGAAGACCAAGAGTTTTCCCATAGGTATTATGGGGAAACCATGAGGAAAATTTTATGTAATCCTTTTGATTCGCAACAGCATCATCATCATGTGTAACTACGAGCCTGATAGCTTTACAGAGGGTAGATATTGCACTTGTCACCTACACAATTCCAATTAGATAATTCAGTAAGATAACTAAGGTTAAGATTGTTCAGTAATATAGTGAAACGCAAAGAACTTGAAGCATAAGAAGCATTATTATATACACCTCAGCTACTGAAACAGTGTACTAAATAGAGGGTTAAATTAGAGCTGTGAATTTCCACTAACCTGCCGAAGTTCACTATAGATATTTAATATCTGACATCCAAGTCTTACGCCTAGGAAGGTGAACGACTCTTGATCAGCCACACTCTTGCATTCACAGCCAACAGCAAAGTAAGAAAGTATCATATGCCATAAGCTGGATAAGTCATTATTGGTGACTTCATACTCGATCTCCAAAAGGTATCCAACAGCAATGAGTAGCTCTCGTGCTAATAAAGTAAAGGTTCTCTCCTTGGCATCCGCATCATGGATGAACAACCTAAGCAAATCGGTGGCTAAAGAGAATATTGTGTCATACACCTTCTTTAAGAAATTCAAACAGGCTCCTCCAGAAATATCTTCTGTTTTCATATACAACTTTTCCTTCAAAAAGCTTTCTAGTAAGTCATTAATGGACTTCATTGTGCAAACAACACCTAATAACATAGGACGTAATTCCAACTTAGCTTGAAGGTAGACATTCATCTCAAGCAAAAGCGGTTCCATGATCTCCACGAAGAAGTCAAATATTGATTTTCTTTTCTCTGCATTTAAACAGTTGGGAACCGTCTGAGAAACAGTAAGTGGAACGTGTTTTGAGCCTTCATTTTTCTCGCTCTTTTTGGTATCACCATACAGGAATGGAGCTGTCTTTTGCCTTTTCACCCGATCAACAAGCAAGCGGAACAGCCGTCCCAAGCCATTCAAGGAAGACTCTTCTTTTCTAGCCATAATCTTTTCCAACTTCTCAAATAAGTGCCTGTGGTAACTTCTTGGCACCGTTCTCGACTCCTTCTGATCACCATCGTCACGTGACGCATACTTCCCAGTACTTTGTAAGCTGAGAAACCCGTCAATATGTGTCGGATGAAATATACCATTCGCTAATACCTCCTCAACTGCAGTCAGTAAATGTCTTATAACATCTGGATTCTCCCCATCTAACTTCTTATGCAATATACCAAACAAGCTCAAAAGTGGGTCCAGAAGTCCATCCACGAACTCCCGGAATCCGTTTTTCCGAGTAGGATGAACCTTCAAAAAGTTGGCAAAACCCTCAAGCACCAAGCTAGAAAACTTCAGGGCCACAATATCCACATCACCACAATCAACCTTCTCACCACAAATTTGTTTCACAAGTCCAACCACTATCTGGACAGTCGAAACCCATAAGTCCAGATTCTCATTTGACAACCCACCATGACTGACAAACATGCTAGAAACACATTCGAAAACAACTGTTCTATAGTCAAGTTCATCCAATCCTGCTGAACCCAAACACATGTTCCTCGCAACACATCCTAGAGCTCGTAAAAGATTACGTGAAACAGTCAATGAAGCTTGCGATCTCAACGACTCCTCCAAACAGAACTTGAAAATCACCCAGCATCTGTAGTCCAGACATGCCTCCCTCGAGCTCCCATCTTCGAGTTTCAGCTTCTTTTCAGTCGAAATCAGCTGCGTTTGCACCCAATTGTTAAGGAAAACAACAAGCCGGGAAACTTTAACCGTTTCAGTTTCTTCCTCGTCATCATCATCACCAGCCCCTTTCCCTCTCCATTTCACGAAATCATAAGCAACTTCAACCTTCCTGCATTGGAATCCTCCTATTAATCACACTACATTCATCCAAATTACAAACAGAACGAAAAAAAAAACGGAATGAAAATCCAATCCAATCCCCACATGTTCAGTCAGTTCAGCAAATAAACCATAAACCAGAGAGAAAAACAACAAACACTAACTTCGAAATATCAACTTCCTTCTTCTGAAGCAGTAGAATCAAGTCAAGATTCCTCCACGCCCTACTCCCTAGCTCAAAGCTCACTTCCAATTCATTGTTCTTCGAACTTACAGCTTCCTCCGCAACTTCATCCTGCCTCACCTTCTTTTTCTTGGAGCCATCAGTTCGTGTTGACTTTGAAGGCCTGTCTGTCAGCTCAGGAGTCGATTCTGGCTTCCGCTTCTTCTGCTTTGCCGATTTCTTCACTGATGAACCAGCCATTGACGAGGGAGTGGAGATTTTTTTTTCTTTGGTTTGGAGGTTCGATTTTAGGAGGGAGAAGGGTTTTGGGAAGTTGCGGACAATTAGGGTTTTAGCGAGTTTGATCAAAACGGTCGAAAATATTGCGTTTTGTCCGTTTTACTTTTTTTTTTTTTGTTTTGATCACTTCTGAGTAGCGGGTTGGTCGGGTCACGAATCGAATTAGTCAGTCCAGGATAAGGGTTCATTGATTCATCGTATTGTGTAGGTTGAGATTGAGTTGAATCGAGTCAGTTTTTAGCAGCTGTACTTCCAAGTCACTGGCAACGTATTGAAGCATGAATGTAGATTGTTAAATGGGTTATAAATTATATATGATTAGTAATTACTTTTAATTGATCAATCAGGTGATATCTCATGAACGTTGTCATCACTCAAATAAATTATTCGTAATTATGAAGGTTGTGTAATTTCTAAAATCGGACAAGCAACTACAATATGGTTGCTCTATGATATTGATGGCATTGGCTCGTTGCTTGCAAGATATGAAAATATAGACTCGTCTAACTAATAAGAATGAATTGATAGAATAAGTGACATCACTACAATTAGTTTGGGAGACAAGCACTACGATGGGTGCGCTTTGTTGGTCTTGACTCTAGATATCTCAACCATTTCCAAGCTTGTCTATTCACAAAAGGGACATGCGACGAATGCCCGTATATGAATTAACTTAGGAAGCTAAAAGTATCTACTCCAATTGGGTAGCGGTAGTTGAGGTTACCGCTCATCAAGTCATGATTCTCTAATCTTCATTCCATACTCATTCTAACATATCGTTTTTGTCTGTCTCTTCGTATACAAGATGATTGCCACAAACTGTAATTGTTTTTTTCCTTCATGTATTTCTGTTGCATTCTCCTCAAAATTACATGTCATTTCACTCATTCTCTCTAAGTTAAGGTTCAACTCAAGGTTTTTATTGATCATTTGACAACGAACAGTAATTTCACCCTTGCCTCGAACCGATATGAACTTCAAAAACCAATCTGAACATCTGAATGGATTGACCAATTTCAAAGATTTTATTATTATTTATGACATTGACACACACAGTTGAACCGATTGAATCAGACTGAAGAATGATTAAAAAATCTTATGCTCCAACCAATCTATCTAGTAGGAATGATTATGAACTTGAGTCAAGGTAGGCACCTGAACACCGAACTTTTTCATTAAGAGTCAACTCCAATGTCGATATTCTAAATCTATACCATCGAGAACATGTAAGCTCTATGTGTTTCAATTATGTCAATTCGGTTCACTAGGTCGAACCATTATCGAACCGCTGATCCATGGCATTAACCGGTCAAATTTACTACAAATCATCAAAATAATATTTTCCCCCCTTTTTCATTTTTTATTATAAATATAAATACTACTCAGGCGCGCCCTTTCTCATTCCACATTTCCACTGTTGGTCTCCAGCCTGGCAGTCTCCACGCAGACCGTTCTCGTCGTCCCTCACTCACGCAGGCAGACCGTTCGGTTAGTTTCAGAATTTGTACGAAATCTCTGTAGGAAATTTTCATCTGTCCTGTTTGGTTGCTTAGCAAATCTGCAGAATCTGTATTTGAAATTCGGAAACGAAGAGTCGCATTTCCATTCTCCTGCATTTCTTAACTAGCTAGCTATTGATACAGTCTATGTTTGGTTCAGGAACTCTGTATGAAAAATCGGAAACTAGAAGTTTCGGTTTGTTTTAGTTTTTGGAGATTTCTTCGTGTGTAGAGCGCGGTGGTCTGATTCCGTTCACTGGAATTGCAAAATTGCAGGTAAGCTACAGGCTACTCAATATGTTGGAGTCTATAGGCGAGCTGAGCTCGGTGGTTTCAGACCAGGATGAACTTGATCTGCTCAAGGTGCTTGTCAACCCGCTGAGCTTGTTAAACACAGCGCGGTCTTGTGACTTGAGCGAGTTCGCCACCGGCACGAAAGTAGACGGCGGAAGCGGTTCGGATTCAGTGCACTCGCCGGCGCCGGGGACGGGGCGGAGGTCGAGCTTCAACAGTCCGAGGTCACAGTTTGTGGCCGGAGTTGATAGCCAGCTGGAGGAAGCGTGGGCCGCTCTACGCAAGTCGTTGGTGCTCTTCAGGGGACAGCGAGTTGGAACTATTGCTGCTAATGATAATTCTGAAGAGAATCTCAACTACGATCAGGTAAGAAGTAACGGCCGCAGTCGTGATTGATTTCGTTTCGCATCTGAAATCGTAGGTTAAAATTAGCTCGTCATATCGCTTTATCGCAGTAGATTTTGGAAATTGATATCCTCTGATGTGATGAACTTGTTGTCTGATCTCTCGTGTGATTCAGAAATTGGATATAGAGCGATCCTGATCCGGTGTTCTTTCTTTCTAATTGTTGTTAGCTAATTGCTAGTATCGTTTCGTTAGCAAAACAATTACATTTTCTCCGTGTTCTTTTGCCTGTTTGGCTGTTTTCATACAAGTGTAGACACTCTTGTTTGGCTTCTGCAGCATTTACTCAGTTTACTGCTGAATCTAGCTTTCCTATCCTTGTTCAACTTGTTTAGGTCTTTGTGCGAGATTTCATACCGAGTGGACTCGCATACTTAATGAACGGAGAACCAGAAATAGTGAAGAACTTCATTCTAAAGACCCTGCGCCTTCAATCATGGGAGAAGAAGATTGACAGGTTTCATCTCGGAGAAGGAGTTATGCCAGCCAGTTTCAAAGTCCGACACGATTCAGCAAAGAACAAAGACACCATGGAAGCTGATTTTGGTGAGACTGCAATCGGTAGGGTTGCTCCTGTTGATTCTGGATTCTGGTGGATCATCTTGCTTAGAGCATACACTAGGTCCACTGGCGATACAACGCTAGCAGAACTTCCTGAATGCCAGAAGGGAATGCGGCTTATACTCAGTCTATGCCTCTCTGAGGGTTTTGACACGTTCCCAACTCTTCTCTGTGCTGATGGTTGCTGCATGATCGATCGCCGAATGGTGAGTTCAACTATGAATGGCTGGCAATTGTACTAATAGTTTCACACTTGTTGCATTGCTTTTAGATACACATAAATAACAGAGGCATGCTTACTTGTGTTCTTTATTTCCATTGAACTCACCATTCAGGCTGCTGCATGATCGATGGCTGAATGACGAGTTTGTGTCGAGCATCTTCTCAAATCACTTCATATGAATGGCTGGCTACAGTCCGCATAGTTTCATACTTGCAGCATTGCTTTTAGATACATGTATATAACATAGACATGCATACTTGTGTTCTTCATTTCCAATTGAACTCACCATCCGGGATGCTGCATGATGGATCACCGAATGGTGAGTTCGTGTCGAACATGGCTTCAAATTGGTTCATATGAATGGCTGTCCACTGTCCTAATAGTTTCATACTTGCTGCATTGCTTATAGATACACATATATAGCTTAGGTATGCTTCTGTTCTTCATTTCCAATTGAATTCACCATCCGGATGCTGCATCATGGATATCCAAATTACTTGTGTTCTTCATTTCCAATTGAACTCACCATTTCGGTTGCTGCATGATCGATCACCAAATGGTGAGTTTGTGTCGAACATGGCTTCAAATCGTTTCGTACGAATGGCAGGCTACTGTCCTAACAGTTTCTAACTTACTTGTGTTCTTCACTTCCCCTTCCTTTGCAGGGTGTATACGGCTACCCAATCGAGATCCAAGCCCTCTTCTTCATGGCCTTGCGCTGCGCACAGGTCCTACTAAAACAAGACGAGGAAGGCAAAGACTTCGTCGAACGAATCGCCAAGCGACTCCACGCTCTAACCTACCACATGAGGAACTACTTCTGGCTTGACTTAAAGCAACTCAACGATATCTACCGATACAAAACCGAGGAATACTCCCACACAGCAGTCAACAAGTTCAACGTGATGCCCGATTCCCTCCCCGAGTGGATATTCGACTTCATGCCAACTCGCGGTGGCTACTTCATCGGCAATGTCAGCCCTGCTAGAATGGACTTCCGCTGGTTCTGCTTGGGCAACTGCGTAGCCATTCTGTCGTCCTTAGCCACCCCTGAACAGTCCACGGCCATCATGGACCTAATCGAATCGAGATGGGAGGAGCTAGTCGGAGAGATGCCACTCAAAGTGTGCTATCCAGCATTGGAGAGCCACGAATGGAGGATTGTCACAGGGTGTGATCCGAAGAACACCAGATGGAGCTATCATAACGGCGGATCCTGGCCAGGTCAGTATCTTTCTGAGGCTGGGCATACTAAATCAAAACCATCGAACCAGATATATAACTAAGCTATATTTGTAGGTGCAACAAGATTAATCATTTGTGCGACAATGTAACATATAACATGGTTAAACATAATTTTGGTTGCAGTACTACTGTGGCTGCTCACGGCCGCCTGCATCAAGACGGGTCGCCCACAGATCGCCCGACGAGCAGTCGAGCTCGCCGAGTCCAGGCTCGGCAAGGACAGCTGGCCGGAGTACTACGACGGCAAGCTAGGCCGATTCGTCGGGAAGCAGGCACGCAAGTACCAAACATGGTCCGTGGCCGGGTACCTAGTAGCCAAGCTGATGCTGGAAGATCCTTCTCACTTGGGGATGGTTGCTCTTGAGGAGGATAAACAGATGAGGCCTATCATGAAGAGGTCGAATTCTTGGACGTTTGGAGACAGAACCGCGAGACCTAGCGTGTAGCGCAAGTAAGTAAGATACTTTTTCCCCACGTGATCACGATTTGCTGCTGACTTTCAGGCTATTTTGATGTTTCAATGCTACTGTGGTGAACATTGTTACGTATGGGCCAAGCTAGTATGAATAGTCACTCTTGTTTGTCCGTTGCACAAGATGCTGTGGGAAATTTTTGATGACTAATATGGTATGAAATGATTAAATACTTCATAAATTCGGCGATAAAAATGTTGAATTGTGCATGAAATTCGTTAGACTAATGATCGATAAGATTGTGACTAATTACTCGAAATAGTCTGATATAATCGACATTCGATATTGATCATTTCTTGCCAGAGCCACGAGAATGTTTGAATCTCATTTGGATCCATGATTCATGTACTTCATGAGAGTGGTTCGATCACGGTTGTCTTTGTCCTTGCGAATTAAAAGATTTATAATTGGGTTGCTACATTAACAAGAACAAGATTATTTATGGATGACTAAATTTTTTAATGTTAATGTTATTGTCGTTAACTTTGAACGTCTCTTATTGTAACACAAATACATGTCCTCTTAAAAAAATGAATACATTTTGTATTTCATTTCTTCATATGGTACATTGAGAACACCTTATTTACCTTATTTATTATCATTATGAGAACATATTTCAACTATAACTCAATTGATTTAAAAAATTATTTAATTACGTCCCAACTAATTTCAACAATTATTCAATCCATCAATTAAAGTTTAATTATGGTGACAATAAAGTATTTCGACAAAACCACTGGAAAGGTTTAATAAAGTTTAATTTAACAGACGTGGAGCGCTAATATGGCAAAACCACCGGAAAAGGTCGCCAGTGGTGTGAACAGTACCAATGCGTAACAGAGTTCGTACTAATGAGACAAGTCGGTCAGTTGGAAACAAATTAAAGTTTTGAAACTGATTTGTAACTAGGCTCAAAGTTTCTAGACTACTAAAGTATTTGACTCATTATTCGATCCATTTCCAACATAGAGGAACTCATTAGCCCAAAAAGGCAAAAAGCAAAGACCAAATACCCATAGCCCATAAGGAATAAGCTCGTTTCGGCCCAATACTCCTTGGCGGGCCGAAGAAAGAAAGCCCGCGTAAGGACCGATAATACAACGAAAAACAAAAGGTAGAAAAATAAACACTCCTTGGCCAACGAGGTTCCAGTTTTCCACTGTGTTTCCAGTTCGAATCGGAACAACAAACGGAGAGCAGATACGAATCGATAGTGAATACACGATGGGCGGAGGAGGCGAGCACGGACACGGAGCAGAAGGCTCCCATGGAGGAGGAGATTTCAGGGGGAAGGTGTGGAGCATGACCGGCGGACCTAATTGCCGCCCTAAGCACTGGCGCCGCAACACTGCCATCGCAATGGTCGGCGTCTTCCTCGTCTGTATCCCCATCGCCATGAAATCCGCCGAGCTCGAGGTCTGTATCCGTTCTCATTCCTCCCTGTCTTTGATCGTTCTAGCTGCTCAATTGTTTGTTGTCGGATGATTAGGAAATGGAGGGTTGGGCCTGTCGATTTGTTTTTGGATCTCCGTGATCATTGACGAAACCCTAATTTTATTAATTTGAGCTGGATTGTTGAGTTTGGTCTAATTTAATTGAAGATCGCATGGAATCCACCATTCAGATAAATTTTTCAATCGCCTATTTGATTTGCTTCAGTTTACTGGTCTCTGTGCCGGTGTTCAGTCTGTTGCACACTGTGGTGAATCACAATATGCTTTCCGGAGCTGGTTTCTGTTCACTAATTTGAATAGGGTAGATTGACATGGCTGGATCGATGTTCTCTGGATAAGACAGTGTTCTATATGATTAGGTTGTGGAATTGAGTTCGATTTTGTTTTGCTTTTCCTGTTTCTCCCGCTTATTTCGTTATGATTCCTGCTAAGATGGCTTGGTTTGGTATCTCAAGCTGTTGAACTGGTTAGAGCTTATAGGTTTAGCATCAATGATCAATCTTCTGCAGCTGTCCTAGGATAAGTATGATGAAAATAGAGGCTTTGTTGTTTTGTTCGAAATCGCCAGCTGCTTCTCTTAAGTAGAAAGGAGCTGCGTGAATCGAAAATTGCTGTTGGTTGGTGTGATTATAACTTCTTTCAGAAACCTCTACGATTCTTTTCACGAAGAAGCATTCACATTCGAAAATGCTTGATTTGTTGTTCCCCTCCATCCAATGTCTTACCTCGCTCATCTTGTACAGTGTCAAAATACCTGTCACGAGTTCTTCCTAAGTTCTGACTATATGCTGAAATGAGAATCTCATGACTTCATATATATCTCACCTAATCTTAGCTAAGTTATAGAGTTGCTCCTTCATTTAGATCGACCTGCATTGCGGCAGATGATCTCGCTGCCCCTCCTAGTCTCAGTATTGTACTCAAACCATGTTTATTAATGAAGGGTATCAAGGATGCCATTAACTTGACAATCCGCCATTTACCGATCTTTTGATAAACGGGTTTTTCCTTCTTATCTGTTTGCAGCAACGGCCTCATCAGCCAGTTCGTCCAATCCCGTCGCAGCTTTGGTGCAAGAACTTCGGGACCAAAGACTACAACAACGTGGAATGAGGACCGACCCGACATAGCCTTTCTCCAGTAAGATCTGATCTTTGACAGCAGCATTGGAGAACCATTTCTTTTTGTATCTGTAGTTTTTGCACTCCATCACTTAAGCCTTTGTATCTTTGGTTGATGTTTGAATAAGTCTAAGGCTTACTATCTTTCTTATTTAAGGAATCCCTTTGTGTGAAATGGACACAAGAAGTTGTGAAGTATTGTGTTGAAGATGCATTGGACTTGCTTAATATTTTTTTCATACTAGTTTTGACGGATTTATCGTCGTTGATGACTATCCTTATGATCGTATCAGTCGTATGTATTGTGTATTAGACAATGTGTACTTTGTTTTTCATGAAAAAATGATCGAACTCCCAGCCTTATGGTCAAGAGACGAAGTAAACAACTGACAATGATACTTAATCAAACACAAGGCGTATGATCCGTGATACAAATGAACATGAAACGTAGTTGTGTTGTTGTTGTTGAATGGGCATGAAACATAATTGACACCGAAAATAGCTCGTATCCATCTCCAAATACGAGTTTGAGGTGATTTGTTGTAATGATTCAGAGAACTTATGACTAAATAAGTGAAAATTGTTTTCTCATAGATTTTCAAACTAATTTCATTAGTGGCGACTAGCGAATACAAGAGAGCCTCTTACAGATAAAAAAAACATGCGGTAAAACATTTTTTTCGTAGCTAGATATGTTGATTTCTAATATGCAATGCAACCTAGTATGTCTCAAATTCGATTCAAAATCGGGGTCCACATATTTGGAAATTTGGTAGGTTTGTGTTACTTATAATTAATTGGTCACTTGTTTTCCATCAACCTATTGATACAACCATTCCTACCTTACCTAAAAGTCCAACAAAACTACACCATCACATTTAATCACAATTAATTAGAAAATCATCAGTAAATAAAAAAAATTAAATTAGATATTAAACTTCATACCCAAAATCGATCTGAAAATCTAATAATATACGGTTCAATTGCTTAAATCGTAGTGAAATTCCGATTAAATCATTAATATATCGCATTTTGTATTGACCCGATATGATAACCGGTTCATAATCAAATCGATCAAACCATCCGGTTTCAGCTTCAAACGGGAAAACCCGAAGAAAACCCTCCAAAATTCTCATGGAACAAATACCAAAATTTCCGACATCAGAAAATCAAAATCCCTAATTTCGATATCCTCTTCACCTCTTGACACACAAGCTCAGGCTTCAAGATCTCTTCAGTTCCACCGGACAAAAGATTCCATGAGGCCGCCGAAGAGGCCGATCCACATGCTGACGACGTGGGTGCGGCGGCAGCCGCCCAAGGTCAAGGGGTTTCTCGCCGTCGTAGCTGGGATGGCGGCTCTGGTCCTCCTCCGCTTCATCGTCAACGACCACGACAACCTCTTCGTCGCCGCGGAGGCAGTCCACTCGATCGGAATCATGGTTCTCATTTACAAGCTGATGAAGGAGAAGACTTGTGCCGGTACCAATTTTGTGTTTCGGTTTCTAGGGTTTTTTCCCGATATCGTATTTTGCATTTCGATTTGAGATTTAGCTATCTGTAAATCGAAGCTAGTAGGATCCCCTAGGTCTATCTGTTGCATGTTTGTTTCGTTGACAAATGTCTGGAAAGTTCTCTTCTTTTTGGTTGAATAAATGTCTGTGAAATTTGTGAGAGCTAGTTCAAGGATTTTCATCAGTTGTTTGCTGTCTGAGCTAGTTGCTACTGGACTGATCGTTTGTCACACTTGATTTAGCTGAATTGCAGCTTGTGATTGGGGTAGAAACTAATTTGGTGAATGGTTTTTTGTTATCTCGGTTGATTGCTTAGTAGTTGTACTTAGACTGTATTATATCAGTATGTTCATGAGTTTATTGGTTTGTAGTCGGAGTGCCATGAATTAGCCTTGTCCGAAAACTATATCCAATGTAAAGGTGTTGGAAATTGGGAGACTACTCTCATTGGTGCTTATCGATACCGTGTTTTTTATGCCTTTGGGTTTATTTAGATTGTAGTATATCGATCTTGAAATACAGAGGTTGTGTTTGAAGTCCAGTTTACAGGTTCATAATCCAACTAGCATGAATAAGCCTTGTTCATAAACTGTATCCCATGGTTAGGTGTTGGCAATGGGGAGACTTTTCTTATTGGTTGACATTAGGTTCCTCAAGACCGTGTCGTTTGATACCTGTGGGTTGTGAGTTTTGGCATCTTTCTAGTCTAAAGAGGGTTTTTCCTTAGATTCAGCGATCTATCGTTTGTTAGCACTAGGAGGATTCACTGAAGGGTTTCTATTGTTTCTTTTATATGTCGTAGTCTGAACTTTGAAGATGTCCACCTTTTTTCACGTCAATCGCTCATTTTAGCTGTAACTTTATTTATCCTTGTTGATTATGATTTTGCTTGTTTTGCAGGGATATCACTAAAATCACAAGAATTAACTGCTATATTTTTAGCAGTTAGACTGTACTGTAGCTTCGTTATGGAGTACGATATACATACTCTACTTGATTTAGCTACACTGGGAACTACTCTGTGGGTTATTTATATGATCCGCTTTAAGCTCAAGTCTAGTTATATGGAGGACAAGGACAACTTTGCTCTCTACTATGTAGTAAGTATACACTTTGAGCAAATTATCAGTCTTTTTAAACTTTCACCATATCTAGTTATATCCATAGTGGATCTTGTGCATAACCGTTTATCTTCGTTGAAGATATATGCTTATTGTACTTCTTGTTTTCTGGCTTGCATCAGCTGGTACCGTGTGGTGTTTTAGCTTTGCTCATCCACCCGTCAACGTCACATAATCTGGTGAACAGGATTTTCTGGGTTTCTGTGTATACCTGGAGTCTGTTTCCGTGCTTCCTCAGTTGCGAGTGATGCAGAACACCAAGGTTCAAGTTGATAGATTTGTAAATGATCGTGTCTAATAAGTGTTGTTGGGGTTGAAAAGTTAACTCTCTTTTTATTTTTTATTTCCAGATTGTTGAGCCGTTCACCGCTCATTATGTATTCGCACTGGGAATAGCACGGTTTCTAAGCTGTGCTCACTGGGTTCTCCAGGTACAACACTTATCCAAATCCATTCATTTATGGTTTTTGACCTCTAATTGCATCAGTGAATTCCCAGAGATGTTCTTGTTTCTTACCACTTTCGATATTGAATATTCGTAAGATCCAAATGTTGTATTTCTTTCCTCGTTGCTGTCGAGTAACGGCATAGAGTAACACGAGATTCATATGATGATCGTATAATCGTGATCAGTTATCAGGTTCCTAGCTCGGAAAGACTAACGAATTGAGTTACTAAACCATTCGAGTTTAACAAATCTGTCACTACCTTTATTCCACAGGTTCTCGATAGTCGCGGACACTTGCTAGTAGCCTTGGGATACGGATTATGGCCATCCATGGTCCTCATCTCGGAAATTGTGCAGACCTTCATCCTCGCCGATTTCTGTTACTATTACGTGAAAAGGTTTGTTACATCTGAAACATTTGCTCCTAACCCCTCGTCTCAAATATGTGGTAACGATTCGATCTGATCCTGTGCTTCCTCGGTTTACAGTGTGTTCGGCGGGCAGCTCGTTCTACGCCTCCCTTCCGGTGTGGTATAAGTCGAAAATTTTCGTCACGGGTTGATGCCGGGTCTTTCACAAATTAACTTATGTGCAACTGCCGTGAAATCCTGATGCCACACGGATTCCAGCTTGCAGTCTTGTAATGTCCCAAAACTTAAGTAAAGAAAGTGGGGATGCTGTTTTTGTAAATTAACATTGCTAAGTACTTTAGCTATGGACTATATTGAACATATATGGTTGGAGAATTAACTTATTTCGGTTCGGTTCAAAAAAGCTCCCAACTTTTGCGCTCGAGTCGAATGCATATGTTCTACCCGTATCGAGGAATAGGGCAACCCTATATCTTGTTTGTAATTGAGTAATGAAGTTTTGTGCATTTGTCAAATGCATAGAGTCGGATTTTGATGCGGGAGTCGGTTAGTTAGGTTAATAACTTGGTGATTTTGATTGGTTTGCGGACTAAAAATATATTAGACCTCTTAATCGTTAACTAGAGTTGGTGTCAACTTAACCATGGATCGACTAAAGTTGGTCGGTTATAGTCAAACTAGCGTTAACTGATATGGTTTGTGTCGGTTTGACCATGGGTCAACTGAAGTCGGTCGTATTAGTCAAAATAGCTATAACCACGAAGGAAAATCTATTAACAACTATTTTGGCAAGGAAAAAGACCGAGTCTTTAACCGATTGAGTTTACTTGATTTGATCATTGATCGATCAAAGTTAGTCAGTTAATCAGTTTTAATCATAAACTGTGATTAAAATGTCTACCACTAAATCAGACTATGAGCTATAGTGTTTCCTATTACATTGTGCGAATGTTCAAGGACACGATCCTTAGAATATCTTGAGTGACATCAACTCTCAAAGATCGGCTATATGCTTCCCGCTGATGAAATCGACTACTAGGGTTACAGATTCATCGAGTTTGGCAGTAACTGCAGCTAGATTCTGCAGAAACTCTTCAGCAGTAGGCTTGTCACCACCATCAACGATATCGGTCACAGCTTTCACGAGTATGGCGGGGGCCTGCAACAATTCGGCCACGTACACAACTGCTGCACCCTGAAATCACACGTCTGAGTTAGGGCAAACAATATACAGTAAACCTCGATCGATGCTAACGAGTAAAGAGGAAGTGATGCCAATAGCTTTCATTCTTCTCGTTCGAGACTTAGAAGGTGGATTGAATACCTCCATATCTTTCACCACAGCATCATTGGCAGTGATTGATGCCTCGTCTCGAGGCGACATAACCAGAGAATCTCCGGTTGAGAGCTTTCCAACCTGATAACAGAAACAGTGATGCAGGTAAGGCTCAAGAACTTAAAATCAGACTTGAATGAATCGATTACCTTTAAGTGAAGCTCTTTTACGAGGTTCGGTGTAGAAAGGAGCTTTCTTGAACCTACTCCATATAGCTCACAAATCTACAGCAAATGATGAGCAGAAATGTTAAGTGTTTTCGCTGAGTTTTCGTATCTTGCTCTTGCATCATACACACTGGTCGATCAGGAAAGTGCAGAAATTGCTTACTGGAATGGGAATTCTCCGGTCATGAAACGCAACATTGGATACCAGATACACATCGCCAACACCAGCTCCTTTGGCCTACGAATAGATAATAAGGTCAAAGAACGAGAAATGCATCATATTACTGATCTTGTCAAGAACTTCATTCGAGTTTGTCAGATCAAGAGAGGATTCTTGCTATCTGCAGCTCTCTATGTAACTTAGTAACTCATCCACATTACAGAAGCATACCTTGAAGCCGCCTGATGTGCCAGCATTGATGATCAAGTCTGGTTTGAATGCTTGGATTGCAGCATATGACAGAAGAGCTACAGAAACTGTGCCGACAGAGTCAACTCCTGAAGAGAAAAAAGAGTTCATCGATCAACCCGATAAGCTTATGCTCAAAAGCTTGCTGATCAATAACCATTAGCAAGATTCAAGCATGAAACAAACACAGATATCCCATAACCTGATGCAATTTTCTGTTCTTTTCAAGTCTTAACACAATATAGAACAGCATATGAAAAGCACTAGATTAGCCTCATTTGCAACACACTGGTAATCCTACAACAACAACGCCATTTCAATCTGAAGCTTCGAAACCTACAAGCCAAAATGAAGAACACTACCAGCTAGAGCTGAGAATGCTTACCCAGCAACAAATCTTTTCCAGGCCATACTAAGCTGATTTGCAGATCCTTGTATGTACCATAGTATCTAACCCAGGGAACACCTTCTGGAAACCTGCAAATTTCATATCAGAAACCCTAATTTGATTTACATAAACTGAATCAAACCATCTAAATTCCCAAACAAATCATATAGAAACACAACATCTTAGCTGCAGATTCATGTATGGAAAACTCGAACATGCTATCACAAGCAACAAGTTACAGAAGACCTCCAATCAGTACAAATAATCAAGCAAGGGGAATCCATTCCCCACAATCCTAATCAAGGAGACTCCGCGAATTGGTAAATCCGTCATTCTGATTACTCAACTAGCATAAAGAATAAAGAGCGATTGATTCAGACTACAATTAACAAAAAGAACGAACTCTTCGCTAAGATCAAACGACTTACACGGAATCAAGGTCTTCTTTGAGCTGGAACCTGTTCACTAAAGGGATGGCTTCCGTTTGCATAGCTGCAATCAAAGTTCACAATCAGAAGCAAATCCAGCTCAAGAAGGAAGAAATGATTGGACAAGTTCACAATCAAAAATTTATACCGATGATTATAAGGATGGAAGAAATGGGAAGCTGCTGATCAGCTTCAGCAGCGTCTGATCCGCCGCTGCCGTCCATGGTAAGTCGGCCGGCGAGTCAACTCTCCGGCGAAAGTAAACAGTTCCCAGAGAAAAGCGCGAGAAACGAAAAATTAAAACAGAACAAAGCGGATTGTAATAATTGATTTAATTAGGTCAGTAAAATTAATAAATTATATATAAAAATAGACGGGCTCCGGGCCGAGAATGGGCCTGTCCCAACTGGGCCTCCAGGCTCGGTATTTGGGCCGGATTTTTTTGTTAAACAGTGAAATTTGTGGTTTGTGTGGTTTTAGGGGTTAACCCACCCGGCTATAGTTAGCGCGGATCGAGAATTTAAACGTAAACGGTTGGCCAAATTTGCATCTGATCCATGCTCAATCCAGGTCGCTTGGAAGAGAGGATACAAGCATGTACATGTGTTGTTAGATAATGAGTTGCGGTCCAACTATCGTCGTGTTTTCGTGAGATGCTACATCAAGACCAAATGGTCAAAGTTGAGCATATCTATCGGAGAGGCGACGAGGAAACTAACTTCTTAATTTTTCTGGAACACGATTTGTTCATTGATGTTCATTCTGTTTCTACGCCCCACAATTGGCCAACTTTTTGCATCATATCCCCGTTTCAGCATATGCTCAATCCAGATCGCATGGGAGAGAGGATAGACATGTAAATATGTTACCGTACTCGCGCGATGCAGCCCAATTATTATTTAGGTAAGATGAGTTCACACACTAGCACTCTTCTCATGTCGTCATTTTTCGTGAGATGTTCGACAAAAATTGGATAGTCAAAGTTGAACACATCTATCGGAAAGACAACGACAAACCAGACAGTTGAATTCTCAGCAGACACCAGGCATAAATTGCACATCATATCAAGTACATATATGAGATGTTTGTAACAATTCAACAGCTTTATTCATACTTAAAAATTAGGGTTCATAATTCTCATAATTCTGGAGAAGTCTCTGGTTGCTTTTGCTGCATAATCACAGGAAACCCATTCTGCTCCCATGCTCTGTATCCTCCTCCCAAGTTGCAAGCATTCTTCATACCCTGAACACATCAAATTCCCAGTTCAATACACAAATTTCGATCGAAGCAACGATAGATACAATCACACAAATTTTACTTACTGCAGCAAGAAGATCTGCAGTTGCCAAAGAAGATCTCCCACCAGTGCCACATCCCTGCAACAAAGTTGCTGTTAAACACGTGACGAAATGGCAGCAAAACTAAATGACAGGTTATATTTACCACGACAAGATGATCATCTTCCTTGAAAATCTTCCTGACCTCCTCCAAGAACTCGGGATTCTTCACTCTACCTAGTGGATCCAAAAAGAGGTCACGAGTTCAAATTTACACCTAATCATCTAGAAAAAAGCAAGAGCTTTCGTGCATTCACAATCTCGATCGTCAAAAATTAAACAGTAAGGACCTTGAGGTGTGTTGACATAGTAAGGAACGTTGTGGATCTTCGAGACATCATCGGCCTCGGTAATCATATCCTCACTAGCTACTAGTTGGCCTCTCTGCTTCCAGACCATATCTGCATGGGCATGTGCTGCCCAGAAATCCTCCTCCATTCTGCAAAATCAATTTTCGAAATCTTAAACGACTACTCTTAGTAAACATTATAAGATTTATTCAAAATTCTCTCTCAACAACTCGAGTTATACCTGACATCAAGATAGACGTGACCCGACTCGATCAGAGACTTGGCCTTGTGAACATCAATGGTGGGGACTTGCTCTGCTCCTGAACTGGCCATTAAGAAAATTCAGGATCTGATTCCAACTGCAGATTATGAATATCATCTAAGAAAGTCTTCCGTTGACTTTTTTTTTGGTTATAAAATTACAACTGTATCATGGCTTAAGCATCTTCTATTACTATATAAACCAAAAAAAAAAAAAGGATTTATATCCATTTGCTCCCTCAACTATGCGAAGTTAACAAAAATGTCTTTATATTGTTATCCAACCGAATTAACATCATTTACTTTCACATATTTAACAAATGTGTCCTTTCAGTTAGTTTTTTTCATCGAAAACTCCGTTAAGTGTGATGATTGTACATGCCCATGTAAGCTTTTTTAACCAAATCGACAAATCGGTGGATGAGGAAATAAGCTCATTTAGTGAATACCTCTCGTGTGACGGATTTTTTCAACCTAAGAAAGAAGACATCGGTTTGGGTGTTTGTTTGTCGGATGGGTCGGGCGGTCTTTGTTTTTCCAGCAAAGATGAGCAAATTGATACAGTTGGAACCTACTGAGCAATGTCGTTAATGCCGGATCGGGCCAACCGGTCCGACTAATCCGATCGTGAACCAGTGCTTCCTCCGAAATCGGTAAATCCCAGTTCGATCCCCGTTTTCCTCATTAAACTCCGAACCTTTACTCTTGTCGGCTCAACTCCCGATCCGGTTCTGATAAGATTAACAAAAAACCAAAACGATAGAAACAATGATGGGATGGGAATGATGGAAACGAAAACCAGAATCCATTGGCCACCACATCTTTTAAGTTTGGCTTCCTCTCTGCTAAATTCTTCGTTTTGGTAAAGGTTCCACTGAGAAATCACAGTTGCATCATCCTGTAAAATTACAGTTCCTCTGGGCTAGTTCTTTGTTAATCAGTAAGCTCTCAGCTGTTTTTCCTCACTACACGACAAAATCCGACATCTTCTTCTCCAATTATAAAAAGACCCAACTCAAACTGCAGAAAACAGAGCAACCAGAAAACAGAGCACGAACAAAACAGAGCAACCCAGAACAATCGAAACAGAGAAAATGGATCCCAAACTCATTTTTGCAGCCGTCGTCCTAGTATTATTGACCAATGGCATCAATGCAGCCAATCGGTCATCTCCTTCTCCATCTCCATCTCCATCTCCATCTCTCTCGTCATCATCTCCGTCGCCGTCATCATCTCCATCTCCGTCTCCATCGCCGTCTTCTCCATCGCCGTCGCCGTTACCGGCGCCGGCGGCGGGAGTGGTGTGCAACAAGACGAGTTACGCGAACGTGTACCCGATCGACAACTACGTGAGGCACGTGCTGGAGGAGCTGGGAGACGAGGTGAGCGGGAACAAGGATTACGCGAGGGTAATCAAGTTCCCGGAGATAAAAAAGCCGATCATGTCGGGGCATGGAGCCTGCATTAAGAGCATGTCGGCGGCGGATTGCTCTAGCTGTATCAAGGATGGGGCGAAGAAGGTGATTGCTAGCTGTCCTCACAGGATTGGAGCTCTGTTCAATGGCACTGGTTGTAAATTGGGTTACAACGTTTATCAGGATGTCGTCTGATCACTTATATACATTGATCGGAACCCATGATCGGGGGGTTTTTTGTTTACGGCGGCGGCGATTTTGCAGAGGCGGTGTTTTTTTTATTTATTCATTTTTGGGAATTTCAATCTTTGATCAGGCGTTGTGTGTTCTTCGGTCTTCGTTTTGTTAATGGTGTTGTGTTGAATGGAAAAATCTATTCTTTGTGAGAGTTTCAATTCTAGTTTATCATTCAAGGGAATGTTCTCTTATCGTATCTCGATGGATTTGTCGACGACGAACGAGAAAATTCATAATCTAAATCTAGTACAGAATGCCCAAAAAATCGAGATTCTTGGAGGAATGGTCGCTTCGAACCAATTCTTAATCCAACGTCTGTCCTCCCTGCTCTTCTGGTCTCAGCTCGGTACTTAGGTTCACCGCTTTTTGATTATGATCACTAGCAGGAGATTTATTGTGACATATCCTTCCGTTAGACATCTTCTATGACTAAATGTGGGATTTTCATTGGTAACAAGCAATGGACAGGTGACTGGCAGAAGGGTCGATATGTTGATCTTTTCATCCGCCTTCGTGGCTGAAGTTAAAGCCCTACTAGAGGTTTTGAAGGTGGTGACAAGCTATACTATCTACTTGATTATCAAGTCTGATTGCATGATTTTGATCAAAACTCTCGGCAGTAAGGACGATTTCTAACCATTATAGTGTCATGCTTGACTACTCCACATGAGGGACATCCTCTGCCCCATGACCGAATCTCTTGGAAACACATTTCTGGGGTATCTGTCCCTTACAATGGGCTATCTATGTTAAATCACTGTTTGTAACTGTAACTGTGAGAAGCTTTCCTTTCGGATCTGCCTTTGTCAAAAAAAAAAAAGTGTACAAGTGTTTCAAACGTGATGACATGACAAAATGGTTGGAATATGCTGTCATTGGCGAGTGCATGATTGAATCGTAACAAGATTCAAAGTTTCAGGACCAGTCTGTAACATTTTGAAATTTTAAGACCACTTTGTAACTCGATCCAAAATTTCAGGATGTTAACCATTAAAATTTTGACTTTTCCTTGCGACTTGCAAACTTATCTATGGGCCACAAACCCACAATTCATTAACAAAATCATTTATCCATGGGCCTAATGGACACTGGCCCAACATCTAGCGTTCCCCACCTCAGCCCATCTTCAGCCCACAGTGATATTAGGGTTACACTTCCCACTACTATATAATACCAGCTAACCTACACTCCACATTGCTCTCCGTCACTCTCCTTCCAAAAATCGGGGTTATCCAGCTTCAGCCAAAGCAGACCTTCGTCACAGAGACAAACTCGCGAGCTTCATCACCATGAGGGCCAAGGCAAGCTTCCGATCTTCTATCTAACTTGCATTTCCACGATTCGATTAGTCCTGGCTTCCGATTATTTACTGATCGTCGCTTTCTTTTGTTCTATGGTTTTCTACAGTGGAAGAAGAAGCGTATGAGGAGATTGAAGAGGAAGCGCCGAAAGATGCGACAGCGATCGAAGTAGAGTCTGCTCCTCATCAATCACGAAATACGGAGTTAGCGCTGCCGACTTAGGTGGAGTTTTTTCCTGTATTTTGATGCTTTCGCAGTTGCTAGACTTGACGATCGTTTTGCCAGTAGCGGATTGCTGCTTTTGGAATTTTGAAGTTTGTGTTGGATACAGATTTTGTTATAACTTCTGTCTTGATATGTTTGATGGATATTCAGTATCGGAGTGCCTTAGCCGTTCGTATTTTACTGCGTACTGCATCATCTCTTTCCTATTTGCTTCTCTTTGCTTATCTTGTCTGGTGTGATTCAGTGTTTCCTTGATTATCTTGCTTTTTCTGATCAGTCTTGGTTATGAATCAGGCCATGGATCGATTTCGTTTGCATATGCTATTGCTTTGCTGTTAGTGTTGATGCCGGATTTATCTCTGGTTTATTCAATTCTGCTCGTATCAGATTAATGAAATGTTCATCTCTGGTTTCATCAATTCTTGCATATCAGATTATCTTGATATTCATGTCTATTGTGGAATTTGAATCCAGTCAGTTTTCTGCTACTGCAGTTTGGATTATTGCTGGGAAATCTGTTTTCCAATTCGTTTCTTGTTTCCAATTTGATAAATTCTAAGCTGCATAGATTTGAATTGATTTTCAATGCAGCCCTGGAGAAATGATCGTCTCATTTGATTGACTAATCCTAGTCTTTCTAGTTTCCAATGTTTCTGTATGAAAACAATTTCAAATGTTTCTTCCAATTTGTTCTCGCGATTTCGAAATCCGAACGCCTAATTTTCTCAGTGTTGAATCTGAATGACTACGATGTTGATCGTTATTTAGCTTGTCAATATTGGTTATATTTGTTTAGTTGTTTTGCAATACGAGCATGGTTAAAAGCGACGAAAGTTGTTGTGCAAATGCAAGTTACTTGAACTTTGAGGTAGCTATTGTCGTGATCAGGAAATTCTACTCTGCTTTCTTTCGTCGTTTACTTGCGTTCATTCAATCGCATGACATATCATATACCGGGATAGCAAATTCGATAAGTGTGTCGAACACAAGCATTGTTGTTTTGAGCTGCACAATTGTTTCGAGTGCAAGACAATGTATGGGAAGACCGAGATGACAATCTTTTAGATTGAAGAGCTAGACCCTATGTCGAGAAGGGACTCATATGACTTATTTCGAGGCGTATAGGTGCTAAGGTGAGTTGATTTCCGAAGGTTCATTTATCATTAGTTCATTATGCAATGCGATTCACATGTGCGCTCTCCAGGTTCATTTTTCTTGCATGTCATTCGAGTACAAATTCTAACTTAGGGAAGCCATGGGGCTCAAGCAGCTCATTATTTTTTGTACAAGATATAGAATAGAAGCAAAGGAAGGAATTTATGAAAGAAAGAGACAACTAGGTTACAAATTAAAGATTAATGTCATCATAACGGATGTGAAAAACTCGATGAAATGGCATTAGGTTTCAAACCTACATGTTAATGACCCAAATAGATATCAAGCCGAGTGCTTTTCTATCCACCTTAGGGGTCGTTTGGTATAGAGGAAATTCACCTGTGTTTCTTGAAAACTCTGTATTCTGAGATATCCTTGTTTGTTTACTGCCTAATGGAGCTGGGATTTTGTATTTCAGATACTCAGAGTTTCTTGTTGTTTCCATAATAATGTGTATTCTGACAATTTCTACTCTTATCAGAAATTCTAACTTTCCCCAAATAGAATAATGGGACTCACTGTTTTTCCCTCCTATTTTTTTAACTAAATATATATACCAAATAATGTAATTTAACATCCTTCAACTTTTAACAAACATTTTTTCACCATTCTCCTATTTTCATATTTCCCCTAATTCTCAATCCTCTGTACCAAACGACCCTTAGAAAAATCCTGGTTGAGAGGGCAAAAGTCTACGACCTTACAGGCACCACACACAGAGACTAGCAGTAGAATTTGTCGACAAGTGAATTGAATGGAAATGGGTATTGATTGATCAAATGTCGTATCAAACTCATTTAAATTAAACCCCACTTCTTCCTCATCCATTCATCCCCAGCAGTCTCACAAAGTCACATATTAGTACTCTCTCAAAGGCCCTTTCTTTTCCTTTTGTTTTGCAGTGGGTAACAGTACATGGCCACACACACTAACCAAAACCCATCAGGGATGTGGACAAACAATGCCTACCAACAACAATAATAACATCAAAATGTATTCAATGGCTGCTTTTGCTTTCAAAGATACCATCTTTATGACTTAGATAACAGTAGCCGCAAACCTATCACATCTACACATGAGCTTGTGCTTCTCTTCTATAATGGATAAGCATGATGCAACTTGGTTGAAACTTGACTGAGCTTACTGTTGAAAAGAGAAAGCATGCTCTTAAAGGCACCTCCTAGATGTGCATCTAATCATTAACCATGTTTTAATTCAACTTAGTTTCACAACATATCACCAATACTGCATAAGAATAGTAATTCTCTAATATTCTCATTGGATTCTTACCTGATGATGGTGGTGGAGACTATGCATTACACAAGACTCAACCAATCAAGATGATCAGTGAGATTTGTGGGGTGATCTGGTGCTGCCAAGCCAACTTCATCATTTCTCAGTGTGCTGCTGCCTCCTTAACTGGGAAACTGTTAGTAATGCATTCAACTGTGTCTTTTATTTGGTGTACAAGTACTGAGTTTTGTAGTTTTGTAGTCAAAATTACGTAATAATGTATGTCGTCGGTGACACATTGTTATGCGAAGTCTGAATTTAGGCAAATGTGACACACGGCCAGGGCCGTGCTGTAGGCAGCCTAACGGCTAGTTAATGGATGTAGCTGTTAACTAGCAGTTGGAGTAGCGTCACGCTCAACGAGAGTCACAAATTTGACCCACGGCTAGCGAGGCGCCCGGACTTTGCGTAACAATGTGTCACCGACGGAACATCGTTGCGTAATTTTGACTACAAAACTCGAACAAGTACAGTATAACATGTGCAATCAACACCAAGCAGCAGTTAATGCTGCAGATCCCCAAAAATCCCCTTTCTTTTACAAAATCCCTAACTAAGATTCATCTGTCTCCTGAGAAAAACATGGGAACCATTGTCAAAATGTGCAGAAGTTAGAAAGAAGTGACAGGTGAGTATGTCCAAAACATGATTTCAAATTTGACCCAATTGAAAACAAGAAGAGATATCACAATCAACACACATGAATCAGATCACCATTATTGTCAGTCACATATAAACACAGTGAGTGTGGAATTGTATGATAAAAAGGAAGTGGTGTGTTGCTGCTAGACTTTTCATCTCTGTTCTTGACCATAGACTTGAGAATTAATCACAAATAAAGAAAAGCAAAGTTAAGGTTGCTATTTTCTTACACAGAGATGGAAGACCCCTTTTCACCATGGTCCAATTGCCAGGAATCTGCAGAGGATAAAGCTGCTTCCAGCTCCAGAAGCCATAGCCAAGCTGAGAAACGCAGAAGAGACAGAATCAACGCACAACTTGGCAGTCTCAGGAAACTCATCCCTAAATCCGACAAGGTAAACCAAAAACACTTCCAAAAATTCCTTGATTGGATTGACCTAAAAAGGATTTTCAATCCGATTTGGTTCAGATGGACAAGGCAGCTCTGCTGCAAAACGTGATAGAACAAGTGAGAGATCTAAAGAACAAAGCAAACGAAGTGGAGAAGAAACTCACCATTCCATCAGAAATCGACGAGATCAGCGTGGATTACTGCGAGAACAGCAACAACAACAACGTGTTCATCAGAGCTAGCCTTTCATGCGAGGACAGGCCGGAGCTGTTATCGGAGCTGATCCGGATGGTGAAAGGTCAGCGGCTGGAAATTGTGCAAGCGGACATTACCAGCGTCGGAGGAAGAATCAAGAGCGTGTTCGTGTTCTGCAACAACGGCGGAGAAGGTGGAAGTGAGGAGGAGAAGATATCGTCGGCGGTAAGCGGGATCAAACAGTCGTTGAACGTAGTTCTGAGCAGAATCGCGTCGGCGACTGTGCCTTCCAGTTATCGGATTAGGAGCAAGCGGCAGAGGTTCTTCATGCCTTCAAATTGATCATCGAAATTTTAATTTCAAGCTTTTTTATTAACGGATCGTTATTTAAATTCCTATTTTGCTTGATTGATCTTCTCGATTAATGAATATTTAGTGTTTTCTCGAGGAAAATAGCAATTCGGTCCTCTCTACTTTTCAACTTAACAGATTGGTCATTATATATAATACGCTCTTTTTATCCCTTCTACTTTGATTATTTTGTTGTTTTGGTTTTACTGTTCCAACTGACGTTAATTGATGTGCATTTGGGATACAACGTTAACTCAAATAGTTGTGTATTAATTATTAAGTGTTTATAATTAGGAATATAAATATATATAATTGGATAGGATAAATCGACGAATAAAACGTGTAGTTTTAAAATCCTTCGTATTTCCATGCTCTTTGCGATACTTCCCAAATTTACCTCTTTGACCAACTATTCATCTCCGACCTCCAACATCTTTCTACATCGGTATGCCGACGGATTAGGAGTGGTGACAAAATTATGGATTATGTCTATAAGACATAATCCATAAGAGTCATTAGATCTCCATAGAATAGATATAATGGTGGAGGGATTATAGTAATAAAATAATGAGATTCCCTATTTATTGTGCCATATTAAATATTTTTATTACCCCAAATTTCATTATACTACTTACCTTTTCCATTTTCATTCCTCTTTTAACGTTGCACAAAAAGCCCGACTCCCATTCTCCTCACTCTTGCAGTAAAAATGAGTATGCTCTTAGTCGCGATTGCAACACCGTCGCGGGAAAGCCGACTCAGCTCTCGTTTAGGTAATGCACATCGACAGGACATTCCCTCTGCGAGTTCATCCCAATAATTTGATTTCCATTGATTTGATTTGTTGAAACAGAGGTTTCGTGCAACAACGTTTTGGGTTTCGATTGTTTGGATTAGGTTTCTTAACACTAGTTTCGGATTTTCGTTAGAGCAATGTGTTTGGATGGTTTGGACTATTTTAGGTTAATATAGTATCAATGAAATCTGTTTGAAATTGTATTTTTGATTTCTCGTTTTGGCCTAATGTTTAGGGAAGGTTTGGAGATACTAAGCAGAAGAGTTTTGTTCAGATAGAAGTTTGTGTTATTGTGGTTTGTTTGATTCCTTTTGTACGAGAATTCTTGTATTTAGTTGATTAACTCGTTTTTTGTCTTCATAAAAAAGTTGAATGTCGTTGATGGATATAAAATGATTTTAGCGTTATATTATTGATTTGTAAGCTGATGACATCAAAATTGTAAAAATACTATTATATAATATATAACAATTATGGTTATTGACATCAAAAAGGAAACAAGACGAATTTATATGAACACAAACAAAAAAATAATCATATTAGTTTCATAAATCGAGTTGATCTGAGTAAGTAAAAATGAAAGTTTAGAAATGTAGGTGTAATGGATAATTAATTACTGCATATTGTGTCTTGAAAATTTCGAGATGTCTGCCGAGGCAAATTTCAGTAGGTCGATTATGATCTCGGGTTTCGATCAGTGTGAATCGGATTGAGATTAAGATCAAACTTCGGTCCTGTGCTGCGTTGGTTGGCACGATTAACATTCGTGCTCAATGAACAAGCAAACTAGCTGCAAGCTTTAGGGAAAGGAATAAGTTTTATCTAATTTGAAAAAATTGAAGTAGATATAGTTTAATTCGGATTTGAGCAGGAATAATATTAGACTTATTTGTAATAAATAAGGATTATTACAAAATACGCAATAATATCATTTATATAAATTTGCTTCTAATGACTCAAATTAATTCAATGAAATTAATTAACTAATTCAATATTTAATTAGTCTAATCTATCAGATCTATGCTTTGTGAATCCAACGGTGTGAAGGTTGTTTGTAACCTTGATTTTAAATTATGTCACCTCCTTTACCGGTTGACACTGTGTCCATGTTTAATTTTTAAGAGCGAGTGGCACGGAAGGACCATAATACAAGATATCACAAACTTACAAAATTGTCACATTGTCTGTCATAAATTATTTTTTTTGTTTACTCGTACCATTAAACTCGTATTATTGTTCACCGTATATAGCTTCATTTACAATATGAACCAAAAATGGATTAATGATGTCCAGACAACACAATTTTCATATATTTATTTATTTATTTTGGCTGAGCGCTCCCGCGGACGAGAGAAGATGTGGGGTGGGGTTAGAACGAAGACACGCCTTGGTTACGGTTTTATGAATCAAAAGTTGAAATGTAATCTATGTTTGTATGAATGAATTGTGACTATGTAACATGAACAAACTTGTTTGAGTAGAATGACCATGTAACATGAATTGTGACGTATGGGATTTATCTGTTTGTTTTTAAAGATATGAGACGATTTTGTACATACCTCAAACGAATGAGACTGCTTAGGATCTCTTGAAATTCTTAAATTTGTTGCACTCAAATTCGATATTGAAAAAAAATCTACAAATTCAAGTTTCATTAGGGGTCTTCTTTTTGTGATAGGATGGAAACAAGAAAAAAAAAACTAACTTTATCATGAGAGGAGGAGACATAGTTCTATTTAGACTCTATTTGCTTGTTCTAAATATCTAAAGAATGTTGATCACAATTCACAACTTATTAGTTAGGATAATTGTGTGCCTCCTAGCCACTACTCATGACTCTTAATCCCCCCACCCACCCAATGTTTGCTATGTAACAATTTTGGTCACTAAGTTTGGTCATCGATATAAGGAGGAGAGAACGTGGTATGCAGCTAGCAAGATGCACTACATTGTTACATGCACATGATTCTCCAGTTTTCATGACATTGACTAGTCAAAAGTGATCTTAGGAAAGAGTGTATGGGATGAGGTGACCATCGGACAGCGTCGCGCCACCTCATCCCAGAAACTTCATGACGTTTATCTGTGGCCACTAATGGTTGACAATGTGTCACTAACGCGACGTCAACTAAATTCGGGAATAAATGAACAATGTGTATACATGGTCACACAATCTTGCTTACAAAATTCTATAATTTTCTGTCTACAACATAGAGAATTTGGTTGATGATCAAACTTGTATTTGTCTAACCATATTTTTCATCGAACCCAATCAATATAAAAGTACGCCGATTGTCAAAGCTCGTTAAAGTAGAGAAAGGTAATAACATAATTACATCGTCGTTCAAGTTGTATTTCGTTATGAACCTGAAGTTTATGCTGAGAGTTCATGTGGTAGGTATGATTAAACTATGGTAGTAGCTATGTCTAGTTAGAAAATTTATTTTAAGGAGAAAATCACGGTCGAGTATTATTAATGATTCAAGTTCGTGCACATAAGAGAAAATGCACTATCGAGCCTAAACAGAGGAACATACTCGACAATGGCGATACTAAAAAAAAAGAGAACTGAACCAACTCATGCGCGACCTAATTCCTAATCCTCCTGACTAAGTTAGTTTGAAATTAATTACCTAAATCATCAAATCCATAAGTCAAACAATAAACAACTTACCCGTAAATATAAAGTAAAAAAAAGGACCAAAATGGTAAAAACGGGGAAAAGTGGGGAAGTTGTTATTATAGGCAAAGTAGCATAATTTCCGTTTCAGTCCGTTTTACAAAAAATAATTAATTAATTAATTAATAACTTCCCATCCGTGTAGCGGTTTTACGGTTCACACTAACAGCAACAACATTTCCCCTTTTCTTTAATTAAAACCGTTATTCCTTTTTTTTCTTATATATATTTCCTTTCTTCTTTATTTTCTTTTTTATATTTCCACCTCATCAAAACCAATGGAATCGTCTTCTTTCAGCAGCGCCGCCGCCGCCGTCGATCGGATCAAAGGATCATGGAGTCCGCAAGAGGACGCTACACTCATCAAGCTCGTCCAGCAGCACGGCCCGAGGAACTGGTCAATGATCAGCACAGGAATCCCTGGCCGATCCGGCAAGTCCTGCAGGCTGCGGTGGTGCAATCAGCTCTCGCCGGAGGTTCAGCACCGCCCCTTCACTCCGACGGAGGACGCCGTCATCGTCCGGGCCCACGCCGTCCACGGGAACAAGTGGGCCACGATCTCGCGCCTCCTGCCAGGGAGGACGGATAACGCGATTAAGAATCACTGGAACTCCACGCTGCGGCGGAAGCGGACGGCGGCGGATCGGGATGCGGTGGTGTCTTCTGAGTCGAACTCGGTGGTGAATCGGCCGAGTTTGGCTGAGTCGGAGGGGGATTCGAAGAAGATCTGTTTGCGAGAGGGGGTTGAAGTTGATGATAAGTTGTTGGGGGATGGTGGCGAGGGGGAGATTACTACCGGTGGGCCGGAGACGTCGTTGACGCTGTCGCCGCCGGGGGCGGCGGATGCGGAGGTGGTGGCGAGGGGGAAGAGGATGGCGGCGGAAAAGGGAGTTTGTTGGAGGTGATGAAAAGGATGATTGCTGAGGAGGTTAAAAGTTACTTGGACAGATTGAGGGCACAAGATGGGCTTGGGCTTGTTGTTGGGCCTATGGCTGAGTCTGTGGGCTGTGGTGATCCATGTGTTGGGCCTGGGTCTGTGGGCCGTAGTGATCCATGAGGTGTATTCTTTGTAGGGATGAAGGAAGGGAAAAAGGTCAAAAGAGTGGATTGTTTTGTAACTTTGATATTTAGTTGGCTAATTGCATTCATTAATCATTTTTCTCACCCCGAAGGACAAAATCTCGTTTGGTTTGATGGAATTAGGCTCGGAAATTGAGTTTCGATTCCCGACCCACTGGAAATTGGCTTATATAATTGCACTACAATTTTTAGTGAGTCGGGAATTGAAATCCAATTTCCATATCCAATTCCATCAACCAAACCACCCTTTAACGACACAGTTAAATCGTTCAACAAAACATCTTCCTTATTTATACAACAAAAATCAGCTAGATAAAAGGGGTCATTTGGTTGATGAAATTGGGCAGGGGCCAGCTCACTGGGAATTGACCCAAATAATTGCACTATAATTCTCAGTCGGCCGGGAATTGAAACCCAATTCCAAAACTCAATTCATCAACCAAACCACCCAAAATACTTAACGAAAGCTCTAAGTTGTATTATATTTTTTATAAGGTGTCTGAATGTGACAAAATAGTCGAAATATACCGTCATCAGCCATTGAAGGACTGAATCATAACACGATTCAAAATTTCGGAACCAATTTGCAACACTTTAAAATTTCAGGACGGCTTTGTAACTCGGTCTAACATTACAAAAAGAAGTTTTTATCTCAACTCAATTTGACAAATTAGTTGATGTTACCAAATAAAAACATTTTGAGCATTGACCAACTAATTTTGATGTAATGAGTTGACTAAACAGTCTAAACCAAACGAAATAGCTTAAAAGGAAGGGACACGAGGGAGGGAGAAGGATGCAGCTCAGCTGTTCATTTATCTGGGATTCGAAGATGATCGGCTTCGTGCTAGTATAGGTCGAATGGCCGATTTAAGATCCTCGTAAAACCTCTCTTCCGAAAACTTACCGGCCCTTCTCCTGGCAGCTGCAGCCATCTTGAGCCTCTGGGATTCTGGCATCTTTACAACCTTGACAATGGCGTCTGCAAACTCTTCGACCGTCTCTGCAAGAAACCCTGTCGGTTCCCCGTCTTCTTCTAGCACAATGTCCATTCTTGGACCGGCGGAGTTGTGAGCTGAGGCGAGGAAAAGAAATGGTGCGAATTTGAGTTCGTGTACAGGGTTTCAATGATAATACATGCAGGCATTGAATGAGAATGATGTTCTTACCTATTGGTATAGCTCCTGCAGCCATGTATTCAACGACGCTGATGCCAAAGTGCTCGTCGATCATAGAATGCAATCCTGCAACTGCACCTCCCAGTAGCTTTATCAAGTCCCTGGATTTTCCCAGATATGGGTGAGTATTGGCACAACAACTTTGATCATGAATCGCAAAACAACGAAATGATGATCCAAGGTTAAGATAAGATTTCAGAAACATGCTATCATGTCAAAGATGAAGTCTTGACAAAGCGAATATTTTTGCATCAGATAAACATGGACAGAACAAATACATATCGCACCGAGTGATTGGCACTAACCTGTACATCACATTCTTCTGGAATTCCACATCTCCACCTACCTTAAGCTCAATTGCTTTATCCTTCAAGTTTTGCAGTCTCGCCTCGTCTGCTTTGTTCCTGCAACTACCCACAAACTGAAGCTTTGGTCTTGGAAGCTCAGCATCCAACCCAGAAAGGGCAAGAGAGAAGGCTTCCAGTTGCAGAAGATGCGCCTGACACAGCGAAAACAAGCTCAAATCAAGGTAGGAAAGAAACTCCAATCCGGCCCCAATGAAAACTGCAGTACCTTTTGCACACAATGTCACTCAAATTTTCCCCACCTTCTCAGGACGGAACTGAGCAACAGATATAAACACTGGAGTTTCCACCGGTCTTTCCAGAGGAAGCACCTGAAAGTTGCAGAGCAGGCTTAAGCTATAGAAAATGCTAATGCATACAGAAATGACGATTTCAAAAGGAGTCGCAGAACACAGCAAAAAATCAAACACAGCATGAAGTTTAACTGATCTAAGCACTGGGAAAAATGAAAACCTGTAGCCCTGATGTATCACAGGGAGGATAGACTCGCTTGATTCGATCAGGAATTCGCCAAAGCTTCTCAATGTGTGATCGAGTCCAGGAAGAGTTCACCATTGCCAAATGTGCACAAGAGCCAACAAATCCATACATCCAGCTGAAGAAGGTGTAATACACGAGCTTACACTGCGATAACCAACCACTGTGCAACACAACACAACACAAGCAACGTATCTTAAGGCAATTGGATTCCTAAGAACAATTAGAAACAGAAGCATTGAGAAATTCTGCTAACCTGCGAGCAATTGAGTTATCATTATTATACATTGAGCTCCGACGACGAACGCGAGAGATCATATCCAAGCTAATAGTCGGATAATGCGTGTAACAAACAACTTTGCATCCGAATAACCTAGCAATCGGATAAGTGAAAGCGTAGCCGCTAGTATCGAAGTAATAAAACGGAGTAAACTTGGAAAGAGCTTCCCATGACAGTAGAATCGAACCGAGACTCTGTCCAATCATGGTGAACCTAGGGTAAGAGGATTCCTCCACGAATTTCCTGCGGTGCAGATGCACCGCCTTGAGAGGGCGGAGCAATTGGACGCCGAAGCGGTCGGTGGCGCGGGCGGCGAGGGAGTGAGGGGAGGCATCGTGATCGCCGGTGTAGACGATGCAATCGAGATCGGGAATTTCTTCCTGGATGGCTTTGACGGCGCACCAGAGGACTCGTTCGCCGCCGCCGCCGTCGTTTGTGTAAGGGTGGAAGAAACCGACGGCTTTGTTGCGATGGCGGCGGGAGGTGAGTATGTGGAATGCGAAGTAGGTGAAGATGGAGATGAAGAGAGAAGTGAGAAGAGATAGAGCGATGAGAGTAACGTTCGCCATTGATAGAGATCTCTAAACTGCTTCTGCGATTTTGTTCAGTCTTGGCTTGCAATTTAATTATCCTGTGCATCCGTTTTCATTATTGTTTCATAGACAAGATAGTCATACGTACATTTAAACTTTATTCAAGTTGACAAATGGGAGATATCGAAGAACTTGACGTGTCGCATAATGTATCGCTATATTTGTTGAACACATAACGGTTAGGAGGCGAAGAGTTAGTGTAGCCTTCAAGAAGGAGCAGATGTCAGAGACAATCAAGCTTCCTGGGAAACGGAGGTTGTCGCAGTGAAGTACTCTAGTCTTTAATTATTAGAGTGGCATCATCCTCTAAATTTATGTATGCTCGACCCATGTGTTGACAAAGCATACAAGCGTCCTTGAAAGTTAAAACCTCCAAAACAAGTGGGTCATCATGGAGACCAGAATAAGAGATACATGTTGCAAAGAGTTGAAAGCTCTAATGATCAAGTCAATTGCACCGTCAATCAGCGCGAAAGTCGCCCCATCGACGTTAAATTTGAGGCGTCCCTGTGCAGTGGAGAACCACTTTTTTTTGGTCAGATAGCAGCACGAAGTTGGGGAGAAGGGCCAATTCACCGGGATCGTGAATGAACTAGCATCAGAGATGTTGATGGAATACTAAAAGTACTGAAAAACCACCCAATTGCGTGATTTCCAAACACACCACCAAACTAACACCCAACGTGATCCAATGACGAGAGAGGTGGTTGTGAATTGTGATAGCCCCTCCAATACCTTGTCAAATGAGTTTGTAGGAAAGAATCCAAAGATAGGTCAACAGTAGAGTAGAAGAAATGTGCAGTAGTCTCATACTCTTTAGCCGATCGACACAGCGTAGAGAAGAAACGCCCATATTTTGAGAACGTAAGCCCTCGGGCAGATATGGTGGCATAGGCGCCATAAAAAAGAAGCGTAACATCGAAGAAACCTTCAAAGACCAAATCGATCTCAGCTTCATTAGCTTTTCAAAAGCTCAACAGAAACAAAGAAAAACATCTCAAAAACAGAAAATCCATAACACAAGAAACCAAAATCGATAACAAATTAGACTGTTCTTTTTGTACTTGGATAAATTCGTATGAGGAGGCAGCTCCTAAACAAGCAAAAACAAACAGAACAAATAAGAAGAGAACCAAAATTACAAATACCCAGAAGATTGTCTATTTGTGACTTGTCTGTCTTTCTCCTATCAGCAGGAGAAGCAAGAAAAAAAATGGCCTTTTTTCCCCTAATTTCAAAGAATATTACAACACATATCCACACAACTCTAGAAAAAAAAATATGACACTTAACCAAAAAGTGGCAAATTATTCCAATTGGCAATTACATCTTCTTCTTCTTCTTCATCCTCCTTCAAAGCGACTAAATAGTTAAATCCCGACTGCTGCTGTGCCTCTCCTCCACAAGATTGCTAATTTCTACAAAAAGCTGTGGCTCAGTCCAAAATCAATAGTTCCCCATTGGCGGCATTCCGAACGGCGGCATAGGGGGCATTCCCATCCCGCCCATCTGTGGAGGCGGCCCGTAACCCGGCATCCACCTCCGGACATACCCGGAGGTGCAGGCAAAGCAAGAGGAAGCAATTGTGCATACATGTTCTGCAATGTGAAATTTGACCAACGTTGTCAGCGAGAATTTTGGATATCGAAGATTGTTGAATGCGAGATTGACACTCCATCACGGGGTTATCTAAGAGGAAGGAACGTAAGGGTTGTGCTTACCTGCTGAGCAATCACGTCTTTTTCTTCCTTCTCCTTTGCCTTGACTTCCTTCTGAGCCTCGAGTTTATCTTTCACCAGCTCGTCAACCTTGCCTGTGTATTCACGAATGAACTGCAAGGAAGAAGCTCTGCGTAAGTACTTTGGACACTGCAATCGTCATTTTGTTGTACAAATGATAACAAGTAGAGAAGAGCTTACTTGTAGCAGAAATGGGAAGGCAAAGTCAAGCATGTTGTTCATCCACGCAAGTTCAAGGGCAATGTCTGCCCGAACCAGATCATAGCACACAAAGAGGCAGGACGCAAAACATTCCTTCTTCCCCTGAAGAAAATTCATGATAGCGAGTTTAATGCAAGCAACCGAAAAAAAACTTGACTGAAGGGCACCGATATCAAGATCTGAATGAACTTCACAGAGCCGGATGCCTTACCTTTTCTATGAAATAAACAAGCAATTCCTCCGCGAGTTCACGATCGCCAGATTGTGAGGCAGTCTCCATAGCATCTTTGTATAGATTATCTTTCTTTGACAATGCAATTGACTGCTTCCATCGGCCAGCCTTCTTGTAAATATATGCAGCAACTCGTCTCATCTCAAGAAGCTCATGCTTCTCAATCTGGTGATCAATGTACAGCAAGCCCGGGTTTACAACCTCATATCTAACAAGAATAGACAGGCAGTATTGAAAAACATCTCACCTTCTGAGCAAGGCCGATCTGGTCAAAGTTATCATGCAAATCAATTGATTCCCGTAGCCTATCATAGTCCTCCTCCTCAACGTATATCTGATTCAGTGCCTCATTAACAGCAGCCACATTATTGCTTTGAACTGCAACCATATATGGCTTCACTAGAAGCAAGTGGCCAGCCTGAAAACACAAAAAATAACTTGAGCACAACTAAAGTAGTCATAAATAAAATGGGAATTCTATGAAGTAAAGGTATGTGCAAGGACAAGCACCAACCTTGCGCATAATGTCAACAACACGAGTATGGTCAACCCGGAGGGCCAATACATTCAAGACATCATTGATAAGATCAGGATGTTCTTGCAAGTAGAAATGCACTGCCTTGTAATATAGCTCCACATTGGCAACCTTGACGACAATATCCTTGAACTGCATGTGGTCCCAAGCCTCGGGAGAATGGTTCATTACTGTTGTAGCAGCGTTATCAAACTCGTCATATTGAATGTAGAGATAGGTAAGTTCCTTCCAATGCTGCTGCTCATCACATGCTCGGATAAGTTTGGGAATATTGAGACGGGTTGAGAACAATTTAATGTGCTCCATAAGTTTCTCATAGCGGTATCTAGCATAAAGAACTCCCAACTCGGTGAAAATACCCATGTGTGCACGTTCCAAACCCAAACCACTCTCCATCAGGGAAATTAATTCATTGAAGTATCCTCTGTTCTGATAAAACTCGCTGACCTCTTCCAGATCATCCACCTGAAAGTAACACAAACCAGCAAATCTCACAACTTTGTATAATCAAACCATTTATGCATCTCAGATCTATAAGAGCGGGGAATTTAAGAGATAAGACTTCATAAATTACCTGGACAATGATATTAAGACCACACATCTGAGCCAATCGGAACTCTTCCGCATCAACACAAGCAAAGCACACTTCTTTCCATGTTTTTGCACTGTTGGCCTTCCGGGCTGCATCAACAGCACCTTGGAACTGTTTGAGCCTTACAAGTGTGCAAGCCAACTTTGCCCAGTTAGATATGAAGGCAAATATAATTTTTGCAGCCTCATACAAAGCATCATCAAATAGGCGGTCACCAACAAGTTGAAGATTAGCCACATTTGGCATAAGAATGAATTCCTCTATTTCACCTAGCCGATCAATCTTGGCATACGCAAAAATGAGCTCACTGTCCACCTTGGGCTCTTTTGATTTTTGCCTAACCATCAGAAGGTACTTCACCAGATCATGATAGACATTAGCCCCCTCAGCTGCAAGAATGACCTCATGAAATTGAGTGGCATCATCTGCACGAATAAAGGATTCAATCGCATCACTGACCAAGCCCTCCCTAAGTTGAGCCTTGGCAACTTGGCTCCACACAGCATCTTCTTCAACACGGAATGCAAACTCCACGGCCCGGTCAATGCTTCTGATGTTATCCAAGAGAACATTTACAGCCTGAACATTCAAGTTGAACTTCTTGAATATCGCAAATGCTTCTTCATAAAGCTGGGCTTCAACTGCAACTTCCCCAACAGCAGGACCATCAAAGTTATCCAATCTGTTTATGTAATCCATAACCCTAGTGGGGTCTGCCTTGATTGCTGTCAAAATAAGAAGGTTTTGAAGATTGAAGTTTCCACTGAATGCAGAATTTTGGAGCACAATCTTTTCTAGAAGCTCAATTAATTCGTGTGGAAGGTCAGCAGTCATGAAGGCCTTGACAGCAGCGGAAACCTGTTCCGGGCTCTTGCTTTCAGGTAGAGCAGTAGAAACAACTTGGTCAATCAGCTGTCGTCTATACTCGTTTTCAGGATCAAGCACCTTCTCCCAAAGATCACCATCCATCCTTTCAACAACATATCTGTACACCAAGCCAAACAAAAAAAGTAAGTACACAGAATCTACAATTTCCTAAAAACAAGAGACAAGGTTACTAACAAACTCGCACACGCATGCACAGCAAAGAAATAAGAAACTGCATCACAAACCTGGCCTGTAATTTAAACAAGGAGTTTTTGTTTGTGACATTGATAAGTTCATCATCGCACTGCCCTCTTCGATAAGCCACAACAGCCAAGGTGGGATCACGTTTCTCACAATACTTACCAACAACCTTTGAATCATAGTAAGGGTTGGTAGTGAGAAAGTGCTCCGGATTGTTGTTGCTATCAATGATGATCTTACCCAGTGCATTATGAACATGTACATCCTGGGTTCCTTCACTCACAAGATGCTCCAGGAACTGAGTGAGAAGACGTAGCCGATTTCTGCAGAGACCAGCAATACATTAGCTTCAGGAAAAAAGAGAGGGGGGGGGGGGGGGGGGGGTCTCTGCAACAAAGAACCTACCTCTTCTCACATTCATCCACAAGAGGCTCAACTGGCAGCAAAGAACGGACAGAGAGAATAAGCCCCTTGATGAAATCTTCTGGGCATTCGTCATCCAACAGCTGCCCAACAACCATCGGTGCATTTCCTGGGTTCACCTATGGAGAGAAGAAGATGAAATCAGCTTATTGCTTTTTGAAGAAAAAACAATATTCGACCAGCACTGAACCAACACTAGTACCATACCTTCTGAACATAACCTTCAATATACCGGAGCATGTTGTTTGTGTACAGATAATGAGTGAGATCCCCAACAAAACCAAAGCGGTCACAAACATTAATCAGTGGCCTCGCATCAGGAAGTTTGGCCTCCATAAGAAAATTCTTCGTCTTTTCAGCATCATAGAAATTTGATTCTCTAGTGACACGTTCCACCTCCTTTATCTGTCCAGTTTTAGCAGCCGCTTCAATGTACTTGAAGTGAATTTCAGGATCTTCACTGCTCGGCAAAATCAGTTACAAAATTGTGTTTAAAAGTCAACCAACAACTTGTAAATTGAGAACAGGAAAAGCTAATCAACCACCAACTACAATACCTAGAACTCAAATATGACCCAAGGAAGAAATAGAGCCCTTCATAAGATTTGAACTGTTCAAACAGTTTGATGCATTGATCAACACCAAGCTGCTCACAGTACTCCTTTGCAGTCTGCACACAATTTATCCTTACAATTAAATGAACTTAACCAGTTTCTGTGTAATGAAAAGAGACATGGTAAGAGAATTACCTGCACAATTATCTGAAGGTTTCCCCTCAGATTGACAAGTAACAGATCCTTCATGCACTCCAGGGCCCACTCTTTAGAAAGAGTACCAAAGAACTCCACAAGTGCCTGAACAGATCATACAGTTAAATATCAGGAACTATAATTCTATAAGTATTAATAAAAACAGAAGCACTACAGAAATTCACCTGTGGCTCTATTGCGTGTGTATTCACAATGACACGTTTGATATCTGGCAACTCAGCATAGTGCTGCACGGAGAATAAACATTTACTTCTAGAAACTGCAACAAGTTGAAACAGAAAATAATAAAAAATGGCTAGAATATCTCACTTGCAAAGCTCGAATGTAAAGACCAGCTTTTTCACAAAGCTGTCCAATACGAGGGCGGTCATAGTGACTGAACATTCCATTGGCCAATATAGCATCAGCAACGTTAGGAAATGTGACCAGATTGATCTCCAAGACCTGCATAAACATAAGCATCAGGAACCCAGACATGGGAAAAAAGATGGATTATTTACTTCGAAGCTTCAACCAATGTAACCTTTGTTTGTAGGAAAGCATGTTCTGGCAAATTTGGCTTCAAGACATCCAGCAGGAAGGCAGTCGCCTCACGAATCAAGTTCCTCTATACAAGAAATGACACACCATGCTCAGCGACATTAGTACAGACACAAAGCCAGGAATGCAATATCTATAAAGGATATCTCCTAAACAAAAGTTTGTTCAACTGCTGCACCTTGCAAGCATTAACTATTGAATGGAAATTGAAGGTTTCATCAACAAGATAAGCAAACCTGAAGAAAGAGATCAGTAATAGTATTGTAGTCAAGTGGACACCCCCCCTCCATTTGGGACATCATCAGAGCAAAGTTAACAGCTCCCTACAATTCAAAAGGATATATAAACTCTATTATGGTACAAAATAAAAAGAGAGGACACTACATGAATCCCTATCCACAGTAGGCCAAGCATGAACAATTCAAGATCTTAACAATAATTGTACTACTTTTAAAATCCAGCTGAAAGAAACACAGTACCTGAGGATCTGTACGGAGAATTGTTTGGAGAAGGAATAAGTAGTCAGGGGTGTACCCAACCTAAGGAAAAAAAATCGAAGTTGCAGAAGAAATTAAGTTATCAAAGCCAAACATCCCTCATATATATATATATATACATACATATGAACATACTAACACCAGCAACAGTAAATTTAACCAAATGGTAAAATATTCATATGTGCTTTACCTGTTTTGAGTAAATCAGAATTTTATCGAATTCCCTCCTTTCGGCAAAAGCTGCAACAACTTTCGGTGTCGCTCTAGCTTTAATATAAATTTTGAGTGCAAGATCATTATCCACAGTCTACATTGGCAACACAGCTACAAATGTCAGAATACCATTCCCACCATAAAACAAGGTATAATATAAGAAAGTAACCCAGCTGAAAACATACCTTAACAAGGTCACCGAGTTCCTCACTGCATTCCAACTTATCCTCAGCCAACCAATTCTCCAAAAGGTTCTTTTTGTTTTGATTTACAACAAGGCGTGACAGTTCCAATGATTCAAATGCGTTTAGCTTTCCTCTTGTTAGTAGAGTTCCAAAGTACTGTAACAGTGGGGGTGTTTGTCCAGCTTGTACAGGAACACTCTGGAGGTTAAAAAAGATAAAATCAAGCAGGATCACTATTGAGCTTCAGGACATAAAAAAAGGGAAGGCAATAGCAAAACTGGAAACCCAAAAGCAGAATGCATACCTGAAACTTGGCAACTGTATCTGGTGTTCGGAGAATACCTTGTGGAGATTCTGCAGCAAGCTCTGCAGCTTCCTTGTATTTTGTTTGAGAAAAGAGTTCTTGGAAACGCTGCACAACCTGAGATTTCCAATATTGACAATGGTAAAGTCTATGAAAAATGAAAAAGACAATGAATGCCAACAAGATAGTGCAGAAAAAACTTCACTTACCAGATTCTCTGCACCAGGAAGGTTTCCCCTTTTGGCAAGGTTAACAGCAAGCTCAAGATTATTCAACTGCACCAACACCATTTATAGAGAAACTTCAAGCACAAAACTAACTTTTAGCAGCCAACAAAAAGAAATGACGTATGAACTTACATGTCCACTGACAAATCCTATAATTGTTGCTTCATTTATAGTAGCCAGCAGTACTTGACCTCGTCTATTAATGGCATAAAACCCCCCAGCAGCAGAGGCCTCAGATGTCAAAAATATTGGATCTGGACTGATTCTGTTTCGGTAGACAGCAGCAGCTGTCTCCAAGTCGTAAACAAATAGCAACCCCAGTTTGGTGATAACATAGATCAAATTGAACTTGTGGGATATCTGCAAAGTAGCAGTGTCACAACCTTGTAATCAGAATGCAGACAAAAAGTTAGACAAAATGGGATTCGAGGAATTAGAAGTTAGGCAACCTGCATCGCCACAGGAAAGTCATCAGCAAAGTCTGGAGGAAAGAAAAGATCTGCCTGTTTCTTCGTAAATGATGGTTTCCCTGCACAGAAAAAGTACACGAGAGCAGTGAATATCTGCTAAATCCATGAAGTCAATGTCAACAAATGCCAGGACTATGTTACGAGGATTTGTAGAAGACATGAAATTGGAGAAAAGGACTCAAAGATTAACCTGGTTGAGCACCAAGTTCAATGACATGCAACTTCGAGGTAATCTGCCCAGCATTGAAGCTCTTTGTGGCAAAAGAAATGAGAGTAGACTGATTCTCATTTCCTGGAACCTGTAAGAGAATAAAGAGATGCATGAGCGACCTTTGGGAAGAAGGATTGGTCAGTGCAATGCTGTAAGTAACTACAGGTAGAAAATCTTCCAGTCAGGAGACATTCCCACCTTAAATTGGGCAAATGCTGCTGCATGTGCTTCAAGAGCTTGGCTGCGCTGTTGCTCCACTGAAAAAAGTTGCATGTTCCCTTTCACTAGTTGTTGCCTCTGTAAACAAATAGAATGTAACAATTTCTGAGATGGAGTTTTAAAGGAACAATATTTCAGATAAAAGAACTGCACTATTATTAAATAAGAATGATCCTTTTCAGGATCATGAACATTACATGAAGTCTCTAAAACAAGTTATGCTGAAGGATAGCAATATAGAAAATGCATAGTATGCTTGTTACCCGTACAACTAAGTTAAAAAAAAGCTCAAATAAACACACTTCTCAAAACCAAATATAAACAGTAAGAAAGACTATTCATGGTAGACCGAACCAATTCTGAGTAGATACATGTCAAAAAAATCAAATTGTGCATCGTTGAAATAAGATTCTAATGTGAAGGTTATACTCATTACAGTCCATTTGCAAAATCCCACACCTTTCGTAATTTCTAAAAGATGAGCAAATATATCATCAGTAACAATTTAACAATAAAAAGTTCATCTCATTCCCCCCAACCTTATTTCAATAAAACCTAACAAGACATCTCTATTTCTTTCTTTATCCTAAAAGTCTGAAACCTAAGTTTTGGTTCCTAAAATTTTACCAAGAACAACCAAACACAGCCAATATCACTAAAATCAAGTACCTCTGGTGACCCTGGAGCAATCCCTATCAAAACTAACCACTTCTCTGAAGGGTCACATCGATAATTAATTATCTGATTGTTCACCAAATTAGCTGTTCTCTCAAACATCTTAGCTGGTTCCGAGTCACCTGAAGTAATAGAAGCTAGACAAATCAGCAATCTGAAATGGACTATGATGGCATGGCATGTTGAATAATGAATAACACGATGCAACAACAAAAATTCAAATAAGGGAATGAAAGGAGAATCACACCTTCAATTGACCAATGATAGACAGATGTCTGTGTGACAAGCCCCAACATTTTCGGAGTTATCCACTTCCAGAACACGATCTACTCATAAAACAAAGCAGACTTCAGATAAACCAAATATACATGAAATACTGAAGGGCATATATTAGCCAAAATAATCATTCACCTGCTCAGGCATCTGGTATGATTTCATTTTTGTCTTCATCTCAATGTTAAATATTTGCAAGTGATCCTGAGTGGTGCCAGGGAGTTGGGCTTCAAAAAAAAAGAGCCATAAGTATAGCTCACGTACAAGGTCCATAAATTCATAAAAATTATCCACTAAATCCATTTCTAGCAATGCTTGATGATTATGCACTAACTCTCCTTGACTGCTTGCTTGGCAGGATTTAATTACAATTTCAAGTCATATTAGGAATTTTTAAAAGCAGTAATGACAAAGGTGACAGAGTTCAATTGCAGATTGTCCAAGACAAGTACGTATCATATTACAATTTCAATGGAGCTTCACATAGCAATGATCATCAAGAAGCATAAAAATGCATTCTAGCACCGGATCCCTACCTTTCAAAGCGAGAATCCTAGAATTAGGATTCATAAGAGCAGAGTCCGCCGTGATTGGCCGCCTCAATGGCTGCATTGGCATATTCATATCAACAATAACAACACTGTTTTGTGGCGCAGTTTCTCGCACACATATGTACTTGTCCGACTCCATGGTCACATTCGTAAAGGTGATGAACTGCGGACTAATCCCAATGCTAGGTAACTGCACAAACAAACAGATCACGTCTCAAACTCATCACCGAATTATCAAATCATCAACACCAAAAATGTCCGGATTCGCAAAAACAACAAATCAAACGTAACGGTCCGATGACATAAAATCGCAGATCTAAACATGTAAAACACACGCTCTGATCGACATTGCCTGTGAGAATTACTAAATTTCACATGGAGATAAATCGCGAGAAAATCAGGTTCGCATTGAATCTGAGATCCAAAATTGGACAACAAATGGAGCTCGGAGCTCAAAATATTCAAATCAAGGAGACAGTAACCGAGAGCAGCTGCTTACCGTCAGCACCTCCTTCATGGTGATCGGAGCGCTAGCGGCCGCCATGATGACGGAAGTGATCGACGACTCAGAAGCGGAAGAGTGCAAACGACCAGATCTGTGAAAGGCGTGGAACCGTCGACGAGACAACGGTAGTAAAGGATTCGAATCGCTGCGAGATCTAGGGCAGCAAAAGACCCCGCGGCAGTTCAATCAATCAGATGGAAGAAGAGAGGAGGAGGAGACGATGATCTACAGAGAGAAAACGAGAAGAGATGGAGAGAGTGAAAAAGGTGTGAGAAAAGAACCCAACGAAGAAATGAAGCAGAGATCTAATCTTAACTAATATGAAAAGGAATTGAATTTTTTTTCTTACTCCAGAAGAAATTATTATATGTTATTAATTATTAACCATATATAAAATTAAAAAGGGAAAATAGAATTTTGGCCCCTCTATTTTGCCAACTTAACAAATAGCCCCTTGTACTATAAATCGCTCATTTTACCCTTCCTACTTCAACTACTTTACTATTTTGATCCTTCCATTTCAACTTTCATCTTCTTAACATCAAATCTAACACATCCACGCACCGACAAAAAGAGATATCAGAGGTAGAAGATGAAGAGTTGGGTAGGGATGTAAATTTGGGAGGTGTCACGAAGAGTATGGTGGAATACGAAGGGTTTTAAAACCGCACATTTTATTCACCTATCTCATCCTATCTAATTATATATACTAATATTACCAATTAAAACAGACTTAGTAAGCTAATGCATGGCTCTTGGAGCTAATGTGGTGTACTGAATGCGCATCAATTAATGTCACGAAGACGAAAGTTTTTTTTTATAAGTGGAATTTGTATTAATCACATAAGCGGCCCTGTACAGCACTTCCCCAAAACTGGAAGTAAGAAGAAACAGAAACGGCTGGATGAACCAAACCGACAAAAAACAAAACACCTAACAACCCACAACAGCTACACAAACACAGCAAAAACCACCCCACAAACCGGTAGAGGAAACCAGCCACCAAACAAAATCAAACCACCTGTACCCCACCCCCAAAACTACGAAGACGAAAGCTAGAACAGAATGACCCAAACGGTAAAATGGTCAAAGTAGAAGGTGGTAAAAAGAGCGATTTGTAGTATAGGGGGCTATCTGTTAAGTTGGCAAAGTAGAGGGGGCAAAATGCTATTTTCCCAATTTAAAAATAATATTTAGAAAGAAAAAGGTTTGGAATCAAACGAACTAGGAGAGGGACGTGTAGAAGAAGATGTTGGGTGACAGACAGTCCACTGGCCAGTGCGAATGAGGTGTTTTTATTTTTCTCACCGGAGGACCCATAACGGTATTTTACCTTTGGATTAATTACGAATCACTCCTAGTATGAACTTTATTAACATTAAGGTACCTTGAAAACTATTTTTTAACATAATTAGTGTTGGGCCTAGATAATGTTGGGTCCAAGGCTACGGGCCCGTAAAAATGACAATCAAACTCGTACTCATGGTTATTTGACCTTCCTTGATTCGGTTAGCACGAAGAATATATGCATTGACAGGGTTATGGGGCGGGCACTGGTGGATCTAGGGGTAGGGGTTCGCAAGCCACGATCCACTCACTTCTGGGTTTAGAGCTACTACACCGTATGTATTTTCGTCTACAGAAATGGAATGCCCTAGTGATTTTTCATATTTAGTCTAATACGTATTATAATTTGACGAAATGATTGAGTGTCAGGATTCATCATGTATCTGTTATTATTGTATAAATATGATAGACAAGATTATGTTGAAGAATTTAAAGTCACAACTACCCACTCACTCAACCTTTTGTCCACAATTCTACCAGACTTCTCTTCCTCTCTTTATGATTGAATTGTCATGTTTCTCTCTCGTCTTTGCATTAAGCTCAAACTACTTGAGAATCATCATCGTTAATACTTAGCCCTTGTATGAATAGGTGCATTGGAGGGAAAGTGAATTGAATTAACATGTGCTCATTGAGAGTGATAGTGCATTTACAAATGCACCGGTTTGAATTGTGATCTGAAGGTGAATTATGGTAAAAACTAATATTGTTTAACAAATTAATTACCACCACAATTGCAATTCAATTGCGGTTTCATTTCACTCACCGTTAAAGCTGAATGTATGTCCTTCGTATTTGCACACATCTAGACTCTGGAGATGGAGTTAGTTGTGAGATCTTAGGCAAATTTCACGTCGACAAAGCACGAGAAATCCATGAGCTATGATGAATGATTCAACCTTAACTGACGAGACGCGTTTTGAGATGCAATGAAGAAGTTTTTGCAATAACTCCAGAGTTAAACGTACTCAAGCTGAAACAATGCATAGATGGGTGACCTCTTAAAAAGTCACTATTATGTACCCATAAGCAAATCCGTGAGAATCTAGACTTAAAGTAGACAATATATTATCGAAAAAAAAGTTGTGTTTTACAGAGCACTTGCAGAAAGACTTCCAGAAAAAAACTTCATCATCAACAACTTAGTCGTCAACCAAACAAAAGAAGATTCGCGACATTTAACTATTTGGGTGACCAAGAGTCGTTTATAATTTAGGGTTTTGTGAATTTCAATAAAATAGTTTCCGATTTTAGCAAGGAAGATGTGTCGGTATAGTTAATCCGATTGACACCATTAGTTAATCGAAAGATAAGTGACAAAATTTGAATTGTTCTATTTGGTGTGATTTTTTCCCAGATAGGATTGTGTTTTTGTAATTTTTTTTCAAAAATAAAATCTAATTATAATTGATTAAAAAAAATTAATCAAACATATTTCAAATTCGAATCTAGTCCCAAATTGAATAAAAGTACGAACCAGAAATATTATTGCAGGGGTTTAGCGACTAGGGTTTGAAGCCTTCAGTCAATTTCAAGGATAGAAAAAAAGAGCGGGAGACTGAGAGATGAACTGAAGAAGAAGCTTCAGCCAGTTGAAGACAACCTTTCCCTCTCTACATTTCTCTTTTGTTTTCCAGTTTCCCTTAAAATGCAGGTTGCAACTCGAGAGCTCACTGTGCTCGGCGAGTTCAAGCCATTTGGCTTGATTGCCGAAGCTCTGGACGGCAAGCCCCAAGACGCTAGCAGTGTCTCCGATAAGTATGACTACTTCCTTTTCGACCCCGATACAGTCCGAGATGGAAATGGAGTTGATGACTCTACCGCTTCTGCGCTTAGCGATCACTGCGACCACGAGCTTTTCATCAGGGGGAACAAGTAAGAAACACTGTGTCCACAAAGCACTTCATCGTTGTGTTCGAGTTCTTACATGGAAATCACCACTCCAGACTAGTTCAATCAGCATTTTTTGGCTGATCGGTTTTGGTTTTGATGTTAGTTGTACAAATTGAGTGAAGGGTGTCTTCAGTTTGATTCTGGATTTTGAGTATGATCTGGAATTGGAATTGACCAGTTGAGTTTGAATTTACTCTGTTGAACTCCAGTACTTAATCATAGTGCTTTCGTTGGTAGGATCCTGTGGTCTACGGGAGCAAGAGTTTTCAAGAGATTCACGCTGCCGTCGGAAGTTATCACGGTGCGGCTTAAATACGTTGTTAGGACCTAGAAGTGGAACATGTTGCTTGCCGAAGTTTGTATCTGTGGTAACTTGCTTTTATCTTTGTATAGGCTTGCTGGTGTCGATTGGGGGAAGCATCTGAAGCATGCCTATGTATATTACAAGCTGATACTATAACATTATACAGTATATCTGGTAGGAGAACTCTGAAATCTTTTGTTTTTTTGGGCAATTTATCAGGAGGTTAATGTTACTTGAATTGGTTACTTTCTTTTTCTCTTATAATAGGTGAAGTGATCTATGTCCCTCTCCCTTGGGCAATTACATCAATATGGCCCCTTCCGTGTGGTTTGTTACTTCAGGCAGCTTCTGAAGGAAGTCCCCCAGCACATTCCTCTCTCTCATCAGCGCATAGAATGTATCCGAAGAGAGAGACACGGCATTCTCCACAACAACATTTCAGCCTTTACAGTCCATCTGATCATGTTATCAAGAATGAGGCAGTTATAATGTCCTCACATTTGATTCTGAAGGATCTGTTCGACGAACCACAGGTATACATTATTTCTGTCCCCTTGATTACATTATATTCTGTTCGTTAATGTTTTACTTATGTTTTGGGACTATGCTGTTGCATGTTGCTTCCAGCCAACTTGTGTAGAAGAGAGAGGAAAGTGGAACATAATGAAGGACCTTGAGGAGAGAACAATATGGACCAGCGACCGGATTCCTTTGATGGCATCGTATAATAGAGGTTCTCATTCTTTTCCTTAATGTTGTTGAATCCCGTCCCTTCCATTAGGGGTAATTACCCAGGTTGCCTTTTTGTGCAGGACAATCACAACACTCTGTTTGGGTTGCTGAAATAATCAATGCTAATCTCGAGGTGGCAAATGGTAGCTCAGCTGATGCAATCCCTTCTGCCCTATCTCCTAAACAACTCTCCTTTCGAAGAATCTGGCAGGGGAAAGGTACCCGAACAGCTGCTTGTAAGGTACTTGTTATTGCCAATTTAACATCTTTAGTTTGATAGAAGTTTAAGCAGCTAACACTACTATCATTTCTCTATCCTTGAAATTTCCTTATCCATTGTGCTCTTTCATGTTTACCAGGTTTTTCTTGCTACCGATGATGATGCTAGTCCTATTATTTGTTTTCTTCTTCAAGAGCAAAAGAAGCTGTTGTCTTTAAGACTCCAAATGACTGAAATCAATAATGAGATTGTCTTTGATATTAAACCCGACATGAGCTGGAGCATTCCTGCTATAGCAGCTGCTCCTGTGGTGGTGACACGTCCAAGGTGATCTTGGAGCCCCCCTGCACCCTTTTTCATCCTCTCACAGTGCTATCCCATTGGATTGGACTTTTACTCATCTATTTTCTCCACCCTTTTCTTCAGAGTGAAAGTGGGTCAGCTACCATATTCTGACATTATTGCTTTGGCCCCTGACAATACTCTTTCTCTTTATGTAAGTTCATGCACCAATTCGCTTTTGGTGATGTTTCTTTGATTTTCCACATGTCGCAAGGATAGTTTATATAGGTGTTTACTTTCTTGTTCCGAGCTCCTTGTTCCATGGTCCAATATGGACGTATATAGCATGTGTGCAGTTAGTTTTCCTTTCTGCTGTGTATGATTCTCAGGTGATTGACTCATTACCACACCTTAGATTTGTTCCCTGCAATAATTTATTGATATATTACAATTGAACTTGTTTCCCGTGGTAATTTAAACCCTTATTTCTACTTTATGAATTTTCTAACCATGAACATTATTCGTGCGAGCATAATTTAATCATGATCAAGTTGGATTTGCATAATTAACATGTTAAACTTGCAGTCAGGGCAACAATGTCTGTGCAGATATTCGCTACCTCCATGTTTGGGTAAACTTCATCATTCTTCTCAGTCAGAGCTCTCAAATACCATTGCTATTCACCATGATTCAAAAGTTTTAGGATTGGCTGATGCCGTGGAGGGGCGTTTCAATCTTATAGTAAACAGTGGTCAGGTATATATTCTTTATACATTCCAGGGAAAAAGCTGTTTTGACCGTATGACTGTCTTTAACAATTTGGGGATTCACAGTCACATTTGTATCGGGTGATTTTCCCATTATTGGTTGTTCCTTTGCTTGTTGAGACAATTCTTATTTGTATGACACATTTTTTTTTCCCATTTAATATATAATCCCAGATGTTTCGATGTGTTCTACGGAGTAGCCTTTCTTCCGAATTGGTGAATGATTGCATCACTGTAATGGCTGATGGGCTCTGTCGTAGCTTGTACAATCATTTCCTTCTTCTTCTATGGAGTGATGGTGATTCTGACTATTCAATGAGTGGTAGTGTTCACTCTGAATGGGATTCATTCTGTATTGTCATACTCAGACTTTGCGGGAAATCTGATTCTATTAAGTGTACTAAACCACCACAAGTTTCATCCTGGGAATTCCTTATGAATAGCAACTTCCACAAGAATTACCGGAAAGTTAATGTTAGTGGTGCATTTTCATCTGCAAGCCAGGATGAGAAAGAGTTGCCCTCCCAGGGATCAATTGCGGAAGGCAAATGTAGTTTGCCAAACTCTGTTTGTTTTCAGCTATTAAAGGAGACTTTGGGTTGTCTGCATGCACTGTATGAGACCCTAAAATTGGATAGTCTACGACAAAGGTAACTTTATTCAGAGTCTATGGTTGTTTGGATAGAATTGTAAAGAATGATTTCCAGCTCTGGTTCTAACTTGTATTTGTTTTCCTTCATATTCTTGTGGTTCGAATTTCTGATTTGGTTCAGTTTCAAAGTTGATTGGATGTCCCTAGCTAAGAATCTTATAAACTTATACTGTCTTCTCTAAACTTGGCCAAACATGAAATTTATGTGGATTAGGTTATAGAATATTCAGGCTGATACTTGAAGTTAAATGGATTAGATTTAAGGTTTCTTCTTTTAATAATTAATATTGATGTCTTTATCCATTTCTTTTAACACAAGGATCCATAGTTCAACACTGCATGAAGTCTGTGATCAGTCAATTAAGCTTTTGGTTTGTCTTTCTTCTCAAAGTTGCTTAGCTGAAATGCTTTCTGATGCATGACGCACCAAGTGTAATGCAATTCTTAGTTGATTCACGCATTAGGCTTCATGGGTTTCGTCTTTCAATGGTGTCGTACATATGATTTAGTATGTCCTCTTTTCAATTGGTTTATGTTCCGTGCAATGATTTTTAATGCAGGGATTTAGAGCTTCTGGTGGTCCTATTATGCAATATTGCTGCATTTCTTGGGCAAGAAGGTTATTTGGATCATTATATCCGTGATTTTCCTGGTCTTGATAAGCAAATCAAGAGACCTGTTACGTCTTCTTCTTGGACAACTCCTCCCAGTTTATTCAGATGGCTTGAACAGTGTCTGCAAAACGGTTGTAATTCTGCTAATGCAAATGATCTTCCACCCTTGATTTGCAAAGATGGAAGTTATGTTGTGAGCTTGGCAAGAAAGATAGTTTCCTTCTACAGTTTGTTATGTGGTGGTGAACAGATGGGTAAGAAGTTATCATCTGGAGTTTACTGTAATGTTGCTTTGGGCTCATTCTGTTCCACTGAGGAGCTGACTATCTTGGCGATGGTTGGTGAAAAGTTTGGATTACAACAACTTGACACACTGCCTTCTGGTGTATCTTTGCCTCTGCGACATGTAAGTGGTTATTGATTTTTCCTATCTGACCATGAGCACAGAGGTTTAAGGAACTTTGATGCACTAATGCCTTTTTTGAGTGAAATGTATCCATTGTTGAAAGATATCAGTAAGGGAAAGTTTCGGTATTGCTCGTCTACTCATTGCTTTCTTGTATGTATATCTACATTTATTGCGTGTGTTCTTTGCAGGCACTGAGCACTTGCCGGGAATCTCCACCTACGGATTGGCCCGCACCTGCATATATTCTTCTTGGGAGAGAAGATTTGGCTTTGTCACGTTTGGTGCCCTCCCGTAAATCTAATCTCGGAAGCCGATCTGACGTGAATTTAATATCAATGTCCACACCTTACATGCTACATTTACATCCAGTGACCATTCCTTCCACTGTTACTGAAACTGTGGGATTAGAAAGTTCCAAACTGGAGGAGACCACTTCTGATGTGTCTGTGGTTGATGGGATGGAACATATCTTCACCTCTAGCACTCAGTTACGTTACGGTCGTGATCTGCGGTTGAATGAGGTTTATTTCATTATACGCAACTCTGATTTTAATAATTGCCATGACATTTAACAGTCAATAATCAAATCTTCTGGCACATATGTATTAGATATATAATTTTGTAATTGAACTTTCTTGTCATGCCAAGTTACTTGAAATTTACATGACTATTTTCTATGCTTTCTAAATATGCTTTATGTATGTACTTGGCGGTCTGAGTTATGTTGTCTTAAAACTGCTTCAACCATTTCCAGGTCAGACGTGCTCTATGCTCAGCTAGACCTGTTGCTATCCAGACATCTACAAACCCCAGTGCTTCGGACCAGGATATTCAACAGGTTTGTACTAGTTATTCCTATATGACAGTTGGTATCTTTCACAAGACCATGATATAGACCTTTCCTAACACTATTAGATAGCAACCATCAATAGTATTGCACCAAATTGATTTGTCCTAAATCTCCCTCTGTTTTTTGGTTTTGTTGTTTCTAAGGGGGTGATGAAATTATCATATAATAGGTTTTTAATTTTTTATTGAAGATAACTTTCCTTTGAATTGCAAGTACTTTCTCAGATGCAAGTGAAGTCTCTTGGAGTGTGATGGGTGTTGAATGTGATACACTTTCTTCCTGAGAGTACTAGGCCTCATATATTCTGATCTCAAAAGCCAGCCGGTTTATTTGCTAATTATTAGACTGGTTCTAATGCATTATATCATTTCTCATACTATACACTCTTTGGTTTATTTGTTTGTTTATCTGTAGGTTAATGAAATTCAGTCAAAGATATACTTTCTGATTGTTTTACCTCTGCTTCCGTTGCACTATGCTCTCCGCTGGTGATTATGCTCATTATTATTTTTCTTTATTTGTAAGACTCAATTATGGCACCTTGCCCAAAGAACCACAGCTCTTCCTCTTGGTCGCGGAGCATTCACTTTAGCAACCATATCTACCCTCTTAACAGAGGTACTTTTTTATGTTGATGCTCTTATCCTGTTTATTCAACAATTTTTCATCAGATGCAGTTGATTTACATTGAATTTCTTTTTGCTAGGAATTTGCTGTGCCCAAGCTTGTTTTAGCAGGTCGGTTACCTGCCCAACAAAATGCAACTGTATGTTCATACTAATTTATTTAACAGACTTGCTACTTCCATTGATGCTTAGTTTGTGAAATTATTGGCTATTTTATTTTCATTTTTCTTTTCCATTAGTGGTAGTGTGTGTCTAAGAATAAATATTGTTGACTGTTCTTCTCTTCTCCTTTTGTAGGTTAATTTAGATCCGAATATCAGAAATATACAAGAGCTTATATCATGGCCAGAGTTTCATAATGCTGTTGCTGCTGGACTAAGATTGGCCTCCCTTCAGGTTCGATTTCTTTGTTTCTCTTTGTCTATTTTATCCCATTTAGGCTGGTTAATCTTGAGACTTAATGATGCGCCCTTTTAAAGGATTTTTCATAAAGCCATTCTGTTAGTGTACATGGTAAATTTCTTACATGTAGACCTACCTCTCTGTTAGATTTTCTGTGACCCAAGTATTCCAATTTTATTCAAATAATTAATTTACCATTACATGTTCAGGGCAAGGTGTCAAGAACTTGGATAATATACAACAAACCAGAGGTACCAAATGCTGTTCATGCTGGACTTCTCCTTGCATTAGGTTTACATGGATATCTCCATGGGTTAATCATGTCAGACATATACAAGTATTTCACTCAGGTATGATCTGAATTGTATCTCTTTTGTTTACAGAATCATCGTGTTTTATATGGTTTATTGTAATCAGTGTTTCTATTTTCCAAAATATCTGTCCAGTTACTTGATGACTGTAATTCCAGGTATTTTGGTAGAGGATACTGATTCTAATGTGGCCCTCGACATTTTAAAGTTTATAATCCTGTAGCCTCTAAAGCACCTTTGTCTGGCAACAATCTGTAGGAACATGAAAGCACAACCGTTGGACTAATGCTAGGGCTTGCAGCTTCCTATAGGGGAACCATGCAACCCTCTATATCAAAGGTAAAAATGAGTTTACCTACTTAACTGTAGCGATATGTCTTCTTTTGATCTTTGACAACTGTCTTAATTTTTTGTTCCTCTGGTTTGCTGAAAATTCATTCCATGCTTTTCTCATAGGGGAAGCAATGTCTATCAGAGTTGCTATGCTTCTCAATTGATGATAAACTCTAGTTTGGGTTTTCTTTGTTGTTATAGGATACTCTTAAGCTCTGCAGGTTACATCATAGCTTAAATTCATGTTCTATGCACACGTTGCTAAGCTATAAAGTATGATCCTTGCACTATCTGTTGCAGTGTCTTTACTTTCACATACCTGCTCTACAATCAACATCACTTGCGGAGTTGGAGTTACCTTCCCTTCTTCAGGTAGCTTTGATTAGCTACTTCTCATGGCCTATTCTATATATTTTGTTAACCTTATCTAGCTGTGTGATCTTTGATCTTTGATCTTCGTGCTTCTGCCTCTGTGGTCTATAATCACGACAGTTAGTTTCTAATATGTATGGATAAATTTCTATTATTAGCCATTATTATTAAGTAGAGCAGTGGGCTGTTTAGCTATATTTCTCCCTTCAACTCTATGATAATATATTAGGCACTGCACCGTGGCTTTATACTTACATTTGTTCCTTGAAGTAACCTGTTTATTGATCTCAACCCAATAGAGTTAATTGTTTCATGCTGTAAAATGTTAGGAGTTGATTTCCAAGGATTATTTGGGCTGTGAGCTCATTGCCCCAGCTAGGAAAGGATGTACATGATTAATTTATGGAGCATTTCAGTTACTAAGATTGGCCCTGAGTAGTTTTTGTTGTTTTCTCAGTCAGCTGCTTTAGTATCAGTTGGAATGCTGTACGAGGGATCAGTGCACCCGCAAACAATGCAAATTCTTTTGGTAATAATGTATCTTCAGGCTTATGATATGGCACTCTGCTTATTAAATCATACCCCTTACGTAGAAAATTTGCAGGCTGAGCTAGGTCGCAGAAGCTCTGGTGATAATGTACTTGAAAGGGAAGGTTATGCTGTTTCTGCTGGATTCGCATTGGGCCTAGTTGCCTTGGGTACGGGTTTCGCAATGATTACAATAATTGAATTTTATGTTCTTGTGATTTTCTTGACAACATCCTCTTACTGAAGGTCGAGGAAATGATGCACTGGGTTTCGTGGACAGTTTGGTGGATAGGTTGTTCCGCTATATTGGTGGCAAAGAACTTAACCATGTATGTTTTTGAATTCCTTTTTCTCTAGCATTGTAACACATTATGACAATGTAATCTTACATTTGGGAGTACATCAGCCAAATATTTCTGTATAAGAAATCTCAAATCAAATGTTTCTTTTGTATGTTATCTTACAGCAGGACAGACCATTATCATTCAATGTTTTGGCAGATGAGTCCAACCGCAGTGCTGGGCAGGTCACCTGATGCATTTTTTTTTTTATTTTCATATGATTAATTGTCCAGAGAGGCAGAGAGTTAGTCGAATCCTTTTTGGTTTTCTCTCATGCTCACTAACGTCATTGCTTTGCACATTAATTGTTACAGGTGATGGATGGAACTGCTGTGAGTATTGATGTTACTGCACCTGGAGCTATCATTGCCCTTGCTTTAATGTTTATAAAGGTAATGCGTAGAGAAATTCTGTCCTGTCTATGATAGCTTAACATCCTTGATTATTCTGAAAAGACACTGCGTTCTAAAGTATAGAGTTTTCCTTTTCCAACTAAGTTCATCAACCTTGATATTTTTATAAATCCTCTATTTGTTTTCCAATAAGTTCATCAACCTTGATATTTTTATAAATCCTCTATTTGTTTGCACTTTGACAGACTGAATCAGAGGCCATTGTGTCAAAATTGTCTATTCCAAAAACCCACTATGAACTGCAGTATGTGAGGCCGGACTTCATAATGCTTCGTGTCATTGCACGGAATTTAATAATGTGGAGCAGGTATGGCTGATCATGTAACTTTGAATGATAGACAAGCTAGCCATGTGTGCCCTGCCTAATAGTTCAAAGCCCACGGGTTGTTTTTCTTAGGGTGCAACCATCCAAGGATTGGATTCTGAACCAGATTCCTGAGATAGTAGTAACTGGTGTCAAAGGCATTGTAGATGACACTAGTGACATTGATGAGATGGATGCTGAAACATTTGTACAGGCATATGTCAATATAGTGGCTGGAACGTGTATTTCTCTTGGTATGCAGTTGATAATAACAGAATACTTCTCTTCATGTTGGGATAGGACTGTCAAGTAAACATAATTGTTGCTTTGCGTTGTCAACAATTGCAGGATTAAAATTTGCAGGTACGAGGGATGGAAATGTACAGGAACTGCTCTATGAATGTGCTCTTTACTTCTTGAATGAGGTATCTATAAAAAATCATATTAGTTGCTCAGCTGAATCTGACGATGGACATGTTGTTAGGGTCTGATCTCCATTTCCCCATTTCAGATAAAACCTGTTTGTGCTACAAAAGGTAACAGCTTTCCCAAGGGATTGTCTCGCTATGTTGATAGGAGCACATTGGAAATATGCCTTCACCTTGTTGTTCTTGCGTTGTCTGTGGTATGTGAAACTTGACATCTTCATTTTTATTTATCCTCTTGAATATTTGATATCACCAATTTTGTATCTTCCGGTGATTCTTGTTTGAGAGAGCAGGTTATGGCTGGTTCTGGACATCTTCAAACATTTAGGTTGCTGAAGTTCCTTCGTAGCCGTAGCTCTCCAGATGGTCATACAATTTATGGCATTCAAATGGCTGTGAGTATCCTAAGAATTCATTCCACTAGATTTGGTTTCTGTTCCATTTGTGACTGGTGAAGTATTTTCTCAACTTCTCTAAGACTTACAGAAAACATCTACAGGTGTACAATCATAAATAGGCAAATAGAGAACTACCCGATCTGGGTATAGTGTTTGTAGGGGTATGATGGCGGTTTTGGTTTTTGTTTCAAACTCAGCCCAACACATGCTAAAGATCATTATCGTTTGAATCTATATATAGTTGAGTGGCCTTCACTCTTGTAAGTTGCGGGTGTTGTCCAAGCCATTGTGGAAAGTTTTCACTTCAAATTTGATAAAGCTAAGTAGATAACTGAATACAATCCTATGTTGAATGAAATTGTTCATGGTGTGCAAGGACTGTTATGGTGAGACATATCCTTTTGACCTTCTTTTGGAGCAGTCGATGTTGAAAGTTGCTTGACTTTTGGTTTTGTAGTTGTCCAGCAGTAAAAGTGTAAATCTTGACATATATGCAACATGTTGGTTTTAGGTGAGCATGGCAATTGGCTTCTTGTTTCTTGGAGGAGGAATGCGTACATTTTCAACAAGCAACAGTGCTATTGCTGCTTTGCTAATTTCGTTATATCCACGGTTGCCTACTGGACCCAATGACAATCGTTGCCACCTTCAGGTGCACACAAATGAATGACGAGCAATTCGATTACCAAGAAAGTAAATGGTTCTGCTTTGGACATGTGGTCACATTTTGTTTTTTGCTTTTCAGGCATTCAGGCATTTATACGTCCTTGCTACTGAAGCTCGTTGGATTCAAACTGTAGATGTTGACAGTGGCTTGCCTGTTTATGTCCCATTGAAGTCTCCATCAAGGAGACCGAATATTATTCGGAAACCAATTATAGTGAGGTCACACCATGTATTTTGCCAGACCGTTCTATTGTAAGTCACATGGGACATCTTTACATCTTATATGAAAGGGATCTGTGTATTTTAGAAGACCCCAATGGATAGTTTTTTTGGTGAAGAGACGGGAAAAACCCCTTTTACTTTCTTTCGTACAGGAAATATGTACTCATTACTTTCCTGCTCCAGGGATGTACTTTCAGTACTTGTTTTCCTGGAATCTGACAAGTCTTTTAACGACTCTTTACAGTTGAAGAAGGTGTGCATTTGTGGTCCTAGATATTGGTCACAAAAAATCGAGCTTCTCCCTGAAGGTTTGTGGATTTTTCTACTGCACCTTTCTGTGTCTTGCAACATCTCTGGCTCATTGTACTCACCCATTGACAGATAAACCTTGGTGGAGTTTTGGGGACAAGAATGACCCCTTCAATTCGGGTATTCTTTATGTGAAGCGGAAGGTGGGAGCTTGCTCATATGTAGACGATCCCATTGGGCGGCAGTCATTGCTGTCTCGAGCAATGCACAAGGTTTTGAAGAATTGTCTTTGACCCCCTAGTTTAACATCATGCTTGGTATTCCTCAAATGAGAGTTTCATTCCCCCCATTTTATCAGGTTTTTGGCTTGACAAGTGTCAAAGCATGGGTCGGCAGCAACAACCGGCATGGTTCTCTTACTGTTGATCAGTTGGTCAGTACGTTCTCTTCTGATCCTAGCTTGATTGCCTTTGCACAGCTCTGTTGTGATGCTTCCTGGAATAGCAGGTGAGCTTACCAGATATTCCAGTTTCTTGCATTCTGTTATCTCTCTTCCTCTGACATCCTTCTGTTATGTCTGTAGGTCCGATGTTGACTTCCAGGAATTCTGCTTGCAAGTACTCTTTGAATGCATTAGCAGAGACAGACCAGCTCTTCTGCAGGTAATTACACCATTTTTGTACCTTTTCCATAATTTATCACCGTCTCATGGACCTATATCCAATCCCGATATCGTCTGTTGCAGGTCTATTTGTCTTTGTACACTACACTAGCATCCTTGGCCGACCAAGTCAGCAACGGGACTCTCATTTTCAGAAACTCGCTCGCCATTTCTAGTCTGAAGGTAATGTTTCCCTGCTGCGTATGAATGACTATCATCTCTGATTCTGGAAAAAACATGAGTTTACTCAATGTAGCATAGCAATGTGAGGTTAAATAGTAGGTTCAAGAAGGCGCCACGTGCTTGGTAGGCGGTGAGTCCTTGCCTAGCTTGCCTAGGCATAGCCTAAGCGAGCCTAGGCGTTAGTACAAAAATTCACTGCCTAATTGACTGCCTAGGGCCTAGGCGAGGCGATTTTCTATCGCCTAAGCTCGCCTTCTTGAACACGAAATACAGACCATTACTTCAACAACAGTAACCAAAAACTATAATTTTTTCTCATCCGCAGCTTGCAGTCACGTACAACGAAGCCGTCCTGAGAGGGAAACTAACCACTTGGCAAGGCAGCATTGTGCAGTCGACCTTCCTCGGCTCCCTAAAGAAGAGAATGGAAGAGCTATTAAACCACTCTGAAGAACTGAACAACGATCTGCGTGTCTACTTGAGCTCGGGGAGATGGCCGAATGGAACAAACAATTCCGTGCTTCTTTCATGGTATCTACAGTGGTTCGGGGTGCCGTCGCCATCAGTAATCAACGCTGTTGCGACGAAGTCGAAGCCGCTTTCGGTCCCTTTGTTTCGTTTGCTGCTGCCCAGAACTGACGTGAATGCAGTGAAGCAGATTGTGCAGCTGTTGTGCATCAATGAAAGGGAGTGAGGCAAAAAATTGATGGTTCTTTGGCCTTCATATCTGAATGGCCAATCAATGTATTATTAATTTATTTTACTTTTTTTTTTTAATCTATATTTCGATTGTGTAAAATGTAGACGTCGTTGAGCTAATCTCGAATAAAATCTTAATTTGAGTTGATTCATGTAAAGCGGTAACTTATCAGAAATTCTGTTATTTTTTTTGTCATGAATCGTTGCCTCCCAATAACTCGAGTTGTCGGGAGAGGGGATTTAGATTGATCTTTATATTAGTTATTAGGGTTAATACACATTTTTACCCCTCTACTATGCAAAGTTAACAAACATACTCTTTTACTATTTTTTAACCGATTTAACACCCTCTACTTTGAAAATTTTAACAAATATGCCCCTCCATTTATCTTTTCATATATTTTTCATCTAATGAGTTGATTATACGTGTTATGTCATATTATTTGTCCACAACATCGCTAATTGGGATGTCCACAAGGTGAAAATATTTAAATTAAAAACGAAAAGATAAAGGAAAAGCACATTATAATTACAATTATGTATGGAGGCGTTTGTGATATTCTTTTTTATTTTTTTTCTAATTTAAATAATTTTCGATTGTGAACATTCCAAAAAGTGATAAGGTGTACAAATAATATGACGTGGCACCTACAATCAACACATCAGATGGAAAATAGATGAAAAATTAAACAGAGGGGCATATTTGTTAAAGTTTTCAAAGTAGAGGGTGTTAAATCAGTTAGAAAATAGTAAAGGGGTATGTTTGTTAACTTTGCATAGTACAGGGGTAAAAAGGTGTATTAACCCTAGTTATTAATTATCCCTCGGACGAAAGCCCATGAAAAGACATTGAAGTTTGCAAAGGTTATGCAAGATAAATTGTTATATTATAGGTACTGGGATATAATGTTAATATCTTTTGGTTATCAAAGGCTTTAATATCATGTCATGGACCGTTGCATCCCAATAACTCGAGTTATCGAGAGAGTGTTCAGATTGATCCAAGAGTTAGTAACATTTTGCCCCCCTCTACTCTGCTAACTTAACAAATAGTCCCCTATACTATAACACGCTCATTTTACCCTCTCTTACTTCGAAGACGAAAGTTGAAACGGAAGGACCAAGACGGCAAAGTGATCGAAGTAGGAGGGGATAAAAAGAGCGATTCATAGTATAGGGGGCTATCTGTTAAGTTGACGAAGTAGAGGGACCAAAATGCTATTTTCCCTTTAAAAAAAAACTGGGGAACTCCATAACCACACATGATAAATAAGAAGACACCTCTTCCTGCAAACAAGCATTTGATGCCACAGCAATATTCTATACCACAACCAACTCTTCACTTTCATTTATCAAAATTTCCACTCATTTGTAAGTAATTTCTCAACTTCAGTTCTCGTTTTCGTTTGTTGTCGAGAATTGGATCAGAGAAAACTTATATTAGCTAGAGAATTGGGAATTCTTGTCTGTTTCGAAAATAGATTGTTTGGATTAGTGAATTAGGGAGATTTCTTAAATTCAAAAAAATAAAAATAAAATTAAGTAATTTGACAAAGACCAAATGCCCGAAGTTATTTCCTATCTCCTCCTTCAAAAGGGGTAATTTTGTCAAATCACCATTAATTCAAAATAGAATTTGCGCATTCTCTCTTTGATTGTTGAATTTTGGAGAAGGGAGGGTCTGAATTCTCGGGAAGGCCCATCCGAGAATTCAATTCTAGCCAATTCTCTACTTTTTTTTGCAAAACAAATATTACATTTGGCCCAAATTCCTAACTCCTGGAATTGAGTCCCAATTTTACGCAATTTTCCCGCCCCAATTCTAGGTAACATTAGAGGGACCTCGTGGCTACTTGTGATTTTGTTGTAAACACGAAATTAAATTGAGAAAGAAAAGCTTTTGTAAGTGTTCAGAACCGGATCAGGTGGGTCTAGCCGGCAAGATCAAGAGTTTAGGATTTAATAGAAAAATCGAGGTTAAATTAAAATTGAACCGAGATTTTTTGGTACTAAAGAGGTGGCTAGCTCACGGTCGGACTGATCGAACCAGCCAACCCGATCCGACATTAACAACATTAGGACCATACAATTTTGCCTCTTTTAATAAGCCTTTTTTTATTAATTCTTCCTTTTCCACATGAGATTTTACAAATTCCAAAAAAAAAAAAAATCGGGATGTGTTCTTTTTCCTCAATTAGCGGCACAAAGCAACTCCTCATTTCATGGCCTTTAGCTCCCTCAACCACAAACACCTCTTCCCATTTTGCCCTTACACATCCAATCAATTTACCAACTTATCTTTCCCAGCTGGCATCATCCTCCTAAAAATTCAATTTACAATAACGGTCCCTACATTTTCAGAAAAAAAACGTTTCCCCCAAATGGAATTAAATTTAATCCACAAAATGACCCAAAATCTTTCTTTTTTTTATATTTTTTGTAGTTGTTGTTGTGTGTTTGTGATCTTATTACTCTTTTTTTTCATCCAATTTTCGTAATTCGTCACAAGCGGGAGATGATGCGGGTATAAAGGAACTCGTTCCAAGTATCAGGCAATCCAGGAAGACACCAATGGATACAATCAGCATATGTTGCTGGATCCGCCTTCTGCTCCATCGTCAACATCTTTCCCTGTCGGATTGTGTACACTGACGTGTGGGCGTCTTTACGGTACTCTGATAGTCTTGTTATGTTTATGAAGTGGACTGGGTTTTTCATCTCCGTTGTTATGTTCGACGCCACTGTGAATAGTCGTCGATCTGTCCCCACCTCCAGTGGCATCGAAATGTTCAGAATCGGGGTCGTTTCCTTTGCGCATTTTATCCCGTTCGGATTCTCCCAATCCTCGCTCCTGTAAATTGTGAATAAAGAAAAAAAGAAAGCAGGTTGGTACGAAAGGGAAATAATTGGTATCAAAGTGAAATTATTGAAGAAGTGGTTGACCAAACTAGGATGCTTAAAGAAAATATAATGACCAATCAGTTATCAACAACTACTTTTGTTAGCAATCACCTACTCTATTTATAAAATATTACACCGACACTAATTAGTAAATACTACTATCCATTTTGGTCATTAACATATAGTTGTTGTAACAAAGTGGTCATTAATATTTAATTTATAACCTAGTTGTCATTAACCTACTGCATTTGTAACAATGTGGTTGTTTCGTTAACTCTCCATCCAAAATCTCTGTTGAGTCCATATATCATGAAGCCAACTCAACATTTTTTTTCGACGTCACCATTTGTCATGTCATCTAATTCACCCTAGACTGAACAAACCAATTCAACACGACTAAATCGAGAATTGATTGGATTAGATTGGTTAGTTGGGATGAATTGATTAGTTGTGAATTAGGTGACATGTAAAGGGTGGCATGGAACAAATTGCTGATCTTGGCTTCATGATATTAGCACTTAACGGAAATCAATGTAGATTTTGGACGGAGAGTTAACAGAATGACCACATTGTTACAAATGCAATAGGTTAATGAATAACCACTCTGTTACAACCCCTATACGACCAAAATGGTTAGGTGGGTGGGGTGGGCTTTGGGTTTGGTTTATTTTGATTTGGTTAGGTTAGACTGAATTGGTTAGTTGAGTTGGGTTTATAGTTGATTGAATGGCGTGACAATGGGTAACATGGGGAAAAAACTGAGTTAGATCGTTGATATCAATGCTTAACGAAAAACTTGGATGAACCCGACGGAACGACTAACTCGTTACAAATCGTATAGATTTATCACCACACCAAAAGGTCGATAACCACTATATTATAACCCTAATACGTCAGGAAAAAAACGTTAGTGACCAAAATAGATATTAACCCTTGCAAGTACTAATGCAAGAACAAGAAATTAGAAAAATTAAACCAGAAAGACAGATTGAAAGGGGCTTACTTGATATGCAGAGGTGACATGCTGCTGAAGAACACCATGGTCCGATTAGGGTCAATGTTCCGGTCAACCCACTTTGACCACGTTTTCATCACTCTCCGGTAAGCCACCGGTCGCTCCACTTCATCGTACTCTGTCGCTCCTTGGTCGAAAGATCCACGTCTGCAACCACGTGGCATTAATTACGGTTAGTAAACAATATAAGATCCATTTGAAACCCTCTCCCAACACCTCAAATTACTACTACTTACAGGACTTTCATAGAGAAGGTGTTCATCCACCAGATGTATGTGTTGAAGATGAGGTAATCAACGTTCTTCCAATTCTCCCCATGCTTGTCTATCGATTCGGGCATTATGATCCGGTTCAGGATGCTGTGCATCGTCGGATCGTCCGAGTTTGATTCCACGAGGAACGGTGCCCAGTAGAACTCCACCGTTGCGTTGTAGTCCTGCTCTCACCATATCAAATTTTCAGTCAAATCAAGATTTCATGCGTCATTCAAGGAAACTAAACATGTAGATATTGAATGTGCGTTAACTCTTTTATAACAAACTCTTGTAGGTTGAATGAGTTCTATTAATCGAGATTTAGACTCGGAGTATGTTTTTAAGTGGGTTAAATTTTGCGGTTATTTACAGTTAACCACATCAGTTTAATGATTAACCACTAACCACAATTTAAAAAATATGATAACCATAAATTGTACCACTAACCACAATCACACTTGCGATTAGTGGTTAACCAAAAATCACAAAATTCAATACGATTAACGATTATAACCGGTAACCACTAACCGATTTCCAGACCAAGATGTAATAACTAACAACATTGAAAGAAACAAAAAGATTCCAAATCCCAGCTTAAGAAACATCTATTATAGCTCCAAATAGAATCTTTTGGAAATTTCAACAGAAGATTTTCTTTGGTTTTATTCAACCGACAAATGAAGTGACCAAAATGGCAAACATTGTAAACATGAGGTACCTCAATTCTGAAGACAGCTAAAGAACCAGTCTTGTTCAAGCTTTTTCGACCAGGAGGAATCACAGACTGAACCAAGCAAATCATTGATTCCCACTGGTTTCTGTTCAATGAGTCCCCAACAAACATCAGCCTCTTGTTCCTCAGCTTCTTCAGCAGCAGCCTTGCCCTAAACCTGCAGTCAAAAAAACCCATCAGTTAAAACATCACGGGTTTGGATATTACGTAAACGGGTATCATCTGTACCGTCCCACGAGATTAAATGGGTACAAATCTAAACAATTTCTGCCCCAGTATGGATATCGGGTAAACCTGCTACTCGATACCCATCAGGTGAATCTCATATCTCTTTGCATTTGGATTGCAAAGAGATTTTCGAGATAAAGATACAATTTTTAGAGCATTATAGTTTCGTGAGGGGAATGATAGATTGCATATCGATGAGTTAAAGTGAAAAAACTAAATGTCATGGAGAAATCGAGTCTAGTATGTTAAACATAGATGATATATTGCTAATATAGCGTCATTTCATACTGGGTACTCATCAGGTTGGATAATGGGTCGGATACCTTCAAACCCGTCCCCACCCATTACCCGATCTAATTGGGTATCAGGTTTGCCCGTACCTGTCAACATTACCCAGTCAATAGGGTTGTTGACGAGCCAAGCCGCTCGTGGAGTTCGGCTCGGAATAACGATAAAAAAGCTAGCTCGAAACTCAACTCGTTTGTGAACGAGCTGACTCGATAGTAAATGAGTCGAGTTCGAGCCTACCCTGACTCATCTCGGTAGGTTCATTAACGCTCATTTAGCCGAGCTTGAGTTCTAAATTTTTTTAACAAGTCGAGCACGAGCAAGAGCCAGACATGCACCTTATCAAGCCGAGTCTGAGCCTAGCCAAAACTCGGCTCGGCTTAGCTCATATATAGCTCTACCGATCAACGGATAATCCCCGCCCAAATCGACCAGATTTCGAGTAGGTACCCAGTTTCCGGATACCAATCCCCAACCATAGTAAAAAGGTAAAAAAAACCTCAAGAACTGGAAGAAGAAAAAGATACTAACTTGGGCAAAGAACAGTCTCTGGGCTGCCATTTCCACTTCTGAAACAGCGAATCCTTCCTCCCATTCCTCAAGCAAGTCACCTGAGCAGTCAAGAACTCACACTCATCTTCCTTATACAACGGATAACTCCCATTATCCATAACCCAATTCCCAGTAAACAAATCACAATCCTCCGGCGGCAATTCCACCTCCCCTGCATCTCGTTCCTCCTCTGCTCTCACCATCGCATCAAACTCAGCTCTGCTCTGTTCAAATGCAGGCTCAGACTCTTGGTAATTCGGCCATGAGAAGGGAAACTCAGCAATCGACTTAACATCTTCATTATACATGAAAACCCCAAACAGGAAAACAGAGGACACCACCACGAAAACAGAGAGGTTGTTGTTCTTCCTGTGCTTCATCGCCGCAGATTTCAGCGACGACAAGTGTTGGTGGTAAGACTTCCTCCGGATCGCCGACGCAGGCTGCATATTCAAAAAGGAGGGGAGGAAACAAGCACAGAGAGAATTTCAATCGATGCAGAAAAAAAACAGAGTACTGATAAAACAGAGGATGTTTATAGGAGAGAAAGGGACTTGGATTAAAAAGAGGAAGAAATTCAACAAATTGAACAAACCTGTGATGTGGGTATGGGATATTGTAATGGATTTGGTGAAGTGGGTTTGTCTATGGAGGAAGAGAGGTCAGTTTCGAGTTTAGTTTCAACCTCTGAGTATTATATTTTGTGCTAACAACTTTGAGCAGTAGTTGCTTCTTCTTCATCTCTCTTGTTCTGGTTTGCTGGATGCAGAGAGGGTAGAGAGAGAAAGAAGAGAGAGAGAGGAAGGTACTGTGTTTGGAGTGATTCTCAAGGCTTTCGTTGGCATAGTGGTTAATGAAAATGAAGGATGGCTGGAAGAGATGACTTTATTTTAGTCTCTTGTTCTTCTTCATTAGCAATGACTTTTGATTAATTATTAGGTTTGAACATGCTAATCATGTTTTCAACTATTGATTTAGGGGGGATTAGAAGAATCCTAATCAAGGTTTTCAGAACCGGACCGGGGGTCGAGCCGGCAAGGCCAAGGGTTCAAAGGTTTAATGGGAAAATCAGGGTTGAACCGGGATCGAACCAGGATTGAACCGGAATTTATCAGTGCCGGAGAGCTAACGGGTTCACGGTCGGACCGGTCCAACCGGGGCAGGATACGGCATTGAAAACACTGATCCTAATGTATAATACTCAAAAAGTCTAAAATTATGTATTAGGAATCCAACTTTTTTCTTCATTAAATTAGAACACTTCTATAATTGTTTATTTCACTGTAATTCATTTATTACAGAAATTGACAATTCGAATGGAATTGGAAGCTTTGTTTTTCCAGTGTAGACAACATTGCAGTTGAATTCAATAATGGAATGAAAGACGGTTTGTAAGGGAAACAACAAGTCTCTCGTGTTTGTAAGGGATTTGAAATCATGGGACGTGAGGGAAATGGATCAGTTAGGAATTTCAATTTTGGTGGGTTATTTATCGCTGGAAAATAAGGAATGTATCAATACGGTTGGAATTCTGTTGGAATTGGTTAATTCCGGCTCTCAAATATGTGGTGGAAAGCAAGGTTTATATGGAGGACAACTATAGTCCACATTGAATTGTTAATCACACAAATGGTCACTTAACTATGGCCAACTAACATATTGGTCACTCAACTAGTTCAACTCATTGTGTGGGGTGGTAACTGAAGGATGTGGGGTCGTATGAGTATGAGTGTGTTGGGAGACAAGTGTGGTAGATCGTGCTCCTCTCAGTTTAGCCCTAACTAGTAACCGTGCATGATCCTAGGTTCATGCTATATGTTGCTAAACAACATTCATTAGTATCTCAAAGCAGGCCTTCTACGACTGCTTGTCCGGTCTCAGAAATAACGAAGTCAAAATTGAGAGTGACTCACTAAAGTGCTTGTCCGGTCTCAGGAATAATGTAACGAAGTCAGAATTGAGAGAGACCCACCTGAGAGTCTAGTTTTGGAGATTTTCAAGAGGTATCCACCACCAACATTAATGGTTTTCCTTGTGCTGAAGTATTCTTGGCGGGTGAAGGTTGATAAAGTGTCTTATTGATCTAACGGTGGTCCAAGATGCCTTAAATCACTCGATAAAAACTACTAAATTGGGTGGTTCTGGATTTAGGGATGAGATGTTATTGGATATTATTTTGTTTCTATTATCCTAGTGCATAAATATAGCAAGCATAAGAGATGCCAACTCATATGAGAAGTACAATGTTACAAGGGTTCACCTAATCAACATGTGAAATGGCAATTGTAAAAGGGTTGGTTACTAACCATGCAATTATATTAATCTCTTAAAGGCCACTAATTAAAAACATAAAGACTATATATATGATTAATTGACATTCTAATTAATAAAACAATGTGAAATTTCTTAATCAACCAACAACTATACCAATCAAACCAAAAAGGGAAAACAACACTTGACTCCCTCTACTTTTCCAACTTAACAGATACCCCTATACTACAAATCGTCCTTTTTTCTACTTTGCCGTTTGGGTCATTCCGTTTCAAATTTCGTCTTTGTAACATAAAACCGGGACACATCCCCATCCGACGAAGAGATATATCGAAGGTAGGAGACGAAGAGTTGGTCAGGGAGGTAAATTTGGGAGGTAACATGAAGAGTGTGATGAAATACGAAGGATTTTATAATCACACATTTTGTTCAACGATTTTATCCTATTTAATCATATATATGACTACTTTGCGGTTTGGATCATTCCGTTTCAACTACAAAACGCTTAGCAAGCTAATACATGACTATTGGAGTCAATATGGGTGTACCAAATGCACATCAATTAACATTACGTCAGAACGGAATGACCCAAACGACAAAATGGTCGAAATAACAGGAGGTAAAAAAAAAAACGTCTATAGTATAGGGAGCTATCTGTTAAGTTGGCAAAATAGAGTAGTGAAAATGCTATTTTCCCAACCAAAACCTTGTCCACTATTTAGATGAATTAATGATCAAGTCTCATAATAAAAGGAATCCCCTTTTTCCCTTACTATCTTCTTCAGTCTTCACCTACTCTGGTTTTTTTTTAAAGAATTTGTGTAATGGTGGTTGCTGTATTTGTAAGGCAAGGATGTATAGTACACCACGAGGAGACAATTGAACAACACATAGAGAGGGAGAAATAACTACTTTCCATATGCAACCAAGCTCGATTGGAAGTGAACTCGTATGGGGTGTGGGATTGATCGATTCTGACCTGAATTCGTGCGGGTTTAGGGTGTATGAAAATCGTTTGAGTTTGGGGTTTGGTTGGATGAGAAGTTGAAGAGTTAGGGGGATTCGTAAGTCGTAACTTGTTTGGGTTATATATGAACTACCCGAGTTATTACCAGAATACCCAGAAGCCTAAAATTCTACTGAAACTTATAATGAATTGGGCTAAAATTGTCATGGGTTGTGGGCTGAGGTTTGACTAATCTGTTGAGTAGAAAATATGCTGCCTAGGCCTAGCCCGATTTTTAAGTTTAAAGTCATTTTCAAATGGGGAAAAGACGACTAGAGACTCTCCAATTAAGTAACTAACATGCCTATATAGGCTATATTGCTCTGGACGGCCAATATTAAGATAATATCCAAATTTAAACGTATTTATTGATACCCATTTTACCTATTTGAAAAGTTTAAATGTATATGAATTTGAATCCATAACGAGAATGAGTACTTGTTAAAACCAGACAACAAATCCTCGTAGTCATCTCCATTTCCAACATCTTAATGGATCAAATACTTAAGTCGCCAGGTCAACTAAGTACGTGTCATATATCATTGCAGTCACTCGAGTTTAACCTAAATCAACTCACTAACTCAATATCATATATATATTAAATCAACTCAGTAACTTTAACCAATTTCTTGATAATTTTATGTTAAAAATAACACGGTGTGATATCATATCATCATCCTACAATATTGTTAATATTCCAATCTTCTTAAGAAAATATGCAATTTCTAAATAATAGAGGATTAGAAGAAAAGATGAACACAAAGACTTACCACAGCCTTGTTGTCGACTTCTTTCATTGAATTTCGATTGAGAGACAGAAACAAAGGAAAATGACTTTGGCAGATTTAATCCCTACAAATTCACAAAGAGACAGAAATAAAATAGGATTGAAATTGCTATATTGTGCAATTAATTAATTAATTATGATGTCATATATATCTTTTCTTTGATAGAAATGTTTAGATATATATGGTTTTAACAAAATATGAAAGTTTGTAATTTCTTCCTAGGCTTATTTTGGGAACATATTAACATTATTGACCATATTATTACTATTTCCATATAATCGAAGAGAAGTTTGAATTTGACTTTAACTCTCGTCAGAAAAAAAAAAAAAAACCATGCAAGAAAAAAAATTAAGTGCTCACCCAAGTCAAAAGGGTATCGAAGCGCATGACGAGCTCAGGATGTGGGCTGTCATGTTAGTCTGACGCTGAGTCGCTGCCAGTTTGATATGGGAAACTGAGTCTGGTAAATTGCATAAATGTGTTACTAATGCTCCTCCTTATAGCTGGAGAATGAACAACCCACCTTCAAGACCGACCCATAACCAATAGGGAGCACCAACATTTCTGACGGGGAAAAAAATCTAAAATGAAAGATTATATAGTCAAAGATAAGAAATACGTTTTGGGAAGAAAGGACCATCGTCAATGTCCTGAGCCGCCGTTGGACTAGCAACACAACTCAAAATTATTTAAAGCAATGGCCAATGAACAAATCGTTCAAAATATCAGGAGATCCCGGATACAGGAAGTATTATTACATAATATCGTTCAATAACCCAAAATATTATTACATTTTTTTACAGTCACGTCATCAACTTGTAACCTGCTAGAATTTGAGAAACCTGCAAAATTCGGTAAGTGCACCTAAGAGTTACTGTAATGGCACACGATGAACCTAAGAGTTACTGTAATGCACGCGATCCAGAATGTCAACTATGATGACATATCATGCATTTTGGTAACACTATAAGGGCATAGGCTGCAGTGGAATGTACAAAAAGCCTATTGGGCTTTCATAGGCTGGGCCTGTATGTACGGCGTATTGGTCATGGAATGTACAAAAAGCCTATTGGGCTTTCATAGGCTGGGCCTGTATCTTTCTCCGAAACGACACAGTTTCAGCACAAACAGAACTCAGACTGCTAAACTCAGCGAGGATCTTCCAGCTCCTGCTGTTGCTCTGTGGTGTCGTTCGTGTTCTCCGTTCAGCCAAGCTTCCCTTATCTCCGATTCGTCATCCACCGCCCTTACTTCGCCACCGCCGCCACGTAATTTCTCCATCCTCATCGTCAAGACTACAAGTTCCACACTCCGCCTTCTCAATGCTTTCCGATATCCTCTCTTCTTCTCCGCTAGTAATTTGGTATGCTTTCACCCGATCATTGTTCTCTGTGTTCCATTTCGTGATTGATTATGCAGTATTAATTGATCTCCGAGCTAGTAGAATTCGGAATTCCTCAATTTGGAAATGGAAAGGGAGCAATTACGGGATACAATTGAGTTTTTTGTATTCGAAACACTGAAGATTGCGTTCGATTCACCTGCAGATATTGGATTTTGGGGCTTCTTTAAGGTTAGAAGCCCTTCAGGAGAGTTTTGAGTGAAGCAAGTTGATGAGGAATTGAATTGTGTAAATTAAGGGTTTCCTCATAATGTTGGTGGGTGGCGGCTCTCGTATTTCACACCATTTACGGGAATGTAACCATCGGAACCAGTATTCTCGGGATACTCAGCAAGCACTTGCAGCAGGGCTAGGGTTTTGTAGCTCTAGAATTGTTCACTTCTCTTCTCTTGTATTCAAACCTGGCTCTACGGATGTAGTTCGAGGCAGATGTTACCAGCGTCCGATGCAGCCGCAAATCCATTCTTTCTCAGCCTTACGGTCGAAGTCTCCTGGCGAAATTCCGTTTGTATCTGATTGTTTCAGGTTAGCACTCTTTGCTCTGGTATTCTGGGTTGTGAGAGCTGGGATGGATTTATGCAAATAAAGAAATGCTTGGTTTTGAAATGATGCCTTTTTTTTTACTTGATACTGCATTTCCCTATTTGCATTTTGTGCAACATGTTTGTGTATGTGTAAATCTTATTTGTTTGCTGTTGTTCGTTTGCATTGTTCCTGTGTTTGGTCAAGTGGCTGATCACTTTTCTTTGTGCAAAGCGAACGAGAAGATGATTGCAAGAACCTCTCTGAAGGATTTTCCTCCGTGGCAGGTTTGTACTTTCTCACCTCTCCTTTTTTTTGTCTGTTCATCGATTTGTCTGTGCCTTTTAATCACTTTGTATTCTGTTTGCTTGTTTGATAACACTTCTGTTTGATTTGGTTGGTTCCGGAGTAAGTTCAGGGATTGAACATTTTTACTTTAGCTTGATTTGAAGCTGGTTGTTGTGTTGTGTATACTTTCAGTTTTATGCTTCGGAAGCATAAACTAATGAGGGTTTTGTAGGTCAATAGTTTTATTAGTGTTGCTGTCTTGGCTAGAATGATCTTGGTATGCTATTATATCCATTTCTCGGGTTCTTACGTGGTCTGATATTTGGAATATAAATACACATGTTCTTTATTTTTTCAGGAGGAATAGTAGCATTAGGGAAGTTTGAAGCTCTTCACATTGGGCATAGAGAACTTGCAATTCAAGCATCAAAGATTGGAGTTCCATATCTACTGTCCTTTGTAGGAATGGCTGAAGTACTTGGTTGGGAACCAAGGTATTCTCTACGAAAAATGAAGTTTGCTCTATTTTACCAGCTATACTTTTCGTTTGAAGGTACTTGTTACTTTGCACGAATTTTTTTACACCTAGCTTCCCTTGATTTATAAACTTGAACAAAACAGGGCTCCGATAGTTGCAAAATGTGACCGTCATAGGGTCCTCTCGTCATGGGCTCCGTACTGTGGAAACGTAGTCCCAGCAGAATTCCAAGTTGAATTTTCAAACGTCCGGCACCTGACTCCCCGGCAGTTTGTTGAGAAGTTATGCAAGGAGCTTGAGGTGACTGGAGTTGTAGCAGGTCAAAAAAACACAATCTTCCAGTTCTTCCTATTATATTCGTCTATTTCGTTCCTCGTCTCTTCAATACCTTCTGCTACCTATTTTCAGGGGAGAACTATCGCTTTGGATATAAAGCCGCTGGTGACACACGTGAACTTACGCAACTATGCAAAGAATTCGGAATCCAGGCCTGCATCATAAATTCCGTCATGGACAAGCACCGAGATCCTTCGAAACTGGATCTAAACGACTTCAAAGATAAAGGGCAAGTCTCGTCTACTCGAGTTCGTCATGCTTTAGCCGCAGGTGACATGGAATACGTGACCAAACTCCTAGGTCGCAGGCATCGACTAATGTTAACCCTTAACGGGTTTGCTAGAGATTCTAGCAGACGGAAGATCTCCGCCCCGAGATCTTCCCTGTTGAATCTCCCGCCAAAGGACGGGTTTTACGGGAACTGTTCCCTTTTCGTTGGTGAGGTAGGGACAAGCTGTAGAGTATTGATTGACTCATCTGGTATCCATATAGAGGTAGAGGAAGATGCAGTAGGTTTTAGTAGCAGTGATGACTCGAAGCATTTGGGCATTGAGTTTGGCAATTAAGAAATCGGCTCAGCTTGCTATATAGATACAGTAGCTATACATTGCCACTGGTTATTTCAACTATCAAAACCAGTGATTTGTTACAAAATGAAGTTAGGTGACCACTATGTTACAACTCTAAATTTAGGTGACTGATAACCAAAATTTATGAATTCGTAGCAAACTGTTAATTAATATCGAAGGAACGCCTTAATTTTTTCAGGCTAAATAATAACAATACTTTTGGTCTTCTTTTGCTAATGAAGTATTTGACTATTATGAAGCCACCCAAGGTTTAGAAATTTCAGCTCCTATTTGCAATACTTGTGGATTAATGCATATCCTGAACTAGTGGAGCGGGGAGTGAACTCGTACGGGTTTGGGATTACTCGAATTCCGACTCAAACTCGTGCGGAGTTTAGGGTACCTGGAATTGGTTTGAGTTTGGGGTTTAGAATAGAAATTAAAGAGTTAGGGCATCCATAACCTGTTCGGGTTATACCTGAACTATCCGAGTCATACCAAAAATACCTGATGTGAGCTTTTTACGTGTATTTTTAGCCTATGATTATCCCATATTTGATCCCTTTTGTATCATGGATTATGTGCTTTTAAGTCATTTTGCACATTTCACACTATTGCTGTATGGGGTTCACTTGTGGCCCCATTTGATGTGCCTTCTAGTTGTGTTTGTGCATGTTTCAGGCCATGATATGAAAGTAGAGGTGGAAATGAAGCCACAAGATTAGACGAGAGCTAGATCGGAGCTCGGATGAGAGAGTTACGAGCGTTGCAAAATCTCAATTTGTGTAGAGAGTACATGATGTGCACTTTCCCCCTACACTATTTAAATACTCGTTTTTTACTTGTTATGAGTCATTTTTGGTCATCTTTGGAGCAATTGAAGTCAAACTGGAGCTAGATTTGGAGGTTGGAAGCTTGAAGGAGTCAAAGGAGTCAAGGATTGCATTGAAGTTGAAGATTTCACGCCTTTTCTTTACTCCATTTTGGGTACCCATACCCTGAAAAGGTTCGAGATTCAGAATAAGTTTCACACCTTTTTTTTCAAGTTCGAATTCCCGAACCTGCCCCAGTCTCCAACTCTATATAAAATATTAATTTTTTTTTTAAAAAAAAAGTAAAAGATAAAAGAAGCTAGTCAACCCATAGTCATGCTTGCAACATGAAAAAGACAAAACAAACCATACTAACTCCAACAAAAGTACCCATAAGATTCATTTGAAACAATAAAGCACACACAAAAAAAGCCAATAAGAATAATCCAAATGGAATTAGGATTACTTTGGAAAAGAAAGAGAACGATATTTGTGAAGTGGGTCCTTGAAGATAAAAGGCTCATTGTACACTCTCCATGCATAATCTTCCATCCCAATTGACCTATACCCTTCTTCTTCTTCTTCTTCTTGTTCTTGAGATTTCATGATAGGAGAAATTGTGGATTCAAGTGGAAGAGTGATCAACAATGTCATCTTTATGCTTCTTCTTGATGATGATCCCAATCTACTCTTGTTGTTGTTGTCGTCGTCGGCTTGTTCTGAACTTCCGACTCCCATCCCTCTCACTTTCTTTATCTTCCCATTGGTCCACACCTGTTTTCAAAGACGTAACCAGGAGATTGGTATGTGGGAAAAGCCGAATTGTAAGTTGAAAAGATGTGCCACCGACAAAAAAGTTTTTGGATAGTAGTAGAAAAAGTTCATGAATCTGATGCTGTAAAATTACACGAGAATTTTTTTGATTGTAAGTTGCTTAATTAGTACAAAAAGAATTATGTGTGTTACCGACATTTTTTTTCTTCAAATTTGGATAGGTTATGATCGAATATTATAATTATTACATACTATAAGTTAATTATGAGTAATTATTAAGTAAAATTTAAGATAATATTTCACCGAAAATAACGTAATAGGACAGTCAAACTTCAAACCCCAACGTCAAATTCTGAAAACCAAAAAATTTACACTCGATACCAGGAGAGGGCTCCCCCTACTTTTCAATCATGTGTAAATCATACTCTAGATTCTCAAATGATGGATTTGTTTTCAACTTTGATGTCAACATCTCATCAAAGAAAAAATAATAACTCATTAATGTGAAAACAATATTGATAATTTAGAGATACTAACTCACATCTAAACATAATTAATCATCAAAATGTAGCTAGTTGATTATATTTAGCCAAATTAATCAAGAGATAATTAATTAATTAATTAATTAGAGTATGGACATCATTACACGCCAGCCAATATAATATTAATTAAAACAGGAAGACGACAAAAGAGTAAGGTTGCTGACCTGTCCAATGTCACCCAGGGTCACAAGAACCGAATCCACCTCGGGCAAAACCGTGACCCACGACCCGGACCCGGAATCCGTCATCAACAACTGCTTCCGCCTCCTTATTTGATACTGCAACCCGACAACATACGGGTAAAACCCGCCACCCATGGGCCTTGGGCTTTCCCCGCTGTCCTCACTCACAACCATCATGGAGCAAACCCGGGTCGGGTTGGTCGGGTTCTCGAACCCGACCGCCCGCGCAAGCTTCTCGATCACCTCTAACCCGACCCTTTCCATCGCACGAGTCAGCTCGCTCAGCTCGGCCGAGTTGTGAAACTCAGCAGCCGAGTCAAACCAAAACGACGCGCCGTTTGTTCCGTCGGCGGCCTCGTAGCCGAGAGGCCAGTTCCTGGGGAATTGCATTTCCCTTTGGTCGTCGGAGAGGTCGAAGAGAGCGAGCGATTCTGACTCGGCCGAGTTAGCGAGTTGGGAGGGGATTTTGTGGTTGGTGAGCTGGAAGAATCCGTGCTCGGATGCTGCTGCTGAGAGTAAGGATTTGTCATCGGAGAGAGAGATGACGGGAGGGGAAACTGATGAGGTGTCGCCGGCGGCAGCGGCGGATAAAAGGGAGGGGCGGCGGCGGGAGGGAAGAGAGAGAGATGGGGGTAGGCGGTCGAGGAGGCGGGATAGAGTGTCGGCTGCGAGTGCTGCTGAAGTTGATATGTGGTCATCGTGGCTGTGTGGATGTGCTGAAGGTGTCGGCGGCGGTGCGGCGGTGGTGGTCGCGTCGGAGTAGGAGCGGTGGTCTTGAGCGGCGGCGGAGGAAGAGGAGGCCATCGTGGGTTTGTTTGATTTGGGGGCGAATGATTTGCGCATTTGTAGCGGAGCGGGCAGCCTCACACGTGTGTCGCGCGTGTAATTTTTGAATATTATTAAAGCTCGTGATCAATCGATCCATCGTTCGTGTTCGTGAGAGACCACACTTATGAATGACGAGGTAGGAAGAATAGAAATGTCTAGCTAGCGTATAGGCAACCTCATTTTGTTTTCTCGTGACAAATTTTAACTCATATTCGGGCTTTGTGTAGTCGCATCGCTTGCCAAGGACTACATGAACCACCCGTTGGACATCTGACTTGAACGTTATATTCACGTACCCCATTTACTCTGCCCAACTCAGAATGTCCTCAGAAACGCTCGATACTTTGCTTTGCGATTATTATAAAGATTTGATTCTATACCTATTATCATTATACTTTTCATTAAATAATACCAAAATTGAAGAAATAAAAATCACTAATTTGGATACTAAAATCATTAATTTCTATTTTGTCTAGCACAAAATCTAGTTTCTCTTTATCTTCATAATTCTAATTATGAAATGTCTAATTTTGTAATATAAATATATTATTAATGTCTAATAAATTGAAAAATCCATGAGTAAATGTTAGTACTTATGGTAAAATCAAGAATGTTTTTTATTTATTTTATATTCATATTATTATTAAAAAAAATGGCATGGTTTATTATTTAGATGGGAGGATATTTCACTATTTTGGAAAATCTTGAGTGTTTCTTTATCTTCCAAATCAAATAATTTATTGTGTTGTGTGTATATGTGTATGTTGTGTTTATTGTGTTGCGTGTTCATATCAAAGAGGACAATGATCATTGTTTTATGAATTCCAGAAAACAGATAATGGAGCCCTGCTTTTGGGGAAGAGCATGCACTGCACAGCTGTTTGCTGTTCATCTCGTCTGGAGAAGCACTTAGTTTCATATCCATACAAGAAACATATCACAGAATTTCTGGAGAAAGCTGCATTCACTGCTGTTTACTGTCTGCAAACAAGAACCAGATGAAACAGTTTACACTAACAGAGAAAAATAGCAGGCAGTCTGTGAATTAGTGACTAGCTGCAACTTGCAGTTCCTCTCAAGCCATTGATCCATCAAAGCTGTTGCTAACTACAGTGATGAAGACAATCTGCTGATTCAACTCACCAGAATATGATGATGCTTTGCAGGCCCTGAAATGAACTTTCTGAGCCAGAGTGCCAAATCTACTCACAGTTGGAAACTCTTTCATGTCCTGGTAGAACTCAATAGCTTATAGAACGTACAGCAGTCATGAATGATGATATTCTGGATCGATCCTTGTTGATGCCATCTGACCCACAAATCCCACTACTAACGTCTACACCGTCGGGCTTCAAGATAGTCAGAGCTTCAGAAACGTTCTCAGGGTGTATCCCTCCTGCTAAGAGCCAACCATGCTTGCTTCTAATTTCTGGTAACTTGAACTCAGACCAGTTAAACCCCTTGCCACTGCAAACAACATTAGCTTTCAAGATTCGGCGTATGAACATGTAAACTATGTGCATTCAATTCCAGTTTACCTGCCCCCTGTTGCACTATCGACAAGAATCCAGTCGACCAAAGAACACTCTTCCTCTGAAACTTGATTTAGAAGATCACCATCCTTGTTCGCGTGAAGAACATAGATTATTCGCCTAGCTTGTACTAGTTGTTGAAAAGCTGCCCTTGAGCCATTCCCGTGAAGCTGCATATAGGGCAGGATGAAACATTTACATGGCAATCAGAGGCTATGAGTATTAACAGAAGTTGGATCGGATCATGTACCTGTACAAATTCAAGATCAGCTATGTCTGCAGCTCTTGCTATTGTATCTGCATCATCGTCGACGAATACACCAACAGGCTGTGCACCATTTGCTCTTGCGACTTTCGAAATTTCTTTTGCAACGGAAGATGAAATCGAACGTTTGGAGTTGGGCCACAGAATCATCCCGATAAAATTAGCTCCAGCTTCTGCAGCCATTGCAGCATCTCTAGGCGATGTTATTCCACACATTTTAACTAATGGTGGCTTCTTGTCGTGTAAAGCAGACGTGCAAGTGCCTCTGTTCCTTGAGCAACACCTAATTTTCAACAGGTTCAGTCTTTCGACGTTTATACCTGTACCTGCCATGAATCAAGATCCTTACAGTTTACAAAGTCATTATCATCAATTCGGCGAAACCCGAAACTGGTAATCAACATTAACGAGTTACAAAAACCAAGACTAACCCATCTTTAAATGTGACAACTCTACTCAATTCAATTCAACAAACTAAATTACAGGTCGTTTTCCAGTCTGGCTTTGGAAGGAGGAATTGAGCAATTCCGGTGGAACTGCCAACTCCCCGACAATGAAATTCTATTGGATTTTTCAATTCCTCAAGAAATCCATTTCCACTACTTCAAACAAGAGAAACCAGGAAGCAGTAAGGCCATTGTTGTCTGAAGCAGTTAAAAATCACAGACACAGTCTGAATGCTGCTGCACAAACATGAATCTTTTGTCTACTTCCAGCACTATTACAGAGGTCATAACGATTCTTAAAACTGCATAACGAATCCATGATCTTCATCACGAATACATAACTGAAACTGAATCCCATAATGTAGCTAGACACAACAACGAAATGGGTTTTAGGTTAATGAGTGAAACTGAAAATCAAAGCGAGAGAGTTCACTCATAATCTCTACGAGGAAATTAAACAGAGGCGACGAATGCATTGTTACGATTACAAACGAAATAGATGTAAGTAAGGCATACCCGTGATCATTTTGAAACTCTTCGGATTCAAATTCCTGAGGCGACTGGAAAAGAGGAAAAGATAGAGAAGGATGATGAATGAATGACCGAATTCTGCAACTGGAATGAAGGAACTGGTCAATTTATTTATTTGGGCCGGGTTTTGAACTAATCTTCAGAAGCCCATAATTTGAACAAATCTGAATCTTGGAGTTGGAGCCCAAGTTGAAGAAGACTGGCCTCTCCTAATGGCCCAATAGGAAAAATATGAGTATTTTATCGTGGAATTGTCGTGATTTCGGTTGATGAGTTGAAAAAATTAGACAGACGATTTTAATTTTGTTTTCTGCTTCTTTGTGAGATTCATGCAACTAATGAAGATGTTAGAGAAAAATTGTCTTCAGTTAATTTTCGTAATTTTGAACATGTAGCGGGTGGAGGAACGAAAGGTGAAATTGTGCTGGCATGACAAGGGTGATTATTGTATACAAATTATCTTCTCGTACTCTATTTCATTTTGTATGGAGTGTGAGGAAATACAGAGTAATTTTTTTTTTCGTAGACAGTTCCTCGCAGAGAAACCAAGACGGCAAACACAAACAAAGAAAGAACATTAAGTCCCAACCCAGGAGGTCATGTCTACCTCAATGACCCTTGAGAGGTTAGTCAGGGTCATATGAGCCACGTAATGGGCGGTCCCATTACCTAAACGACAACCATCTGGAAGCACCATAAAAAAGCAAGAATTCTCATTCAAATGATCTCTCTTGTAAAAAAAAAAAAAAAACTTTCTAATTGAGCTTTATTTATCAACAAAAATAAATAAATAAATTCTTCATCTTCAAGGTCCAAAATAAATAAAGAAATTCATAGAAAAAAAAATCTCAATTATGGCTTTCAGCCATAGATGTAAGATTATGATTTCAAAGGTTTGGAATTTGTTTTCAAAACGTCAAACCATCACTAATATTTGTCTATCCCCAACTTTGAAACTAAATTCAAGGCCTCCTGCGGTTTGTCCTCCTGCGGTTGGGTCAGTGTCGTATTTATATCTTGTCATTTGTATACGTGGATATATAGGTCGTTTGCAAAAGTCGCTCAGATGAGGCCACATCACCTTAGTATACTTGAGATAATCCTAAAAGAGGCTAGGGTTAATTTTGGGCGGACCTCCCTTTTGCTCCTTGTTAAGCTGCTACTGGGAACTCGAGATGTGTCAAGGGTTAAGTGATATGTACCCTAGGTATTGACTTTCGGGACCCTACATGTTGACTTGAATTGTTCCTTTGGGCCGACTTCCCTAACCAAGCAAGCACGCAAAACATCCCCTATACTTCTTCTAGCATCCCTTCACTTCAATATGCTCTCGTAGTGACCCCATTCATTCAGTCCATCGCCACAATCAGCCCATCAATTTTCCCCAAGTCCATTGCCTAACCACGTTACGAAACAGACTTCATAAGAATCATCCATCGCCCGAAAAGGAACCACCAATGAATGAACAAACATCATGAATTTGAAATGTACCAAATATTGTACAACTATCTCGTATACCAAACTTGCATTTAACTAATTTTCACGTAACAAGAAGCAAAGCGAAAAGGCAAAAATAAATTAAAAACAAAAAAAGAAAATAATTGGTCGGTCCACTATGAAGATAAAGCGGGGCCCACAATACTCTGCCAGCGCACGCCTACTCAGTGGACATGAAAGATGGGCCTATTATTTGTGGACTTCCTTTTTTTTTTTAATTTTATTATTTGTTTTACTTTTTGGTCCCTGGCCTGGGTGGGCGGCTGGGCCTACCAATGCAATCAGTTCTCTAAAAATAACAATTTAACCCCTCAACTTTTGCCAAATTATCAGGTAGCCCCTAAACTATGAATTGATCTGTTTACCTTCTCCTGCTTTAACTACTTTGCATTTTGGGTCCTTCTGTTGTAACGTTATTTATGCTTAATTAATCTGCATTCAACACATCATGCCAGCTCTTATAACCATGTATTTGCTTAATAAGCAGTTTTAACTGGAAATACAAATTTATATATATATAATTAAATGCACGGATAAAACATGTGATTTCAATGCTCTTCATATTTTACCATATTCTTCGTGAGACCAACTCTTCGTCTCTTACTTCTGATATCTCTCTTTGTTAGTGTGCGGATGTAACGTTAAGAATACGAAAGTTAGAATGAAAATACTCAAACGGTAAAGTGATTTAAGTATGAGAGGCTATTTGTTAAGTTGGTAAAGTAGGGGCGGAAAAGTGTTGTTTTCCATTATTACCAATATTTTCTTCTTTAATATTAATAAAGGAGGAAGCATCTGGCCACCATCGCCCAGGTCATGGCCGGTCCAATTATTCATTATTTTCTAACCTATTCTCATTTATTTATTTATTTTATTATTATTATTATATGTAGTGAATAAAAATCATGGTAGGAAATTTCCTCCTCCCCGCCTCCGGTTGACCTGAAGGCGGCTCTGCCAACACACACGGTGGCTCCACCACCGCAACTTCATTTCTCCCCACCGCCGGTAGCCTTACAATTCTTAGGCTCTTATTTTGACTTGTGAGCATGAGAGTTTGGACATACTTGTGTTTTTCGTCATTAAATTAGAATATTTATTTTACTGTAATTTAATTATAAGAAAATTGATAATTTAAATAAAATTAAAAGTCTTGTTATCCACGATATATAACACACCGCAATGAAAGACTATTTATAAGAAAAAAAAATCAAATTTCAAATGTCGTAAGAGATTCAAAATCATGGGTTCGGAAAGAAATGAGTTAGTTACATATTCAATTCCCCCATAATTCAGTGGGTTATTTGTCGCAGAAAAAACAAGAAATGTAACAATACTGCTGAAATTGGTTAATTCCAACTCTCAAATCCGTGGTAGAAAACAAGAACATAGATTTCTTTAAAGTTCATTACGAGAGTTCTCAATTCAAAGATCGACTAGATTGCTAAGTCTGCTCGATCCCACTGCCTCCAGTCTCATTGACTTAACGATTTTAACAATTTTTTTTTTTCAGGTTCTGAAATTTCTTAGAACCATTGGATTGTGAATGAATTCACAATCAATCTAACGACCGAGATAAGTTTCGACACCCGACTATTGAGCCAAATTTTGTAGACTAGCAAGGGTATGATTACAATTATTATCCATTCAAAAACTTCCAACTCATTAGTCAGTTTTGTAGGACCAAGATCAACGTCATCTAGAACGACTTGGAACAAATTAATTAAACTGCAATTGTTGGACCAAATCCAAACCCGTTTTATTAACACCATTGAAGAAGAAATAAACAGTCAAACGAGGAAGAACACAGTTTACACAAAAAGAAACCTTCCTTCTCTTCTCCGTTTTCATTGAACAGATTACAGAGAACTGAAACAAACCACTACAAGTTCATAAAAAAAAAAATTATAATTATATTGAAATAATTAAAGAATATAATTCCTTATTCTTTGCACCTAAGTTTTTGATCCTAGTTTCTCAGAGACTATAAATACAATTAGTAAATAGGAATTACTAAACAATAATGTATAAATTTGAAGAAAGGCTCTGTCAGAGGATTGATTGATCATCAACTCATGCCACCATCTGCTCCTGTTCCATGTACATCTGCTCCATCCATGGCGGAATGGACTCACGAACTCCATTCACATGGTTGTGACGGTTCTCCGGAGCATCTTTAACTAATGAATTCACCCACGAAACATCCGGCTCCTGCCCGTTCGACATCGCTACATCTGCAGGTCTCGTTACGGGGCTGCTGCTGCTGTTGTTGTTGTTGTTGTTGGCTCGGAATCCAAACGAAGCGGACCGCTTGAGCTTGTTCAGCTCATCTCCTTGCATTCCCCAGTCGAGTTTCCCACCTGGGGATCCCCAATTGGAAGACATCATGGAGACTGAATTTGCTGCTGCGGTGACACCAAGACGGTTGACTGATACTGCTCCGCGGTCGATGAAGCTCTGGCTACGGTTTGAGAACGCTGAGGACCTGGAGTTCATCAGGGATGCAGCTGAGGATTCGAAGCCGTAGGATGGTTGCTTCCTGACTGGGGAGGATGATAGGTTGGAGGGGAAACTTGAACGGAGTTGGTTCACGTTTTGGCGGATTTGAAGGCCGGTTGGAGACTGCTGCTGCTGCATCTGCAATGGTGAGAACAAGGAAGGATCGAGGGATCTGAATGCGTCGTCGAGGTTAGTTGGCTTCATATCTCCCATCCTGTTGTAGTCCTGGCTCCAGCGGGTTGGGGACGAGAGCCCGGATAACTCGTCGATCAGCTGCTGTTGCTGCATCTGGTTGTTATGGTTCTCGAATCTGAGTAATTCCAGCTCTAAATCGAAATCTCTTGCACTCATGGCAGTCTTCAACCTGCTTCCTGGAAGCTGTAGAGCGGGCGGTGTGAAGTTGATTTTGTTTTGCCACATTCCCCCGCTCTTCGGGGAAGAAGAAGCATGGGGTGACATCGGAGGAGTGGAGACGGTGGTAGGTAATGGCAAAGACGTCGAACCAAGAGACAACGGGCTCAAAGATGCCATGTCCATCGCACTGGCAGCGGAACCAGACCTCGGAGAAGGCATTGCTGAACCTGTGGAGGCATACACCGGGCGCAACTCCTCAGGCTTGTGGGCAAAGAAACAGACTTTCCTCGCACAACCAGTCTCGTCTTTACAAAGCCTTGTGCGATACTGAGCAGGGTGCAGCCACGACTCGAACACACCATGAGCGTATTCGCAGGAATCACCCTTCTGGCACGATCCCTTGCGGAATTCAGGACACGGGACGCAGCTGTAAGGGTATTTCCTGGGGTCTCTTCTCCTTGCGTTCTCCCCCGGGTGGACAAACGGGCACTCGGTCCAGTCGTGAGAGTACGCCCTAGAGCAAGGCTTCACCTTGAAGGAATACATTCTGAACTCATCACTACCATAAACTCCAGTGTTGATATCAGGCAGAGACACATCAATAGGATACTCTTTCCTCTCAATCCCTTCTTTAGCAAACTGAGGCAAAGCTATAAGCTTCTCTTCCTCATCTTCACTCAAACTCTCACCCTTGAGCAGCGACTCGATCAGCTTCTTCCTCGAATTGCAAGGACACTTCAACGAGGGAGCAAACAGATCCTCCGGTTTGTTCCCGTTAGCATCGAGACAATCAGCATCAGCAGAGGCATCAAGCAAGGCCTTGACGATAGCAACCGAGGAGCTCGAACCACCAGCAACAGCACAGTGAAGAGCAGTGACCATATCCGAACCACACGCCCTATTCACATCAACTTTACCAGTCCCAATGATGTAGCTCAACACATCAGTACTTCCAAACATGGCAGCGATCATAAGAGGCGTTCTCTCCTCGAAACCCATCTTCCTCGAGCCAATCCTTCTTCCATACCAACAGCTTGCTTCATCCACATCCAACCCTTTCCCTTCAACCTCACTTCTGAATGATACAAGATCTCCACAGGCAGAAAGCTCGAGTAAAACTGAGCATCTGCTGGCTTTCTGCCTGAAGGATTGTTCTACCACCATGTTGATTGTAAACTTAGAAAGTTAAGTAATCCCTGCAAAATCAGTCGAAAACTTATATGAGGAACGCTTTCAATAAACTACATAACAGCAGTTATCAGGCCACAAGTAACTAATTATATAGCAGCAAGACGAATTTATGAATCCAGATTAGCCATAGCTACAAAGTCATAACCAGAAACACCTAAAATTAGGAAAAATGAAAACCCTTAATCCAGAAGGTTCTAATATTGGCAGAACAAGCTAAACCAGAACCAGAAAACCAATCGTTCTCCTAATCTCATCCCTTCCTAAACCTAATCTTCCCACCCACCTAAAAACCAGGAGCCCAAGAAGAAGAAAAATCCCAAAAGGAGGCAAACCTAGAAGTCAAATCAAGTCATGGAAACATCAATCACAAGCTTTCAACCCTAACATTAAAAACCCATCAAATTAAAACAACGAATCAGTCAATCCGAGGCAAACCCAGAACGAAAAGCTACAAACACTCCACCAAATTCAAACCTAGAAAGGAAAATTAAACCAACTGATGCTTACCTAGTCTGTGAGTAAAATCAAAGTCTCAGGGTTTCTTCAGCTGGTTGAATTGAAGAGATCGGAAATAGATAAATATAGAGAGAGAAGTCTGTGTGTGAAGGTTTGAGAAAGAATGATGAAGTGAGAGATGCAGGAGCCTCTGTGTATTTATCTATGGTGGAAGGAAGGAGGGAGGAAAGTCGGGACTTTTCTTCTGTGCTATCTTTTTTTGGCCTTTGCTTTCTGCTATTGTGCGCACCTTTCTTTTTTTTTCTTTTTTTCTTTTTAAAAAGAGTCAAAGTCAAACTTCAGAGGAAGGAAGGCCCAATTGCGCTCCCCTTTCATAATGTTGTTCAAATGTAACTGAAATGAAATGTAAATGAATCATAAATGCAATAGAGATTTTTTTTGCCGTTTTTCCTCGGCGTGGGTCCCACTCGAACCGCCTCAACGAGTAATCCGTCAGCTGCGACCACTGTGACTTAGCTCTTGTTTTTTACTCTAATTTTTTATAAGAGTATTTATATTACTTTCTAATTAAATTTTATTATATAAGCATAATTAGGGTCGGGAGTGAATCCGTATGAGTTTCGGAGTACTCTAACCTGTGCGGGTTTAGGGTACTTGAAATTTGTTTGAATTTGGGATTTAATCAAAGATTAAAGAGTTAGGATACCCGTAACCTGTTCGGGTTAAACTTGAACTACCCGAGCCGTATCAAAATACCTGAAAGCCCAAAAAAGCTTGTTAAAAAGTTATAATGAATTGGGCTCAAATGGAAATGGGTTGCGGGCTAAGGGTTAACTAATTTTTAAAGTAGTAAGTATGCCGTTCATGCCTTACACAGTCATGTTCAAAGGGGGCAAAGAACGACCGAAGACTTTCCAACTAAGTAACTAACATGCATTTGTTGCACTAGATGACCAATATTGAGATAATTCAGCAATAATAGGAGTTGTTACGTTGTTGATGTTGGTAATTAATGACGCACAAGCAAGGTTTTCACAACCGGACCGGGGTTAAAGCCGACAAAGTCAAGGGTTCCGGATTTAATGGGGAAATCGAGAATGAACCGGGATCAAACCAAGTTTTTTCGGTGCTAGAGAGGTGGTCGGCTCACTGTCAAACTGGTCAAACCGGTCGGCGCGATCCAGCATTAACAACAGACTATCATTTGTGTCTCAAACATGAGCACTTGTTACGCTGCTAACTACCCTCAAAATTTATGGATTCTCTTTGGGGGTGCTAACAACTAAATTTACTCAAGTTTGGATATCCGTCCGTGGTATCCGACCCTGTTCCACGTTCTATCCATAACCCGAAAGAGTTTGAATTTTAGAATGAATTTCACGTCGTTCTTAAAATCGGGTACCCGAACCCGCCCGATTCCCCAACTCTAAAACCATTATCTGCGTTTTAATGGCTAAGAAAGGGGAACAAGGAAGATGATGACGTGTTTAAAAAAAGAAACATTCCAACTTGGTGGTCTCTAATGCTCTTACTCAATTTTCTCCTTTAGTCCTCTAAATTTCCCTTATTTGCCATAATGCCCCCTGATTTATCCACTATTTGCACCACTGGCCCCTCCCCTCAGCCCAAAAACGCGCACATACTGAAAACGCGTTTCCAAAAATTTGCTTTGTTTTAGGGACGCTGCTTTTCTTTTGTTCTTTTGTTCATTTTTTGTGTGTTTGCTCTCTAATTTGTAGTTTAGAGATTATATGATCTTATCTTATTTAAATGGTTAATTAATCGTGGTAGTTGACTTGTATTTGAATTGTGATTAGATATTTAATTGTACTTAAGAGTGTTTGTTGTTTGTATACTGTTCCGTGTTTACTAATTGTATTACTTGTGATGATGAAGTTACATCTAGGGGTTGTTCGGCATAGGGGAGTGAAAGTTTAGAGGAAGTATGACAATTAGAAAACACGGGAGAAGTGTTTGTTAAAATTTGAAGAGTATATTAGTGTTATCTTATTTGGTATGTGTTTCAGTCTGGTCGTTTGGCACAATAGAAGGAAGCTACCTTGTGGCTTAGGTAGGCTTGAAGTCATCTTGTATATGAGGGTGTGTTAGATATTGAGTATAGTGAACGTACCGAGGGAATGTTTCCTGCCAAAAGTGTCAAAAAATGTATGCAGTGGAGTATATATATGGTTGTACTTATAATATGAGCGATAATGTTAGCGACTCCTTCCCATTGGCTGAGTGTGCAGAGGCGAATACCGTCGTTGATGAGGCTTTGCACATCCAGATCTCGCCACTTGCCCGCTCGTTAGGGTTTTTAGGTAGGCCTCCGTTGTTGGGCCTTTTGGAGGCCTTTGTCGCCTCTAATCTTCGCTGGTTGTATGGCTCTTTGTTGAGCCTCGGGCTTATAGCTTCTTGGGTCCTTCCTTTGGGGTCGCTTGTCTCTAGCTGGTCTTCCCCAACGGGGTCATCAGTATGTATATTTAGTAAAGAAAATAACAGGAAAGTAATTAAGTACAATGAAATTCATAATTTTGTTTATAGAAGTAAGAAATTTCACATTTTAAGTAGAATCATGAATTTTTTTGTATCTTACTCATTAAAAAAATCCCTTAAAAAAGAAAAAATAAATAATTTTATGTAGTAGTTATTTATATAATTTGTAATTTTAAATTTATAAATACATTAAAAGAGATTCCTTTTTTCAGTTGACACATCAACAATTTTTCAAATTCTTTCTCTCCCCGTAATTTTAGGAATTGGTCCAATAAAAACCTGTTTTAAAAAAAAACGAAATTTCTTATTTTTCCGCTAAAATATAGCAAGTTACTTGAAATTAACGGTTTGGCAAATTTTTTTGGTTAAGTTTTTTTTATGACGCATTTTTATTTTATTTTATTGGACCACGTTTATTAACGTAGACGATATATAACTTTAGTAGTTTAATCATTTAGTAGTTTGATTATTCACACTCTTTTCGTATTGTAACAAATTATAATTGGGATAATTTTTATCAAATAATTAATATATATATTAAAAAGAAAAATATAGAAGCTAATAAAAAATCTAGGCTTGACAATGGGTATCCACGGGCGTATCCATTACCTACCCGTTTATTAGAAACGGGTATTATTCGTACCCTTGATGAGACTAAACGGGTACAAATTCAAACTATCCCCGCCCTGGAATGGGTATCGTGTGAACCCCAAATCTCTTTGCATCTGGATTGCAAAGAGATTTTCAAGATGTATCTACGATTTTCAGAGCATTAGATTTTTTAGGGGGAACGAAGTACTACTTAATCGATGAATTAAAGTGAAAAAATGAATGACTGGATGAGAAATTGAGTCTGGACTGTTAAACATAGATGATATATTGTGGCTAATACAACATCACTTCATATCGGGTATCCATCAAGTTGGGTATGGGGCGGATACCTTCAACCCGTCCCTACCCGTTACTCGCTCTAACTTGGTATTGGATTTGGCTATACATACCCGTTCAGCGGGTAATCCCCACCTAAATCAATATAGTTTTGGGTGGGTACCCAGTTTCCATATACGAATTGTGATGCCTAAAAAAATTTAACTATATATTTAAGTAATCTAACTCAAGAATCCTACAAAATGTCGGCTAATGGGCCGATGATAATCTAGTTATTATTAAGAGGTTGGATATTTTGCAATTTCAATGAATAATGACTCATCCTTCCACTTATCTCTTTCATGTCTCTTTCCTCCCCCACTTTCTTTTCTTCTTTTTATTATTATTATTTTTTAATAATTCTTAAATTTCATTTATTTAATACATACAATAAGAAATGGCCCTACCCACTATTTTTTTCCCTTACATTTAACACATGCATAAATTTCCACAAAATTAATTAATATTTGATAAACTGTACAATTTGGATAATCATGTTGTTTAAATGATTAATTATATCCATTTTTAACAAAAAAAATTATTTCTATTTTTTTATGACTACTACGTATTTTTTTTTTCATCACATGATAACACGATTAACTTGGTAGACTATCGAAAGAAGTACACAGGAAAATTTGTAAAACAAAATGAACCGAGATATATAAGGGATGACACTCTCTCTGTCGAAACAAATAAGAGAAGACCAACAAATTGGTCAATTAGTTACATATATAACTATTCAATAAAATAAAGATGTTTGAATGACTCGAAGAAGCCAACGCACGCATCTCCTTCTTTGTTGTCAAGATCCGTTACGTCTCAAGCGCTCGAGTTGTTGGGAGAGAGTTTTGAATGGATCTTAAACGTCCCCCCGCAAACGAAATCTCTCATAAGAGTTGAGGATAACACAGCTTTTGGTACTGAATGAATCTTCTACTGTTTACTAACATTTGTCCCACGGATGAGCATTTCCGCTGTCATCGGGTGAGCCCTCTTGTACCACCATCTACATCTCTCTCGCCAAATACGACTAATGACAGCATTCCATTAAAACACAAAAATTTATCAACCTGTTACACAATGAACCAACTACAAACACTATATATATATCTCACTCAAACTGTAAAACTTGAACAACAACACGAAATATACCCAATAGTAGGGATTGATTCAGTCATTAACCGATCAAAATCGGTAACCAACTCCCAATAAGCTTTAACCGATGACCGAGCAAGCAAAAACTTCAAAATTCCATAGACCAATATGCAAATTCCTTGGACAAGTGGAGATCCAAGGTCCATTATTTGTTTTGGATTGTTCTTCATCGAGTCTTTGCAGCTGGATTTCATAGTTTGTTTTACAAGGAGATTAATTAGATAATTAACCTAAGTTTTGTGATTAGCTGTCTTGACGTTCAGTCCTAATTAAATCCTAATTGTTTAATTAAGTTCCCTAATTGCAAGATTGGGTATTTTCTAATTTTCTTCTTCCTTTGACCTTGTTTCTTTTACTTCTGTTTCAACGGTTGTTCACAACACAAAAACTTGGACCAACTTTAAAAAATGACTAATTAATATGGGATTAACAATTTTTTTTGGTTGTAGTACTTTTGGGCGAGAGTATGCTATAGACCGTGAACTAATCTAGGAGATACAAAATAAAAGAAAAAAGGAAAGGTGAAGAGGGAGGGAGGTTTGGAGGGGGAACTTGAATCGAGTAATGACTTATCCTCGAATAGAGGATAGCTATTATTATGCCCTATTCAACGAGAATGTGCCCTTATTAGCGAAAATGAGCCCTTATTGACGAGATTATGCCTTATTAATATGGGATTAACAATTTATTCATAATAAAATTAAAATTGACGTCCATAATTAGAAAAAAAAATGAAAATGAAATGAAAATTTGACATCCATGTGTAGTTTGGACTAATTTTAACCCATAAATTTTGAAATTTCAACTAATGAAAGAATTGGATTCTTTTACAAGCCGTTTGGTTGATGGAATTGGGTCCGAGAATTGAGACCCAATTCCTGATCTATTAGGAATTGACTCAAATAATTGCACTACAATTCTCATTGGGGCGGGAATTGAAATCCAATTCTCAAACCCAATTCCATCAACCAAACCACCCCTTATAGAAAAGTTAGAAAAGTTCATGTTGCCAAACAAAAAATGGGCTTGCACATCCTGGTGGAGGCCCATTAGTAGACCTATGATTAAGGCCAGCCCAAGTCCAAACGCGTTCTTATTAAGCCTCGTTATCCTCCTAAGTGTGGGCCGAATTGAAATGGGCTTGCATTTCTGAAATAGTTATGCATTCATCTTAAGGTATCCATTCAAGTCGCGAGAGACGTCTGAGAGCTTGTCGTGCCACACAATGAGCAGCTCTGTTTACCGTACGAGGAACAGTGAGCAGCTGGATGAACGAAGAGGAGCTCAAGAGAGAAAGGATGCCGAACACAATGATGTCACCTCGACGAGAAAAAAACATCTCAAGGACTGAAGTTGCGTCACCTTCAATGTCTAAGTCGGTACTAATCTTCTAATCTAAAATATTTGACACAGTTATCGAGTACTAGGTAAAGAATCTAAAAGTAATAATATTATAATTTGTCAATCTTACAAGTTGACTTTGTAATTTATCAACTTAGTCAAATGAGGTCGGTCAGAAAGGACAGAGGAACATTATTCAGATCCTCGGAAGTTTCTGCAGATTCATGTACTACTAGAATTGCGGCTAGTGGATTTAAATCAAGACGGAATTCAGTCAACGATTCACCAAATCAAGTCAACTTTTTCCATGAAAGATTGTAAGCCACTCCCTATATAATCATCTGTGTGAAATGGGCTAATTCCAGTTGACTGCTTAGTCAATGTCGTACTATGATATTTCAGCTCTGGATTTCAGAACTAATCCCTATAAAGAATGGTTCTTTTGCTTCAACCAATATCCTTCATAGCTATCTCCTTCTCAATCTGCACTTTTTTTCCAGATGGGTTCAGGAAATTTATGGCCATTTCTGGCTATAGCTTTCCACTTATGCTTCTCTGCAACTGAAGTTGCAGCTTCTGGTTTTACAGGCAATGAGACAGATCGTCTATCTTTGCTTCATTTCAAGTCCATGATTTCTGCTGACCCATTGGGAGCTTTGAGCTCATGGAATGAAACAACCAACTTCTGCAAATGGCATGGTGTTACTTGCAGCACAAGGCACCATAGAATCACGGTCCTTGACCTGCGATCACTACAGCTCTCGGGTTCAGTTTCTCCGCAGATTGGCAATCTGAGCTTCCTGAGGGAGCTCTATCTTGTTAACAACAGCTTCACCGATGAGATTCCCTTTCAAATTGGCGGTCTCCGTAGACTGGAGAGGCTAGTTATTCTCAATAACTCTTTCAGTGGCGAGATCCCATCGAGCTTGTTTAACTGCTCGAATCTTGTCATGTTCAATGCTGCTAACAATCTGCTGGTGGGATCGATACCGTGGGAGATTGGTTCGTTGATGAATCTGCAGAACTTTGTTGTGAGCTTCAACAGATTGACAGGAAGCATTCCTGCTTCTGTGGGAAATCTGTCATCTTTGATGGTGCTTTCTGCAAGCAACAACCAATTGAATGGGGAAATTCCAAGCTCTTTGGGACAGCTGAAGAACCTCAGTATTTTGTACCTTCCTATGAACAGTTTGTCTGGTGTGATCCCTTCATCAATCTACAATCTTTCTTCTTTGACATATGTCTACTTTGGATTCAACCAACTCCGCGGAAGTCTTCCCTCCGAATTGGGAATCTCGCTCCCGAATCTCCAGAGCTTCGATGTTGCTCTCAACTACTTGACTGGTAACATTCCTGCTTCGTTGTCAAATGCATCAAATTTAGAGCAACTTCAGCTTCAAGGGAACGGATTCACAGGACGATTCCCCGATATGGGGAGTGCTCGTAACCTTCTACGCTTGATCGTCAACAACAACTCTCTCGGTACTGGTGCAGAAGATGATCTGAGCTTCGTTTCTTCCTGACGAATGCCAGCAGTTTACAAGTCTTGGTCATAGATCAGAACAACTTTGGAGGTAGCTTGCCTTCACATGTAAGCAACTTGTCTGCCTTGCAGATTCTGTACATAAGTGGTAATAAACTATCAGGGGAGCTGCCAACTGAGTTGCAGAATCTCAGAAACTTGCAGAGGCTTGTGGCATTCGACAACGGTTTCTCAGGTACCATCCCAACCACCATTGGAAAGCTTGAGAATTTAGAGGAGCTTGATCTAAGTAACAACAGTTTCACTGGGAATTTGCCATTCTCAATTGGGAACTTAACCAGGTTACTGGAACTGAAACTGGCAAGGAACTATCTCCATGGAGAAATCCCTTCCACCATTGCAGACTGCAAGAGATTGATAACTGTGGATCTTTCTCATAACAATCTCAGTGGTGCAATTCCTGAACAAGTTATGAGTCTTGTTTCCTTGTCAGTTTTCTTCAACTTGTCTAACAATAATCTGAGTGGTTCCTTGCCAACTGAAGTAGGGAATCTGAAGAACTTGGGCGCATTGGATCTATCTCGTAATATGTTGTCAGGAATCATTCCAGCTAGTCTTGGAAGTTGTGTCAGGTTGGAATCGGTGAACTTGCGAGGAAATCGCTTACAGGGAGCTATTCCTTCTTCTATGAGTTCATTGAGAGGTATTCAGCAGCTGGACATCTCAAGCAATAACTTATCAGGTCAAATACCGAAACTTTTCGAAAGCATGAACTTATTGCAGCTCTTGAATCTATCTTACAACGATTTCGAAGGCGAGGTTCCAAAAGGAGGAATCTTTACAAATGGGAGCATCATTTCAGTTGTTGCAAATAGCAAACTCTGTGGTGGTATAGCTGATCTCAATCTTCCTCCTTGTAACTTCAGAGAAGAAAAGAAGACATTAAGTCATAAGTGGAAGAAGATCGTCATATCGACGATATCGAGTTTGTTTCTCTTGGCCTTGATAGCTTCTTGCTTGGTTATCTTCTGGATCAAAAAGAGAGGCAAAGAACACACAGTTTCAGCTGGTGATCCACAGTTGCAAATGTCCTACCAAAGGCTCTACAAAGCCACAGACGGTTTCTCCTCGTCGAATTTGGTTGGTGTGGGGAGCTTTGGTTCTGTATACAAGGGAGTACTTGACGAAAATGAAACCGCTATTGCTGTTAAGGTATTCAACCTTGAGCGTCGTGGAGCTTCCAAGAGTTTCATGGCAGAGTGTGAAGCTCTGAAGAACATCAGGCACAGAAATCTGGTTAGGATCGTGACCGTGTGCTCAAGTGTTGACTATCAAGGGAATGATTTCAAGGCTCTGATATACGAGTTCTTCGCTAATGGAAGCTTGGAAGAGTGGCTGCATCCGGTGCAAAGTGTTGATGGGGAACCTCCTAAGATGTTGAAATTCCTCCAAAGGCTGAATGCTGCAATCGATATAGCTTCTGCAGTCGATTATCTTCACCACCAATGTGGAACACCTATTGTCACTGTGATCTCAAGCCTAGCAATGTTCTCCTTGACGAGGACACAGTCGCTCATGTTGGCGATTTCGGATTGGCAAGAATCCTTGTACCACCATCTTCAACGACTGACCAGATCTCATCGACCTCCATTGGCGTTAAGGGAACTGTCGGCTATGCTCCTCCCGGTAAGTTTTGCAAGAAAGATCATATACAATTTCATCTGCTATCCCAACAACTCGATTTATTGAGATGCAACTGTTCATGTTATTGCAGTATATTGAACTGATATACTACTTCTGCACATTGCAGAATACGGCATGGGGAACGAAGTGTCGATACAAGGTGACGTGTACAGTTATGGAATCCTCCTGCTTGAGATGTTCACAGGAAAGAGGCCAACTGATGAATCTTTCAAAGAAGGTTTAAACCTTCATAGCTTTGTTAGAAGAGCTTTATCTGAACATCTGGTAGCAGAAGCTGTGGATCCTGTTCTACACAATGAGCTAATTGTTCTACACAAGGATAGAAGCAGCAGCAGCAGCAGATCTGCAGAAGAAACCACCAGCAAGAACAAAGATGGAATACCAGAGGAGGTTGTGATCTCCATTCTGAAAATTGGAGTCATCTGTTCTTCAGATTTCTCACAAGACAGAATTAGCATTACTGAAGCTTTAGCTAGACTTGTGACTTTAAGAAAACCACTTCTTGTTTAATTTTTTGTGTGCTAAAGCAATAGCTTTAGTTCCCAGAATTAATGTTTACTCTGAACTAAGAGTGTCTAGATTCCTCGGAATCCGGAATACTTGTTGTTAAGATTAATTAATTAACATGGTTCTTTTTATGCATAATCTAACTCGTTTTGTTGTTCAAAATGAAAATTAATGGCTTAGCCAAAACTTATAGGTTCATCATTTAACGTCAAACAATCCCCTTTCCCTAGGATTTTTTTTAGTTATGATGATGCACGATCTACCGTCCTTCTTAACTATAGCTTTTAACTATAGCTTCTACGAAAAAAAAAAATTAATTCATATATCTGATTTGTCATGCGAGTATCCGAATAAGAAACTAAAATCACATACGTTAGTCTCTCTTCGGTGACATCTGGATGGCGCGACATTGCTTGGTGCGCGCCGTGCTGACAAGATTTCACTTGGCTCATTGTGGAAAAAGTATTGCCGGAATGACCACACTATTACAATTGCAAATAAGTTAGTGACAGTTATGTTACAAATTAAAGATTAATGACCACTTTGTTACAACCCTATATGTTAATGACCAAAATGGATATTAAGCCCGACCCTTATCCATCATCCATATACCTCTTATGTCATAATCACTCCTCTATCTATCCATCTTTTATCAATCAAATCCCTTTCATGACTAAGATGTACACTAAGCATTATTGAACATGGGAAAAGGATTGTTTTGTACTTTTTACACAATTGATTAAACCATACTATTCCTCAATTGACAAATAATAATAAAAACTACCTCATAGCAACATGATTTGACAAACGGATTAACGACTAATAAACCACACGTTTTATTCATCTCGGGGATTTCAAAGCTTCTACTTGCGACTTGCCGCATGGACCCTTTGTTCTTATGTATAGTCTGTACTGGTCGAATGTCATTGGTGTGTACAACGAAGGTCTCTCGTTGGTCACAAGCTCTTTCACTGGTTCGATCGGGATGTCGCTCTTTGGATTGTAGAAGAATGCGAGCGAAACTCTTTCCATTGCGGAGTTCACTATTACTCTATGTTCCACACTTTTGTAAATCGCATTGCTCAATACCTAATCGGGAAAAATAACCACAGTATAATCAGCATCCCAAGTATGTATACAAGCTGCATGGTTTTATAATTTTGTATTCAAAATTACGTAATAATGTAACGTCAGTGATACGTAATATAGTAGAAACTAATAATTTCAAGTGATGATTGATGAAGGTATATTATTATTTTAACTTTATAATTAAATTATGAAAAGCAATTAATTGATCACATGTTATAGATGACCAATTCAAAGAAAAGTGCTAATAATATAATATGAGTTGACAAGTCATAAGATATTATAATGTTAATTAGTGGGGGGAGGACTTTGCAAAGAAATAATTAATTGTTCCATGACCTTGCATGATATTATTATTATACGGAAAATTACACTTTTGCTCCCTCTACTTTGCCAATTTAACAAATAGGCCCCGCACAATAAATTGCTCTTTCTATCCCTACTATTTCAGTCACTTTGTCTTTTGGGTCATTCCGTTTCAACTTTCACCCTCTTATGGACACATTCGCACGGGCGATGAAGAGAGATATCAGAGGTAGGAAATGAAAAATTGGTATGGAAAGAAAATTACGAGAGGTATCACGAAAAAATATGAAGAGTTTTAAAACAACACGTTTTGTCCATTAATTCTATCCAATGTAATTATATATATTTATATGAGTTAATATACCTTTTTGCCCCTCTACTATGCAAACTTAACAAACATACCCTTTTACTATTTTCTAACTGATTTAACACCCTCTACTTTGAAAAGTTTAACAAATATACCCCTCCATTTATCTTTTCATATATTTTTCATCTAATGAGTTGATTATACATGCTGCGTCATATTATTTGTCCACAACATCATTGATCGGGATGTCCACAAGGTAAAATTATTTAAATTAAAAAGAAAAGAAAAAGGAAAATCATTGTAATCATCATTATGTACAGAGGTGTATTTGTGGTATTCCTTTTTCTTTTTCTTTCTAATTTAAATAATTTTGGATTGTGAACATTCCAATTAACGATAAGGTGTAAAAATAATATGAAGTAGCACGTATAATCAACTCATTAGACGAAAAATAGATGAAAAAATAAATAGATGGGAAAATTTGTTAAACTTTTCAAAGTAGAGGGTGTTAAATTGTTAGAAAATAGTAAAAGGGTATTTTGTTAACTTTGCATAGTAGAGGGGCAAAAAGGTGTATTAACCCTATTTATATTCCCAATTAAAAATGTTAGTAAGCTAATATATAGCTATTAGAGCTGACGTAGTGTGTTGAATACACGTTAAGATGATGAAAACTGAAACAGAAAGACTCAAAATACAATGTGACTAAAGTACGAGGGATAAAAATACAAGGACCTATCAGTTAAGTTGACAAAGTTAAGTGGCATATTAGTACTATATTTTTTTTTCCTATTATGTTCTAGAAAATAGAATTTCCCCACATGTTAAAAAGGATTAAAAAAAGAAAGAAAGAAAAAAAACTTTATTCAGAAGTGGCCAACAAAGATTGTGTGGCCCAAACGAGTTTTCTAGTCATAAAGGGCCGTACAACTTGCCAACTACTGGAAACGGAGTTACCACCACACATCCGTTAACTTTAACGACAAATCATAAACAGCAGACAGACAGTTACTGAGTTACGTCTTATTCATGTCTACCATGATAAGCCTAATTACATCATCAAGTGACCAAATTGTCAGAAGAAAAAAAAGCAGTAACCGCCTCGTAATTAATACACGACCACGTATGCAACAACTTGTTTACAAAACGACACCGTTCACCGCTTGAGAAATTCTAAGGAAAAATGCTGGCGTCGATAGAGCGGTAGGAGATGAAGAGTTGGTCAGAGAGGTAAATTGAGGAGGTATCGCAAATAGTATATAATGAAATGCGAAGAATTTTAAAATCACACGTTTTATTCGTCAATTTCATCCTATCTAATTATATATATATTTATGGTGAACACTCTGGTGCCACCACTAAAAGTGGAATATCGGTTACCTCACTAACGTTTAGATGAATAAACATGTTTTTAATATCTTATTTTTTCGAGTATAAAAATCTACATGTCGTTAAAAGATAGATAGAGTGATTTGAACGAATAACTAATTTGATAGAGATGATGATGACTAAATTTTTTAACTAAAGATTAAATCTATTAGTATAAATGATTAGTTCAATGAAAATACCACTCTAGATAGCACAAAACGTAAGTGGGGTGACCGGTACCTCACTTTTAGTACCACTTATATTCTCAATTAAAAATGTTTAGTAAGCTAATACATGGCGGCGGCAAAGTGGTCGAAGTAGGAGAGATAAAAAGATCGATTTATAGTATAAGAGTCTATTTGTTAAGTTGACAAAGTAAAAGGACCAAAATGCTATTCTCCCTTTAATAAATAATTAATTTACCTGAACTTGATCGCCAATGTTGACAATAAAGGCATGCTTAGCCGGCTTCACCGTAATCCAATCATCCCCTTTCCGGACTTGCAGTCCGGCCACCTTATCGTCCGGCAACAAAAGCGTTAAGCCGCCGGGATCGGAGTGCGACGACAAGCCAAGCGTCAAGTCCGGCTGAGGGCATTTCGGGTAGAAATTCACTCTTAAACATGCTCCGATATCCGCGCCTCCAAATGCATTTTGGAGACATTTTTCGTCTAATCCCAAATTTTCCGACAGAATCTTCATCACTCTGCCGCAAAGATCGACCACTTGCTTCCCATACTCGTCGATTACTTCCCTAATTAAAATAATTAACAAAAAGTAATTATATTTATGGATAATCATGTTTTAATTAATTAAGTGAAATCGAGAAATGTAAGGAAATAACCACGAGGTCACTGTTGTTGTTGTTATTTACTTTTAGGTACTACGATAAAAAAAAAATTGAATCTTAGGATGTCAATCTGACACGTCGATTTGTGCGCCCTCCCGTATACGAACAACGATGTCAAAACAAAAACATCGTTAAAATTAATTCGAATTACTAAAAAATTAGGGTTGATAACCGTTCGGCTCGGGTTTGGATAGTTGATATCTGTTACTCACTTGTTGTAATTCTAAGTTCGAGTGATAATCATCCTAAATAGCCTTTCGGGTAGCAAAGTTTTGTACTCATATCGTTGATTTTCGGTTATATATATAACCGAGAAAACATTAAATTCTAGAGACTAAATAGACAATCTCATAAACTTTATAAATCACTAATAAACTATTCTCAACTTACATAATCCAAATATTTTGTTATTATAATTATAAAAAAGTAAAATAATTAGCTATTATATAGCTAAGTTATTTAATTATAAAAGTATTTTCATATGAATTAAATTGGCCGGTTTGAGTTTGGTTCGGATACTTCAATATCCACTCCTACCCATACCAGGGCGTAACGAGTTTTGGGTTTATACATACCCTAAAAATACCAGGTCAAACTCAGATTTTATCATGTTTGACCGATTCGAGTTCGGGCGAATAACTATAAAAACGGGTATCATTGTCATCCCTACTAATTTTCATAGCGACAGTTGAAGAGCTAGAATAGATCTATTACCTTGTCAAAAAAAAAATCCACTGATAAAATTGAAATCAGTGGGTTTAATTTAATCCATAAAAAATAATAAATAATTAATTCAAAAAAATAAAGCGGACCTGATGTCGGAAGGGACGGCGGGCCATTTGCGGCGGTCGTGGAGGTTTCCGGGGAGGAGGTGGAGGAAGTAGTAATCGCTCCAATCGAGAATGGCGCCTTTCTCGACGCCAAGGCGGCTGCCGTATCCTTCATAAGTCTTGGGTGAATTCGCGTACCTCTGTTTCATATCCATCGGAAGGTGGAAGAATTCCCGCCACGCCTCTCTAATCCGGTCCATCAACGCCGGCGAGACGCCGTGATTCACCACCTGGAAGAACCCCCACTCCCTGCATGCGGCGGAGATTTCCTCCGCCGCCGCCGCGCCGCCGCTCAGATCAACGATTGGGATGTTAATTGACGTCGGAGACGGCGGAGGAGGGACGGGGCGCTGGTGCGGCGGCTTGACGTAGCGGCGGGGGATGGCGTGGAGGCCGCTTTCCGATAAGGATTGGACCCGGACGATCGGTTCGGGCCAATCGTGGAGGTTAGTGGCCATGGGTGGATTAGAGTGGTGTTGTTGGGGATTGTAATGATGATTATGGGTATTAATATTAATATGGTGATCGGATAAGGGTGTAATTAAGGACATGGGATTTAAAGAAAGGAGAAATCAGTGGGTAATTAGCGGAAGTAATGAAGAAAGAAGGAGGGGAGAATCTCAATCAATGAGAGGGGAGAAATAGGAAGGAGAGGAAATGGTGGGGAAGATATAGGGGAATTGGGGGTTAATATCCATTTTGGTCATTTAATTTATAAGATTGTAACAAAATAGTCATTGACCTTTACTTTGTAATATAGTTGCTACTAATTTATTTTGATTGTAACATTGTGGTCACTTCGTCAACTCTCGTTCCAAAATCTTTCTCGACAAAAATATTGTCTGCCACGGATTTGCTTATGGGGTGCATCATGGTGACTTCCTAGAACGTCATCCATCTCTGCACACCATGAGCACGTTTAACTTTGATTACATTACACCTCAAAACGCGTCTTGTCAGTTAAGGTTGAACTATTTCATATATCTCATTTACTATCTCACGTGTTTTGTTGATGTGGAATTTGCTTAGAATGTCACACACAACTCATCAGTTTTTTCCCCACGTCACCCACATGCTATGTCACCTAATTCATGCTAAACTCAACACAAACTAATTAATTCAAATCCTAGATTCACCCTCGTGCCATATTTACATCTTCTCGTTGTCTGTTACACCGTGTTGGATTAATTAGCTGGGTTGAGCCTACGGTGAATTAAGTGATATGACACTGAATGAGATGGACAAAATTGATGAGTTGGTTTATTAACAATCAACAAAGATTTTAGAATACAGAGTTGACGGAAATGAGGACAATGTTACACATGCAAATAGGCTAATGACTATTGAGTTACAAACTAAAGTACAATGACCACTTTGTTATAATCCTACAGATTAATGACTAAAATGGAAATTAAGCCAGGGAATTGGAGGGTGTGGCGGATAAACAGGACGGGATGTGTGGAAACTGCAAATCTAAGGCACTCGGGAGGGAGTGGACTTTCTTTTTAGAAACGTGACAATAATTAATTAATCACTTCTTTTCCTATATTTACATTATTATTATTTATTTTTCTATTATTTTCCACTTCATATATATCGTCACATCATACATATGCCAGAGTCTTTTTTTATTTATTAAATTTATATTTTCTGTACTTGTTTTTTAATAAATATTATTATTATTATTATTATATTATTATTATTATATTATACCAGTTTAATGTTACAGCCTGCAGCCGACCAATAAGTTTATAGGTCATGTATTATTTTTTTTTTCCCTTGGTCAATAGTCCTATAATTCACGGTTTATTTATTAATTGGGAAAATAGCACTTTGGCGCCCTCTACTTTGCCAACTTAACAAATAGTCCCCTTATAGTATGAATAGCTCCTTTTACCCCTTCCTACTTTGGCCACTTTGCATTTTGGATCCTTCAATTCCAACAATCGTCTTCTTAACATTAAATTTGGACACGTCTACACATCGACGAAGAGAAATATCGAAGGTGGGATATTAAGAGTTGGCCAGGGAGGTATCGCGAAGAGTATGGTGAATTTTTTTTTTTTTACCGAAAAAGCTTGGTATTATTAATGCCTTAAGGAACAAACGTTACGTAACATGTTACAAAGCCAGCTTGGAGATTCTGATCCTACATACGTGTCAGACGAGAATAGCGCCTTCCGTGCTAAGGCATGAGCAGCCGCATTCTCACTTCTCCTAGCAAACACCACCTTCACCTGTGGTTCATTCAACAACATCGACTTAGCCTTATCAATAATGTCCCCATATTCAGTGCGGTCTTCAGTTGCCCCATACATTGCCCGCTGCACCACTTGGCTGTCCGTCTCCACAATAACTCGAGTCATCCCCATGTGTCGTGCCCACTCCAGCGCAAGAGTCACGGCTTCAGCTTCACATTCTTTGACCGGCGGGCATCCTTGTCGACTCTCCATTCTGTATCCAAGGAGCGCACCATCTTCATCCCGAGCAATCACTCCGACTCCAAAGGCATTGTGCTCGGCAAAAATAGCTGCATCACAGTTGAGTTTGACGTAAGTTGGAGGAGGAGGATGCCATTTCTGACATCGAGCATCCACCTCTCTCGCCACCCCCGTTCTACGCATCGCCACCCCCCGCCACTCTTCCACCGCGTCTGTTGCCATTTTAATCACCATGTCCTCCGTCATCGACTTCTGGTTCCACACTCGCTCATTACGTTCCTTCCAGAACCCCCACACAACCATCGCCATTCTCCTCACCTCCTCCTGCGACTCCGTCCTGATAATTTTCATGCACCACTGTCCCCAGTCTTCCCCCTCCCCATCTGCCCCTTCCAGCAGGTCCGCACCTCCAGCCACAACCCAACACCACTTCGCCACTTCACACGTAAGAAAGAGATGGGTCACATCCTCCCCATCCGCGTTGCACAATTCCCGCATCTATCCTCCATCACCACCCCCCGTGCATTAAGCGCCCCCCGGGTCGGGAGCACCCCACGTGCAGCTCTCCATAAATGATGCTTCATACGTGGCGGCAACTCAAGCTGCCACATCTTCCTCCATTCCCCTTCCACATGCAGAAACCCATTCCCACCCGCCAGGTCCCCTGCCAGGCTGTAAGCCCCTTTAACTGAGTATTGTCCATCCGTACTCAAGTTCCACACCACCCGATCCTCAACTTCCTCCCTCGGCGGTTGTAACTTCAAAATGGCCTCAGCATCCCTTTCAACAAACAGTGCCTGGATCATCTCAGCATCCCAACCAAGACTCTCGGGATTGACCAAGTCACATACCTTCCATCTCTCCAACTCCTCGTCCACCTCCGTACGAATTCGACAATCTCGTTCATCCCTTAACCACGGCTCCCCCACACCGAAATACTCCTACCGTTTCCCACAACCCACCTGTATCCATTCCTCACAATTGATTGAGAAGACCTAACGCTTTTCCAAACATAGCTCGGAGATGATCCCTCCTCAGTTTGTAAAAAATCCCCCTTGGGAAAGTATTTAGCTTTGTAGACACGTGAAACTAAAGCATTAGGGTTGGTAAAGAACTTCCAACCTTGTTTTCCCAGCATCGCTCGGTTGAAATCTAACAGGTTGCGGAAACCCAAGCCCCCAAACTCCTTCCTCACACACAACCTCTCCCACCGCATCCACGCCACACCACCTCCTCCTCTACCCTTTGTGCCCCACCAGAAACTATTCATCATTCTTTCTATCTCCATTGCCACAGTACTAGGGAGCAAGAAAACATTCATGTAATAAACCGGTAGCGCTTGGGCCACGGCTTTGATCAACACTTCTTTACCTGCCATCGAAAAATTCTTGTCCCTCCAAGATTGCAAGCGCTTCCACAGTTTATCCTTCAGCTGCTCGAACACCACCCGCTTCCGTCTACCCACGCACGAGGGCAGCCCGAGATATCTCTCGGTGTCCAATGTATTACTGATGCCCAAGATATGTGAAATACCGTCTCTAAGCATCTAATGCGTTCCGGGGCTAAAATAAATTCCAGATTTCTGAAAATTAACAAGCTGTCCGGACGCCATTGCGTAGGTATCCAAAATGCTTCGTAACTTTCTAGCCTCTGTAATCTCCGCCCCAACAAAAAAGAAGCTGTCATCCGCAAACAGTAGATGATTAATTCTTGGGGCCCCCCGGGCAACTCTCGAGCCGTGTATCTCCCCCCGTCTAGCTGCCGAATGAAGCAATGCCGACAAACCCTCCGCGCATAAAATGAAAAGAAACACAAATGGTTTTAAAATAACATGTTTTATTCGTCAATTTCATCCTATGTAATTATATATACTTATACTTTCAATTAAAAGATGCTCAGTAAGCTAATACATGACTATTGGAGGTAAAGTGGTGTAATGAATGCGCATCAATTAACGTCATGGAGACAATAATTGAAATGGAAGGACCCAAAATGCAAAGTGGCTAGAGTAGGAGGGGGTAAAAGGAGCGATTTATAGTATAGGGGGCTTTTTGTTAAGTTGGCAAAGTAGAGGGAGCAAAAATGCTATTATCCCTTGTTTATTTGGTAAGCAAGTTCTATGAGCTCATGTTAGATGTGGTTTATTTTAGGGTTAATACACCTTTTTACCCCTCTACTATGCAAAGTTAACAAACATACTCATTTACTATTTTCTAATCGATTTAACACCCTTTACTTTGAAAAGTTTAACAAATATGCCCCTCCATTTATCTGTTCATCTATTTTTCGTCTAATGAGTTGATTATATGTGCTACTTCATATTATTTGTACACCTTATCGTTGATTGGAATGTTCACAATCCAAAATTATTTAAATTAGAAAGAAAAAGAAAAAGGAATACCACAAAAAGACCTCGGTACATAATGGTGATTATAATGTTTTTCTATTTTTTTTAATTTAAATATTTTCACCTTGTGGACGTCCCGATCAGTGATGTTGTGGACAAATAGTATGACGTAGCACATAAAATCAACTCATTAGATGAAAAGATAAATGGAAGGGCATATTTGTTAAAATTTTCAAAGTAGAGGGTGTTAAATTGGTTAGAAAATAGTAAAAGGGTATGTTTGTTAACTTTTCATAGTAGAGGGGCAAAAAGGTGTATTAACACTTTATTTATAAAAAAACAATGTATATCTAATTACTAATTAGACTATTAATCAAACCAACAATGTATAAAGAGAATCAAGTCAACTAAACAACAAATTAAACACCTTAATTCACTACATAATTACAGTAAATATTTTGTATTTACAGCATAATCAACTTAATATTTAATATGGGGTCGTTTGGTACAGGGAATTGAGAATAAGGGGAAATATGAAAATAGGAGAACGGTGGAAAAGTGTTTATTAAAAGTTGGAGGATGTTACATTACATTGTTTGGTATGTATATTGGGTAAAGAAAATAGTAGGGAAGACCCCATTATTCTATTTGGGGAAGTCAGAATTTCTGATAAAAGTAGAAATTGTCAGAATACACATTCTGGAGACAATCAAAAGTCCTGAGTATCAGAAATACAAAACCCCAGCTCCATTAGACAGTAAACAAACAATGATATCTCAGAATACAGAGTTTTCAATAAACACAACTGAATTTCCCCTATACCAAACGACCCTTATATTTACAGCATGACACGACTCTCTATACTAGTTTTAAATAAAATTCAGTAAACATTTTATATTGACCTATGGTATTGCATGCATAATGGACAGACAGCTTATGTGCATTTATGTACATAACATTTTGGACTTTTTATAGGTAGACACATTACACGACAAAACTGTTGATTTAATTTGTACACGTGTCAGACTGTCAGTCAGTGTTGGAGTGTATATATGTATTATTGTTATGGACTTATCCTAATTAATTTGGACTTATTATTATTGTTAGGTAACTTTTAGTGGTTATCTTTCTTTGATTTTTTTTATTTTTTTATTTTTTAGAGCATAAGAATCTACATGTCGTTAAAGGATAGATAGAACGATTTGAGCAAAAAAAACTACTTCAGTAGAGATGATAAATGAAAATGCAACCGTAGAAGGAACCCTGAAGTACATTAGATGTAATTTTATATTACGATGACTAAACGTATCAACTAATAACCTTAAGTTAGACCTATTAAAAATTAAATTCATTGATTCAATGAAAATAGGGAAAATAACACTTTGGCCCCCTCGACTTTGCCAACTTAACAATACTACAAATCGCTCATTTTACCCCCTCCTACTTTGTCCACTTTGCCGTTTGGGTCCTTCCGTTCCACCTTTAGTCCTCGTGACATTAAATCTGAACACGTCCACACACCGAAAAAACAAAGATATCGGAGACAGGAGATGAATAGTTGGCGAGGGAGGTATCATGAAGAGTATGGTGAAATACGAAGGGTTTTAAAACCACACATTTTATACTCATCGATTTCATCCTGTCTAATTATATGTACTTATATTACCAATTAAAACACCCTTAGTAAGCTAATACATAACTGTTCAAGCTAATGTGATGTCCTGAATGTGCACAAATTAACGTCACGAAGATTAAAGTTGGAACGGAAGGACCCAAACGGCAAAATGGACAAAGTATGAGGAGTAAAATGAGCGATGGCAAAGTAGAGGGGGAGAAAGTGATATTTTCCCATGAAAATATTATTGTAGTTAGTTGTCCTTGATTAATATACATATGATGTCTCTCATAGATTTGTCACACTTTCCCTTTCATGAACTCCGGCGCCGTGGCCAACTTCTCTTCCTCCTCTACCACACAAAGACAAAAATACAACATAATTCAACCCATTATCATATTCTCGCACGTGCCACATATATACTGTCCACTGCATCACTTGTCACTCCTAAAACGGCTACTCGTCGTGTATCTGTGATACAGGTTGTGTATCAGTTGTATATATCATGCATGTACATCAGTAGTATACGGTCGTGTATTTTCTTTTGGACATGTTAGTCGAAAGTGGCTGAGAGAAAAGCACGACTCTGTGTCTATGATACACACTTACTGTGTATCTCAAGTACATGTCTTGTATTTAACATCCTTGTCCAACCGGATGTTCTATATATGACTCATTTTAGGTTGACCTGAAACATCGAGAATGATGTCATTGAGGTTCCATAAAAGTCTGAGATATTTGAGAATGAATTGAGTGATTTTTGACACTCTTTTTGGGTGCAGTAAAAAGAGCATGACCGTTCTCTTTTTGTTGCACCTGGTGCACAACATGCTCCAGCTGTGCACAACCGTGCTCCACCTTTTGTACGATTCGTCTAAGAATGACTTTTTGGAGAGCACGACCGTGTCCCAGGAATGGATAGCGTGTTCCATGTGGAGCACACACGTGTGCTCCGAAACCTAATTAAGTCATTTTTCTACGGGTTTTCATTTATATAGAAATTCAAGCCCATTTAAGTTTATGATTTGAAGTAAAGTGAAAAAGAAGCCCAAGCACATTTCAAAAAGCCCATCACTTCAGCCCACACTCACGAGGATAACGAGGCCCATCACTTCGGCCCACACTTAAAAATTCAATTAAAAAAATGAAGTATTCTTAAAATCTCGAATTGATGAATAGAGATTACAGAACAGAATTGAGAATACACAGAACATTTTCCATTTCTCAGTCTTTCCGTACCGAAAATAATCGCCCCTCATCACAGAAACCGATGTCCACGTTCGTTGACTCGTTCGACGACTCAGGAGTCCCTGACGAGTTAGACTCACATGGCCACTTCGGCAGCAACACCATCCACGACGATGCTGCTGGTAGCTATGTAGGCTACAATTCCGATCGTTTCGACACCTTCGTACCAAACAACGATGTTTTCATCTCCGATCCCGTTCCGATCTACGGCGCCGGCAACGATTTCGCCCCGGTGGAGGACAACGGGAGCTTCGATGGAGAGCTCGATGAATCCAACGGTCCTGTTTTGCCGCCTCCGTCTCAGATGGAGGAAGTCGGATTCGCTCTCAGAGAGTGGAGAAGGTATCATTTCTTTGTTTAATTGTTTGATCGGTTGGATCATACTATGATTGATTAAGCATAGATCAGGGAAGTGAATTCGTATCCCGTGATTGGCTGTTAGTTGAATTCCGATTTTGTTGTATGTTTGTGGATGCACAGAGAGAACACGTTACGATTGGAGGAGAAGGAGAAGAAGGAAAGGGAGCTACTGAGCAAGATAATAGAGGAAGCGGAAGATTACAAGATTGAGTTCCATAAGAAGAGAGAGGTTACTTGTGAGAGCAATAAGGCAATCAACAGAGAAACGGAGAAGGTGAGTCTTGATTTTGCTGCTGATCTTGTTCGCACTTGGAATGTTGTGAGATGAGTAACATTGCAGGATGATAGAACAGAACATCAGAAAGTTACAGTTCATGATACTGTGTTAAGTTGAACCTAGAAAGGGGAATCAACTATGAATTAAATCATAATTCAGCTGAGTAATAAGGTTATCACTTATCAGACTTGTTGCATCGCCAGTAACCTGTTACTTTATGTGCATTTTCAACCTGTAGCTTCACTGTTGATTGTTTGTGTATCCCTGAGTAAACATGTCAAGCATGAAAATGGAAACTTCGTCAATGGTGATTGCTAGATATGTGTGCTTAAGATTTACCAGATGCATTCTGTGGACAATTTACAAAGTTGTGTTCTGCCATATTTACAAATGTGTTATCTTTTGCTGATTCTATGGATTTAATCAATCTCAATGAATAGAGATTGCTGCTTTCTGGGGGAAAGTGAGATACTTTGTTACATTAACAAAACTTTAGGATTGCGTACTGTATTTTCTTGCGAGTATGATGATATACTTTGCTCGTGAGGTCGGTATGAAGATGCAAACACAACTGGGAAGTGATTCTGAGTTCTTCTGTTTGTTCATTGAAAGCAGGAGCTATTACTATGTGCTGTACATAACCTGCAATTGCTGGGACTGACTGTTCCATCTTCTTCTTCTTCTTATTCTGCAGCTGTTTGTAGCTAAGAAAGAGAAGTTTCACGCAGAGGCGGACAAGGATTACTGGAAGTCAATAGCAGAGCTCATTCCTAACGAGGTCCCCGCTATTGAGAGGAAGAGGAAAGCAAAGAAGGATCAGGAGAATAAACCTTCGATCATGGTGGTCCAAGGTCCCAAACCAGGGAAACCGACTGAGCTCTCAAGGATGCGCCACATTCTCGTTCAACTGAAACACAATACACCACAACACCTGAAGCTCGCTCCTCCAGCTCCAGCGAAGGATCCTAAAGCAGGAGCCACCACTTCCGCCAGCGCGGAAGGAGCTTCTACTTCCATGGAAGGGGCAATCTCGAAAGCACCCGAGCCTGTAGCTGTTGCTTGATAATGCAAACGTTTCGAATCCGAACACAGTGGTTTACAGTATCTGTCCTGTGAGAGTTCAACAAAACTGATTATTATTACATTTGGACAACATGGTTCTGTACTCAGACTGGGAACTGAGTGTCTTATTAATTATTATGTCTGTCTGCTCTTCAGATTTTTCTGTTTTCTTCTTCCTTGCCTTCTCTGTCAGAGCTGCTAGCCATATTTTCGAAAATGAGATTCGACAACATCAACCGAATCAGCCAGCAGACGGTCATCCCGGGCTAGACGTGCCACCCAGTCTGCTCGTCTCGTGTTAAGTTCTCGTCCGGTGAAGTAAATTTTCACGTCGTGGTTGTCGTGAAGGAGTTCATTGATGCGACCAAGGATCCTGAAGCACTCTCAGGGCCCTCAAAAGCTGTTACAAGGTCCAGACAGTCAGAATACATAATGACACTGGGGAGCGGTTCGCATAAGAAAATGCTTCCAGAATAGCTCTAGCTTCAGCAACGATAGGAAACAGAACAAACGAAGCGCCCCACTCTTCCGTCACAGACCTGACTCGAGGTGTTGGTAATGATAATGATCCATCACAGTACACCTTCAGAGCCGAGGTGGGGGGATTTGCTAGTAGACAGGATCATACGAAACAATGAACAGAGTTAGTGACATAACTTCTCGAACCGTGCATCGTATGATGACAGGATCATACGAAACGATGAACAGAGTTAGTGACATAACTTCTCGAACCGTGCATCGTATGATGTGTTGCGTGGTCCCGAAGGCCGAAGTCGACGTCGATCTCTGCCTTATGGATGGGGTAAGCAGGTGAAAAGACTTGGGATCCTTTCCAAATTGAAGTCAATAGCAATAATGGAGAGAGGTGGGATGTGGTCCATATCTTCATTCTGGATATATCAGATCTCAGCTCTTCTTTTTGCTATTGCTTACTCTCGTGATCTAAAGCCACAGACAAATTTTCAGTCAGCCAACATTAAAGCTGGCCGGCTTTACTTACACCAAGTAACCTATCTATCTAGATCCAGAACCATATAGCTAGAGTAACACCTTTACATCAGAAAGCCCGTCGAAAACTGAAAAGTGCGGAATTTTGGCTTAAATGATTGGATTTCGAATCAAATTTCGAGGCCTAATGTGACATGGCTTATATTACAGGAAGTTTCATACTATACAGGAATGAATTAGTCATTTTTCGTCTTTCCCAATCTTTTTTAGGCTAACCATCAATGAATTCGCTAAAAACTGAAAAGTGCGGTATTTTGACTTAAATGCCTAGATTTTCTCCAAATTTCGAGACCGGACGTGGTTGGGCATATATTTCAGACATTTTACTACCTTTCATGAGAATATTAGTCATTTTGAGTTTTTTTTTCCAATTCTCCATAGACTAAACATCAATGAAATGGCTAAAAACTGAAAAGTGCGGTATTATGGTTTAAATGCATAGTATTTATCGGTATTTCGAGGCTGAACATGGTTTGACATATATTTCAGGCAGTTTCCTACCATCCAGGAGATTATTAGTCATTTTTAGTTTCTTCCAATTTTTCGTAGGTTAACCATCACCGAAATGGCCAAAAACCGAGAATTGCGGTATTATGGCTTATATGCCTAGAATTTCTCCAAATTTCGAGGTCAAACGTGGTTGGGAAGATATTTCAGACAATTTCCTACAATCCACGAGAAAATTAGCTATTTTGAGTTTTCCCCAATTTTCATAGGCTAACCATCATCGAAATGACAAAAAATTGAAAATTACGACATTATGACTTAAATGTCGTAATTTTCTCCAAATTTTGAGGCCGAACGTGGTTGGGCAGATATTTCAAGAATTTAATATAATCTAGGAGAATATAACCATTTTGATTTTTTTTCTAATTTATAGGAATGGACAAAAACTGAAAAGTGCGGCATTATGACATAAATATCTATATTTTCTCCAAATTCCGAGGCCGAACGTGGCTGGGCGTATATTTTAGGCAATTTCCTAACATCCAGACGTATGTTAGCCATTTTGAGATTTTTTTCAGTTTTTCATAAGCTAACCATCATCGAAATGGCTAAAAACTGAAAACTACGTCATTATGGCTTAAATGCCTAGATTTTCTCCAAATTTACAGGCCAAACTTGGTTGGCATATATTTCAGAAAATTTCCTACCATCGAGGAGATTATTATCATTTTGAGTTTTTTCCAATTTTTCATAGGTTAACCATCGACGAAATGGCCAAAAACTGAAAAGTGCGGTATTATGGCTTAAATGCCTAAATTTAACCGTATTTCAAGACCAGACATGATTGGGCATATATTTCAGACAGTTTCCTACCATCTAGGAAATATTAGCCATTTCAAGTTCCCAAAACTGAAAATTGCGGTATCATGACTTAAATGCCTTGATTTTCTCCAAGTTTCAAGGCCGAACATGTTAGACATATATTCTAGACAGTTTCCTACCATCCTAGAGATTATTAGCCATTTTGAGTTTTTTTCCAATTTATCATAAGCTAACCATTACCGAAATGGTAAAAACTGAGAATTGTGGTATTATGGCTTAAATGCGTAGATTTTATCCAAATTTCGAGCCCGAACGTTGTTGGGATTATATTTCAGGCAATTTCATACCATCTAGTAAATTATTAGCCATTTTGAGTTTTTTTTTTCCAAATTTTCATAAGCTAACCATCACCAAAATTGTCAAAAATTGAAAATTGCGGTATTATGACTTACATACAAAGTGTTTCTCTAAAATCTGAGGACGAACATGGTTAGGAATATATTTCAAGCAGTTTTCTACCATCTTGGAGATTATTAGCCATTTTGAGTTTTTTTCCGATTTTCATAGGCTAACCATCACCGAACTAGCCAAAAACTAAAACTTGCGGTATTATAGCTTAAATACCAAGATTTTCTTCAAATTCCGAGGCCAGACGTGGTTGAGTATATATTTCAGGTAGTTTCCTATTATCCAAGCGAATGTTAGTCATTTTGAGTTATTTCCAATTTCCATAGGTTAACCATCACCGAAATGACCAAAAATTGAAAAGTGCGACATTATGGTTTAAATGCCTAGATTTTCTTCCAATTTCAAAGCAGGACTTGGTTGGCATATATTTCAGGAAATTTCCAACTATGAAGGAGATTTTTTTTGGTGATAGTTAACCATTTTGAGTTTTTTTCTAATTTTTTATAGGCTAAACATCACCGAAATGACCAAAAACTGAAAATTGCGAACCTAGATTTATTTCGAGGCTGAACGTTGTTGGACAGATATTTCAGATAGTTTACGACCATCTATTAGAATATTAGCCATTTTGAGTTTTTTCCAATTTTTCATAGGCTAACCATCACCGAAATCGCCAAAAACTAAAAATTGCGATAGATTTGTCCCAAAAATTTTGCTAGATTTGTCCCAAAGTGCGCTAGATTTGTCCCAAAAAGTGCGATAGATTTGTCCCAAAAAGTGCGATAGATTTGTCCCAAAATGCGTTAGATTTGTCCAAACAATGCCTAGATTTGTCTCAAAATGCGCTAGATTTGTCCCAAAATGAGTTTGATTTGTAGAAAAATGCGATAGATTTATCCAAACAAATGCGCTAGATTTGTCCAAAAAATTAGTTAGATTTGTCCCAAAATATACTAAATTTGTCCAAAAAATGCGCTAGATTTGTCCACAAATGCGCTAGATTTGCCACAAAATGTGCTAGATTTGTCACAAAATTCGCTAGATTTTTGCCAACATGCGCTAGATTTGTCCCAAACTACGCTAGATTTTTTGCCAAAATGCACTAGATTTGTCCCAACAAATGCGCTAGATTTGTCCAAAAATGCATTAGATTTGTCCAAAAATGTGCTATATTTGTCACAAAAATTTAGATTTGTCCAAAAATGCGCTAGATTTGTACAAAAATACGCTAGATTTGTCCCAAAACACGGTAGATTTGTCCAAAAAATGTGCTAGATTTGTTCCAAGATGCGCTAGATTAGTCCATAAAATGTGCTAGATTTGTTCAAACAATGCGCAAGATTTGTCTCAAAATGCGCTAGATTTGTCCCAAAATGAGCTCGATTTGTAGAAAAAATGCGCTAGATTTGTCCCAAAAATTGCTACATTTGTCTTAAAAATGTGTTAGATTTGTCCCAAAATGCGCTAGATTTCTCATAAAATGCGCTAGATTTGTCCCAAAAAGTGCACGAGATTTGTTTCAAAATGCGATAGATTTGTCCCAGAAATGAGCTAGATTTGTCCCAAAATGCGCTAGAATTGTCCCTAAAATGCGATAGATTTGTCCCTAAAATACGCTAAATTTATCCCAAAATGCGCTAGATTTGTCCCAAAATGCGCTAGATTTGTCCCGAAATGTGCTAGATTTGTCCCAAAATGTGCTAGATTTGTCCCATAATGAGCTAGATTTCTCCAAGTACGCTAGATTTGTCCCAAAATGCGCTAGATTTATCCCAAAATGCGCTAGATTTGCCCAAAAAATGCACTAGATTTGTCCCAAAAATGCACTAGATTTGTCCCAAAATGCGCTAGATTTGTCCCCAAAATGCGCTAGATTTGACCCAAAATTCGGTAGATTTGTCCGAACATGCGCTAGATTTGTCTTAAAAAATGCGCTAGATTTGTCCCAAAGAGCGCTAGATTTGTCCCAAAATGCGATAGATTTGTCCCAAAAAAGTGCGCTAGATTTGTCCCGAAATGCGCTAGATTTCTCCCAAAATGTGCTAGATTTGTCCCATAATGAGCTAGATTTGTTCAAAAATGCGCTATATTTCTCCCAAAATGCGCTAAATTTGTCCCAAAATGCGCTAGATTTGTACCTAAAATGCGCTAGATTTGTCCTAAAATGTGATAGATTTGTCCCAAAATACGCTAGATTTGTCCCAAAATGCGCTAGATTTGTCCCAAAAAAGCGCTAGATTTGTCCAAAAATTCGCTAGATTTGTCCCAAAATGCGCTAGATTTGTCCCCAAAATGCGTTAGATTTGACCCAAAATTCGGTAGATTTGTCCCAACATGCGCTAAATTTGTCCTAAAATGCGCTAGATTTGTCCCAAAGTGCGCTAGATTTGTCCCAAAAAGTGTGCTAGATTTGTCCCGAAATGCGCTAGATTTCTCCCAAAATGTGCTAAATTTGTCCCATAATGAGCTAGATTTGTTCAAAAATGCGCTAGATTTCTCCCAAAATGAGCTAGATTTGTACCTAAAATGCGCTAGATTTGTCATAAAATGTGATAGATTTGTCCCAAAATGCGCAAGATTTGTCCCAAAATGCGCTAGATTTGTCCCAAAAATGCGCTAGATTTGTCCAAAAATGCGCTAGATTTGTCCCAAAATGCGCTAGATTTGTCCCAAAATACGCTAGATTTGACCCAAAATTCGTAGATTTGTCCGAACATGCGCTAGATTTGTCCTTAAAAATGCGCTAGATTTGTCCAAAGTGCGCTAGATTTCTCCCAAAATGTGCTAGATTTGTCCCATAATTAGCTAGATTTGTTCAAAAATGCGCTAGATTTTCCCAAAATGCGCTAAATTGTCCCAAAATGCGCTAGATTTGTACCTAAAATGCGCTAGATTTGTCCTAAAATGTGATAGATTTGTCCCAAAAAATACGCTAGATTTGTCCGAAAATGCGCTAGATTTGTTCGAAAATGCGCTAGATTTTCCCAAAATGCGCTAGATTTGTCCAAAAATGCGCTAGATTTGTCCCAAAATGCGCTAGATTTGTCCCCAAAATGCGCTAGATTTGTCCCCAAAATGCGCTAGATTTGACCCAAAATTTGGTAGATGTGTCCGAACATGCGCTAGATTTGTCTTAAAAAATGCGCTATGTCCCAAAGTGCGCTAGATTTGTCCCAAAATGCGCTAGATTTGTCCCAAAATGCGCTAGATTTGTCCCAAAAAGTGCGCTAGATTTATCCCGAAATGCGTTAGATTTGTCCCAAAAAGTGCGCTAGATTTGTCCTAAAAAATGTGCTAGATTTGTTAAAAAATGCGCTAGATTTGTCCCAAAATGTGCTAGATTCGTCCCAAAAAGTGCTAGATTTGTCCTGAAATGCGCTAGATTTGTCCAATAATGAGCTATATTTGTTCAAAAATGCGCTAGATTTCTCCCAAAATGCGCTAGATTTGTCTTAAAATGCGCTAGATTTGTCCTAAAATGTGATAGATTTGTCCCAAAAAATAGTCCATTTTTTTGACAAATCTAGTCCAGATTTTGACAATCTAGTCCTAAATTTTGACAAATCTAGTCCTAAATTTTGACAAATCTAGTCCATAATTTTGACAAATCTAGTCCAATTTTTAACAAATCTAGTCCAAGATTTTGAGAAATTTAGTCTAGTTTTTAACAAATCTAATCCACATTTCGACAAATCTAGTCCAAAATTTTGACAAATCTAGTCCAAAATTTTGAAAATTCTAGTCCAAAAATTTGACAAATCTAGTCCAGTTTTTTGACAAATCTAGTCCATATTTGTGACAAATCTAGTCCATATTTGTGACAAATCAAGTCCAGAATTTGACAAATCTAGTCCAGAATTTTGACAAATCTAGTCCAACATTTTGACAAATCTATTCCAGTTTTTGACAAATCTAGTCCAGTTTTTTGACAAATCTAGTCCATATTTGTGACAAATAAGTCCAGAATTTGATAAATCTAGTCCAGAATTTTGACAAATATAGTCAATTTTTTGACAAATCTAGTCCAACATTTTGACAAATCTTGTCCTACATTTTGACAAATCTTGTCCTACATTTTGACAAATCTATTCTAGTTTTTGACAAATCTAGTCCAGTTTTTTGACAAATCTAGTCCATATTTGTGACAAATCTAGTCCATATTTGTGACAAATATAGTCCATATTTGTGATCAAGTCCAGAATTTGACAAATCTAGTTCAGAATTTTGACAAATATAGTCCAATTTTTTACAAATCTAGTCCAACATTTTGACAAATCTAGTCCAGTTTTTTGACAAATCTAGTCCATATTTGTGACAAATCAAGTCAGAATTTGACAAATCTAGTCCAGAATTTTGACAAATATAATCAAAATTTTGACAAATCTAATCCAACATTTTGGCAAATCTAGTCCAGTTTTTTTGACAAATCCAGTCCATATTTGTGACAAATCAAGTCAGAATTTGACAAATCTAGTACAGAATTTTGACAAATATAATCAAAATTTTGACAAATCTAGTCCAACATTTTGACAAATCTAGTCCAATTTTTTTCTAGTTCATATTTGTGACAAATCAAGTCCAGAATTTGACAAATCTAGTCTAGAATTTTGACAAATATAGTCAAATTTTTGACAAATCTAGTCCAACATGTTGACAAATCTAGTCCAAATTTTTTGACAAATCTAGTCCCATATTTGTGACAAATCAAGTCAGAATTTGACAAATCCAGTCCAGAATTTTGACAAATCTAGTCCAAGCATTTTACAAATCTATTCCAGTTTTTGACAAATCTAGTCCAATTTTTGACAAATCTAGTCCAAAATTTGACAAATTTTGTACAGAATTTGACAAATCTATTAAAAATTTGGAGTTTTATCCAATTTTTCATAGCTAACCATCACCAAAATGACCAAAGAATGAAAATTGTGATATTATGTCTTAAATGCCTAGATGTTCTCCGAATTTCGAGGCCAAACGTGGTTATTATCATCATTTCTGATACCGACAAACAGATTACCGATGAGATGGCAGGTACCTTCCCCTACTCCTCTCTGATCGCATGTTAAGCTCAGGCAATGTACGAAGTACTGTTGTATGCCTCAAAATTTCCAATCTACGGCAACCATTTTCTCGGACCGCCAGGAGCTGGTCACCGCTATCAATTGCCCCAAGCACCGACTAACTCAGCACCCTTACAAGGTCTGCCGGGTGCTTATCTCGCTTTTGCGGAGGCGCTTGTACCCTAAAAAAAAGAAGCAAAATGCTCCACAAAAACCAACTTCATTGTATGCACAATCATACAGCCAGATTCACATGATTAACCAAGAAGAAGAAAACACAGTTAACACCTCTCATTAGTCATTTCTCAGTTGCAACAAGAAATCGACATGTACAGCATACACCACGACTGAAGCACTAGCAATTAGTAAAACATGGAAAACTTGATTGCCAATCCAAACTAATCTACTTTACATCAAATACGTACAGAGTCCACGAACTCTTTGTTGTTGTTAGGTTTAGTCCTTTTTTGCATCAATGGAAATATTGCTCTTTTTTGCTTTAGCTTCTTTCCTACAGACCAAGATCAATGAAGAATGCACCACACACACAGAGAATAATACAGAGTATATGATATTAGAAACCAGACATGATTTAAGGTTATTTTTTCACCAAGCAGCAATCACCTTCCTCGAATTGGAGAACGGCCGTGTCTTTCGAGTCCAATTTCATCCTCGAGTCCGATCCCGTCGAATGAGATACCGTTGTTGTTGACACTCAGTTCTGAACTAGCGTTACTGCTGGTTGCTATAGGTGAGTCTGATACGCTGATGGTTCTGCTTCGTGCAGGGCCTGATCTGACACTGTACATCGAGGATGCTGGTATGTTGGTCATTAATGGGCGTAGATTACCAGGAATGCTTCTCCTTATATCCTGCACAAGTTTGATGTCGCCGTTAGGAAATGTCGAAGTTCACTGTTATCGTATAATATTGGAAGAACCAAAATAGATATAAGCAATACCATGTGCCTGATTGCCATGTCGAGAGACTTCTTCGACAGAGTCCTTCCGAACCCTGAGCTGTCTGGTGATGAAGACTTGACTGACAGGCTCCCATGTGGCGAATGTTTATCATCTTGTCTGGGAGGTGCTAGTTTCCTCATATTCATCACCCGTTCGACCATTTTTGTTCCCATGGTTACGGGATTGACATTGTCGTTAGCTTTTGCATGCAAACGATTCACTGCAGGGACAGAGCCCCCACTGCTGTGTATGCCGCCATGAGGGGCGCGTCCTCTTGAAGGGGAGCATGATTGTCTTCTTATTCTTCCATTGGAAACAGGCTCAATAGAGGAAGATCGAGAGATTGGCGCTCCAGGCCTACCTCTAGAAGCTGAAAGGGGCCTGTCTGGTAATGATGTCCTTAAATTTGGCGGGGCATCTAGTGAATAACCAGGCATGTCTGAGGGATTCCATGGCCTTGACTTGGGAGCTGGGGAACTGCCACGCGATGGGACTGGATTTCTGGATACTGTGGGACCCGATTTAGGAATAGAAAGAGACGATTTGATTGGTGGTGCAGTCATACTTGGAGCACTAGATGGGGTGGATGGTCTTCGAGTTGGAGTTGCTGGCCTTGAAGCAGACTTGGATTGTGGTGGTATAGAGGGTCTTGCCGTTGGTGTTGAAGATCTTGCTGTAGACCTTACTGGTGTTGAAGATCTAATTGTAGAGCTTGCTGGTGTTGAAGATCTAGCTGTAGAGCTTACTGGTGTTGAAGATCTCGCTGTAGAGCTTGCTGGAGTGGAAGATCTCCCTGTAGACCTTGTGGGTGTAGAGGATCTTGCAGGAACTGTAGGCTTTGCTACTGAGGCTGTTGATCTAGCTGGAGGACCAGTAGGCTTAGAAGAAGCTGAAGAATTCGACCTGGTTGCAGAAACTGTGGGCTTCGATGATGACAAGCTAGCTCGGGAAGTAGGTGTTGAAGATCTTGAAGGCTTAGACGCTGTTGTCAATGTGGAGCGCCCAGCAGGTGTTGCAGGCCTCGATCCAGGACCACCGGATGATGACGGCCTACGAATTCCAGAACCGGAAGAATTCAACCCAGGGGACGAAGCTGATTGCCTGGATGATAAGCTACCACCAGATATGCTCTCTGTCTGATTATTTGCTAGCTGCAACAAACAAATTGAACCCATCCAGCAATGGCAGATCAGAAACTTGATTCTATAAAAGATCCGTTATTTACCATTTATGTCAAGGAATATAGGAGATAGAACCCAAATGCCAATGAAATCTTCCTTCAAACTTAAACAAACATTAGGAACTAAATTTGTAGGGGTCCAAAGCCTTCCCCAACCAAAAGGCATGCACATAATTTTTCTTCAGGCACCTAGGGGTCAAAGAGCCACCGAGCCTATTGCCTGGCGCCCGTGTAGTTCAACCAGACCTTAACAACTAGCTTGGAGCTCTTCTCAGTCCACTGCATAGGTTGAGTTCACATAAAGGGAGAAACAAACCAGTAACTAGATTGGAAGTACAAGCCACTAGTGAAACAGACGTTAACAGAACAATATTCACAAAGACCCTTATCAAATATCAGTAAACAGAGTGAAACTGCTGAAAATGATCTTACCCTAGACTTGAGGGCAGTGGGGCGAGCCTTGGGAGTACCAATCTGGCTCATGACAGTCTTCTGTGATTCCATCTCCAAAGAAGGAAAAAGAGGCGTCCCAGGAGGTGTTATAAGCCTGAGAACACAAAACAAGCCCCATTACAATGAGGATGATAGACATATTTTTCTCATCAGTTATCTGCAACTCCAAAACAGCTCTATCTTCACACAGTCAGTACAAGCATGGTGATTATGTTTCTATGAACACATAATCATTAAGAGCATCATTAGGTTGTAGATAGAATAGCTACATTGATTTGAACACAACCATTCATCAGAAACCATGAAATGCCAATGGAAACATTCACCTATCCATTTCAACCTCAAGGTTTAAGAAAGAAAAGACCAAAAGAAGATCACGTTTCCTTGATTGCACACCGAATACAGGTAAAAGGCCGTCATCAGCTTGTAACAACCGCACGTCTTCTCAACAAATCTCAACAAAATCTTGTTCCTTTCCTCGCTTTATATTCCCCTAGCTAGAAAATTGACCTTCCTATATTACTCATCGTGTCTCGTATACATCCAAAGAAGACCCAGCCAAAAAATACCAAGGAAAAGGACGAGCAGAGTCTTAATAATGGAAGTGACTAATACTAAATATTACTATTCGTAGTGAGAAACGGCATGTTCTTGCCACTCACCAGTCGTAATCGTTCTTATCACTGTCCGAGTTTAGAAAATCATCACCACCACCGCCGGTTTTCCTCGCCGGAGTTGAGGATGTGATGTTGAATATCGGAGACGTGCCAGGCTTTGAACCTGTAAAAATCGCCCCCCAAATTAGAACGAAACATCGTAGCGATTTAGCGAATGTCAATCTGCAAGAGCGGAACCAAACACACAAACCTAACGGAGCATCAAATTCAGCAGCCTCGTTGAGCAGAAGGAGGTCAGTCTGCTGCAGCTCCTTCTCGCGCTTCTTCATCTCCAAGAACAAGGCAAGCTCCTCTTCCTTGTCCTTCACCATGGAGGCTCTCAACTGCTGCCTCTGCTTGGCCACCGCCGCTTGCATTTGCAGCTGCATTTGCTGCGAGTCATGAGCCCTAAAACTCCGATTCATTTCCTCTCCTTAAAAAAAAACAAATCTCCTCTCTAGACTCTAGTAAACAAATCGAAGAACAGACTGTAATTTAAAAAAAAAAAAAAAAAAAACCTAACAGATCGAGAAACGCAATTAAGAAAGAATAACTAAAACCTAGCTTGGCTGGTCATTTACTCATTTACTTCCTCCAACCACCAACCAACGGACAAAGAAATAACAGACATCGCCATGACTCATCATATCCCGCTTCTAAAGCATTCGCTTCCGCTAAGCCAGTGAGGAACTAGATCTAAGAATGAAGCTACGACAACTTCCTCCTGCCTCGTCTCGGCTCAGTAGTGAGTGAGAGAGAGAGTAAGGGAAATGGAAAGGGAGTAGTCGTTCTGGAGAGAAGAAGAGGAAAGGAGTTGGTTGGCGAGAAGAAAGGCAACAATGGCGGGGTGCGCTTGGAGGAGAATGTACGGAGAGAAGAAGAGAGAGTGGCAGTGAGTGTAATTAATGGAAGGAAGGAAGGATCAAAATGGGAAGAGAGAAGGAGTGTAGTTTTATCAAAGAAAGAGGGTAGTGTTGTGATTGAGAGAGAGAAAGAAGGTTGGCATGTGGATACGTGGTGGGACTTCTCTTTCTTTCTTTTATTTCTTTTTCTTTTATTTTCTTTTATTTAGTTGGTGTTTATCAATAAAATTAAAATAACATATGGCAAAAATAATAAAATTAAAATAATAATATATATATATATATATATGAATATAGAAATAAATACGAGAAAATAACACTTTGTCATCTCTACTTTGTCAACTTAACATATAGCTTCTTATATTATAAATCGTTATTTTCACCTCTGATATTTTAACAATGTTGTCTTTTAAGTCCTTTCTTTCCAACTACCGTTTTATTAACAATATATGTAGACACATCCACACATCGGCAGAGAGAGATATTGAGGGTAGGAGACTTAGAGTTGGTCAGAGAGATAAATAGGAACAATGGTGGAGCTAGGGGTGGGGATTTTTTCCAAAAATAGGCTTGGGCCAAAATTCAATTTCCAAAATAGGCTCCATGTACGGTCAATTCCCAAAGTAGGCTTGTGTGTGCTGACTGGACGCGTACATCGCCAAATTAAATGGCGATCATTGTTTATCGCCAATATAAATGACGATTTACACCATCTGACACAACAGCCCCAAAAATCGCCATTTATATTGGCGATTTCAGCACTGAAAATCGCCATTTATATTGGCGATTTCAGCACTGAAAATCGCCAATATAAATGGCGATTTTCAGCTGCTGAAACAGCAACTGTAAATGGAAAGTTTTCAAATAGAGTGAAATAGCACTTTGGCCTCTCTACTTGTAAACTTAACAAATAGCCCCCTATTGTATAAACTGCTCTTTTTATCTTTCATTTTTTGACCAATTTGTATTTTGGGTCCTTCCATTTCAACTAACGCTTCATGATGTTAAATATGTGCACATAGATTCTTTTTTGAGATTTTTATGTTCGTATTTCGAAAGGTGTTTATAATTGACTAATGTTACTCGTATAGTAATGCGCACCAATTAAATTAATGAGTACTATACGAGTAACATTAGTCAATTATAAACACCTTTTGAAACACTGACGAAGATAGGGGGTGGCTACCCTGGGCCCGGGCCCAGGGTCCCCTTGACCCAAATAGCTAAAATATATGTATTTTTTCGTACGAAAATATATTCGGCCTATTGTATTTTATGTATCGGGCTCAGGGTATGCTTGAATCCTAGCTTCGCCATTGTTTTGAAATACGAACATAAAAATCTCAAAATAGAATCTATGTGCACATATTTAACGTCATGAAGCGTTAGTTGAAATGGAAGGACCCAAAATACAAATTGATCAAAAAATGAAAGATAAAAAGAGCAGTTTATACAATAGGGGGCTATTTGTTAAGTTTACAAAGTAGAGAGGCCAAAGTGCTATTTCACTCTATTTGAAAGTAAAGTGTGTCAGGCAACTTTTGCTGTTTCAGCAGCTGAAAATCGCCATTTATATTGGCGATTTCAGCACTGAAAATCGCCAATATAAATGGCGATTTTCAGCTGCTGAAACAACAGCTGAAAGTCGCCATTTATATTGGCGATTTTTAGAGCAAAATCGCCAATATAAATGGCGACTTTCAGCTGTTGTTTCAGCAGCTGAAAATCGCCATTTATATTGGCGATTTTCAGTGCTGAAATCGCCAATATAAATGGCGATTTTTGGTGCTGTTGTGTCAGATGGTGTAAATCGACATTTATATTGGCGATAAACAATGATCGCTATTTAATTTGGCGATGTACGCGTCCAGTCAGCACACACAAGCCTACTTTGGGAATTGACCGTACATGGAGCCTATTTTGGGAATTGAATTTTGGCCCAAGCCTATTTTTGGAAAAAATCCTAGGGGTGGCCACTATGGGACTGAGCTCAAGGTCTACCTAGACTCAAATAGCTAAAATATATTTTGTACGAAAATATAATCAGTTCATTGTATTTTATGTATTGGGCCCAAGGTCTACCACAATCTTGACTATGCCATTTAACAAGGAAGGTATCGCTAAGAGTACGGTGAAAAATGAAGGATTTTAAAACCACATGTTTTATTCGTCGATTTTGTTCAATCTAATATGGTGAACTGGATGTGCATCAATTAACAGCACGAAGACGAAAGTTAAAACATAATGACCCAAATCACAAAGTTGTCAAAATATGAGGGTTAAAAAAGAGTAATTTATAATGTAGGGAGCTATTTGTTAAGTTAGCAGAGGGAGCAAAATGTTATTTTTCCTATATTTTAAGAATATATAGCAATGAATAATTAACGTCCTCCTACTTTTCCAAATTTGCAAGTCACGTAAGAAAGGAATGGCAGGTAGTTTATTATTTCCTTTATTATTTTGTTTGGTGCTTAACTAGTAAGGGTAGCACACTCTCAAAATACCGACAAAATTAAAAAATAACAAAAATACAAACAACTCTCTATAAATAAAGTTTCTAATTTCTTCGAGTAGTTGACTCTTGATCGTTAATTATTTGCATACATTCGATAACATCGTTTCTTTTCATAATATAACTCGTAGTAATTCTCCACACTAGTCACCACGTTACTACGTTAGCGTGGAGAGTTGATAGTACAACTTGAAAAAAAAAACGACCATATACAAGAGAAAATTTGGTACGCTACGATATCTGGTTGTAATGAACAGAAATTGAAGTTGAAACATATCCAGTTTCATTATCGTGAGTTAGGTAGTACTCACCAAATTGCATCAAACTGAGAAGTAGATTCACGGGTTTAGGTATTCACTCGATTTTCTCGATGGGTTAGACCCAATTGAGTATTCAATATTATTGCCAAGTTTTCTATTTACTTTGTTCTTGGTCCATTTTGGTATTTTGGTCTAATTTCTACACCCTACAAAGTTGTTCCTTTAGACTACAGTCCAAGTCCTAGGTTATCCTTTCTCATTCTCACCCTAGTAAACGATTTGACATTTTCTAGGGTTGGTTTGGCATACAGAAAAATTAATCAAATCGTTTCGTCAAGACATCTGACACATGGACTGGATGAATTGTCATTCGTTCTACCGCCCAGTCCGTCTTTTCTTCCCTCTTCCCTACAACAAACCTCCCCGCAGTCTTCCTAGTCCCACCTCCCTTCCCGACAGCGTCTCAAGATCCATGTTGACGGAGCTATCACCTCCCCTTGGGTGGCGCTATTGGTTTTGTAGTTCCTGACACCACGTTGGTTGTCCTTTTCGTTACAGGTATTTCTTATCCTGATATTGTTTATTCTCGACTTCTTGCATATGCGATGTACTCTTCTCATGGATGGAACAACATAGACATTTGAAGGTGATGCGACATAGGTTTCAACAATGGTTTCAAACCATATGACGTCTTCTCTCTCCAAGGTGGTATTATAGTCTCAGACATCCTATCGTTCCCAAGCTTCTCTCCGTCAATCCGATTGCTCACTATCCCTCATACCGTCATACGGTAAGCAGAGCTTCGCATTGTGTGACACGTCAAACCTCCGATGCCTTCCAAGCCAGAGATTGGTAAATCTCTCAGGTTGGATAGATACATAGGACGAATGTATGACTATCTCGAAGCCTAATTTCAGAAAGGCTAAAGGACCATCAGACTTTCACTCTATTTATTGGAAACACGTTCAGATGTTCATCTTAGTGCACACATACAGAGAGCAACACAAACCAGACTCTGAAAAAGGAAAGTAGCACCCTGTTTTTTTTCTCAACCGGAAAGTGCATCCAACTGAGTAAGACAAACTCAGATTCATCTCCTTCTTCTACCACATGGACACAAATCACCCACTTGCCTTGGTCTACAACCTGCAGCATGCTGATAAGAAGACACACATCAAACATAAACCAGCTAAACTCGAGCAACTAGTTCGATTCTGCAACACTCGTGGTAAACTGTGCAAGAATCCAGTAGTAGAAGCTCCAGCCAGTCTTGGTGGTGGAATCCGACGGCGGGTAATGATCTCGATCATCCAAGTGAATACACTATCTTCTTCGACAGCTCTGACCCAACAACCTTCCTGTATCTATGCAACTGGGACTCCAGATACTTCCTTTCTTTAGCACCAAAAGCTGCTTTCAAATCCTTCAAAGCAAAAATTAGCACATTATAAGATTGCATGTACATCTGATTGTATGCCTTCAGGTTTTCGCAATGCATTCGTTCTTTAAGGTTTATTCTCAGACAAGGGTGGAACTAAGATTAAAACAAGATTCAAAATTGTATGGAACCACAGCAGTTTAGAGGCTTGAACCAAGGCAATGTTATGGGGAAATCAAGACCAGAGTCCAGGAGCTTACCTGGTACCTCAGACGAGTACCCTTCAATCCAATTAAAGTGTCATCAATATTACCATCTTCTAGTTCAACCGCTTCTCCATAACCACTAATTTCAGGATCGGTCTCATCATCGGAGCTATCAGATTCAGGTTCAACCATTTCTTCATTCTCGTCTACAAGACTATCGTTCATGTCTTCATTCACATTATCATCATGTTGGTCTTCCGTGACTTTTTCCGGAGCATGAGGAGGCAAGGACTCTCCATTTTCTGTAAGTGAAATGTCTGACAGGACCACGTATGCCTTTCTGTCGAGCCAAGGCTTTGCTACATCAAAGGGAACCCACCTAAATTGAATAAATCAGCACATTAGAAGAGAGGCACTAGGAATAGTGGCTACAGCATAAACGGTAAATAAATTGACCTCGAACAACACACTCCCAAGTGTCAGTAGTACAGTGTATAAGCAATGTATAATACATAGTCAAGACTTGACAAACTGTATTAAATGATAGCTTCAGCTTAAATGCCATTTATCCCAAGAACAATGGCAGGAGAACTCTTTAACATTATGACATTACACTCTCGACCAAGAATCAGAAGGCATTTCACATGGAAAAGGAATTTTCTGTAAACAGTCCAAACTAATGTAGAAGATAAAGAACTGTGTGGGAGAAGAGGAGACAATTGCAGCCTTGCAGGCACACAGAAATAGACCAAACAGTAATCGACTAGTGACAAGCTAGTTAAATAAAGTAACTTACTGGTAACGAAGGGGGCATAGCAGTTCAGATGGGCGATATGCTGCTTTGTATCTCATCTTGTTGCAGGAATGTATATAATAGCCAAGATAATAGTGTTGAAGACTAGGGCAATGTACTTGATTCACCTTCACCCAGTCTATTTCCTGTGAGGCTGAGTACTTGCCTAGAGATAGGAATGCATAATCTGGATCCCAGAACAAATATTTACTTGACAAACATCTTGGCAGGATATCAACCACTCCAACGGCAATTAGGTGACCATCCACTATATATTGCTGATGGAAAGAACCAAATCCACATGGAGGAACCCTACTATCACCGGATGGTGGAACAAACACTAGAGGAGAATCAACCAGAAACCTCTTGTATGAGCTTTCTGTGACATGATCAGGTGCATCATTATGGACTTGTATCTGATACCGTCTATACAAAGCAAACTCTTCAGGATCAAAACTAGACCTTTTCAATCGAACCTCAAGCTTCCTCTTCTTTCCCTGCAAATGTTCAATATTTTTCCTCAAGCAGCAACCTTTTCTTTTACATCCTCTAACAGATTCTTCAGAACCACTGGCATTGCTTTCTGAAGAAGACAATTGTGAGGCAGCACCATAAAAATTAAGATGGCCATTGCAAGCCCTCACTGTCAGACTGTTTCTCTGAGTCAATTGAGCAACAGAAGCAACCAACTTTTCTGCGATTAATTGAGCAGTTATGGCAGTATCTTCAAGATTTAGTTTTTGCTGCTCCTTATCCGTTGACCTCACCCTCTTGATAGTAGATGCTATCTGAAAAGCAATGTTACTAGAGTACAAGAGATCTTGCCCGCTTTCAACAAGTAGCTTCCTTTTTCCCTGAGATACTTTTTTTACTGAAGCTTTCGGTAGGATGATGCCAGAAGGAAGTTCCCAGTCTTCAGTGCACTTTCTCACAACATTGTCAAGTTGCTCTGACAAATATCCGGCAGCTTCTTCTGATCTTTTGTTCTCTTCATTCTTGCCAGAAACTGAATCCTTCATTCCAGAGCTAGAAAGTTCGTGACAGGAACATGTGCATTTCTTGTTAGAAGTTGTTGGATCATCTATTGCACCAACTGATTTGTTCCCATCTAATGTTCCATCTAAGAACCTACGCACATGCATCAAAAGTAGTCATTTTGGAAATAAGGATCCAGACACAAAGTATACCAATCAATCATAACTAAAGGAACGATGAAAACACGTACTTTAAATGGACCATACTCGAGGAGAAATACCTTTGCATCCTTCTAAAAACACGTTGTTGTTCTTTTGAGGGAACAAAGTCGTTCACCCTCAGGCGGATAGTATAAGATGGACAGCATGTTCTTTCCATCTCTGGTTTGTACAGGAAACATCCAGATCTTCTCCACCCCTGGTCAAGAAGATCTATCAATGAAGCATCAGATTAGAAAGCACAAAAATCACAACATATTGATAAACAGTTACATGCTTTCATAGTTTGAAAAGAACAAGTTGGATGCATTCAAAACCAGTAACAGGAAAACCAGAATGGCAGGATCAATATAAAAGATATACGTCATCACAAACAAGATCTAAAACTTTTCAGACACTCTTAATTCGTAGATGTTCCATGGGCACGTCAATCTATCCGTTTTCTTCTAGTAACCAATGAACCTTAAAAACATGGAAACGACAGATAAAGGCAAATAAAACCAACCTTGATAGTCATCAACTGTAATGCTGCGTGCCCACAGACCTGGAAATATAAACAAAGTGAGCCACAGTGTATTCATATTATTCAAATTCAAGAAGTAAAAACAAAACGATTAGCTACATCCAAAGCAGATTCAATGTATCGAATAGAGATTAAAATTCTAGTACACCAACCCAACCAAATTCCACAGGACGATGATACTAAGATCAATAAAAGCCATATTCTCTTTACACGACAAAAAATGAACAATCTCCAGTTTCGACCTAGCGATACGATTCTCGCAACAAGGATAAGGAATCACCAACAACCTATCTACATCCATTCCAAAAACATGAAAGATACCCAAAATTCAAATAAGAATCGCAAGGGAATCAGAAAAATGAACCATGAGAAATGCTGGTACGGGCGGAAGACTTGCAGTAACCGCAAGAACTTTTACATCTGCCACAATCAACGACGACAGTCTCTCCTCGGCTACTGCTGCTGCTGCTGCTCCCACTGCTACTGCTTGCCTCGCTTCTCCTCATCTTCCCTGCCATTTCCCCTTCTCCTCTTTCAAGATTTCCCGATCATCCACAACTAATCACCACCTGCGACGTACGAATCCTGTATGCGACACCTACGGCGGCGAATTGTATGACTTCCTCGTCTGTGGTTGACGGATTAGAGCGAGATTTCGTTGCGGGAAGAACAGTCGTTGTTGAGAACGGAAACTCGAGAGAGGAAATTTCCGTAATTATTTCATTTCCTGGGGATGTGGATTGTGAATTTTCGCTGTCGTAGGTAGATTAATTTGGCTATTTTCTATTAGGTAAAATAGCACTTTGGACCCTCTATTTTTCCAACTTAACAGATAGACCCTTACACTATAAATCATTCTTTTTACCCTTTTTACTTTGACCACTTTTCCGTTTGGGTCCTTCGTTTCTAAATTTTGTCTTCATAACGTTAATTTATGCGCATTTAGTAAATCATGTTAGCTCCAATAGTCATGTATTAGCTTAATAATCATTTTTTTAATTGGGAATATAAAGATATATAATTAGATACGATGAAATCGATGAATAAAACGTATGATCGTATTTTACCATACTATTCGAGATACCTCCCCAATTTACCTCCCTGACTAACCCTTCGTCTCCTACCTCCGAGATCTCTCTTTGTCGGTGTGCGGATGTGTCCAAATTTAATGTTAAGGAGACGAAAGTTGGAACAAAAGGACCCAAACAGTAAAGTAGTCGAAGTAGGAGGAGGTAAAAAGAGTCATTTTATATTATATGAGACTATTTGTTAAGTTGAGAAAGTAGAGGGTTAAAGTGCTATTTTCTCAATTGGGAAATTTCAAATTTGTATTTATTTAGAAATTGCAAGTTGGTGCCTACTCTGACATAAAATTGAGGAGTAGGGCCAGATTTACTCTGGAGTGAAACGGCGTTACATTGTTTAAAACTGCGGTGCCCTTTTTGTAAATTTTAAATGTTTACCTTTTGGTCACTTTTTGTTTCTTAGTTAATTATTTAAACATGGGGGACCTCGAAGTGTTAAATTCACCGCACATGACGCCGGAAAAAGGAAGATGGCTCAATTTGGAATAGTTTGGTTCAAACAAGTTAGTTGGGTTAGATTACAATGGGATGATCATGGTATCTCCTAGTTACCTCTATTTCGGAATAGACTCTTCTCATCAGTGACCTTGACAATTTCGTCGGTTGTCTCTCGTGTCTTGCCAGCTGCGTAATGATCTTTAGGATGAATCATTTTCTCACTGTCTTTCTCATTGTTCAGTCCTTCACGTGTTTTAGGCTTGGTCTCTCCTCTCCAACGGATTCCTTTGTTGGTTGGTTTCTCTCCTTGCAGGAACAACAGTGTCAATACATCATTGGGCGCATTGCTGCTACTTGTTGTAACATTTAGAAGTTCAGGAACTCTTTCATCTTCTGCAACACCATTCCTATTGCTCGTCACTATGTAGATGCTAAAATTTTACACATCCAAACTTAAGTGACTGAAAACGTTTTCAATGGCGCTTTTCATTCGAGTTTTAGCCTCCCATTTCGTTTATCGGTGAAAGCAAACGTAGTTGGTCGGCACCACAAGAATTCACATAAACTTCTTATGGTAATTCACAGGTAAATCAAAGATACTCTCGAAAGAGTTAGATAGTTGATTATTCAAACAATTTATATAATAATACATATTATAATTTATTTCAAATTTTAATATAGCATAATGCTATTAAAGTAATTTTAATGGAACATAACTTATTCTTTAATAGAGTACATGCATATTTCAAATCACTTTCAAAAGTTGGGAAAGAGGTTATAGTTGAAGGGTATTGAATCTTGGTGCTTGCCAAAAATACATGTCCACCCTTCATCCTGATTTTTTTCAAACAATTTGTGCTGTCTTTCATCTTGATGTTTGCCAAAAAATTCATACCATCCTTCATCTTGAAGCTTGGCAAACACACATTGCCACCCTTCATCCTGACCCTTGGCAAAAAATTCATACCATCCTCCATCTTGAAGCTTGGCAAACACACATGTCCACCCTTCGTCCTGACCCTTGCCAAAAAATTCATACCATCCTTCATCCTCATTCTTGGCAAACACACATTGCCATCCTTCATCCTGAAGCTTGGCAAACACACATTGCCACCCTTCATCTTGAAGCTTAACAAACGTTCCGTCCAACAACCCTTCATCCCGACCCTTGCCAAAAAATTCATACCATCCTCCATCTTGAAGCTTGGCAAACACACATTGCCACCGTTCATCCTGAAGTTTAGCAAACACACATTGCCACCCTTCATCCTGATTCTTTCCAAATAATTTGTGTTGCCCTTCATCTTGATGTTTGCCAAAAATACATGTCCACCCTTCATCCCGGTTCTTTCCAAACAATTTGTGTTGCCCTTTATCTTGATGCTTGCCAAAAAATTCATACCATCCTCCATCTTGAAGCTTAGCAAACACACATTGCCACCCTTCATCCTGAAGCTTAGCAAACGTTCCATCCAACAACCCTTCATTCTTATGCTTGGCAAACACACATTGCCACCCTTTATCCTGAAGCTTGGCAAACACACATTGCCACCCTTCATCTTGATGCTTGGAAGATAATTTGTATTGCTCTTCATTCTGATTCTTGTCAAACAGTCTTTGCCACCCGTCATCTTGCTTGGTGAAATTTTCGTACCACCCTTCATCGCTCTGGTACCATATTGAACACAAAAATATTAATAAAAATTATAACAATTCAATTACAATGAATTTGATTCCTATCCATAGAAATTGAAGCTAACTAAAATGGTACAATATTACCTTCAACACATCTTGAGATTTCTTGTAAACAGGATACATGGGCTTATGGACAAGTTTGTAGGCTTGTGGTTTGATTTTGGGGTTAGTGAATAGGCTTTGTGAAGTGTGTATCTTGTTCTTGGAGTGTTGTGGTGGTGCTAGTGAGAAAGCAGTGACAGGCATAGCTAGAGAGGAAGCCATGGTCAATTGTTTGGGTATTACTAGCTAGCTAGATTGAGTGAGTATGGAATGATGCTAGGTTTGAAAGAGGGTAAGGTATTTATAGCAATACTTATGGTGTAACGTACGTTCTAATACTTAAGGTAAATGTCATACATATGGCAGCAATACGTATGGTAAGGTATCTATAGTGATACTTATGGTAATGTATTTAATATTTATAGCAATGCTTATGGTAAGGTATCTATAGCAATGCTTATGGTAATGTATCTATAGTAATACATATGGTAATGTATTTAATATTTATAAGCAATATTTATGGTAAGGTATCTATAGCAATATGTGTGGTAAGGTATATGTAGCAATACTTATGGTAAGGTGTCTGTAACAATACTTTGGTAGCAATACGTATGGTAAGGTATCTATAAACAATACATATGGTAAGGTATCTGTAAGCAATACGTATGGTAAGGTATCTATAGTAATACTTATGGTAAGGTATCTATAGCAATACTTATGGTAAGGTATCTATAAGCAATACGTATGGTAAGGTATCTATAGCAATACTTATGGTAAGATATCTATAGCAATACTTATGGTTTATACTATGCTCTCTCTCGTGTTTGCTAACCTAACTAGTGGTTTATACTATGCTCTCTCTATCTCATGCATCTAAATTCTAGGTGGTGTACACGTTTTGATATGAAGAACTGCTCCTAAGGACAAAGCAGTCTATTTGACCCTCTCGAGTGAAACCATGTAACCTAGCATGCAATAGCAGTGTTCCAATGGCAGAATGTTCATTCTCTCGTCCTTGGTCGTCAAAAGTTTTGGACTAATTGGACCAACATTCTCTTAAATAGGTCAGAAATTAACCCAAATTGGCCAAGATGCACCTGACAATGCGCCTATAGTGCATCTATGTGCGCATCATTTGATGAAAGAGGCTAATGTCGCATCTTGCACATTCTTCAACTCACTAACAAGGTCGTGGGTCGAGAAATAGTGCACAAAGTGGCTTAAGATGCACCTAATAGTGTGCCATATTCAAAGCTCACTAGGACCATATTGCATTTTCCCTTAACTAGTATGACTATTTTGTTATTACAGTTATCTGGACTATTATGCAATTTGCCAAACAATTTTCATCGTTATTACTGTAGCAGAAGACAAACGGCTACTCTGCCTTGTCCCGTGCAATTTCTGGATTTAAGACAGCTGAGTTGCAGAATGAAAAGCATACGAACCCTAATCTCCCTTTCCTTCTTCCGATCGTCGGAAAAGCTACCCCGGGACATGACATCTTTACGGAGAACGAAATTAACTCGCGTGGAATTGGAAGAACAAGCCACCGGCGGAACTTGTAGTACAGTTCTTGCAGCTGAGGCATTGCAAGAACCCGAACATTCATGAACTGGATACTCAATACTCAAACAAGGAATGAGGCACAAAACAAGAACTAAGCAAATAGGTTCTGGGATTTAGAAATGAGAGATCACGTTATTCACATTGAAACGAACAACGAAACGAACACAAACTGAATCAGCATCAACAATCCAATGTTTCCTTCGAACCCAAGTCATCGGACAGTCGTCCAAATGAGAGAAGGTTGTTCAATTTTGCAGGAGTTAAAATGAGAGGACATTAGAATCAGATAAAAGAGAGAGAGGGAGGAATGTACAGTTGGAAACATTTGGTTTACTGTCATCAAACATCATCTGCATCACTCCCGCCGACATGAGCTGCATGATGATCCGCCCAGTAACTAGTCCCATCAGGGCCAGACACCTTGAACCTGCTCGACAAATCCGATTTCGATTTCAGATTCTGTTAAAATCTTTTGTTTCTATACTCATTCAGCTATCTAGTATCTTACTGACAGTTCAAGCACCGATTTTCCTTCCTTGTACTTTTGGCTCTTTTCATGAGCAGTCTCCTGAAAAGAAAACTCCCCATTATAGTTACCACTGGCAAATCGGAAAATGTTTCTTTTCCTACATCAAACCAAGACTTACGTATTTCCAACCCACGATTGAGCCACACCCGACGCAGAATATGTCAGCAACCGTGTGCTTCCCGGTCATCATCAGTCGCTCCTCTTTCTCTCCCGTAGAGACGTTCACTCTGTAAAACAATGTGAAAACTACCAAGTGAAGAAGAAGTGATATCTATGCATCAAGTCTACAGTAGGGCAGCGGTTGACACGATATTTCAATTATGTCGATTACAGTCGTAAATACATGACATAGCTGAGGAAACTGATTCATAACTCACGAGGAGAATGCTGGATTATGAAACCAAGGAAAACTTACACCTTACTGAAGAGATAAGCTTTCCCATGCCTGGAGTGGAAAGACTGGAAAGACACAGGCATAACAATTAGTCAGAAGCATCAGAGATGTAAAACGGTAGATGCCAAATTGTTCACACTCGTACGTTTAATATCATCAACTACGACAAGAGCCAACTAGAACTAGCACGCACCATACTTCAAATCCAGAGAACCAAACATCACCGCACAAACTCGACACCCATGAGAGTTCTGATAGCCGGTCGTTTATGTGAATAACAAACAGATCCTTAAAGCTATTAACTACTGAGCTGAAATAACACTCATTTCCAATATACAATATCACATTTGATCTGCAACATGGAAGGAACCGCATCGTCGCTATTTGGACCAAATAAATGCATTAAATTCGAAGTGCTTCGCTTCTATCTACCAGACACTAACAAAATGTGACATTCCAGAATGCATACTAGTAAGGAAGTACAGAACAGTCCAAAAACCACAAAAGAAGCAGAAGATGATCAGAGTCATCAGCATTACAAGCACAAATAAAGCAGAAGATGGAATAAAACTAAGAACCAAGACACACTCCATTTCCAGGTCATACTATGCACAAAAGCAAAAGCAACACTAGCAATGGCTATGGTTCACCTAACCTAGGCAATTGTAAAGCAAACTATGATCAACTGAACTGATTTACTGCTGAAGATGAAGTAGAATTTTCCCCAAACTGAGACGGCAATCATCTGATTACATATGCAAGATCAATCACTGCTACCTACAGCAAGTCTACAGCTCGCAGGTTCACCCAATCAGAACTATGCGTGAAAACTAACAATGCTATTACGAAGTAATCTGATTCAATCGCCAAGTATTTAAACCCTAATTCTTCACAGAGACACCACTGAAATCAACTACTCAGAAATACAATCCGATCACAAGAAAAAAAACCAACTCAACTAACAAAACCCAGATGAGAATTTGACAAGATTAACTTGATCGGTTGATAAAATTGAACCCAGAAGAGAAAACCCAAGAAAGAAGCAACCACCTTTGAGAAGATATCTTCAGAAAGAGCAAGATTGGTTTCGCAGTGCTTGCAGCTGTAGATCTTCCCTTCAAGATTCACCACGAACAGCCTCCCCATTCAATCAAACGAACTTGATTCCACCAAACTTGGTGTCAATCGAAGGAGAATTGGTAATCAGTATTCTGTAGAAGCAAAACAAAATGCGAAAAAATTTAGGATGATGGATAGAGAAGACACGCTATTTAAGCATCCGGCAGATAGAGAGAGAGAGAATGGAGAAAATGGCTTTTTAATCACAGCTTATTAATCGAGATTGCGTACCGTTTCTACTGTTCTTCGTCTTCAAGTTTGGGACTTTGGTAAACTCATATAAGCAAACTATAGTTAGGGACTATGGTTAGTCATGAGATGAGATACCACTTTCGAAAAAACTATAGTTACCGTTTTCAATCTCCACGTGAAACACGTCACATAGCGAGGTGAATTTTCTACTGGAGCTCACGCGGAGGAGCAGAGTTGATACACCATTTTACGGAGGGGGATCACGAGTTTTGCGAAATCATTTTGAACGGTAAAATCTGTCGTGAGAACACAGGATTTGTTCCTCAAGTGAGAATACTAATCTAAGCCATTCAATTTTTTTTACGGCAGATCTAATGGTTACAATTATAGTTGGATATTTGGGTAATTTTTTGATTTAAAAATCGATTTTGTTGGAGCTGAGAAGAAACACGGTGGGCTTTATAGGTTAGTGGGCTGTAAACATATCTCAATAACTCAGGCCCAAACCTCACTTGGGCTCTATGTTTTCTGTTTTACAAGAGCCCATCTATGAGCGAGGCTAGGAAAAATTGGTCCACTATAACAAAACGAATAGGACTTCAAAGTCAACGAGTTAACCGATTCATTGATACTGCCTAGAAGCATATCGCTTCAGATATTCCAGTAGCATCCCATCAAGAAACAAAGAGGGTAAACTCAGAAACCCCTAACCGCCTAGGATATTCTCAACAATACTAAGGCGACATGGCACAATCCAAGCAACTAATATGGACGGCTCAAATCACCTGCAGGGCAGAACCAATCAGAAGGGGCCACGTCTACAAACGAAAGGACTATAAATACTGCACTTACCACATTGTAGAGGGACAAACATGAATATATTTTCGGCATGTTTACTCACACGCTCATACTACCCATTCTACCCTTGAGTAATTGACTACTACCCACTCACATTCTTCTTGGAGCCCAACTCAGTAACAACACCTTCTTCTTTTATTAGGTCAGAGGATAAGTCTGGAACAATACATAGCGAAGTAATGATTCGTCGATAATAAAGTAGAGGAAAATGAATTCCTTTCATCAAGGGCCGTAAGGACTAGTTGCAGTCCACTGTCGGTAACGATGGCATGTAAAACGTCCTGCACATGGGTATGTCCTTGATGCAGGACCGAAGTTTATCCTTGAGTAAAAATGACCAAAAGGTAACCCATTGTGAGACTTCTCCGTCATAAAAAAGAAATTCAGAATCGAGTGAACTGATGATCGAAATTTAACTTTCAACTTTACCATCTCACACAAAACCAAAAAAAAAAGTAAAAAAAAACCAGAAAAATACATAAAATATACGTAAATACATACAAACATACAACACGCAACTTACCTTGTCTACATAATTTTTTTCCATTTTTCACCGTTCATATTTTACTGCTGCGAAATAGTAAAAAAAAGGGCGAGGGCATATACGTAAATATCTGTTTACTGCAGGGAGAAAGTAGCCAAAAAGCTAATGGGACCTTTGCCCGTGTAAGCAGCCTGGATGCCAAAGATGAGGAATGCCACCATGGCTAACCTAGAGTGCTTGATCTCAGCCAGCTGAAGGCTCTCCTTCTTCTCCGGGTCCGACGCTAGGCCCAGTGGGTCAAAATAACCGCCCGGGTAGAGGCGCTTCTCCGGGTCAAGCTCCGCGTTTCGCTGGAACTCGATGAACCCGATCACCAACGCCTCGATCCATATTAGAGTGGTGAGCGAGAATGGGAGTGGTTGCCCTAGGTATGACGCTCCTTCAACTAGCTCCACCTGTCGGTAAATTTAATTAATAGGTTGAGTCAGCATAACGTGTCGCTATCAAATGAATGAAAATTTAAGATACTATGAAACCTTCAATATGTATCACAAGTTTTTGTTGGGATAGGAAGAGGACACGAGTTGAGAAAATGATGTACCAGCTAACTCTCCCACCCTAAAGTAATAAATCGAAAAAGAATAAACTATAGCGTATTATAATTAGAATGCATAAACTTTTCGAAACCAAAATCTAACTGAGTTTTTGAAATGATTAACGTCGTTTCTCCTTGTTTGTAAAATTTTGAAAGATAATGACTTAATCATAATTTTTAATGACACATAAGTAGTGGTGTTGTGGCACCACATATAAGTGTATGTGTCAAAAAGTAGTGATTCAGTGTCTATGTGGCACCACGTGTCAGTGTACGTGTCAACAAAAGTCGTGATTAAGTCATTAACTTACTTGAGATTAAGTCATTTAACTTTTAAAATTTTACAAAGAAGCACAAACAGGGTTAGCGATTTCTAAACCTAAGCTAGATTTGGGATATCGAAAACCCATGATTTTAGATCCCTAACAAACACGTGATTTGTGATTCAGTGTCAACAAAAGTGGTATAAGTCATTATTAACTGATTTTAGATTAAGTTGTTGAACTTTTAAAAATTTACAAACAAGGACAAACAGCGTTAGCGATTTCTAAGACTAAGCTAGATTTGAGGTTTCGAAAAATCCATAATTTCAACTCTAGATTTGTTGTTTTTCTTACAAATAATCTTTCATTTCATTATTGAATTCAATTTCACTATCTATAGTGATTCAATTTCATTTAAATTATCAATTTTCCTATAATTAAATTAATGAAACCATTAAAAATATTCTAAATACTTACCTTGCCGGCGTCCTGCCACGCCACGCCGGTGAGCCCCTCAACGGCAAGCGCCCCAAGCGTACCCAACATGGCCCACCTCCCATGGATAAGCTCACACTCCCTAAACCGTTGGATCCCAAACACCTCATCGTACGGCTGAAACGGCGTCGGTTTCACCTCCTCCGCATTCTCCGTCCTCACACCAATAACATCCCCTGCCAAATTCTTAGCCAGGTTCTGGTCCAGCGAATCGAAATCAAACTGCAGGTACTCAGCCGGCTTGGCCAGACCCAGCGGGTCGAACCCACGGTCACCCACCATCGACCCGTCGAGCCATTCGGGCGGGTTCGCCCCGGGGAACCAAACCAGCCTGTCCCCTGCTGGCGGCGCTACCTTCTTGGGCTTCGGGGCGGGTTTCTTTTTCAGGAATCCGAACCGGGCCTGGACATTCAGGAGCTGGGATCTTCTGGGTTGGGTACCGATGAATCTGGTGGCGGCGACGGCGGCGGAAGCGGCGGCGGCCATCGGCGGCGGTTGTGGGATTTGTTTTGTGAGATGATGAGGAAGTTTGGTTATTGGGGTTATAATTTGAAGGGTAGATGAAATGAATGGCTTTGGTTATCTTTGGGCTTATCTGGTGGCGGGTGAGGGTTGGTTGGTTGATGGATTTTCTGATTTCTCCATTTTTATTTACTCTGGTTTTGATAGAGAGAGCATTTAAGGATACTTGTCTCTTTTTTTTGGTAGAAATACGAGTATGTTTAGGCTTGACAATCTTTTTGAGCAATCGCATGGAGTGGGCTTATCATCGAATCTTTCCTCCAAAACCAGGAGTGTCTTTTGGTTTTGGCGGATAGTCCTACAAAGTGCAATTCGTCACTTAGCCAATCCAGGCTTCTTTCCAAGCGCCGTCTTGCTACAGGCACCGAGTCTTTTGATCTATCAATGCAAGAGTGAGGTAGGTAAGATAAATCGGTATTCGAAAATTGGGTATCCCGGATGAAGTTGGTGGGTATGGGGAATTCGGTACTCAGTTAGAATGGGTAACGAGTGGGGATGGTTTGAAGGTATTTGTCCCATACCCAAAACTGATAAACACCCGATACACCAATTTGAACTGCTACGTTGTATTAGCCATAATATATAATTTATGTTTAATGGACTAGACTCTCCTTCAAAGCTATCCATGTCAAAAAAAAATTGGACTATACTCAATTTCTCTTTGAGTCATTCAACTCATCGATCGAGCAGTTTGTCGTTCACTCTTGAAACCCTAATGCTCTGATGCAGTAAGTTTGCAGCAGCTTCTGCAATTTACAGCTCTATCAAGTGTTGAATTCTCCATCTAACTTGGTGGTGTTGCAGGAGAAAGCTCCTTATGAATCGAAGGCTGCAAACAGGAAATCTGAATATGAAAAGCTTATCAAGGCCTATAACAAGAAACAGGTGAGCTTTAATTTGTTGCTGAAACATTCAGGATGAACAAGATCCGATCTTAGTTACGTAGTTTTGTCCACAAAACTCACATTTCATGTGCTCCAGATAACTTTTGTTCTGTTCTAGGTTATGTTCTTGTCTCATGGTTTGGTGTCTTCATTACATTACTAGGAAACCATAAACCATGTCGAAGATGATGATGATGAACTTGAGAAGCCGAAGAAATCGAAAGTCAATGGCACCAAGATTGGCGACGAGCAAGACTCGGAGGTAGTACATAAGATTAATGTACAAAAGTCGTGTAGACCTATGGTACGTAATAGTAACTATTGTTGTTGCGAATTGTGATTCTTCAGGAAGATGAAGATGATGACGAGGAGGAGAGGAGGACGACGAAGAAGATGATGATTGAAGTGATGGAACTTGTTGAAGGTGACAAGTAAAAGATGGTGGATCCTTTGTAAGAGTTTATAGGGTTGGAAATAAGGGTCTTTTTCATATGTTGACTTAAGGCTGCCGGTGATTGACTAGTACAGTACAACTCATGGGCCTCACCGTACAACCAAAATATGAGTTGGGCTTCGGCAGTCCATTTACGTTTGGGCTTGGACAGTTGGACGTATAGTATAAGATGAAAGAAGAATCAATAGGCCCATTAGTACAACCCATGGGCCTCAACCTCTTTCTATTTTTCAAAGATATCTATCTATCTATTATATATAATAAGCAAATATAAAATAATTCCTCTTTATTCTTTCTCCCCTTAATTTTAGCTAAACAACCAATTAGATTTTTTCTTTTTATTATTTTCTCTTCCATATTTAATTTAACTAAGAAAATGAGCCTTAAAAATAGCCCCCTCCATGTTACATTAACTTCAAGCTTTTATGTGTTTTTTTTTTAAAGTCCACTTTTATGTGTTAAATGGTTTTAATCATTATAGGCCTAATACTCTTATGCGTCATAAACTATTGGCTTATTACGAATATATACATAACCTTTTCTGAATTCCAATTATGTCACGACCTACCGAACACATTTACGAAAATGGCATGCCGTCTATTTTCGGGGAAATTTGTGACACCTGGCCTAACGACGTGTGCTGACTGGGCTTACTGCCCATGTGGCATTGACTTATGCCCCAGCTAAGCCGGTGACGGTGCAGTTGTCTCTCTCTCTTATCTGTTTAATTTTTTTGAAAATGGCACGAAACCCCACGACCTTTCCATAGATATTTGTTCTCTCTCTTATCCCATCCTTCTCCTCCATTCATCTTTTTCCTGAAGCTTCTTGTTCTTCTGCCTCCAGTCGACGATCGAAGTCAAAAGCCCAAGGATTCTGCACAATGGTTTCGAATGCTGCAAGCTCGAATTCCACTGGAGCCTCGAAGATTGCTCATGGAATGAGGTGCAGACATCATTGTGAAGCCGTCATGAATGTCGCCGGAACACCCAAAAACAGAGGTCGTTTCTTCTATCGATGCCCGTTCTGGAGAGATGGGAGAGCAGACTGTGGTTTCTTCAGATGGGTTGATCAAATGCCGAAGGAAAAGGAAAGGATGGTAGTTGGAGATACTACTATGGACGACGTTGCAGGATATTTGCAAAGGAATGACGATGCAAGAGCTACCGCGGTGAGAGGATGTTAGAAGAGAAGCTCTGCATCGGCGAGATGAAGAAGACGAAGTGTGGGTATTTGGGGAAACGTAAAATGGGGAAAGTAGGCTGACAGTGGGTATTTGGGGAAACGTAAAATGGGGAAACGTGTGGGCATAATAATGGGGAAGCGGAACGGATTATATCCGCTGGAAAATCGTGCGAGCCACCTTGGCAGATCGTGTCTGTCCACCTAAGCACGCTATCTGCCACGTCGTCGAAAAAGCCACGTAGACCTAACGATTCTAGACGGAACCAGACGGCATGCCATTTTCGTAAATGTGTTTGGTAGGTCGTGACATAATTGGAATTCGGAAAAGGTTATGTATATATTCGTAATAAGCCAATAGTTTATGACGCATAAGAGTATTAGGCCATCATTATAATAGAATAATAGTTATATAATCTCTATTTTAATTTGAACGCACAATTTTAATATAAAATGATGGCCTCACAAAATGGTTTTAATTATTTTAATATACTACATCATATCCTCTCCAACTCTTCAGATTACTAAATTTGGAAATATTTTTGCAAGAAAATATCATAAATCTAATCTCACATGTCAATAAATTTAAAAATGATCAATTTTCTTAGCAAATCAAAAACATCTTCTGTCAATTATTTTTCACTAATCAATTTATTTACAATAGTTCTTTGATTTCTAACTCCATAAATCATATTTATCCTACTAATTTAACTTTAAGTCGGTTTTCCGAGAAAAAATAATCGTGTATTGTGTGAGAAAATGATAATGTTAACACTTAAAAAAGTTATTACATGTAATGGAAAAATTAAAATTTAATAAAAACATTTTACCCATCCGCAGATTAATAAAAGCCTTTCCATTGTAATGTAACATTTTATTATAATATTTGAAACTTATACTAACTACCCTAAACTCAATACTTTTTTCTTCCCATTTGTCATTAATTATATATCATAGTTTGAGCTATGATCTAGGGTTTTTTTTTGTAAGACTTGCAAGTGAAATCTAAACCTTGAACCGAATCTCCCAATTCATACATAAGGAAGTTGGTTCAGAGTATGTAGGTGAAATCACCAATCTAGATTTTCTTCTACTTATCCTTAAAAGTAGGACTTCAATAAATAATAAAAATTTTAAAAACTAATTGAAACTCCCAATCAAATTTTTTTAACGTTGTCAAATATTAAAAAAGTTTATTTTATTTACAAAAGCAATGTCTTATCATCTATGTGTCATTTAAGGGTAGTTAAGTATTAGTTTCCTGAACTATAGCCATTTATATAAGTAGTGGTGATTAATGAATAAAAATATTATGATTGTTAGTAGTAAATTATTATTCTCTTTTCACTAAAGAAATTAATATACTTTTAAAAAAAATATAGTTATGAAGATTACTTAAAAATATTTGTTATATGTATAATATATCAAACATATATCTTAGATTTGATATGTTAAAAATACATAATTTAAATTTTTATTATTTTCTTATTTTTTCCTCATAACAATAAAACTCTATATGACCTGGTTGGTCGGCTTGGAAAACCAAAAACTGATTAATTTATGTTAATTTTAATGTTGTTTTATCATTATTATAGTTAATTTAAAAAATAGCACATTTGCTACACTGTATATATTTTTTAGAATTGTTATTATTATGTACACATATGTGTAGGATGCAAACATAATTTGACGCAGGGACGAAGCTAGGAATTTCTTATCCCGGGGGCCAAAAGAGTAAAAATAAAACTAAAATTTAATTTATAATTTTATTTTTGCAATCATACACCGGTTCGATAATATATTGAAATCTCTTAAAATTGTGTCGAATAGAAATTTTCTGATATATCATGTTTAATATATATGATAAAACTATGAGCTTTATTTCATGTTTGTTATGGACCAAATCTCCAATAATCACGTCTTATTTTATCCCTCTTGGTATGTATATATGTCCATGTGAGTTTACATTGTCAAATATGAATATTGGCTGACTACAAATATCTTTACGAACCGTCAATATTCATATTTTGGTGAATGTAACTACAAATATCTTACGAACCGTCAATATTCATATTTTTAGGCTCAGTGTTGTATTAGTTCGACTCAATCATGAATTATTTTTAGGCTTAGTTTCAAATTTAATTAATTAAAGTCCAAATATTAGTAGCCTGTTCATAATTAGAAGTGTAAAATTGAAGTTTCATGTCAAGATTTGAAGACTTTTTATGTTATTCAAATTTGTTGTGGCGACTTGAAAATTTTTCCTTCAATTTTGGCTCAGTGCATGATCCAATCCTGGATCCGCCCCTGATAATGTTACATTACAATATAAAACATGATCATGGATAGCAATCTCACATAACACACTTACATATATAATGTCAAAATAGTGAAAGTATTATTCCATATTTGCAAGATATATTTCTTAATAACATTATTTCTTTAGCATAAAATTATATTTTCCCCTTGGTTTTAATTCTATTATATTGATTCTTCAAGAAAACTTTTTATCTAGAACTAATCACATATAACAAAAAATTCTTACAATTAATTTTATGAATAATTGGTGACTTCGTAATATGCTTATCTTGAATGGTTACATATACATTGAGTATTACTTAGAGTTAGCACAATAATATTTCTCTATTATGTGAATTTAAAAAGTAAAGAACTTTGAGATTAAAGTGGTATATAATATGAATAAGGAAGAAAATAAAAATGTTGTTTTGCTCAAACCCGTCGTCGGGCGGGCAAAAAAGCTAGTTAAATTAAATTGAGATATATAAAAAAAGGCTGTAAATCAGGCGCGTGATGTCAGGAAAAATATTGCCGGAAAGTTATAAAAAAAAAAAAACGTGGCCGGAGCTATAGATCTCATTCATAGCTTCATATGATCTCTAATGATGATCATCACTACTATAAGCAAGACTATAAAAAGGCTTTTGAGTTGGCACAACATAGAAAAATCCAATTTGCATGAAACCAATGAGATATCTTGGTGGAAATTCATAATTAGAATGGTACTTAATTCTATATGTCGTGGGAATTCATACACGTAACTATAAGAAAATCATCCCACTATTCATGTCGATACGAGTAATGGGTACTCACAAATTACCCATTTTACTCACAACAAAAGACTTACAATGAACTTTCTAATCCCAACAAATGATCACAAACGGAGAATGTTAACTAATATGGCAACAACAACTAGTCCATGACCGACAATCCTCTAGAATTTTCATCACATTGCGTACTCCATCTATTTGACCATTACATTACACCACATATCAAAATACAGACGATTAGAATCAACAACTGGCTAACAATGCAACAACAAGCATTAAACAATTAGAAATACAGGACATGCAGTTCAATATTGTCAATGCTAATTAAAATAGAAGGAAGAGATGGTTAAGAATGCAAAATGCAAGGATTGCCCTCCCGAAGCCAAGACACATTAAGGACGTCCCCAAATTAACCTCCAAGTTGAACCACTTACCGATTCAACTAAACAGAACAGTATAGATATTGCGGGAACCCATGAGTAGAAAATTAAGAAATTTTTTCTTAAACCCTAACTCATAGCACGTACTAGATACTTAATACCCACAAAATTTTAAGTTGAGTACGCCCACTACTCATACTCGAGATGCCCACTACTCATACTCGAGATGCCCACCTTAAATTATTTTATTTCATTTTATTTTTAAATAATTGATGAGATTATTTATGGTCCAATTTTTCATCGAAAAATAATAGATGTGCGGTTGTGATCATTTTGTCACTTTTCCATAGTCCTCATGGTGTCGCATTTCTGTCGCGTGCACGTGCGGCTGGGGACCTTTTTGTAAATTTTCCATTACTCTTTAGTACTGTTACCACTTTAAATTCAATTATTTTTTTCTTTTTATTTTATTTATTTATTGGAAATGGTATTAAATGTTTGGTACTGTTGGTATTTAATTCGACGGGGAAGGTAATTAAAACTCGAAGCAACTTCATAGAGAGATAAAGGGTGCTTTTATTAGTTGGATAATGGGACGGGACGGGAGTTTCTCTACGGTGAAAAGATAATAAACGAGTTTTCCTGTAATTATTTGGTCAAAGTAAAATTTCTACTAAGAGAACGGTTAACACACGCACTTTCATAAGGTTTTCTTCTAAACCCATTACTTTTTGTTGACATGTTATGCTGACTCAGCTTATTGGTGATCAGACCCAATTTCTCAAAACAGGGCAATGGATCAGCATCCAAGAAAATGTGGGTTTGGAAAGTTCTAAACCCATTCTCAACCATTAGATCTAGTTGACTCTTTGACCAATTTAATGGTCCAGATCTGTCAGGGGTATTTAAGACTTTACACAAATACTTTAATTATTATATTTAATTTAAATATATTATTATTATTTTTTATTTAAATATTATTTTTATTACCGCAACACTGCACAGCAGCAGCCACTCTCCCCCGCCGCCGCCGGCCACCGTCGCCGGTCGCCGGCCGCCGGCCACCGTCGCCGCGACTTCCAGCTACTTTTTCCGGCGCCTTTTTCCGGTGATTTTTTCCGACAACTTTTTCAGTGAATTTTTCGACGAGGCTCCGGAGACCGACCAAACTCCGGTGACTTTTCCGGTGAGGACTAGTTAACTAGTTAACCTGATTTTTACTAATAATTTGTTAACAATATTTTTTATTGATAACTAGTTAACTAGTTAACCTAAGTTTTTATAGGTAACTAGTTAACATGTTATCCAATCGAGTTAACTAGTTACCAAGTTGTCAACTAATTAACCAATTGTGTTAACTATTTAGATTTTTAGTTCATAACTAGTTATCAAAATCAGTTAACTAGTTAATTTATCGAGTGAACTAGTTAACATCATGATTTAGATAACGAGCTAACTTGTTATCTAATCGAGTCAACTAGTTAACCAATCGAGTTAATCTAGTTAATCAATCGAGCTACTAGTTACCAAGTTGTTAACTAGTTATCTAATTGAGTTAACTAGTTAACCAAGTAGTTAACTAGTTATCTAATCGAGTTTTTTTTATCAAGGTGTTAACTAGTTAACAAGATTTTTAGTTGATAACTAGTTATCAAAATTAGTTAACTAGTTAGCATCATGGTTTAGATAACGAGTTAACTAGTTAACCTGAGTTTTTACGGTTAACTAGTTATCAACTTGTTATCAACAGATAACTAGTTAACAAATTACCATAATCAATTAACTGATTTTTTGGTTAACAGGTTATCTCACTAATTATGTTGTTTTTAATTTAGATAACTAGTTATCTAATAGAGTTAACTAGTTACCCAATCAAGTTAACTAATTATCTAATCGAGTTAACTAGTTACCCAATCAAGTTAGCTAGTTATCTAATCGAGTTAACTAGTTATCCAATCGAGTTAACTAGTTAATATCATGAGTAGAAAACTAGTTAACAAGATTTTTAGCTGATAACTAGCTAACTAATCGAGGATTAGTTAACTAGTTAATATCATTAGCAGATAACTAGTTAACAAGGTTTTTAATTGATAATTAGTTATATAAACTACAAGATTTTAGCTAGGTAACATCGTGATTGGGTAACTAATTAACCAATCGAGTTAACTAATTAACTTATCGAGTTAACTAGTTAACATCGTGATTGGGTAACTAATTAACAAATCGAGTTAACTAGTTATTATTGTGATTGAATAACTAATTAACAAATCGAGTTAACTAATTAACCAATTTAGTTAACAAATTAATCAATCTAGTTAACTAATTAACGAATCTAGTTAACTAGTTAATCAATCGAGTTAACTAGTTATCTAATCAAATTAATAGTTAATCAATCTATCATTCAACAGAAATATTTTTTGAATTGAAACCAAGTTAACCCAAATTATCACAACAATCAATAAATGGAAATAAGATTTCAATGTACACGTGGGCAGGAGCTGATTGACGTGTCCTTCTTTCCTTTTCCCACATTTCATTACACTCTGCAATTGACTTTCCTATTTGACAGCTTCCTTGATAGCACCCTCTTAACATCAATTCCAAACTACTCCAGCAGCTTGGACAATATGAACTCAAGATCATTCACTAAAATCCAATCCTTCAATCTGCTTTAGATAAGTGAAATCTCCATCACTGCCACCGAGGAGCAACTAGTGAGGGTTTCGGACGCGGAAGAAATTCTCCCAACGATGATGGATCCGGTGTGGAGATTCGGTCCCGGCCGCAAAAATAGATTGGGTACATGGGAGACGGCTGAGGCAGAACGGCGATGATGACGACGATGCAGCAGGGGCGGGTACCGGCGGCGACGAGTTGATTGTGTGGACGTCGGCTGAGGAAGAACGGGAGAGGAGGGGCGGGTACCGGCGGCAACGAGTTGACTGTGTGGGCTCCGGTGAGGAAGAACGGAAGAGGAGGGGGTGGGTACCGACATCGACGAGTTGATTGCGAGTACTCCGACTGAGGAAGAACGGAACAGGGAGGAGGAAGGCAGAGATGAAATCGCTTTATTATCGGCGGCGAGAAGCTGAGTGGAAAGGAAAGGGAAAGGCAGGGGTGATATTTTTTGATTTTCCATTTTTACCCCTCCGGGTTTGGGTTTGAATCCTTCCAAACCAGGAAGGTTTGGACGCAGATCCACTGCCTCAAAACAGTCAATTAAAAATAATTTTCTATTTTCTAATGTAATTTATCTTTTTTATCATAAATAACTTTTATTAAATTGATAAAGATATTGATCTAATTAAGTTTCCATTCTAGAATATGTTGACAATTATTATCAACTTTGTGATAAGTACTTGGTCCCATAATTTATATTCTCAAGATGATGAATTTACATTTTTAGTCTAACTTTATCCAGTCAACGGATAATCTTCCCTCAAATCGACCAAAATCTCTCATATGTACCTCTCATCTCATATTCTCTTTCTCAACCGAGAGCCATCATAACTATATATGCATATAGGGATAAGATCAAATGATTGTTGTAAGGAATAAACATCCAAACAGCTTTTTATATTTGTAGTTACAAGGAATAAACTTTCACGGTGGTCCAGTTACGACGGTTTAATTTGACGCATTCAAGGTAGTCGATGCCAGATAGGCAACCTTGTTTAAGAGACCATTACCTTGTATAATTAGCAAAATATTAAGAAATGTTTGGACTAATCGTCTAACCCAATAGAAGGAGCATGGTCTTGTCGTTGAAGTGAGTTCCACATCACCTCATATGAAAGAGTATGAAGGGGTAGTAGTAAGTGTGCGAGTAAGCATACTAAGAGAATGTTCTCTGCCAAAAGTGTGTATCTTTGTGCAGTGGAGTCATTTGTGTACGTGGCTTGATCTAATTAGCTCGTTACTTGGGCGATCTGGATCGTCCGCACAAGTCGCTCAGATGGGGGAAGGTCGCCATGTTATACTTGAGATGACCCTACGTGGCTATGGTTTTCGGGTGATGACCCGATTCGTTCAACTCATCACCCAATAAACTTATCCATTTGAAAATTAGAGATTTGATTTGTTAGATTATATGATAAAAAAAGATAGACATGGTGCTGGTTGATGATCTCATTTGCTACTAGTGCTTCCATTTTGCAGCAGTTATTATTGTATGGGGTTCCGTAGTAAATTCAATTCAATTGCAAAAAATTGCAGTATTCTCTGCAGAAGATCAGAAACATTCAGAATTGTTGCAGACACGTACATATATATACAGACCCACACGTGTGATTCCAGACCTAGGCTCTAGCTCACTCAGAACTCAGACATTTCAAACTTACCAATACAATTATAATTTGACTGTAATACACTTTTTTTCTGTATAAGTTTTACTGTTAAAGTACGAATCTTTACGATTTTACTAAACTCACTAATTCTCGATTCGGACTATAAAGCGAGTCAAATTATGTAAGAGAAGACCATGATAAGAGCAAATTTGATTATATCATGAGCTTTTGAGTTTCTTGCTCTATCTGTATAGTTGAAGGAAAGAACGCTAGTTTGTTAGTATTTTTAACGGAGGAGTGCTAATTAACTAGAAGACCTATATGACAGCATAATTGTTTCTTTCAATCATTGAAAGATCATATAACATTTCAAAATTCTCAAACCCGAACTTATATATATCCAAGTTGGTGTATGGAACCCAGACCCCAAAAAAATTGAAGAACATTAAAACGGGAACGAAAATTTCTCAATTTCCAATTCCAAACTTCTATCCTTAAAAAAAGGATGCTGAATTTTGTTGGTCCGTTGAATTATCGACGAATTCACAGTTCAACTGTTCGAAAAATTTCGAAATCATTTTGGTGCTGAATTTTCAGATGCTGAACTTTGTGGGGAGGGAAGGACAGACAAGTAGATGGCACGGAATCGTACTACTTTTTACAAATTTTAGAAGATTTGGATTTGGATTTGGTAATGGTGTCATGTTTTTCTTTTCTCTTTGGGGCTTGATAGTTTGTTGCTACAAGAATTTTGCTAAGGGGATCACACACTTTCCAGCTGTTAGATATTATCAAGTTGGGATCTTTATTAGTTGGCTTTGGCCCTCAACTCATAAGTGAGTCACAAGAACCAAAATTTCATTGTAGGTTGCTGTCTCCTAATGGGGGCAGCTTGATAGTTCGTTTTAACACCCTCTACTTTAATACGTTTTCACAAATATGAAAGCTTATCACGAATAGTAGCTCGACTACTAGACATGAACGGGACTCGAAATTTCTTCATGGTAGGGTGTGGAAAGGTCGACGGGAAGTCACCATGGATGAGTGATGACTAGGTGTGCACGAGCAACACAAAATACCAGGGACGAATCATATCGATCGGGTTATATGCAGTAAGTCATAACGTATGTCAGATAACAAGGATAAAAGGGTGAAAATAGAATCAATGAGTTAAAAATGGTGGTCTAGGACCTTGCACTTCAGTCTTGGGATGATATGTAATGTGGAAACCTATACTACCGCGCGTGGATAAGGTGTGTCCCAATGTATTTAACACAATGACGATCGGGGTTTCCCTTAGCCATAGGATTTGATCCATTTACCTCATGATTTCCAATCTTATGTGCCAAATGAACAAAAACGAAAAATTATGACTCAATAAAGCCATACAAATCTTAGAAAGTAAGCAATGTGGTATTTTTCCGTCACATAACTCACATTAAAAGAGTCCCATCTCACTAGTCTCTTTGAACTGGGTTCATCATGACATACGGATGAAGAGATAATTTCGTTATTTTTTCATTGCCAATCAGATATTTGTGAATGAAGTTATTTTTTTTTATAAATTAAGCGATGTAAAAATTATTATATTTTTTATGAAACAAACCCAAAACCGGCCCACAACTGAAAAAGACCAAACAAAGCAAACTAAAAAAGAATAAACCAAACCCGACTTACACCAAACGTTTAGCAGAAAAAAAAACTAAAGTACCATTTTACTTCTTCGTACATTAAATTCGGTATATTACTCATTTGGTCCTTTGGACAATGGATCTGCCCATAATGGTACCCCATGTTTATGGCTCTAAGTGGGTATGGACCAAACAGTAGGTATGCTTCAATGCAACTACTAATGGCTATGGGCTCCATTTTGGTGGGCATCTCATCTCCCAAAGTATATCTATGGACGGTGGATTTTGGAGATGATATATTAATGCGGGATAGAAGTCGTGACAAGTATATTTGATGTAAGAAAAGTGATAAGAAGATCGTAAGTATAAACATTTGATTTTATACGGAAGTGATCAAGGTATGACACCATGTGCCAGTTCACGTGTCATCAAAAGTTACGATTTAATCATTAACTTTCAAAATTTTAAATCCCAATTACGTGTTACAAATTCATCCTAAAATTTTAATCCGTTATAGAGTGGTCCTATTCCTGTGAAGCGTGTTATAAATTAGTCTCAATCACTCCCAGTGAGGTCATCCGTGTACTTTTTTCCAGCCATTTCGTCATTTCAACATTGAAATGTCAACAAAAATATAACTTAAAATTCAGCAATCTCATTCAAATCTAAAGCTTAACTCATCTAATTCATTAATGTTTGTTAAAAACTAAGTCTAGTGACTTAAATTGATTTAATTCTGTACTCGAATCATTTAACCTGAATTTTAAATTGTATTTTCGATGACATGACAAAATGGCTAGAAAACTACACCGATAACACCATTAGTACTACTCTGTAACATGTTTCATATAGTGATATGACCACTCTGTAACATATTAAAATTTTAGCACGGTTTGTAACCCTCCCCATATTTTTTTTTTAATCACAGACAGATCCGTTAGAAAACAACCCACATATCAGAATACACTAACAAGACACTAAAGTTCAACCCAAAGAAACAAGACCACCAACAAGTTCCCTGAGAAAAAAAAAATCAACAGCCAAACGTGTCACAAAATAGACCGCTCAGCTCTACCACCACACCAACCGAACAAGACAAAAACTCATAGAAAAAAAACTTCACCTATCAAGTATTCGACCCAAATTCAAATTATCGAGCAACAACATAACAACACAAGAAACTAATTAAAAAAGGGTTAATACACCTTTTTCCCCTCTACTATGCAAAGTTAACAAACATACCCTTTTACTATTTTCTAACCAATTTAACACCTTCTACTTTGAAAAGTTTAACAAATATGCCCCTCCATTTATCTTTTCATATATTTTTCATCTAATAAGTTGATTATTCGTGTTATGCCATATTATTTGTATACAACATCACTGATCGGGATGTCCACAAGGTGAAAATATTTAAATTAAAAAGAAAAGAAAAAGGAAAAATATTATAATCATTATTATGTACAAAGGTGTTTTTGTGGTATTTCTTTTTCTTTTTCTTTCTAATTTAAATAATTTTGGATTGTTAACATTCCAATCAACGATAAGTGTACAAATAATATGAAGTAGCACGTATAATCAACTCATTAAACGAAAAACAGATGAAAATATAAATGTAGGGGCATATTTGTTAAACTTTTCAAAGTAGAGGGTGTTAAATCAGTTAGAAAATAGTAAAGGGGCATGTTTGTTAACTTTGCATAGTACAGGGGCAAAAAGGTGTATTAACCCATTAAAAAATATTGATATCTACTAATACATTAAAGCAGATACCATTTTTTTCAGTTGACACGTCAGCTTTTTGAGGATTTTAGAGCTCCTCATTGATTCTTCTTCTTCTAGAATAGGATCGAACTCTCACCTCGTTGTTAAGAGACAAAGTGAACAACCAACAATGCCACACCTAATGATTAGAGTAGTTTACTATTTAATCAAAGAAAAGTTGCAGTGTTTTCAACGTAACAACAAGAAAGCATAACTATAATGCTTTTGTTTATTATATCCCAACAATTGATAACAAATTTATAATTTTTTACCAACATATGAATTAAATGATTATATATTAAAAAGTAGAAATAAAAAGTAGAAAAAAATATATATTAAAAAGTAGAAATAAAAAGTAGAAAAAATTCAACCACACTTCTAAGTAATCTAAATAAAAATTATTTTCCGGTAAACTATTAACACAAAAAATCGGCCAATGGGCCGCTGATAATCTAGTATATATAGTAAATTTATTTATGGTTGTAGATATAGAAGGTATAATAATAAAGTGAATACTCCGGTTACGCCTACACGTTGCAGCGTGTGATTGGTCAAGGATATTTATGCGTAAAAAATATTTTTATAAATCTTATCTGTATTAAATTCTTCATAAAAAAGTAATAAATAATAAATAAATAATATAGAATAAATGACACATCCCCAACTACCAAAAACAACAACAACAAACAAACACTCTCTCCTATTTAGATTCTTTTCCATCACTGCCATCACAGAGATCCGCCCCTCGTGCGTTTCCCTCTTCTTCCTCTCCTCCATTAAATTCCTTAACCCTAATTTCTCACTAATTCAATAATTCCCAATTTCTCTCCTCTTATCAATGTCATAGATTCAATCTCAATCTCACAAATCACAACAATGACCGATGAATTCCTCTTCATCTCCCTCCTCCTCCTCTCCCTCCTCTCCTTCTTCCTCCTCCGCCGTGGCGGAGCCCGCCGCCGCCTCCCGCCGGGGAGCCAGGGCCTCCCCTTCTTAGGCGAGACGCTCCAGCTGATCTCCGCCTACAAGACCGAGACGCCCGAGCCGTTTATCGATGAGCGGGTCGGGCGGTTCGGGTCGGTTTTCACGACCCATGTGTTCGGTGAGCCGACCGTGTTCTCGGCTGACCCAGAAGTGAACCGGTTGATTCTACAGAGTGAAGGGAAGTATGTGGATGTGAGTTATCCTGGTTCGATATCGAACTTGCTCGGGAAGCACTCGCTGTTGCTCATGAAAGGTGGGCTCCACAAGAGGATGCATTCGTTGACGATGAGCTTCTCGAATCCTTCGATTTTGAAGGATCATTTGCTGTTTCATATTGATCGGTTGGTTCGGTTGAACCTTGATTCGTGGTCCGACCGTGTTCTGCTCATGGAAGAAGCTAAGAAGGTTTTTATTCTTTTTTTTTTCCTTCCCTTTATTTTTTATTTTTAATGAGATTATTATTATTATTATTTTTATAAACATGATTAGTAAAGTAGATTAATGTTGGGAAGTTTTGATTATTCTGTTTTTTGATTGTGATGGCCGCTTGGAAACGACACTGAAAAAGGTTGCTTATTGCTTGTTTTTCTTTAATTGTTTTATTACAGTTTTGACTAAGGTGTCGTTTGGATGGGTGAATTAAAATTTATTTTATCTATAAGGGTGAAAGTTTGTAATTACACTTTTTGGGAAAAAAAATAGGATGAGTGCATTGAATTTGAGTGTAAATATAAAGGAGATAAGGTGGATGAATTAAATTTGATATAGTAATATTTTTTTGGGAAAATAGCAATTTACCCCCTCTATTTTTCCAACTTACTTTGTTTGGGCCAAACTAAAAATGAGATGAGTGCATTGAGTGAATTTAAATCAACCACTGGGCTCGGGGCTAAATATAGAGAGAGATTCACCTTGATGGTGGATGAATCAAACTTGATAAGGTAATTAATTTTTGAAAAAATAGCAATTTACCCCCTTCTACTTTTCCCACTCAACACATAGCCCCCTATACTCTAAATTACTCTTTTACCCTCCTACTTTGACCACTTTATTCCAACTTTCGTCTTCATAACGTTAATTGATGCAAGTTCTGAATCAAATTTGATATGGTAGTTAATTTTTGAGAAAATAGCAATTTACCGTCTTCTACTTTTCCCACTTAACACATAACCTCCCTACCTATACTATAAATTGCTCTTTTACCCTCTTACTTTGACCACTTTACCATTTTGGTCCTTCCATTCCAACTTTCATCTTCATAACGTTAATTAATGTACATCCAATACACCACGTCAGCTGCACAACCATAATTTTATAATTAGTCTAATCTATTGGGTGGATATTTTAAAAGTAGTTATCACTAGTCACATCATATCATGAGTTTAATGGAAAAATCTTGAGATTTGTTGTCTTATTAGTTGGAATAATTCTCCAATCAATCATTGTGATGTGTTAACAACAATAATGACAAACCGTGTTTTTCCAAATTTTTGGTGTATCAGATAACGTTTGAGTTGGCAATGAAGCAGCTGATGAGCTTAGATCCATGTGAATGGACAGAGAAGCTAAGGAAAGAATACGTGCTCGTAATTGAAGGCTTTTTCACCGTGCCTTTCCCTCTCTTCTCCGCCACTTACCGCCGTGCCATCCAAGTAATGATTTTTTCAATTTTCACCGCTTTCGGGGTAACTAGCATTAGTAGTCCCATTCGTTTTGGGGTTTGTAGAGAGTCGTTCCGTTTCTTTAAGAACAAACAGATGAATCCCCTTACGTTTCGGAATCGTACAAAATCATCCCCACCCGTCAAGTTTTTTGCGGCTTGTCGACATGCTAAGTCAGCATAATAAGGTACAATTGGAATGTTCAACTTGATTTTTATTAACCCAATTAGTCATGTGTCGAACATTTACCTAAACCAACTCAATTCTGATATTTTGGAGTGGTTTGGATGATGGAATTTTGGTCTAGGAATTGGATTTCAATTCCCAGCTCACTAAGAATTATAGTGCCATTATTTGAGCAAATTCCCGGTGGGCCCTGGCCGGGAATTGAGACCCAATTCTCGAACCTAATTCCATCAACCAAACAACCCCTTTATTTTATTCACTCAACTTTTCGAGAAAGGTTCAATACATGCTTGACTGGGTTAATAAAGCTGAGTTGCACCTTCTACATGTACTTTTTTTTTGCTGACTTGGCATGCTGACAAGACGATTCAGCCGTAAAAAAAGTTAACGGGTGGGATGATTTTGTACGATTCTGAAACGTATGAGATTCATCTGTTTATTTTCAAAGACGTGAGACAGTTTTTGTACAAACCCAAACGAATGGGACTCCATATGCTAATTACACCGCTTTGGGTAATTAGTAATTCAATTCTGTGGAAGTTATTAAAACGACGCCGTACCGTGTGGGTTGCAGGCGAGGACGAAGGTGGCGGAGGCGTTGACGTTGGTGGTGAGGGAGAGGAGGAAAGAGGTGGAATCGGCGGGAGGGGAATGGCAGCAGAAGAAGAAGAAGAATGATATATTGGCGGCGCTTTTGGCCGGAGATGATAGATTGTCCGATGAGGAGGTTGTTGATTTCTTGGTGGCTCTACTGGTGGCTGGGTATGAAACGACGTCGACTAGTATGACACTCGCCGTTAAGTTCCTTACCGACACTCCTATGGCTTTGGCTCAGCTACGGGTATGTTGTTTTCTTATCGTTATTTGATACCAATTTATTCCCTTATGAATTTAGTATTATTTTTTTTTCTCGAATTTAGGGTTGTTTATTGTCAAGAATTCGATCGAAAGAATTGAAATAGGTAGAAAATTAGAAATTCTTGTCTATTTCGAAAATAAACTATTCAGACGAGTGAATTAGTGAAATTTCTAGATAAAAAAAAATATTAAAGCAAACAAAATTAATTAATTTGACAAAAATCTAAATGCCCGAACTTATCCCCATTCCTTCTTGAAAGAATAATTTTACCAAATCACTATCAATTCATCTTAGAATTTGTACATCCCTCCTTGACAGATGAATTTCGGAGAGGGTCCAAATTCTCGGGAGAGTCCACCACGAGAATTCAAGGGTCCTTCACTTGGGTGATTTCAAATCTCTAGAGATTTCAAATAACTGGAGATTTGGGTTCTCTAGCTATTTCAAAAAAAAAAAAAGTCATGTTCACTAATTAGGAGAGATTCCTGTAATCTCTGGGGTCTTACGAGAGATTTCAGAATCTCCCCAAATTTCCCGCTACAATTGCAAAGTAAACGAGTGATTTCGGCCAAATCTCCAGTGCCACAATCTCCATCCCAAATCACCCAAGTGAATGACCCTCAATTCTAGCCAATTCTTCACCTTTTTTTTCCCCAAAACAAATAGTACATTTGCCCTAAATATCCATCTCCTGGAACCCAATTCTAAGCAATTCATCCACCCCAGTTCTACGAAACAAACAATCCCTAATATAATCCTATATTTTGAGAACAATATCACAAGTATAATTTAAATATAATCCTCCTTTTGAAGATTTTGGAGATAAAAATTATTAAAATAGAGTGTTCGGACTAAGAAGTGGGGGGCAAAAAGGCAATGGTAATGTTGGGAGTTGGGCATAATGTGAAATGTGGACCGTTCACTGTGAGCGGTGGGATAAAGAGAGAACACACTAAAATTAATATGGTTTTGTTTCTTCATTTTTTCCACAACTCTCTTTTCCACTCTTCCAATCTGAAATGATAGAAAGGTGTTTTGGCCACACGCACATGACACACCCATCATTTTTATTGATTATTTTAATCACTTAGTAATGGGTTTGCATGTTACATTCCCCCGCCCCATTGCATCGCGTGCCCACTTGCTTTAAACACACAACAACTCAGTGGATAAAGACTTTTCACTTCGTGAGCTCTTCTATTTCTAATATGTTCTTCCATATTTGCATGTCTCCCATTCCCATAGAATATTGGGAAATGGGTTGCGGGAGAATTGATAAATCCAATGAAATTTTGATTGATAGAGGGAGTTGGCTATTTTTATCGGAATTGAATTCCTTGTTTTCCTGTCTATGAAATAGTGTGACAACAAAGATTGATCCATGTACTGATCTTGATCCAATCCCAGTAAACAATGGTCCGTCCCTAGATCAAAAGTTTGTTACGTTAAAGTCTTTAGCAGGCAGGCTGGACTCCAGGCTAGGCTAAGGGGGATCACTAGACCAACAACCAACCAAACTAAGAATAATGTTGACATCGGTCAAAATTCGGACTGATCCCACTTGATGATATGGAACTAGAAGGGTATAAGCAGTTTCCTTCCATTCGAAATGGATCAGAATCTTTCTTTTTGAGCTGGATTTTCAATTTCGAAGATATTGTAATAACTATTAGAGATAGAAAACAATGAATTCAATTCAATGAAATTTGATTGTTAGGAAAGTTGGCTATTTCATTCGAAAGGAATTAGATTCTTTTCGTTGGAGCTGAATTTGGGAGAATGCATGAATCAATTCCGAAGATATTAGACGAACTATTCCTTGTTTCAAATTCAGACTAGGAAAACAACCCCTGAGTATAGTAGATGAGATGCAGGGGCTATAAAGAAAGAACAGAGGAGCAGAAGAAAGTCAAAAACAGAAACAAACGAACAACCCAATGGTCCAAACCAGACAGACAAAATGATGATGCCACAGACTACACGCTCTGTCTAGGGCAGTGCTCCCTCCTTTCCCCTTTTGACCAATTTTTCCTGCACCATCACTTACAATGACACTGCTACCCCTCATCCCCTTTCACCATCCTTCATTATCCCTAGGGGCATCTTGGTCATTTTCCTATAGGGTATCATCTGAACAGTTCTTGCAAATGGTGGGAAATGGCAATCTGAGGCGGGTGCTGATTTCAAGGTGATTAGTGAGGAGACAAACTGAAAACATAAAATATCTAAACCTTCATTCTTAGCAGCATCACAACTTGGGTGATGTCATCACACCACATTGTCATTAACCTTCACTAGGGATTGTTTGTTCTCTAGAATTTCGGTGGGATTCGAGGTCGGTCCAAGGCAAGTGTTTGGATCTATTATGACATAGCCGTGAGGTGCTCATGAATTGCCTGTTAGAGATTTAGGTTAAATGTGTTGTTTGTTTTGCGAAAAAAGGTGGAGAATTGGATTCTCGGGTAGGCCCTTCTGTTAAGGAGGGAATGTGCAGATCCTACCGTGAATTGGTAAAATTACCATTTTTTAAGGGTTCAAGAGGGAGATGAGAAATAAGTTCAGACATTTTGGTTTTGTCAAATTACTTAATTTTGTTTGATTTTTTTTTAATCCAAGAATCTACCTAATTCACTCATTCAAATAGTTTATTTTCGAAATAGACAAGAATTTCCAATTCTCTAGTTATTCTAATTATCTAGCTATTTCAGTTCTCGCTGATCCAATCTTTGGCAACAAACGACACCTAGATTCTTCCTATTTCCCCACCACCCGTGGGTTTTCATAATCATTAGGGGTGCTCTAGTGGAACTTACATATCGAATCTAGGGGTTTGTTTGGCTTCATTTTCAACTCTTAATATCTTGTGTAATGACGACATGGCAGGAGGAGCATGACGAAATCAGGAACAGGAAGAGGAAAGGAGATGCCCTAGACTGGAATGATTACAAAGCTATGCCCTTTACTCAATGTGTAAGACAAGACTCATTTTGGACTAATTAGTAATTACCACAGTCATTATCATATTAATAATTCCAACTAATTAGAGGTTTAACCACTCAACACAGGTCGTTAATGAGACCTTGAGAGTGGCCAACATAATTAGCGGGGTGTTTAGGCGAGCCATTACTGACATCCCAGTCAAAGGTCAGACACCATTTCTTTTCATAAGCTTTTGGCTAAAGCAGTAAATAACAGTGAATAGAAATTTACCTGAATTCCGTCTGCTGCAGGGTACACAATTCCAAAAGGGTGGAAGGTGTTTGTCTCTTTTCGAGCTGTGCATATGGACCAGGATCACTTCAAAGATGCCCGAACTTTTAACCCTGGAGATGGCAGGTAACTTTTTATTTACCCCCTGCCAAGTGAGTATTCAACAATTTCAATTACTGCTGCTGACTCTGGTAAAAACAAAACATGGGACAGAACAATTCAGGGGCGACAAGTCCTGGGAATGTGTTCACACCATTTGGAGGAGGTGGCAGACTGTGTCCAGGTTATGAGCTAGCCAGAGTTGAACTCTCTGTGTTCCTTCATCATTTAGTTACTCGTTTCAGGTAAATAGTAAAAAATCTCTCTTTCTTGTATTAGCAACGTAGTTATCATCTATTATTTACTTACCTTGGCTCGTTTACAGTTGGGAACCGGCTGAGAAAGATAAGCTAGTGTTCTTTCCGACAACGCGGACACAGAAGCGATACCCTATCAATGTCAGGCGTCGAGATCAGGTCCATGCGGAGTAGCGGAGTAGCGAAGTTGGCGAGACTTGGCTTTGAAGAAGTTGGTAGTAGAACTGAGAAAGCATGTTAGTAATTCCTTTTGGCTGTTGGATGCAATAAACATTAAATACCAAATACAAAATAGAGAGTTAGAACCATCTGTATATCGTCATCATCATCGTCAGTAATATGGTTCCATGAAAATGATGCAAAGTAAACAGGGGATCATGATTCAAGTGTTATATATGCGTCTAGCAATCTGATTGATCGAGTTCTGAAAGCTAAAAGGGACTGAGAAATACATGATCATACCCTAGCTAACGAACATCATCACCAGTAAGGCAGTAATATGTGTTTAACAAACTTGATATGGAAATGAAAATTTAGTATGCAAAAAAGGATGATGAGATCCTGACCTGAATCGGCTTGTCCTGAGTCTTCCTGTTCTAAGGATCTGCCAGATAGATTGTCTGTTAAAAAAACAGAGGAATTGGAGAATAATGTTTATACACTTCAATAATTTATATGTGATCATCGTATTACAACACAAAAGAGCCAAATGGTAAATACACGTCCTGCATCATGGACCTAAGACAAGAAACAGAGATGAGTTTCAGTACAGCCAAAAGCATGGTTCAGATATTCACCACTCGTGAGATTCTTGTTTATCTATTGTAAGAACATATCAAAGGGAAACAGATCTTGAGACAGATATAGGCAGACACAGGCTCTAGCCCCCTAGAACTCCCCGCTCCTGAGCTTTCAAACCAGACTCAACGATCTTTACTTTCTTCGAGTTCTCAGCATTAATAAGTGAAAGTTTAGCAAGTGAAGATTTTAGTTGGGAGATTTGGGAATCCAGGACATGGCTCCTCCCTGCTAATTTCCTTTGCTGGTTAGAGACGCTGTCTCTTGAAGATCGTGCTGCATACCTTCTCTGCCTAGCTCTCAGAGTCTCAATGGATGTATGCAGTGCGTCCAACTCCACTCCCGTAAGTTGGTCTGCAGATAGGGGATTGTAAATAAAAATATGAGAAGCATACAGTAATTAATTTACTTATATACAGTCTCTATGACTTCATCCAAAAACAGATTGTAATGGACGTGTAATGATTACCCAGTTCAGACTTGAACTTCCGCTCTGCTCTAGACAAAGGTTTCTTGTGAACTCCAGGTAGGTTCCTCAAGTGTTGCAAACGCTGTTCCAGAAGATTGTGCTGGTGAACTGCGTGCTCGATCCTGTCCTCTAACCCTTTCTGTTTCTCGTTTACTTTCACCAGTTTCTCATGAGCCTCCTTGAGACGAGTCTGTTGGTCAGTGATGATTCTCTTCAACTGCGGCCCATGATGCTTCAATTCAAAGTAAACCTGTTCCAAGGGATATGAAATGTGTTTGATGTATGTTAATCTACCAAGATCACTGGTAATCACAATGACATTGCAATAAAGAACAAATTCTAAGAACGCAAAAAAAGAGAAGATGCTTACCTTGTGGGCATATTCAACATAATTTTCATGGAAAAGCTTGAAGTACTGATGAAGCATTGATCGACCCTCTATAGAGTCGGCAGCAACTGATCTAAAGTTTGGAGACACTTGAGGGACGGTAACCACCTTGGACCAGCAAGTAGCTCTTTGCTTATGATATCTGGAGCATTCGTCTCCTTCAAGTTTTCACTCTTTGCATTGTCCGTATCAATTTGTAAAGGAAGTAATAAATTCCAAGTTTTCATCTCCAGCACAACACATTCTTGAGCAGAGGTAATTCCCACAATCCACGAGTATCCAAATGAATCAGACAACGCAACGAAGCCACAAAGGGGAGATATAGTTGTACTGTCTGTCTGGCATGTACTCAGGACAGGAAGCACAGATGGAGCCCTGACAGTTTCATCCTTCCCACTTGACTGATTAGTAAATGGGAGAAAATGCAACAATATGGAGTCCACCCCACCTTCATGAAGACAATAAATTCTTTCTGGCATGAGGGGATCCGCAAACATATCAATACTGCAACCACTTTCTCTTTCCTGCGGCAAGGACAAATCCACAATTGCAAGTCTTAACAAAGGCGGTGGGTGTCCCAACCAAACAGTATGATCAAGTGGTTGATCAAGTGTCACAACAGGGATCTCATGTGCGATCGATTCACAGATCATAGCAAGACCGAGAACTTGGTCATGCGAGTTCACACGGAGGCGAGGTGCACTACCAACAGTCCATACTGGCTGGATCTCATCAGCCAATGCATCTATCTGCAACTGGCCACCGCTCCAGGCAGTAACCAGAACCGAGTCTTTGCTGACTAGATTGTAGAGAAAACCAATGGCACGCCCATCACTCGTTCTGCTGGACGCTACCAAGTCTTCATCATCCCTATTTCTCTGAATTCTCTGAAGAGGCCCCTGAAGAATACAGCAAACTCTCATTAGTCCATTACAAATGTTAAATCTGGCAACACGCGGTTTATAAAGACAAACATATTAACATGTTAGCTAAAATGAAAAACTATTCTGCATAAGAGCTGAACATTCCATATTCCCCATTAAGAACTTATTGAATGATGGCAGAATCACATACAAACACTTAACTACGGAAACTATATGTAACCACAGATATCATACATAGAAAGTATTGAAGCTACAGATATCATACATAGAAAGTATTGAAGCTTCCAATTGCTACCCTTCTGACAATCAGATGTTCTACATACATATTTTGTCGGGATTTCAAATATGCTTGAAAAATGAAATTAAGACATTGACGCATATGATTCCAGGTCACAACATTTGTTCTTGCTTTTCTATAATCCATTATTGAAGACTCTGGATGAAGGCATGAAGCAAGACCTTTTCATTTCTTGTTTCCCAATATACGACCGAAGAATTCCATTGAAACTATCTGGACAAATAAAATAGATAAAGGTTCCAACCAGCCAGATAAACGTACCTGCAAGCAGAGTGATGCATCGAACAAAACATGGGCACGAGCTCTCACTGCTGATATGTTTTCTCCGTCTGCGTCTTCAGAAGTTAACTCGGGAAATGTAGCTTCTAACCAAGAGACTGCTCGACTAGAATTGCTAACAGCAATTGGATTTGCTGATTCCAACCCAAGTGTGTTGGCATCATTATATATCTCCAAAACTGAGTCCCATTTGTAGACACTATGTGTAAAGACATGCTTTAGTAAGCATTAGGGAACGTTTCAGAGATTGTACTACAAATAGGGATGGGGATTTGACATGAAAGTAATTGCAATATGCTATGATTATCAGTCAGACAGACAGCGCAAACAGATGGTATTGCAGCTTAATAAATAAGAGAACATAACAGACCTAGATGGTATCTGGTGCAAAAAAATAATGGAAGTCACCCACGTAGATGAAGAACAAAAGACATGAAACATAGTCAGAGTATTTAGTAGAGCTGGGTGTAGTAGTAGGTACACTGCAGTGTGATAGATGCAAGTAACTCAAGATACGTGGGCTGAAGGCATAAGAAATATACCTCCCGAATGGAACAATTGGGCTGAGAAGGTAAATAGAACCATCGCTGAATAATACAAGCACCTGCAAATGGACAAGAAGAACTTTTACGAAACGCAGGGTGCTATAAAACCTTTAAATTGAATTCTCCAGAGCAGCCAATATTGCATTGCTAATACAAAATATGAGGCTACTTAAAGATCTATATAATGCAATTTTAGCCGCAACCATATCAAAAGGCCATGCCGATTTTATCACAATGAAGAAAGTAATATGTCACGTAGCATAACCTCTCATTATATACAGCAGTTGCAAATGTGCGGTGCAGTAACTAGATATAAACAGCAATGCATAGACATTGATGTCAGTTGAACTTACAGAAAACCTGTCCCACAGGTGGTCTCCACCAAATGAAAAATCAACGGCACACATGGAAGCAGCATTCCTGGATCTACCAGGTTGAAGAGGCTGAAGATAATATTCCTGCTCTGGTTGCAGGACATCTGAAGACAAGTTGAAGATTCTAGCAAGAAAAAAGCGACAAATTAGGTTTCTTTCGGTCGCCGCCAAACTTACAAGCAAGGGAGGAAATAATGAAAGATCACAGACTAGCAGAACAACAAAATGAAGAGTAATGAAATCATCATACATTAATAATAAGATAATAAGACTCATAGTACTCTTTACTCTAAGAACTCAAGTCATCGAAGAGTTTCAGCATGAATGTGATGCTCAAATGGGATTTTTCTTCTGCGCATTATTAAACAAAACAAAATGTGCTTTTGCAATCCAAAACCAGTCTAAACACCGAATCCACCCAAACAATTTGAAATGAAGCCTATGGACATATGGTACCTGAAAACCGAATCGGATGAAAGAACTCCTAAATGTGTCTCACTGTATGGGTGCCAAGCAACCTGTAAGGTTCGGATGGCGTTGCTTTCATTAGAATATAGTTGTGAACCGACTGTAACAGTCCTGCATAGAAGTCCAAAATAAGCATGATTCTTAACAACACAACAGTTATTAAGTTGAAACTAAGCCAGGTATCGTAGTCATCATGAACATCATCTAGCAAAATTGCTTAACGAATTACAAACAAACATGATACCATGTCTAGAGAATAATCACACAATAGTACAACCATCTATACCTGCATGTAATGGTATTATCGCTAGCAGAACTGCGTCCATAAAGATACATCACGCATATACCATCCAAACCAGCTAAAAGGATAGCAGATCCATTTCTGTTAATGGAGATTTTGTTAACCACGAAGTCAATCTGCACATCTGCTAGCAACACCTAATAAAACAAACAATGACCTCGCTCATTAGCTGCTTTGAGGGTAATAAAATCAAATTAATGTACAAAAATAAACATTGGACATTTTTATCTGCGTGTAGGAGGAAATCAACTAGAACGTGATACTACAATGGCCTCAAAGTAGAATCATCACTTTCTAAATGACGAAGCAGAAACTCATATCGCAATATTACATATCAGGAGCTCTTCCTGAACAAGAAATCACAGCACGCTGTCTAAGTTTATGATAAAATATACTGCCATTTTCTTCTATCAAACATTCAAACCCTATTTTAAAATGGCACGAGAACTACATGTTTCTCTCCAGCAATTTCCTAACAAGTTGCTGTTTATTTGCTAAATTCAATCGCTGAAACAACTGAGATGTCCGAGCTACCTAGCAGTTTTCAGTTGAACATTCAAAATCAGCATCAAGCTAAGCATACTCATATCGAAATTGCAGCTCCATTCACTTGCACCAACTATGTTCTTCCTTAACTTACTCGTCAACTAGACATAAAATCAAAACTAACTCTCCGCTCCCGAAGCGAACAAATGAAGACTACAAAATAGTAAAAGCACCTTAGACGGAGAAGCAGCGAGCACAGAAGTAGGTTCCGGCTCGCCTAGTCGGATAGAGACTCGGTGGAGGCACTGCTCGTTTGAATCCCAAAAATACAACCTAGAGGCACCGTCCCACGCGAGAAGGTTCCTCGGAGTCAGAACATCCGCATGCGCTCCTCCGTTGGATGAGGCAGAAGTGGAGGAAGTGAAGAGAGGATGCTTCTGGAGCGGAAGCCACTGCACATTCTCCTTCGGAGTCGGTGTCCGCCGTGAAGAAGAATCCGGCGTGTCGGAGTCGTCCACGTCCAATTTGAACCTCATCACTGACGGTTTCTGCTAGAATTATCTCCTCCGTTTCACGATTCAAATCGTCGGTTCGCTTTGTTCCGAGTGAACTAGCTTATTTGCTCCGGCGGGACGGGAGAGAGCATGTAGAAGCTTGAAAACGACGCTCGAGCTTGGTAGCAATTTATGAATGGAGATGGGCTACAACAGCCCAATATTGAGAGGATTGTATTTTCCAGGCCTCAAAACAGCCCAATTAAAGCCCAATATTACGGCCCAATACATGAGAAGATCGTATTTTCTTAAGCAGTCCGGAAGTAGAGTTTTGTTATGGGCCTTCTGCGACTGGCCCGTAATGGATAATTTTGACTAGAAAATTGGTCGTAGAAATTGTAGTCTTAAAATTACTATGGGAATGAGATTTTTTTTTGATCAATGACAGCTGATTTCATTCAAAGGAAATCCAAATCACCAAACACTATGTTCTGTTAAATGTTTACAGACATAATACAAAAATCCTAGGCCAAACTACAAGTTATATAACCAGTTTGTAGGCAGGACGCCGTCACGCATCATCTTGGCTACTCGATCTGCTTGCTGAACTTCGCTTCGATCCACTTTCAATATCTGCACATTTCGAGTTCTTTCTAAAGCATGTTTGATTTTAGCCATTGTGGCTGTAATCTCCCACGGCCATTGATCGTGTTGGGAAGAGAGGCATCGGAACACCTGCTGTGAGTCGGTGAGAATGAGTGTTCCTCGTGGATCCGAACCCGCCATTTCCACGGCTGCTAGCAATCCTTCCGCCTCTGCCCCAATTGGTGATCTGCAAAAGAAGCTTCCCGCCCTGCCATCCAGTATTCTACCCTCGGTGTCGGTCATAACCACACCGTAAGCCCCTTTCTGGATTTCACTTTTGAAAGCTCCATCACACACGATGCTCCTTAGATGAACCGTCGAGGTTTGGGTAATTGTTTGCTGTGGCATAGTTGGGTGGGAAGTGAGTGGGTTATCCACCTGAAAACAGTTCTTCCACCTCCTGCAATCAGTAGACCATCTTGTTTCCATATCTTGTATGCTGAGATCGGTGTTATCAAACACCTTTGCATTCCTTGTTTTCCACAGAGTCCATAAGCAATGAGCAAGGTCAATCATGTTATCCTCGTTTACCTTGTCAATCAAGTTTATCAGCCATTGTCGAGTGGCTCCTTCCCTTTCCTCTGGCCTACCGAGGTGGTTGAACTTAGCCCTGAACTCCTCCTTAGCAGGGCAATGAAAGAAAATATGTTCTGCAGATTCCTCCTGGCTCCCACAGTAGCAACATTCCGCATCATTCGCACAACATCTCTTCCTCAGATTCGTTTTCGTGGTAAGTACATTCCTTGTTATTCTCCAAATAAAGAATTTCAGTTTGGGTGGTAATTTTAGGCTCCATATCCACCTCCACAGCTTCCTCTGTCCTGTTTCCGTGGTAGTTTGGTTCCTTCTCTGTTGCTCGCTCAAGACTCTGTATCCCGACCTGACTGTGTAGTTCCCCTTTGGATTGTGGTACCATATCCATTGGTCATTTAGGTTTGCAGGTCCAATTGGAATACTCAAAATTGTTTTACCGTTTCCCACCGAAAGACCCTCTGCAGCTTTTCGCGATCCCAGATTCCTCTAGGTTGGAGGATAAAATCTGAAACTCTGATGTTTGTCTCATTTGTCACTCCAGTTCGAGACTCATTGGCGTCTGGGATCCATGGGTCATCTATGTTCATGTGCTGCCCATTTCCTATGTTTATCCGGATCCCCAACAGCAGTGCTTCCTTTCCTTCCATAATTCCCGTCCAAATTCTCGACGGCCTGTGGTGTTTCGACGCTTCCATGAAATCTTTTCTGGGGAAATACAGGCCCTTTAGTAATCTTGCCCATAGGGCTTCCGGCTGAGTCAGAAGCCTCCATGCCAGCTTTGCCATGAATGCCAAGTTAAATTCCCGCAGGCTTTTAAAACCCAGTCCCCCCTCCATTTTCGGTCTCCTCATTTTGTCTGCAGCTATCATATGTAGGGATCTCTTTCCACCATCTCCAGCCCACCAGAAGTTCATGATTGCAGCTTCCATCTTCCTTGTTAGCGTTTTAGGCATCAAAAAGCATGAGAATATGTAAGAGGGCACTGCCTGTAAAACTGACTTCACCATTATTTCTCGTCCAGCATGCGATAGTGTAGCGCTCTTCCATGATTGAGCCCGCTCCATAAGTCTCTCCAAAATAAATCTGTTTGTTTCCACCTTGCTCGATCCCCATTCCGTGGGAACACCTAAGTACTTCCCTAGATTGACTGAAGTGTTTACCTCAAAACAGTCCGCTACTATGGACTTTAGCTCCCTCTCGGTGTTGGCAGAAAAGAATATAGCTGACTTTGCCCCATTGATGGCTTGCCCTGACACCCTGCAATATCTCTCCAAGATAATTCTGAACCCTTCTGCCTCCTTGAGAGTCGCTTTGCCGAAAAGAATGGTGTCATCGGCGAAGAGTATGTGGTGCAGCTCCGGGCAGGCATAATTAAGTTTAATTCCTTTAACCAAGCCACTCTCTTTCCCCTTTTGAATCAAGAAAGATAAAACATTGGCCACCATTATGAATAGAAATGGGGATAGCGGGTCACCCTGTCTTAATCCTCTCTCCGGTGTGAACCAAGGTGTCGGTGCTCCATTGACGAGTACAGAAAATCTTACAGTCGTCACCAGAGCTTCCACCCACCTAATCCATTTCCTGTCAAACCCCATCGCTCTGAGAGTTTCAAACAAGCAGTCCCATGACACCCTATCATAAGCCTTGAGCATGTCGGCTTTCAGCAAAAACTCACAGTTCTTTCCCTTTTTCCTGATTCTCAGCTTGTGCAGGACTTCATGAACTACAATAACGTTATCTTGGATAGTCCTGTTGCCCGTAAATGCTGCTTGTAGCTCCGAGATCATTCCTGGCAGAAAAGGTTTCAAACGGCTGGTTAGGATTTTTGATATTACCTTGACTCTGAAGTTCGTCACGCTGATTGGTCTGAACTGCTTGATTTCCTCCGGGTTTGCAGTTTTCGGGATGAGCGAGATGTATGTATCGTTCCATCCTCTAGGGATTTCATTCGTTGAGAAGAAAGTCCTGATTTCCTTGCACAAATCCTCACCGACCAGGTCCCAATGGCTTTGGAAGAACCGCCCCGGGAAGCCATCCGGTCCGGGTGCTTTCGTTGGTCCTATTTGAAAAGTTGCAGCCTTGATCTCTGCTTCGGAAACGTCTCTTGTCAGCCTCATATTGATATGATTATCCACCGCCTTAGGAAAGTCCTGCAAAAAAGAGAAATCTGTTACGTCCCTTGTTCCGGAGAACAGGGACTTGAAAAACTCCCTCACATGGTTCGTGAGCTCGGATGGGTCCTCGAGCCACTCCCCTCTCTCATTTTTAAGTGAATAGATGCTATTCCTTCTCCGTCTCTGGATCGTGTTTCTATGGAAAAAAGATGTGTTCCGGTCCCCAAGTTTGAGCCGGTGTGTCCCTGACCATTGAGCCCAAAAGGCTTCCTGTATGTTCCACAATCGGGCAAGTTCCTTATTAATTTCGTCACATTCCTCCTGAATTTCTGTTGTCTGTGGTCTGTTGTTGAGGTCTGCAAGGCTGTCCAGTAGGCTGTTGATTTTGAATTGATTACTTCCTATCGTGTTCCTTTTCCAGTTCTTTAGATTCTTGGCACAAGCCTTCAATTTTTCTGAGGTTGTGCCCTCTCTTCCCCATCCCTCCTCAACTTGGTGTTTGTAGTTCTCCTCAGGCAGCCATCCTATTTCATATTTGAACCGTCTGCCTCTGTCTCCATCCCTTCTCTCCGCCAGCAGTAGAATCGGACTATGATCAGACGTTGCAATCGGTTGGTTAGCCACATAGGCCTTCGGGAAGCACTCTCGCCACCTATTATTGCATAAAGCCCGATCTAATTTCTGTCTTACCAGTCCTTCTCTTCGATTGTTGTTCGTCCATGTGTATTGTACACCCGTACTGTAAACTTCCATTAGCTGGCCGCCGTTTATAAATTCATTGAATTCTCTTACTGATCTAGAGTTCGGTGGATTTGTTCCTTCCTTCTCCTCTGCACATCGCACTGCGTTGAAATCTCCGATTAGGCACCATGGGGTTTGCAGGTCTTGTTGTAGGTTAAGCACTTGCTGCCACACTTCTTCCCTTTCTTCCCTTCTTGGCGCGCCATAAGTAAATGTGACCTGAAATACAACCCCTTCGTTCCAAATTACATGAATGTAATTTTTTGTTGCCTTGATCACTCTTAGTCGAACATCCTGCAACCACCACAGACTCAGTCCTCCTGATAATCCCTCCGGCTCCACATAGTAGTAGTTCGAATATTTCATCCTTCTCCTGATCCTTTCCATAACTTCCGTAGCTTGTTTCGTCTCCATTAAGAACACTACGGAGGGACAGTTTTTACAGATTAGTTCCTGTAAATGTTGAACTGTAGGGGACTGTCCCATACCCCTACAGTTCCAGCTGAGTATCATATCTGGCTTGGTGGCTTTAAGGCTGCCACATGTGCCTCTTCTCCATGCTCTCTGCGTCCTCATTCAAACCAGGGTGCTCATCCTTCCTGCTACTCTTTCCTTGGCAGAATTTCCTTGGTTTCGGTCTGCTACTCGAAGTGCCCATCGTAAAAACTTGATCCATCCTCTGATTCACTTCCATCTCATCCCTTACCCTTTCTGTGTATCTTTCTTTTAGTCTCTTACATCCACTCTCTACCGCTGTATCTTGTTCCTTTCTTTTCCCACACATATTTTGCCAACATAGACGGTCCGGCTTTGTGTAAGGTAACTCCGAATCAAAGGGGTTGTCCTCTGATGGCACAAATTCCGGGTGGGCTGGGTTAAGGCGTAGAACTGTCTCCGTAATATGAGGAATTTTCAGCTTAAGCAGGTAATTCACTAGGAAAGGGATTGGGATTTCCTTCAAGTCGGTGTGGGTTAGACGGGTGTGATATATTGCAACACAGTATAGGATCCTAATATTGTTAGGTTGGTGGAGGTAGAAAGGGTTGAGGTCAAGGAAGTTGTCATGAAGGAACTGTTGGGGATGATTAAATCCGGGCCATTTCGTTTGGGATGGGATGGGCTGGGCTTGGTAAGTTTGTGTTAATTGGGTTTGGAAGTTTGGGTTCGATACACTTTGAATTGCAGATAGGTTTTCCTCGGAAATTTTCTGAAGGCGGGAAAATAGGGTTAGGGGCTGGGGCTTTTCGGGAACAGTGTATTGACTTTGCAGGTCTGGACGGAAGCATTGCTGGGTGTCAGAGTGAGAAAGGGATTTGACATTGGGGTTACCTTTTTTGATTAATGTGAACGACGGTTTGGACGCCGTCGGCAGCTGCACTCCGGTCACCTGCTCCTTTCCCTTATTTTTCAGGCGCTGCCGATTGCCCTCCGTTCGTCTCGGAACTTCCACTCTCATGTGTACTCCATACTTGGTGGGATTTTCGTGAAAAACATCTCGTTGTTACTCCTGATTTTGCAATAGGATATCGTGTGCCCCATAATCCCACAGCAGTAGCAGAAATCAGGTATGTTCTCATAGACGAACTCCACTCTATCCACCTTCCCGTTACTTCCTGGACATTGACATCCTGTGGGGAGAGGTTTTTCTATCAGGATGTCCATCTTTGCTCTCATAATACTGTTCCATTCACCTTCGTTCATTGCCTCCTCATCAATCTCACAACAACCATTGAACAGGGTTGCAACGGCTTCAATATTCTCCATACACCGCAGATCTGGTGTCAATCCAATAAGGCGTACCCATGCTTGAGTTGACTCTATCTTCACTTCTTCTGGTGATCCCACGTCGCCCCAATCTTTGAGGATGACATGAGATTGCATAATTTGCCATGGACTATTCGCTTGTACTCTCATCTTGTCCTCTTCTTCAAAGAAAGAGAACAGGAAAACATTTTCTTGCTGTAGATTGCTTACTCTAAGGTCACCTTTTAGCTTCCAAATCCTTAGTGCGTTGTTCTTGATTGCCGCTATGGAGCACGGTTTCTGACTCACGAATCGTCCCACAAGGGACTTGTTAGTCACTGCCTCCTTCTTCTCATGTTGTCTATTTAAGCGAAGAACTGGCTCCTCCACGCTGAGCAGGGCTGTCGACATAACAAGTTCGGATACATCTGGTGGATTGGTCATCGTTAGGGGCGGGGGGGTTTGTTGGGGTGCTAGGGAAGGGTTAGTTGCAGTTGGGGATGCTTGGGAAAGGGATAGTTGCAGGGGAAGTGGGAAAAGGGGGAGAGATTGGGGGTGGGAGGGCTGAGATATCCAGAAGGCAGGGAGGGTGAGGGTGGGGAGTCTTGAAGAAAGGTGGATGGGTTTTGGGGTTTTGGGAGTCAAGGGGTGAGAGATTGAAAGGGTAAGATTACTTAGCGAGACCGGGATACAGGGCACCTCCGGGCGTCGTCGGCGTAAGACACAACGGGTTCCACTCTGGGGACAAGCTCTATGACAGAGAAGAAACACGCTCTATTGACAGAGAGAAACACGCTCTATTGACAGAGAGGCATACAATTTCCTTATTTCATGGGAATGAGATTTGGACCTAAAAAAGTTGAGCTTCATTTTCATCCTCGTCTCAATTTTCATGTCCAATTCGTTAACCTGAATTATTCGTGAAATTTATTTCTTGATTCTAATGGGGATGGGATATCGGGATATCGCAAAAGTTGAAGTACAGTCTCATTTTAGTGATTGAACTTAGAGAAAATATGAGAAATGATGAGGATTGGGAAAAATAGAAAAGTTTTGTGGAAAATTGGAAAATGTTAGATTATATTGTTTGGCATGTATATAATATCTGATGGATCAAAGATTAGTGTAAGGAAATGAGACTCACTATTCTCTGAATACTAGTAACCTTTCATTTTCTTGCATCATATACCATTATGTTACAACACAGACGAAAATATGAGCTTGACAGAATGGAAGACGCCTTACTGAACGGAACCCTTGGCATGGATGCCAACTAGATAAAAGAACTAGTTTGTACATCTGACGTAGTGTTTTGGGACAAACTTAAAAAAAAACCAACAAACATTAGGATCTCATCTTTCTTTCCTAGTTTCACTCGACCACTTCATATGTTTCCTTCTTCTCTGATACCATATTGTCGACATTATCAAGTTATTTTCTTCATCATGGTGGCGGTAATTTCGTCTCTTCAACTACTATAGCGGGGTAGTAGTGAGTGATGTTGGTGGCAGAAGGTTGTTCCCTAAAGTAGGATTTCCTTGGCGGTGAAATGTTGTACATGGGAGGTCTTGTCTTGCTCTCGTTATGAGATTTGTTGTTTTGACAATATATGTCCCTGACATGGAGGAGATATCCCTTGATGATACGATGATACATTCAGTAGGATTTGACATAACAACGTCGGCCTTTAAAATTCCATCATGATGATGAGGTCGACACGATGGAGCTGTCACAGTAATGCACATGATGAGGTAAACAAAATCCTACAATAAGAATTGGTAAGAACTCATCTAGAGACTAATTAACTACTCAATCGAAGAATCTTTACTAGGAATAAGATACTCCCCACATCAATCCTCCACAAATAAGACAAACCAAAGGCACACCCAATATCTATTCCTTTTTGCATATTGCATGTCATCATCTTTGAGATCGTTTTTTTATGTCGGAAAAGCCTCACAATGGGTCGTCCTTCGGGCATCCTCACCCAAGTTTAAACTCTGGTCCTGCATCAGAAACAGGCCCCCGTGCAGGACGTTTTCTCATCGTCGTTATCGACAGTCGCCTGCTACTAGCTCTTCCGGCCCTTGCTGAAAGCCCACAGACCAAGAAATGGCCCAAGCCCACTCACCTAGATTAGTCTCTACCACACGTTAGCTCTCAACAAGGAAATCCTTGGATTTGCTTCTGGTGGGAGTCGAACCAGGGTGGATGTACCCAAGCCAACATTTAGTCAAGTGCTTTACCACTAATCCAGAAGATGCTAGGTCTTTGAGATCGTTGATTTAGAGGAAAGTTGGAAAAATTATTGCTAGAGAGATCATAGTGGCAATGGTATATTTGCATCTAGAGTAATCTTCTTATGCAGTAGGCGGTTAGCATATAGCCAAATATAGGTCAATTTACACCAAATTGTCTGTTGCAGCATGTGATGGAAAGGAATTGAATATTAGAGTGTGGGGCTTATGCTTTGTGTCGTCCCAACAATTGTTCTTTAGGCCCTCGAGCCTCTCGAGTTCCGGCGCTTTTTGACTAATCTCAGCCTCAAGCGCAGGAAAATGCTACATCGGGCTGCTCTCTAATGAATATTCAATACGGCACGTTCGCCCTTTTCAGCCTCCTATCACTACTACTAACAAACCTCATTCAACCTTTTTTTCACTTTGATTGGATTACAAGGCTAAAATATGGTACCATTATTATTATAATACTTCCGTTATCACGAACAGATACGTTACCGTCAAGATTTGAAATTCCCCAAAATCCCGAGCCACTGCAAACAACATATACGTTAACTTGTTGATCTGGATGTTACGTTGTTGCTCAACAATAATAAAAATATTGTCAAATTAAAACTTTCTAATTTCTTATGTTTATCGGTGTGTATTGTTTGTTTGTAGTACTTATTTGTTTCCTCCACTTTTTCACTTCACTTCCTTCTCTTCTCGTCTACGATGTTCATGGTCCGTCTTGGGGAGTTAAGAGTCGTAGTAGCCAGAGAAGGTCTCGTCCACTATCCAACTGCTAGAAAGTAGAGGAAATGCAGAAATTGGAAGAAGGGATTGTTTGTGTATGAGATTTTGGGTGATTTGCAGCTTCAAATTCCTATTCAAAACATTTCATCGGAATCAGTCGTTCGAATTGCAAAAGTCGTTGGGAATTTAGGGAAATCTCGAAGGTGGGTCCGAGGTGATTTCAGAGTCCTTTCGAAATCACTAACAACACAAGCAATGATTTGGAGAGTAATGTGAGTTGCATTTTACTCTCATACACAAAGATGAAGTTGGTTCGTCCGGGCAAAGTTGCCAAATAAACCCTTCACGGTTTCCATTTATCAAATATTCAACACAACACAACACAAACAACAAATCGAGGTAAGAATCTGTACATGATCACGCACTTAAATAGGTTCGTTCACACCCCACGAAAACACTGCCCTTCATAGCTATATCTTAATCTACTAAGTTAGTTTGTAACTCTCGTTTCTTCTTCAATCATCTCCAAGTCAGAGCCATCCTTCGGACTTTGCTACCTGCAAATTCATCCATTCAGTACACAGCTATTTTGATTCACATCACATCGAAATCGGAAAGGAGCTCTCAAGAAATTACCTCAAACTGGGATGCTGAAGAAGAGCAGCAAGAGATGTGAGAAAATTGTGAAGAGGGTTTGGTTAGCGTTGTGGTTTCCAATGTTAGAAGCTAATGTGTTTTGTCATCATTCACTTGACTCTTTCTTGGTGCAGGATCTTTTGGTACCTTGGGAATCCTTTCTGGCAAGCCGAGATCTGCAACCATCAACATCATGAACACAAAGTTAACAATCAACAGAACAAACCCTAATCAAATTGCATAGTTAATCCCGCAGATTGGGGGTAAAGGAAGAACAAAAGGAAACAAATAAGCCAACTATGCAATTGCTGTGGGACAAAAATGAAGGGGAAAAAGGAAGCCAGGTCATGATGCATAACAATAGGGCACATGAATTCTCACGAAATTCGGCCGTTACGCTTACACTAAAGCTGGCCCTGGCCTGTCTGGTTGGTTGGATAGATGAGGGAATCTATGGTTACAGAAGATAATGGCTAAAAAGGTTCCCCTTTTGCAAGTTGTCCAAAGCTTCTGTTTTTTGTATCGCCAGATATGCAATATATTGGACTTTACTTTATCAAAGGATTTCCTAGCTTAATATTCATTTTGGTCATTAATTTATGGGAAAATTGTAACAAAGTAGTCATTAACCTTTAACTCGTAACTTAGTTGTCACTAACCTATTTGCAATTGTAACTTTGTGGTCGTTTCATCTACTCTCCTTCTAAAATCTCGATTAAATGTTGATATCATTAAGCCAACTCATCAGTTTTTCCACGTCACTCCATGTTATGTCACCTAATTCATCCCAGACTCAACTAACCAATTCAACCCTAGATTCACTCAATGCCATGTTTACATCTTCTCCTCGTCTATTGACACCTAGATTACAAATTCAAGATTAATGACCACTTTATTACAACCCTATAAGTTAATGACCAAAATGGATATTAAGCCTAAATTTCCTTGCCCAATAACACAACTTTATTATTCTAAAACGTCAAATTCGGACATCCAAGCCACCACCACTTGAGGTGGGCGGCTGCCCATATCACTAAAATCAATTTAAAAATCAACCAAAGATAATAATACAACATGTAACATGTCTTCCAAATTTTGAATTTCCGAATCTTCTACATTCACAAATTTCATTTTTCAAGTATAATTAATTATAATTAAATGGAGAAAGTGGCTCGTTTAATTAATTTGCAAGACTTATTTTAATGTTATTTTATAAAAATTATAATCGAAATAAGGACAGACAGATATCCAGAGAAATCGACCTGACAGATTCTCATAAAAATTAAAAGAAAACTAAATAATAAGAATATTAAAATAAATGACTAATTCAAACGGTCAGTTTTTGACTTTTCCACCCAAAACTTAAGGTTCAACCCTTCCACACCTACTGAGTTGATTTTCGTCTCATTTTCCTTTTTACTGCTATTTGTATTTTTCACTTTAAGATACGCTACCCATTTTCAAGCCTAAAATTCCTTACTACTTGTCTGCTCCAGAATTAGCCATTTTTTTCTGTATGTTTAACTTGGAATTTCTCTCAGAGAATTTGCAGAATTTGATTTACTGCACGTAATTATAACAGTCCAGCTAGCCGTTTTAGTAACTCATTAAGTAATTAAGATAGTCTTAAACAGAAAGAGAATTTTCAATTTTCCATAACTCAATTGGTTTAGCAAATTTCGAGATATTTATGGAAATTTGAAGAAGAAAAAACTCATCAATGAATCTACTACCATCCAACTAACGCGTTTAACGTGCTTTTGAGGAAGAAGAAGAGGAAGAGTAACTTACAGCTTCAATGTCAATTTTGTAAACCAGAAGCTTCCTACGCTCTCTACAGCTCGTCCGATACGCCACAACGACGTGGCCAATCGCCAGAAGCAGCGAGCAAATAAACAGAGCAATCTCCATCCCGCGGACGTATCCTCCCCGGTCGATCCTGTAAACGCTGAAAACGTAAGGCGCCTTCGCAGAAACGTAAATCAGCGATGAGACGGAGCAAATCGCCGTAATCCCTAAGTACGGCCCCCTGGACAGCCTAGGCCCGTCGCAGAAGCTGTAAACACCTGGAATCGAAAATCAAACAGACGATCAGAAACAGAATCGAAATCGAAAATCCGATTCAATCGAGTGATCTATCTAGGTTTAGCGAACTTACAGAAGATGACTGCGGATCTGATGATGGAAATGAGAGGGATGTCGACGAGTGAGTAACGGAAATCGAAGTTGCTGAGGTCGGTGAACAGAGTATGAGGCGAGAGTGAAGAAGGTGAGAGGGAAGCGGAGAGGAGGGAGACTGGGAGTAGAGCATCGGCGATGACGAAGAGTACCGGAGCTGAGAAGATGAGGAAGGAGAAGATCATAGTGATTATGAAGAAAACAGTCTTGATTCCTCTGAGAACTCTCTTAGCTTTCTCTTCCTTGGTGAATCCCATCTTCGATTTGCCTTTTCCTCCTTCTATGGCGTTTCTATTTACACAGAAAGAGGAAGCTCTGCCGCTGCTGGTTTAGGGAATTGAGGGAGTGGAGAAGAAGACCTATGAAAGAGAGAAGAAACTTATAAAGGGGTTAACGGGTTTTATTTTATTTATTTATTTATTTATTCCTTTTCCATTTCTTTTTTCCTTTTTTCTTTTTTAGTTTTTGGGGTTGGGGTTTTCTTTCTGGGAAGACAAATGGAAAGAGCCGATTTTGAACTAAAAAGGAATTTTAAGCGATCAGGGTTAATTTGGGAAGTTGAATATAATATTGTATTTTTGACTCGTATATAATAATAAGTCCGTGACGAGGAATACTGGTCAAACGAGGCTAGCCCAAGGATGGAAGAAGACATTTTAACGGCGACTAACGGAACCGTTAAGAAGTTTCTGTTATCTTCTTATTTTTTTATTAATTTTAGATTACCCAAATTACGGCGTATCATAATTAGAAGACTCAAATTATTCATTTTTTTTGGAATTCTTAACGAAATTAGTCTTGATTTTGTAAACGTTTCAATATTTGTCGAACACATCATTGAACGCTACAAGCCACATGGTCGTCTATATAAATATATTTTGTAATAGTGTTAATGTTTTGACATCTGCAATCTTCATATTCTTTCCCAGAAATTTAATCCTAATCAAAATATCGTTGATTTCTGCTTCACTTGTGTCATCAACACAAGAGCTCAAATACAAATTCAAATCCTCACTCCTCCTCTTCCAACGAAGAAACTAATCCGATTCTAAAAATTCAAATCCCTGCTCGAACTTGAATTTGAATCAACTTTGAAATCTTCGTATTCTTGAATTTATAATTCTCTGGTTCTGGTTAAGCCTAGTTGCTTCAGACGAAGGGGATGAATGATTGAACGATTGGGGATAAACAATGAAGAGGCAACCACCATCCCCGTTTATGACGGCAAATCCAAGTTTTGCATTCACAACTTGACGTTATACCAAGCGACAACGGTAAATAAATTATCCCCGAATCATGAAAATCGACGTCTTCTCCCTCCACCACAGAGTCGAAATGCTATTATGTATGGTCTCCACTCCTCAAGTCGTCATCAATATTAATAAACTAAGATGATGCGTGTAACGGTCTGTTTAGCAAAAGATCAAATTGTAATTTGCTTTGTTATTATATTTTGCCGTTGAAAAGTAAAAGTAAAAGTAAATGACTGTCCTAGCATTATATACAATTTAGTGACCGATACTGTAAAATGTATATGGAATAAATTTCAAAGGGCTGATTTGATAAATTGAAGGATCTGAATAAGTAAATAACGCAACATGATCGTTCAAAGAACAAGTGGAGGTGAGAGGAAGACACGTCATCAAAGTTATAGACTATTGCATTGTAGTCAGTCGAGACAAAAATAATGACAACATGCCACTTAATCCAATAAAACAGATTCATATGGGCCTTGACTGAATGAGATTCGACGTGACATCAGTTTCCAGCCATTATGATATTATAAAAAGGTTGAAATACTTATACATCCTGAAACTTTAGTCTGGGTTACAAAGTGGTCCTAAAATTTCAAAATGTTATAGGCTGGTTCAAGAACTTTGAATTGTATTACAATTCAGCTCTGCAGTAGTCGACAGTATCATATCCATGTCATTTTTCCAAGTCACCATTGATATGTCATTAAAATTAATAAAATATTATATATTATGTTTTTATGACGTGTAAGTGTCATTTTGCTACATCCCCACTGACACGTCATAAAAATATAATAAAATATAATATTTAGAGTACTTGTAACCCGTGCAAGTTTGGGGTTTGGAACATAAATTAAAGAGTTTTGTGTTTCCTACGGATGTCCTTTCCTTGATCAAACGGGAGGCGTTCTTGACATCTCGTTTGTACCTCTAAATGAACATGCATTAATCCCTCCTAGTCAGACTCCAACACGGCCCGTGTGTTATTCCTTTCTGGTTGGGTCCCTTTGTTGTTCTGCATCAGTGTTATAAGAGAAGCCATTCACTGCTGCCCACAATCAAGAATTACGTGGAAGCCGACATCGAAAGTGACTTTGAAACTGTTATCAAATGACTATGAAACAACGAACAACTTCATGCAACAGTAAAGACAATATAATATCCAAACACAAGACAATTACTAAGTTCGTACCCCTCAACTGTAACATCACACATTAATCTCAAAGCGAATTCGACAACACATACCATCTCCATAAAGACCCTCGACCAACTACCATTTTCCTCAGAGTTAACGAATATGACCGTGTTTCACAAATTCCTTCCCCAAGGAATAAACTCGGTGGCAATTCGCCAGAACATTAAACACGCGACAAATCCACCTTCTACCCATGTCTCCCTTCTTCCGCCTCACCCCACCTTTCCACACATTCTTCTTCCCCTCTTCTTTTTTCTTATTATCGTTACTACTCCACCGAAAGAAGCGATATCGAATAAAACAACACTAAATCACAAAAAAAATAAAACGTTGAATTAATCAAATTGTTTTAATGCAAATGAATTGAGAAACCAATCAAGGAGGATTTTTTCCCAAAGGGGGTAAACCCCAAATTCAATTACCAATCTAGGGTTGTTTCCCAGTCAATGCCCAAAGTGGGGTGAATTTTGCTGACTAGGATAGCATATCGCCGTATAGTTTGGCGATTTACTATATCGCCGAAGACAGTGGCGATTTAGTATGCCACGTCAGATCCACTGAAGCCCTCATGCCGAGCTGGCTCTGCACTCATATGTCGCATTTGGCAGTGGCGATATGCTGACAAGTGGTGGCAGTTTGTCGCCGTTCATTGTGGCGACATGTTCTTGTGAGTGTCGGCAACCATACAATCCAGCAATAATTGTTTTTAGTGCCAATAATTTCTCTAAAAAAAACTATACCAAAGTCTATAAAAACAGGGCCAATAATTTCACTACAAACTGTGTCAATTATTTGGTATCCCATGACGACGAGCCGCTAATATAAATATTGGTTCATAGTCATGGAAAAAACATAAATTCTTCTACCTCTTCTTATATAGTCGTTCATCTAAAGTGTCTCTCTACCATTTCTTCATCATCGTCAAGTAAGTATGCTTCCATATATGTTCATAAAGTTCATTTTTTTTGTTTATTCAGTATTGACTAAGAGTAATATTTTACAACTTTTGTCAATCTAACGTCTCAGGCAATGGGGAGAAAATACGTGTTTTATGTTCGTTGGGGAGGGGAGACTATCTTCACATCAAACGGCGTGGAATACGCAGGTGGTCACATGGAGAAAATCAAATCAAAGACGAAGCTTAACTTCAGTGAATTGCTAGAGCTAATTACCGAATCTATACAATTCGATGAGCATGAGAAGCCAACATATATTACGTATAGAATGCCAGCTTTCACGGATCATACTATGACACACATTCCGATCGCTCTTGGCAACGACGAAGATGTAGAAATGATATACGGGGCAATGGGAAATAATCCAAATATTTAGTACGACGAAGTTTACGTTGAGACGATGATTACAAGGTACCAACTCATTACCTTTGAAACATATAATGATATTTCCGCATGATATGTTGTTTTAAACAACTTCGTTGTGTCAATGCAGTGAGTCGTGGGATCATATTGCAGATCGTGTGACTGAGATTGGGAGGGCACCCAATTACGATGACGTTGTACAACCCAATGAAAATGAAGGTCCGCACGATGTTGATTCCGATTCGACACCACCACCAAGCGATCGTTACGACTCCAGCGACGAGTCTGAGGAGTTTAGCAGCGAAGATTCGGATGTTCACGCGCATCCTCCAACTCATGAAAGGCAACATATGCCTCCCACAATGCATTATACGATGATCAATATGCATGTGTACGCCACGAGTGAGATTCCTGAAATTCCAGACATTCCCCATTGGGACCCTTCCAGTAATTTCTCAAAGGGTATGATATTTCGTACAAAGAAGGACGTCCAGGCGGCTCTGAAACATTATGCACTAGAGCGCAATTTTGAGTACATGGTCGTTGAGTCGAAGAAGCGATCTTTGATTGTGAAATGCAAGAATGCGGAAGAATTTGAGTGCAAGTGGTATGTTCGTGCTGCTCAACTAAAAGACAAATAATTTTGGTCCATTCGGACCGCTACGATGCACCACTCATGCCTGCAAAGTACGATCGTCCAAGATCATCAACAACTCGATGCCTCATATGTCGCCAGCAAAATACTACATTTGGTGCAAGCAGATCCAAATCTCAAGGTTCTCGCAGTACAAGCTGAAATCAGGGAGTCAGTGGGTTTCAATATCTCATACAAGAAAGCCTGGCATGGAAAACAGAACATAGTTCATAACAACATTCTACTTACTTTAAGTAATGAACATAGATGTAGTTGACGAAATTATTACCTTTGCACTTGTGAAATGTAGGACAATATCGTCAAGAGAGTAAATGACACTTCTATTCCTTCAATTCCTTAAAGAGAGTAGGATAATTAGTACATTTCAACATGATACAACCATTAAATCAACCAACAAGAAATTAACATACGTGTTCTGCTTACCTTTGCATTAGACACTTTGGTGAATGAAACTCATGCATGAGAAAGAGAATAAGAGTAGAAGATAGCTAAAGAAATGCATGAGTTGTATAAATAGAATGAAGTGAAATTGCTGTTGCATTCACGGGAGCAAAACTGTGCCATTCACGGGAGCAAAACTTGTCTAGGGGCACGCTGATTCCCAAACAATACCATTCACGTGAGATTCCCTCACTTTTGTCGCCAACTATATCACATGTTTGACATAAGAACATGTCGCCACAATGAACGGCGACAAACTGCCACCACTTGTCAGCATATCGCCACTGCCAAAGGCGACATATGAGTGCAGAGCCAGCTCGACATGAGGGCTTCAGTGGATCTGACGTGGCATACTAAATCGCCACTGTCTTCGGCGATATAGTAAATCGCCAAACTATACGGCGATATGTTATCCTAGTCAGCAAAATTCACCCCACTTTGGACATTGACGGGAAACAACCCTAGATTGGTAATTGAATTTGGGGTTTACCCCCTTTGGGAAAAAATCCAATCAAGGAGTGGCGGGTACTGTGGAACCAACCGTTGGGAGAGCATGTGCTGATCACATGCAATGAGAGAAAGCCTTTTTGCCTTTTTTTTCTTCTTTTGTTTTTTTTAACTGGCAAACTGCAATTAGCAAAAGCTTCTTCAGTTACTACTGGTCTTGTTTTAAAATTCTCTTGCATGTCATTTGTCGTTTCATCTGAATTTTAGTGTCTGTTTTTTTTTTTTTAATTTTGATTTCAAAGATTCTCTCTAGAGACATCTATACTATGTTTTTATATGAATATGATCCCTATATAATGTGTATTTAATTATTTAAACACTAATAATATCATTTAAATGTATTTTCTAAGGTTTTTTTTTGTATTTTTATATGTATGAGACCTCTAAATTTAATGTCAGTCTAGACATGAAATAGAAATGATATCGGTAAATGTGATTTTAGTTGAGGTGCTTAGACGACCAATTCACATACATAACATGAAGTGTACATATTGGTAAAGAATTATTCTTAATTAGCGACACAGCGAAACCCTAGAGCTGTCGGGTGTTAAGGGTTCCTCCAAAGGCTGTTAATTGGGTCGTTCAACATCCAAGGCTCATCCACGCTCCTGCAGAAATCCTAGCCGCTATGAGTTTAGGGTTTCCCTGTAAGCCACCCAGGCTGCCCAACCAGCCAACGACACGTACGTGACAGCGCTGGCCCGGACCCTGAGGCGCTATATATATAGAGGTCTGACTTCATCATTGAAAGGAGATGGCATAATACTCAGAGGTTACGTCTTAAACTCTAGACGCCCGTGAGTACGCTTAAGGCTCTCCTACGTACTTAAAACTCTCAGGAATACCTCTGATACTTCTCTGTCTCTCACTCATACGCCTATTCCCCTCTTACATACATAAGCCGTTCGTCCTCTTACACTATCTCTTATACTCTCTGTGAGGCACTTTCCAAACTTGTTTTGGTGGACAACAACTCGACAATTCTCAACTCTACAAATTGAACTTCATTGTACGCTCAGATTCGTTTGGACGAAAACAATATCTAAAATCGAAACAAATACCTTAGAAATCTAATCTTATATAATGATTCTCATCAAGTCTTATTAAATTCAAATTTGTGTGGCATGATAATGCATGCTACATTGAGTTCAGCGGCATTCCTTGGTTCCATGTGAATGTGGTGCATGCGAATCTCCTTGCTAATTAGGTAATAATAATTTGGCTACAGAATCATTCGAGTATAACAACAAACTAGAGGGACGAATCTCACAATAATAAATCGACTTGATCGTTCTGGTCTTTCATATGTCGTTTAAGTAGTTAGCCAATTCATGGAAACACCGCGGTTACCACAACCACATGAAGTGGTCGTGTTCTGGATTCTTCGGTACGAGGTATCTTATCTGGTACACTTCACATATCTATGTATGTCGACTCTGATTACGTGAGGTATATATATTTATACTCAACGTTCAGGATGTTCTATCATATATGGTAATACCCTCATATCTTGGAGATGCAAAAAGCAAGAGTGGCCAAGTCCTCTATGGCAGCTAAATGTCGGTCCATGTTTGAAGTCTGTTTCAGAAATTGTGTGCTTGTGGTTAATACGTTTTATGGCGGAATTGGGGGGTAGAAGTATCTCGTCTTTAAAATTTATTTGAAAATTAACACTAGTGTTATTTAGATTGCGACTAATTCGATTCTTCCTAATTAGAAAAAAAACCATAAGAACTCCTGCTCATTACGAGATAATCTGGCTTAATTATATAATTATAGAACCCATAACATTAATTAGTTGGCAAATGGCATCTTTATACCAACCAAATTGCTCTCCAACACACTATTTAACTTTGTTTTTTTTTTTTAATTTCATTTTCTAATTTGTAAACTAGTAATATTACTGTTTGGTCACTAGAAATTTGAATATTCAAGCTGAGGTGGGGACCTGCTTTTTAATCATGAAAAAATGCCAGCAAATGCCACGTAATTAATCTTTTAAATTTGGATTTATCCGCATGCGATTACTCAAACTTGTCCTTTATTTTATTTTTTCTCTTTAATGACGTTAATAAGGACTAATCCTAATTCCTTTCGCTGTTGCGCTGCAAATGGATGATGAAATGAAACCACAAAGTTTAAAGGTCTAGTCTGTTCAGCTCAATTAAGATATTTAACATTGATAGGCCCATCTAAGCGCGGTGAAGAGTTCTCCAGAAATCTGTTCTCTAATATAACCAACATAAAAAAAGACAACAGACTTGAGGGCAATTGATAGGTCCATTGGGTTCAGGAAATTCCGTCTACGGCGACTAACAAAATGAGTGAAAGCTCAAAGTCAGCAAGTTAAAAAGATTCGTTGACACTACTTAGAGGCAGATCGCTTCAGATACTCCAACAACAGCTAACAAGGAACAAAAAGGGTGCACCCATGAACCCTATGCCGCCTAGGATTTTCTTGACAACACTAAGGTGATGTAGCACAATCCAAGCGACTACCGTGGACGATCCAGATCGCCTGCAGAACATAGCCAATCAGAAAGGACCACGTCTACAAAAGACAGGACTATAAATACCGCACTGACCTCATTACAGAAGGAAACACACTTTTGATAGGGAACAGTCACTCAATACGTTTACTTGCACATCTAGACTTTTCATTTTACTCTTTTAATCGCCCAGGAAGTAACTATTGCCCCTCCATATACTTTCGTACGAGGTAACTTGGAGTCTACACCGGCAACAAGATCACCTCATTTTATTTGATTAAGCGACTAGTCTGAAACCATGCATTATATAACTTAAATCATTTATGTAAAGGCAATTACTTGAAGATTAGTATTCACACTAATTACTTTATGGATTCCCAAATAAAATATCAAACATATCCATATTGTGTGTATGTGTCCTTTTTTACAGTTTGGATGAAATTAAAAAGATCGAATGTTTGTCACTATTTTTTTTTAATATTAAATCATTTGTAATTTTTTTGGGAAACACGAGAAATTATGCTTTCTTTTAGTAAGTTGATTATGAACACCATTTTTCCTTTTATAATAAACACAAAAACAATGCTGTTTATTCCGCTCGACAATTACGTGTAAATAGTTACTTAGGTTTTAATGGATCATTGGCCACGTATCTAGCTTAGTCGGTATTCATAATTTGGATTACAATCTATCATTTATTGTCATAAATTTAAATGTTTGGTGGTCTCACGAGAAGAATCAAACAAGTATATCGTAAAAATGTATGCTAAATCAACGGTTAAGTAAGTTGTATACCCACCATTATTGCCTGGCCTTGGTGGTCTAGTAACTGTTTCACTCTGGAGAAACTTGTTGGTGTGTTATACCGGGTTCGGTCCATTGGTTATCCGCAGACAAAGAATAGAATGGATCGAGAGGGGTAGAGTTTGAGGAGATGAAGTATCAGGAGTTATTTAAGGTTTTGGACTAGGCGTTTAGTGGGGCCTTATTATGATGTCAGCCCCATAATGTTAGGCCAGGAGTTATTTAAGCTCTAGGATCTGGGTTGGGTCCCGTGTAGTAACATGGTTGTGACCGGGTTAATAATCAATCTGGACCGTCGAAGGATCAAGGGATGGGATGGACTCCCTGTGTCTTAATCCTAGACCTGGTGTTTGGTCTCCGTGTGCTGATGTTGGGCCCTGGATGTCTTTCCCTTGAGGTCTTGGCCCCATGAGACTGTGCCTATCAATCACTCATCACTTTCTCGGCTAGTCCTGCAATTTTTTTAGTAGAATTATGAATTCAACGTATTTATTTGCTATTCACAGTCAATCGAATTAATCGTATATGTTAGATCCAAGTGTCATCATGTACCTAACATTAAAACTAATTTAGTATATAATTATATTCTACATAGAATAATCTTAATTAATCTCAACATTATAGTATCTTCTCATCAACACGTATAAATGGTCCTTAATGTTATTGGTGGACCATATTGTTACTATAAATTTTGTTACGACCAAATATGAAAAACGCCATGTTACTTGTTTCCTTTGTGATTTCGTTGACTTAAATAATGGTCAAAACGCTGATTAGAAGGGATTTGAAATTTGATCTCTTCCCCAAATCATATGTTAATTCTCGTGAAACAGAGATCTACAGTACAGCCTCGTGATTTATAGATATACAGCAAGGCAAAGCAAAGCAGCCTCTCCACACTCCAAAGTTAACGGAATATAACGTCCGTTAACGGCTTTGACTCGTAATTAACTTCCACCGCCGCCATTCACCGGCCGGTCGGTACGTAGGATCGAGTCGGAATGGTCAAACACTGCATTGGTTTACTGGCGGCTTGTAATTTGCCGTTGACTATTTTGGTAGTAACACCTTGGTCACCTAATTTCATTTAATTTGTAACGGAGTACTCATTTATATATGGATCAATTTTTGTAAGCATTGGTTTGATTTTTGAGTTAGCTGAATTTATTTTGAGGGTTGAACCGAGTTGATTAGGAAGATTTAAAAACATTATGTTTGATGACGGTGGATGCTTAGTTGCCAGTTTGGTCGGAAATTCGGAACTGTCATCAAAAGTGACCATAATATAATTGTTCGGTTACCTTGTTTAAAACATCGATGAGTGTTCTGTTACATAACGAAGTTAGGTGACCATGGTGTTACAACCCCCAAACGTAGCTGACCGCCAAAGTTTTTTACCCTAGCTTTTTTGTAGTCAAAATTAAAGTAAACAATATACCCGTCAATGACACATTACATAACTATGTCCGAAAACAAGCCATATGACACATGTGTAATGACTATTAATCATAATTTTTGTGTTGCTAATTCATTCCCAACCATGCAATGATGCAAAATAGATATGGTTTGGCACCAAAACTTGATATTATATTATTTTTAGAAGGTCATCTTCCACCAGGAAAAAAAAAAAAAAAAACCCAACCGGCCGGCCCCTCTTGATCTAATACATGTTATGTTACCCATTTGTCTCACCCAAAACCAACTGTTTTTCTTCCTCTTTACAAATCATAAATAGCACATGTTTGGTGGATGGAATTGAGTCTGGGAATTGAGTTTCAATTCCCGACCTATTGGAAATTGGCCAAATTCCCACATCCAATTTCATCAACCAAACCGCCCCTTAATAATCTCATAAAAATATTTTAATAAACTCTTAAATACTCCACATTTCTACTCTTGTACACACTACATAGACAACTCTTGATTTGAAGTGTATTCACCAAGTCTGAAAAATGCTTGTTGTTCTCTTTTGGGATCTTGCATGCCTCAAGAGACATGGCATTCTTCATGGCCAAATTTGTTATTTTTACCAATAGCATGCAACCAATTATTTAAAGTGCTAATAATTTTAAAAAGCCAAAATTGTAAACTATTATATAATAAGAATGTATAAACTTCATGATATCTCAAATTTAGCTTAGTTTTCAAAATTATTAGTGCCGCTTGTTCTTGTTTATAAGATTTTAAACTTTTTGGACGAAGTGGCTAACGGAAAAAAATTTAAACTTCGTGGACTTCGTCCCCGGAGGAAAACACATATACTCCGTAGACGAATGCGACATTCTTGGTAGGTTTTCAGGTAATGATGTTGATGTCGATGTTGAAAGTAAGCTTGGAGCTCGAGGAGACGTTTAGAGTCGAGATTGATGGGCCTGGCCCGCCAGCATCCTGAGGGCCCAAACGGCGGCCCACACGCAGCAGCCAACACTGATGGTGTTGACCTAGGCGACAGTTCGGGCGGGTCAGACAAGCAAGCCCAAGAGGTAGAAGGAGGCCCAAGGTGACGGCCCAGCCAGACGACTTTTAGGGTTCCAGGACAAGGCGAACACGAGTCGACATCCTATGGAGACTACGAACGAGTGGTCAGGATTCAACCTTGGTCGCCAAGACAGGGGTACTATAAATACCCCCGTACACCCCATAAACCGGAGGACAACACTTTGACCCAGCGGACCAACAACGCACCGCGGTACGTAACTCGCCTCCCTTCCCATTCCTTAAACTGATCGCCTCACTCTCCCTTGAACTAACTACCCCCCATTATCGCTTACGAGGTATAACTCTCCGGAAGACCAACGGGCTTGGGCTTCCACTATTGGGCCAGGCGACAAGGCTGGAACAGAGATCTTTACTCCGGGCACACTGAATGTAAGGTGGCGGGGGTGGTTGATTAGGTAGATGGTAGAGCCGACGATAGCGACTTCGAAAATAAGTTTTGTAACAAGATTACATAACACAAAGTAAAATAAGCAATAATGAAATATGATAATGGAACTTATGAAAAGATATTCTAAACACGGTTGGGATCGACTTGATGTGGCATGTGAATGAAGTAAACGTTAAAATGGAATGAACTTCGTCACGAAGTTTTAAACAACACACGCGTCGATGATGCAGGGCAAATTCAATACGAATACGACGTGTCGTTTTGTCTCAGATTTTATTATAATAATAATATCAGCTAATTTCTTCTTATCAATATTACCTAAAAATGTAGACACATATGCCAGGGCGTATAGTGATCAAAATAGCATTACGTGTTTAATTTTGTTTCTTCATTTTTGTCGATTTCGATAACTGAATTTGCTCATCCTTGATTAATTAATTAACACTTGGATTATATAGTCTTACATCAACGTCCATATGTCTGAATTAGCATTGAAATTCTTGATTCATCTGGAAGGATATCTTGTTACAGTGACATATGGTTTGAAAATGTTGATTCACACACTAGGACAATTGATGAATCGACTCTTTGCCAAACTATGACCCAATAACTCGAAGTTCACGATCTAGAAAGCTTTATGATTAGAGTTACGTTGAGGTGAGGATATCTCACTTATTCGTGTCACTAGCCAACTGAGAACATATGATGACCGACTAGTGACACTATCTTAGCCATCCACCCATAGAAGATTACAGAGTCGTGTCACTAGCCAACTGACAATATATGATGACCGACCTAAAAACTAAATGAGCTATAAATAGCTATCTGACGCAGCATTGGTGAGACACATGGCATAATCGCATATACCATATGCCTACATCTCATACGTTTACGAGTTGTATATATGACCACAACTCTATATTTTCCTATACGGGCACCTATAATACTTCTTTGTTTCCACTTCTCAGTATACACTCTTACCCTCTTATAACCAAACACATATTATCAAATACCAGGGGCGGATCTGGGGTTGGGGTTCCCCGGGCCACGGCCCACCCCACTCTCGGGTCTAAAACTACAAAACTATGTATATTTTTGTATGTATAAGTAGACTGGCCCAATAATTTTCTAGATTGAGCCTAGTACATATGAAATGACCCATTGTCTTGATCCATCCTGGATCCGCCCCTGTCAAATACTCGGGATCCACATTGATATTGTGGCCTGTTGAGATATGTGGCTCGAGTATTAGTACAACCAGGACCAAAATGGTTACGATCTTCTACTCGAAAACTGCTTACTTATTGAATCAACCAATATACTCGATCTTCTAGTCAAATTACTTATTGAATCAACCAATATACTCGAAAACAGACGGAAATCTAACCTTTTACTGTGTAATAGGGAGATTGCTGAAAAAGATTTTGCCGGGCAGGAAGTGACACATTACTTCCTGTTAGACTTTATAATCAAGATCAAATATCTTGCCATAGAGAGAAATTAAGAGGTAACGAAAATAATAATTAATTTTTTTGAAAGTAAAATAATAATTAATTATGATTACAACGATTATCATGCATTATTATTATTATTATTATTATTTGACAACGAAACGGAAATGACACCACTGGCCAACGGTGATCCCAATTTCATTTTACATATAGTCGTTGTATTCTGGACCGTTACTAATACTTTTTATTTATTATAATTTTAAATTATTTTTTGGTATTAATTTATATATTTATATATTATAGGACGAAATTCGCTGACAATAATTGGAGTGAAAAAGATATGAACAGAAGATAGCTTAGTAAATCTGTGCTGTAAAGGAACAGTTTAGCATACTGTATTGTTATTAATAAAAAAAAAAGAGAAAATAGCACTTTGCCCCCTCATCTTTGCCAACTAACCAAATAGATCACCTATATTATAACCCGCTCATTTTACTCCCTCCTACTTTGCCGTTTGGGTCCTTCCGTTCAACAGTTGTCACCTTAACATTAAATATGGACATATCTACACACCGGCGGAGAGATTTATCGGAGGTAGGATACAAAGAGTTGGCTAGGGAGGTAGATTGGAGAGGTATTACGAAGAGTATGGTGAAATACGAAGGGTTTTAAAAATTAAAATCACATATTTTGTTCGTAGATTTTATCCTATTTGATTGTGTATATTTTTATTCTCAGCTAGAAAACATTTAACAAGCTAACACATGACTATTGGGGCTAATATGGTGTACTGAATGCGAATAAGTTAACGTTACCCAGACGAAAATGGTCGAAACAGGAGGGGTAAAAAGACTTATTTATAGTATATTGGGTATATGTTAAGTTTGCAAAGTAGAGGGGCTAAAATGCTATTTTTCCTTAATAAAAAGGACTAAAAGTTGATTCCATATCAAAATAAATGCATCTCTGGAAATATTCACTTAATGAGTGTTAGGTAGGCTTAATTAGGATTCTAATCATGCATGTTCTTTTAATCTGTCGATAAAATCCAACTAACTAATTATTCTCTGGTTCTTGGCATCGGATCTGCGTCCAAGATTTAAAGTTTGGAACAGATTCCAAACCCAAAACGGAGGGGCAAAATCGTCCATTCAGAAAATAATAATAATAATAAATTAATCCAAGCTTTCCCTTCCCTTCCCGATACACTTTACTCACCGATTCAGGCCACCGTCCGTCGCTCTTCTTATCCCGGTGCAGTGTGACCAACCATTTCTCTCTCTTAAGAGTCCCCATTGAAGACCCGATTGATTGCTTCCGCGAAGACGAACAGTAACCCAGCTTGTCAATTCTTGCTTCTTCTTCGATTGATTTAGTCGATTGGATTCTTCTCGCATGAGGAGGTAGCAGAGCAGATCAGGAAGAGGAAGAGGAAGAAAGAATGGATCGGGAAGGAGGTTCCAACGGCGGAGGAAAATCTTCCTGCTATGTCGTCCTAGGGATTCGCAAGGTCGCCTTGTTCCCCGATGTTCGATCCGCCTACCGCCGCCTCGCCATGGTAAAAAATCGAGAAGAACACTTCCTCGATTGTTCGATTGATTTGTTGATATTAGCAATTGTTCGTCTCAATTGAACGATCTTCTACTTCGATTCTCTAGAGGTGGCACCCGAAAAATGAGCGAGAGTCCCTAGGCTCATCGCTGCTGACGCGAATTGCCGGTTCCAGCAAATCCCGGAGGCTTACTCCGATGAGTTTCTGGTTCATCTCTCTCTATCAAGTTTCAATTATTGATTGGGGTTAGGTAGATGATTTGGGTTTAACTGTGGTGGATTTGTTAGATGATTCAGGTTTAATCGACGGGATAGAACTACTGGGTTGAAGCTTACGTGGGCAGTGTGGGGAGCTCAACGGGAAGAAGGAAGTACGAAGAGAAAGGAGTCGGAAAGCCTCCGGCTTGAATTTCAGATTAGGTTAGGGAGGATGTGGTTTCGAGTTAAAATTAAATTGATTGGTTCGATTAGAGAGGTTAATTCGAAATGGGTCGAGAGTATTATTTTATTATATTCTAAATGACATGGACTGGCTGACATGGCAAAGCCACCGGAAAATGTCCCCGCCGGTGTGAATAGGACCACAATGAAACGAAGTTCATACTAATGGGACGAGTCTGCAACAAAACAAAATTTCAGGACTAGTTTGTAACCTGGCTCAAAGTTTCAGGACTATTCAAGTATTTGACCCATAATCTAATTGTATTATAGGTAACTCGATAAGTTATCTAGTTAACTCGGTAAGTTATCTAGTTAACTCGATAAGTTAACTAGTTAACAACTTGGTAACTAGTTAACTCGATTGATAAAAGTTAACAACGTAACTAGTTAATCATGTTTAATAGTAAATCTAAGTTAACTAGTTAACTCGTAATTGTTAACTAGGTTAACAATCGATTGTTAATAGTTACCTTGATTAACTAGTTAACTCGATTGGTTAACTAGTTAACTCGATAAGTTAATTAGTTAACTCATAGAAACTAGTTAACTCGACAAGATAACTTAATTAATTTGATCGTGTTAACTAGTTAACTTGATAAGTTCATGATGTTAAACAAGTTAACTAGTTAGTTAACTAGTTAATAACTTGGTAACATTAGTTAACTCGATCGGAATAAACATGTTAAAACTCAGGTTAACTAGTTATCAATTAACAAGTTATTAGTAAAAATTAGGTTAACTAGTTAACTTGTCCTTGCTGGAAAAGTCACCGGAGTTTGTTCGGTCTTCGGAGTCTCGCCGGAAAAATCACCGGAAAACATGTTAATTAACTAGTTAACCGTAAAAATTCAAGTTAACTAGTTAACTAGACGTCGTCGGAAAAGTCACCGGAGTTTGATTGGTCGCCGAAAAAATCACCAAAAAATTCCACGAAAAGTCATCGGCGCCGGTCACCGAAAAAGTCGCCGGTAGCCGGAAAAGTCGCCGGCACCGGTCGCCGGAAAAGTCGCTAGCACCGGTCGCCGCGGACGGCGGTGGCAGTCGGCGACTTGCCGATTTACATAAAACATATAATATTAAATATAAAATATAATTATAAAATATTTAAATTAAATATAATAATTAAATTGTTTGTGTAAAGTCCTAAATGCCCCTATCAAATCTGGACCATTAGATTGGTCAAAGGGTCAAACTAGATCTAATAGTTGGAGTTGGGTTTGGAACTTTCCAAACCCAAAATGGTTTGGACGCTGATCTGCTTCCCTGGTTCTTAACCTAAGAATTAAGGAATATAATTAAGAATTATAAATATGGGCCCAATTAGGAAACGATCCAGAATATTGGGCCAATTAGGAAACGAGCCACAAAGATATGGGCCGAAACATTTGGCCCAAATTCATCATGATCCGTTACAATATGTGGCCCATTATTTATGTCGGCACTGTGCATTTTTTCCTTCTTCTTTCCTTTTATTGAGCTGTGCGTTTTAGTGATGCAATTCTCTATTTTCTTTGATTTTCATTTCTGCGCCAATGGCGGCCCGATTTCTGTGGCGAACCCAGGCCAAGCTCGTGGTAGCATCTACCGCACTTGTCTCCGGCGGAGCCGCGGCGGCGATTGCTACTTCCGATGACCCGGCTACAGCGCTCAAGGTTTGCACCACTGTTCCCCTTCGCCTTGTCCGTGACTCCGTAACTGCCGCCTCCATCGCTTTCGGTATCCCTCCCTTTCATTCATTCGTTTCCCCCTTCCTCCCTATTTTGCTCTTCGAGCTTCCAGTTAGGAGCTGAATTTCGTGTTCTTATAGATTTGGTGTAATGTATTTTAGCTCGTAGATAACTCTTGTATACGGCGTTGCTTCTTATCACATCTTCTTCTGCTAAGCTTAGTTGAACAATGTCAGTTATCGTCTATCCAACTCTCCTGGCTGGTTAAATTAGGCTCATCTGTCGTATGCTGGAATTGGTTGTGCTTGTGTTGTTAGATTATGAATACTCATTGGTGGGATTGCCGGAAGGAAGTGATGAGAGAGTGAAAGTTAAGCATGAAGTTCACCTTAGGTCTGCCCGTAAGCTTCAGGAATTGTTCTTCAGAAATGGAGGCATATATATCAAGCTCGGTCAACACATTGGGCAGCTGGTACTAATATGTGCTGCTTTCTTGGTACTGATAAGTTGCCAATTCCTCGGTTTGCTGTGAGTTTTAGTTGATATCTGGTTATTGTGCAGGAATATTTAGTGCCACAGGAGTATGTTCAGACAATGCGGGAATCCATGTTGAACAGATGTCCTGTCTCTTCATATGACCAGGTGCGAGAAGTTTTCAAGAAAGAGCTTGGGCAGGAACTAGAGCAAGTATGTTTAGTGCTTTCTTCATCTTGTGTTGTTTTTCTAGTTGTTTGATTTGTACTAGTGATGCTCTAATTTTAACATAAGGATTTATGAATATTTGATCCTTGGGATTGACCTCACATCCTATTGCTTGCAGATCTTTAGCGAGTTTGATCCTGTACCGATAGCTAGTGCTTCTCTTGCACAAGTTCATGTTGCTCGTACATCTGATGGCCAAAAAGTTGCTGTTAAGGTGCTATGCTGCCTCTTACCTTAGTCAAATGTTGAATTTAATTATCTTGTAAATTAGTGCGTATTCCCACTGAAAAATTATCCTGTGAATGCTGTTAATGTGGTCTGACTATACAGGTTCAACATACTCACATGACAGACACAGCTGCTGCTGATCATGCTACGGTGGATATGATAGTGAATGCCCTACACTGGGTTTTCCCTTCATTTGATTACAGGTAGCTAAGTAGAAGTGCTTCTTGTCTCTGGTTGGATAGTCAATCTTTAGTTGGTTATTAACATTATCAGCTGGGGATTGTATTGGTAGCACTTAAAACCATTCATGTTATCTAGTTTCAGTAATGTTTTTGGGAAGTTGTGCATATGGTTCTAAACCATGATTTATGTTTATGTATGTTTGGCGTATCTTTAAATACTGCCTCTGCATTATATTGTATATGTGGTCCTTCACAGATCATGTTAATGAATTCTCCTTTGCTTGAAACTGCAGATGGTTGGTTGATGAAATGAGTGAAAGTTTGCCCAAGGCAAGGACTCTTCTTTCTTTCTTATTCTTGGATTTTAGCCTGCTAGGTAATACTTACTGTTGTAGTGAATGAAGGTTGAAACAGACCTCATGATTTGACTGAACTGAAAGGATTATTTTCTACACAAATGATGTGACTAGTTTCAACGTGAACTGTTGACAACAGGAACTTGATTTCTTAATTGAAGCAAAGAACAGTGAGAGATGTTTGGAGAATTTCTGGAGGTTTTCTCCTCACATAGCAGCTTCTGTCTATGCACCAAAGGTCTATTGGAACCTAAGCACTTCAAAGGTATTAACAATGGAATACATGGATGGTGCACATGTGAATGATATCAAGACGATTCAGAAACTTGGACTCCAGCCTAAGGAAGTTGCAACTTTGGTAAGTATTTTCCATATTATTCTACGTTCAATTTTGTCAGTTTATGATGATCTTTTATCCGAACATGGACATTATATAGACATTCATATTAACATTTGGATATGCTCGTTTGAGTATCCATGCATTGTAATGCGGAATCAGATTCATATTGTTAATCCTTCCACTTATTTTGTTTTTCCAGCCAGTTATCTTACTTTGCCTTATTGGGTGAGTTGGCAATCTGTCGTGTTAGCTTGTCCTTAGCTGCAAGTTAAATTCACACACACAGTCTGCTTTCTTTCTATTTTGATGACTGATTTAACTTGGGTAGAAGTGATCATTCCTGGCTGGCTAACTATTACTTGGTACTTTCGTATTCTTGTATGAATCTTCATTTAGATAGTATAGTTATTTGTGTTCTTTTTCGTTGGTTCTTGAAGAGATGCTCTTATTGTTTGAGAAGGTCATAACTATTTTATGGGGTTGTAATTTGCAGGTTAGTCAAGCATTTGCTGAAATGATGTTTAAACATGGGTTTGTGCATTGTGATCCCCACGCTGCTAACTTGATAATTCGGCCTTTGCCTTCTAGCAGAAGGAACATTCTAGGTAAGAGCTTTATCTGTTACACCTTCAATTCATCATCACTGTCATCTAAGTAGTACAGAACTATAGAGAACTCAGGATATTGGCCTTGATTTGATTGTGTTGGTCGTGGAACTTTATTGATGCTTGTGACTGATTATCTTGTATGTCTAATAAGTAATAATTAGTTCATTTCCAAAGAATTGACACTCTATTTTTATGTGTAATGCAGGCAAGAGAAAACCACAGTTGGTACTCTTAGACCACGGCCTATACAAAGAACTTGATTTCTCTACGAGGTTCAATTATGCTTCCCTTTGGAAGGTATATTCTCCTCTTACTCTTTGGTGCACCTACTACATAGTGTTGTACAAATGATGTTGTGCGATTTCTTACAGGCACTCGTATTTGCCGATGCCAAGTCAATAAAGGAAAACTGTGTTAAACTCGGTGCCGGAGAAGATCTATATGCACTTTTTGCCGGTATCCTTACCATGAAGCCATGGAATAGGGTTATCGACCCTGCTGTTGATCATTTGGTGATAAGAGGCAATGCCAGTGAACTCTCAGAACTACAGGTCAGTTCATACGTTAATTTTGACAGTGTAATGCAATCTCTTTTATCCCCTCACTGTTTTCTTCCCTTTGTAGATGTATGCGTCTCAGTATTTCCCTCAAATCTCAGAGCTTCTAAGAAGGCTTCCCCGCGTTATTTTGTTGCTACTGAAGACAAATGACTGCTTAAGGGCAGTCAATAACTCTCTGGTAATACTATTCCCTATCCTACCCTTTTGCTGTTCTTCAGTTCCAAGAAGAGGCCACTCACTCATGTGATGAGATACGTTTGCAGGTGCAGGGATCTTCCCTCGAATCATTCTTCATCGTCGGCAAAGTATCATCAGAGGCAGTTATCGAGGCAAAGAAGTCACAGAGGAAATCCATCCTAGCTTGGCTGGACATTTGGTTGGATCAACTGCGGCTGGAAGTTCGACTTCTGGGGATGAAGGTTGCGTTGTGGCTCTTCCAAATGCGCAGAGCTTTATCCGGGTGAGACTAGTTCGGTTTAATTATCGATGAAAAACCAGTTGAGGTATTCTTTGCCGTCGTCCAAATAGCAGGAACTCAGGACGTTTGTGATATGAACATTGATTCTTTGTGGTCTCCCTTGAAATGGGGAGGATAGATACATATCATACCATACGGGTGGTAAATTAAATTGTAATACCCCATGAAGTAGGAAATTCAAAAAGCTAAATAAGGTATAGTTTGTGTTGTAATTGTAACATTTTATTGGTATTACAAAACAAAAAAGAATTCAACTAGGGTGGTTTCACTTGGAAGAAACAATTTAGCCATTCTAGGGACCGATCAGTGTGCTTAACGATGGACTGTCTAGAGATGGGAGAAATGTGTCGCTGTCAGCAACTAGACATTCTCTTTGACAAGAATGCCTCTAGATTGTCACTTGTTCTACATCTCCTTCGACGTTAACCTGCAAAGTTTCAATGCAGAGGCATTAGAAAACTGCATTGTGGGTGGATAAAAAACTCAACCAAGAAAGAATTTGAAATACCTGGTTGTAGAGTACTAATCATACATACTATCGAGCTCATACAAACACGAAGAACTCACCCTGTAGCATCACCACTGCTTGGGCTGGTAGCACAATCAAAGTTAATTTTGAGACGAGAATGCAAGGGAGGAATCCAAGCTTTAGGACAAGGAAAAGGAAGATGTAAGGCGGCTCAAATTCTTTTCTCCGGTGATTCATGTTGGTCGTTGCCGTCATCAATGTCTCTCAACAGCTTCCGCCGTAACAACAAAACTCGTTTTAATAGTGTACAGGAAGGAGATGATGAGGCTCAATCCTATACGTGATTCATATAGTTTGTTATCGTCATCAATGTCTCTCAACAGCTTACACCGTAACAATCGAAAAAACTTTTGTTTTAAATTAGTTGGTAGAAAACACAAGAATGTTGACCGAGCTCAAGTTTGAACAAGTTTGGTTTCCAATTTCCATCCGTCCCTACGACCATTACTTCACTGCACAATATGTACATGTTCATTGCATTGAATCTTCATCAAATTTCGTGGGCCTTTCTGAGCTTAGTACTATGACTCAATAGGCTAATATTAACGTCATGAATAATGTCTTTGTACCGTCTTATCCCAATTCAATACACACCTACCTAATTACCAACCAAAAAGATGCACCTATATGTGTTAGAATAGTCTTCTCTTTTGTGCACTAGAAGGAAAGGTTGAAACTCAACCAAGATTACGGAGCCGGTTTTTGGTCAAGGAAGTGTGTGTATTCAGCGTCTTAAGTCTCCAGAATTATAAAGGCAGTAGACGTGGTGAACGCGAAATTTTGTTCGAGGATCGTAATGAGTTCATCATCTAGAACGGAAAAAGATTCGTTCTTCCGGGATTTTAGCTAAGTTTGTTGAGTTTCGAAGTGGGGGAGATAGATTTCCCAACATTTGATTCAGATAAACTCTTTTGAGCAAAAAATAGAGTAAAATGCGGTCCATAGCCTTATAGTCTTCATCAATTGCACGTTATAGTAGTTTTTAGCTGCAGGTAGCTACTGAATTTTACATGTTTCCTGAACTCTAGCAGGTTACATGCTATTGACATGGATTGTGAACAAAATATGAATTAAATCGGTTAAAAGGTAAAATGATATTTCTAATCTTTAACCAATTAACAGACCAATTTATTTTTAGGTCAACCACTAATCGATCAAAACCACTCGATTAATTAATCACTTTTTAACCTTTAATCGTAACATATTGAAGGTATTTCTTTTGCTATTTTCTAAATTGAATTTTCCTTTCAAGATCATAGATATATAACTTTATTTGCAATTTAATTGCTCCATGCCTCCAATTTATTGCAATTTTATTACCAAATAAAAAAAAAATGGATAAAAATGGCCAAACTGTTGGATGGGACATGAAGGTGGAGGAGTAAGGAGTAATTGCACTTGTGTCGTTTGTCAGTTTTACTATTTTGGGAAGGAAAACAACAAATGCTTCATAAAATAACACTTTAGCCCCTTTATTTTGAAAATTTAACGGATAGCCCCTATACTATAAATCGCTTCTTTTTACCTCCTCCTTCTACTTCAATTACTTTTCCTTTTGGGTCATTCTGTTTTAGGTTATGTGTACTTAACGTTAAATCTGGACACATACGCACACCGACGAAAAAGAGATATCGGAGGTAGGAGACGAAGAGTTGATATGAGAGGCAAATTTGGGGAGATATCACGACGAGAAGTATGGTGAAATACGAAGAGTTTTAAAACCACTAATTTTATTCGATGATTTCATCATATCTAATTACGTATATTTACATTCTCAATTAAAAAATGCTTAGTAAGCTAATAAATAACTATTGGAGCCAGTGGCGGATCCAGATGGATAATGACATTAGGTCATTTCGTCGAATCATAATATATATTGGGCTAAATCTTGAAAATCAGTTGGCCGATTTATTCATGTACATGAAAATAAATATAGTTCAGTAGCTCTAGATTCGGAAGTGGGGTGGGTCGCGGCCTTGGGAACCCCACCCCCAGATCCGTCACTGATTGGATCTAACGTAATGTACTGAATGCGCATCAGTTAACATCGTGAAGATAAAAGTTGTAACGGAAGGACCCAAACGGGAAAAAATAGTCAAAATAGGAGAAGGTAAAAACACAATTCATAGTAAAGGTGATATATGTTAAGTTGAGAAAGTTGAGGTGGCAAAATGTTAATTTCCTTAAAATAAACAATCCCATTATAAATTCCAACAGTTTTTCCTCCAACTCCTAACAGTTTTATACCCTCCTCTGTTCTCGGGGGCGACCTTGCTTTCTACACGTCTGCTCTTCCGACGTCTGATTAAGGAAGCTGACTCGCTCTTCCGACGTCTCTCCGGCAATCAACGGCGAGTAATGGTTGGACCGTCCAGGCCGCAGTTCGTTCTCTTTGGATCCTCCATTGTACAGCTCAGCTACGGCAATGGCGGTTGGGGTTCCGCTCTCTCCGAAATCTATTCTCGCAGTGTACTCCCTTTCTCTTTCTCTCTGAATTCCGTTGTTCGTCTCTTTGATCTTTCTGAAGAACTCATATTATTACATTGTGTGTAAACAAACACTCGTGGTGGATTGATTTGAGCGCAAGAGATCTCAATTGAACGAACGCAAGTCTGAATGTCAGCAGGAATGGATTTTAGTGTTTGCTCGATTAATGTAGTGGAAATGTTTGTTTGTATCTCAAGTGATTGATTATTGGTTGCTTTGGTAGCGCACAGTGATACACCATTGGCTTCTGTAATCTGTAGATCGAGCATTGTGCTTCTTTGCATAATGATTCGCTTTTCTGGTTTGCAGGCGGATGTGATACTTCGAGGGTACTATGGATGGAACTCGCGTCGTGCCGTCCAAGTGCTTGATAAAATTTTCCCCAAGGTATATCATAAGCGTTTGTTTGGGTTAATTCGTGCTCCTTTCTATGCTCGATTAGCTATCTGCTAGGGGAAATTAGTTTTCCCAGCATGTTTTCTTGATTCAATATGAACATATTGGGGTTGGATGTGTTATGATTACAAATGGAAGCGAATCGATTGCACACCAATACACCCAAACGAGCTAAAGTAAAGAGACACAATAATTTAACGTGGTTCATTTACTTTAGCTCGTGTGCAATTGATTCGCTTCCGTTCGTGTCGTAACATGATGCTGCTAGCTTAGGTTTCTCGGATTGGTGATCTTGTTCATACCATATGTGCAGGATGCTGCTGAACAGCCATCTCTGGTAATTGTATATTTTGGAGGAAATGATTCAATGGGTCCTCATTCTTCTGGATTAGGCCCTCATGTTCCACTTCCTGAGTACGTAGACAACATGAAGAAGATCGGTCTTCATCTCAAGGTCTTCGATCTCAACTTTGCTTATCAGAATTCACAGATTTTCATAATAATTTAACTTGGTTTTGATGCTCTATGGAAATGCCAGAGCCTTTCGGATACAACAAGAGTAATTGTCCTTAGTACTCCTCCGGTTGATGAGGCACGAGTCCGCTCTAACAAGAGGTAACCATGCCCTTCTTCTTATAACCCTCCAGTTTGTGATTAATGGAGCTCTGAAATTGTGAGGATTCGTTTCTTTTTTCCTGTGATTTCATCGAAGTGAATACTTAAGCGAGATAGTTAGGACCAATGAACTATGCGGACAGTACTCAGAAGCATGTATAAAGCTGTGCAAAGAACTGGACTTGAAAGTTGTTGACCTTTTCTCTGCACTTCAAACAAGAAGCGACTGGACTACTGCCTGTTTCACGTAAGATAACACATCTATCCTTTCTCTCTTCTTCTTCCATGAATTGTTGTAAGACTAACACATCTGTGATCTTGTAAACATTCCAGAGATGGGATCCACTTATCAGCAGAAGGAAGCAAGATAGTGGTGAAGGAGATACTGAAGGTGCTGAAGGAAGCAGAATGGAGTCCTTCGTTACACTGGAAAGAAATGCCGATTGAATTCTCAGAAGATTCTCCCTGTGATCTTGTTGCTGCTGATGGAAAGAGCACTCTAAATTCATCGACTTGGAACTTCTTCTGGGAGAATCAGTGGGATTAGCACTAGCGAATCTGCAGATTACATATTCCCTTTAATCTGCAGGATCTTGAATTTCATCTGCAATAGCAGCAGTTCATCGTCTAGGATTGGTTATGTTATGCTTTAAGTTTTTAGCTCACAGTTTGTGACAGACAGATTGCTTAGTAGTTGTTTTCTCTTGGTTTTATAAGAAGGGTCAAATAAATAATTAATAAGTTGTGAAATTGTAGTACGCGTTACAAATTCGTCGTAAAATTTTAATTCATTACAAAGTAATCTTATTACTATGAAACGGGTTACGAATAGTTCTAATGATGTCATTGTACTTTTCTGACTTCTTTATCACGTCACCGTTGACATGTCATTAAAAATACAGGGGAAGCATCAACGTCCAACCCTTACAAGGGGTTAGAATTGGTTCCAACCTTTTATGGACTATTACATAAATGTCGGTTTCATCTAATAATTGATATTTTTTTTTTATCTTGTTCAAATAGTTGACTGAAACCGGTGACCGGCGACTATTTCCGTCAGTTGACTAGTTAACCAAAATCATTAACTAGTTAACTGACGGAGAGAGAAAGGGGTGAGAAGCAGAGGATTATGAGTTTATGTGTTTTGGTTGGAACGGTCCAACCTTTAAAGGTTGGATCCAGATCCGTAATTTAAAATTTAATTAAACGGATTGAATCTTAACTTAAATCAATCTAACTTACTATTTTTAAGTTTGATACGAAATTTATGAGTTAGATGAGTTTAGATTTAAATTTAAATCAGATTATTAAATTTTAAATTAGATTTTTTATGACATGACAATAATGAAGTGACAAAATGTTTGAGAAAGACGTTAGAACTACTTTATAACTCGTTGTAGGACAAATTTATAACTCGAACTATAATTTTGGGACTTATTAGTTATTTTAACCTTATACCTGTGAGAATTATCTTCTCTTTCGCAATGACACGTTTGAGAGTAATGACACGTTGCACAAATTAAACTCCACGTGGCTGTTCTCTGATATCTCTTCATAACAATAACGCCTACCAGCTGCTCGACGAAATGCGTATGTGAAACAATTCTCATAGAACAACAACACAGACAGAACCAGAGAGATGAAGAAGACCACCGGCAACTTATTCCGGCAAGGCTACAACAAACTGACTCGGACTTTGTTTCGAAAAGAAACGGCCGCGGCGGCGACGGCGACGGCGGATCCAAAGCAACAGAACTTCCCAATCTTGGAAGACCACCGAATCGCGCAAGAACACGCTCAACAATCAGTCCACACATTCGACGCAATCAAATCAACATCAAAGAAGCTCATAAAAGAATTCAAAATTTACAGATGGAACCCTAACATCCCGAATCAAAAACCATACCTCCAATCATTCCACCTCGACCTCAACGAATGCGGCCCCATGGTACTAGATGCTCTGCAGAAGATCAAAGCAGAGGTGGATCCAGCTTTGACCTACAGAAGATCATGCAGGGAAGGCATATGTGGATCTTGCGCTATGAACATCGACGGTACCAACACTGTAGCTTGCCTGAAACCAATTGATCCCGACATCGCTAAGCCGATCTTCATTACTCCTTTGCCTCACATGTTCGTCGTCAAGGATCTCGTCGTTGATCTCACCAATTTCTACCAGCAATACAAGTACTAATTGTTAATTTCTTCATATGTTTCAATTGATTAATATCGCATTTGAAATACTGAAATCCAGCTGTGATTAGGTCAATTGAGCCATGGCTGAAGACGAAGAGGGGTCCGGTCGACGGAGAGAGTACAGGCAGTCGCCGGAAGAGAGGAAGAAGCTTGATGGGTTGTACGAGTGCATACTGTGCGCTTGCTGCAGCACAGCGTGTCCTTCGTACTGGTGGAACCCTGAAGTGTTTCTGGGTCCTGCACCTTTGCTTCATGCTTATCGTTGGATTGCAGACAGCAGGGATGAGTATACAGATGAGAGATTGCAGGCTTTGACAGAGGAGACGAAGAAGTTGTACAGGTGTAGGGTGATTAAGAACTGCACTGCTACCTGTCCGAAGAGCTTGAATCCAGCTGACGCCATTCATAAGATGAAGACTAAGCATTTGAGCTCTGTTTCTGTTGAGGAGTTTGAGGATAGGAAGTATCAAGCTTGTTGATGAATCTTGTAATAAATTAAGAGAAATGGGTATACTCGTCGGATTATGATCAAGGATTATGTTCTATGAAATGGTACGAACCTTTAGGAATAAATGAGTTGACGTTATCAATAATGAAATCGAGCTAAATGAGTATTTCATGACAACTGGGTAGGGTCGGGTTTTTCGTGCTTTACCCGAAAAGCTTGAAATCCTGAAACTTTCAAATTGACAAACACAAATTCGACCCACTCTTATTACACTTCGTATGAGGATCCTGGGTCCACTCTTATTCTACGAAACTTCGTATGAGGAACGTATAATCTGATATGACATACATTCTATACGGAGAAAGAAATTCAACGTTCTATCACCAATGAAGCTGCCATACACTTTTGTTTGAGGATCGTATAATATGATATGACATACACTATTGAGTTCATACAAGCTATATATAGACGAAAGAAATTCAACATTTTATCACCAACGAAGCTGCCATGCAACAATGACGTGCCCTAACACAGTTGTTTGAGGATCGTATAATCTGATATGACATACACTCTAATATTGAGTTCATACAAACAATACTTAGACGAAAGAAATTCAACGTTCTATCTCCAACAAAGTTTGCCATGCAACAATGACGTGTCCTAACACAGTTGTTTCAGCCTCATACCAGTTCAAATTAGCTATTTTCTAACGATTTTCTATGGTGACAACACGATCCGGTGAAAAAAACTCTACCAATTCCTTGGACGACTAGATATTTCTTGTTGCCAAAATATCCAATTAAAATGGTACCTTTTTCTTTTAAGGATGATGACTGATATTAGTATAAGATACCACCGCCCTTTTTTCTTTACTCTTCCTCCAATCCAAATCAACCGTTAGATATTTCTTCTCCAGATATTTCCTTTCCCCCACTCGCACCTTTAGCGCGTGACACCATTCATGTTCTCAAACGCGCCACAGCTATTGCGTACAATACACCTCCTGTTCCATCGCGTCACTCAAAAACCGATTCTATTGGCTTAATATCCACTTTGGTCATTAATCTATGGTTTATAACAAAATGGTCATGAACTTTTAATTTGTAGTGACTAAACTATTTGCAATTGTAACACTGTGGTCATTTATCAACTCTCCTTCCAAATTCTCCATTAAATTTTGATATCTTTAAGACAAATCATCAATTTTGTCGGTTAGATGGGTTGGATTGGTTAGTTGGGTTGAGTCTAAGATGAATTAGGTGACATGACACAAGGTGACGTGGAAAAAATTAATGAGTTGACATGCGGTCGTTTCGTGTAGGGGATTGAGAATTAGGAAAAATACGAGAATAGGGGAATGGTGGAAAAGTGTTTGCTACTGTCGGATGATGTTAGATTATCTTGCTTGGTGTGCATATTTGATAAAGAAAATAATATGGGAAGCAACAAGACCCATTGTTATGTTTGGGGAAGTAAGAATTTTTAATAAAAGTAGAAATTCTAAGAATACACATTCTAAAGGCAATAAAAAAACTTTAGGTATCTGAAACACAAAAATACAGTACACCAAACAATAAATAAACAAGGATATATCATAATTTAGAGTTAGTACAAACAAAGATATATCATAATTTAGAGTTTTCAACTAACTCCGCAGAATTTTCCTTATACCAAATGTTGATTTCAACAATTAATGGAGATTTGGGAGGAGAGTTATGAAATGATCACAATATTACAATTAACAAATAAATTAGTGACAACTAGGTTACACATTAAAACTTAATGACCACTTTGTTCTAACCCTATAGTTTAATGACCAAAGTGGATATTAAACCCGATTCTCTTCCCCTTTTCACAAAAAGGGTCAAGATATTTAAACCGCCTCCCCAGTCCCCTGTTTTCCGTCGTCCGCAGCACTGCACTCAATTAGCTTGTTTCAGAAATGGAGGATGCCGCAAAGAGCAAAGGACGAGATCGCCGCCGCGGCAAAGACGGAGGAGGAGACGAAGGCTCGGCGGCGTGGGCGAATTTCGGCGGGACGTTCAGGGAAGTGCAGACTGTGCTTGACAGGAACAGGGATTTGATTCAGCAAGTGAACGACAATCACCAGTCTAAAATTGCAGACAATATGGCGAAGAATGTGCCGCTGATTCAGGAGATCAACCACAACATCACCAAGATATCGTCCCTCTACTCCGGCATGTCCGACAATTTCGTCTCCACTTATCATGACCGGAAAAGGGACGGCGGCAACTCCAAGACCTGATTAATTTGTTGTAATGTTTTATGTGTTGTTTGGTCGTTTCAACGGAACCGAACATGTCTGGGTTCGGAGCTGTTGAAATAAGTCGTCTCTGTGCTCGTGTTTTGTTGCGTTGTATTGTGATCTGCTGTTTGTGACTATGAATAAAAAGCTGGGATCTGCTGTTGTCAGGCTCAGAATTCTTCGTGATTATGGAGTTCTCCATGTTTTTAATCCCTTGGATTGAAGCTTCACCGCACCTCTTTTACCAATCTAGGTGGCTTTAAGTCTTTAGCACTTATATTCATTTTGGCCGTCATATTTTCTCCCTTTGGCGTTATTCCTAGTGTTTCATATAACACAACAAGTTAAAGTCGAAGTTCCACATCATTTGTATGTCCAGAATCCTCCGACTACAAAAACTAGTCACACGTCAGTTGTTCAGTTTTGAGGTAGGGATACAACCAGAACTGTTGACACTCACGCCTATCGTTCCAACTGTTTCTCGACAATACCGAATATATATTAGACGAATTAGATGAACCATGTATATTTTTACAACCGGGACAATCTATATAGGATTGTTTGAATGACAGAGAGCTGGATGGCACGACCAACCTTGAGTGCACCATTTTCAGCCATGACTATGAATCCGAACCTATCCTCATATTCTAAGATGTCTTTCAAAGCTTTAGTATGGAAGCTGCTATCACATCTGTACACAAACGAATTGATAGCTTTAAATGGCTCAAAACAAAACTTCTTCATTTTTTTCCTTCCCATCATTTCTAACAATAATTCCTTTATAAATCATTCCAGACTTCGTTGAACAGCTGAGAATGCTTCCAAAAAAAAATTTCACGGTTAACCGTACTTGTATTGTTTGAGGCTCATTCAAACTCATCTTCTAACATATTACTCACGAGCTATCTCATCACAAGTAGGAATTAAGAGAGAGATCATACTTTTTCCCCTTAAAGGTTCCAATTTCTTGACTAACCTCTTCATTTTCCATATCTTTAAACAAAGGAAAGAAGCAAATCAAAATCAATCTAAACAAAGGAAAGTAAACGAATCAGGAAGCTGTGGAGCCTAAGCTAAACAAAAAGTAGAGCACAAATCTTGAAGGAAATTTGTGATAGCGCAAGATTAAGAAGAACGTAGAGCTTACCTGAATCGGAACAACGACAGTGTGTAGAGAAGATCACAGATCCAAAGGAAGGTAACAGACTGTCGGGAGACTGAGGAAATGCGAGCGAAGAGTTTGATTCCAATATCATAGGAATGAGATGCTAAGAAGAAGACTCAAAAATTTATTTATTATTGAGAATTGAGAATAGAGTCAAATATATTTTTTTTGTATTTTTTGTATGTTTTTTTCTTGTTTTTCTACAAAAATAGAATAGGGTTAAATACTTTTGTAATAACCTAAGTTTGAATGTTGTGTTAACTCGGTCACTTAACTTTGAACTCGATTGAACTGATAACTTATGTTTTAACTTTGTTACAACGTGGTCACTTGGTCCGACATTGTGATGATTTTTCATTCAAAATGACACGTAGACATGCCATGTATCCTTTGGCAAATCAACAGAAAATTTATGCAGCACCTCCGGTGTGTTGCCCCTTAAGGTCTCAAACACGACACCATTTTCAGCCATGACTATGAATCCGAACCTATCCTTATATTTTAAGATGTCTTTCAAAGCTTCAGTATGGAAGCTGATATCACATTTGTACACAAACGAATTGATAGCTTTAAATGGCTCAAAACAAAACCTCTTCATCTTTTCCTTCCCATCATATGTAACAATAATTCCTTCATAAATCATTCCAGACTTCGTTGAACAGATGAGAACGCCTCCAAAAAAGATTCATGGTTAACCATACTTGTATTGTTTGAGGCTCATTCAAACTCATCTTCTAACATATTACTCACGAGCTATCTCATCACAAGGTGTTCTCACGCCAGTTAACCTCTATTTGATAACACTCTTGTTTGTTGCTGTTTAGAGCAGATTATAGAGATCAAAATAAAAATAAAAATGGATTGTAAGAGGAAAGTGAAGAATTTTGTTTCCCACATGAAAGGTTATAAATTATTAAAAGTTAGAATATATATAAATATGCAACAAAGCATATAGTTGACAACAAAGCAACAAAGTTAGAATATTTAGATTGTATTGAATATAACTTTGTTAATTATTAAAAGTTAGAATATATATAAATACGCAAAAGCATATAGTTGACAACAAAGCAACAAAGTTAGAACATCTAGATTGTACTGAATATAACTTTGTTGCATTCACTCTCATAGTACACAACACAGGTAAAAATGTAGAGTGTTTTGGCCATACGTTCAGTACACTAGATGGAGTGTACTGAACATAGCTTAGATGGAGTGTACTGAACATAGCTTTGTTGCTTGAGGAACATGTAAGTGTAAAAAGTACTGAGTCTTTTTTTTAGATTGTACTGAGCATAGCTTTGTTTCTTGAGGAACATGTAAGTGTAAAAAGTACTTGGTCTATTTTTTAGATTGTACTGAACATAGCACTATAATTTTTTTTTTGTCTTTAGCTACTGCAAAATTATAACGGCATGAAAATATAGTAGCAAATACTATTTGCTATGATAATCACAATTTAATTTAGTAATTTGCAGTAGCAAATACTATTTTCCACACCCGACGGGGATGTTGAGTGTAGCAAATAATGGTGTGGCAAATAGTATTTGCTACTGCAAATTACTACATTAAATAGTGATTGTCGTAGCAAATATCAATTATTTACTACTGCATTTTCATGCCATTGTGAAGAGCGACGTCGTTTACGCGCTGAGGGAGAATCCGAGAAAGAGCTTCCGTGTCGCGGATCCTGAGTTCTCCTTCTTCGCCGCTGCCGCCGTTGTTCAAGTCAGGGAGAACGAGACCGAGTCCAGGAACTCGACCCGGAGGCGATCCAAGCGGACCCGGAAACCCGGAGTTCTTGACCAGAAGCGGCGTTGGGCTTCGGATTCGCCGGTGAGTTCGGTCTCCAATGCTTCCCCGGCTGACGAGGACGTGGCGATGTGTCTGGTGATGCTGTTGAGGGACGTGAACTGGAAGTCGCAGAAGCGGAGATTCAACAATGTCATGGATTTCGAAAATTTGAAAAATGGTGGAGAAATCAAGGAAGAAGAAGCAGAGGAAGAAGAGGAGGACGTTCACGAGATTTGCGGGACGAAGAAGAAATTGAAATGCGAGAAATGTATGAAACAGTTCCGATCCCATTGTAAAGTTGGGAGCTCGTGGTGTCCTGCCCAGAATTCTTCGTGATTAATCCCCTTGAATTGAAGATTCTTTGCCATAGTTTTTAGGGTTTTCAAATTTGACTCGGTTAGAAAAAAAAATTGAGACTGCTTCGGGTTTCAATCACCGATTTTGGGTGACTTCAAAACCAAACCAATCAAGTCAATCTAAGGTCGAGGCAAGCGACGACGCAAGGACCCAGCTTCACCGCACCCATTTTACCAACCTAAGTGGCTTTAAGTCTTTAACACTTAAATTCATTTTCAAATTCAGTTTCTTTTCCATACTTGAAACCAGTGGCGAATTCAGGGGGGCCTCCCCCGGGCCCCGACCCAGCCCTCTTTCGGGTCTAGAGCAACCAAAATACTTATATATTTTTAGACTCTAAGTGTTCAACATAGTGTTAATCTAAGTTCGGCCCAATGCATTTTTATTGATTTGTAACTTAAATTATAAGTTTTTATTTAATAATGAAACTCATCTACTCTTCTAAAAAAATTAAACTTATCTAACTTACAATTCAACCAAAACACAAATTTAGAAACTATCTTAATTGTGAAAAAAATATAATACTCAGCCCATATTGTTTCCGTAAAATAACCCAATTTCATTATAAGCATTGGCCAATGATTATTTAATATTAATAAACTTGTTAAGAAAGAATGAAACAAACAAAACTTGTTGAGCAAACAAAACTTGTTATTAAATATATATGTGCCAATTGTAATTTTTTTACTAAGTTTTAGTTGATTAAGTATGTGTAGTTATGTTTATTTGATTAGGTAGATTTGAAGGTACTTCATTATGACATCTTCTTATGAACCAAACTAAAAAAGGAAAAAAAATATTGTTTGCTTACGTTTGGAAACTGAAAAAAGTCCGATAGAATAAATTTCTCTAGTGAAAACTTGTTATTAAATATATATGTATCAATTGTAAATTTTTAACTAAGTTCTAGTTAATTAAGTATGTGTAGTTATGTTTATTTGATTATTTAGATTTGAAGGTACTTCATTATGACATCTTCTCAAGAACCAACAAAAAAAAAACAAAAACAATATTACTTGCTTATTTTAAACGTTTGGAAACTGAAAAGAGTCAGGTAGAATAAATTCCTCCCATTGAAGGTCTAACTTGTTGAGCAAACAAAACTTGTTATTAAATATATATGTGTCAATTGTAAATTTTTAACTAAGTTCTAGTTAATTAAGTATGTGTAGTTATGTTTACTTGATTATGTAGATTTGAAGGTATTCCATTATGGCATCTTCCCATGAACCAAACTAAAAAAGAAAAAAAATAACATTGCTTGCTTACTTTAAATGTTTGGAAACTGAAAAGAGTCAGGTAGAATAAATTTCTCCTAGTGAAGGTCTAACTTGTTGAGCAAACAAAACTTGTTATTAAATATATATGTGTCAATTGTAAATTTTTAACTAAGTTCTAGTTGATTAAGTATGTGTAGTTATGTTTATTTGATTATTTAGATTTGAAGGTACTCCATTATGACATATTCTCAAGAACCAAACAAGAAAAGCAAAAAACAACATTGTTTGCTTACTTTAAACGTTTGGAAACTGAAAAGAGTTGGGTAGAATAAATTCCTCCAAGTGAAGGTCAACCATCTTCTTCTCCAGTTCAAAATAAAACATCTGAATTTGATATTCGTTTATCTACAAATCAATTCATATTCTGATACAGAAGTTAAAACTGCCCTATCAGTTTCTTTTCCTTTACAAACCTGCTGCTTGATAGTACTTCTTTTGACAAATCTACAGCAGCGGCAAACCCCATTTCACCACTGTATGACACTTGAACAACATTTAATACCCTAGCTTGCAAGCGAGGATCAAACATATCAGACTTACTAAGCGCAACATGAAGATCTGCAGTACCAGCCAAAATCAGCCCTGGAATATTTGGCTCACTAATAGCAGAATCGATGAAGACCTGTCTAGCAAGCTCTGCCGTTTTCCGCACGTACTCCTGTCGCTGTTCCATCCTAAGACGACCAAAATCCAGAGACCACATACCTCTTCCATGATTCTTTGGCAAATCAACAGAAAAATTATGGAGCACCTCAGGTGTGTTGCCCTTTAATGTCTTGAAGAGAGCCCCATTTTCAGCAATAACTATGAATCTGAACCTATCCTCAGATTCAAGCATGTCTTTCAAAGGTTTCGTATGGAATCTGCTATCACATCTGTACAAAAATGAATTGATAGCTCTAAATGGCTCCAAAACAACCAACTCCAACCTTTTGTTCCCATAATCACTAACAATATTTCCTTCATAAATGGCCAAACCATTGGGTGGCAGCACCTCACCAATGGATATCAGAGTTTCTTGAGTAGATGAGATTGCCTTCAAAATATATTCACGATCAACCGTATCTGTATTCTTTGAGGCTTTTTCAATCTCAACTTCTAACATATTACTTACACAAGCTATTCCAAGACAAGGGGGAATTCATTAATAATACTAATTCATTAATAATCCGTAAAAATCCAATGGAATAATATTAATAAAATTCATTACATAATACTAATTCAAGAAGAATGTCCCAAACTGCACCAAACAAAAAGAAACCTATGAATTAAAAAAAAAACAATAAAATAGAGTTGAGCTATAGCTATACAAACAAATCATTGACCAACTTACAAATAATTGCAAATATCTCCAAGTTTTTCAATGGCAAGGGTCGTGAGCTCGAACAAGAAGAAGTACCGACAACCCTAAGCTTTGTTATTACATATAGAGAGAACTCTTCAAGCAAGCTAATATCTGACAATCCAACCGGAGTCTTGATGTGACAGTAACAACATTCCGAGAAGACTGGCTGGCGCCACACTACCATTGTCTAAAGATAAATGTGAATGGAGCGGTTGCAGCAGGTTTTGGTTGGCGCAATAGATTTGGTGGTCCGGGACTCGTCAGGTGGCTAGCTCTTGGCGACAGATATTTCCTACCCTGGTATTACTACTCCTTTTGGTTTTGGAATTCTTGGCAGTTAGGGATGCTTGTGGTCTCTGTCAATCCATGGGGTGGAGAGAGGTGGATATCGAGGGAGATGCTACTCAAGTCCAGCAGGCAGTCGGCCAACGCCAAGTATTTGGGCGAGACGGTGGTGCCATAGTTTGCTGACATTTTACATTTCTTGGATGTTCTTCCCCAACTAAGATTGCATTTAGTTCCTCGTCAATCTAATGTGGTAGCCCACTATGTGGCTTGCCAAGCGCTTAGTCACCTCCCAAATCGAGGAGTGGTTAACCTTTCGGCTTGACTGATTTTGTATAATTGATTCCTTTTCTCATGCGAGAGTTATCTTTGGAGGAAAAAAAAATACAGTATTTACGCCGTGTCACCGAAGCATTGACCAATAAATTCCGAAATGCCTAAAACGACATCAGTTCAACTAACACAAAAAGACACAGCTGGAAAAAGTTAAAGTGACCACCTGTCCGACAGTGCCAACAGCTCTTCGTCCCCACCTACACAATTATTATATTTAAACCGTAATTTAAAATTAATAATAATTTCTATTTAGGGGTCGTTTGGTTGGTTGGAGGATATATATGAGATATATTGATACGTTAGTATATTAATATTAGTAAAAATGATTGTTTAATATTAAAGTAAGTGGTAAATTATGAGTGCATGAGTGAATGTGCCAAAATATCCTCACTTGCTTCAACAAAGTATAAAAATCGTCCTAATATTTAACAAAAAATGCACGTGTGTTTACAAATTAAAATTTGCAATCTCTCTTTTTTAATTCGTGAATGCATGTACAAATTAATTATCCGTGTTAATTATTCTTCTACAAGACTAAATGCTCATTAATTAAGACAATAATTAGTATTATATTTACCACTAACACATCTCCCTCTTCTGGCCGAAATAAAATAAAGAAAAAATTTAAAATAATTTCCATGGTGAATTCTAATTCTAACTCGAAATCAATTCTAATTAAGTAATTAAAAAACTAGATCTTTTTTATTTACTTTAATTAATAAATAAACAAATATAAAAATAGAGAAACACGAGACAATAACAAAATGAGAAAAGTAAATTGGGGTAATGGAGTTAATGACATTATAATTGAAAAGGTTTGTGAGAATACAATAGTAAAAAAATTGCGATATCAGTATCACTCTGAAGATATTCACTTCCTCCGTGAATAACTTTTAAGTGATACTGATATCACTTTTGGCCTCAGATATCATGATATTCAAGATAGAAAAATGATGATAACCTGAGTATCATGATATCTGCAGTTCATAATATCTGAAGTTCATGATATCTGCGATTATCAATATCGGCAACCAAACCACCCCTTAATTATTTTATCCTTTTCTTCCTTCCTTCACACTCTGGAACCTATACTATACCTTGCCCAATTTCACGCAATTCTCCATTTCTCTAAATCCTCTGTTCAAGCTCATCGATCCCTTTCCTAATCACCAGAAATCATGTCCAAACAGACTTACCGAGTATGCTTCTGCTTCCGCCGGAGGTTCAAGCTCGCCGTCGCCGAGGCTCCTGACGAGATCAAGCAACTCTTCACTACCTACTCCGACAATAATGGAATCATGACTCCCGATCACTTCCGCCGCTTCCTGGTGGAGGTTCAGAAGCAGGAGAATGTCACTCTCGAAGACGCACAAGCTGCCATCGACGGCGTCCACGAAACTAGGCAATTCAACATCCTCCACCACCACAAGGGACTCAACCTCGAGAACTTCTTCCGCTACCTGTTCGGCGAGTTCAATCCTCCGATTGATCTCAAGCGCGGGGTAAGAATAAGATTGAGTTCTAATTGAGTGATTTCACTTGTGAGAATTTGTACTACTACTGGCCACTGGGAATTAGGGATTAGGTTTTGAATTGTGTACCGAGTTTGTCAGATGAAGATGTGGTGTTCATATTCATTTCTGCAGGTGCATAATGATATGAACGAGCCACTTTCGCATTACTTCGTATACACGGGACACAACTCGTATCTAACTGGGAACCAGCTGAGTAGTGACTGCAGTGATGTCCCTATCATACAGGCGCTTCAGAGAGGTGTGAGGGTGATTGAATTGGATATATGGCCAAACTCCAGCAAGGATAACATTGAAGTTCTTCATGGCAGGTACACTTTGTAACTTCTTCTTCGTACTGACTAAGGTAGATGCCGCAAGGTGCATTGATAGTATAGAAGTAATGCAATGAGGATAATGCTGATGAGCCAATTTGTAGATTGTTCGACGTTCTCAGTAGACATTCATGTTGAATATAGTATTGATCCTGTTACAGTGAGCAGTTGAACTCACTGTGAAGCTTTGAAACACCCGTAGATAGGTTGTCTGTAACTTGCTTGTGATACTGACGTTGTTTCTTTCGCGTAGGACACTGACGACCCCTGTGGAACTTATCAAATGCTTGAGATCTATCAAGGAACATGCGTTCACTGCATCTGAATATCCTGTGGTTATAACACTAGAAGACCACCTTACTCCTGATCTGCAGGCTAAAGTTGCTGAGGTAAGAGTTCTCTATTTGGACAGGGTTCCACCTCTTGGAATTTATTGTAACCCCCCTTTGATTCGTGAATAATTTGCAGATGGTCACACAAACATTCGGAGACATCTTGTTCACTCCTGATTCAGAATGCTTGAAAGAATTCCCCTCCCCCGAGTCGTTGAAGAGACGGATTATTATATCAACCAAACCACCAAAAGAATATCTGAAAGCTAAGGTCCCAAAGGACGCCCAGGAGGAGGAATCAGAAAACGGGAAAACTGGCTCTGATGTAGAGGCATGGGGGAAAGAAGTGCCTCATCTCAAAGGCCCTGCTTCAGTTGATGATAAGGTAATTACAACTTTCATGAATGTGATTTAGAGCCACCTGCTTATTGCCCTTTCCCCCTACCTGATGTTCGGCTCACAGGAGGAAACTGAGGAAGATGACGATGACGAAGATGATACCGATGAAGGATCGACAAAGTCACAGTCACAGAAGCCCCTTGCACCAGAATACAGACGTCTAATTGCTATTCATGCTGGAAAGCCCAAGGGAGGCATGACTGAGTGTCTCAAAGTAGATCCAGAAAAAGTGAGACGTCTAAGCTTAAGTGAGCCACAGCTAGAGAAGGCTGCAGAGACTTATGGTCCAGACATTGTCCGGTATGCACACATTGAAGAGCTTTCCTTTTTATTTCCGTCTGAGTTTCATAAAGGTTATAGTCAAATCTAATCATAAAGGTTGACAGGTTTACCCAGAGGAACATATTGAGAGTGTACCCAAAGGGCACTCGTATTGACTCGTCCAACTACAACCCGCTAATTGGCTGGATGCATGGAGCTCAAATGGTTGCTTTTAACATGCAGGTATAAACATTTAAACCTGTTTATATTTAGTCTTGTCTCGCTTATTCATGGATCATCAGATATCTCCACTGTTTTCTCAAGTTAATCTCTTTGGTTCCATTGAAACTCTGTCTCGGTTAATTTAGGTTGAGTTTGTTGCTTACAGGGGTTTGGAAGATCACTGTGGTTGATGCATGGCATGTTCAAGTCCAACGGAGGCTGTGGCTATGTGAAGAAACCAGATTTTCTACTGAAATCAGGTCCAAACAATGAAGTATTTGATCCTAGAGTCAAGTTGCCCGTGAAGAAAACCCTTAAGGTGTTGCTATATCCCAGTAACTGTTAGACGTGGAACCTAAATCCACTGTCCTATGTTTCTGCTCCTTTCTTACTAGCCTGATTACTTGATTAGACTTCCAGTAACTTGATTCGTTTTTGTTACCCCGTGATAGGTGAGAATATACATGGGAGAAGGATGGTACTACGATTTCCGTCACACGCACTTTGATCAGTATTCCCCACCAGATTTCTACACCAGGGTACGTATGTGCAGACAACCAACGATCCCTCATCTTTGTATCTCGAACACAATCGATGTTCATCAACCATCGATTATAATTGCAGGTGGGGATTGCCGGAGTGCCAGCAGATGTCATAATGAAGAAAACAAAAGCATTAGAAGACAACTGGATACCAGTTTGGAATGAAGAGTTTGAGTTCCAACTGACAGTTCCGGAACTAGCATTGCTTCGACTAGAAGTCCACGAGTACGACATGTCGGAGAAGGATGATTTCGGAGGCCAGACATGCATCCCTGTATCGGAGATAAGAAGCGGGATTCGAGCAGTACCATTGCATGACCAGGAGGGGAAAAAGTACAACAATGTGAAGCTGCTGGTGCACTTTGATTTCGTGTGAGAAGATGAGATATGGATTTGTTTCTTCATTCGTTATGTACAGAAGAACAAACCCTTCCTTATGGGTGTCAGTTTGTAATTGTGGTGTTGTAAACACTGAGTATACATGCTTTGTGTACATGAGATGACTATAAGAACGAGGATATAGGTTACGACCGTGTCGTGTGATAATTATGCATTCATCCTAATTATTCACCCCAAGACGACTCTATTTACCGAACGAGGAACTGCCGACAGTCCGAGAGAAGGAGTAGTGTACAGGAAGGAGCAATGATTTGAAACAATTGAACCCACAACTTCAAAGCACGTCTCAATTATGTCAAGAAATTATTGCATCCCAAATTGGCAATAACTAGAGTTGTTGCGAGAAGCAAGAGTTTCTCACAACCACACTAACTGTCCCAACTACCGGATCAGTCGTAGCTCCCTGAGGAAAATATTATAGTGCTGAATTTCAGCACCAGCTATCTCAGCCATTCATTTGTGAGTGGATCCACAACCCACTCACAAATGAATGGTTGAGATAGCTTCAGTACCATTTTGGTGCTAAAACTTCAGCACTGTATGTTGTGCCGCTCCCTGACCTTCTTCTAAATTTCTTTTTTTTTTTTTCCATAAATTAAATAGAACTATTAATATTGTCTTATTAGATAAATTTATTTGATTGACGCAAATTTCATGTAATCTATATATGCATTTAAATTAATTCAAACATTTGAGAATGAAAGTTCCACTTGTACTACTTTTATAAAAGAGAAATGCATCTATTTTGTAAACCCTTACTTACCTCTAATAATGATTAACCATATAATATAAACTTAATTTTGATAAGGATTTATTGTCCTTTTTTCTTTATTTTATGTTTATATAATTATATTCATTGTCCTTTCTAGAGCCATTTTGTTAATTTTTTATAAGTGAATATATTATACTATGTTGTACAATTATTATCTTTAATTAGTATTTTCACTGTTTTTTTATCTTGTTATTCATAAAAAAAAAGTAATGATTGTTGGGATTTGAGATGTGAAATGAAGGAATAATCTAATCGTATTGAATATTACATGGCTAGTAGATGGGAAAGTGGAGTCAGATATAAGAGTTTCAGCCTACTAAGGGTGGCAATAGGCCCTTGCATCGTCGTTGCTCTCCTCGGCCTCGGATTCTTTTCCTACCCGACCGAATTGGTTGATCTAAAAATCACCCAGAATCAGATTTTTTTTATTACACATGTGGTAAACTAAGTTCCGCCAACTCATTAATTCGAATTTTTTTTTTTTTTTTCACAAGGCATTTAATAATTAACACCATCCCCCATTCCATTTCCCCATCTCCTTATCCGATTCCCAGTGGATTCCCATCTCTCATTATATATATGACCCTGCCGAAAGTTCTTCTTACTCTGCTTTCAGATCTCTGTATCAGAAGTCAACGCTATTTCTTATTATTGACTAATTATGTGGAGATTGAAGCTTTCTGAAGGCGGTCCATTTCTGAAATCTTCCAACAATCATGTCGGAAGGCAGTTCTGGGAATTTGATTCCGATCTCGGAACTCATGAAGAAAGAGCTCAAATCGATGAGGCTCGACTTCGTTTTACGCAGAACAGGTTTCGGGCTAAACAAAGTTCCGATCTCCTCATGAGACTCCAGGTAATTATGTCAAACTCGATTTAGCTCAGTTTTCGAAATCGTTGTCGTCGTTTTGTTTATAAAATTTGAAAGTTGATGACTTAATCACAACTTTTGATGACACGTACGCTAGAGGGGGAATATGGGTTGACCCAGACTGGTCGCTTGAAGTCCGAAGTAATAAGGGTCTGATCGAGTTCGGGTAAAGTTTGACCTGACCCAGTTGGCCTGAAAGTATAAACAACACTCGTTTATAATATCAAAAATACTCTTTTAATTAACTCGGTTTCATCATAGTGTTAGTCATACATTTTTATTATTACGTCAATTCATATAATTCTGAAGGTTTTTATTCTTCAGTGGAACATAATTCTTGGTCATAATCAGTCTAACCTAAGTCTATGGATGTTTGTTGTAGTTTAGAAGCAACAGATATAATACATAAAGTTTGTCCGATGTATATTTACAATGATTCTTTTTTGTTTGCTCAAGTTCACAAAGATAGGAAGATAACGACGTGTCGGCGTTTGCTTAAGACGGGTTAAAAGAACATATTTTTTTCCTAAAGGTTGAAGTAGATACTCGGGTAATTAATGGGTTTTGGACTAAGCTTGAACCCGACCAAACTGGGCTTCAAATTACCCGATTGGTATGACTGGTCGGGCTCAGATTAAATATATCAACGATCAAGTAGCACGAAACCCGAAAAGTCTGATGATCCAACTAGATTCCTACCCTTAACGTATACTGACACGTAATGCCACATGAGCTATTTAATACACAGTTTGCAAGGGAGAACCCAACTACGAGGGATGCTAGCGACGAAGAGGATGAAAGTGTAAGAAAGTTAAAAATGGGGATTGAAGAAGAAGAAGAAGAAAGAGTGAGGATGGTATTGAAAAAGGCCTTGAAATTTTACTCAACTTTACAACACGACACCGGCTTCTGGCCCGGTGATTATGGTGGGCCTTTGTTTCTCCTTCCTGGCCTGGTACGTTTTTGTTAAAAATAATTAGTATTTAGTACCTATAGTTTTATATAATATGTGATCCAGTCCATTTATATATTAATATATACAGGTAATCAGCTTGTATGTGACTGGTAGCTTGGACACAGTTTTAACTCAACATCACCTGCTTGAAATGCGTCGCTATCTGTATAACCATCAGGTGCTTTTTTTAATATGTTTCAAAAAGGAAGATAATGATCATTTAAGTAATTTAAAATAATAATGTGACTGGTTTGGACTTACGAAGAATGGAAGATGGAGGGTGGGGATTGCATATAGAGGGGAGCAGCATAATGTTCTGCACCGCATTAGTGTACGTGACGCTGAGATTGTTGGGAGAAGAAATGGACGGTGGGGATGGAGCGATGGAGAAAGCGAGGACCTGGATTCATGCTCATGGTGGTGCTACTTGCATTCCCTCTTGGGGGAAACTCTGGCTCTCCGTAAGCTCCGAAATTTCATATTATCTTAGAGAAAATAGCACTTTGGCCCCTCTACTTTTCCAACTTAACAAATAGCCCTTTGTACAATAAATTGCTCTGTTTACTCACCCCTATTTTGGCCACTTTATCTTTTGGTCCTTCCGTTCCAACTATCATCTTCTTAACATTAAATCTGGACACATTTACACACATCGGAGGTAGGTAAATTGGGGAGGTATCACGAAGAGTATGGTGAAATACGAAAAGTTTTAAAATTACATGTTTTTATCGTCAATTTCATCCTATCTAATTATATATACTTACATTCTCAATTAAAAAACGCTTAGTAAGCTAATACATGACTTTGAAGCTAACATGGTGTACTGAATGCGCACAAATTAATGTCATGAAGATGAAAGTTGAAACAGAAGGACCCAAGCGACAAAGTGGTAGAAGTAGGAGGGGCAAAAATAGCTATTTACAGTATACTATCTGTTAAGTTGGTAAAGTAGAGGAGACCAAAGTGTTATTTTCCCTTTTATATTTAAAAAAGCCACGTGTAAGAATATCAACCGCCACATCAGTTAAATTTTCTTTTGAAAAGGACTATTTGGTAATATGACATAATTATAGGTACTTGGAGCTTATGAATGGAGTGGGGTTAATCCACTGCCACCAGAGCTTTGGCTATTTCCTTATTCACTCCCTATACATCCAGGTAATTTCTCTTTTCATACTATTAGTAAGATTAACTTACAAACGGTTACATCCCAATAACTCGAGTTGTTAAGAGAGAGTTCTGAATGAATATTATAGTGTTTACTAAAACGCTCCCTCAAACGAAAACCCATGAAATGATCAGATTTAAGTTTACAAAGGTCTATCAAGTCTTGTACAAGATAAATTGTTATATTGGGGGCTACAGAGATTCGATGCCAGGACCTTTCTGTCATCAAAGACTCTGATACTATGTCATGAATCGTTACATCTCGATAACTCGAGTTGTTGGAAGAAGGTTTTGAATGAATCTTACCGTTTTTACTAACTGATATAATTTGAATTTTCAGGAAGAATGTGGTGCCATAGCCGTATGGTTTATCTACCAATGTCGTATTTATATGGGAAAAAGTTTGTAGGAGAAGTGAATTCTTTGATATTCAGTCTTCGAAGAGAGTTGTATGTCGTTCCTTATCACACCATTAATTGGAACCTTACAAGAAATCTTTGTGCCAAGGTACCTTTTTCTACTATTTTATCCTATATATTTTTTTATATATACAGGTGAACGCTCTGATACTTACAGGGTATCATTATCTTAGTACTAAAATTTTGTCATATTTGTGTTTGAATTTTAGAGTTTGAGAGTTTTAATTTAGTGTTCAGGTGTTAGGATATAGTGTTAGGGATTTGAAGTTTATTTTTGGGGGTTTATGATTTTTTAGTTTGACTTATGGTCAAAAGTTTGAGTTTGGCGTACGATTTAGGATTTGAGTTTATGATGTAGTATTTTAGGGTTAGGATTTGTTAGTAAAAAAACCAATCTGAACTCTCTCCCAACAACAACTCGAGTTATTGGGATGCAACAATTCATGACATGGTATCAGAGTCTTTGATGACCGAAAGGTCTTGGCATCGAATCCCGGTAGCACCCAATATAACAATTTATCTTGCACAATGCTTGATGGACCTTTGCAAACTTCAACCCCATTCAAATGGGCTTTCGTTTGAGGGGGCATGTTAATAAAGTATATATATAAAAACCAATCTGAACTCTCTCTAGGCCAACAACTCGAGTTATTGGGATGCAATAGTTCATGACATGATTTAGTGTTTAAGAGGTTATGCGATATAGAGTTTGAGTTTATGATGTAGTGTTTGAGGGTTAGGATTTAGTGTTTATGAAGTCAGCATTATACACACGAGTTTAGAACAAATTATTTGAATTTTTAGTGTTAGGATACCGATACCTCAGACGACTGAAATGTTCACTACACCTATGCAGGAGGATTTGTATTGCCCACACCCATATCTACAAGACATGTTGTGGGCTACTCTTCAAAAGGTGTGGGAGCCATTAATGGCTACATGGCCTTTACATAAGCTCAGAGAAAGAGCCCTCAAAACCGTTATGCAACACATCCATTACGAGGATCACAACTCTAACTACATTTGTTTAGGTCCTGTCAATAAGGTCTTGAACATGTTGTGTTGTTGGGTTGATGATCCAAACTCAGACACATTCAAGTTCCATCTCTTGAGAATCAAAGATTATCTTTGGGTTGCAGAAGATGGTATGAAAATGCAGGTATTCACAACAAATCGTTCTTTTTATCCTTTTTTACTGTAATCATTTTGTTGTTTGGGTCCTTCTGTTTCAACTTCTGTCTTTAAGATGTCAATTGATATGCATTCAGTACATCACGTTAGCTACAATAGTCACGTATTAGCTTATGAAGTATCTTTTATTAATTGAGAATATAAATACATATAATTAGATATACTGAGATTTTACCTCCATAACCAACTCATCATCACCTACCTCTGGTATCTCTCTTTGTTGCTGTGTGGATGTATCCAGATTTAATATTAAAAAGATGGTAGTTTGGAATGGAAAGACCCAAAAGGCAAAGTGGCCGAAGTAGAAGGGGATTAAAAAAAAACGATTTATAGTATAGGGGGTTATCTGTTCAGTTGACAAAGTAGATAGCGCAACAACAAAATGATAATAAAATCCTAGCTCTCTCTCTTTGATTTCTCCCCCTCAAACGGAGGCTCTTAGAAGAGCTGAGGTTTGCTTAGTTTCGATAAGACTTGTACAACAAATTGGGGATCACAGAGGCTTCAATAAACCTTTATACACGGATTGGTGCATGGTTACCGGGATTCAGAACCTTGACCTCATGTTGGTCAAACGCTCTAATACCATGTCAAAACCGTTGCATTCCAATAACTACTCGAATTATTGTGAGATGATTCCAAATGAATCTTATACTGTTTACTGACACTTTCTTTCTCCCATTTGCAACTTCTTCAGGGGTACAACGGCTCTCAGTTGTGGGATGTAACTTTTGCAGTACAATCAATTCTTGCTACAAATATTGGGGAAGCCTACTGCAGTTCAATGCTTAAGAAAGCACACAATTTCATAAAAAGTGCCCAGGTAATTATACATACGCAAACGGGTACTACAAGTTAAACTTAATTACTAATAAGTACTTTATGTTTTTGGGATTCTACTTATCAACCCCCAAAAAGATAAAAGAGAACAGTTGTGGGGATGTGAAGAAATGGTATCGTCACAACTCAAAAGGTGGATGGCCATTCTCCACACCAGACAATGGCTGGTGTGTTTCAGACACTTCTGCAGAAGGCTTAAAGGTAATAATTGGATGATGTGTTTGTTAGTGATTTGTATTCTTGTGGGAAAAATAGCATTTTGCCCCCTCTACTTTGTCAACTTAACATATAGCCTCCTATATTATATGAATAGGTTTTTTCACACCTCACTACATTTTTTTTCCCCTTTAGCTATGATAAAATTACAACGACATGAAAATGCAGTAGTAAATAGTTACAAATAGTGGTGTCACAAATAGTATTTGCTACAGCAAATCATGACCATAGAAAATAGTACAAATAGTATTTGCTACAACAAATCACTATAGAAAATAGTGAATTGGCGTGTTGCTAACATCAACTATTTGTTATTGCATTTTCATGATGTTGTAATTTTGCAGTAGCTAAAGATAAACGTTTTTGTAGTGCCTTCTATATTAACTACTTTGTTGTTTGGCTCCTTTCGTTCCAACTTTAGTCTTCTTAACATTAAAATATGGACACATCCGCACACCGACAGAGAGAGATATTAGAGGTAAGAAACGAAGAGTTGGTTAGGGAGGTAAATTTAGGAGGTATAGCGAAGAGTATGATGAAATACTAAGGGTTTTAAAATCACATGTTTTATTCGTCGATTTCATCCTATCTAATATATATGTACATATCAAAGTGATTGAAGTAGGAGGGATAAAAAGAGTGATTTATAGCGAAGGGACCATATGTTAAGTTGATAAAGTAGAGGGGCCAAATTGATATTTTCCCTATTCTTAGAAAAGTTCTAACATGGATGACTTACTTTAATTTACAGGCTGCAATGTTGCTATCCAATATGCCAAAAGATACTGTGGGAGATTCAGTTCCAATGAATCAATTGTTTGATTCTGTTAATTGCATATTATCTTTGCAGGTTTAATTTTTAATTTTCCTTAATTAATTTAATCCAACTCACAATTTTTTTTTTAATTAATAAAATATTGCTTGTCTCTTGTTCAGAATGAAAATGGAGGTTTTGCTTCATATGAGCTCACAAGATCTCACCCATGGCTAGAGGTAGATCATCACTTTCACCATAGAGGGTTAATTATGATTTTTTTCCAAATAATATTTCCTATAATCTTGCCCTTGTTTTGGTGTAGATGCTCAATCCTTCCGAGACATTTGACGATATAATGATAGATTACCAGTAAGATCATTTACGGATAATGTACGAATGTTGAGGTTAGGCATCCGACATAAACTGAACTTGAGATTTCATTGAATTTAAGGTACGTGGAATGCACTTCATCAGCAATTCAAGGTTTGAAATCGTTCACGGAAACGTATCCAGGGTACAAAAAGAAAGAAATAGATGCGTGTATTGACAAGGCAGTCGAGTTCATTGAATCCGTACAACGGCTAGATGGCTCATGGTATGGGTCTTGGGGAGTTTGTTTCACGTATGGGACGTGGTTTGGGATAATGGGGCTAGTGGCGGGAGGGAAAAGTTACCAAAATTGTCTCTCCGTTAGAAAAGCTTGTGATTTCTTGCTTTCCAAGCAATTGCCCTCCGGAGGTTGGGGAGAGAGTTATCTGTCCTCACAACATAAGGTACTAATTCATGCATGCATACTCAGGATTATGTGTTTTTGTAGTCAAAATTACGTAATAATATACTGTAATACTTGAGAGGTAACAGTGCCTTACCACCCAACAACCCATAATTAACACTTGTATGTTAAAAACCAGGCTTGTTGCATAGCTCTGGCACCATAAAGATGGCCACCCAACAACTCATAATTAACATTTGGGGCCAAAACCATGCATTTTACGTGACTTTGGCGCCAATAAGAATCGCCACCCAAACAACCCATAATTAACATTTGCATGTTAATTATAGCCCAAAACCATGTGTTTGCTGTATGACTCTGGCGCCAAAAGAAATATTATATAATAATCTTTTTTGGCGCCAAAGTATTGCAACAGATGCATGGCTTGTGGGTTGTTCGGTGGCGAGGCACTGTTAGTATTTCGCCTCTCACGTGTCATCATTATCTGTTTTTTTAGTTTTGTACTGCAATTTATTACCAACAGTACATTGTTACGTAATTTTAACTACAAAATTCCGCATATGAATTCCTTAAATGCCCTAAACAAGGAAGAATTTGTGTTGTTTCACTAATTTTGTTCTATCAGGTTTACATAAACTTGGAAGGTGGCAAATCACATAATGTGAACACTTCATGGGCTATGTTGAGCCTTATTGAAGCTGGACAGGTATAAGGCAAAACTCGATCGCATTTGGGCTATTTGTTTAGCGGGCCTGACATTTTCTTGGGCTTTTCATTGGATCAGGCCCAACGAGATGTAACGCCGTTACATCGAGCTGCAAAGGTATTGATTAATTCCGTAACGGAGAATGGTGACTTCACACAACAGGTACAAATTGAATTCAGCCTGCAGATTAATTTTTTATGGGAAATAACACTTTGACCCCTTTACTTTTCCAACTTAACATATATCCCCTACACTATAAATCGCTCTGTTTATCCGCTTCTACTTCGGTCACTTTGCATTTTAGGTCATTTCATTCCAACTTTCGTCTTCATAGCATTAATTGATGCACATTCAGTACACCACGTTATCCCCAATAGCTATGCATTAGCTTACTAAGTATTTTTTAATTGGAAATATAAATATATATAATTTGATATGATGATATCGACGAATAAATGTGCGGTTTCAAAATCTTCATATATATTTCACTATACTTTTTCGCGACACCTCCCTAATTTACGTCCTTGCCCAACTATTCGTCTCCAATCTCCGATATCTCCCTCTGTCGATGTGCAGATGTGTCCAGATTTGAAGTTAAGAACACGTTAGTTGAAATGAAAGGACCTAAACTGCAAAGTGATCGAAATATAAAGGGGTAAAAATAGCAATTTATAGTATAAGAGCTATTTGTTAAATTGGCAAAGTAGAGAGGCAAACTACTATTTTCCATTTTTATTTTATGTTGGTGGAACATTAACGACACATGTAATTTATAACTAATTTGTTACAGGAAATCATAGGAGTATTTAACAGGAATTGCATGATAAGTTATTCGGCATACAGAAACATATTCTCAATTTGGGCACTTGGGGAATATCGTAATCGAGTATTGTTGATCGATTGACCGACCGACTTCTATCGGTTACGTAGGGCGGTTGATAAACCAAGTAGCTCATGATCGGCTCGGCGTTCGACCCTAGAAAAGCTCGCCCGTGACTCGGCTTGATTTTAAACGAGCTAAGCTTGAGTCAGGGCATGTTCGACTCACTTTGCCGTTTGGGGCCTTCAGTTTCAACTTTCATCTTCGTGATGTTAATTGATGCGCATTCAGTACATTACCTTAGCTCTAATAGTCATGTATTAGCTTACTAAGCATTTTTAATTGATTATAAATATATATAATTAGATAGGATAAAATGTGTGGTTTTAATATCCTTCGGATTTCACCATACTCTTCGCGTTACCTCCTCAATTTACCTCCCTGACCAACCCTTCATCTCCTACCTTCGATATCTCTCTTTGTTGTTGTGCGGATGTGTCCACATTTGAAGTTAAGAAGACGTTAGTTGAAATGAAATGACCTAAAATGCAAAGTGGCCGAAGTATAAGGGAATAAAAGGAGTAATTTATAATATAGGAGGCTACCTGTTAATTTGACAAAATAGAGGGGCGAAATGCTATTTTTCCATTTTTATTTTATGTTGGTTGAACATTAACAACTCATTTAATTTTATAATTGTTTTGTTACGGGAAATCATAGGAGTAACTAACAGGAATTGCATAATAAGTTATTCGGCATACAGAAACATATTCCCAATTTGGGCACTTGGGGAAAATCGTAATCGAGTATTGATGACAGATTGATCGACCGACTTCGATCAATTACATAGATTTCTGTCAAAATAGTAATAATTGTGTGCAATTTGGACAATTTTTTAGACCGACAATTTGGCAGTTGCGATTACAATCAATTGAGAAGCAGTAGATATGACAAAATTTGGCAGCACTATCATGGCATGCAAAGATCTTTTGAAAGATGAACCTTATTACAGAGTTGTTTGGGTTAGGAGAGATAGAAACATGGTCACTCACGAGCTAGCTCGAAGATCATGTTTTCTGGTGTATTCAATTTGTAAACTCGTTGTGTTCTGATTTGAGCCATTAATATTTAATATATAAGCAATTTTTTGAAAAAAAAAAGTAATAATTGTGTACAAAATAATGAAATATGAATAAATTCGGTTACAATCAATTTTGGTAAAAACAAATCAAATCCTTAACCGATTAACTGGCTAACCGATTTCCATGTTAACCATTAATCAATCGAATCAATCGATTACTTAGTTAAAACTTTCTTCTCTCGGGTACTCATCTTCACATGGATGCAAAAATGTCCTCCGCCGGCGGCAAGCAACAGCCGTTCTCCGACTCCGATTCAGATTCCGACCACTCACAGGGAGAATCCAAATCCTCCATCCGCCACACCGACCTCTCCAATTCCATATTCAAATCCTACTTCGAGCACACCGCCACCGCCACTTCGCCGTCCCAGCACGATCTCTCCAAAATCCAATCATTCCTCAACTCCTCATCTTCCGGCGCTCTCTCATGCCTCATCTGCCTGGAGCGCATCCGCCCTTCCGATCCAACCTGGTCATGTCCTTCTCTCTGCTTCGATGTCTTCCACCTCCTCTGCATCCAGTCCTGGGCTCGCCAGGCTTCCGATCTCGCCGCCGCCCGCGCCGTCACGCGCCTCCCTATCACTTCCGAGAAGGCCTCCGAAACCGCTCTCTGGAATTGCCCCAAATGTAGGTCAGCTTACTCCAAGTCTCAAATCCCTAAATCTTACTTCTGCTTCTGTGGTAAACTCGAGAATCCGCCTAATGATAACCCCTGGATACTGCCGCATTCCTGCGGAGAGGTGTGTAATCGTCCGTTAAAGAATAATTGTGGCCATTTCTGCTTGCTATTGTGTCACCCGGGACCCTGCCCTTCGTGTCCTAAGCTGGTTAAGGCATCGTGTTATTGCGGCAAGATTGAAGATGTTAGGAGATGTGGATATAAGGTGTTTTCGTGTAATAGTCGATGCAATAAGGTGCTAGAATGTAACAAGCACAAATGTAAAGAGATTTGTCACGATGGAGAGTGTCCCCCTTGTCACGAGCTCGGGATGTATCGTTGCTTGTGTGGGAAGAAACAAGAGGAGAGGGAATGCTGTGAGAGGCAATTCCAATGTGAGAATCCTTGCAAGAAAGAGCTGAGCTGTGGGAAGCATTTGTGCGAGAGAGGGTGTCACAATCAAGAGGGGTGTGGCGAATGCCCGCTTCAAGGGAAGAGGACGTGCCCTTGTGGGAAGAGAGTGTATGAAGGAATGTCTTGTGACGTTGCAGTGCCATTGTGTGGTGATACTTGTGGTAAGAAGTTGAGCTGCGGATTCCATAGGTGTCATCAGAGATGCCACCGAGGGCAGTGTGTTGAGACCTGCAGAATGGTTGTCTCCAAGACATGTCGTTGTGGAAGCTTGAAGAAAGAGGTAACTATGGAATTTAGCTTCTTTTTCTCGTTCGACTGTTTGAGTATTTGTCCAAGAGTTTCCGATGCAGAATGGATTGGAAGGCAAAAGGATTATATTATCTGCTATTAATGTTGCTTTATAGCATATTGTTCTCTTAAATGTTATATATTGGCTAGATTTTACTGACTTGAGATTAGGTTCCTTGCCATCAAGATCTAGCATGTGAAAGAAAATGCCAGAGTGTGAGAGATTGTGGGCGCCATGCTTGTAGACGTCGATGCTGTGATGGAAACTGCCTACCTTGCGGAGAGGTCCGTGTTGAACAAATCTAACTCAGTTGATCTGCTTCACTTTTCTAAAATGTAATCGAGCCTTAATATTTCAGGTTTGTGGGAAGAAGCTACGGTGTAAGAATCACAAATGCCCTTCCCCTTGTCATCGGTATGTTTTATTGTATATGGCTCTAAAAGAGATGAAAGCAACATGGTTCAAAGTTTAGTTGCATATAGGGTATTTGAAATGCTTTTGGTCCTTGTCAAAAAAAAAAAAAAGCTTTTGGGACATCATGTGCATGTAAATATGCCACAATGTTCATATTTATGAGGTGAGCCGACTATGTAGTGCAACATTTTTTTAACATGGGAAATCCAACCTAACTCGTGAATGCGCAATCATGGAGGCGTTGCAGATTCGCAAACTCATGTATGGTATAGCATTTTAAGTAACAATAAAACAATTGCTTTGATATTCTAGCTTTACTCACACTTGCTAATGAGGATTATTTCTTTTCTGTAGAGGTGCCTGTGCCCCTTGCCCTGTGATGGTTCCAATCTCATGTTTTTGTGGTGAAACACGATTTGAGGTGAGTTTTTCTAATTCTGTCAATTGAATCCTAGGAGTTGTGTACTCTTCATAATGGTATGATTTGGTGCTTCTTGAAAGTAGTCTTAAGTTATTTGTTGACTTAGTGCACCAGGGCATGTATGGTTTAAATCATAACTTATGTTTTGTAGTAATGCTAAAGGATGGCATAAGATATACATTGTTCTTTGTTTTTTCACTACTGAATTTCTTGCAGTAATTTGTTACAAAATACAAATTCACCCGTGGTTATGATTGTACTGCTAGGTTCCATGCGGAACTGAAATGGATCAAAAGCCTCCTAGATGTCGGAAATTATGTGAAATTTCACCTTTATGCAGGCATGGATCAAACATCAAGGTACAGTTAGTTAATAAGTTATCTCAGAATTGGACTTTATGCATATATCTTTGCCTTTGGACAGTGTTGATTGGTGAAATTTTCTGTTGGGTATCATGTACTGTTATTTTGAGGAAAATTTTAACCAATCAATTTTTTTTATTCAGCCTCACAAATGTCATTATGGAGCTTGCCCACCTTGTCGGTTACTTTGCGAAGGAGAGTACCCATGTGGACATAAGTGCCAATTAAGGTTAGCCTTGAAAGTTTGTCCTAAACAATATTTTATCGCATGATAAGTGTATAGTAAATTGCTTCAACAAATCTCCTCGTTTTTATGCTTCAGGTGTCATGACCCAAGACCCCCTCCCAGACCTGAGTTCACGTTAAGACCAAAGAAAAAGAAACTAATTCGTCAGCCTGAATGTACACCAGGGTCTCCTTGCCCTCCTTGTCCTGAACTTGTTTGGAGATCATGTGTTGGTCAACACTTTGGTGCAGAGAGAATGGTTTGGCTTATTCCTTTATTTCTTTTATGTGTTTATTGTTCTGGTTGAGCAACATTGTGTTGTTTCTCATCTTTTTTCTTCTCGTGTGTTGTTTCTCCCTGATTTCTTTCTTTTTTCTCTCGTATTAGATGGTCTGTGCGGATAAAGCTGTGTTTTCTTGTGAAAACCTGTGTGGGAATCCTCTTCCTTGTGGTAATCATTACTGTACAAATTCTTGCCATGCTGTGAAGTTCAATCCATCAAAATCATGGGGGCCAATTGGTACAAGCGAAACGTGTGAGAAGTGCAATCTTCGTTGCGAAAAGGTAATAGACCTCAGTTTGAATCTTCTCTCCTTTGATTGATTTTTGCATTTTATTTATGGATATAGTTTGACTGTGTTGTTAACTATATGACATACCTCTAAACATCCATAGAAGAGGGAGCCTAGTTGTCCACATCCTTGTACCTTGCGGTGTCATCCTGATGATTGTCCACCCTGCAAGGCGCTTGTTAAACGGTCTTGCCACTGTGGTTCTTTAGTTCATGCATTTGAGTGCATTTACTTCAACAGCTTGTCGAAAAAAGAGCAAATTTCTGTTCGTTCTTGTGGCGGACACTGCCATCGGTACGTAGAAGCATTCTATCTTTGATTTCATTGATTATGATGCTTTTCGTGTCCACGGTTGCTAAAGGTGTGAGCAGATGTGCAACTCTCAAGTCGCTTTGTTCGTACTGGTTTATATTGCCTTGCTTGCATATTTCTTTCCTTTTTCTGAGCTTGATCTATGTATTGCTTTCCTTCCATCTGTTGAATTGAATGTCGAAACACATGAAAAAAAATCCAATGAGAAAGGAAAGAGACATTGTAGCTGATTTCTGCCAGATAAATGATTGTTTATGTTGGATTTCTCCATTAAAAGTTCTGAAACTAATGGCAAGTTAGTGATGCAGGAAATTGCCGAACTGCACTCATTTGTGCCCAGAGACATGTCATCCTGGTGATTGTCCATCACCTGATAAGTGCAGCAAAAAGGTGAGAAATTCTATCGTCGTGCATGAAAAAAAGTTTGGATAAGTATTCAGATCATCATCTTTTGGAAAACAAAACAACACGTAGGTTACTTCCTTTACACTTGACTATATATGTGTGTACTTTTGGAAGGTTATTGTTCGGTGTCGATGTCAGACCTTGAAAAAGGAGTGGCTTTGTAAAGATGTTCAAGCATCCTATCGCGAAGCTGGATCTGATCCCAAAGATGTGTCTAGAAATCAATTTGGACATGGCCTTCTACCATGCAATTCAGATTGCAAGAGTAAAGTACTAGTTGCGGAGCAGGAGTTGCATTTGCGTACGCCAAAGGATACTGAGGTATTTTTTTTTATCTATTTCGAGCTAACTTTTTCATATGTGATCTAAAGGCTGGATACCCTGCAGCCCCTTATTGTCTAATGCTGGATAACCTTCATTTATGGAGTCATGTTACTTGTATGCGTTTAAAGGTTGCCTGAATTGATGTCTGATCAACCATAAAAGTTACCTAGTATATAACCAGGGAATCTTTGAGCTAGAAGTTAGGTAGGCATCAGTTCGTATGAAAAATGCCTAATGTTCTTAGAAGAGATAGATGAAGTCATCCATCACTATTATTGGTCATTACTACCGAAAGCACTCACATCATCTTGTACATTATTGGCTCATTGAGCTTCGAACTAAAATCGTAATGGCCCATATTTTCACATCTACAGAAGGAAAAAGATGGTCCTGCTGACGCACACCAACCTAGACGTAGGAAACGACGTCAACAGATACAAGAAGAGAGACAGTTATCATCAGTCGAGGTGCGTGTCCTTTTTTACCTTGATGGAACCAAAAGCTGACAAGTTCGGTATTTTTCTGTTTTTGTTACTGCTGTAAATAACTAGGGCTAATCTAATCCTTTTCTCCGGAGCAGAAAATCTTTCCCACCTTGAAGAGGCTCATTCTAGTGGTAGTCATCGTAGTTACTCTACTATCCGCATCATATTTCGGCTACAAAGGTCTAATGTGGCTCTCAGATTACATGAATGAAGTTGAAGAGCAAAGACACGGTAGCAGAAGATATCCCAGAGTCTAGCTAGCATACACACAAACGCATTCTCAGCAGGATCCCTCGTCAAGTCGTTACCATGTAAGTAACACTCAATACTGATGCTCCACATATCTATGAACAACACCATATACCACAGAGAAGGCCAAGATTTAACATGGGTTTAGCTTAACAGAGGAGTTGGAACAATTGTTGAATGATTGGTGGGACTAGTTAGGTTGAAAGAGTGTTACTTTTTGAAGTTTCTTTTCATGTCTGGAAACATGTGGTGCTGTCTGAGAAACTAATCAGTTCTGGGTAAGTTGGAATTTGCTGTCACTTAAGAAAAGAAATGTTCTTTTTCTTGTGTTATCGCTACCCAACTGCTGAAATTGATAGGATTGGAGTTTCTTTTGTAGTTTTAGGGTTTGTTTGGTTGTGTAGTGAAAACTGGATAGAGTTGTGGCACAAACTTAAGGTGTGGTGGCCCTTTGTGGTCTGGAAATGCAAAGAAGAGAGCTTTGCCTGTTCCCTTCTTTGTTGTTTCTTTCTTTGGATGATTATGATTAATGAATAATGATACTGCTAAGCATTTCATGATGTTATATAATTGAGTGAATTAGTGCTTTTCTTTCCCCGTGAATATTTGACATGATTTGATTATGCTTTGGTAAAATAGCATTTTGGCCCCTCTACTTTTCCAACTTAACAGATAGCCCCCTATACTATAAATTGCTCATTTTTACCTCCTCCTACTTCAATCACTTTGCATTGCTCCTTTTTACCTCCTCCTACTTCAATCACTTTGTTGTTTGGGTCTTTCTGTCTCAACTTTCGTCTTCGTGATGTTAATTGATGTGCATTCACTACACCGTGTTAGCTCTAATAGTCATGTATTAGCTTACTAAGTGTGTTTTTAATTGATAATATAAAATATATAAATTAGATGAAATGAAATCAACGACTAAAACGTGTGATTTTAATACCCTTCATGTTTCACCCTACTCTTCGCGATTTATCTCACTGACCCAACTATTCATCTCCTACCTTCGATAATCTCTCCCTGTCGATGCACAGATGTGTCAAGATTTAATGTTAAGAAGATGATAGTCGGAAAGGAACGACCCAAACGGTAAAGTGACCGAAGCAGGAAATGAGGCAAAATGAGCAATTTATAGTATAGGGGAGCTATTTGCTAAGTTGTCAAAGTAGAGGAGGCCAAAATACTATTTTCCCTTCGCGAGTCCACTAGGGGTTGGTTTTCGTCGAAAATCGGTATGGTTTTCATGAACAATGGTTGATAAAGAGTAAAGACCAGAAATGACGTGAAGAAGATGATGATCAATCATATGAGAGAGAGAGAGAGTAGTAACTGAAAAAAGAGGCATTTAGGGATAGCGACATGTTTCAGTTTAAACTGTCAGAATCAAAAGCTTAGAAATTCAATTCAATTCAATTGGATGTTAACCTAACTAATGTAGTCAAAATCTCGATTTTAATCTTAAAATCTTACGGTTTTACGATTTCACTGGTCTCTAGCGATCTTGATTCCACGCAAAATTTATGGTCATAAAATCTAGTAAAATCTCAATCAAAATCTTAGAATCTTATAGAATCAACGATTTTTCTTGTATTTTACGATTTTACTTTCTAGGGGAAATTACCGGTTTGTACAACTATATATAAGTCAGAACAAAGACAATTAAATTAAATTGATTTTTTTTAGATATTGAGTAATTAAGTTAGAAGTTATTACTAAAAAGTGTCTAAAATCTAAATTATTACTTCCTCGAATGACTACTTAAGAACCGACATTCTCTCTTTTTTCTTATCTAAACTTTTCAAAGTTGGGTAATGGTCTTCTTATTCTTAATATGTTGTTGACTTAAATGTTTCGATAGTAGTTCATAAAATCTTACGATTTTACGATTAAAAACTACGATTTCGATTTCACCCATGTTTTCGATTTCACGTGGAATGACGATTTTGACTACATTGAACCTAACTATTGAAAAATCTGAGAAAATCCTGACCTGGATAAGAATATAACTAGTTTGATAGATCTGATACAGATGAGATCCAAGATCTTTCTATTTTATTCCTAATTTACCATTAAATTGGGACACACTTTTAACCAAACAGCCTGAATTAATGTTTGCCCAAAACAGAAAGGAGTGAAAAAGGGGCGACTGAGTGTGGGGACCGGCGGAGGAGCACGGCGGTGGAAGGTTGTGGGTGACGGTGGTTGTTCACCGGCCCACCGATTCTGACTTCCCACCACCACCACCAACGACATTAATAAATCAGCATTTGGGTTGGGGGATTCCGTTTGCCGCCCTCGCCGTGTGTGATTATTTTCTAATATTTAAAAATTCAACCGCATGGTTTTAATGAGATTTATTATGGGTATCCAATTTTAGCCTTTTTTTAATAAAAAAAAAAATAGCAATTTAGTCCTTCTACTTTGCTAACTTAATTAGCTTAATAAGCATTTTTAATTGGAAATACAACTATATATAATTGCACATAATAAAATTGATGGATAAAACATGTGGTTTTAAAACTCTTCATATTCACCATATTTTTCACAATACCTCCCCCAATTTGTCTCCCAGACCAACTCTTCGTCTCCTACCTCCAATATCTTTTTCCATCAACATTGCGAATGTGTCCAAATTTAATGTTAAAAAGACGAAAGTTGAAACAAAAGGACCCAAAAGCCTGCTCATTTTGCGCCATGTTTGGCTCTTAGATATTTCTCAGAGGTGTTGTCGGTAGTCCTCACGTCCTGGGTAGATTGTAGCTAGTTTACTGCTTACTATCTTGATTCTCCTCGCGGAGCTATCTAAGTAAAAAAAAAAAAATACGAGGAAATAAAAAGAGCAATTTACAGTGCAAAGAGCTTTTTTTTTCTTCTATATCACTTCTTTCGGAGAAGTAATAACGATAGCAAGAAGGGAAAATGAGGAGGGGGAGGCGAGGAAAAGGGAAAGGAGCTGGAGTTTTGGTTGAGATGAGGTCTCTAGCAAAAACTGTGCTTATTCTTTGGGAATGGAGTTCGCAAAGAGCTATTTGTTAAGTTGAAAAAGTAAATGGGGGCAAAGTGCTATTTTCCATTTATAATATAATTAAAACGACAGGTGACAACAACTATGAAGCCCAACCGACTGACTGACTACTGCTGTCCGTATTCTGATTTCTGCTGATTAAAGTTCAATTTTTTATAATTAGAGGAAGTCAAAGTCGTACAAATTGGTCACTGTAGTTATACAAATTACAAACAACGTGTAAACTTATTTATAAAAAAATTGAAAGGGACCATTTCTGGAATCCATTTTTCCTTCCCAATGAAAAGTCTTTGCTGTCTTTCCTGGATCCTCCCTTTTTCTATTTATTACACGGCTGGTCATTCTAACGTTTTAATGTGTTAATATGTTACCAAATTTAGTTAACCGTTATGTTTTTTTTTTTTCAAATTAGTAATGAATATCATTAATGAGTGTAATGATATGTGATTCAATCGTTTGAATTTATGAAAAGTAAATGAACATTAAGAACTGGGTTGGGGTACACTGTCTGTCTGTACCAATACGATTTTGGAAGCACCGAGTTTTAATTGCTGCTTACGTAGTTCCCTAACAACTGCACCAAATCAGACAAACAAACGATAATATGATTTACTTGGCAAGAGCCAGCTCGGACGGAAGATGAAAATGACTTTATACTTCTATTTGGATCGGTCGTAGGTGGGGGCCCCCTCTATTATGGATCGGGGCGAGCTACTTCTGGCCTCTCTGCCGGCAGAACTTGTTGAGGAGCTTAAGCCATGCCCTTTCATTAGCCATGGCTTCTTTGGGGAGTTATACATTTGTGTATTGATCGAAATGAGGTTCTAAATTTGATTTAATGTTGGTGGAAAGCGCAGCTCTTCAGTCTACCCATCATTTATGGTTCAATTCTGGGTGCATCTAATCATGAAATATAACAGTGGAGTGAATGAACACCCCACCCCTTCTCTCTTGTCCGATTTTTGAGTTAGGATAGTGCACGATTTATGATCCTCCTTCTTAGCAATTACCCCGACAAAAAAAATATAACCAATACAAAAATAGAATTATTGAACAAAATTGTAATACATCATCAAGCTATTACAATAAAAAACAATGAGAAATAAACAAAACATAACAACAAAACATTGAAAATGAGCATATGGATTGGAAACAAACAATTCATCTCACTAACCCCCAATTTGCAATCCCTAATCAAAATTAAAAACACGAATCTCCCTAATTAATTATGTACACAATTAACAAAAAAATTAAACACCCAATTCTATTTTTAATTGTGCAAAAAAAATTGGTTGAATTTCGATGAATTAAATCAAACAAATTAGGGTTTTAACAAGAATCACGCAAAAATTAAACCCCCAATTCTATTTTTAATTACCCCCAATTCTATATTATCCTTAATCTCTTTTAATTTACCATTCTAACCCCCAAAAAATCAATTATTTTCAGACGGAAACAATGGAGATACCGCCGCTCGAAATGCTTCCATGGCTTCCATCACAGAGCACCAATGCTCTCTCCAAATTCACCACTATGTCACTCATCGTCGGCCGGTCTTTCCCTTCCACGCTCACGCAGTGCATCGCCGTGTATCCCACCAGCTCCACCGCCTCCGCCACGTTCACGTCCGGCGCCCCCACTCTTCCGTCAAGTATCTCCCACAGTTCCCCGGCGGCGATCTTCGCCGCCGCGTACTCCACTATGCTCGTCGGCGTTCCGTCTTCCCCTTTGAAAATCGCTCTTTTCCCCGTCAGAAGTTCCATTAGCACGACTCCGAGCCCGTACACGTCGCTCTTGGCTGTTAATACATTCAGGCTGTAGTACTCCGGGTCAATGTACCCGACGGTTCCGGCCGCCTTCGTCGGCCGGAACTCCCGTTCCGGGTCGTGACCTAATAACGATAAACCGAAATCTGAAACTCTGGCTACCCAGTTTTCGTCCAGCAGAATGTTGGATGATTTAATGTCGCGATGAATGATCGGAGGAACTGCGTAATTGTGCAGATAATCGATTCCTCTGGCGGCGTCCAGGGCTACTTTGATCCTCATTTTCCACGAATTCATTACCCCGCCGCTTGATTTCTCGTCGGAGTTATGTAGATGGTCGTACAATGCTCCGTTCTTCATGTATTCGTACACCAGAAGCTTCTCGTCTTCTCCATCTTCGCAATAGCCAACCAGTCTTACCAGATGCTTGTGGTGAAGCCTGGACAAGAACGAGAGCTCAGATTCGAACGCGCTTTCTTTCTCCTGGTATTTCTTCGCCTTCTTGTTCGTTTCCCCTCTCTTGATCGCGACTTCACGACCGTCCGAGAGTTTGCCTCTGTAGACGACGCCGTAGCTACCGGCGCCGATCTTGTTCTCCGGCGAGAATCCGTTGGTGGCGGAGGCTAGCTCTAAGAAGGTGAATTCCTCAGCGGATCTGTCTGCTGCCTTGGATGAAGTCCCGCTCCTCTGGCGCCTCATTGCTTTGGAGCTCTGCCGCCTTATGGTTGAGGATTTGGTTAAGAATCCGCTGTTGTTGTTTGAATTCGTTCCGCCGCCGCCGTTGGAGCCTGCTCTGGTTATTGTTGGCTGGACGGAGTTGTGGATCTTTTTCCGGCCGAAGCAAGGTCCTGTCCAGATACAGTAGATCACAGTACAGATCCCTGAGACAATTCCGACTGATCCGATGATCGCAAATGCCAATAGCCCCTTCGTCAGAGCTTTAGACGGTCCCGATGACGACGGCGGCGGAGAAGGAGAGAACGGCGGCGGAGAAGTAGTCGAAATGTTGAAATCAGGACCAAGGAGGATTGGTGGAAACGGAACGATCTGTAACTCTGAACTCGATCCTCCATTAAACCATCCAGGTCCCCAACAGATTGTTGTTGCAGACAACCTGTTCGACAAAATGCCACAGAGAAAATTGGATCCAGAAACGATGGAATTGAACACCATTCCTTGGAGTTTCTCACTGTCATTCATCCCTCTTCCCCAACAAACAACGGAGCCATTGATCCGAAGAGCGCAACTGTGATTAGCTCCGAGAGCCAGCTCTGAATACTCAAACGGCGTCGTGGTTACCGGAATGTCCAATTGGCCGGCGGAATTATCTCCTCTGCAAACAACGAACCCAGTCGAATTCACTCCACAGACGTGAGCGACGCCTGCTTGAACACTCAGCATCGTCATGTTCCCGAACTCCGATTCAATTCCTCGAGCTATTGACGCACTTCCCCAGCAACGAATTACGCTCCCATTGACCACAATCCCGCAGGAAAATCCGAATCCCGATGTGATCGCAGCAAATCTGTTTCCACCATCCTGCAATTGGGGCAAATTCCCTTCTCCGCCTCTCCAGCATCTCACAGTCCCGGAATCAGTCGTCGTCGCGCAAATCTGATTATCCCCAACGGAGACGTTCAGCAACAGAGTAGAAGCGTTGAGGTAGATTCTCTTGGGGACGAGAGAGATTGTATTCCAGCAGAGCAAAGCGTAGCCGCTGGAACGGACTCCGCAGATGAACCCCTGGCCGCCGGAGATTGACGTGAAGGAGACGTTAGGAAGAAGCGTCACCAGCGGATCCTGGCTCCCTCTTCGGTAACAAACGATGCTCTGAGTGGCCTGGTGTGAAACGATGCCGCAGACGGTTGGATTGACGGAGGGATTTCCGGAGGAGGCGACGGCGATGGTGGATCCGGTGCCGAGGGCATCGGCGATTGAGGGAAGAGAGAGAAGGAAGGTGGCGGCGATGAAGGCTGAGAAAGCCGAGGTGAGATTGAGAAATACAGGGGGAGGTGGATTCTTCATCTAATTAAAGGTGAATTGACGACGGCGGCGGCAGTGGTGGTGGACTCCGCCGGACGGGAGTGCTTCATCTGGTCTACGGCGGAGGCGGAAATCTAGAGAGAGAAGAGGAATGAGAGGTTTTCGTTTTTCTTTTTTTTTTGTAATTTATTTTTCAGTTCAGAAATTTAGAGAAGAGTAAGAGAGAGAGTGACGTTTTGTTTATATATATAGTGGTTCTAGAGAGAAGATGTGGAAATGGAATAAGGAAGCGTTTGGGAAACTCGTTTTGTGGAGTAAACAATTAATTACTATTGCGTTTTTAAGTAATTCTAGGATTAGACATGTTAGAATAAATCGAAATATCAGAGTTTTTCGTGTTTCTTGTACGTTCGTTTCAAGATTTCAAGTCAATATTTGTTATAATATTATGATTGTTTCGTAATGTTTAGTTGTCCAAAACGCGCAATATCTTAGGTGAGTACGTTAATTTTTTAGAGTAACGTATGTCACTAATTTAAATTGTGATTTTGTGACGTGTCAATAATTAAAGTATTTCTTAAAATTTATTTACAATTATTAATGTTACTTCCATAGATATATGTTGTATATTATATTGCCATAATAATATTTCTAATAAGGGTAGGTGTAGGGATAAGATGTATAATAATATTAAATAAGTTTCAATATATATAAAAAAAAGTTATTTATTAAATATCCTTTTATATGATCATTAATTAAATCCCTATATATATAATTTTAATCATCGTAACCTGTCATGATAGTAATTAAAAAAAAATAGCCTTTTTGTTTCTATTTGTTCGGTATGAGAACCGATAATTAGAGTATGTATGAGAATAGGCGAAAGGTGAAAAAATATTTATTAGAAATAAGAGAATATTAGATTAGTTTATTTGTATGTATATTTATTTAGTAGATAAAAAGGTAATAAGCTACAAAAAAATTCACTATTTGAAGTTAAAATTTATAAAATTAATATTTTCAAAGCTAACTCAATTTTAATATTAAAAATTTATGGAGAAAACAATTAGTCAACAATCTATCTTGATGATTGTAGGAATGAAACAAACAAGCCCTTAGTGTTGGCTTGAATTGTTGTTTGCCACGTGGGCACTAGCGAATAAACAAAAAAAGGAAATAACGGAAATAACACGTCATAAAAGCTTTGCAAAGGAGTTGATTGTTGACCAATTGCTGAATCATAGATTTATTTCCAAAACCGAAATTGACTCAACTCATTTAAAGGTTTGGTCTTGGTTTATTTTTTAGTTCAAAAGTCTAGTCAAGATACAAATTAACAAATATTTGATGTTTTTAAAGAAATATTTTGAAAAAAATATTACTGCAATATTTAGCAATTTAATGCAAATTTCAGTTTTTAATTTCATAAAGAAGAGTAACATCTTACCAAATAATTGGTGCTATCGATTTCGAATTCCGTGTCAACATATGTGATGCAGATGATTTTTCTATCAGTGGAGGTGTGCAATGCAATTGATAAGAAGATCCGAGATTTTGTTTGGAGTTAGGGGGGTCTTGGATTGCGTAGTGTAAGGGAGTTAAATAAAGCTTTCCTTATGAAGCTAATTTGGGATGATGAAAAAATCTCGGGGATTTGGGTTGAAGTTCTTATTTTCATTTACTTAGAGAATGTGACTGAGGGACTCTAACCTTGTAAAATTAAGAGGTGGTCGCCGACTCACCGTGTTGGAGAGGTATTAATTAACTATGTCACGACTTTCACTTGAGGTTTATATTGGGGTGTGCGGAATGGTAAGAAAATAAAATTTTGGCGGGAGAGATGGCTAGCTCGATAATGGTGAGGTTTTATATTGATGTCTCGCATACACAGCCCCATCCCTTATTAATCTTGGTTCACAAATGTTTTTTGCGTCAGTGTTCCATTTCATAACCGTGGGCGGTGGTGGATGCCAACGATCACACTCCTCCTCCAACACTCCTCCCCGCTTAACTTGAGCGCTCATCCACTCGTCCAATGCCTCCTTAGCTCCTAACACCACCACCCTTGTTGTCCTCGCCTATTGCCTCTAGACTCGTGCATTACGTTCTTCCCGGATGGCTCAAATTACAGCAATAATCACAACAAGCGTTATATCATCATCAATCTTCAAAATTGACGCAAACCATTCTAAATTGAAAAAACATAAACATCATATATCACAATTGAAAAGCATGCTCATGACATTTAAAAGATGACTCTAAATCATGGGTTTTATTTGAACCTTGAACTTGAATACAATGGTTGCACTCTATTTGTCCCCAATGATCTTGTTGTTGACATCATACTTTAATTTTCTAAATTATTTTATGGGTACAATTTGAAAAGGAGAAGAAAAAAGGTGCCAAATTATAACAACCCCAAATCTGAATAAAATTGGAAGAATTGTTAATTGTACCAAGTCAATTTTGTGAGGACTTTTGAGGAGTGCTTTGGCTTCCAAATTGAAGCTTTTCATCTGTCTTCACTTCGAATTGACTTTATGGTAATCATAACCTTCCTAGTTGAATGATTAGAATTGGTAAAACATTATAATATTCATTCTGAACCATCTTTCAACAACTCGAGTTATTGAGATGCAACGGTTCATGTCATAATATCAGAGCCTTTGATGATCAAAAGGTCATGACATCGAATTTCGGTGACTCCCAATATAACAATTTATCTTGCATAAGACTTTGTGGACCTTTGCAAACTCCAATCCCTTTCACGGGTATCGCTTCTCTTTCATGAGCTTTCATTTGAGGGGGGCATGTTAGTAAACACTTTACTCACGTCACCAATCCACCAACAACATGTGACAACCCGTCCCAGATCTCGAGAATCCCTACACTAGAAAAAGTTTGTCTTTAGCGACTGCAAAATTACAACAACATGATAATGCTGTATCAAATAGTTGATATTAGCAACATCAATCACTAGGTTCTATAGTAGTTTGTTGTAGCAAATACTTTTTGCGACGCTCAACATCCCGTTGCAAATAGTGGTGTACAAAATAGTGGTGTACAAAATAATATTTGCTACAACAAATTATATTACCATACAAAATAGTGATTGCTGTAGCTAATATCAACTATTTGCTACTGCATTATCATGTTGTTGTAATTTTGCAGTCGCTAAATGCAAACTTTTTTGTAGTGTATAAATACATACATGATCTCAACATTGAAGGGACATGACCTAATAATTAGCCGTAAACACCTTAGATTACATATGCCCACTCGTAGGTACACCTAAAGTTCACTCATACACCCTCATAACCACGCTCTGATATATACTTCTCTCTCTTACGCCCACTAAATATAATTCCAACTTTCACTAAGTACTTTGTCCACATTCCCTTTTCAAATTTACATTCACCTAATCTAAAGTTGCCGTCTTTAATTTTGTACAACTTTTTGAACCTCACCGGCTCCCACCGTTGGAGAATGGAGAGGCATCCATTAGCCATAATCATCCATACAAACCTTGACATGCACTGTTTTTTTTTTTACCTTTTCAGACATCGTTGACATTTTACCAAAGTGATTAGTATCCTACGTTTGACTCTGCTCTGTTTCATTGCTCGGTCTTTTCTGACTGTTTTACCCTGATCTCCTGTCTATCATGTTCTAAGCATTACTGGTTCTCGGAATGCTACGGGATGACAAGAAAAAAGTGTTGAGTTTGATTAGATTGGATTAGTTTAATTGGGTCGAGTTTATGTTCAATTAGGTGACATGACAAGGACTGATATGAAAAAAAAGTGTTGAAGTGACTTGCTGATATCATCATTTAACGGAGTTTTTTTTATGAAGGTGTGTATGGTATTATAGACAAAAGGAGGACTCCACGGTACCAAAAAAGGGGGGGGGGGATGGAAGCTCAAAAACTGAATTTAAAACCGTCATCCGAAGTATCGGTCAGTTACAGCAACAAAACAGATGGAAACAATGAACAAAGATCCCTTCTCCTACCAAAAAAAAACGGCCGGCTCCCAACAAGAAAGCTGCCGGAAGAAACATCAACAAAAGAAATGCAGCAGGTGGGCGGGAACACTTAACGGAGTTTTTTTTATGGACATTTAACATAATGATCACAACGTTATAAGTGTTACAGGTTAATGACTACCAGGTTGCAAATTAAAGATTTAAATGACCAATATGTTACAAATCCATACGTTAATGACCAAAATGGGATAATAAGCCAATTAAATACCGATGTTGGAAAACAAAAGACAATACTATTCTTCCGAAATTCAAAAATTGGATTGGTCGTGGCGATGCGCGGCGGCGGCGGCGCGGCAATCAACAGCCACCAGTTTTCCGGTTAGGCAAATGGTTACTTCATCGTTGGAAATGCATTCCTGTTTTCGAAAGAGCCAATTCTTGTGGTTAATTCAGAGATAACTCATTTGCTGTATTCATTGAATCCGTAAGAAGCAAGGAATCAAGATTGATGATGAATAGTTGAATACAACCCATTCGTTTCACTAGAAACTTCAAATTCTTCGGGGTGGTTTGGTTGATGGAATTGAGTCTGGGATTTAGATTTCAATTCCCGGTCCAATGAGAATTGTAGTGCAATTATTTGAGTCAATTCCCAATTGACCGGGAATTGAGTCTCAATTCTCATATCAACCAAACGGCCCCTTTTTTTCTGGATTACTACAGATTAAATGTGAATACAACAGCCCCTAATTACGATTACTTAAGAGTCAAACTCAAGCCTAACTATGATATTAATATGTAAAGAGTGAGTGGAACTTCAACCTAATATGTAAGTCAGAAAAACATTATCTTTAGGCAAAAGGGAACTGAAAGCTTGGTCGAAAAAAGAAGGTAATTCGCCCAGTTAGACTGGTGGAACAATGAAAGTTTAACTGTAGGTTTGATCGAGATGGGATATGTTGTACGTTATAGGCTTCGTATGAGGGATCCTGGCAGGGCGGACAACAAAGGTTAGAGTTAGTGTATGGTGAGGGTGAAATTGAGGTATATATGAGCGGGTAAGAAAGAAATGCCGAGGGGTGAACGCTTTTGCGAGGGCGTAGGAGTAGGACCATAACTTTTAGTGTGCAAACGTGGAGGTATGCAGTGCCAGGCGTATGGTTTGGGTATGTGTCGTACTATCGTTTCCTTTATAGAGTGGGTGATCTTGTATGTATAAGGCCAATATGGCATGTGCTAGACCCCCTATGTGTCGGTCCATGAGTGGCCTCTTGGTTAGGCATCATCTGAACCGTCAAATGGAGACCTAGGCGTAGGTGGGTTCGAATATCCAACTCTAACCAATTAGTGAGTTACATGATTGTTGTCACAATAAACATGAATAAACTCGACCTCACGCACCTTCCTCGTCAACTTATGGCTTATATGAATCTGATCCGCAACAATATAGTAATGTTGAATAAAATCCTCATCACGACGCATTGAACTAACTGCACTACGAGAGTCGATCACATCCGCCCTTAACTCTACCCAGGTTAATAGAATAAACAGATTGATAACATCCAAACACTATTTCTTGGAATGTAGTTTGTATACTATACATAATTTCTACAGACAGTGAAATGGGGTCCAATCTATTTCTGCCAAATACCCAATAAAAGCAAAAGAACTGAATGACCTCTGTGTTGTGAGCAGCCTCACTTGCAAGAATACACCTTTGAACTGCAAATTAATGCTATCAACAAAAAAGAACAGAAGAAAGTTACCATGCTTCTAAGAAACAGGTTGCTGCTTCAAATGAATAAACTGTGTGGAAGCCGAGATTCATTATGTCAACCCGGAAGCAGGGATTCCGTGCTTCTGGAACCATTCGGGCATGTGGAATCTCTCGTAGAGTACGGCCCTGACGTCTACCTGCTGAGAGAGTTGCTTCAGGAGTGGAAGGATTACATCTTGAAGCTGATCAATGCATTGATGAGATATGGTCAGAAAAAAATAAGACTGTTGGAAACTACACAACTTGGTCACAGTTTTCGAGCGTTTCTATACCTGCTTGTCGTCTGGTTGGCCTGCGGTGAATGGAACACATGGGATTCCATTCAGGGGCTGAAGCAAGAAGCTGAATGGGTTGTTGTCAACGATGACAATGCGGCTGGGGTCATTTGATATGCACGAGAGGTCCTTCACGTGTTCACGGTACTGCCTGTGTAAACATCAAGTGTAACACCTTGATTAACAAAAGTGAAGTATTCAGTTACTCTGTCAGACTTCTTCTTGGTTAAACAAGCTAATGTGTTATCCTACCAGCAGTCCTGAATCAGTGACAGCAAGTAGAATCTACCCCCATAACATAAACATCCCAATGGAATGTAATCGATATGGAAAAATGGATACAGCTCACAACGTAGGCTAAAGGGTTGTTGAAGGAGATCATTTGACCATGAAAGGCAAGGGGGCTGGCCCATCGGGACTCAAAGGAGGAAATCATTGAAACCACAGGTCCACAAGAAGTATGTTCATTTCCAGAATGGTGGATCACAGCAGTTACTTGGTCACACATATCTTGAAACAACTACAAAGACTAAAAGCCTCAATTAGCTAAATCTTATCGCCTGGAAATCAGAAATATAGTATTGTTGTTCGTCATGTCAATACTGTTTAGGCTTTTAAAATAATGATGGAGCATCGGACATCAAGATTCGACTACCATTACAATACCAAGCCACAGGGCACAACCTTAATCTTTTAATACCTAGCCGTATCAAGTTCTATTGGCAGAACAGCAACAGTTGTGCAGTTCAATTCAGAGATTCAAAGACGCAATAGAAGAAAAGGTTTCAATGATGACCTGATGGCCCTCACTATCAGTCAGTGTATAGAACTGTGATAGTCACTACACATTTCCAGTTCCTAAACAGTGGATAAGCCACAACTACAAGCATCACAAGCACTATACTAATCTACAAAAGAACCCTTCAGTAGCTTATAATCAAGGTACACAAGAACAAGGACACCAAAACTTACGTGCTAATGGTTGAAGGTCGGTAAAGGCGAAGTTTAAACAAGTTTTCTGCATCCATTATATCAACAAGAGGCTTCGCATAACCTGCGGAGCATCCACAATCCACACAGAGTTAACTCATCGGTCTCGATTTATTAAAGATGAAAGAGCGTAAGCAAATGGAAAAGAGCAAAAACCTTCCAAGCCAGCAGTGAAGAGCACCAGATCGGCAAATTCATTAAGCTGTTTAAGGAATTCGTGCAACCCTGGACGCTCAAACACCGTAACGTAATTGATCTTAGGTTTTCCTGCAGCGTCCTTCAACACATTTAACTCAAGAGTATCAAACTTAAGCATCTTATCGTTCTCAAAACGCTAATCAATATAGAAACAACACTGCACCAACACATAAGCAAAAGCAAAAGGACCTTGTCAGACGACAAGCACTCCAGCTCGAACCACTTCAATCCGGAATCCGTCGCCTGATCCTTCAGCGCCGGCGGCAAACTAGACGTCTCGTATGAACACACCAGCGTCTCATCCAAGTCTAGAACAACCTAATTTCGGAAATTCAAATTCAAACTAATTTTCCCTCGAGTCCACGCTAACAGTAACCAAAATTAGGAAATCCTAGTTCTCTACATACCGTTAATCGTCGGAGAGGCTGATTGAGCTGGCTGGGGACAGGGCCGACGGTCGCGATCTCCAAAGTAGGCGGAGGAGGAGTAGATTCGGTCTCCGACAATTCAACAACGGGCAAGGGCTTGAAGGAGTAAGAGGAGGAAGAAGAGAGAAGAGGAAGATGTCCAAAAGCGCGGATGATCTGAAGGAAGATCTGGAAGAAGAAAGCGAGCCAGTTCCAGAGCGTAGTCCATAGCTGGAGAGTCCAAGGCGAGTAGACCACATCGGGCTGAGTCAACTCAGCCATCGGTATATGTAATAATTGAATCGGAAAAGGACTGCTGCGTGTCTTCGGTTGTCGCTGAATCCGGAGATGAGCTGCCGGCGAGGCAGGAGGCGGTGGCGAGAGAGGAGGAATCCGCTGCTGGTGGAGGTGGAGTCGTTAAGAGAAAGCCAATGATAATTAGAGATTTATTTCTGTTGTTCAGGCGGCTTTCCACTTTTCACCATTGATTTTTCTATTAAAATATGCATATAAATGAAACAGAGAACTGGGTAACCAACTAACCATTATTAACCAACCGAATCAATTGGATACGTGAAAACCAATCGCAAATTCTGTGTTTTTTCATGAAAATAAATAATTAGCAACTTTATCTGCTGAAAGTAAATTAATTAATAAGCTCTAATTCAAATTAATTAGTAGTTAGTGAAATTAGATCACAAATTTTCTCTTATTTTTTCTAGAAGTATGCTCCGAACAAAGCAGACAACAGACTTGGGGGATATTGATAGGCTCAATACGGCGATGGACAAGCAAGTATCAGTCGATGAGACTTAGGAGAAAACCTCGAAGTCAACGAGTCAAGCGATCCGTTGATACCCAGAAGCGGATCGTCTCAGATTCTCGAGCATCAGCCCAACAAGGACAAAGAGGGCTCACCAAGAAAACCTTAACTGCCTAGGATTTTCTCGACAATACTAAGGCGGCGTGGCACAATTTAAGCAACTAATGTGAACGATCCAGAACGCCCGAAGAACAGAGCCAATTAGAAGGGGTCACGGTCTACAAGATTTTATGTGGAATGACGATCGCTTGATATCAAATAAGTCGTAAAATAGTAAGATTTTAAGATCAAAATCGAGATTTTGGCTACTTAACACTTTCTATCTTTCAAAGGTTGGCTTTACATTCCAATCAACATATCTTATTGACATTTCTTTTACCTTCACAAACAATCAACATTCCAAGGTAATGAGCAAAACAGAAGAAAGAATACAACAATGGAGGCATGCACAAACACTCTATACATTAACAATATTACTACACAGTAAGAGCCTCTTCAGTCTCACAATCAAAATCTTTCATCAGTCATTCAAGAGGCCAGAAACTGTGGTAGTCAAGTCAGTCGTAGGAATGCGATAGCCATGGATGTACAAGCGCCTGGCTCGCCGTTAGCCTCCGGGCAGGATTGATCTCCAGCAAGCTTCTTACAAAGTCGAGAAATGCTTCATCGGACGTTCCCACTCGACTCTCCAATGAAGTTTCCTCTGGGATTATGTACTCTATTTGCTCCGTCTCCTGATATGAATTATCATTCATCATATACAATGTAGTCCATATCACGAAAAGGGCGGTATGATGTTTGAAGAACAGGAAGTTGAGGGAAAACCTCGTTAATGAAGTAAAGGTCACGCTCCTTTGTGAAGTATTTGTCAGCCTCCTGCGCATTCTCCAGCATTTCAATGTCTATGCCACCAAGAACCCCCACAATCCGACCCAGAATCATCGCCACCGAATCGTTTGGAAACATCACCTGGCATAGCATAACACACACTTCAACACTCAAGAAGTAGGAGTTTCAATGTATGCGACTTTCGAGTTTTAGGCATACCTCCCTGAGCAAAGCTCAGCTAAAATGCAGCCAAGGGACCACATATCAATCTTTTCGTCATAAGGAAGGCCTAGCATGACTTCAGGGGCACGGTACGAACGAGACTGCACATATAAGCACAAGTTATCTGTCTTGAAGCAGCTGCTTCCTAGATCAATGACCTTGATTTCGCATCTTCTGTAGCTCTTTATCAAGATGTTCTCCGGCTTCAGGTCACAGTGAATGATTCCCAAGCTGTGCAAGTACTCGAGCGCCTCTAGACACTGGCGGGTTATTATCTGCGTGAATGGAGCGATATGAAATTATTCCTTTTCCCATTAATGTTTCTAGGAAACTCGGATGGCTCTTGCTTACCTGAATTCTGCTTAATGTGTAGTAAGGTTCGCCACCTGACTCTTGATTGAACTTCTGAAACTCGTACAAGTTAGCTCGTAGTAGTTCGCAGACGATGAATAGATGTTCCTGTCATGGTTCATAACATGTCTCAATATTCTGGATAATTCATAAAAGAGCATGCATTTATTAGGTTTCCATGTACTCCCAGCCATGTACCTGATAATAGAAGTAGTCGTAAAGGCGTAAAATATGCCTCTCGTCATTTGGATCATGCTTGTTGACAAGCTTCAGAAGTTTGATCTCATCCAAACTTTGATCAAAGAAGTCCTTGTCATTCTTGATGATCTTCAGGCAAACGTCCATTCCTGTGTAAAGATCTTGAGCTTGCACAACTTTGCTAAAAGCAGCTGAACCTAGATACTCAGTGACATAGTATCTGCCTCCAATTACCACATTTAGTACAATAGAAAACTCCTTGTTTTCCTCGAATCCTGTCCTGAACATCATCAAACATATAATGACATAATCGATCAGGACCATTCAACGAAATTAAGATCTATTCATAGTATCTGCAATTTGACCTGTCATAATAACAAGGAATGGAGTTAGAGAACAAGTGGTTGTTTTGACAAACCTGTTCTTCCGGTGGATAATTCGCAGGTCAAAGACTTCATACTCATCCTCCTGATTTTCGTACATGACAAGCACATCATCAATGGTGTCCTCCCCTTCCGTAGCAGTTGGGAGTTCGTTTGGTGCTTCACCCAGTTCATCAAGTTCTAGCTCGTCGTAATCCACTCCAAATGGTACTAGTTGGCGATCTTCGACAACTTCAATTTTAGAATCTCCTTTTCTGAAGTCGTTAGTATTTGTTGTATGTACAAGAGCCATATGGAAATCATTGAGATAATCCCTTTCTTCTGGCTGCAAACAAGTGAAACCAGTTTCATTGGATCTCAAGTAGACAAAATTAGCAGGTTCCTTGTCATCTGCAACCACACAACATTTGCAAAGTGGAATTGAGCAATCACAATCTTCATCGTCTCCATTTCCCAATTCTAAAACATGAGATGACTTCACATCGTTTATCGATGGTTCATCAAGAAGACATGGCTTGTCCAAGTAGTCAACGTTTGTTTCAGTATCGAATCCTTCAGATTTATCATACAATCCAACTGTGTCCTCAACCTGATCTGCTGTTCCAGATGTCATTACATACTTATCCTCACTTGTACCTCCAAAATAGTCCGGTTCTTCGGACGAGGAAGTGACAAAACGGCCTCCATTTTTCTCATCATACCAGTACAGATCATTCTGCATTTCGAAATCAGGGTAATCACGGGCAGTTCCAATTGTGACATTCTGTCTGAGGAAGTGTCTGAGTTAGGCTGTGAACCAGACCGGAGTCCATATGGATTAATGAACTCTGCATATCATATCAAAACATGAGGATCAAAGTTTAGATTTTCTAGTAAAATCACATGGTCCATGGTGATTGGAGTATCGCATCAACAAAGAGCAAGACAATAATCAAAGATCATACAATCAAGCACAACCACCGTCCACTATACTTAAAACACAGCTAATTAAGGCTTGATTAACATATCTTAGCTTGGAATTCAGAAACGTTGGGATTCATATCTTAGCTTGGACTACCAATTCAGCTAAACTGGAAACTGAATCCCAAAACTAATATTCATCACCGAAAACAGAGTGGGAGACAGAGATCATAAAACAAGTAAGTTATGTACCTGAAGAACAGACGCTACTAGTGGTAGACCCCACGCTGACAAACTCATCATCGGAGCTAAACCCAGAATTCGATCTATCACGAGGAGCAGGTCCACCGTCGCCAGATTCTTCTTCCACTGTCGATGGCCAAAGAGTGGACGGAATTCTCACCGGAGGTAGCTCGAACAGGAATTTCTCGAAATCAACACTACCAAATTCGTTTTTCTCGACTATATCCTGTTTAAGAGCCGATTCAACGTCTCCCAGACCGTTCCTCCGCAAAAAGTGGAGAACTTGGTCCACGTCGGGAACTCCCACCTTGTCGTCCTCCCCACCTACTCCGACGCTTCCTCCAGCTGACAATTCCACCATGATGGTAAGGAAAAGTCAGCTAAACTGGAAATTATATCCCAAAACCATTATTCATCACCGAAAACAGAGTGGGAGACAAAGATCATAAAATAAGCAAGTTATGTACCTGAAGAACAGATGCGGCAGGGGTCATTCGATATGCACGAGAGGTCCTCCTCACTTGTTCACGGTACTGCCTGTGTAAACATCAAGTGTAACACCTTGATTAACAAAACTTCAGTATTCAGTTACTCCGTGAGACCTCTTCTTGGTTAAACATCAAGCTAGTGTGTTATCTCCTACCAGCAGTCTTGAATCAGTGACAAAAAGTAGAATCTACCCCAATAAACATAAGCATCCCAATGGAAAAATGAATACAGCTCACAAAGTAGGCTAAAGGGTTGTTGAAGGAGATCATTTGACCATGAAAGGCAAGGGGGCTGGCCCATCGGGACTCAAAGGAGGAAATCATTGAAACCACAGGTCCACAAGAAGTATGTTCATTTCCAGAATGGTGGATCACAGCAGTTACTTGGTCACACATTTCTTGAAACAACTACAAAGACTAAAAGCCTACATTACCTAAATCTTAACTTATAGTATTGTTGTTCATCATGTCAATACTGTTTAGGTTTTTAAAAATAACGATGGAGCTTCTCCGATCTGGACATCAAGCTTCGACTACCATTACAATACCAAGCCACAGAGCACAACCTTAACATTTTCATACCTAGCTATATCAAGTTCTAATGTGCAGAACAGCAACAGTTGTGCAGTGAAACGATAGAAGAAAAGGTTTCAATGATGACCTGATGGCCACCGAAACTTACGCGCTAATGGTTGAAGGCCGGTAAAGGCGAAATTTAAACAAGTTTTCTGCATCCATTATATCAACAAGAGGCCTCGCATAACCTGCATTCACACAGAGTTAACTCATCAGTCTCAATTCCCCAACTTATTAAAAGTTGAAACAGCGTAATCAAACGGAAAAGAGCAAAAACCTTCCAATCCAGCAGTGAAGAGCACAAGATCGGCAAATTCATTGAGCTGTTTAAGGACACCGTAATGTAATTGATCTTAGGTTTTCCTGCAGCGTCCATCAACACATTTAACTCAACTATCAAACTTAAACATCAAAAAGAGAAACAACACTGCACCAACACATAAGCAAAAGCAAATGACCTTTTGTCAGACGACAAGCACTCCAGCTCGAACCACTCCAATCCAGCTTCCTTCAACGCCGGCGGCAGTATCTCATCCAAGTCTAGAACAACCTAATTTCGGAAATTCAAACTAATTTTTCCCTAACAGTAAGCAAAATTAGGAATTCCTTGATCTCTGCATACCGTTAATCGTCGGAGGGGCTGACTGAACTGACCGGGACAGGGCCGGCGGTCTGCGATCTCGAAAGTAGATTCGGTGTCCGACAATTCAAGAACGGGGAAGAGGAGGAAGAAGAGAGAATTTTGAAAATTGAATAGTTTGTCTGTTTTTGCAGTGAGTAGTTAGTCAGAAGTTCAGTAGTTTAGGAAAGGAAAGCTTAGCTAACTTGATGATGATTTATTTAAAAAATGTAAGGTTTAATTTACCCTCCAAACCAAATCAAATTCACCCACTACCTTTTTTCTAAAAAGTGCGCGGAAAATAATAAAGGGAAAAAAAAAGAGCTATTATGGAATATGAATAAAGTGGGAAAAATAGTAAAGACATTATGTATTTAAATCATGAATAATATTAATTTGTTTTTTTTTTTGGCTAATAATATTAAGGAAAATATCACTTTTGCCCCTTTTACTTTGCCAAACTTAACAGATAACTCTCTATACTACAAATCGCTCTTTTTATCCCTCCTGTTTCGATCACTTTGCCGTTTAGGTCCTTTCGTTCCAAGTTTCGTCTTCATGACGTTCAATCTAGACACATCGACACACCGACGGAGGGAGATATCGGAGGTAGGGGACGGAGAGTTGTGGTTAGGGAGGTAAATTGGGGAGGTATCGTGAAGAGTATAGTGAAATACGAAGGGTTTTAAACCACATGTTTTATTCGTCGATTTCATCCTATCCAATTATGTATATTTATATCCCCAATTAAAAAATAACGATAAGTAAGATAATACATGGCTAATGGAGGTAATGTGGTGTACTGAATGCACATCAATTAACGTTACGAAGCGTAAAGTTATAACGGAAGGACCTAAACGGCAAAGTAGTCGAAGTAGGAGGGGTAAAAAGAAATTATTTATAGTGTAGGGGATATCTGTTAAATTAGAAAAGTAGAGGGGCCAAAACGCTATTTTCCCAAATATTGATTTGTTGAAGAATAAAAAAGGTAGATGTAGGGACATTATCCACCAACATCATAATTCATAAGCACTCTATGACTCTAATCATAATTGAGTTGTTTTAAATTTTAATCATTGCTTATACTAAAGGGAGATTTAATTAAAATGATTTAGAATCTTGGAGTAAAAATTAGTTCAAAATTCTCCTAACAATTTCTAATTAAGTTTGTCATTTATTCAAAATCACAAAACTTTGTCAAAATTACTTTTAGACCAAGCAAGAGCAAAAACATTCCAAAATCATCCTAATTAATAGATCTTATTCTAATTGTTAATTATTTTAATGTGAATATGACTAAAGGACAGTTTGTTAGAGTCACTTATTCCTTCAACCACCAACTCCACTCTAATATCTTTAGTTTTCCTAAGGGTTTTTTTCATAGCAACGACTGGCGCAGGAGTATACTATACATCGTGAACACTTTTATTAGTTACAAGAAGAAGAACAAAAATAGAAAGAAAGATCAGGAAGGAAAAGACTTGGAGGAGAGAAAATGGGGAGCGGGGAGAATGCAATTATGTGCTTTCAAAGATGTGAAATTTGAAGTTTGTTAATTATTTAAATAAGAGTAAAATTAACGAAATCTGAAGAGGTAGATAAGAAGAAGAGTGTGTGTATATATATACTGCACAATCATGTGCCTTTTGTTTTGGTTTCATGGTACTGCTCTGTATTCCATCGCTTTAAAGAAGCACATCATTTTACGTATCAAAAACATACTAATTTACCATGTGAGTAGAAAAAACAAAACAAACAAAATCACATTTCACTTTAAAAGAGTTCAGTAGACCCATGATCAGGAAAATTGTGACCCGTAATCGGGAAAAAGATAACCCATAATCGAAAAACAATTAGAGTTTTTGAAGAATCAAATTACGTTCCTATCAATATTCGAATGGCGGATTGGAATATGCCAATCATCTTAATTAGTAACTAATAAAAAAATATTGAAAAATCAATGGAAGAATTAGGTGAAGAGAGACAAACACAATATTATCCATTGACCTAAACATGCGTAGACGTGTTATGTTTTAATAGTTGTTTTTTCTAGAATCACATTTTAAAATATAAAATGATTTTGAAATAACGTATCTTCTTCCTAGTCTAAGTCGTCCCTCGATGATATATACATAGTCCCGTCGTTTTCCATCATTGAATTAGAATATTTCAACAATTGATTATTTCACTAGAATTCAATTATAGCACTATCCAGAATAATCATATCAAATCTTGCATCATCACCCTCGTCTCGGAATCCCAGGAGCTCAAGTCGAGGAATTGAGATTATTTTTATTGTGCATAAGCTTCGGAAAGCTAATTGTGGGACTGATTATATGGCTAATCTTGACCACTCTTTTTTATTTCGGGTTGCATTTGTTTTCGCAACCGGACTCTACTTTGACTCATTGGCTGAGTTATGATCTCACTGGTATAACCTTGCCAAGAGTGATTTCTTCTCATCTCTAAGGGGCTTTGACCCCTTTTTTAAAAAAAAAAAAAAAATCTTACATCATTAAGTAATAGTGTCCACATTTGGAGGAGGTGTCTAACCCTAAATTCTTTTTTTTTGGATGAATTCTAACCCTAAATTCTTCTGGGATAAAACTGTTAAATTTTTTAGTTTAATTGTATTTTTGGTTATTATATTTTATAGGCCTAATACCCTCAGTTGTTACGAACTATTGCGATATTACTCGCGTATATACAACGTATATGCTATCTGGAGGGCGTCACCAACTATTGGATTCCGAGTTCCGGATAACATGCCGTTAGTTTTCGATGATTTTCTTGTCAGGCGGCTAGACGGAGTTAGCTCACTGTATAAAATAGTCTAGTTGGCATCCTATGTGGCAATATTTTATATTTTATTAAAAAATATATAACAAAAAATAAAAATTATGAAAATATCTAATCTTATCCCCAACCCTCTCTCCCCTCGTCGGAACCACCTCCCCCATCTCCAACCCTCTCTCTCCCTTCATCGGAACCACCGCACCAACCCATCTCCAACTCTCTCTGCTCTCGTCGGAACCATCACACCCCGACAAACATCTCGGCTGCTGAAAAGAGTCCGATTCCGGCCGACGAGCTAATTCGAACAGGTTTGGGAACCAATTTCGCTAACCTAGCTCTCAATCCGACGGCGGAGATGGCGAAGAAAATCAACCCCTCGATGAAAATCGCGCCTAATATGCTATGGTAAGATACGTTCCTAGATCCGTGGAATCCGACGACTGTTTAAGCGAAATAAGCGTTTGCTCCCATTCCAGGAGCGAGAGCCAGAGGGAGATTAGCGAAAACCCCCATGATTAAACATCCGATCAAGGAGGAAGCGACGGTGGCGACGATTAGGTCTTTTCTGGTTCGGTCAAGGCAAGCGGTGTAACCCGGGTTGATCGGGTCGAATTTGCAGGAGGAGTCGGGTTGGATGACCCAGAGGGAAGGGGAGGAGCAATTTGAGAGAGGGATGGCCGGGTCGGAGCAGAGAGGGAGGCAATCGTAGACGGAACAAGTTTCGCCGCTGTCGGTGAGGATGGAGGCGTTGACGGCGAGGATGTAGGCCATGGTGAGGAACGTGGCAGTTCCGGCTCGGGGAGGTGTTGTTGCGGGCGTCGAGTTTGAATCGTTTTCCGATTGAGGAGGCGGCGACGGCGGAGTTGAGTCCTGTGAGGAAGGAAGGTTTGGCGGCAGGCGGCGATTGAAGAGGTTTTCTGGTGTGAAATGTCCTTTATTTTTATTTTTATTATTGGGTAATTAATATAATGACGTGGCGTGCCACATGTGCGAAAACTAAGCCACATTAGCATATTTGACAACTCAGATGGATGGATATGGACGAAATCGTTCGAAAACTAACGGCGTGTTATCCGGAACTCGGAATCCAATAGTTGGTGACGCCCTCCAGATAGCCTATACGTTGTATATACGCGAGTAATATCGCAATAGTTCGTGACATCTGAGGGTATTAGGCCTATTTTATATATCGAGCTCAATGTCTACTTGAGTCCTAACTCTGCCACTATATCCACCGTTATTAAACCCTATTAGAGTTGAAAGTTTGAGATTAGAAATGGAGAATTCAATATCCCAAATACCGCGACTAAAAAAAACGAGTCAATTTCGAGTTTGAGTGTTTATAACAAAATTCAAGAAACCTCAAGATATCAAGTGACCTAGGAATGAATGATTAGGTTGTAAGGGGGAATGATATGCATTAAGGTGTGACAAAAGTCGCAGCTTTATTAATGTGCATGCTACATGTGACCACCGCACTTGCCATTAATTTATTATATACTATAAAGTATAAACAATCGTCACATTCATCAATCTACCTTTCTAACTCTCTTTTGGTCCATATTCTAACATCAACATTGCTACATATTAAATGATGTCTGCAGCTCTCCACTGATATTACAGGTGCCATTGCAATGCACAAGTTTTGTAGTCAAGATTACATAATAATGTACTATCGGTGACACATTTTTCACTTAGAAGTCATTTTCCGCATGAAAATGGATTATAAGGAGAAATTAACCATTCCCTTCAATCCCCATCCATTGTGGAAAGAGATTTCAAAACCTGTCCGTTGGAGCTGGATTTTGGGAGGAGGAGGAATTCAATTTCGAAGATATTGGATGGATAATTAGAGACGGAAAACAAGAAATTCATAAATGTAAGGTAATTGCTCAATTTCTCCTCTCAATTCCAGGCCGAAAACAACCCTTTATATTCGAATTCAGTCAATGATAACACTCAACCAACGTCGCGCCTGCCGGTTGTCCTCGACTCCGATTACACTAGATCGCAAATGCTCATCATGATGGCCAAACCACTATATCAGTCGGATCCAACAGTAGTAGATTGATCTGAGAAGAGCCACTGTTCTGTTTCTCTTGGCCTATCCAGCGAAGCCATCTTTTGGTCGTGTCGTGACCCAAAATTTAATCATTATCGGACACCCCTTGTCGGCCCAATTGTTTCATAATTGGACCAGAAACTCATCCTGCATACGTTTGGCCCAACCCAACTGTTCTTGGGTCCGATCTAATCCTGAATTGGACCAGAATTTGTTTCTGCTTCAAATTGGAGAACCCGATCTAATCCTCTGGTAACTGATTTCACTTGTGTAATCACAAGGCAATCTCAAGAAAATGGTTACAAGCTTTGGAGGTAAGATCGAAACCTGGTATTTGGTTCCTGAGATGCTGCTGATGTTTGAATGCAGAGGCATTGAAGATTTGCAGTTGCTATATAATCTCAGAATGAGTACTGATAAGCAATGAATCAACAAGAGACTGTGTAAATGAGGAGGTTTTACTGAAATCAGTTCCAAGTCCATTATCTGCTGCTGGTATATATCTCTCACAAGATTGATGTTACAGGCAAGTATGAACAAGACAATGTACGTTACAGCGCAAATTCGTTCGATCCGAAGCTGCATATCTGTCGTTGAGTATCTTATGAATTCAACTACCAACTCTTCAGTAGCATTCTGGATTTCTGGTAAATGATGGACAGAGCACATGGGGAGGATGAGTGGTTGTGGAGCTATCTCATCATCAGTCACTCGGATCTACTAAATAGAATACAAAGGGTTTTTTTGTAGCTGATAGAAGACAAAAGACACTAGCTTTGTCGCCACTGACATATCCAAAATCTAGTGTCTACCTTTCAGGTTGCATTTAGTCATCTCTTACATATGGGAAAGAACAGGACATGAAGTTATTCAACTGCAAAAAAATTGCAGGCTCATTGAAAAGTTAAAGCATCTAGATGCAGATGATGAATTTGTTTGATCTTGTGGCTGTAGGTTTCCAAACAAAAAGAGCTAAGCAATAATGCTTGCTGGATAATGGATTTCAAGTGGGGTCATATAGGCATGTTCACGAATCGGGTCGAGCTGAATTTCACTGTGTTTAAGGTTGACTCGTTACTTTTTAGACGAGCTCGAGCTAGAATTTTTAAGCTTGTGACGAGCTCGAGCCAGCTGACTCATTAACTACGATTGACGAGCCAAACTTGAGTTCAAGTCCATAATTCGGTCATTAAAACTACTTGTGAGTCCAATTTGAGCTAAATTTAAAGTTTGTACAGCGAAAAACATCAACGAGGCAAACTAAAAAAACAAGTTATCGTAAAGATTACAAGTTTTTACTTTTCTCGTTTAAAATGGTTAAAAACCATATCATTTGTATTTTCATTAACATATACGATTATATCACAAATCACATGTTTCATTATTCAGTCTATAATGAGTCAGTCATATAGTGGAGCAAAGCAACTATTCGTCGAGCCAACTCGCGAGCCTATTGAATCGACACATGCCCAACTCAAATTTGGCTCATTTAAAACCAACTCGAGCCACAAACGAAATCTTTTCGAACCGATCACTAACGACTTGGTTGGAGGAGATCTATGTGCTGCAGTAAGCTTACTGCAGATGTCTTTTTCCTTTGTGGACAGTGGGTAGTTTGTCATTTTGTGAGATAATAATAGACATGAGCAGGATATGGTGAATTGGGTACTGATAATAATAGTCATCTGAATCTGAAAAACTGGGTCTTTATCAAAGCCAGAACAGCCATGCGCCAGCCCAGAAAGGACCAGTCATCCAAGTGGGCTTAGCTGATGCTGATGCTGCTGATGCTGTGCTAGCTGCCTGCTTCTATCTCATCTCATCATTTCAATGAAGGTGTAGTGTGATAGTGTCCCTTAATGCTACGGTCGTTAGGGAACCAAATTGATTTGATTTGTTCATTCTTTTTGGATGAAGACTTGGTCAATCTTTTACCCTAGCTAGTGTGAATCAATTTTGTACAGCAGTCAACTGGATATTATTACTGGGTTTGTTCAGATCTGATGTAATTTGGTGACCTGTGTATATACTTGAATGTTGAATGGATTCCGGGCCGAAAGTGAAACAATTCGCACCATATCGTTATAGTGTTCACTAAATGTACTTATGATTCGGTATTGGATGCCATTATAGTTCATTTAGATGGGGTTACCAATTTTTTGCAGGTTTCTTTGTGTCCAATAGGTTACAACTTACGAGCTATTGACATGTGGTTTGTCCCAACTGTCATGAACCGTTGCATCTCAATAATTTGAGTTGTTAGAAGAGGCGTTCTGAATGGATCTTATAGTGTTTACTAACATGCCCCCTCAAACGAAAGTCCATGAAAGGAAGGGGACTGAAGTTTGCAAAGGTCCACCAAATTGTTATAGGATTCGGTACTCTGACCTCTCGGTCATGAAATACTTTGATATCATGTCAAGTACCGTTGCATCCCAATAACTAGAGTTGTTGGGAGAGGGTTCTGAATGGATCTTAGTGTTTACTAACACCAACAACTCGAGTTATTGGGATGCAACGGTACTTGACATGGTATCAAAGCATTTCATGACCGAAATGTATTGGCATCAAATCCCAGTAGCCCCCAATATAACTATTCATCTTGCATAAGGCTTGTCGTACTTTTGCAAACTTCAATCCCTTTCATGGGCTTTCGTTTGACAGAACACTATAAATCCATTCATAACTCTTCCCTAACAACTCGAGTTATTGGGATGCGACGGTTCTTTAACTAACGATTTCCATCTTTCACCATTATTCAATTTCAGACCACTTATCCAATTGACGAAGACAGAACATAAGAAAAAACCAGATGTATTATATTAGCTTTGGTTGGGAGCCGAACAACATTGAAGCTTTCAACGAGCCAGCATTGGGAGAAGCAAGCAGGCAATTTGGTGGACCTTTGGAATCAAATTCTGTAGTGTTTTCCCTGTTCAACGAGCCACTTATCCTTTTTATTCCCCTGTTCTTAACTCTCCCCTGTTTTACCGCTTTTACTTCTTCTGTAGTGTTTTCCTTTTGGAATCAAATTCATCGTGCACTGGAAACTGTAAATTAGTAGAACAAAATTAGTAAAGTTGATGATACAGAGGATGGGAATTACAGGAGATTCTCTGGGTAAATGGATAATGACAAAAGAGATTGAAGGCAGGCTGCTGACAGGTAATTGACAGCAGAGGAAGTGTGTGAGAGAAGGGTATTCTGAAATCAGGTACCCATTCGAAATTCGATCAAATTGGGTGGGAATTACTGACGAGTATGGGCAAACCTGGTACCCAATTAGAACGGGTAATGGGTGGGGACGGGTTTCAAGTATTCGTCTCATACCCAACCCGATGGGTACACAAATATGAAACAACGTTGGTATACTTGTATTAGCTATAATGTATCATCTATGTTTAACGAATCAGACCCAGTTTCTATTTCAGTCAGTTATTCACTTCAACTCATCGACCGAGCAGTCTAGCCTTCTCTCTCGAAACCATAATGCTCTAAAAAGCGTAGCTCCATCCAGTGGCGAATCCAGGATGGATTATGACACTGGACCATTTGGGCTAAATCTGAAAAATCAATAGGTCAATCCATTTATGTACATGAAAATACATATTAGTTTAGTAGCTCTAGACTCAAAAGTGGGGTGAACCGCGGCCTGGGGAACTCCGCTCCCAGATTTGCTACTGGCTCCATCTCGAAAAATCTCATTGCAATCCAGTTGCAGAGAGATTTGAGATTCATCCAATGGGTAGCGGGTTTACCCGATACCCATATCGAAGCAAAGATGATTTGAATTTCGTACTTTGTTTAGTATCGGCGGACGAGTACGAGTAATACCCGTTTCGTGGTAGGTGGAGCCGGAATGGCATGTGAGAGAGAGCGCTGGTTAGGGAGATTCAGATCATGGCCATGACCGCTAACTACTGTGTCGGGTCGGGTCGGGCCCATTACTCTGCGTTATTACGGGGTACTGCTGACGGCCGGCACTAGAAGACAGTTTAACGCCCTTCTCCGGCTCGCCACCGTCCACCGGCCATCTCCTCCGTCTGTTACAACTTGCACCACCGCCCATCTCATCTTTTCTACAGCAAGTCTGATCATTTATCGGTCACTCTTTTGATAATTAGTTGGTTTTTTTATTGTCTCGAATACTTTGATTTGCTTGTGATCAGTGGCGAAGCCAGGATTCGAGTATACTCTGGGCCCGATACATAATATACAATAGACCAAATATATTTTCGTACGAAAAAATACATGTATTTTAGCTATTTGGGGCCCAGGGTAGCCCCTTGTCTTCGCCAGTGCTTGTGATGCTAATTTCATTTAAGTATCAACAAATCACTACCGCAAAATTACAACAACGGCATAAAAATGCAGTAGCAAGTACTATTTCAGACATTCAACATTTCCATTACATTAGTGGTATTGCTTTTTTTTACATCAACTACTTGCTACTGCATTTTCATGTTGTTGTAATTTCACAGTAGCTAAAATCAAACTTTTTGGTAGTGATTTTTCAAGTTGAGTTTTCACTTTCGACATTTCGACCCCCAAATGAGTCGAAAATATGGGTATATTCAATGTGGTTTATTAACAGTAAACTTAGGATAATGCCTCTGGAGAGTACATATATCTTATACACTTACATAATGCGTCTGGTGGCTGAATACTTCGAGTTAGATCTTTTTAAGTTCTCTATAATGTCACCTGTAATCTTATATAGTTCATCGAGATCAATATTTGAACCTTACCTAACGACTACTAAAGCATGTGACTTCATGTATGATTAGATTTCAGCTATGTAAAATGTTGATTTCATCACCCAAAAATTAGACTATGTCCTAGTGGTTACAAACAAATTATTGAAGCATATATGAAGAGGGACCCTAAGTATATCAATTACAACTAATTATTCATGCAAATATATGCAAATAATTGTATGATCCATGCATGTGTTTGATATCAGTCACTAATAAATAATAATAATCCAAATCACATTGCTTTGCTTCTCTTGTCTACCATCTACATGTTCAAGCAATCAATTTTCAATTATTAAGGATGACCATTCCATTACCGACTTAAACGAACTTGAATGGAACTCTGTAAATAAAGACCGACAATATTTCACTCGCTGTATGGCAGGCCACGGACTTATTGTGAGGACCAATTAAGAGTCCTTATATGAGGACACTGTTTACAGCCGTTGGATGATGATCCTAATCTAACTGCGGGGAACTAGGTATGGACATAAGGGGGAAATGAGATAATTAATTTAAAGTGAACTAAAACGAGAACTAAAAAAAAACCGTACCAATTAAGCAATTTACCCTAATACTCATTTCATATTCCATCATTGGATCTCGATTACATAAATTAAGAGGGTAATTAGTGTCCTTATATAAGGACACTTGAGGAGTCCTCGTATTAGTAATTGCCGCAAGCCCACATAGACAAATTGAAAACCAGTTTATTTTGTGCCAAAAAAATAATAATTTGATTTTTTATTTATACAATATGAGGGTGGTTTGGTTAATGGAATTTGGTATGAGAATTATAATGTAATTATTTGGGTCAATTTCCAATGAGTCAGGAAATGGTTACCGAAACCCAATTCCTAGACCCAATTACATCAACCAAACAACCGTATATTTTGTACTAGATAAGTTATATATATATAGTTGGTATAGACCACGTACACCTGCCATGCACATATTGGTGTGACGAACGGTGGACAAATTGCGACGTATTATTTATGCACTTTAATTAATTAATTAATTAGTTATATTAGTATTAATATAATGCATATGTTTCATTGTTTCTTTATGAGCAGTTTTTAAGGATTACTTAAATATAGTATTAGTTCCAAATAGACACTTAAAATAAAAATTAATGCTAAATGTGAATGGACACATTTAATTAATTTATTAACTTGAATCATTTTGTTTCAGTCAATTTATCTTAGTAATTAATTTATCAATTTAAAATTAACCAACCAATTGTTATTTTTATAAAAAAAAATACTCATATTATTCAATTTAAAGTCTCGATAAAACCATATTCGAAGATTCATTCTTATTACAAGTAAAACCAACTTAGAAGATTCATTTCTATTACAAGTAAGTAATAGACCAACACGAGACAATCACACAATATCAAGAATTAAAACAAGCAAACTTCAATAACACACTGTTAGTTACGATATCAAATTCTGAAAAAAAAAAAGTCCTCTTTCTCACAGTTCAAAACGTGCACCCCAACTGTAAATTCGTTCAAAATTCACCTAATTATATCTAAGAAACTGCATAAAATCAACCAAACGAGTAAAAAGTAAAAACCATAACACTCACTTCGTCTCGATTGTCACAAATCAAACGTCAGAATGTGTGGACACAACTTAGATCGTACCATATACATTCACTACTAACATCAAATTGTACAAACCATATGAACTCACATGAATCAAATATTAAATCACTCATCTCACTTCTTCCATTATTATTCCTATCTAACCCTAACCAAACAGAAGACATTTTTTCTGATATTTCAACCTTCCATTTCATTAATTCCCAATAATTAAATTAAAAAATTAAAATAAATTTTAAATAATTAATTAAATCTCTCCTCCCCCCAATGAAAAATTGCGCTTTAAAAAGCGCAAACCTCTGTTCTTCACTCCACATCCTTTCCTTTATCCCTCTCTGCTTCCTCCTCGATCAGCGGGTAAATAATTCGACCAACCCATCTCATAATCTTCTCCAATCTTCTTCCTTTTCCGATTCATTCAATCTTAGCTTTAACCCATCTTGCAGATACAACAATGGCAACGAGAAACGCGGCAGTACTTCCTCTGCTCATGGTACTGTCCATGGTCTGCGGAACAACAATGGCGCTTGCACCAAAGAAACCAGTCCCCGTTCCGTTCGGTAGAAACTACGCTCCCACCTGGGCTTTCGACCATATCAAATACTTCAACGGCGGCTCCGAGATTCAGCTTCACCTCGACAAATACACCGGTACAAAAAAAAATTCAAATTTTCGTCTTCCTCTGTTTCTTCTCATTACTCTGTTTTTTCTCATGTTTGCTAATCTATTAATAATAATCCGTCCAGGAACTGGATTCCAATCCAAGGGTTCATACCTATTCGGCCACTTCAGTATGCAGATGAAGCTGGTCCCCGGTGACTCCGCCGGCACCGTTACTGCTTTCTACGTAAGCTGCTTCACCTCTGTTTTTCTATGCTCTGTTTTTTTTTTATGCTCTGTTTTTTTCTTAACGGGTACCAAAATTTACAAACTGGGTTAGCTATCATCGCAAAACGCGGAGCACGACGAGATAGATTTCGAGTTCCTGGGGAACAGATCAGGGCAGCCATACATTCTACAGACGAACGTGTTCACCGGCGGGAAAGGAGACAGAGAACAGAGGATATTCCTCTGGTTCGATCCAACCAAAGCTTACCACTCGTACTCAGTCCTCTGGACTTCCCACATCATTGCGTAAGTGTTTCTTCTCTCTTTCTGCAAATATAAACCCTACTAATTAGTAATTGATCTGTTTCGTGGTTCGTGAAATCGTGTGGACTTTTGTTCTTCTGGGAAGAACCAATGTTTGGGCGGGGTCACGTGTCGTTGATATTAGGAAATCAGAATCCATGTGGGTTGTGGGACCCAGTGGGGGGAAGAAAAGAGTAATAACTAGAAAGTTTGAAAGAATCAATTTGACTTGAAAAATTGTTACATGTCTAATATCTATTTTAGTCATTAACGTATAAGATTTGTAACATAGTAGTCATTAATCTTTTCTTGTGGTTATTAATCTATTGGATTTGTAACATAGTAGTCGTTACATCAGGTCTATATCCACTGAAAGACTCCAAACTTTCTAAGATAACCACTATGTTACAAATTCAATAGGTTAATGACCAATATGGTACAAACCTGTACTTAATGTCAAATAATATTAAGCACTATACTAGTTGCATATCGCACTAAGATAACCACTATGTTACAAATTCAATAGGTTAATGACCAATATGGTACAAACCCTGTACGTTAATGTCGAAAATAGATATTAAGCCACTATACTAGTTAGCATATCGCCAGCTAATTATCGACCAGCTCGGCCTTCGTGTTCGTTATTTGTGTATTATTCATATACACATATAAATTACATGATATTCGAATAACTCACAAACAACACATGAATAAACTTTTGAATTACATGTAAACATCAAAATCATTTTAATTACCCACAAACTGTTGGGTTATCCCACATCGGAAAGTGGAAGGGGCATGATACACTATATAAGTGTGAGGAAAAGGCTCATCCCATGAGCTAGCTTTTGGGGTGAGAAGACCCAGTAGCATCCAACAGTGGTATCAGAGCCCGGTTGACAACAACCTTTCCTGTGATCCAGTCAAAGCTGGTAGATGGGTAATGCCTACCGAGAGACTGAGGGGGTTCCAATCACAACCAATAGATGGGTAATGATGCCTACTGAGAAACCGATGCGTGAAAGTTGGGTGCTATTGGGCCAATACTAATTCATATGGGTCAAATCATTTTTTTTACACTGGGCAACCAGAGGCGGGCTCGAGAAGACCGATTGGTCCAAGGCTCCGTTCATCGCTTCTTACAGGGAGTTCCACGTGGACGGCTGCGAGGCGTCGGTGCAGGCTAAGTTCTGTGCGACCCAGGGGAAGAGGTGGTGGGACCAGAAGGAGTTCGAGGACTTGGACGCTTATCAGTACCGTAGGCTGAAGGGGTTCCAATCACAACCAATAGATGGGTAATGCCTACTGAGAAACCGATGCATGGGTGCTATTGGGCCAATACTAATTCATATGGGTCAAATCATTTTTTTTAATAACAAAATCCCCTAAATTCACTTCCCAAATTTACGTTATTTTTGTCATTTTCCTAAACATCATAATATGCTGTCGGGTCAGCTTTACTTTCGGCTACATAAAAAAGATGTCACACTTTTTTAATTTATCATATATATACCACCTTTTACCTATCCCAAACGTGACATAACTAACACGACACATCAACAGGTTCTTCGTCGACGACGTACCAATCCGAGTGTTCAAGAACCTGAAGAACATGGGAGTGAAGTTCCCATTCAACCAGCCGATGAAGATATACTCGAGCCTATGGAACGCGGACGACTGGGCAACCAGAGGCGGGCTCGAGAAGACCGACTGGTCCAAGGCTCCGTTCATCGCTTCTTACAGGGAGTTCCACGTGGACGGCTGCGAGGCATCGGTGCAGGCTAAGTTCTGCGCGACCCAGGGGAAGAGGTGGTGGGACCAGAAGGAGTTCGAGGACTTGGATGCTTATCAGTACCGTAGGCTGAAGTGGGTCCGACAGAGGTTCACCATTTACAACTACTGTGCTGACCGTGTCCGGTACCCTTCGCTGCCCGCTGAGTGCAGGCCTGACCGTGATATTTAATTATTATTATAATGTAAAACTGAAGAGCACACTACGTAGTACTGTTACTATCATGTTCTGTTATTATTATGTTGTTTATTTTGTTAATTAAAGAGTGACGGTATCTGTGATCACTTAATCATATTGTTTTAGCTGTTTGTTTGTTGGATTAAATAATGGATTAAATTAAGATTAAGAGATAATGGAGCGTGATTGGATCTTGGTTATGTTGTGTTGTGTACACATGTGCTGCTGTTTGATTGATTAGTTGTGTTCCATTAAGGTTCTGGTTAAAGTTAATTGTGTGGTAATTATTGTTGGGACTGGTTTTCTTCACCGACCAACTTACCGTGTTGACTAAATCTCTCGATTAGTCCTCCATTTGTCAAACTTTCTTTTTATCTTTTTACATGTAAATGGCATCAAAGAGGTTACAAAATTATCCGTCCAAACCGTAAGGTTTACCAAATTTCAATTTTGGAGACATCAATGAGCTTAACTCGTCACATAATAGGCAACTCTATTTGCCAAAGGAGGCACTATCGGTAGGCGGGTAGTCCGAGCACCATCCAAGAGAAACCAGAAAGTGTTGATATTGGCGACTACTGCACCTCCCAACGTGGACAAGAATTCTCGCCAATTGGCCGAAGTCGGGATCATAGTGGCATCTTCCTCAATGTCTGCCAGAGTCCAACCTAGTTGTTGACTTAGAGCACAAACATCCCAGACAGCCAAACGGTTCAAAACCAAAGAATCATGAATACTTGGATAAGAAATATTTGTGTTGAAGAAGAAGACGAATAATGAATAAACCCTCACTATCAAACCTATGACTCCCCCATCAACATTGATCTTGATGCGGTGAGTTCTCGCCAATTGACTTGGACCTAGTGCAGATATTGGCGACAACTTCACCTCCCAGCGTGGACAACAGTTCTCCCCAAACCCGGGATCATAGTGGCATCTCCCTCAATGTCTACTAGAGTCCAACCTAGTTGTTGACTTAGAGCACAAGCATCTCAGACAGCCAAACGTTGCAAAACCAAAGAATCATGAATATTTGGATATGAAAATACTCGTGGCGAAGAGGACCGCGAAAGAAGAATCTCTCACTATTATGAAGTTAGCTTTAGGTGTTGCTTATTTGACCAAGTTTATGAGTCAGTTCTTCTTATCCTCTAGCTTAAGCAGACACGGAAGCAGTTAACATATTCATGAATTTGAGTGAGACAGTTTCTGGGTTGGAGCAGTCGACCTGTCGTTATCCTTTTCTGAAAACAACTGGACACGTACATGCTTTCTAGCTGTCGGATCAAACACTGGATTAGTCTCTAGGTTTTGTCTCTTACCAGTCAATTTCAATATCAAAACTCATCCCCAGGAAGAGTCTGCAATCGTGGAAGCTAAAAAAATGACATCTTTCTTTATGCAGTATCTTGCTTTTTGGATATGGAACGAGGTTACTTGTACAAAACAAGATTTAAAACGTGTGTTTTGGCTTGAAAATTACTGAGAAATCTGGGAATATCAACAACCTTTCATCTGAAAAGTAAGTAAATGCACACAGAATTCATAAATGCAAAAGATCAGAGTTGTCATCAGCAAATGCTGCAACCTGTCAAAGGTGAGATCTTTATCACAGTACTAATTTATTTCACTGGGGTCTAAGGAGTTGTGAAACCACTGATGATGAAACCTTACTGTTTGAGAGCAGCCCCTACTTTCACAAGTTCTTCAAGTGCCTTTGAGATCTGTGACTCGTCCTTTCCCTCCAAACGAACGCCTCTCTCGACGCCCATATCTGAAACAAAGAAATCCGGACACACAAATCAGAAAGACGAAGATTTCTTCCTGGACATTCCTAGCTCTATCCAGCTTAGATTGAACCGGTAACGAGACAACAAGAACCGGGGAAGACATTAAAGACTAAACCAAGTGTCACTCTGCTGCAAATGTGAAGTTACTTTACTACTGCATCAGACATGAATCATGTTTGCAGTAATTTTGAGCAGACATAGGGAAGGGACCTTCAGTAACAAACCTTTCACTGAATGGATCAATTTACAGCCAGTAGAAATACAAGAGAAATCTGTATCCCAAATTACAAAGATTGTGCACATTTCTACAAGAGCAAGATTTACCATCAGCGAAAGTCCAGAACTTTCTCCATTGATCAGAGGGTGCTGGATCTAAAATACCCAATTTCTGAACTTAGCAAGGCCAACTGCATAATCAAAGTACTAGCCTATCTGGATTCACCTGTTAACTACTTTATCAAAACACTAGCCCATCAGGATACTATCAATGGTCCTCCTGCCAAGTTGCTGCCACGGGAAACAAGAACTAATACCAGATTATCAGAGAAATCAACTACTATATCAGAATTCTAGCCTATATGGATTCACCAGACAATGGAGCAAATTTCTTCTCATTGCTCAAATAATATAACACTTACACATACAATCCTATGTGAATCATGTACTTGGGATAAATGATGTTAACCATAAATGATTTCAGCTAACTGAGCTTCTTAGAAGCCAGTTAATCTTCGGCACAACTATAATTTCACTGATCATTTGAGATAAGAATCAACTCAGGCTCAGCTCCATCTTCTAACATTTCTTTCGACATGTTTCGTATCTTTGATTAATATGTTTATATTGATCACTATCCGCAGCTATACATGCAATTAGCATCAGGAATTATACTCTTAGTTCAATCGAAAGCACTAACTAAACTAAACTAAACTGAAGCACTAACTAAACTGTAATAGCCGTGAATTTTACGCAGCAACAGAAATGAAACTGCTATGAATTAAATTGTCAGCAGGAATTTGAACTCAGATAAGCTAGATTTCTATGCATCGGAGAAATGTATTGTTAACAACATAGGGAATGTAAGTGATGCGGAGAAATTAGAAATACCGTATCTAGCCCAGAGCTGGGCTCGACACCCCTGCATTCGCGGATCAAGATAGGGAGTTTAGGGTTAAGAGTCTTGAGATCCTTGTAGTTCTTCTCCACGAACGACCTGACAGATGCAAACCGTCAATTCACAGAAGATGAACAGGCGGAGAAATCAGGCAAATAGAATTGGGGAAAAAACCTAGTGGAGGAGCTTGAAGGAGAAGACTGGCAGAGAATGATCCTTAGCTCCTTGAGATTGCGAGAAATCTGCCCTCTCCACGCCATTGCCAACAATCAGTTTGTTTCTTCCTTCACCAATCGGGTACAAATCTCTCACAGCTCTTCGATGGTGTTTCCCTCTCTCTTTCCAAGAATCAATCTCCATCCTTCCTTCGTCGTCGTGATAGAAAATGGGCTTTCCTCGGCCCAAGACTGAATCAAAGATGTTTGGGCCTTGCTACGAGCCCGGTTTAGCCGTCATTATATTTTTCTATTAGGGAAAATGGTATTTTGGCCCCTATAGTTTGCCAATTTAACTGATAGCCTCCTATACTATAAACCTACCTTTTACTTTGACTACATTACAGTTTGGATCCTTCTGTTCCAATTTTATATTTGTGACGTTAATTGATGTGCATTTAGTACACCATGTTAGCTTCAGTTGTCATGTATTAGCTTACTAAGTATTTTCTTTATTGATAATATAAATATAGGGTAAAAACATTGACAATTACCTAAGTTTTGGGTTGTAACACCGTGGTCACCTAACTTCGTTTTGTAACAGAACACTCACTATGTTAGGGTCAAGCATTTTTTAGATATTGGTTTAATTTTTGAGTTAGCTCAATTTATTTTGAGGTTCAATCGAGTTAATCAAGGAGATTAAAAAATATTATGTTTAAGATGTTGCATGCTTAGTTGTCAGTTTGGCCATTTCATCAAACGTGACCGAAATAATTGCCCTGTTACCTTGTTTATACATAGATGAGTGCTCTGTTATAAAATGAAGTTAGGTGACCACGGTGTTACAACCCCAAGCTTAGATGATCGTTAATGTTTTTTACCCTATAAATATATATAATTAGATAGGATGAAATCGTCGATTAAAACATTTAGTTCGAAAACCGTTCGTATTTCCTCTTCGCGACACTTCTCAAATTAACCTCCCTGACCAACCCTTCATCTAATATCTCTCTGTCATTGTGAGGATGTGTCCGAATTTAATGTTAAGATGACGATAGTCGGAACACAAGTACCCAAATAGCAAAGTGACCGAAGTAAAAAGAGTAAAATAAATAATTTATAGTATAGTGGGCTATTTGTTAAATTAGCAAAGTAGAGGGGCTAAAATGCTAAACCTGAAACTGAACACGTGTCTAAGCCTGAAAGCGAACCGTGTCATCGATGCGACAATGGAAGCAGCTAGCTGTCCACATCCCACGTATCCCAAGTCGCCGCCTTATGCACATATAGAAGCGGCGGCCGACGAACCTGTATCCTCCATCGAGCAAACTAAAGAACCAGATAGCTAGATAGCGAGCGAACATGTCGGCGGCGCAGGTGGATCCACACGACAAGATGAGGTCAAGGGACGTGAGCAAAGTAGCACGAGGTGAGCAAGCTCCAAGGCCTCCTCACGAGCCTGGCCAGATTAGTCAACGCCCTTCCAAACCTAATCCTGACCCTCGCCACCATCATGATGATCATGACCAACTTATCCAGAAGGTACCAGATCAGAGTACTCGTAACTCGTAAGAGTATATAACACTGTAAGATTCATTCAGAACCTTCTTTCATCGATTCGAGTTATTGGGATGTAACGGATCTTGACGTGGTATTAGAGTCTTTGATGACTGACGAATGATTTTGATATCGAATCCTGATGACTCCTAATAAAATGATTTACCTTGCATAAGGTTTGGTCAGAGTACTAGTTCGTAACTCTAGCGTATTTAATGTTACGACTGATCTTGTTATAATTATGTTGTGTGGTGCATGGTGCAGTTTGTAGAGCCGGGAACAGCGCCGGCAGACATTCGGTTCCCGGCCAACAACCAAACTCGTCACTGCTATGCCCGTTACATCGAGTACCACAGGTATGTTGGGGGTAACGAGGATTGGTATATGGGGAGTCGAATTGTAAATTAAAAAAAAGGTGTCACCGGCAAAAAAAATTCTTCAAATTAGATAATAGTATAAAAAATTTCATGAATCTAATATTGTCTAAAAATACACAAGAATTTTTTTTAGGATTGGTATATAGGGAGTCGAATTGTAAATTAAAAAAAAGGTGTCACCGGCAAAAAAAAATTCTTCAAATTAGATAATAGTATAAAAATTTCATGAATCTAATATTGTCTAAAAATACACAAGATTTTTTTTATTATAGGTTTCTTAAGTAGTAAAAAGAAAATTATATGTGTGACTAGTAATTTTTTCCATTAAAATTGGATAATATATAATCAATTATTGTAATTATTACGTATGATTTTGAGTAATTATTTCGTAAAATTTGAGGAAACATTTCACCGAAACAACATAGCCAATACAATATAACTTGGTACAAAGGCACACCGTATTTGCCTCTAAAAGATTTTTTTTTTTTTTGCCTCCCTAGAGTTTTAGAGGCAGATAGTTTAAATGTCAATAAAACTCCGCGGTAGCTAAAGGTTTTTAGAGGTAAATACAGTGGTAATAGTCTTCTCACTAAATTGAAGAATTAGTAGAGGTAAATACAGTGGTAATAGTCTTCTCACTAAATTGAAGAATTAGTGGCAAATATAATTATTAGTAATGACATCGTTAAACAACTATTTATCTGTCATCTTAGCCACCTTTTAGAGACACATATTTTTGTTAGATAAGTATTTTTGGAGACACCTGGTCGAAAATACGAAATTTTACATATTATTTGAGACTAGATACCGGGAAAGGGAGCAACGACACTAGCTCTCCCTAGTACTTCCCCCTTGTTATAAGCCTTAATTTCACAAGTTAGATTATTAATTAGTTGGTACAAATTTTGGTTAATTAGGTGCCTTAAGGAGAAGGATGAAGAACACAAAGGTGAATGCGAGAAATTTGCCAAGTATTACCGTGCTCTCTGTCCTTCTGAGTGGGTACGTACATACATGAACTACAGTTAATTAAGGTTAGCATTATTAAGTAAAAATTAATTAATTACTATTTATGTGCAGATTGAGAGGTGGAATGAGCAGAGGGAACAGGAAATCTTCCCAGGGCCCATCTGAACCGGTGACGAAGTTAGGATGATAGTAGACTCTGGGCCTGGGCCCAGGGTATACCCTTTGCCAGTGATCTGAACTATATAGCTCACGGGCGGATGAATGTACTACGTAGTAACATATGTAAATATGCATGCCACAAGTTAGTCATGTTCATGTTCAAAGTTTGGCCATGTTGTGTTCGAATTTGTTCGAGGGATGCAGCAATAGAATAGAATCTGTTAGTTTGAAATCCTTATCTGCAGTTTTTGTTACCTTAATTTCCACGGAAACTTTGATCGATATGTTGTTCTTAAGAAATCTGTAAGATATCCCACGGGCAACAGATGTTCATCTGAATTACAGTGATTGAGAAGTGTTTATTGATCAAGAATCTGATTGTACGGACAAAAAGCTGAAGTCTGAACGGACTAAAAACATGAAGATCAGTTTTTATTAGATTGGAGTATCAGCGCGTGGAATCTCACTGTGCTATACATGCGCTGGCTGGCCAGCGCCTAGCTCACTAGGATGCTCTGCGCTGACCCTCCTTAACATTTGTCCTAATTCAGACTTATTTCGAGTTTTTACCACTGACGATACATAATTTCAAATTTTTGTCTCCTAAACTACAAAATTCCAGAAAATTATGTGTGATGAAAACTTGTGGTCACCCGAAAGGGACACCCCCGATACTTATGTCTCCTTGCATCATAAACTAGGCCATCATCTATACCCCTTTTGCATTATATTACTAACTCCACCATGCACTTCTCGTGAGGTCCAATCAATCGTCTAGTTCCTATATCCGCGATAATTTAGGGCGGAACGTGATACAAATCAGAAGACATTCTTGCAATATGCTATAAATTTACATCCCAGTTAAATTCAAGATATAGATAATTTCATTTTTCGCGATAAATAAATCACATAATTTATAATTGACATTTTTTTATATCAAATAATTTTTAGACATGATCGAATCCCATCCGGTCAATATGGTCAACAGAATAACAACATGAAATTGGGTTATTACATAGTTGAACCGGTCCGTACCTTGAACCCATGAGAGTCAACCTTGTCACCGGCCGTATCGCCGGTCAAATTATGCTTTCTCCATAACCAAATACGTACGTAGAAAATTTTAGATTAACTATTTTTATTTAGATTACTCAGAAGTGTGGTTGAATTTTTTCTACTTTTTAATATATAATAATTTAATTCATATGTTGGTAAAAAATTATAAATTTGTTATCAATTGTTGGGGATATGATAAACAAAAACATTATAGTTATGTTTTCTTGTTGTTACGTTAAAAACACTGTCACTTTCTTTGATTAAAGAACAAAATATTGTAATCATTAGGTGTGGCATTATTGGTTGTTCACTTTGTCTCTTAACCATAAGGTTGAGAGTTCGATCCTTGTTCATGATAAAAGAAATAAAAAATTTTGTTTATCAGAATCGATTTTTATCCAAAATACCCTCATTCCTAGAATGAAGGAGGAGCTTTAAAATTCTCAAAATGCTGTGTCAACTGGAAAAAAAAAAAAAGAATCTGTTTTAATGTATTAGTAGATACAATCTGCAAAAGATAAACATAAATGTAGTGATGATCTAGTGGCTTGTAATTGTCCTGAACTCTTTACATATGTAACTGTACTTATTATTTTGTAATATTTTATAATTGTCCTACCTCCCACTTCTATAATTTTTCACTTTAACACTTGGAAGCTAATGATACATTCTACCCATTTGTTTATTTTGTCGAATTTTCCTATCGATTGAATCATACTAATTTGTCCAATGTTTCGTTTAGCTGAGCTGACTGGTCCAATAATTGGTTTAATTATAACTTGGAGTACTAAATGGGTTGAGTCTACTTCGTGAACGCTTTCCAGCAAGTTCCTTGAACGGTACATTGACCGCGTGTAAACCAAAGATTATAAGTAAGTGTTTAAGTATAGGGGTAAGCATATATAGAGAGGGCGTTATGAGAGATAAAGAAGTATCTAGGGTGTCTGTAGGCGCATGGGTGTAGCTAGATACGATTATTATGTCTTGTCTGTTGGGCTCCAAGCATTATTTATAGCACATCAAGATTCGAAACGATTTACCTCATGATGTCGTAAATTGGTAAAGACCCGACTAATGAGTTGTAACACATATCCAAGCTCCTCTTCCCCTACCAAACATTAGAGTAGAGTGGCAACCTTTGATTATTCTCTAAGTGTCATAATAGTGATTAGTTTGTCAAAAGAAGATTTAGAGTATGTCAAACATTACCCACAACAAAACCATCCTTTAACAAAAGTCAACAAAAACGTTAACTTGGTCGGTGGTGGATGAAAGAAACTACCTTAATAATAGGGAATATATCATTTTACCCCTCTACTTTGTCAACTTAACAAATAGCCCCCTATACTATAAATTACTCTTTCTTATTACTCTCTCCTACTTCACCCACTTTGCCTTTTGAGTCATTCAGATTGTCTTCTTAACATTAAATCTAGACACATCCGCACACCGACAGAGAGAGATATCATAAGTAGGAAACGAAGAGTTGGCCAGCAGTGGTGAAGCCAGGATCTTAGTAGACCCTGAGCCCGATACATAAAATACATAGGGCGCCAGATATATTTCTGTATGGAAAAATACATATATTTTAGCTATTCGGGTTCAGGGAACCCTAGGCCAAGGCCAGGGTTAGACTCCCCCTGGCTTCGCCATTGTTGATCAGGGAGGTGTAGCGAAGAGTTTGGTGAAATACGATGGATTTTACAACCACACATTTTACTCGTCTACTTCATCTTATCTAATTACATATACTTATATTCTCAATTAAAAACGATTAATAAGGTACTTCATAGCTCTTGGAGCTAATGTAGTGCACAGAATGTGCACTAATGAGACAAAAATTGGAATGAAAGGACCCAAACGACAAAGTTGTCAAAGTAAGAGGAGGTAAAAAAGAGCGTTTTATAGTATAAGGGGTTATCTGTTAAGTTTGCAAAGTAGAGAGGACTAAAGTGAACAACGTTAATAATAAAAGTATAAAACAGTGTGAACATTTCAATATTCAAACACAGCATCATCCTCCTGATTCTACAGCAAATCAAAGATCTTAATCCTTTAATTAAAACCTTAATTAAACCTTAATCCCGACCCAACACCGGCTTAATGTCTCCCCTTCCGCGTCTATACCGTATTTAAATCAAACTTAATTAACATAATAATAATAATAATAATAATAAAATAATCAGACCTTTCAGTTTGAACGCTTCCTAATCTTTTGCTGCCTTCTCTTGAATGTTGAATCCATCTCCATTTCCATGGTCTTCCTTCTTCTTCTTCTCCGTTGAACGCCGTGTCACTGAATTTTCCACCTTCCCGCGTCCCCTAATTCTTCCTCCTTACATAAGATAACCCTTTCTTCATCTTCAATCATCAATCCGCCATTACAGCACACCACAAGCTCACAATCAAACAAACAAACAGAAAGCGCAACTTCGGATAATTACATCAATGGCGTTCTGGAGAAGGAAAAGGATGACTGCAAATCTGGATAGTACCAAGAAGAAGAACCAGATGCATCACTCACAGTCACAGATTAGTAATCAAGATCATCAGGAGGAAGAGGAAGAGGTTGTAGTGCCGACGCATTTCCTCTGTCCGATATCTCTGGATCTGATGACGGATCCGGTCACATTGTCCTCCGGCATCTCCTACGACCGTGACAGCATCGAGACATGGCTTAAGGGCGGCAACTTCACCTGCCCTGTTACGAATCAGAATCTCTTGAGCTTCGATTTGGTCCCGAATCACTCCCTCCGCCGGATGATTCAGGATTGGTGCGTGCAGAACTTCCGATTCGGCGTAGAGAGGATCCCGACTCCGCGTGTCCCTGTGTCTTCGTCGCAAATCGAAGCTGTGCTCGTCCGATTGGAGAGCTCCGCCGCAAGATTGAACGCGTCGGAGATGCTTGACGCTCTGAGGAAGATTAACGGATGGGGGAACGAGAGCGAGAGGAACCGTGTGTGTATCGTTTCTGCTGGAGCTGTGTCCGCACTCGCCGCTGCGTTCGACGGATTCGCCGCCGGCGAATCCGTCGAATCCGTCGTCGTGCTGGAGGAGCTTCTCGCTTCGATGAGCTGGATGTTTCCTATTGCTGACGCGGAAGCTCTGCGGCGATTGGGATCGTCGGACTCGGTTAAGGCGCTCGTCAACTTCCTGAAGCCGAACAGCAACCGGAGACTCGCCGGAGATGTATCGGCGAAGCGCAACGCTCTGTACGCTCTCAAGGAGCTGCTCCTTTCTCCTTCTTCTTGCTCAAATCGGGAAACGATGATGGAAATCGAAGGATTGGACGAAATCCTTTTCCAATTCCTAAAATCCCCAATTTCCCCCACCATCACTAAATCAACCCTAACCCTAATTTTCAACCTCCTCCAGATCTCAACCACAAAAACCGAGCAATTCAAATCCTCCCTAATATCCTCCGGCACAGTCGACCTACTCCTGGCGATCACAATCGACTACTCCACATCATCGAAGAGCATCAGCGAGAAGGCATTAGGTGTTCTGGACAAGCTCTGCGACTCCGCCGAAGGCAGAGTCGCCGCATCCCGCAACTCCCTAACGGTACCGCTCCTGGTCAAGAAGATACTAAGGATATCAGCGGCGGCGACAGGGTTCTCAGTGTCGGTGATCTGGAAACTGGGAAGATGCGAGCAGAAGGCGCTGGTTGAAGGGCTTCAGGTGGGGGCGTTTCAGAAGCTGGTGCTGGTTCTTCAGCTTGGGTGTGGGGATGAGACGAAGGAGAAGGCTACGACGGTTCTGAAGCTGATGAATCCTTACAGGGATGAGTTCGAGTGCACTGAGTCTGTTGATTTCAAGAACCTGAAGCGATCTTTCTGAGATTAGGATACAAGATTTTAGTTTTTGATTTGATGAATACGGTATATCATAGGAATGATTCTTTACAGTATTGAGCAGCTTACAATTCTTTGATGTAAAAAAAAAAACACAGATTGATCTATACTAGAAATTAGTTGTTGCAGAAAGCTTTGAATTGCTCAAGATGAACAGGCAGATGGATCATAACGTCTTTTGCGCTTTTTTGGTCATTTTTGGCGGCAAGGGAGGTTTAACGAGACTTTGCCACTGGGTCACTTTTATTCCTTTCAAAGAGCATCTGTTTATGAAATTATGATCCTAGAGAGTTGCATGATCATTAATCAGTTGTACCTAACTGCACCATTTGTCAGCTAATCGGCGAGAGTGGATCTGCCCGATTAGATTAGTGGGTCAATAAGTGGTTCAACCTGGAGGTTAAGCAGTAGACGTCCTTGATGCGTCTTTGCTTCGGAAGAGTGTTAATATGAGTTGATGATGAGGTTCCAAACTCATCATTGCGAATCTTGGGACGTCCCCGTGTTTCCTTGCAGAGCGTAAGGCAAGGACGTTAGTGTGAGTAAAATGGTGAGGGGGGTGTAAAGGAGAGTGTGGAGCGGATAACATACAAGGTGGAGGTCTGGAGGCCTTAGCGTGTAGCGTATGAGCTTATATTATCAGGCGTGTGGTCCAGTTATGTGCCGTGTCCTCCATTGGATGGGTAACGCCTATTTATATAAGCCTCGAGGCATGGGTCGTTCATTCCACGTGTCATCATCCCGGCGAGTTTGATGGTGTGGTGGAATGTAGGCCCTCAGATGGGCCTCTTTATTTCAGAGGAATGGTCCGCTATCTGAGATGACTAGTGGCGGAGTTGGTTGAATAGTGTGACAAGGCAAGGCGCCCTGTCGTCGATGGGATGTTCGTCTACTGTTTGACCATACCTGCTCTAGTCAGAGGGGATAGGCTCTAGGGTGGCGTACATCCCACTTTGGACGGTGGACGCCAGAGGCTTCTGGGCCTGGGACCCATCAATTGCCCTCTAGCACAGCTCAAGTTGTCGGCCACCAGTTGAGGCGTGCTACTAGTTTGTAGCGCCACCCCTTGGTCAGAAGATGACTCGGCATCGAACACGAAAGAAGCAGTCAGGTCTCGAGCAGAGTTTTACTGTAAAACCTGGGTTTACTGGGTAATACCTTAGACATGGTTATTGTTTCAAAGCCATAGTAAAAGTGTGAACTACAGGCAATCCAGTACAATAAGAGGAAAAATGTGTCCATTACGACCGTATAAGAGAACTGCTTCTCAGATAATTACTGATAGAAAGAGATGGCAATACATGGTGGGAGATCAAGCATTCATTCAAAAAACTACTCCTCCTTGTACCTCTTCTCGACTTCCTCCAACTTCTGGATCTGCTTGTGGTACTGTGCTATACGGTACATACACCTGCAAGAGATAAAACCCGGGTTTGATCAGAGATGATGAAACTTGAACAAGAGTTTTGAGATGATAGAATGGCTGCATTACCAGTACAAAATACAAGCTGCAGCACAAAGGACCACGTTCCTCTGCGATTTGTACATCTGCACACCACAACGAAAAACGATGGCTTAACATCAATCATCATCGTAATTACTAAATTAACGAATTAGCACCATCCCATTCTCTTGATAAACCTTTCAATCTAACCCGTGTAGTACGGATTACCAAACACACCAGTCGTCACAGCATCAGCTTCCATTCATTACCAACACTGATCAAGACACCAAAATCTTTACCTAAATCATCATCTACGCTACCCGTTATCCATAGCCAACCAGGCAATTAATCTTCCTCACATCACTGATAACACCCCTCCCTTTAACTTTGCCTCTACTACTTTGCGAGGAGAAAGATGACGGGGTGGCTATTGGTAAAGGACAAAATGTAAGAGAAAGGGTAATTTGGAAGTGGGAATAGATTTTTAGCATTGATATTGAGAAAGCTACCCTGACTCAACAGACCAACTCAAGAGCAATTCTTATGTTAATTGGAACTAGAGGCCTAGATAATAAGTTCTGAAGAACTGCAGGATGCAGATACTATTCATCCTCAATAGAGCTATGCCAATGATAACAGCAGTAGTCCTGATTTTGACCAGTAACCGGTAACCACAACTTCAGACTCTCCACTAACAGATAGATTCATTTAAATAATGCAGAAATGGTTGAAGAGACAATGAATGTCCTATGCAACATTTGTAAGAACACTTCACCAAGCCAATTATCAAGTCTAAGCTACTACTTTCAGCTATTTATTATGTCTTATAACTTGTCATATCATAGAAATAAATGCAAATCAAAACAGCATCACCAGCAAGCTTCACAATGATTCGGCCAAACTACCATGCAGACAAATTCAGTAAATTGGAGTAAGTTATTTTGCAAGGAGTTCTTGGTTCATAAAAAGCAGACTCATTTACTTGTTACTTGGTTTTGTTCAGAGATCAGAAAAAAGAGAGACGCTTAGCCAGTTACCCTTGCTAATCTACTAAAATCGAGTTACTCCTGCAGTCTCTTCAGCAGATATATGATGACACTACACCAGAGAGCATAAAATCCAGTCTGTAGAACACATAATCACAGCATGATTGCAGCAAGGTTCAAAACTATGACTTCAAACTCACTTACAATCCACTTCAATAAATTCAATTCACTGTATACATCTGATCATCCTGGGACAAGGGATTAATACCTCAAATATCTATGACCTAAGTTCAGCAGGTAAGAAGATTTTCAACCACAGAAGATCTCATACTACCATTCGGATAATGATATAAAAAATTTCCCATTTCCAGACTATAAAGTTGTATAGAACATTCGAATTACTACATAATTCTTCATTCCTAGCTGGATTCCTCAATTTAACAACCGCTTCCATGATGCCGACATCAAATTATCAAAGCACAAATTCACGAATCAAACAAAATTAGAAAGAGAAAGCACATACAGATTTCTCGTAACGATCCCTCTCAGCGGAGGTGCAGATCTCGGATGTGCACTGCAAACGATGCTCATTCTTCCAATAGATATCTGCAAAAAAACGATAACCCCCAAACAGTTCATATGAGAATCATTTGGTGAATAATAAACTGCAAAATCGAGAATCGAGGATCTGATAACGACGAAATCAAAGAAATGAAACGGAACAGCGGCCTCACCGAGGAGCTGGAATCCGGCAAACGGCACGATAAACAGCGCCGGCTGAAGTATGAAAGAGATCAGAGTGACCAGCTGATTCTTGATGAGCTTCGGTGCGGGAGCTGTCAACAGCGCGACGAGGACCACCTCTGCCGCAACCACGTAAGCCAAAATCATCCACTTGCAACGCCATTGTTGTTGCTGCTGTATTTCTTCACCGAGAAATTGGCTTGCCTCGCTTTCGATTCCGAGTGTGTTTTCTGATGATCAATCAATGCGAACTTCCTTCCTTTCTTGACTGTGGCTGATAATCTAGAAGCGGTCGAACTTTGGTTTGGATCCGTTTCTTAATCAGCAAGGCGTGTGTTGTTGTTTTGCTTTTGGATCTCTTGCTTCTATGGCTTTTTTTTTTCTTTTAATTTTTTCAATGGGCTCACTGGGCTGTTGTTTGTACGTATTGGGCTTATAATTGGGTTATGATTTATGATAATTGGGCCTAGTAACGTTGACCACTTTGAGCACACTCGAAATTCTTTAGGCCCGAAACGAATAGGCCGTTTGGTTGATGAAATTGAGTGCGAGAATTGGAACCAGACCTACTAGGAATTGACCCAAGTAATTGTACTACAGTTCTCAGTGGGTCGGGAATTGAAGTCAAATTCACAGACCCAATTTCATCAACTAAACGGCTCCCTGTTGGGTCCGAAATTGGGCTCTAATACCTGGCTCACTAGGAATTGGCCCAAATAATTACACTACAATTCTCAGTAGGCTGTTTTGACCCCTCTACTTTGCCAAATTAACAGATAGCTCGTATACTATAAATTATTCTTTTTACCTCCTCCTACTTTGACCATTTTGCCAATTGGGTCCTTCCGTTCCAACTTTTATCTTCGTAACCTTAAACCTGGACACATTCACACCCGACGGAGATAGATACCGGAGGCAGGAAACGAAGAGTTGTACAGGGAAGTATCATGAAGAGTATGGTGAAATACGAAGGGATTTAAAATCACACGCTTTATTCGTCAATTTCATCCTATCTAGTTTTATATACTTATATCCATACTTGGAAAATGCTTAGTAAGCTAATACATGACTATTGGAGCTAACACGGTATACCGTATGCACATGAAATTAACGTTACAAAGACGAAAGTTGGAACGGAAGGATCCAAACGAAAAAGTGATCGAAGTAGGAAGGATGAAAATTATGGAGGGTCCCACCTTTATGTTTTGGATTTAGCCAAAGATTCATTTAACCCAAAAGAAAACAACAAGAATAGAGTGACGAACGAATTGATGTCATCAAAACAATAACAAGTGTCGCCCCTTATGAGATTCTCTTTTAAAAATTCTTAAGTTTACAAATTTTTGCATTATCAACCCCAATTTAATGGAAATTGCAATCTGGTTTGTCCATGTTGGAGAACGGGTCGTCAACAACTTTCGAGATTTCGGTTGGAGCTAGTAGATGAGTAATGTTGATTGAGAGATCGGTGTATGAAGAGAAAAGCTGTTGGGTTAACAAAAGGAATTTGGTGCACTTATCGCATTTCTAGATCTATCCTTTTTCTCTAGCATCTTTATTTCATATATTATTCTCAACAGTGCTCATGTAAAGTTAGTGATCCGCTCAAGAGGACCGGATAGACTAATAAGCGGTTCAATATGGAGAACCGGATGAGTAGACAAAGGGGTCTTATTCGCCTAGCATATACCCCCCGGGAGAGTGCATGTCTCTCAGCGGGTACCTCACAAAGCGTGAATAGAAGACGTAGTAAGGGTCGACATTGAGTAGGAGGGGTGAGGAGGAGTGTGAAGTAAAAGCAACTGGGAAACAAATAAGTACCATGGGAAGGATGTGTCTCTCCCTGTGGCGTGACGGGCAGATAGCACAAATGTTCAATGTCGTCAACGATATAGAGTCACCTCCCTTTCATTGTATTCTCGGGATTCGTGTGTCATGTACCATGTCTCCAATTATGAATGGTGACTCATTGACTAGAAGTCAATAAAATGGACAACCTTTGAGTTGAAACTACTAGTCAAACACTAAGATCCCAGATTCATCCATTTTCCCTCACAAGCACAAAAGATCACCAAAACTCAATTTTAGTTTCATCAGAACACCAATGACCAAAAGAATAATCAACAAACAAAATCATGACCAAAGATGTAATAGAGCACGAGGCGGCTGCTTATATATAGTTATAAATGCACATGTAACGTAGATAAGCACTAATGCAAGTGGACTTATTATGAGTAACGGGCCCCACTCAATCAGAAAATGACATACAAGCTGAGCGTTAGCACCAAGAAAAAAAGGAAAATAGCACTTTGCCCCCTATACTTTGTCAACTTACCAAATAGCTCCTCCATACTATAAATTATTGTTCTGTTTATCCCCTCCTACTTCGACCACTTTGCTTTTTGTGTCCTTCCATTCTAACTATCGTCTTCTTAATATTAAATCTGGACACATCCGCACACCGACAGAGAGAGATATCGGAGGTAGGAGATGAAGAGTTGGTCTGGGAGGTAAATTGGGGAGGTATTGTGAAGAGTATGGTGAAATATGAAGGGTTTTAAAATCACACGTTTTATTCGTCGATTTCATCTTATCTAGTTATATATACTTGTATTTTTTATTAAAAAAAGCTTAGTAAGCTAATACATGGATATTGAAGCTAACGTGGTGTACTGAATGCATGCTAATTAACTTTATGAAGATGAAATTTGAAACGCAAGAACCTAAATGGAAAAATGGTTAAAGTATGAGGGGGTAAAAAGAGCAATTTATAGTAAGGGGTTTAGTTGTTAAACTATCAAAGTAGAAGGGGCAAAATGTTATTTTCCCAAAAAGAAATAACAGTTGAGTTTTCATTAGTTCCTACCCTCCAAGAAATATTAAAATGGGACCCACCTCCGCCTTCCTTCGCCCTTCCTCTAACTTTTTTCTTCTCACGTGCTTTACTAACTGCTGGCTTATTAAACATTTGATCCTCATATTTTTAAACACACGACAAATAGGTCATTTCAAATTTTATTCTAATAAACTTGTTACCATAGTGTTCGGCTAGTACGGATAAAATGGTAGAAGTATGTGTGGGACTCAACGAGATCCTCGTTATAAATTTTGTTGTTGCTCGTTTGCTGACATTAGTGGCGCACCCTGAGTCCAGGCCTAGGTTCTCCTAGACTCAAATAATTAAAATATGCATATTTTCTTAATAAGTTGTGTGTAATTATATTTTAAACTCAATTTTTTTTGCCCGCTCTCCACATGCATCTTCTCCATGGCCTAGATGAATTGTCCCTTCTCCCTCCTCTCTACCCCCAGCTCTCCCCGGCCCGCTCGCTCTCAACAGGCCCTCCTTGTCCATCCCGGCGCCCGCCCAACCGCTTCCGATTAAAGATCAACGTTGATGGAGCATCCACCTATCATGTGGGTGGCGCAGCTGGTCTAGTCGTCCAAGATCATTTCTTGGAGGTTCTCTTGGCGACAGGTATCACTTATCATGGTATTACTGATTCTCTTATTTTAGAACTCCTTACTTTCAGAGATGCCTGCGCCCTGTGCTCGGCAAGAGGCTGGAGTGTTGTTGTCATTGAGGGGGATGCTACCCTGGTGACAACAATGGTGTCAAATCAAGATGTTTCCTCGCTTTGTGGTGGAATGATTGTAGCGAATATCCTCTACTTCCTCCAAGCCTCCCTTCCATTCGGTTGATAACTGTATTTATAATGTCTCACTCTTTCAAGTATAAACTATAATTAGTTCATTCACTTGATCTAGTAAGCTAAAATAACATATAATCGGAATCTCTTGTAATTACTACAGATACCTTGACAATCTCTTGTAAATAAGTGACGAATAGTTAACTATTCGAAACTTCAGTAATCATTCCGTAATTAACAAACACAAAGATCCCTGACCCACTTGTCTTGCTCTAAACTTTTTGTCATCTTATCCGCCAAATTTAAATAAGAACAATCCGACCCGCTTCCTCTTCCAGAACAATCTCCTCCTCCTCCTCCCCAGATTCTCTGCAAATCCAATGGCCGTCGTCCGCGAGCGCCGCCAGCTCAATCTCCGCCTCCCGGAACTCACTGAACGCCGTCCCCGCTTCCCCTTACCTCTCCACCCATCCTCCGCCGCCGCCACATCCTGCTCCTCCTCCCTAATCTACTCCGACCTAGAAAAGCTCTGCGTCCTCGGCCACGGCAACGGCGGCACGGTCTACAAAGTCCGAAACCGCCGCACCTCCCAGATTTACGCCCTCAAGCTCGTCCGCGGCAACAGCGACCCCTTAATCCGCCGCCAGATCCTCCGCGAGATGGAGATCCTCCGCCGCACCGATTCCCCCCACGTCGTCAAGTCTCACGGCATCCACGAGACCCCCTCCGGCGACATCAAGATCCTTATGGAGTACATGGACCTCGGCACGCTCGAATCGCTTCTGAAAACTGAGGGTCGAGATTTCTTCACGGAGGAGAGGCTCGCCGGAATCGGACGCCAGGTGCTCGCCGGACTGAACTACCTCCACTCCCACAAGATCATCCACAGGGACATCAAGCCGTCGAATCTGCTGGTCAACTCCGCGATGGAAGTCAAAATCGGCGATTTCGGTGTGAGCAAGATCATGTGCAGGACGCTCGACGCCTGTAATTCGTACGTCGGGACCTGCGCTTACATGAGCCCTGAGAGGTTCGATCCTGATTCGTACGGTGGGAATTACAACGGATACGCTGCCGATATATGGAGCTTGGGATTGACGCTTCTGGAGCTTTATGTGGGCCATTTCCCGTTCTTGCCACCGGGACAGAGGCCGAATTGGTCGAGTTTGATGTGCGCGATTTGTTTCGGGGAAGCGCCGCCGTTGCCGGAGGATGCGTCGGCGGAGTTCAAGGATTTCATCAAGTGTTGTTTGCAGAAGGATTCGAGTCAGAGGTTGACGGTGACGGAGTTGCTTGCTCACCCGTTCGTCTCGAAAACAGAGTGTTAGAAATTAGTATATCCTAAAAGAGAGAATTCCTCTTATAGATTCGTGGATTCTCCTGAGGACTTTTGATGAAATTAGATTTGTTCTTTCTTTTTTCTGTACATTCTTAATCAATGAATCTCTGGATGAATCAAATTCATTCCCTTTGTTTACAAATATTCGATCCTCGGAACATCTGAAGAACAGAGTGCTCTGCAGTCTGAACTACATCTAAAAACAGTGGTATCGATCGAGGAGGATCGCGTCACAGCTTGGCTCATCCGCTCCTGGAAACACTCCGTCGTTTCCCAGCCTTGAAAGGGGGCCGAATCCCTTTCCGGTTTCCTTGTTCTCTTCCTGTTCTTGCAGTCTGTTTCAGTGTTAGCTGTTAGGGGGTTTTTTGGCTGTGTCTAGGCTCTCTTGTAACCGTCTGTGTGTTCCTCTTCATAGTGCATTCTTCTGGGTTGAGTCTCCCGTCCTGGGGCTCCGCAGATTAGGGCTTTGCCTGAACTGCGTTAACAGATCGTGTGTTTTTCATTTCAGCATTTTCTTTGCTTTGCTGCTTCGTGGTTAGTGTAAGAGTAGATCGTAATTCCGTTCACAAACAGAGCAATGAACCGATAAAATTCAGATCGACGCCGGCGGCTTTGAAACAGGTGGGTGATTCGGATCGTCGGCGGAGTAATGAATGTTGACGGATTAGAGTAGAGATTGGGTCGGGTCGATGTCGAACGGGTTGGCACTTGGCCACTTGATGATTGGATAGACTATCTCTTTCTGGGAGTAAAAAATGAATCTTTAGTAAATTTTCAGTTTCAAGGAAGATTCGCCGGAAAATTTGCACTAATAGCTTACATGGAGGTGGTGAGGTGGCGGTCGGGCAGTCCGACGGCCGCAAACTACTGGTGGTCTTCACGCCGCCAACTCCGAACTCCTTAATTTCCGGTTGTCTCGATTAAGTGGTTCGGTTAAATTTAGATTACTATGAACCTTAAAATGTCATTTTTATCATAAATTATCAAATAAATTAGTTCGAGTGACTAAGTTGATACAATCTATGAACTTAACTATTTAAGTTACTGAATTGACCCAGTTTAAACTTAAGTGACTACAATGACATAAGGCTTATTCATAAGTGACTACTAATGTATTTGACCCATTAAACTATTAACAAAAAGTGTTTTTTTTTTTTTGAAACTTTGTAATCTACTTGTAAAGTAATTACATTTCTATGAAGGAGGTCACGAGCAGGGGCGGATCTGGGGGTGGGGTTCCTCGGGTCGCGGCCCACCCCACTAACGGGTCTAAAGCTACAAAACTATGTATATTTTTGTATGTGTAAGTAGATTGGCCCAGTGATTTTTTAGATTGAGCCCAATACATATGAAATGGCCCAATGTTTTTATTCATCCTGGATCCGCCCCTGGTCACGAGTTTAAATCGACATCCAAACATTAAAAAAACAAAATAAAAAATTTGGTAGGTATAGTTGGTAAGTTATGATGGTTTATCAAGAGGATTTAAAATCAAACCAAACAAAGTAGGTTTTATAAATTAAATTAAAGGTTTGGATAGATTATTTATTTATTTTAAAGGGAAATTTAACAAAACGACGTTTTAGAGGTTGGTTCTTGGAACTCAATGATTCTTCTTGATAAGCAAGTTGATCATTCAATTTTTTATTATAAACAATTAATTACGCACATGCATAAACAAACACACAAGTTACACGACGTACTAATGGATAAGTTTTTTTATAAGTAACATTTATAAACTGAAAAATGATATGGCAAAGATAGTATCTATCTAGTATCCGTTGTACATGGTCGAGAGGCGGCCGCTCATCCAGTGGCGGAGCTAGAAAATGTTCAAGGGGGTTCGAAGTTCGTAGCATTTGAATAGTCAACTAAATAATTGAAAAGACAACTAAATAATTGAAAAGTCAACTCAAAATTAAACTAACATAATACTTAAGATTCTTACTATAAACGAGCAATAATCATGACACACTGTTTACAACGAACCACGACCAGATTTCATATTCTGAAAACATTGTAAAACGCATTCCTTGTCTAAACTAGCACACAAATCTTGTTCAATATATGTCACTAAGGCGTCATTCAACCACTCATCATTCATTTGGTTTCAAAGATCATTCTTGACATATTTCATGGATGAAAGTGCTATTTTCACACTTGTTGTTGCAACAAATAAGCAGGATCGGTTTGTAGAGAAATTCCACCGAACCTTCCAATTCTCAGCTAATTGTGGTTCATTCTTATCAATTTCCACCATAGCTAAACTTGGTTCATCTTTGTCAGTTTCCACAACAGATGTGCGTGGTTTTCACCATCACATAGTAGAATCTCTTCATGTAATTGATAGTAAACACCACAATAATTTATCCTCAAAAGTCTAAATATCAAACCCTAAAATCAATTCCTAAACCTAAATACTTTACATATCTTAATAGTTATATGAAAATATAATCCCTACAACGAGAATTAGGGGCCGTCAGAGAAAAAGATCATCGATCAAAAGTATCACGTCGATGCCAGGTGGGCCGATCTAAAGTAATTTGGGCAAGAAGCACTTATTAAGGATTTACCTTTTTTTCTATAATCTGCAGACTCATAGGGAAGAAGTAGGAATCATGTTTTTTTTTTTTATTTAATTCTGATGCATTTTAATTTCTAATTTATAAGTTATATACATCTACGCTGTAAACTCATCTTGTATAAATATAAGTTATAAGTTAAATATAGCTGAACCCCATAGGCAAAACGTTTATACATACGTGTGATGGTAATATCATCTTCCTAGGTTGGAGCTGCAGTCAAAGCATATATATAATCATGAACTTTTCTTAAATATCCAAAAGGTTCACTGAACCCCCTTTCAACACCTTTCCTCCGCCACTGCGCTCATCATATTCAAACATTTTTTCACAAATTATGGGTTAGATTTGTCATAAATTCTAGGCTGGATTTGGCACAAATTTTATGCTAGATTTGTCACAAATTATGGACCAATTTTGTAAAACGACACCTCTTGTGGACTGAATGACAGTGACACTAACTTCTTCGGCGGGGTCACTTTAGGGCCTTTGGGCCTTTTGGTAGTTTGCTTAATGGGCCTTCCTTTGTTGTGGGCCTGTGATCTATTATAAGTAATACCATTGGTCCATACAAAATTAGGCCCATTTGATGATAACCATTTAGACAAAAAGAGTTATTCTTTTGGTTTTATTTGTTTTTTTTTTTAATCTAATATCCAATCTTTATATTGAGTGTCTAAATTTGAAGATCAATTTTGTGATTATATTTTGTTTTTAGTTACTTTGCTTTCATTTAAGTACTTATATTCCATATATATCGGTAAATTAGATTAGAAAACTAGAGGTCCAACATTGCAAAGTCAACACGAAATTTTTTAGGTAGGAATAGACATACCGTCATTCAGTATTGCTAAGAAAACACGTCATGTTTTTGTAGGAAGGGAGAGGGTACCATCCAGTGTCGAAGCCAGGGGGAGTCTACCCCTGGCCTGGGCCCAGGGTCCCCTGGACCCAAATAGCTAAAATATATGTATTTTTTTCGTACAAAAATATATTCGGCCGATGTATTTTATGTTTCGGGCCCAGAGTCTACTAGGATCCTAGCTTCGCCACTGGTACCATCGATCAATATTGCAAAGTCAACACGAAATGTGTCTGTTGGTAGGAATAGGCTACCATCGATTAGTATTGCTATTTTAACACGACATATGTCTGTGAGTAGAGAAAGGGTACCATCGGTCAGTTGCAGAGTCAACACAACAAGTATCTATAAATAGGAAGAAACTACCGGCGATTAATATTGCTATTTTAACACGACAGATGTCTGTGAGTAGAGAAAGGGTACCATCGGTCAGTTGCAGAGTCAACACAACAAGTATCTATAAATAGGAAGAAACTACCGGCGATTAATATTAAAAAATCAACTCGATATGTGTTTGTGGTTAGGGAGAGGGTAGTATGGAGGGTAAGCCAACATATTAACTTCATTTTTTTTTGTTGAAAAAATATATTATGATCAAAATATTAACTTAGATAATTTAATTAATATAATTATTATGGCATAATAAAATTATTTAATTCATATATGATTGAGTCAATAGAACGGAGTTGGATCTTTCATTTGTACTTTTCTTTCTGACTCGGCATGCTGATAAAATGATTTAACCAAAAAATGATCGATGAGATGAATTTATACGATTTTGAAACATATGAGATTAATCAATTTATGAGACGATTTCGTACAAATCCAAGCGAACGAGACTCGAGGCTAATTAATTACCCACTAATATATTTAACCCAATAAATAAATTTCCGTAACCCTTTCGATTTTTTACACGAACAAAAGAGAGCGAAGCTTTCACCTGATCTCATTTTCTGCAATCGCAAAGACAACACAGAGCTATCGCCACCGTCGACGAACCCTAAACAATGTTCCGGCAAGCAACCCGTCTCCTGTCCCGATCCGTAGCTCAGCAACAGCCCAAGACGGCGGTTGCTTCTCGAGCCTTCTCCTCCGATGTCCCGGCTACGCCGACCGTGGACGCGGCTTTCATCGAATCATGGAAGAAGGTTATCCCCACTATCGATCCACCTAAGACTCCTTCCTCCTTCATGAAGCCTCGCCCTCCGACGCCATCCACCATTCCCACCAAGCTCACTGTTAACTTTGTCCTTCCCTATGCTACCGAGCTCTCCGCGAAAGAGGTTCGATTTCTCTGATTTTGGTTCCCTAGTTTCGAATTCATTTTTGATCTGGGTACGCTTTTTTATTTCGCATTTGGGAGATGTCCTTATTGGATGTGTTCGCGGAATTCGTTTGTGGTATTGTCATTTTTTGCCCAATTAGTGCTATTTCTTCTGTTAGGGTTGGAATGAAACAGCGAATTTGCGATGATATTGTGTCAATTGGGGATGAATCAATTGTGTGTGGAGTTTCTATTGTTTTGTATTATTTGCAGTACTGTGAATTGCTTCTGATTTGCATCCCCCCTTTGTATTCTGTGCAGGTTATTGTTGATTTGATTTCAGTATACTGAACTTGGTTATGTGCTTACACAAACAATTTGTTTGAGCTATTCGTTCCTGATTTCTCCGTTAAATTTCTCTTTTCTCAGTCATGAAGCAATTCATTTGAGCTTTAGGTTCCCCACACTCTGTGTTTCCTCACCTAGATGAATCGATGTCCCAAGACTAGGAATCATGTGATTTTTTTCTATTTACTCGATAAATGATGGTGTTAGTTCAGCCTTGCAGAATCGGATACCATGTTGAATTGTTGATTTAAGAAACAGGAAATGACAATGTCTTCTTATTGTTATCAGATGAAATATAGTTCCTAATGAAAGCTTTATGGTTGTTTCTTTGTTGAAAGGTGAAACTCACTTTACAGTCTCTGAATTTCACTTATGAACATTCTGATATTGAACATGTAACCATAGAAATGATGCTAGATGGTCTGAAAATTGTCATTTAATTAGGCTTTTTCATTAGCAGTTTGCATAGCTTTTTAGTCCATTGTTTGTTATTGGATGGTTAGTAAACAAGTTGTATGGATGGTTGCCACCAATTCGAAAGCTTTTTATATTCTCGCGGTGATATGATCCTTCTCCTTTAGTGTAATCGTGTTTGTGACTATTTTGTCCCTCTCTATCCATCAAGATTGCTCAAACTCCTAGAGTATGTAGTTTTATGTTACTATCTGTTTACATTTTTATTTCCCGTGATGTTTCATCAGGTTGACATGATCATCGTCCCAGCAACAACAGGGCAAATGGGTGTGTTGCCCGGCCATGTTCCCACTATCGCAGAGCTGAAACCTGGAGTCATGTCAGTCCACGAAGGAAGTGATGTCTCAAAGTACTTTGTCAGCAGCGGATTCGCCTTCATCCATGGGAACTCAGTGGCTGATGTGATTGCTGTTGAAGCTGTGCCCATTGATCGGATCGACGCAAACTTGGTCCAGAAAGGAGTAGCAGAGTTCAATCAGAAGCTCAGTTCTGCCTCAACTGATCTCGAAAAGGCCGAAGCTCAGATAGGAGTGGACGTCTACAGCGCTCTTAACTCAGCTCTCACCGGCTAATTGGGTGGTCATGTTCATTGACAATTGCCAGCATCTTTCTTTTTCGTTCCTCCTTTTTTCCCCATTGTGGTATCGAATTTTCGAATGTTCAACGTCTCCTTAATGACGAGAAAACAGCAAAAGCATGTGTGAAATAAAAGGACCACCACCCTTTGAGATACTGCAAAGTTTGGAAATGTTAATCGATAGAGATTTCTATTTGTTCTTCAGTTTCGCATTATCATTTCCCAGATCTCAGATTGTCAACTGCTGGTTGTAATACGTAGTCTTAAAATTCGCCGTATTTCTCCAAGAAACAATAATGTACTAAATTGGTATGATTGCTTCGTGGCCAAACTAGTTGAATCGTCTGGTATGACGAAGTTTTTGAAATACTAACGAAAAATCGATAGAGACTGGAATGGACCTGAAGAGGATGAATAGTACGAGTTTCAATTGCTTGTACTATAACAAATACAGTAATCAGCAGTATATATTACAACAGCACTATAACGTACATCTTTGATAAATAGTGAAACTGTGTTACAACAACAATCTGCAGCTGCTGCTTCTCTTCTTCTTCTTCTGTACAGTGTCATAATCTCGAGTGCTGTCTCCACGGACATCCACCTTCAAACGCATGTTCAAGAACGTCTTCCATTCTCTTTGCTGCAATAACCTGAACCCGACAATGACAATGTTACACAGAGCAAGATGTTGACGGAGTTGGAATAATGGGACACAAATCGGAGATGGTAAACGCGAGGAGTATGGTAGAAAGAAACTGTTGAAAAAGGAGGAGATACCTCTAGGCTTCCAAGGACTGCAGCTGGTACTTCTGCCAAGTCCTTCAAGTTTCTCTCAGGCAGAATCACTCTCTTAATCCCGTAACGGTGAGCTGCCAATATCTGCAGAGTAACAGCCAACTTCAGACCCTAAACATTTCCAAATCTAACTATCCATGAGCTTTGCAGACAATGTCAGCTAGTCAGTCATTCTTATATTTTCGCCTGACGAAAAAAGTAACACGAACAATAGGTAGGTAGCAGAGAAAATAGATATACCTTATCCTTAATTCCTCCAACAGGAAGCACAAGTCCTCTCAAAGTCATTTCTCCAGTCATTGCTGTATCTGCTCTTACTCTCTGCTGACTAAACAAAGAAACCAGAGCGGTTACAAGTGTCACCCCAGCTGAAGGTCCGTCTTTGGGGATGGCCCCTGCAGGGAAATGTATGTGAACATCCTTGCCTTCAAGAAGACTAATTTCGTGGCCTGCTGCCAATTTAAGATCAGATGCCCTTGCTCGCACCTACAGGTATAGAGAAAATGCATTAACAATTGAACGTTGTCAACAGAAAAATGGAAGAGAAAAGGCTTCAGAAACAAAGGATATCATTGGTGATCACAGTTCTGAGGACTAAATCATCAGAACTATATAATATTTTGGCTTTAATACTGGAAATGATGTTTCTGGTTTTGATAACTCTGACACACAGATCCTAGCATCCTCACAGATTGCTATAGTAAAGTAGAGAGATTTTGGACAAAATTTACGTAAGAAATTTGATGGAATGTAGATTACCCAGGTCAACGCTATCTGTGCTGATTCCTTTATAACATCTCCAAGTTGCCCAGTGAGATGCAATTCACCTTTTCCAGCCATTGATGTGGCCTCCACGAATTGGACCTCTCCTCCAAAGGCAGTCCAAACAAGTCCAACTGAAATACCTGGACTCGCAACACGTTCTGCAGCCTCTTTGTCATCAAACCGCGGAGGCTGCATTACATATAAAATCAACAAGTTCATAACATGAAGACTAGAAAAAGCAAAGTCAACTATGAATTGATTTTTCCCCATCTTTTCACTGCAAGCTAGTTCTTATAGGTTGCATACTAGGACTTCAGCTGCTTATATAGAGCAAGAAACTTAAATATAAATGAATTAATGTATAGCTGAATGAAATACAACAAACTAATGAAGTTCAATAAGTAAATAAAGATAATAATTACCCCGAGAACTTTCTCGAGCATAGCCTCATCCATGACCATTGAGTCAAGTCTGTAGCTGTCGGATATCTCTTGATTGTTTTCACCAATTGGAATGACTTCCATTTCCATTTCAGCTCCCTCGGCCAGTTCGTTCTCTAACAGTGGCGAGGCAAGTCGATGAACATCCTTGCTTAATGGGACAGTTTGGCCTTGCTCCGCGAGCCTCACAACTGCTGCACGAGCCAAGGCAGCAAGGTGCCTTTCTAGGTTACGAACACCAGCCTCCCGAGTGTATCTCTGAATTACTAGTTTGACCATGGCCTACGATAGCGGGAAAGAATCATATTTATTAATAGTTAGAAAAAAGATAGAGACTGAAAACATGAAAGCATATTTCATTGAGAAGTGAATGTCAATGAAAATGAAAAAAAATCGAAAGCTATATAAAAGCCGAAGATCAATAACCGTTGAGACATACTGGAATAAGGTAAGACTAAAGACAGCCTCAATAAAATCGCTTAAATACTAGTGTTTGCACTAAGAAATTGATTTCATGAAAAGAAATGGTAGTATGCTGAAGCACATGCAAGTTGTCTTCAGAACAAGAATGCTTCATCAAAGACTGTCAAGTGGATAATTAATATCTATCACTCAGGAATGTTAAATTCTCAAGGTATAGATCCACACTACCAGTAAACATTAAACTTTGAGCAAACACAATCCCTACTAAAAGTACAAATATGAATAACTGTATTGCATGCGTTACTAATTCACTACCTCTGGAACTTGAAGGAAACCGGAACTCAATCCATGTTGATCCAACACCCGAGGTATTAAATGACGCATGGCTATTTTGAGCTTTTCTTCAGGAGTATAACCAGGAAGCTCAATAACTTCCATACGATCTAGCAGTGGAGGTGGAATAGGCTGAGCCCTATTAGCTGTTGCCACGAAAATCACCTTAGAGAGGTCGAAAGGAACGTTCAAATAACTGTACAATTTTGATTAAGGTTCACTTATATATGCAGCCCACAATATCATGCTGAATATGAATCAATGGTTCAACAGAACAATAGAAAGCATCAAATATCAAAATGAATCATTTCTAATAGCGAACATATACATTACTTATAATTTGCTTGTGATTATATTTTACTGAGAATTTGCTTCATAGAGATTCATAGGAGGGGAAAATGTTTGGAAGATAAAAATATTAACCTAACAGAAGTATGGCCCTTTATTCTAACTACCAGTGCAGTAAAACTGAAGGAAGAAAGACAAGGATACTGATCGTTGAATGTTCTGTTCTGTTCAGGGTCCAGGACCTCGAGCAGAGCTGAGGCAGGATCACCACGCACATCAGAGCCAGTCTTGTCAACCTCATCCAGCAGCATGACCGGATTGCAGACACCCACTTTCTAAAATAAAAAATGTAAGTTATTAATCTATTAAGTGAAGTAGACATGCATACACGGTACACCATAAGACAGTCCAATATCAAGTGCATCAGAATTCACATATGCTTGACAGAAGGAAGAGTTACTACCTTTAAGCCATCAATAAGACGCCCTGGCATGCTCCCTATATAAGTTCTCCTATGCCCTCTAATATCAGCCTCATCCTTAACACCACCAAGAGAAATACGGATGAATTTTCTGCCCAAAGCAGCAGCAATAGATGATGCCAACGATGTTTTTCCAACACCTGGTGGGCCAACAAAGCATAATACTGGGCCCCTTGCATCTGGTTTCAGCTGAAATACAATTCAAAATATAAACGAAGATGTCCCAAAATTTTCAACAGACAATAAAAACATTTAAGGTACTAGTTAGTAGGTAATTATCAAACCTTGCGCACAGCTAGATATTCGATTATCCGTTGCTTGACCTTGACAAGACCGTAATGGTCACTATCAAGACGTTCCTTTGCAGCTTTCAAGTCCATTTCTAATTCTTCACTTGCCTTCTGCCATGGAAGCTCAGCAAGAAGCTCCAAATAAACACGTGAGCTGTTGTATCCAGGTTGCTGAGGTTGCATCTTCTTGAGCTGCCTAAAATTGAAGACTAGGTGAAGTATATTTCAATAGAATTCAACAAATAAGGGAATGTTTGAGATGATTGCCACGAGTCATTCCTATCATGCAGTATCCACCTAATAAGACTCATCTTGCGATTGAAAGTGGTGAAACTACAATAATACAGAAATTCTCGAAAAGAAGATCCATTTGAAACAGTGTTGGTGTGTCAACTAAAAGACTGGCTACAGTTGGCTTCATTGTCCATCCATCATGAACTTAGAAAATGGTTAGAGAAAATTTACCTTAATTCCCTCTGAGCGTGTTTCCAGATAGTTGATGGCATTCCTGCACTTTCCATCTTTCTTTCCAGTGCAGCAACATCATCCTCATCATCGTCATTGTCACCAAGTTCTTCTTTTATAGCACGCATCTGAAGTAAATTAATCATGAGTCACGAGTCGACTCAAAATGTTCAATAACTGAAACCAGATACAGAGAGTTGTAAACAGCCGAGAATGGAGCATCACAGCTTCTCATTTCTAGAATACCATATTTGTAAATATCTTACGACTCTAGACATCAGTATCTATAGTGATGCACACCACACAGGGTGATTGACATAAAAGCTCAACTTAAAAGCTTGTCTGGGTTCTGACTGGATTAAGCTCAATCTTAAATTTAATAATGAATACTGTTCCAAAAAACAAGCGAAGCTCAAACTTAGAGTATTCAACTCTATTTAGCTCATAAACTTGTCTATCTATGAGAACCTATCAATAGCTTGACTGCTATCTCAGTTAAACTTTCAAGGCTCTCAAACAAATTTGACAAACAAGCTTACATGAAAAAATTACTTGATGATCTTAACCATTTAAGAAAGTAAAGTCTTTCAAAATAGTGTTTGTGTAGCATTAACAAATATTCACAAAGTTCTACAAGAATGCTAACCTGCTGACGAAGAAGAAACTCCTTCTGTGTCTTTGATAACTGTCCTTCAACCTTTTGGGTAATCTTTTCAGCTACACGTATTGACTGTCAAGTGAAACACAGCAAAAATCCAAATCCGTCAAGAGGATGAAGCAAGTAAGCAGCACCATAATCTGGCAAATGTGAGCTACACCTAATTAATCACCTGTAAATGACTGTCAACCAGCTCAGTAGCTTTCAAAAGCCTTGCTTTCGGGTCCACAGAATCCAACATAGATAACTGTTCTTCAAAACTTATCTCAAAACTAGCAACAAAAATATCTGCCAACTTGTGAATGGGAACTGTCTCCAAAAGAACTTTGGTCCTACCGCCAGCTTTCTGCTTCTATGGGGATAGACAAAATCAAGATTCCCCACTGTAAAGATTAGATGCTGAACAAAAAGCAAGTACAGTGTATGAGGATTGAAAACTTCAAGCCTAGTGTATATTCATGAAAAACATGTCGAGAACAATGAGTAGCCTAATTTTTTTAGTAAAAAAGACGACACAAATGTGCCTCCAAAGATCGTCAAAACCATCCACGAAAGAGGCATTAAGAATACCGACTGTAAGCTCATTGGAAAATAATTGGATGATTGAAAAAATGAAAACAAAATGATGGCAATCAGCAGAAACTGAGGCAGTTAACTAAAGTCTGGTCACTCGAATTCTATTGTTAATCAACAGAGAGAAACAAATAAGCAGTAAGATACATTTGCGAAATCTTATTCACACAACAGTTAGCTAATAATACCTGCTCAAGTACAGAGATTAGTTCCATGGCAGTTGCTTTGAACTGGCGAGACAATGCAACGAAATCAGGATCTTGCTCCACTTGTTCCATCTCTGGAATGACAATGATTTAATTTAGTGACTGATGAAGTTATCCAGACAACCACATTAAGATATGCTGAGGATGCCCTAGACCATTTAGACGGAAGAATAACATTAAAACACACAGGACTGGATCAGGACACTAAGGGGGATCAGCGCCTAGCTCCACTGCAGTGATTACTGACTAATATGCCTTTTCAAACAACTACAGAACACTTGATGAATTGCTAAGTAAAGTTTAACATGGTCCCTGAAGAAAGTGGAGAAAGCTCTATAATCAAGTAACACTTCAAAGCATCTACTGTCAGTTGAATTGCAGGTAAAGTAAGAGGTTTGATTCACAAGGCTCACCAGCCTTTGGCATCTCAACGGGAGATATCCTTGCAGTGTAGTACATGCCCTTTTTGCTAAGTTCCTGAACACTGAATCTGCATAAACCTTCAAGCACGACTATGTAAGTCACCCTTCCACTCGGTTTCTCCACCCCTCTTGACAAATGCAAAGCACGAGCAGCAACTCCCCTAACAAGCCAATAACCAACACTGAGAGAGTGAACCACACAGCACTTCTCTATATCCAAAACCAAAACGTAAGAGGAGCTGAAAGAACCAACCTATTATGCCAACGAATAACTTCCCGCTGGTTTTTACCATCGATTTTAACATCATCCGAGGTTCCAACTTGAGCTTTGGAGCTTCTATCACCCCCGGATTCACTTCCAACTCCTACATTTCACCAAAATGAAGAAGAGGAACAAAAGGACTTGAGTCAGTGCATAAAAGAGGAGCTGCATTTGTCAGTAAAAAGTCAATAATGGATCAAAAACAGAAAAGGTAAAAGAGTTCAGAAATCAGAATCATCCACCTTGAGATAAAATGGACCCCACTGAGGTATCCGTAGAGTCAGAACCAGTGTCCTGAACTGGCAAAACCCCAATCAAACCCTTGTCCTCTCGCTGCCATAGCTCTTGCTCCACCAATTTCACACTGAAGCCGTAAAAAAAATCAAGCAATTGACCAATTCAACCGATCACTCCCAAGAAAGCAGAACAAGAAACTCACGCCAATTCACGATAAGAAAGACAACGAACCTGCTGGGAGAAGTGCAGCGGATACGAATGATGGCGCCGGGCAAAAGCACCTTGTTCCTGAAAGGAAGGATCGCCAATCGAGTCGGAAGCTCCACCGGTTCCGCCATGCGAGGTTGTGTGATTGAGACGAACGCAGTTCAGAAGCCTTATATAGAGGAACGATTGATGAAGACGAAGCAGAGTCGAGAGGCTGGGGGGCAGGGAAGGTAGACACGACACCATGTAGTTGGCTGATTGGTGGGTGAAGAATTTATGCAAATTTTATATAATAAATAATTAAAAATAATAAATTCCAAAAATGGGAAGAAGAAAAAAACTGAAAAAAAAGAAGTTGCGGGGGAGAGTAACAGACTAACAGAGACTGACGGGGATGATGATGAAAGTTGACGGCGTTGTTTCACCACGTGGACGGCGACGTCTTTGGTCAATTTCTGACTCAATTTATCCAACTTATCATCCTCGTCAGCATCCCACGTCAGCATAATTCCGCTTATTTCGGAAATAATACTTCTTTCTTCTCATTTTTTAGGATATTGATAGACTTGCGGATATGGTCTTCACTCTTCACCCTTCACCTAGGTATGATAGCTTATCAACCACGAGAATTTATGAGGTGGTTTGATTGATGGAATTAGGTTTGGGAATTGGAACCCAACTAGGAATTGACCCAAATAATTGCATTACAATTCTCAATGGGTTACCTAAATAGTCACCGAACTTTGACCAAATAACCCGGAAGTCACTGAACAAAAAAAATTGCTTTTGACATCACCAAACTTTGAACCATTTTTCGAGGAGGTCACTGTTAGCTACGGACATCCATTTTTCCGTCCATCCGCCTATGTGGACTTGCCAACTCCACTGCCACGTCATTCAAGTTTGCCACATCATATTAATTTTTCCTAACATGCCTAGTCATCTAACCAAAGAACTCAATCTGATTAACCCCAACCCAATCAAATCTAACCGAAAAGTTAGATCCTTCTTCCTCTCTCTCTCCCTCCTCCATCCTCAACACCACACCACACTCCTCCTGCCTCCTTCTTCCCACCATCACCGCCGCCACCACTGCCGCCGCGCCGCCACCGCCGCCACTCTTCTCTTCATCTTCCTCCTCTGCTCTCCAAACTACATCTTTCCTTCTTCCCAACTACATCTCCGGACCTGACAGCCGATTTCAGCGGTTCTTGATTCCATCGCCTACAGTCCCGATGGCCACACCGACTCTCCCCATCACTAATCCCACATCTCAGCCAGAATCCCAGCCTCCGATCGCCACTCCTGCCTTCCGCAGCTTCATCTCCCGCCTCTCCTCTTCCGCCAGTCAAGGCCTCTCCCTGCGCCGCCCCTGGTCCTTGCTCGTCGTCGTTCTCGCCTTGTCCCTCCTCTCCAATCCTTTTTCCCTCCTTGTGCTCCTATCGCTCCTCGCTTCCTTCTTCCCACCACCACTGCCGCCTATCTTCCAGATCCCCAATAGCCCAAAATCCCCAATAGCTCCTGCTTATCTCCATGGCCAAACCCCGACCAAGCTCCGCTCCCCCGCCGCTTATCTCCATGGCCAAACCTCGACCAAGCTCCGCTCCCCCGCCGTCTCCACTCCTTCGACGACTCAATCCTCAACACCCCAATCCCACTCCACCCAAATCAAATCCTCAACACCCCAATCCCAAATCAAATTCTCAACACGAATCGATGGAGGAGGTGCTTGGCAGACCCTTCCGCCGCTGCCGTCTCTCTCTCGCTCTCCGTGCGTCCCCACTTCGCCGACTCAGCTCCTTCATCTTCCTCTTCCCCTCCTTCCTTCAGATCTGACCACCGGCAGATGAGTGCAGACACGGCGGCCGGCGGAGCTTCCTCGGCGACGGCGGCTATGGCGGTGCTTCCTCGGCGACGGCGGCGAGGGTTGAGAAGGAGGAGGAGGGAGGAGAGTTTCAGATCTGGTTTTCTGACCAGATCTGATTTTTCATTTGGTTTTTCGGTTAGATTATGTAATTGGGTCGGGTTGATAATTGGTTGGGTGCTTTGGTTAATTTTGGGTAGATATGATCTGATGTGGCACTTTAAATGACGTGGAGGATGAGTTGGCAAGTCCACATAGGCGGATGGACGGAAAAATGGATGTCCGTAGCTAACAGTGACCTCCTCGAAAAATGGCTCAAAGTTTGGTGATGTCAAAAACAATTTTTTTTGTTCAGTGACTTCCGGGTTATTTGGCCAAAGTTCGGTGACTATTTATGTAACCAACCCGTTAGGAATTGAAATCCAATTCCCAAGCCAAATTCCATCAAACAAACCAATCCTATAATAATTTAATGGAGTGAACCAGATTGATAAACCAAGCCAGAGTTTGGTAAGCTTCTGGCCTTGGGTGCGCACTTCTTAACGCTTTACTCTGGATGCCTCCTTATCTTCTACGAGAGCAGTTTTAGTAAAAAAACCCAGATTGATAAGATTTGAAATATACTGAGCAAACTAAATTAATAACATGCTAGCTAGAAGTCATAATCTAGAGAAGGAAGCCACTCTAAATGAATATACTACTGTCATCAATGTTGTTTTGACTTCAACCACTTTATCCACAGTGTCTAAATTAATGTTTATGAATTCATCTAAATATCTAATAATTCTCACATAATATTCAAAATAAATACACAATTTTTTTTAGGCCGTAGACAACTCCCGCAGGAGAGAAGGAGTCAACCATACATAAAATAGATATTAAGTACCCACCCAAACCGAAAGGTTAACTACTCCTTGACTTAGGAGGCAACGAAGTGCTTGACGAGACACATAACGGGCTGCCATATTGAATTAACGTGGAACTGCCACGCAAACAATCTTAATCGGGGAAGGGAGTCCTAGAGAAGCACAATATCTGCAACTATTGGCACCACCGTCACGAGCAAACACTTGTTACTGGGCCACCGCCTGTGCATATAAAATGTTAATTCTAAACCTAGAGTTTTAAGTTTTAACTACCCATCACATTGTTAGGTAAGCCAAGGGATCTATGATGAAAATGCTTGCATTATTTCTTCGTTATTTTGGTTTTATTTCCATGCTTTGGTATCTACGCTAGTATAGTGCATATAGGCTAAAGCTGTACCTAATGATGGGTTAAGTTAAACTAATCAACTTAATTAGCAAGTCTTAAACAACGGATTCTAAACAACATTAAGAAACAAAACAACGACTTGAGTTATAAGCTAGGGTCGAAGAAAATGCTGCAGGACGTGTGGATTGGATTGAATATCGTGGTCCCTTCTTATGGTAGAGTGCTTGTGGCCCAAGGAAATGGGTGGATAGGGTGTAGTTATTACGGATCATGTGATCACAAAGAGGTTGGGACGTATCCACTACCATTAGTACACCTACTGATATCCTTATATGAGGACGTTAATCGAAGCTAATGGTGAAAGCATCATCATCCCAGTGAAATTTCTCGGGTTCATTATATATATTGGTCGTTTTAGGGTTTCCCTCTGCTGGGTTTTTTTGTTTGAATAGATAACAGAAGAGAATGACAGAGGTTTTCCATATTAGATTTGTTTTGTTGGAATTTCAATTAGGTATTGAACTGAAAAATCGATGATCTTCGTGTATAAGATGATGACTCGAATAGCGAGTTTGATTTTATTATTAAAATTATCAGATCTGAGATTGGATCTCGATCTGTGATTCGATAACAAGTTGTTTGGGTCGACTGCTTAGGAACAAAGTCTTCATCTTCATATCTTCTTCTTTTGGGTTTATTAGCAACAAGATTCAACTATTGTTCTAACTAATTTTAAGGTTGTTTTTTTACAAGAAGATTGTTTCTAAATATGAAACGGAATAATGAACAAAACTAATTCAACCCCAATCTAAGATTATTTTAATTTTTTTTTTGTTAAACCACCACATTATTATAATTTTAGACAATTCGCAGTTAATATAATAAAATCTATACGGTAGTGCAGTAATTTCTTGTAATTAATGATTTCAATTCCATTTCATTATTTGTACGGAAAATAAAGAGTTCATTTTTGGAAAAATTTCTTTATCCCTCTTGAATTCAATTGCAGTGAAACTGTTGAATCCCACCAATATTCAAATTTTAGGCGGAAAATTAGGCCTTAAATTACTGCCTCCCCAATCAACTTGAACCCCCCAACAGCCGAATGAATGATGGTTTCTATCACAATACAACACTACAAGTCACAACAATACAACATGCACAGTTTCTCCTTGCATTCGTCCAACCCAATCAACCCTAGAATCGTTCAAATCAATGTCATAAACTCGCTATCTTTTCGAGAGAAGTAAAATGTGCGTCGATCTTGCTAACCGATTCCTGATCGATATCTACTGGTCTAAGTTGGTTCTGAGAGAAACAATCCATACCCTTACTCGACCCCGGCTCAGTCTTGCTCGTCTGTGCCTCGTGTTCACCATCTAAAGGGGCAGCTTCTTCTTGTTTGCCGCAACTTTCGAAGAGCTGGGACTTCATCTCCAAACAAGACTTAATGTCATCCTCATTTCGTGCTTTATTCAACTTCTCGATTAGCTCACTGAAAGTTGAAGCCCTATCAGACCATATCTTCACCTTTTCTGATCTTCTCTCACCATCGAGCTCGATTTCCTCGAGCTTTCTCAGTGCTTCGTCAACAACCCGTTGTTTCCTCTTCCTGGCATTCTCGCTGACCATAGGATCCACAGGTGAAGCATGGTCGTTGTCTTGCATGGACTTCATAGAGAATGCCTCCTCTAGCAAGCTGATGTTTTGCATGTACCGATCGAATGCTTCATTTTCCTTTTCGGTGATTCCATCCCTATATTCCTTCAGCTTGTTAAATCTCCATTCGTTGATAGCCAATGCTTCCTGAAGTAGAGCAAATAGCAAAGAGCTTAATCAGCATTGCAACCACGCAGTATTACGTCAAAGCTTTGATTCGGAAGTTTGCTCAATGTAGTAGACCTTTTTGGTTAGTGGCTTTCTTGAACGTGGAGTGTGAACATTGTTGAATTGGGAAAATGTGTTGGAGAGTTGCCGAAGTGATGCAACACGAAGGGAAGTCCTGAGCATGGGAAAATAGGAACAAACGTTGTGTAAAGAAGAAAATGGCAGGCATGACTCAAAAGCCTAAAAGCAACTAAACCCCTTTGGCATCCATTAACAGCAATATATGATATATTGCAGAGAGCATATCAACAAAGAATGAAAGAAAGAGGTACTACATCTATACAAAGGACATAGCATACTTGTCAAACGAAGCCTCAAAAGACATACTAATTAGTTAAAAAGGATATACTGAAGTTTTCTTTCTAAACAGGCTACATGCGCCATAGAAGAAATGAAAGAAATTGGATACAACGGAAAAGACAATAATGTCGATGAAAATTCACAGTTGTCTATGGGGGACCTGGCAACAACCTTAGACATGCACATTGACTTTCTCAGGGTATTAACGAAGTATCATTAAGAGGATGGAGGAGACAGATTCCTGAACTGGATCCAGAAAATCCTTCAGAATTTCTAATGATTAAGGGACTTGCTGGGAAGTTACTAGGGTGTTTATTAGATTAAGCAATATTATGCTATTTTATTCCCATTACAAAAATCTAGTACTAACACGAGAGGATAAAGTTATTTTGTAGATCATCACATAAATAGTCACAGCTGTATGGATAAAGTTATTTTGCCAAATTAACTCCAAACTACTCAGAGAAAGAAATTACAAACTCTACTCTAACAATGTGGTAAACTACCATTGGATGCATCAAACATAGAAGAATAGGAAATCAATAAAGAAGGAAGATTGAGAGGAAGAACACATGTATTCCTAGATGTATAATTTTATTGGGATATAGGGAACAAAACACTAGACATGAATATGTAAGACCACTAACAGTGAGCAAGAGGGCAGTAAACAACTAAAATAGCTAGTTCATAACTTACGTAGAAGGGGACAAATCAACTGACTGTTGATCAACATGAGTAGCACTCGAAGGTGGTGCCTTGTCTGGAATGGTTGTATTTGCTTTCAGAACTGCAATACATATTAAGAAAAATTTCAAAGAAAAGCACCTCATATCTCCAGAAGTAAAGACTAATCAGTGGACTGAAATTTCCAGGTTACACTACGTCATCAACAGAATTAAAATGGTACAGATATACTCTTAAGACACAGGGGCAAACTCCTAGACACTTGTGCTACCCTCGCTACAAGCTATGGACCTATGCCATGACAGTACTTGATCTCACCATTCTATGAGTAAGCTTTCCCTCTATAATCTATTATCGGAAACTAACCCACAGTGCAAAATGAGAAATGAAAAATGTCCACCGCCATGCGAGGTACACCCAGTTTATATATTGGTTACAGGCCTTAGTCCTCCTATGGTGTACAAACTACAAACAATTAGATGATTCTCTTATCCCTAAACCAATAGATAGATGTTCAGAACATAACATGATTTACCTGTGTAGCTGTAGATTGAAAAACATAAACCTTAAGATCAACGTATTTCACTAAGACCAAAGTAGAAGAACTGATATCTTCCAAATTACAACAAAAAGCATACATATCAGGCTAAAGAAACTAGCAACACAGACAAAACAGGAACAATAACACAGTATCCAATTGTGATGAAAGTGTATCAGGGTACTGAAACAAATAGCCCAGCAGACACTAGGAAAATAACACCACTGTGTGAATGAAAGCATCTGTAAATCATGAAATAGATGCCCCCCCTATACTAGCCACTGCATATCATCAAGTATAGCAAAGAAGCAACCAATGCTCATAAAGATTTAAGAAAACTTTGGAGCTTGCTTAAATAGTTAGACTCCGCATACCATGAATATGACATGGATTTTGTGCTTTTGAGCAGCAACTTTTGCAGGACTGATACGGGCACCTGCATAAGAAAAATCAAACAAAGAGCATACCCTTATTAAACAAAATTTCAGATACTAATCAACAATTACACAGATAAATTCGCAGAACGACAACCTAGATTCATACACCCAATCAGCTCGCGCTAAACCCCTCAAGAGTCAACCCTAATTCCGTAATGTCAATAAATTCTCAACAATCTCCACGAAGGAAAAGAAGCAAACGCAGGCACTAAAGTGAGATTCAACTGAAGAAGATAAAAATCCCCAAGCTCTATCTAGACTTTAGAAAAGAGAGATGAACACCACAACTACCTGGATCGAGCGACGTTGCCGCACTGAATACACTTGGGCTTATTGAGGCCACGGAGGGTCTTAGGTGTTGCTCCGTCGATGCGCTGTAAAGATACAGGGGTGGGGGGCGTGACACCGACGTCGGAGCTGACGTTGCTCGGCGCCGGCGAGGATGTTGCCATGTCTGTTTTTCCGTTTTCTGCTAGTTTTTTTTCTTCTTATTTTTGCAATTCGTATTTTATTTTCTTTTTATGTTGTCGGACTCGTCGAAGAGAGGGCCGACGGCCGGCGTTTCTTTTTGGGCCACAATTAGCCCATGAATATATGGGCCGTGGATTTGATCCATGTGGAATTAAATTCAATTAATTCGTATTTTATTTCCCTTTTTTGTTTACTGCATTATAGAAAATGATGACGTGGCGACGATTGGTTTGTTGGATTTGTCGGCGAAGCTACGAGAGACGTTGATTTCTTTGATCTAATTACGGAAGTTGCCATTACCCGCCATTCTCTCGCTTTCTGTCACTCTATTCAATTAATCTTGTCTTTTACAGATCTCATCCTCAACCAGATCGGAATTCGCTACTCTCTGTTGCTAGCTAGATCTCTTCTCCTAAGATCCAGAAAGCGAAATGGACGGCTTGATTAGAGGTGTGGCGGACGTCGTTCTTGGCCACGACCGCGACGACAAACGCGATGAACAACAGACGAGATCCAGCTGGGCCGAGGTTGCTCTCTTTGCCCCCTTCTCTGGCTCTAGCTCGCTCCTTTGTTTGTGGTCTTAGATTTGATACTGAACTGACTTTTATCAATCACAGGTTGTCTCAGGTGACAATGACGATCAGGATTCCGGCGAAAGCCATCCCGGTCGCAGGCAGCCGGCTCATCACTCCGCTGCAGAGGTTTTGCTTCTGTGATCCGTACTTTTGTTTATGTGCTTCTTGAGGAGTGACTTATTATGCTGAATTTTATTCTGGTGAAATTTAACTGTATGCAGGATCGGAGGGGAGGAACAAGACGTGATGAATCGGAGATTGTAGATTCTAATTATTCGAGGCCCCCTCAAAAGGTTCAAATTCATGTACTTCTCTTTTTGCTTGAACCAAATTATTATTGAGATGATGAAGACTACAGTGTCCTGTTGATCACTAGATAATCTGTTCCTCTTGTGTTGGAAGAGGAATTATGTTAGGGTTTATGTTTTTGCATCTTAAATTTCCTTGGTTGATATTAAAGGGTTCAATCTTCATACTTAGGCTGAATTTAAAGGACACCGAAGTGATGATTACCAGAAAAATCAGTGGACTAGAGAGGTTTGTTGATGACTCCAAATATCTATTGTGCATTCTTGGCTTTCGAAACAATTAGCTCTCCAGCTTTTCCCTGATGTGTCTTCTGGTAAATTTTGCGGCAGGAAGGAGCGGAGAAGAGTAATGATGAATGGGAGACGGTGGGCAAAAAGCATCCCAAACAGTCACATAAGGTATAATCCTGATTAGCCAGTCACTCCATTTTGGTTTTGACCGATGTAGTTCCAAGCAATAATCTTGATTTACAACCATCAGTTTGTTCAGTAAATGCTTGTAGCTATTGATTGTGGCCATTGACCAATCCTGTGAGTTGTGGCTCTTGGTCATCCTACCTGCCTCTCCACTGATGAAATGTGTAATAGATTTTCCAGTGGTATATGATCATATCCTGCTTGTTCCAATTCATAGGTCGTGAAGGATAACTGGCATGGATACAAGCAAGCTGCCTCAGAGCAAAAATACGCTGCAGAGTATGTAGACACCAGCGATTTACAACCTTCACAACAGGAGCTTTCTGACCTGTCATGTGCTTGCAACAAATTGTGGGAACTAGATGTGAACAGGTTGATTCCTGAAAAGGACTATCAGATTGACTGTGGTGAAGGGAAGAAAGTCTATCAGAAGGATGACATGGCTGAAGGAAGCCTATTTTGCTGGTTGAGTGAAGATGTGTTTAGAAAGCCTACTTATTCTCGTTTCTGCTCTCTTCTTGATAACTACAACCCGAACGAAGGGAGTAAAGAGGTTGTTACATCGGAAGAGAAGCAAGAGCAGGCTGCTTTTCTTGAAGAAATCAGCAGAACTGCACCTATTAAATACCTCCACAACTATCTTGCAGCAAAGGGTATCGTATCAGGAAATCGTCTAGATTTTATGAGGACTATGTCCAGCTTGTGGTTCGATCTTTACAATCGAGGTGGAACATATGGTTCCTCTTCTGCTTTTGAGCATGTGTTTGTGGGAGAAATCAAGCAGCGTGGGGAACAAGAAGTTTCTGGCTTCCACAACTGGCTTCAGGTGTGTTTACCCCTATCATCCTGGTCTCTAGTTCTGAAATTGAATACCGCGTATCTGCTTTTCCTCTTTTGATTTACAAGTAAGTTGAGTTCTCTTCCAGATAATTAGTATAGGTAGCATTCATCTGTGAATGCCTGTCTTTGGGTGAAGAACTCCTCAGTAGTGGGACAATTTCATGTAGTTCTGTGATGTGTAGTGGTTTTGTGCATAGCTACAGAGAGTGGCTTGTTCCGTTAATACACAAGTACATAGCTAAATGCCTAAAACCCAAATAAATCCTGAAAGCACCTTACATATCTCAGTTTCCTGGAACTTAAAGAGTAACAGCAGAAGAAACTCACCTTAACATGACAACAATGAGAAGCCCATGATCGAGAATGAAGTGCTTAATCAATGATGAACCATTCTCGTAATCTGATAAATCCGTTTATAATGCACAGTCGTGAAAACTTGCCTAATTATATTGTTCTCAAGCATGATTTCACAGTATACATGTTGTAACTGAACATTGAATACCAATGCTGAATGTTTTATGTTTCTTCTGTAGTTCTACCTGGAGGAAGCAAAGGGGAACGTAGATTACCAAGGCTATATCTTTCCTCGCCGACGAGGCCAGATTGTAAGTATTCTATTCGTTTGCTTTCTCTGCTTCACGGTCACTTCACCGTTCTTCATATGCTCGTATTAGAACCCTCTTTCTGTTCATTGTCGAGCTTCCTCTATCGTTTCTCCCTTTTAGAGTCCAAATAAGCTCTTAACATACTATCCTTCATTGCAGCCGGATTCGGAAAGTCAGTTGCTGACAATTCAGTTCCAATGGAACGGGGTGCTGAAGTCTGTGTCCAGCACTATGATCGGAGTCAGCCCCGAATTCGAGATAGCTCTCTACACGCTGTGCTTCTACGCAGGGGGTGAAGAGAACCACGTGGAGTTAGGTCCGTATTCTGTGAACATCAAATGCTACCGTTTCGGCAACAGGCTTGGATCTGCATTCCCCATGGGTTGACCACTACAGCTCTTTGAATGTAATGCACTGCTGGAAATCTTATTTGAGTGATGTTTGTAGTAGCAATGAATTCTGGGTTCAAACCTGCAAATGTTGGACAAGTACAGCTACCCAGATTCTGAAACTTAATGGTAGCCAAAAGGTGTATAATAATTATAATTATAATAAAAAATCATTACAATGAATTAAAATTCAATGCAAACACTAAATTACAATGAATTCTAGAGCTCGAGGCGCTATGGATTTAAACTTCAATGCGAGCACGGGCAGTTTTCCACTCGTAACAGCACCTCGTTGATACAACCATACGTCAAACGTGAGAGACTTGGGGCATTATCAATCTCCATGAATTTCAGACCCACACAGTCTCTTACTTCTAAGTTCTTCAATGGCAATGGTGGTGAGCCTGAAGAAGAAGAAGAAGTACCCACAACCCTGAGCTTTGTTAGAGTACATGAATCTGTTACGGATAACTCTTCAAGCAAGGGACAATTCGCTATGAAATGCTCAAGAATCCCGTCGATCAGTTCCACACAACTCAAACGTAAACATCTGAGAGATTTGATATCTGACACCCCAACTGGACTCTTGATGTGACTGTAACAATATTCCGAGAGAACATAACCGCAGTCTCGGAACGATAGTTCAAGAGACTCGATTCTCTTTGATATCGCAAACTTCATCCATCTGTTAATATCCCTCGAAGAAATCCCGTCATTGTGCAGATTTGATACAACAACTCTGAACTTTCTGACCTTGGAGTGATTATGATTCTGTTGCTGAAGCTGCTTCACAACCCCAGTCACCAATTTAAAGTACCATCTCGCATGTTTTGAACTCAATTCACGTCGTTTACGTGGTTCGTTCATAGCAGAATACTCTTCCGATTCACAATCAAAGTCGAGCTCCAGATTAGCAAATTTCCACAAGTTTCGCCACCTATTCGAAAGGACTGAAGTTCTTACTGCTTCCTTGAAGCTCAAACATGACAGAATTTTGAAAAGAAGCTCATCCTGTAACTTACAAGTCCAATCCAGTTCTTCTAAACCCTAATTCAAACAAACAAACAAGTAATAATTAAAAGACAGTGTTGATCAATTTCCCAGTAGACTATCGTATATAGTTTCTCAATCAAACGGTGTTGAAAGATAAGAACAGGGGAAGCTTACTTGATGTCCGCCGTCGCCGGAGGAGGAAGCCATTGTTTGCTTCCGAATCGATTTCTTTCTGATCTTAACGAAAACCCTAACATGAAGAACAAGTCGCCTTCGGAAGCGTGCTTATATAATTACTACATTGATTAAATTGTTTGGATCAAATTCCTGATGCTGGTTGGATTAGGAAAAAGTCAGAAAGTCATAATTACTACATTGATCACCAAATTTAAAATATTTGCACTCAATATAGTTATCGAGTATTAAATAAAAAAATGGTTCAAATACTTAAAACGTACCGAAACTATAGAGCGGGTTACAAACTCATCGAGTTAATTCGTTTCGGAGACTTGTAACTCGCTGGAGCATTAATAAGTAGGCTTGGCAATGGGTACCTACGGGTCTGGATACCACATATCCACTACCCACCCATTTATTAAACGGGTATTACTCGTACCCGCCCGTCGAGACTAAACGGGTACAAAATCCAAACCATCCCCGCCTCGACATGGGTATCGGGTAAACCCGCTACCAATTGGGTGAACCCCAAATCTCTTTGCATCTAGATTGCAAAGAAATTTTCGAGATGGAGCTATGATTTTTAGAGTATTATGATTTCGAGAGGGAACGACAGGTTGCTCGATCGATGAGTTGAAGTGAAGAACTAAATGATTGAAGGAGAAATTGAGTTTGAACCCGTTAAACATAGATGACATATTATGTCTAATACAACGTTATTTCATATTAGGTACCAATCGAGTTGGGTATGGGGCAGATATCTGGAAACCTTTCCCCACCACTTACCCGCTCTAACTGGGTATCAAGTTTGCCCATACCTGTCAACTTTACCCGGTCAACGGGTAATTTCCACCCAATTTGAGCGAATTTCGGGATACCAATCGCCAAGGCTAATAAGATTGACAATTTGACGAGTTTACGATAAGAAGGGGAAAATAACACTTTGCCTCCCTCTATTTTGTCAACTTAACAGATAGACCTATACTATAAATCACTTTTTTATTCCCTTCCCCGTCTGCTTGCTCTTGCTCTCGACGTCCGGTGACAACTACGTAGCCGGCGCCGCCGTTATATTCAGCACCGAAGTTTACCAGGTAGGTTATTGATATTATCTCTCTTGTCAATCCTTCTTATTTCTTTCTTTCTGATTCCTTCTTATTTAGTTAGCTATTAGGGTTTATGCTAAACCTATGAATATTCGTAGAGACTCGAATTTCTTCCTGCATTCCGGCGAATGAAATTGTGAATTCTCCGTCTGGTGGGTTTTGGAATCTGAAGATAATCAGTCGTGTTGTCAGAGAATGTTCATTTTAACCGTTTGGGTCAGTTTTGGTTGAGTTTTTCCTTCCGATCAGTGAATTCCAAATTTGTTTACCTCAGGTCTCTACTTTTGTTGCAGGGAAGCTCTGAACTTGCTGAAGAACTAAACAGTTAGGGTTCATTATCATGGGATCTGAAGAGCATAAGGATCCATTAAAAGGGGTGGATTGGAAAGCAATAGGAACTGAGCTTCAAAATGACCCAAGTGCTGGCATGAAACAAGCTGTAAAGAAGCGGCTTCCCAAGAGGGTTAGGCAGATCCCTGAAAGCTATTTCCTTCCACGAATGTCCTGGCCATCTGCCATTGGCTTCTATGGTGCTTGTATAGCTGGTGGGATTGGAGCTGGGATGCTGGTAGAGATGTGGATTGACAAGAAAGTCAAAGGTTCGATCTTCTTTGCTCAACGATGTCTCGTGTTCTTTTCTCATTTGCCATTGTAGCTGTGTAAAAGTATGCTATCTTTGAAGGTCTGAATTGCTTCTTACAGATTCGGTCACGAGTAGATGACAAACCAGTCCGATTGTATTCTCTCCATTGAATGATGTTCTAATGCAGTTTTTCTTGTGTTTTCAGATGATGGAGGCGTCATATGGGAGTTTTGATAAGTAAAATCCAGGTTCCTTGCACAGCAGTTCCATGGTACATCTCAATTATGTGATGACTGTACCACAAAAGATGAACATGTTCATGATAAGACAATATAAACATTCATGATTACTCTCCTCTTTTCCCAATTTTAAAGCTTGGAAATGAAGACATGAGAGAAGTCTTGTGTTTCTTTCTACATGTATCATTCATGACTGCTGCTACATCTTATTTTATACACTAAGTTGCAGGTTCTTACACAAGCAGAATCTCCTTACTATCCCTCCTAGCACTCTTCTGATTCACAAAGCCAACATACAGATCACTCCTCCCAGTATCAGACTCCGACAACCCCTTTCTCCGGCCACCTAATTCCGACATCCCCTTCACAAACCCCACCAAATTCCTCCAATTCCCTTCCTCAAACAGCCTCTTATTCAACCTCAAATAAGTAAACGCAACCAACCTGCCACTCGTCCCCACCACCTGCCTATAAGCACCTTCATCATACCTCTCCAAAGCATTCTCCCCAGCCAGCTCCGTCCCAGCTTCCCTCGTCGCCATCTTCACCTGCTTCACAAGCCCCTCAGGTGAGCAATTCCCATTCTCCGGCTGCTCCACGTCTCTCATCTCCATGCAGGTAAAGTTAAGCACCGCTCCGTGCTTTCCAAACATCCGTGCTAGAGGCAAGTAGCCGTCATGGTTTCTAGTGTTGTAGTAACCTGCTGTGAGTTCCGCTGCGTGGGACCTTGTTCTGTAGTGCCAGTGGATTCCTGCTACTTTCCCTGAGAGCTTAGCTCCTGTGCCTTTGAATATTGACTTTGCTGATGATAGGATGGTGTTGCCGTGCTCGAGTAGCATCGATGAGTACCATTGGAGGAAGAAATGGCCGTAGTCTGTTTGCCATGTGCCGTCTCTCTTGAAGAAGCCCGTGTCTTCAGGGTGCTGGTTGTATTGGCCTGAATCGTGGGGGCCTCCTTGGCCCCAATGTTGCTTTGATTGCTCTTCTGCTGATGCTTTCAGTGATGCTCTCATGTACTGCAGCGGTAACGATTTCAGGAACACTTATATATTCCAAAGACGGTTGATACAGAGGGGTTGTGAGAAATTTGTGTTACCTTATCATAACATTGGAATTCACCAATTCCTGGGAAGTTCCAAGTACCATTGCTTTCAGGGTATGCAGGGTATCTCAGCTCTCCACAAGGACCCATTCCTACTTGGATTTCCTGCAATATATGCAGATTTGTATCTGTAAGTAACCAAAAGATTTGAAAGATGAAGTTGGCTGATCTGTGGGAGTTGGATTTGGTGCTGTTCATACTGTAAACTTACCACAATAACATCTCCAAGGTAATCTCTGAATCTGTCACGGAAGCTTCTCATGTAATCTGAGTAGACTTGGATTGGTGTTCTTCCTCTTAGAACAGCTAAAGAGTCACAGCCTAAGGATATATACTCTGGATTCCTGCGGCCTGATCTGTCAGTGTAGACTAGATCTGGGTTCTTGCTGATCTCTTCAAGCACCCACGGAGGCAAGGGAATGCTGCAATTTTTTCATTGCCAAAAGGTAATGAAATAAACATTAGTCTTGTTCCTCATTGACATCACCACATTTTGAGTTCTCGAATCTCGAAACCAACACATAAACTTAAAATCGAATCACCTGCAAGAATCGCCAACGTTACCACCACACTGATGAAATGACATGACAACCTGAAGCTTCAACCCATGATGCTTAACCATCTCCACAAGCTCACCGTACCCTTCCCAGTTATACCGCATAGGTCCATCTTTCTCGACCAACCCCCACCAAGCATCAACCATCACACCTTCAACTCCAGCCCTCTTCAGCGCCACAAGGCTAGCATTCAAAGCTCGTGGCTTGTTCAGGTTCCCACCGTGTGTCACCGTGTCCAAAGGCAACATCACAAACAGCGGCACCAACCCAGTACTAGAACCGTTGACATCACGGTGATGAGAGCTAGACAACGTCTGATCATGAAGTCTCTCGAGTCTTTCATGCTGTGGATCTAACACACGGGTTGCTTGGATTGAACATCTAGTTCCTTCAATGCCGGCCGTTGGCTTGAAGGAGATTGAGGCTATGATGTTGGAATTGGAATGGTCATGGGTTGGTTTGAGAAAGGAGTACTCTTTAAGGTTGATGAAGGATGTTGATGACCTTAGTGTTAGAGCCATTGTTGGTTTTGAATGGAGGATGTGGGTATGTGTTGCTCTTGTTTATAAAGAGAAATGAAGGGTTATAGAGCTTGGAATAGGGACAAGAGAAGTGGGGGCTATAGATGTATAGTGACATGTTTGAATGAGGAAAAAAGTGCAAAAGTTCAAAGCAAGTTGGCTTGGCCCCCTAATGAGCCTTCCTTGTTGGAGCCTAGTCATGGCCTCTTGCATGGTGGTACTTCATTTACCTAGTCAAGCTTACGTGTAATTCTTATTATGTGGTGAGTAGTGGTTATAAGAGTACTTTTAGTTGTCAAAGTATGTCCATACATGGCAGTTCGGCTATTGAATTGAGAGGCGAATCTCTCAGATCAATCTGAGAGAAGCCTGACCGTCGGATCATCTGGGAAGCAATCTTGCGGTTGGAGGCAGCTTAACTAAAGGAGGGGCATAATGGCCAGTCACATAATGTGTGTTAGAGAGTAGATGTGGCTGCACGGAAAATATCTTTTGGGGAAGGGGAAACGTTTATGACAACTTCTCAAAGAAGTTTTTAATTATATTTTGGCATAATACTCTCAGATAGCACCAACTATTGCGTAATCTCCAGAATATACACACCGTATTAGAAAATACTTAAATAGCTCAACCTACCGTTCACGAAGTTTAGAATAGCACACCGTGAAGGTCCGTCCAAAAACTTGACGGAATGTTAGGCTTACGTGGACAAAACGTCTTGTTGTCCTAATAATTATCCAAGTGTAAGCTTACAGTCACTTATTTAATATCTGACGGAGAAAATAAAAATTACAAAATAATTATATTTTTGACTTTTCGTTTTCATACATCTTCCTCCTTCAGTTCAGATCTGGAGCTCCTCAACAGCCAGCCAACCATGGCGGAATCCTCAGCCACTGTGAAGCTGGACGGCGGTGGTGCAACCGACGGGGATTGGGCCGGCATCGGAGTGGGGGGTGGAGTTGGGCTTGATGCTAGAGAGGTGGTCTACAACAGGAACGACATCAACGGGATCCGAAGATCTCGAATCGGCGCTTGATCTTAGACCGAGAAGGTTGTTAGAGAAGTTGATAAAGGTTGGTAGTAGTTCAGTAAGACTTTGACGGATACTTCCAGTTAAAAGATTGTTGGAAAGATCAAGCACATTTAGGAATTTCAGGAAAGAAAGTGAGTTGGGGATTGTAGAGCTAAGCTTGTTGCTTTGTAACATGATAAATTAATCTCCTCGAGGTTCCAATTTGGGAGGGAATCGGCCCGGAGAGGAGATCATTGTTGAGATCAATCTTAACCAGATTGACTTCACCAGAGATTTCAGGAGGTACAACACCTGATATCTTGTTGCTTTGCATTTGCAGAAAGAGAGAGTTTAGACAAATCTCTGGCCACGGGAATTGATTTATCAATTGACCCACTAAAGTTATTGTAAGCCAAATCAACGAGATCAACGGCGGCTGCAGTAGCAAAATCTCCAGATCCCGTTGATTTATGAATTTCCTGAGTTATTGACGGCGGCCGCAGTAGCAGTAGCACAGTCTCTCCACCACGACAAGAGGCAAATCTTCTCAGGCGCCGACGAGGGGTCTGATCTCCGGCTGAGGAAGACGGTGGGTAGATCTCGTCGGATAGTTGCGGCTACGACGACAAACCTTCATAGTTGCGGCTTCAGCGACAAAACTTAGAGGAATAAATTCATAAGCCTCATATTTAAATATTTAGAATTTTATCCACGTCAGTATAATGTTTAATTGACGTGTCTGCCATTGGCTATCCAAATCAGCAACAAATGACAGTAAACTAACACCGTCATCCTAAGTGGCAAGTTTTTGGACGGAACTTCACGGCGTGCCACGAGAAAATTTCATGCACGATAGGTTGAGCTATTTAAGTATTTTCTAATACAGTGTGTATATTCTGGGGATTACGCAATAGTTGGTGCTATCTGAGGGTATTAGGCCTTATATTTTTATTTTTTTAAACAACTTAACATACACTTTACATTTCCCCCTACTTTTAATTTAATGCATATAACTAATTGTAGAGTGATCAAAATAATATTTTTCATTAACAAATGTTGTTTGTTATAATTTTTCAAATCCAATGACATCAATCTTGATATATTTTATTCAATTTTTAAAGAAAATTTTCGAACTTGTACCCTAGTGTTATGCTCGTCTTATGATATCAATTTTTCATAACATGAGATAATGTTGATGTAAAATGAAAGAGACAATATGTTATAACTTAGTTATAAAATAATCGATTACTAAATTTTATTTCTCACATATTTTCTTCTTCTTCTATCACATGATTATTTCATTATTTCTTGTTTACTCTTTATGTCATTGTTATGATCCTGTATTTTTAATGATTTCTACGTCAATATTTTGTTATTTTTAGTTATGCCATTGTTATGGTCTTGTTATGTTGTTATTATGTTTCTTTTATGATATCATTACATAAATATAACATACATATATCACTAACATAACATTTTGAAGCTTATGATTTTTGTGTATAACTTATACAATTGTGTAAATGAATTGACAGGTCCTCTTTATGTCATTGTTATGGTTCTATCATGTTATTATGTTTCTTTTATGAAATCATTACATAAATATAACATACTTATAACAATAGCATAACATTTAAAAACTTGTGATTTCCGTGTATGACTGATAATTTCATGTAAATGGGGCTTATGGTTTTAGCACAATGCGTCAAAACGTGAACTTGAACATACAATTCTATGTCATGTTATTGTTATATCACTGTTATGTTCTTAATTATGTCTTTTTTTATTGTCATGTTGTTATTGTATCATTATTATGTCATTGCTGTATTTCAATATAACATTATAACTATGTTGTTATATCATTGTTATGTTCCTAATATATATGTCAATGTCATGTTTTTGTTATGTCATTGTTAAATTAATTTTAGCAGTCATATAATAGTTTAGAAGCAAACATAGAAATATATACAAACACATATGCATTATATAAATAGTTATATATTCGAGTTATAATCATTTTTGAACAAAAGTACATATCAATAATAAAAACATCTTCATATGCAGATGTCTCTTTGATGACTTCTTAATCGACTTTGTCGTCTTTGTATGATTCTTCATGACTCGTCAAAGAAAATCCTGTTCTTTTTCTGTTTCTTCTTCTTTTGCACCTGTAAAGACACATATAACACACATATATTAGCCATATAGCACACATATAATAGTTTGACAACACATTATACATAGAACCATCATAACACATAAATAACACTTATGCGTAATATGCATAACACATACGAAAATAAATATCATATAACTTAACGACATTACATATATCATATATGAGAGGCAGAAAAAGTACATATATCAAGCATGTATTATACATATAAAACATGCATAACACAAACAAAACATGTGTATAAAATAAAGATAAACACACAAAACAATAACATACAATATATAGATCTGGAGTTTAGGACCACAAAAAACCTAATAAATCTAGATTTAGATTTTTCAAACTTGATAGATCTAGATTTTTTTTAATAGGGACGAATGTTTTAGTCAATCATATATGAGAGGCAGAAAACATACATATAAATATATAAATGCATAACAAACGTATACATGTTTATAAAATGAAGATAAACACACAAAACAATAACATACAACATATAGATCTGGAGGTTAGAAACACAAAAAACCTAATAGATCTAGGTTTAGATTTTTTTCAAACCTGATAGATCTAGATTTTTTTAAAAGGGACGAAGGTTTGAGCCAAAGTTGAAGTTTGGATGAATCAAAGCTTAGAACCACGAAAATCGCATAAAGTTGAGCTTAGAATGTTGATGAAGTGATGAAAAGTTTGAGCATGAGCATACCTTCGAAGCTTGAGCATACCTTAGAAGCTTGTGCATACCTTCTTTTATAGTGGAGCTTGAGATTGAGCATATTTCTTCTTCAATGGTAGAGCATAATCGTGATGATAGTGGTGAGATGTGGAGAAGAAGAGAGAATGAAGAGAGAAACTTGTTTTCGTAAAAGGTTTTAAATTTTGGAGAGAGAATAAGATTTGTGGCTCTTTTAAGTAAACAAATAAAAAAAATATTAAACTTTCCACCAATGCCCCTGAAATTCCCTCAACCGTCAGATCATGTATCAAGCCAAGACTCATTCCTGGCCGTTGGATTTGTCTCTCAGATCAATCTGAGAGAATGAGCTCTTAGAGCCATAGCGAAATTGCATACATGGTTGTGGTTTTTCAGCATTTGGATAAGAAGAGTGTGGAAAAGTGGGTTTTTGTAAGAAGGGTATGTACCTTCGGGGCCACGAGTCTTTAATTACGGTAAACGTAATAGCACCAGATAGCTAGCTATTCGAAATATCATCGTTTTTTATTGCTTCGAAAAGCTAGATGTTGGGTGCTATATTGAATATCTATAGCATCCTTTAGATATTCTCCCATCAATCGTCTATTGCACAACCCCTTCTCCACCAAACAACTCGTCAGCCCACCTGGTGCCCTCCATCTCCCTACCACCTCAAGATTAACGTCAACTGGGGTACAGTCTTCCTCGTGGGTTGTCAAAGTCGACTCCTCAACCCTCCTTTTCACCACGGGTATTTTCTACCCATGAATTTTTAACCCTCTTATTTTAGAATTGTCTGCTTTCAGGTATGCATGTCTCACATGTTTGTGGGTCGTCAAAGACAGACTATAGTCCTTGCAATAATGGTTACTAATCTTGATGCCCTTCCCGAGGTATCATCAATTGTCTCCATTATCCTTTCCTACTTGTCCGCCCATCACGCTATTAACAGTTCCTCATTCGGTACACAAAGCTACCCATCGTGTGGCATGTCAAACTCTTCCATATCTTCCAAGCAGGAGATTAGCAAGTCTTACGGCTTGACTGAACACCTAGGATGAATGTATGCTTATCTTCCAATCTCCTACGAGAATAACCTCATGCAATAAGGGTCCAAAATGAAAAAAACCGACGAATCTGTGTCTCCATTGTCAATCGACACCAATAGATAGATGAAAGAAACCCTAGCTAGCAATAGTTTGGCATCTAGCTTTCCCATTTCATGAGTGGTCGACCTTAGACCTTATCCATAATTAATAAAAATATCGTGTCATTTTGCTGACTCAGAAAGTGCGATGCCAGCTGTTATCAGCCACATGTGCATTAATTTATTTATTTCTCTGTATATATACGTACGTGTTTTCTCTACGACACCAATGTTTCACCAAACAAAGATTTGTTTGTTTTATTTTATTCCATTTTGTGACACGTCGGATGGATGGGGTAGTCGTTTGATATGATTTCTCTCGATTATCGTCAGCTTGTTTGATTCATACTTCACAGACTATGGAATGGGTTGGGTTGGGTCGGGTCAGTCAGTCTAGGTCGGGTTCCGTCCTTTTGCATGGTTTTGCGCTCTCTCCACGGACGACAAATAACAACCCGCTTATTATACTGTGTTTTTAATAAGGCGGGTAAGACCTTACTAATGGTTGTAAATTTTGGAGATTATTTTAAACATATAGGGATAAAAAAAGGCCGAGAGACCCCTATACTATGAAAAGATAACAAACGAGCCCCTCTACAATTATTTGAACATAATAAATCCTCATACTTTGAACATTTAACACATAAGCCTTCCATTATATTTTCATTACGATTTTACTTATATGTTATGCTAACTCATATTGTTGGCGGCCAACTTTGACACATCAACAAAATAATGTCTTTTTGTAAGTTACGATTTCAACTGATAAAAGGATATATGGATCGAGGTTGCTGAGTGGAGAAGAGAGTGGATATTGAAGGTGGTTAGTGGAAAAGTTCGAGAGAAAGAGGATAAGGGAATTTTCAGTTGAAATCGTAACTCAGGAAATGACGTCGTATTGCTTACGTGTACGTCAAAGTTGGGCACCAACGAGATGATTCTCTATCTTGGACTCTCTTTCTTGACATGTAACATGTTCCCATTACTATACTTTATTAAAAAAGAAACATTACTTTATCAACAAGCAATCATATCATAAAAAGAATACTATAATAAGAGCATAAATTTCATTCTCTTCATTCTCCACTACTATAATTTCTTTACATAAACCAATTAAAAAAAAAAAACAAAGAAATTCCCTTCAACCAAACCCTAGGAATTTCCTCTACTAAGTTTATTACTTCTCTTCCAAGCTTCTCAAAACCAGCTCACTCATTTCGTTGTGCCATTTGCAGGCTCCTCTGTATCTTGTATTGCAAGCTTCAAAACCTCCACAACTTCCCCCATCGACGGCCGATCTTTCGCGTTCTTGTTCAAGCACTTATCTGCCAGCTTCGCCACCCTCCTTGCCGAAGCCATCGAGTAGCCGTTTCTCAGGCGTGGGTCTATGATCATGAACAGCTTCTTGTTGTCAGCTGGGTACTGCTTCACCCAATCCAGAAGCTTTTGCTCTGCAGTTGGCCGATTTCGCTCCAGTGACCGTCTTCCTGTCAGGATCTCGTAAAGGACCACCCCGAAACTCCATAGGTCGCTGTGGATCGTGAGGTGTCCTGTCTCGATGTACTCCGGAGCTGCATACCCGTATGTTCCAACTACCTGGTACCAGGGATTATATTACACCTCACATGAATCAACATTTGCTTATGTTTGTATATGTCACGCTTCGAAAGTCGTCGAAAAGACGTCATATCATATCATTATTGAGAACCAATTCATTGCCAAGATCGAATCTTTTAACTTACCCCGGTTGACACATGGGTCCGATCACCAGTTGGTCCTTCCCTAGCCAGCCCGAAATCAGAGAGCTTTGGGTTAAACCCTTCGTCCAATAGCACATTTGAGCATTTGAAATCTCTGTAGATCACCTGCACAAATTATTTCACAAAGAATCTCAATTTCACCAATTCTGAACATAATTCTGCAACTTAAGATTCTTAAGTAGAGAGCAATTGAACACTCTTACAGGTACTTCAAGTCCAAAGTGTAAGTAAGCCAACCCTTCAGCAGCACCAAGCATGATCTCTAGTCTTTTCCTCCATGGCAGTACAGGTAAACCTCTGCTGAAGAGATGGTCCTCCAAGCTCCTGTTAGGCATATACTCGTACACCAACAGCCGCTGAATCCCTCTTTCATCGTCTACCGAGCAGTACCCCAGGAGTTTCACTAGGTTTGGATGGTTCACTATCCCAAGAAACTGAACCTCTGCAACCCATTGCTTATGACCCTGAAATATAACAAACATTAGCTTTCAACTGATGCAAATGCATCACACCAGCCAAATAAACAATTGTTCATAACCCTGTGTTCATCACACCATCCAAAAACAGAAAACAGATACAGAACAAACAGAAACTGCCAAACCAGACAAAACTCAGATTACCCACATCTTGTTTATTCAATTCCTAAGCTTTTTCCATGTTTAATTATTCACCAAAGCTACAAACTTTGCACCCTATGACTCATGCTGTTGAAAAGACAACATTAGGTTTTCTGTGATGGTAAGTCAAAGATTTGAATTGAACACAATCTAATAAGACCATTATATTCCATTGACTCAAGTGCTTAGAATAGGTTGGAAATGAATATCACAAGTCATTCTTTGACTAAAACATGCCTTGCAAACTGCAATCAGCAAACCAGAATCAAACCAAATACAGCAAAATCAAACCAATTTACCTGCAATCCATGCTTGTTGAGCTTCTTGATAGCCACAACCAAATTCTCACCGCCATTAGAAGAATCAGAACTAGCTGCTAACGTCCCCTTATAGACACTCCCAAACCCACCTTCCCCAATCTTCAACAACCGATTGAACCCATTAGTAGCCTCTTTAAGCTCCTTGATTGAGAACACCCTCAAGTTCTGCTCTTTCTCCTTGTACAGCTCCTGTATACTCCTGGGAGACGGCAGAGATCTCGTAGTACGCACCACCGCCGCCGATTTCTTCCCCTCCGACGACGACGATGACGACGGTTGTGGAGCTGAGCTTGAACCCGATTTCCGCTTGAAGAACTTGGGGAAGCACTTCATCGCTTAGGGGAAAACAAAACCCACAACTTCAAACGAGTATTGTAAGAAGGAGATTGAAGAAAAGGGTCGAATCATTCGGGAAAGGAAGAGACTTTTATGAAGAGAAATTTGAGGTAGTGGGAACAGATATAAGCGTGGGAAGAAAGGACGGATATGGTGGGTAAATGAGGAGGAAGATGATTTTGGGGAGAAAGCTCAAAAGGGTATTTGGAATACGCAAACACGGTTTGATTTACAGTATAGAGGAAAAGAAAGACTGGGAAAACAACAGAGTAGATGGTGCTGATGACTCTGTGTGTCGTGTGAAATGGGGAGATGAGAAGAAAATGGCTGACCAGAGATGGAGAGTGGACAAATGTGAATTGTCAATACTATATTTTATGTTACAATATGATTTTGATTGTGGATTTGCTAGTAAGTGCTAATCTTGGGAGCTAGTTTAATGGTATGAATAGAACTGTTCTCGAGCTGAGTTGAATTTCATTGTACTCAAGTTTGGGTAGTTACATTTTAGTTGAGCTCGAGCTAGAATTTTTTGAGCCTACTTGAGCTTGGCTCGTTAACTACACTTAATGAGTCAAATTTGAGTTCAAGTCCAACTTCAGTCAGTAAAGCCACTTTATGAGTCCAATTTGGTATTTGTACGATAAAAAAACATCAACGAGTGAAGCTAAACAACAAGTTATCCTAAAATTTACAAGTTTTTACTTTTCTCATTTAAAATGGTTAAACCTAAACAATATATCATTTGTGTTTTCATTAGTAAAATTACAAATAGCATATGATTTATTGAATATGAGAAACCATGTGTTTCATTATTGAGTCTATAATGAGTCATATGGTGGAGCTAGTATTCGAGTTGGCTCTCGAGTTCGAGTTCGAGTTCGAGCCGGCTCGTGAGCCTATTGAGTCGAACATACCTTGACTCAAATTTGGCTCATTTAAAATCGAGCAGAGTCACAAGCGAGTATAATACTACCAATTAAGTAATACATTAACGTTATTTGTAATAACTAGAACTACTCATTTTCATTACAAAATAAACGATAACGTCGAGCTTCAAAGTAATTACATCGAAGAGATTCAACCATAGAAAATGAACCTTAATATTTCCATCTAAAAGAGTAAACTTGACGCACATCTCGCCACAAAAGTAAAGAATAGATACACTGCCTCTTATATATCTGAAATATTGTCAATGCCAACCGTGCTTAGAGCCATGTATTGCATGCACTAGTTCCTCCGAGTCGAGAAAGACAAAAAGGAGCATATCGTTTATTAGACCGCAAATAACGTCACGAATTTCATTGAAGAGTAGAATAAGATCTCAATCATCCCATTTTGTGACTGAATTAACAACATTACTAAACTATGTCCTTTAGGAACTTGTACCTACAAACACATATTAGGTCAAACCATGAACAAATTAAAGTGTGGAAAAAATTGCAGCCTAATTAAAGTTGGGATGGCAGTCCAACAAGGGATTGGTCTTGTTGTTACAGTTGTTCTTGTGGGGTTTTAGGAAAAGGACTGAAGTAGATATATTAATATTATATCATTCATGAATTTTATTAAATTAAATTTAAGCCTCAAACTCAAACTAACAGGAAATTTCGTGACGAAATAATAAATATATTATTTGTTGGGAACAAGGACACAAACAAAAGCGTAGACCAAAGACGACTTGCTTTTTTCCCACTGTTCTGTACTTCTGTTCCACATTTTATTATTAAAAAAATGTTTTTTTTTTAAGGTTTTAATTTTATTTTATGACCCAAATTTTCTGGTCACATTCCAATGTTTCTACAAGACCGCAAGTGTTGTAATTTATAGTTAATTATTTGACATCTGGGTGGGTCATGCTAATTCTACTGTTAATTTTAATTAAGCTGATTAAGCAAGCTGTTATTGGGCCTTGGCCCAAACATCGAGTGCCGCTGGGCTTTCTTGGGCCCGCTAAATTTCGTTCCGTTTGTGATTGTGAAGCAATGTATGAACGAATATAAGCAGGGGTGCTGACGAGCCGAGCCGAGCCGAGTTTTGCCCAGCTCGAGCTCGGCTGTTTGGTTTGAACTCGGGCTCGAGCTCGGCTCGGTCATTTTTTTTTTTGCTTGAGCACGGCTCAGCTTGGTTCCAAATTGGCTCGTTAACGAGCTCGAGCTCGGATCGAGCTTGTTTGCAAGGTTTTGAGTTCGAGTTCGAGTTCGATTAAGTTTTTTAGGCTCGAACTCGTTATAGAGCCAGCTCCACGAGCTTTCTAAACAAGCCATCTCACGAGCTGTCCACAAGCCCCTAATGAGCCAGATCACGAGCTTACAAGCCGAGCTGGGTAATCGAGCTGTCCACGAGCCCCAAGGAGCCAGCTTGCGAGTTTCATCGAACGAGCTTACGAGCCGAGCTGACTCGCGAGCCAGACGAGCCGAGCTAGAGTGAGCTCGAGCTCGGCTTGTTTATAATCGAGCCAGCTCGTTAAAGATCGAGTCGGACGAGTTTTTTCGAGCCGAACACGAGCGGCTTGGTTCCTTAACCGCCCTAAATATAAGCACGCCCAGAGACGGCCTTTCGTTCGTAAAATTTAGGGTTTTCTGCAACTGAAAGAGATCATCGATTATGAAGAAAACAAGCATCGTTTGATTCAGCTACGCGATAATCAAAGCTGAAGAAACCAATGAATTCCGCCTCTGCCTTGGCCGATCATCAAGTAAGTTTCCTCTGTTTCGTGATCTTTTCAGCGCCATTTGATTTAACCATACTACAGTCTCATGGCGGAAATCCATCTTTTGTTCGTTCGTTTGAATTAGGGATTAGAAGAAGAACTGAATAGGATTTGTAAGTTACCGGATGAGCTTCTTTCCAAAATTCTGTCATGTTTGAGCTTCAATGAAGCAGTAAGAAGTTCAGTCCTCTCGATTAGGTGGATCAACTTGTGGAAATCTGTTGATCTGGAGCTCGACTTTGACTGTAACTCTGTCGGAACAACGGTACTGTACGTTAACTGGGCGAATGGAGTCGTGAAGCAGCTTCAGCAGCACAACTCCAAGATCAGAAAGTTCAGAGCTGTATTTACTGCCGGACACGCACATTGCCTGACAATGGCGATATCAACAGATGGTTGGAGTTTGCAATTTCGAAGAGAATCGAGTCTCTCGAGCTATCCTTCGTGTTTTTCAACTACGTCTTCTCGGAAGATTGTTACCGTCACATCAAGACTCCGACTGGATTGTCAGATATCAGATCCCTCAGATGTTTACGTTTGGGTGGTATGAATCTGAGAGACGAGATCATTGAGCACTTCATAGCTAATTGCCCCTTGCTCGAAGAGTTATCTATATATTTAACTTCCCTAACAAAGCTTAGGATCGTCAGTTCTTCTTCTTCGAGCTCACGACCCTCGCCATTGAAGTACTTAGAGATAGGATACTGTTGGAATCTGAAATCTGTAGAGATTGATAATGCTCCACTCTTCTCAAGTTTGGTGTATGCTTCTCGTGATCGGCCACGCCCATTTTTTCAAGTGGAAAACTGCTCATCTCTTGTGGATTTGACTTTAGTCAGTTCTTCTCTGGCGTTCAGAGGTCTCTCCGGCTGCTTTTCTCAGTTGAAATCTTTCTACTGGGAGACAGATGCGGTAAGAGTACATAAGGGCGCCGGGTTATAGATCAGTCCCGAAACTTCAATTTGTTGCGATTTTCGAATGTTTGCATCACGTACATGAATTCTTGTTGCTTGGTACAGGTTGCGTTAAAGATCAAATTAGAGGCACCAAAAACTCTAGAAGTCGTCGTAATACCCTAGATATAAGTTTTTTTTTTTACTGATTAATATTATGTAATGAAATTTAATATTATTATTCCATTGGATTTTTAGTTTTTTTTTACGGATGTATTAGATAGAACGTTGACCCTCTCATTGCAATTTAATAAATAGCCATATATACTAAAATTATTTTTACACCTCTATTGCCAATTAATAATAGCATATAACTATAATTACTTTTTTTACACCTCCTGCTTTGCTTTTTTGGACTTTCTGTTTTAACTTTTTTCTTCTTATAATTTTGACCGATTTAATTTGTCAAATTTGGCCGATATATTTAACCAACTTAACCGTTTCTGACCAAAATTGATCGATTTAACCTATTGTTAACCTTGAAATTTCATGTAAATTCAACAAAATCATAAATTACCATGTCAATAAGCACTAGCATTAAAACTCATTATTTCATTATTATTTCGGTCAAAGTCGATTAAGATTGGTTACCTACCAATTAACCACAATTTAATCGTTGACCGATTTACTAAAAAAAGTTAACCACTCCCTTCAGGACCGACCGATCAATTAAGTAAATTGGTTAATTAATCAGTCTTACCCATTAACCTAAATTGAAATTTCACCCAAATGATCAATGTTTTTATCCAAAGGATAAAAGAATCACTGTTTTGGTAGTGAAAAGTGAAAACTGATAAGCATTGGCATATCAAACGTCTTTTCAAATATTTAATTAAGATTTTAAAACTATATAATAATAATAGGGAAAATGGTGTTTTGCCCCCTCTACTTTAACAAGTTAATAAACAGCCCTATACTATGAAATGATTAATTTACCCCCTCTTACTATGCCAACCTAACAAACAGCCCATTCCATCCAAATTTCTATCCAAAATTTCGTTAAGTGATGACTCACCAATATGACTCATCCACAATTAATGACTGTACGTTGCCACATCAACGACTTTCATCCATCGCAATAAACTAAAAAGAGAAAAACAAAAATTATAAAAAGAATTAAATTAAATTTATAAATAAAAAATAAAAAACATTTCGTTTATGAATTTTAATATTAAAAATGAAATAATTTTTTTTTCTAAAATAAATATACAATTTTTTCTGAAAATAAATTTGAAATTTTTAAATACAAAATATTTATTAACTTTAATTGAAAAAAATAAAAAAAATTAAATCCATAAAAAATTAAATATATAATTTTTAATTTATAAATTTAAAATAATATTTTTATTACCTTTTGTACTAAAAATGTACTGTCACAAATGATGTGGCAATGTACTGTCATTAATTATGGATGAATCATATTGGTGAGTCATCACTTAACGGAATTTTGGATGGAGTTTTGGATGGAAGGAGCTGTTTGTTACGTTGGCATAGTAGGAGGGGATAAATTGATCATTTCATAATATAGGGGGCTGTTTGTTAACTTGGCAAAGTAGAGGGGCAAAGTATCATTTTCCCATAATAATACTATAATAATGAGTAGTTACCTTTCTCAGAAAATTTTCGCCTGATTTGCCGCGAATCAGCAGATAGGTCAAATCCTGACTGAATCAGCTTTTCCCGCCCCCCCTTTGGGCTTCTCTTTACCCTAACTGCTCTACCAGGTTTTCAATTTCATCACTTCTCCTTTCTCTATCTCTGGATCGCCGGAGAGGATCAGAATACTAGACTCTGAAATTCGATCAGTGCTGATTCTATTGAAGATGCGGCGGGGGCTTCGGAGCAAAGAAGACGAGCTCATCAGGCAGCGCTACGAGGAGTTCAAGCGTAAGCAGAGGGGAGAAGAACACGGATCAGGATCAGGATCCGCCTCCGCCTCCGGCGTCTGCGGGCAGAGCTCCGGACGAAGATCGTCGGCACCAGAAAACAATCACAGTGACGGTTCGGAAAACGACGGCGGCGGCGATTCCTCCGATGGTATCGTGGAGTTCGTCGGGGAGGAGAATGTAGGATCAGAGACAGTTGAGAATCAGGCTACGAGCTCCGACGACGATGTTGTTTTCTTGTGGAGCAGTAGGATCTCCGACGGCGGTGGAGTTGCGGAAGATGTTGGAACGAGGGGAAGCAAAACCGGCGGACATGACGATTCCGGGGAAAAGAATGACGAATCGGAGACCGTACAGGGCGGCAAACCTTCGGAGGAGGCTTCATCTGGGGATGATAAGGAGGCTGTGTTGAGTTCTAGTGAGACCAGCGATGGTGACGCCGAGGATCTTGATTACGAGGTGGATTTGCCATCTGATGCGCCCGAAGACCTAATTGGAGTTCCAGAAGAAGAAAATTTAGGAACCGGCTCTGATTCTGTTAGGGTAGGAGAAGAGCTAGAAGAGCCAAGCAGCTGTAGAGTTGAGCAAGGCAAACCTGTCGTCTCTGAGATCGAAATTGAGGAATCGAGTTCGAGCGAGGAAGACGAAGCTGAAACTAGTAGGCCTGCAGGAAAACGAGAGAGCAATATTGGAGCGGATTGGTGGTGGGAAGAAGTTCCAAAAGCTGAAGAAGAATCAGCTGAGCTTGGATCTTCGGATAATCCATTTTCGGTAGACGAGCAAGAGGAGGAGATCGGTAAACGATCACGTCGGACTGATCAGGCAAAGGGATGGAATCAGCAATGCTCGTGGGAACCTATAAGAAAAACCAGAAGAGGATTTAAGGAGATTGAAGTTGTTAACATTCTCGCCGATTCCATGTTTGGAGATGCGGAGCTACCTGTTGATGAAGACAATGAGGAAGAGGAATCAGCAGCTCAGCAGCAGAAAGAGCAGCTATGTGTAGGAAAAAAGTTCAGATGTGATGAACAGCCTACTTCTCCTCCTGAGAAATCAGAATATGAGAAGGAGATTGACAGTCTTTGGGATGAAATGGCCTTAGCCCTATACGGAACCGAGGATACTTGTATTACTCCAGAGGTACGATATCTTCTTCTTCAACTAGTTTTGGAAATGATTCTACGAACATCCTAGCATACATACATCAAGATATGTGAAAGAATCAGCATGTAGTAAATATGCTTCAGTTCTTCAAGTTTTCTTGTTGCATGACATCCTCAGATCTGAAAAATTGGTCAAGTTAGATTAAACTCTGTGCCTTTCGTTACTGGCATTGCTTTTGCAGAAAAGAACATGGGTTGTGTGTGTATATATGTATACCTTGGTATTCTGTGGCATGTACGAACTATGCTCTGATGTAATTTGTACCAAATGCATATGAGTAGCTTTTCTGAACTTAATAATCAATTCGCTTGTGTTGGAGCTCTGAAATGTTGCTTAAGCTTATGGATATGTTGCTAATGTGATGAAACCTCTAGCAGAAGGTTATTGCTTCTTCTCTGGAAGAAGAACAGAATCCTGCTACACTTTGTCGCCAAAACCGTCATCATCTCATACTTGACGAAGAAATCGGTGTCCTGTGTAAGTTCTGCTCTTTTGTGCAGCTGGAGATAAAATATTACATGCCACCCTTTGTAAGTCTTACAATGCCCTATCCATTCTACGGTATTTCTTTTTTATTCCTTTTATAGGCTGATTAGCTTACTGTTATTCTCGCAGGCTGAAAATCATTATCGAGCTGTGAACAGGGGAAGCTCTAACAACGAGGATAATGAAATCCCGGATGGACTTACAGACTACGAATCTTGTACTAAAATGGGTAATGATCAAAATGTTATTGAAAAAGGTACAGTCTGGGACATTATTCCTAAGATTCGGGAGGGGCTGCAAGTGCATCAACGTGATGGGTTCGAGTTCTTATGGAGAAACATAGGTGGAGATATATGCATTGACAAGTTGAAAGAGCCAGCCAGTTCAAGTGGATGTGTCATATCTCATGCTCCAGGGACAGGGAAGACCCGTCTCGCCATAAGATTCGTGCAGACCTACATGAAGCTTTTCCCTCACTGCAGACCAGTTATAATCGTCCCTTGTAGTATGCTACTGTCTTGGGAAGCTGAGTTCGAGACCTTGGGAGTCGACATTCCTCGTCACTATCTGAACGATCAGAAACTATCTGGCAAAGAGAGTGCTGCAGCTATTAAGTTGTTGGACGATCACAGGAGTGTACAAGCTGTCAGGTGGGTGAAGCTATATTCCTGGCAGAAGGAATCTGGTATTTTGGTCTTAAGCTACAGGCTTTTTGAAGAACTTGTTGGCAAAGGGATGAGGAAGAAGAGGAAAACCGAAGGCAGAAATCGAAAGGGTAGGTGTGTAGATGAAAGAATAAAGGAAGTCCTGCTTGATGTTCCTGGCCTGTTGGTTCTCGACGAAGGCCATACTGCTCGTAATGACAGTAGCCTTATCTGGAGAGCATTGTCCAATGTCAAAACTGAGAAGCGAGTTGTTCTTTCGGGGACTCCGTTTCAAAATAATTTTGGAGAGTTCTTTAACACTCTCTGGCTGGCAAGACCGAACTTCGTAGACAATATATCATCCAGCAATCATGGAATATCTCGTAGAAAACGAGGTCGCAAGGCAGTGAATGAAGCTAGAGAAAAATGGCTGTCCTTGACCAGTCATCTCGGCAAAGATGCTGATGATTGGCTTAAAGTTAGGAAGTTGCAAGAGCTCAGAGATGGGATCAGCCCCTTTGTTCATTCCTACAAAGGTAATATACTCCAAGAAAAGCTTCCTGGTTTGAGAGACTCTGTGGTTATTTTACAGCCAGCAAAATTTCAGGAAGAGCTGCTTGCCAATGTGCATGGAATTACTCGAACGCTTGAGCTTGATCTAGAGAAAGAACCACTGAAATATTTGCACTGGGAGCATGCACTTTCATTAGCTTCAGTGCACCCGTATCTGCTGTTAAAATGCAAAGGACCATTCCAATCAGCAGATTTTGCTGATCTAGATATGCTGAGACGGCTTGAATTGGAACCCGAGGCTGGAATCAAGACCAAGTTCCTTATGGAGCTTATCGGAATCAGTCGGATACTCAATGAGAAGGTCTTGGTCTTCAGTCAGTATCTTAATCCGTTGAGAATGATTGCGAAGCAGCTACAGGTACGGTTCAAATGGATGGAAGGCACAGATTACCTATCAATGCACGGAGGACTTAATGTCGGTCAACGGATGTCAGTGATAAAAGAATTTAACAATCCCTCTAGCGATGCCAAGGTGTTGCTTGCATCGACAAAGGCATGTTCGGAAGGAATCAGTTTAGTTGGTGCATCGAGAGTCGTGCTGCTTGATGTTGTGTGGAACCCGTCAGTTGCGAGACAAGCCATAAGCAGGGCTTACAGGCTTGGCCAGACCAAAGTTGTTCATGTATACAATCTCATCACTTCCATTGAAGAGGATAAGTTCTGGCGCCAGGTCGAAAAGGACCAAATGTCGGAGTTGGTCCTTTACTCTGCTAAAGGGGCTGGTGGCTGCAAAAGGCTCTCATCACAAGTCTCTCAGGAGGATAGGGTTCTGGAAAAGATGTTTGAACGTGAGGACCTCGCGGCTATGTTCAAGAAGATTATCAAACAGCCTAAAGATTCTAAGGTCGCCTGAAGCTACTACTGGAAATGGATCTATAAGTAGATAAGATCATGCTCGGATTCTGGTAATGGTTTTCGAAACTCATCTCTTTTGAAGTCCACTTCTCCATCTGCTGCTGCTGCCTGCTGTTTTGGTGATGTGAACTCTTAAACCCTTTCGTCAAGTTCGTCAAGTTCGCACGGTCTAAAGGTTTAACCTTTTTCAGATTTAGGTGTACATTAGTAGAAATGTTAGTTGCTAGATCATAGATGCATCAGTTTCTCGGAACCATAATCGCTTCTTTGTTTTTGTGGCTGAGCCAAATGTCTGAGAAGCTATAGCTGGTGTAGGAAAACTTGCAGAACTCACAGGAACCGTGATTGGTAAGCATTGCAACCGTCGTAACTTGAACTCTATGTACATTTTTTATGATGTTAGTTACTGGATTGACTTAATCGTAATTTAGTCTATCGATAACTAGGATTGATGCATGCATGTACTTGTTAGATTCGAAGCAAAATCACATGTTTTTTACCGATCAAGTTTCACACAGTTCGTTGTCAAACGAACGTTGCTTGAAGGCTATTCCACTTCTGGAAGTGAACAAGCTATCACTTCTTCTCATCTTGTTATGCCGAAATCGGTAACCAGACAATGTGTCACTATCGTAATATTGTGGTCAATCATCTATCTAGCTATAAAGTCGAAAGTTTGGCGCTTGTGACAAAAAGTCCTAGTTTAGACTACTTACTCAACTTCCATTGCTATAACTAGTACAATGGCAGTTAGTTGTAACACTATAGATTGAAAATACCTTATCAAATCTCGAAATTCGTCGTTATTGTGACAAGTGGAATTCGATTGCTTTCAGACTTCAGTTGTTTGCTTACGTTCTTGTGGCAAAGGTGTTCTTATAAGAGATAGCCAAAAGAAGGAAACTTCCCTACAAAGAATGTTGAGAAACTTGCTGGACAAGGTATCCAAAATCCGAAGAAAGCACGGTCAAAGGGCGAATGAAGCATACATGCTCGAGAACTTGCAGGCAATTGTCAACTTTCGATATCATGCACCTTGTCATTCTCTTTTGACGAATTATAGTGTCCGAGAAACTTGTTGAGTTTGAGACTGCTACGCTACGTGTCAATATCTACTGTGCTCGATAATGTAGTTTGACGAAGTTTGGAAACTCAAACTGGCTAACAAGACATCAAACTACTAAACTCGGCCAATGCTTTCTGGTTTCCCTAACTCGAGTTCTGGGTTACCTTTTATCTATACTCTTTGGGTAGCCGATATCCAGGCATGACTAACTTGTCTGCAAACATCTTGCCAGTCTTGGGCATGACATGCCAATGCAATGTCAGGTTGAAGTTCTTGCCCCGTAGATTGCTTCCCTGCACAAGAACGATGGAGTTCGTTAAAGACTCAACCAACCAACCACAATCAGGGACGTAATTAAGAACTTGTATTTATTTACCTGATCAACGAATCGGTACTTGTTTGGAGTCTGAATCCAAAACTTTGCATGCTCTTTGGATGGGATAATTGCATCCCAAAGTGATACCTATTGCATAACCAGTCATGACAAAAATACGCATTTGTTACTGATTCCGTTGTAATCAAGACGCTCGAGTTGAAGCTGCAGAGGAAACTAAATGAGAGACGGTTGTGTATTTATGCAACACATACGGTACCTGGTTCAGCACATTCTTCGAGGTCTTATATTCCGCAGCTACAAATGCGAAAACCTGAAACCAAAAAGGCAAAAGTTTTTCACAGCTTCAAGTCTGCAAATCAAACTGTCTAAAAGAGCTACTAAACAAAACAACCAATAATTCAGCAAAACATAAATATGTATATGCATATAGAATCCATGAATATGCTTATGTGGTCACCGTTATACAAAGAAAATCGATAAGGAGCACAGAATAGCACACACCTGCTTTGTATTCCATGTGAAGAGCGATTGCAGATCAGCTGTTATATTCATCGTGAGACTTACCTGCATCAAATAAAATGGCTCAGTCAGAATTCTATGAAGATTGCAGCGTACAGGCAGCATTAGCTAGTTTCTATACTGGCATACTGCTACAGAATTCAGATCAAAACACCACCCTCATGGCCACCATATTAATCCTCTACAGAAATTCAACGGCAAGCCTCGACTCTAACACTATCATCGGATTTCATATAAACAGTGAAGCCAATGGACTAAAGTGGAATGTCAGAAAACCATCCAATGCTAAGATTCTACTACCCCAAAGCTCCCGGATCTCTACAAGATGCAGTAGTCGACAAGAATTATGCTAATTATCATAGTTTTTTCTTAACAAATAGCCTACGAACAGTAATCGACAAGACGGAAAATGATCCATTCTTAAGACTGCCACTAGACAAGAATTCAGCAGTTGACATGTCAGTTTCATATAATCCACTCAATTATATGCAAAGAAACAAGATGACCAATTTGAGTATGAAATATCCTTCAACAAGGTGCAGGATACAGAATCTACCATTCCATAGTCAACAACAAACTAAAACCCTAAGCACAGAAATCAAATCCCAAAACAACGAAAAATTACAAGTCTTCAATTCTTCATCCAATAAACGAAGAGCAAAACCCCTAAGAAACGTACCTCGTCATTTCCATGAGGCTGTTTCTGAAACCAATTGATGTTCAATATCTGCCACAGCACAAAACGATAAAACCCCCAAATTAAGAAACCAAAGAAAAGCTAGGTCTTTCAAATTTCTAATAACAGATCCACAGCAAAGCAGAAAAAGATAGAGTTATAAACCTGGATTTGGGCAGAAGGGGAAGGAGAATTGAAGTTGTCAGAGACTGAAGCCATGGCGCATATGAGTCCGAGGATGGTGATAGCGAAGGTGAATGCGGCATTGGCTCTGTATCCAAATAAATGCATCTCTCTCTGAAATCGGTCGAGGAATTGGGGGTTGTTAAGATGCCGAAGGATGGCGGATTCCTCCGATTGGTCTTCCTCGATCGCCGTCGCGATGGCGCGTGATTCAGAGGAGGTTTTCAGGTCGGAGAAATTGAGGCGTTTTGTGATGAACTGATGATCCCGACTCCTGAGTGGAGCCGGAAAAGGAAAGCGCGGAGGTTTTTTTTTTTTGGCGGTGTGCTGACGTGTTTTTTTTTCCGCTATAACACCAACACATGATACGGCGCCGCTTTGGAGCTTTGGCCATGTCACAAAAAAAATTACTTTCTAAAATCTTTAATTAATTTCGGTTAGTATTTTCTCCTATTTTTAACGTCTATTTTTTTTTAACGTCTATTTAAAAGCTTGGTTAACAATATTATTACCATGGAGAAATGAAAAAAATGAATTTCTAGAAGAAGGTGGAAATTAAAGTAAACTAAATAATAATAATAATAATAATAATAATAATTAAATAAGCGTGGTTGACCAAATAACTAAAGGGGAGTCGTTGTTTTATTCTTTCTACATCAATTTGGGCCATATTGTCATATATCAATCATCAAGTGATGAATTTGCTTCCTAGCCTATGACATATATACGTGACATAATTCTGTAACAAAATACCGTCAGTGACACATTGTCGAACTAAGTTTAAAATCGGACAATGATAATATATCATGATAACGCCGCACTGAATAACTTTGTTAATATACATTATTAAGTTGTGACGTCAACCATGTTATAATAAAGAGTTTGCATGGATGACAGCCATGCATGATATACATTTATGGCCCATGATTGACCCTTTGTGTAGAAGAGAATGGAGAGAGAGGGGAACGATTGAAAGGATTCAACGCTTTGTGTAATTTCGTGCGAATCTTGCACAAACTTGCATAGGTGCGGGAATCGCACGAAATTTTCCTTAAAAAAAGCGTCCAACTTCTCTTGGAGTTTGCGAGGCTAGTACTGGGGTCTGGCACAGCCGAAATCCAGTCAACCAGGCTTCGAATTACTCGAATGTTACGAAAATGGTCCGAGCTCGAGCTGAAAAGTTTGCGCACTAGAGCAACCGAAAAACGGATTTTTTTCCAATACTAGAGCTGTTTGAAAATTCAATTCCCAAAGTAGAGTTGTGCATCAATCAATTCCCAATCTAAGGTAAATTTGCTGACTGTATATTAACATCGCCAAACTAATTGGCGACAAATGAATATTTAAATGGATAAATAACATCGCCACATGCTTTGGCGATTTCTATTTCAAATGTCAGACTACTTTTTTGGTTTCTTTGTTATTTTAGCTTTTATCGTTTAATTATTTGTTTCATTTGTTTGATACTTTATTTTTTATTTTTTAATATATTTGTTTATAATATATATAATTAGTTTATTTCTAATTTTTATCTTCACCTTACTAGTATTATGTTAGACCGAAATAGGCGCATCTTGTCTGACTTAAAATTTTTGAACCTTTTGTTCGACCGATCCAATTCATTTAAAAGAATATATTTATTGAGATGCGCTCGACGTTTAGTTTAGAAAAATTACGTTGTGACTCGGCTCGATTTTGAGATGGACAAACTCGAAATCTTAACGAATCGGTCTAAAATCAAGATTAAATGAAGCTCGAGCTTGTAAGTTTCTAAACAAGCCGAGTTGGAGCTCACCAAAATCGCCTAAGAAATCGAGCTCGATCGAATTCGGCTAAACGTCGAGCGATTCTCAATAATTATATTAGCAAAGTGAGCTCGATTTCTTAGTTCAAGCTCGTAACTCGACTTGTTTAGGAATTTACGAGCTCGTGCTTGATTTAATATTGACTTTAGATTGATTCGTGATTTTCTATGCAAAACGTCGAGTGAATCTCAATAATTATATTCTTTTAGCGGATTGAATCCATAGAAAAAAAATGTTTTTTTAGATTAATTCCATAGACTAAAATGTTGAAAGTTTAAAGTTTTTAAGTCGGACAAGATGATACTGTTTCCGGTCAAACATTAATAGTACGGTCGAGATAAAAATTAGAAATCAAATAATTATATATATTATTAAAAAAATAAAGGAAAAAATCAAATAAAACAAACAAATGATTCAATCTTTGGAAAACCAAATAAAACAAATAATTAAAAGATAAAAGCTAAAATAATAAAGAAACCAAAAAAGTAGTCTGGCATTTGAAATAGAAATCGCCATAGTATGTGGCGATGTTATTTTATCCATTTAAATATTCCTTTGTCGCCAATTGGTTTGGCGATGTTAATATCTAGTCAGCAAATTCACCCTAGAATGGGAATTGACTAATGCACGACCCTACTTTGGGAATTGAATTTCCAAACAGCCCTAGTACTGGAAAAAATCCCCGAAAAACCCAGGTGACCGATTCAAACTTATCTCGATCTGACCCGATTTTCGGTCTTAATTACATCCACACATAGTACCTTTCAAGAACATTTGAACCGACACGTACACAATATCCAAACACACACATGTCAAAACGTAAAACCTAGCTAAAGTCGCTATTCACAAACTTCTTAATTTGGCTGATCAACTACTCATTTTCACTTTCACACATTTTAACCCTTCAATTACAAGACCCGTTGACTTTCAACGAATAAAACAAAACGCTAATTAAACTAATTAAGGAAAAATAACATTTTCCCCCCTCTACTTTGATCACGTTGTCATTTGGGTCTTTCCGTTCCAACTTTCGTCTTAAAAACGTTAATTGATGCACATTATTCAGTACACCACATTAGCTCCAATAGTCATGTATTAGCTTACTAAGTGTTTTTTAACTGAGAATATAAAATAGAATGAAATCGACGAATAAAATGCCTGGTTCTAAAACCTTTTGTATTTCACCATACTCTCTTCGCCAATACCTCCCCAGTTTACCCCTCTGACCGACTCTTCGTATCCTCTCTCTCTCTTCGTCGGTGTGTCCAGATTTAATGATAAGATGATGATAGTTGGAACGAAAGGATCTAAAAAGACAACGTGGTCGAAGTAGGAGGGTTTAAAAAGAGCGATTTATACATAGTATAAGATGCTATCTGTTAAGTTGGAAAAGTAGAAGGGTCAAAGTGATATTTTTCCACTTTTAACTAATCATCATCATTGAGAGAGAGCACAAAGTACAACGTAGCTAACAGTCAATTGCTTGTATGGCACGTAAGATAAATATTATGATAATCTCTTACCTACTAAGTAACCATTTAGCAACTACCAATACCGACTTTTTTTTTCACTCACTAAACAAAAACACTAGCTTCCAAGCTAGCTAGCTTGCTTGCTTATTAAAATCAAACTTAAATTCCTATGTTTCTTATTAGGGTTTTTGTTCAAATCATTTCGTCATATGATGTTGATAGTTACAATGTAAAGAAATGAGTTTTTTTTTTGGCATAGATAGCTCCGATGAAGACATTGAGATAGCAAACATAAACAGGAGGAAAATCAAGTCCCGACACAGAAGGTCAAGTCTACAACCATGACCCCAATGAGGTTAATCAGGATCATTCGTGTCACGTAACGGGCGACCTTACTGAACGATGAACCGTTTAAAAAAATGGTTTTGGGCATTATAGAATTAGGGTTTGAGAAATGGTGTGAGACTTTTGACTTGGACATCCGTGTATGTGTATTATATTGTATAGTAGTAGTTTGGTTTATTGCTTAATCAGTCTCCCCCATAGGGTCAAATGCTTATATGTTATTCCTAGGGCTTATCTATAGATTCATTATTTTTTTCATGGAAAATGTAAGTGTTTGAGTAAAGCATAAAAACAATCGCCAAACTTAGAAATTATGAATTTGATGATCATGATCTAGGTCAAATTCAATTATGATGAAGAGAGAAGACAAAACATTGAGCTTTTGAAAATATAACGATTTTTAAAGTCTTTCGTAGTTTTGTATTCAAATTATGTAGTCATGTTGTTGAAATACGTCCAAAGTTAGACAGTAATGACACCGAGACAGCCGCGCTGTCTCAATGTCATCCAACCAGATGCGAGTTGGCTGACTTTAGTAAACACAATTAGCTTTCTATTAAAAGGCACCATCCATGCTAATAATATGAGACTGCATGGCTACCAGCCATGAAATCTCATATTATTAGCATGGTTGACGCCATTTGTTAATATTATTACTAATTGTGTTTACTGAAGTCAGCATGATGCTATCTTAGTGTCACTATTGTCTAGTAATTTTGGACATAAAATTTGATAATTTGTTACCAGTAATATATTGTTACGAAATCTTGACTACGGTATTACAAAACTCCTATTACCTACTACACATGCTTTTTATAGGTAAAGAAGGAATATTGTTAATGATTCTGCATCAATGATATGATGTATGTAATAAATTTTTAGGCTTACAACATGGCAATAATTTTGTAAAAAACTTTCATTATTCCCTCAAAGAATTCCTCCGGTCCACTTTGTATAAATAATTAAAATACATGTGTACCTCTCTCCCTTGAGGTTAGTCTTTAATAAACCCTAATTCTTCAGCAACTGAAATAATTTAACTATAGATATTATTTAATTAACAAGTGATCATTATTAATTATATCATGCAAGGTTTGGATTAAGATTAATTCCATCGACTGGAAAATTATTAATTTAATCATGGGAAAATAGCAATTTGCCCCCCTCAACTTCTCCAAATTAACAGATAGCTCATTATACTATAAATCGCTCTTTTTACCCCCTCCTACTTTGACCGCTTGGCCGTTTGGGTCCTCCCATTCCAACTTTCATCTTCATGACGTTAATTGATGCGCATTAAGTACACCAACATTAGCTCCAGTAGCCATGCATTAGCTTACTAAACGTGTTTTAATTGGTAAGATAAGTATATGTAATTAGATGGGATGAAATCGACGAATAAAATGTGTGGTTTTAAAACCCTTCGTATTTCACCATACTCTTCATGATACCCCCTATTTACCTGCCTAACCAACTCTTCATCTCCTACCTCCGATATCTCTCTTTGTCAGTGTGTGTATGTGTCTATATTTAATGTTAAGAAGACGAAAGTTAGAACGGAAGGACCCAAACGGAAAAGTAGTCAAAGTAGGTGGAGGTAAAAAGAACAATTTATAGTATAGGGGGCTATCTGTTAAGTTGAAAAAGTAGAGGGTGCCAAAATGCTATTTTCCCTTTAATCAATGGATTGTGGCTCACGGTAATGGATCTTAGCATAATCCTTTATCGGTCAACATCATAAGCCCTTCGTGATTAACGTCTTAAGTATTATACTCTTTTAGTGTAAAGATATCTAAGCACGCACATCTTAATTAGTTTTTAAGAAATTAATTAATTAATTAGTTTTTGGATAACGACACTGCCAACCAACATTAAACCAGAATTTCGGAACTAATTAACTCTTTTTTTTTATGATCATAATTAATTATTAATTTTATTATGGTTGGGAATATGTGGTTAGTGTGGTTGTAATAAACAATCCAAAACCATTATTCTAAGTTTGTCCTAGTCTCCTAGGAGAGGTTTCCTCACGGGCTAGGGACGTTTCGATCACAGACCCACGTCTGACCCTCTCTATCGGAAGGGTAGAGTCTGTCGATCTAAACGAGGCATTGGAAAAGAGATCCAGGAAAGACGTGTATCTACATATTAGCCAGCGAGACCGTCTTGACCGTCCACGTGGCATAATTCGATATTCTCGGTATTATTTATGAGACCCTTATCTTTGACCGTCCACGTGGTAGGATCTGATGTGTTTGAAAAGCCTATATATGTTGGTACCTTACGGTACAAAGGTAGAGCGAAAAATGTGCAACTCTATATGTGAGACAACAATCCGAGGAACTCTTCTCCACAATCATCTAGGCGATTGCTGCAAAAGGTTAAATGTGTCACCGTATTTGCCTCAAAAGACTTTTAGCGACATGAACGTTGGCGGCACTTAAGCTATCTGTAGAGGCAGGAAAAATGATTTTTTTGAGGCAGATACGGTGTGCCTCCGTAGCCAGGTTTTGTTGTAGTGCGACCACTTTATAAAAACCACTCTGACACTTTTATATCTCTCTTGTATTCTACGTTCAACTCTCACTTATTCCCCACTTAAACTAACACCTCACAATTCCTGCAAGGAATTTCACGGAGTCAACCGATCGAAGCCAGGAGCCATACGAATAGAGCTATCTCAATACAAAAATTGATAAAATTTGTAAAGAGAAACATTACAAAAGTATTATAAACAATAATTTTTCTATTCATTTCTTCCATTTTGGTATGGAATATTACATGTATGGATCATATGGACCATATGTGTGTGTATATTCTATCAATTCTTTGTACATAATTCGATCATCCAAATATTCTCTATAGACTAATTAATTAATTAATTAAAGAACAATTACATTAATTTAAACACAAACTAATAATAATTGAACAAATTAAACTCAATGTGAATGATTTGATTGATCGCTGCTTCTCGTGACGTCACGATCGAGTGGGTGCGTGTTGATAAACTGCCAAACAACAAGAAATTTAATTAACACATAATTACTTAATTAGCTTATTAACCATGACGCAATAAATTACAATTAAAATTTAAAATAATTTCACATGTATCTTTTTGGTAACTCGATTGACAAAATGACACCATTACTACGTTAATTAATTAATTAATCAAACATAAAAAAATAATTAGTAATTAATTTAACTACGTACCTACTCCAACACCTCGTCATCTTTCCATGATGAGAAGAAACCTCCACCGCCGCCGCCGGAGTTGAAGTCATCCATCATCAGCAGCTTCTCCCACGCTTCAAACTGCCCGTCAACCTCGTCGACGACCGGTGAGCTGAACGCCGTACCGTCGGAGTAGTTTGAATAACCGTTGTTTTGGATATAAGTATTCCCTACCTCCATCTTACTAACTGCCAACATTAATTCTCCTTTCCCGAGGACGATGACGATCCCTCCGGAGAGGTGCTCTCAGCCGAAACCAGCCCCGGCAGCCCACCCTCAGCTGCCGGCTCTGCCGGCAGCTGAGGGTTTAGAAACTGGTTGCAGAACAACTCCTGAGAGGACGGGACAGGGTTCATGATTGTAGACAACAATAACTCTTCTTGTGTAGAAATTGAGCCGAGTTGAGTCTGGTGGTCCTTCAAAAGGTTAGATAGTAAAGCAGACGATGATGATGATGTTGCTGCTGGTGTTGGGTTGAGAAGGTGCAGAAGATTCTGCATGACTTGAACCTGCGCGGCAGCTGGGTTCACTGGCTGCTGCAGCAGGTTCGTGGTGAACAGGTTTTGAGGAGGGACAACCATATTGTTGTTACTATTATTGTTGAAAATACTGCTGAGCTGATGAGCGGCACCGATCAACTGGGAGAGATTAAGGAACTGGTTGAGTTGGAGGTGATCGGTTCTCGGCTTGTGTGTCTGTGGGTCTATCCCCATCTGCAACAGCTTCTTCCTTATGTGGGTATTGTAGTAGTTCTTTATCTCGTTATCCGTCCTCCCTGGCATATGCGTTGCAATCCTCGACCACCTGAAAACAAAAAGACAACAAAATCAATAAAAAAGGGTATTATCTAACATTATGATCTGAAGGTCTCGAGTTCAAATCCTTACTTGTTCCCCAACACAGAGTGGAGATTAATGATGAGTCGCTCCTCATCCTCAGAGAACTTTCCGCGCTTGATATCAGGGCGGAGGTAGTTCGCCCATCGCAAACGACAGCTCTTGCCACAGCGGTTGAGACCCGCCAGCTTGGGTAGCGACTTCCAGTTGGTATGGCCGTTGTTGGTGATGAAGTCGACGAGCTTCTCGTCTTCCTCGGCCGTCCATGGACCTTTCTTCACCTTCTCATCCTGGTCTTCGCCGCAGCAAGGTGGCCTCACCATTGTTTTTTGCTGGGTTTGAAGCTAAGTACTTAACTAATTAAGCTTAATTAGCTTGTTAATTGTGTTTAATTTCTCTCTAGGTAATAGGATGTGTATATATAGGTGGAGAATGATGACTTTATGATGGGTAGTTCAGTTCATGCATGGGAGACGTAACGCAAACGATAAGGCCAACAATTTTGATTTTATTTTATATTTTTACTTTTTTTTTTTACCATGCACATTTTGCCATATATTTTTACTAGTTTAATTAGGATGAAATTATATCAATTTTTAATCTATTTATAGTATGTGGTCGTGTGAAACGGTAAATGGTTAAATGTTGATTACAAAATGTGTGTTATGTTTTCACTAGAGTTCGATTATATGGTTAAGAATTCAGGTAAACAATCAATAATGTCACAGTGAATTATATACTGATTTATAATATGAGACGAGTGACTAATTTGGGTCGTATCTTTATCTGTAATTTTCAAATGTGATCTTTTTGTATAAAGAGAAAACGGCAATCGACATCCTTCATAGCAATTAGGGACCATGTAGATCAATAATTAGAAGGGACCATATCCTGAGTTAATTCGATGTAAACAATGTCGCGCGCATTGAACAACAAAAATTTGAAACATAGACATCGTGAGATTTTTTTATGATATTTGTGAACATTCGTTCGAGACATGAGATATCGCAAGAATTCGTCCCTGATTGTCGTTGATAAGGGTTTGCTGATTTTTGCTATAACAAGGTGTTGCTAGTAAATCCCAAATCATATAAATACCTTATCGGGTAGTTTAACTGGTAATTGATTATTCTTAACATAACTCAATATTCTCTGAGTGGAAGATCATGGAATTCGATAATACATTCTTTCAATCAAAATCTCAATATTAACCAATTTAAGTATATGAATTATTCTGATTTTTAAAATAATCCATTTATACATATATATATATATATATATATATATGGATTATTCTCTTAAAACACTTTATATATATTCATTGATAATAATTGTTTTTTTAGTATTCAATTTGTATAATAATTTTTTTTTTAATATTCCAATTTGTATAATAATTGTATAATGAAGAGTTGAATACGGATTTTAAGGTTGTTTTTAAGGGAGGGGGAAAGAAGCTTGTAAAAGGAAGGAAAGTCATGTGAAGTATCATAGTCTTATAATTATATAAAATTGAGTGAAAATAGCATTTTTGCCCCATCTACTTTGTCAACTTAACAGATAACTCCATATACTATAAATTTCTCCTTCTACCCCTCTTACTTTGACCACTTTTCCGTTTACATCTTTCTGTTCCAACTATCGTCTTCATAACTTCAAATTTGGACACATATGCACATCGATAAAGAGAGATATCGGAGGTAGGAGACGAAGAGTTGGCAGGGTAAATTGAGGAGGTATCATGCGGAGTATGGTGACAAACGAAGAGTTTTAAAATCACACGTTTTATTCGTCGATTTCATCCTATCTAATTATGTATACTTATATTCCCACTTAGAACATGCTAATTATAGTAAGTTAATACATGACTACTGAAGCTAACACGGTGTACATAATTCGCATCAATTAACGTTAAGAAGATGAAAGTTTGAACGGAAGGACCCAAACGACAAAATGGTCGAAGTTAGGAGGGGATAAAAAGAGAAATTTATAGTATAGAGGAGCTATCTGTTAAGTTGGCCAAGTAAAGGGGTAAAATGCTATTTTCCCATAAAATTAAATAGGTCATTAGGGGGATTAGGTAGTGTTTTGCTAATGTCATTTGGGGAGAAGAACAAGGAACAAGATTATGATCAATCCCCTTTTATAAACTAAATAAAGTGGCAAAGCTATCTCAAGAAGCCATCATTTGTTAATTTTTTTCCTAAGCCAATGAAAGTGATTTTGATTCCTAGGGTTGAGAAGTTTCCATTTTTGAATTGAATCCCAATTTTCCAATGTATCCTTCAAAGTAAGCGCTTTCAATCCAATCAAGAAATTTTGATTCTTTTTTTGGGTACATGGAGAAAGATTGGAATTGCTAAATGAAGTTCTTAGGAAATTGTTACACCAAGTAGATGGAAAATGGGATAGGAGTGTAGCTTTCTATGTATCATTTGGGGTTTAGACACGTTTCATTTGTATGTGACATCTCCTATAGCATTCTTAAAATTGTTTCATTGATTTGATCATAAACTGTTAACCAAGTCGATTTCTATAAATGGGGTCGTTTGGTATAGGTGATTGAGAATTAGGGGAAATATGAAAATAAGGGAATGATGGAAAAGTGTTTGTTAAAAGTTGGAGGATGTTAAATTACATTGTTTGGTATGTATATTTGGTAAAGAAAATAGGAGGAGAAGACAGTGGGTCCTATTATTCTATTTGAGGGAAGTCAGAATTTCTGATAAAAGTAGAAATTGTCAGAATACACATTCTGGAAACAATAAGTGTAGGATCGTCCGCCACCAACAGGCCCACACTAGTATGATATTGTCCGCTTTGGGCCAAGCCCGCACGGATTTGTTTTTGGGTTCCTTTCCAAAAGGCCTCATACTAGTGTAGTTGGTGGACTCTTTTATGCTAGGCAAACTTCTCATAGTTTTCCAATGTGGTATTTGGGATGTTACCCCAACAATCCCTCCCATCAGACCAAGGACCACCTAATCCAGTGTCCTTCTGCTCCTGCGAAACACCTTTCTGTAGACATCTTGGCCGTCGTTAACTCCAACGGACCCGCTAGCCTGACCTCCACCAGCCAGGAAGATATTCGGCACAAGGAACCACCACAGAACCCTTTCGCTAGCAACTTGAGGGTCTCCACATATCCAGCTTCTGCGATCCATCTAGCCTCCTGGAATTCTGTGGCAGAAGTTAATCTCGATCTTCACAGCCCAACTCTGATACCAATTGTAGGATCGTCCGCCACCAACAGGCCCACACTAGTATGATATTGTCCGCTTTGGGCCAAGCCCGCACGGATTTGTTTTTGGGTTCCTTCCCAAAAGGCCTCATACTAGTGTAGTTGGTGGACTCTTTTATGCTAGGCAAACTTCTCCTAGTTTGCCAATGTGGTATTTGGGATGTTACCCCAACAATAAGAAACTCTGGGTATCTAAAATACAAAACCCCAGCTCCATTAGACAGTAAACAAACAAGGATATCTCAGAATACAGAGTTTCCAAGAAACACAGCTGGATTTCCCCTATACCAAATGACCCCTTAGTGGTTGAGTGACTAACCCAACTTTTTATCCCAGTATAATGTTCGCTTTAGAAGAGATGTGAGATTTCTTTGTGGTATCGCCCATATTAGTTATTATAATTTTATGTCACTAGTTTATACTCACAAGATAGAAATGAAGATCTAAAAATGTTAATGAATAATAACAAACCAATATTGAACTTTCTCTCAATAACTCGAGTTATTGGGATGCACTGGTTCATGACAGTAAATCTCAATGTCTGGGTTGTGAACTAAAAGATCAATGTAGTATTAGGGCCGTAATGCGGAAACGGTCACTACTTGATGGTGACTAAATTTATTTAGTGACCGTATTGGGATTTTTGTGACCATAGACGTCAAAATGGTCACTAAAATGTAAACAATAGTCACTAAATAGAAATAGCCACCATCATTTAGTGACCGTTCCCTAATTACGGTCTCTAATAATACTTTTTCTTGTAGATGTATTTGGTCACCTAGTTGACATATTGCCGAAAATTAACCAAGATTGTAAGGAACTTTGATTATTATTAAGAGGGTCATAAGCTTAATTCCCTCGTAAAGATTAAAATTAGGGGTGTTGACGAACTGAGCCGATCAGAATTTTACTGTCAAGTTTGGCTCGTTGCTTTATAAACGAGCTCGAGGTAGAATTTTTAAGCTTGTGACGAGCTCGAGCTTGGCTCATTAACTACACTTGACGAACCAAATTCATGTTCAAGTCCAACGTAGGTCATTAAAACCACTTGATGCGTCCAATTTTAGCCAAATTTGAAGTTTGCGCGAGAATAAACATCAACGAGTCAAGCTATTTACAAGTTTTTACTACTGTATATGACAAACCACATGTTTCATTATTGAGTTTATAACAAGTCATATAGTGGAGCTAGTATTCGAGTTGGCTCCGGAGCTCGAGCTCGAGCTTATCGAGTCGAACATGCCCTGGCTCAAGTTTGGCTCGTTTAAAATCGAGCCGAGTCACGAGCATGCTTTTCTCGAGCCGATCGCGAGCGGCTTGATTCGTCAACAGCCCTAACTAAAACCGACCGAGTTAAACCGACCTACATGAGTCAGATCGAGTTCGAGTACAGTAAAATCAAACCCCAACATAGACTTTGTAAGAATATTTACTTTGAAACAATCCATCCGACCCAAACGGAAAAACCAGGGTCAACACGTTGAACCGCCCGACAGCAATACGGCTGACACGAACATGATCATCGTATCGTACCTATAATAATTACCTTTCTACTTCCCCCAAAGTTGACCCCTCTAATTATGATTAAGCTGAGCTCTTAATCTCTGATTAAGGTGCATGAATGTACGTAATTAACGAATTATTATCATGGCGTTGGTCATCACATGTGTCGTTTTGTTCACTGTCTTCATCTCTTTTCAATGTTCTAATCAAAACCCAGATGTCTTCTTTGTGTGTTGCAAAAAGCTGTTGATCTACTTAAAAACCTTAAGGAGTTTGACTTGAATACATGCCGGTATTAATTAGTTTAATTAATTCATGTATATATATATATATATAACGACTTTGAGTTTGGTTAGATTTTGTAGATCCCACTTTCAAAAAATTCAAATAGTTGAAAATATTATGCGATCAAATTTAGATGAATTTCATTGGATCTATGTGTTTTGTCTTTTACTAACTAATTTTCATTCAATATTACCAATTGACTCTCCCCAATTTTTGCATTGTACTACTGAACAATTCAACACGAGGCTGGTTCCTGAGGTCTTTCCCTAATTTCCGCTTACTAATCGTTCTTTGTTCGGTAAACAGAGTGGTCAACCTCTCGGCTTAGGTGAATAGTTGGATTATGAAGCTTATCTTAGATATATTTTTGGAGATGTTGCAGAGATCGTCATAACCACTCCTATGGTGAGGGGGTGCCCAACCACTAAGCCTTACGGCAGATACGCATGGCCTAATGAATAAATGACCCGATAAACTCGTCTGCCCGTTGACCCGCCCGTTTGACAGTTTTACTTATGTCATAAAAAAAAAATACTATATAGCATTCTAATTTCAGCTGAATCAAATAATCGAGTTCTTATTGAAAATTACTTGAGCTAATTTTTTTTTATGAAGTTATTACTTGAGTACCTGAAATCAATCATCTCTAACTCTTTTATTTTCTTTCTCGGTGTTCGTTCACCAACACTTTGAACTTGATTTGGTCAAAATTAAAATGTAAATAATATTTTATGGTGATATGACATTATCATAAATCATCAAGAAACTGGTCCAAATGATTAAGTTGACCCAATCTATAAATTTAAGTTACTGAGTTGGCCTGATTTAAATTTAAGTGACTGCAATAACATATATAAGTCACATACTTAGATGACCACTTAAGTATTCAACCCGATTTCTACTAGCAGGAGCAGCGGAATTGGGCTAAGATAGTTAGGTAGGTAGTGCATGACTTCACGTGCAGTGGCGAAGGGTGTCTACCCTTGGCTCGAGCCCAACGTCCCCTGAACCTAAATAACTAAACTATATGTATTTTTCCGTAAAAAAATTATTGGACCGATCATATCCTTGCCGACTATATCTCAAAAGAAATCGCATTTTAATAGTATGAAGGCATGAACATAAACCGAAATGGTTTGGCGTAAGATTCGTATATTCAACCAATAATTATTATTAATATCTCTACTTCCAAATTCCAAGTTCCAACATTTTATCGCAGAGAATAAACCATTAGAAAACAAACAAAATAATCAATAAATTAAAAACCCAAGTTAACGTTGAAAGAACCGCCACGTCAGCTTTTACACTGAATGCTGCTAGAATATTTTTCGATGCGGCGGAAATTCAAAATCTCTGCTCAGTAGCTACTCTCACTCTGCTCTCTCTGTCTCCGTCTTCGATCAGTTCCCTGAATTCTTCTCCATCTGCTTGCTTCGATCCCAATTCTCCATCTTCTCAGACCTGCAAAACCCTAAAATCCGTAAACGATTTTGTTCCCGGCGCATGCTTCAACGGTAACACTCCCCTGAGGCGGATCCCTCAGTTTTCGCTCGCCGGTGATCTTCTCAGATTCGCTAGGTAAGGGGAATTGAGTACTTTATGATGCATACCGACGATTAATTTTCCGTGTGTTTGTGTTACGGGATAACTTTGATTGGGGATTGTATTTGTTCAGTTTGAATCTGTCAGTTATGGTTTCATCTTCGTCGGACCCGGGGCTGAAGCATGAGGTAGGAGCTGGAAGTAGCAGCGGAGGAGGGGAAAGTTCGGAGGCGGCTGTGGCTAATGATCAGCTCTTACTGTACAGAGGGCTGAAGAAAGCTAAGAAGGACAGAGGCTGCACCGCTAAAGAACGAATCAGCAAGATGCCTCCCTGTACTGCTGGTAAACGCAGCTCTATCTACCGCGGTGTCACCAGGTATGTTGTGGGGACGACGAGCTCTGTTTCTGTGGTAATCCTGCTGGACTCTGTTGCTCGTTGAAATCTGTTTGTCTAACTAGCGGTGGATCTAAGTGTGGAGATTTATGGAGTTAAAGTTATGGTTATTATTTATGCCTCTTAGGTGTTTGATCATATGTCTCATAGGTGAAATCACTGAACAATAGACACTTAGAGGCCTGTGATGCGTTGAAATCGGAAATTTATGAACTAAACAGTTACAAAATAGAGCTACCATTTCGTAGAACTTCTTATTGGGCAGTGTTGAGACATAAGAAGAAAACGAGAAAACCGTGGTTAGTCTGAAATCTTCCCGATGATTGTTCTTCTGCATTGGTTCATCTGTCCAATTTGTCTTCTTTTTCGTTAACAATGACTTGAATTGTGCTTCTAATTGGTAGGGAACCGTTAGATATGTTCTGTATTTTCTGAAACGATTAAGCACTACAGACAGCATTGATCTCAAATATCTTTGGAGATTTGTTTCCAGTAATTTAGGTTGGAAGAGAAGGATTATAGTTTCAGCTCCTGGAAATGATTGTGTAAACCAAATCTATTTCCTTTTCTTTTGGTGGTTTAAACATCAGGCATAGATGGACTGGTCGCTATGAAGCTCATCTTTGGGATAAAAGTACCTGGAATCAGAACCAAAATAAGAAAGGAAAACAAGGTTAGACCTTTACTCGCACAGTCTTGCGAAATGCCCTGGCATGCTTTCATGTTTAGTCAGATACATGCAGATATGAGAATGAGACTGATTCGATCTTCTTTTGTCATGGAATTGTTTGTGCGACATGCTGTGGCCAGTTTACTTGGGTGAGTCAACTTGGTTTTATATCTTCCTTGAAAATTCAGTTCTTCCATTAGAAAGGGTGACTTGAGGTGTTCCGCTTTCAGGGGCATATGATGACGAGGAGGCTGCAGCTAGAGCATACGACCTTGCTGCTCTAAAATATTGGGGTCCTGGCACACTCATTAATTTTCCTGTGAGCAAGTTTTTGAAAATTATTTTTTTCTATGTTAACCATGTTCTCTGTTACTAGTCTCATCTTTATAAATCAACCGTGTTGTGTATTTGTTTCTATAGGTGTATTGTTACCTTATTAGCAGGCTCTTATTTTTGCATTTCTTATTTACTTCCTCTTTGACCCAGTAAAGATCATGGACTCACATTACATAGTTCACTGAATTCCATGTCAACATGAATTCTCTGTAGGTTTCAGATTATACGAGAGATCTTGATGAAATGCAGAATGTCTCCAGGGAGGAATACTTGGCATCTCTTCGGAGGTACTTCTGCCGTCATAAGCTGTCCTGTTCATACTCATTGTGTCTGTTTATGAATTGATGTTTAATGCAGAAAGAGTAGCGGGTATTCAAGAGGTATCTCCAAATATCGTGGGCTTTCCAGGTAATATTTCTTACTTCTCGTGTAAATGTTCAACTTCCATTTGGATTAATAGCAACGATATTCAAGAGAATGATGTCTAGTGCTCAATTGGACGCCCGTGTTTTCAAACATTGAATGAAGATCTTGGTACATATTTCATTTTCTTCTGCACCGCTATTTTAGAGTGAAAGTTTTATTCTGTTGCATTGGTGCCTTCTATCCCACTTTCTTTATTCTCTTCATACAAGTTATTATTCACCTTGATTTTCCTTTCCTTTACCCTCTTCCTTTCACTAGCAATTTTGTCCAAGTTTCTTATGTCTATGATTGTGTCTTCCGAAATAGCTCATTCGTGTTCATTTCCTTGCTCTTTGGGCATGTCTGCGGCCATCATAAACTAGTCGATGGGACTTGTCAATCGGTCGTATGGCTGGACCTGGGTACTTGAGTAATGTGAATTACGGTAAGGTTAGATCTTTATGTTCAGGCAATCTTCTGTTTCTCTTCCCTCGCATGTTTCAGTTTCCTAAAGAACGCTACTGAAGGCATCCCTGATGTCATGATGCAGGTGATGAACCTGAGAACGAATACATGGGCAGTTTCTGTATAGAGAGAAAGATCGATCTAACATCTCATATCAAATGGTGGGCTTCTAGTAAAAGCCGCCAAGTAGAATCAGTCTCCAGACCACCAGATGAGCCCAGACACACCTCCGGAGAAGAAATCACCCGAGAACTGAGAACCTTAGAGTGGGCAGTACAACCCACCGAGCCATTCCAGATGCCTCGCCTGGGAGTTCCATCCAGCCAAGTAAAGAAGCATAAAGTCTCAGCCCTGAACATACTCTCACAATCTGCAGCATACAAAAACTTACAAGAGAAAGCATCAAAAAGAAAGGAAAACAACTCCGAGAACTCCGAGAACGAAAACAAGATGACCGTTAACAAGATGGTGGTGGACTATGGCAAATCCGTTGAGAAATCAACGAGCCATGACAGTAGCAACGATCACAGACTCGGATTAGGGATGAATGCATCAGCATTGACTATTCAGAGAAACATGTACCCTCTAACATCCTTCTTGTCTGCTCCACTTGTGAACAACTACAACAGCATCGGCTCTTTGGCCGACCCTCTCCTTTGGTCTTCCCTTGTTCCTGTTCTTCCACCTGGAATGCCGACGAGTTCCGAGGTTAGTATTCGCAGATTTCGAACTTTACTGTATAGATTATGATTCTTCACATAGATGGTCATTTGTACAAGTTGTGTGGTGCAGGTTACGAAGACTGAAGCAAGCTCGACCTATACCTTGTTCCAGCCAGAGGAGTGATTCCTTTGAACCTCTTAACAGTCATACAGGAAAGCTGTACTTATAGCAAAGGATTCGAACAAAAGACACGTGCCAACAGCATCAGTTTTTCATATACTGTACCACTTGTGTTCTTCACTGTAGTTGTAATTTCGTCTCTGTAAAAAAAGAACCTTTCTTTAATTAAATCGATGTCAAAACCTGCTTATCAGTTATATATTACTGCTCATACTTCGACCACTTTGTCGTGTAGATCCTTCTGTTCTAATTTTAGTCTCCGTAATGTTAATTGATGCGCATTCGGTACACCATATCAGCTCCAATAGTCATATTAGCTTGCTAAGCTAAACGTTTTCTAAGTGAGAATTTAAATATATATATATATATAATTTAAGTAGGATAAAATCGACGAACAAAATGTGTGATTTTAAAATCCTTCGTATTTCACCACACAATTCATGATACTGCCCTGACCAACTCTTCGTCTCCTACCTTCGATATCTCTCTCCGTCGGGTGCAAAAATGTTCAGACTTAACGTTACGGAGATAAAAGTTGGAATGGAAGGACCAAAACGGCAAACTGGTCGAAGTACGAGAAGGTAAAAAGAGTAATTTATACTATAGGAGCTATATGTTAAGTTGGCAAAGTAGAGGGGGCCAAAGTGTTATTTTCTTAAAAAGGTCAAAAAACTTAGGGGGCAAACGGTAATTCATTCAACGTTGAAAGTCCAAAACAAACACCAGAAGCCAAAGGCTAAACCTAAGCGCGCTAATCACTACTATCTCTCTCTCTTTCTATTCGCGGTGGTCCGATTTGCCGCCGCCTTCTCCTCCCTCCGTCCAATCATATCACCGCCGCCCCCGCCGCGCTGACCCACCGCATTAATTTTCCCCACACAAAAATATTAGTAATACCAAAAAAAAAAAACGAAAAAAAAAAATGACCGCCGCGGCCGCCGAAGACAAATTCCCTCTCCACTTTGCTAACCTGCGCCTCCCCTCCCTCTTAAACCTACCACCACCACCGCCTTCCCTCTCCCTCACTACCACCACAACAATGTCCTCTTCCTCCGTCGCCGCCGCCGCCGTCGCCGATTCCAGTTCTCGGAAAGTGCCTCCTCCTTGCTGGACGAGGGAGGAGACCGTCGAGCTAATCAAAGCCTACCGTGACAAGTGGTTCGCCGTCAACCGCGGTAACCTCCGCGCCGCTGACTGGGACGCCGTCGCCGCCGCCCTGGCCGAGTCCCCAGCCCCTTCCGATCCGCCTAAGTCCGCCGTCCAGTGCCGTCACAAGATCGAGAAGATACGGAAGCGGTACCGCGCCGAGAAGCAGCGGTGCGTTAATTACCCAGGTCGGTTCTTTTCCTCTTGGGATCTGTTCCCGTTGTTGGATTCCATGGAGATCGGATCGATCGGATCTAAACAGGAGCAGGATGTCGATAAGTCGAGTAATCATGATCATTACGAGGGGTTGGAGGAGCCTGATTTGGATTTCGATCCGGATTTGGCTTTTAGGGCTAGGAAGTTTGGTAAAGTTCATGGTGGATTTAACGAGAGTGTTGTTGATTATGATCACGGTTTGAGAGGTGGGTATGGGAACAAAATTGATCAGAATTCAGTGTCTGTAGCGTTTATGCCCAAGGATTATGGACGATTCGATAGGAGAACTGGGGGTAATAACAGTAACATAGGGTTTGATAGTGACTATGGAGTTGGATTCTCTAGGAAGATGGGGAAATTGCAGAGAGATGATATAATGAACGACATCAGTATCGAAAGAGACCAGTTTAGGAAGAAACTCGTCGAGGAATGGGGGTCTGGTTCATCGCAAATTCGAGTGAAGAACCATTACCAAGCTGATCGAAATTCAGCTGCTGCAAATGGGTTTGGGAATGGTAACACGATTGGTCTTGATGGTGTTGGAGTTAGTAGTAAGGGTAAAGACCCCATTGCAGAAGTTGTCTCAGCGATTAAGATGCTTCGGGAAGGGTTCGTGATGGTGGAAGAGATGAAGATGGACATGGCAGTGGAAATCGAGAAGATGAGAATGACTATGGAGTTGAAGCATAACCAGATGCTGATCGAAATGCAGCAGGACATTGTCGATGCATTCGCCAAGGCGTACGTGAAGAAGAAGAACAACAGTAGGAAGACAAAGAAGAGGAAGATGGACGCATTGTCGCCTAATTCGCAGCATAGGAACGGCGAGTCCGAGATTGCAGCAACGGAGCTTGAAACCATCGACTGAGATAAGAATCATCAGTTTCAGGTGATTATCAACCACTTTCCTTTCCATTTTGTTATTGGATCGACCATCTCTTGCTATGTATATGGCTCTATACTGAGGTTCCTTTCATTAAGAAATGATAGGAGAAAGAATGTCCATGATGATGAATGATGATGATGGTGGTGGTGTTTAGTCTCAGATTTAGAAGTAAATTTGTACCCTTTAGAGTTCATCATCAGCTGGTTAGGTCTATATACTGGTTGCATCTAATGTATTAAGGTCACGAAATTGAATATGTACCATTCGTGTTCTGGTTTGAGCTCTGTTCTTTTCTGGGTTTGGGAAATCAAGCCAGTTGAAACAAGAAGATGCATTATTGGTAGGTAAGTCCTGGGAAATGGGGTCTGTGGTGTGTTCTGACTGTTCTTGAACATGCTGCTTCTGCAACAAAAGATGCAGAGATTCAATGCTGAATCTATTGGGGAGAAAAGATAGGGTGTCATGCTTCTGTCAGTCGTCTGATTAATCATATACCTTTTAGATTTATCCATTTTTCTTAGCTGGTCTTATCTCTTCCAGTTTCTTATTCCAGTTCCCATCTCTGTGGAATTCTGAATATATTTATGTTATTCTGATACAATCAATGGTATGGGTATTGATATATGTAGATATCGTGATAGTCGAATATCACGATATCTGGGGCCAAAACTGATATCAAAATCACTCCTAAGACATTCACTCCCTCGTAGCTATTCAAGACATCTTCGATCTTCTTGTTTGGTACGAGATATTGAGTGGAATGAAATTTGTTATGAAATGATCTATTTGCCTTCTCATTTGTTCACAAATTAGTAGGCCCAAATGACATGTAATTTCCTTCAATGACGAGGGGCAAAGTTGGAAGAGAGAATGATATTGGACTCGTATCTAAATGGTGTTGTTGATATTGAATATAGATAGCTATTCGGAGCAACGAAAATGATGATACCTCGAATATCAGTTACATTCATACCAAACAACACATGATGTTTCAGATGGTTAACTACATCTACTCGTCCCTTACCATATTGCACACCATACCGTGCAATATGAATGATTACCGAGTTAACCGCAACAATTATTATCAGTTACGGGACATCCGAACTAGAGCATTATTTTTCGCATGATGTCTTGAGCTGAGATGGTTAATAACTACATGGTTAGTTAGTTAGTTAGTTAACAAACATTGCAAGGTGGTCCATTGTATGCACACACAAGTTCACAACTAACCACTAATCGTAAAAAGGCTTACGTCTAGTAGCTAACTTGTTTAACCGTACCCCATTTCCAACCCTGAAGGTTATCGTTCTAATATCAAGCTTGCAATTGTTTAGTAGACAACCGCAACAGTAATGTTTGGATAACGATACCATCTACATCCGAATTAGAGCATAATTCTACGTGATGTCTTGAGCTGAAATAGTTCATAACTATTGCAAGGTGGTCCATTGCATGCGCGCACAAGTTCACGGCTAACCACTAATCGTAAAATGGCTTACGTTTAGTAGCTAACCTGTCTAATCGTACCCGAATTTCTAGCTCATATGCTCTATAAACCACTCTTAATTCAACTTTGATTCCAAAATTAATGTAGCTAGCATGTAGTTGAGCTCTCACTTTCGTTTCTGGTTTGTTTAATCGAAAGGGCTAATCATCTATCCATTAGCAAAGGAAACTACCAATCTCCAAGCTATGTCCTAAAGTTACCAAACATTCAAATTGGCCATACTTAGCCACTCTTTTGTACATTTTAAGTGGAGTTTGACACAAGATGTTTCCACATTGTGTTAGGATTGGATACTATGTCCTTTTCAACTTTTCTTCACAACTAGCCAAATTTGTAATAGTCTAGAATGAGTCAAGGTAGTGCGTAGTAATTCTGAGGTTGAGATCGAACTATACGTTATTCTTCACAATTGAAAATTAGTAGGAAAAAAGAGAGTTTATTGTCTAACGCTAGCTGAAGTGACATTTATTAAGATGTGAACGTCTTATTATGAGAAGACTACGGGTGGTATAAGTATACTTTTATTGGTATGTTTTTTTTTTTGTGTGTGTGTGTATATGGTTGTTGATACCTGTCATTCGTGTTTGGTACACATAAACATTGTTATTAAAACACAAATAAACTTACTGGGATCCAAAATCAGGATTTTCACGTAAAAATGAATGTTCTTGCTGATTCAAATACTAGCTGAAGTACATAACTTCGAGATAAATGGAATGAAATTTAATGAATAAAATTTGACAAGAAACTATTGACTCAAATTGTCAAAGCACAATAATCAAATGCAAAAGACACTTACACAACTAAACAAAAGATAGATGTTAAGGGTGGTTCGGTTGATGGAATTGTGTTTCAATTCTCATCAATTCTCGGCCCACTGAGAATTGTAGTGCAATTATTTAGACCAATTCTCAGTTGGGCGATGAATTAAACCCCAATTCTCCAATTCCCGGACCCAATTCCATCGACCAAACGCCTCTAAAAGTTTAGAACAATTTGGATTTGGATTTGGATTGGGGTTTCTAAACTGAACCTTTCTGGTTCAGTTTCATCACTATTTACCTAAATTACTTTACTTTTTCCACACTCTTCCACTTGTGGATTTCAGCATTCTGCCTTTCCAATTATTGTTTCTTCTGCAATCTGCATATTGGGTTCATCATTGCTTCCCTTCTGCACTATATGATCTCACCCTTTCACCATCATCTCCATAACCAAATACCCTTTTTTCTGATTTCCTTTATGGGATTGTCCATACCCATGATCTTGAACACAAGCAAGCATGGACTAAGAACAGTAAACCCAACTGAGATTGACTCCATTTGCAAAAAACCAGACCACTATCTACCCTATTTTTGTACACTTTTGTACTCCACTTTATAGCTTAATCATCATCATCACAACATTTGAATCTCTAGCTTATGAAGATTCTGCTGCTGCATTGGTGATACTGCTGATCCTGCATTATGCTGTGGGATCTCATGGTCAACAACACGGCCATCGGTTCCAATCTCCTCGGCATTGTATGTCGAATGGACACCGTAGAGTACGTAGAAGATCGTAATCAAGCACCCCCAGATCGCGAACCGTTGGAAAGACAGCATCTTTAGGGTGGTCATGAGGAAGACATTGAGGAATATTGATATGGCAGCTGGCCATGGCATTAGTGGTACTAGCCAGCCTTCGTCTGCGTGGCAGACGTAAGGTACCATCATCTGGAACAGCCCTGTGATTGCGATCATTGCGCCTCCAAACACGGGTAGCCCCCACCATTGTCCTTGGAGCTTCCAGGCGATCGAGAGGCCTATCGATGTGGCGGTTAGGAGGAAGAGGAATGTGAGGGTTTGGGATGGCGGGTTGTGGCTGATCATCACGTATCGTCTGTAGATGAGAGCGTTTGCTACTAGGTAGAATACGAGCAGTGTGCTGATCGAGATCATGTCGAACACGATGCTTAGGTCCGTGAAGAGAGCGATTGATGCTGTGCAAAGTCCTGCAAATTCGACATCATAAGTAATGTGTTGACTCGAGAAGTTGGAATCAAAGATTTTGAGTTGGTGAATGGTCAAGTACCTAAGAAAAGGGTGGCGTTCAAGGGTGTTCCGGTCGTGGGATTGACCTTAGCGAGCCACGATGGAACAGTCGAGCCCTCCCGATCACGCAAAGATACCTAGCTTGGCCAAGCATGGCAACAAGTAGAGAAGCAACTATCCCCAAACTCGCACCGGCTCCAACAATGTTGCTCGCCCATCCCCACCCTATCTCTTGAAACGCCACCGAGAATGATGCTTCCTTCGGTATCTACAACACAGACAAATCTATCAAAAACTTGCGATTTCGTATCATGCTCGCTACAATGATGATAGTAGTGACAGATTCTTACCAAGTTGTAAGGAACCATGACACAAAGAGCCAAGGCCATCAAGCAATACATAGCACACACAACAAGAACAGAACCAACAATCCCCACCGGCAGAGCTTTCGACGGGTTCTGAATCTCCTCAGCCATGGTCGAAACCGAGTCATACCCAATATAGCTAAAGTAAACAATGGCTGCACCATCAAGAACACCTTTCACACCAAAAGGAGCCAACCCACTTGGCTTGACCAAGTTCTTGGCACTCCCATTGTAGAAGCCAGCAATTATGATGAATGCAAAGAACATCACATGGAACACTGTCATAACAAGGTTCAGCATTGAGCTCTCCTTTGTACTGCAGCAGCAGCAGAGGTTGCAATCAAAGTTAGTATGGAGAGAAAGGAAATCAACTTTGCTCAGAAGAAACAGTTATGGAGCCCTAAATTCACAGATCAAAAAGACCAACAAGCAATTATGAGGTGGGGGCTACCAATCACTTTCAGCCTCCATCCAACAATATAAGATCAGACCCATTTTTCTTTTAATTTGCAGAAGAACACTCTATCACCCCAGAATGCCACTTGCCTTTTTCCAGTGATATTTCATCTTTAGAGTATTGGGGACAAAACTTTTCCCACCACCATCACACCACTACCAATCTCCATTATTATAAAAACAAAAGGAAAAAAAAAGGGTAAAAATCTGCAGAAACATTGCTGCTTGCTACTGTACTAGTACTGGGTTTTAGTTCTGCAAATTATGCTAAACCCACTTAAGATTCGAGCATTTCCAGAATTTTAATTAGTGGGTATTGAAGAAGGTAAGAAAAGATTGGATCTTTGGAATTCACCATGGTGAAAAAAGGTAAGAAAACAGAGGAATCAGATCAAATCAAACTAACCTGTGGCAGAGGCAGAGTGTGAGAAGGAGAATAAGAGCTACAGCTGGGAAATCCAGGTAATTGTAGCCAGGAAGAAGACCGTCGACTTCAATCCGCCATGAATTGGAGTCGTTAACTCCAACTGCATGGCATAAATAATCAGTGAAGCTCCTTGCTACTGCCGCATTTGATAGTACATACTCCATTAGTATGTTTGCACCAGCAAAGTAGCCTATGAATTCCCCTGTTTTCATCATGAAAAAATCAGTTGGTTGGACCGGTTAGATATAGTGGGTTTTTGGTTTGATCATTGATGTGAATTGGGATTTGGTTAAAATGATGGATTCCTGACTTAATCAGGGGTCAAGATTTAGTACGATGTATCAGGTCGAGGTTTATTAGTATAATCACCGTCCACTTACTTAATTGATTAAACAAATAATGCTTAATGAATTAAAGATTTAACATTCTTTTACGATTTCGAGGAGTAATTAACAATGTCAATCATGGTTTGAAAAATGGATACTGGGTTACTGAAAAAAACAGAGTACAGATGATTTGATTGTTGTTTATCAATATACATTGTGGAAAATGGATTTGATTTGAAATTAAGAAGAAAGATTGGAAGAATGAGTGATTGAAACTCGAAACGAGCATTCAATTGATGTTTTTATGATCAATTTAATGGGTAATTAAAGCGAAAGGGGAAGAAATAAAACAGAGTGAGTACCGAAAGTGACGCGGAGGTAACTGAAGGCGCCGCCGGCGACGGGGATTTGGACGGAGAATTCGGCGTAACAGAGGGAAGAGAGAAGCGCGGAAATGCCGGCGATCATGTAGGAGATGAAAACGGCAGGACCCGAGACGCCGTTGGCGACAAATCCGGTGGTGACAAACACTCCGACGCCGAGCATTCCGCCGATGCCGAGAGCCATGAGGTCGTACCACTGGAGCTTCCTCTTCATGTCGGCGCCGGAGCGGAGGCGGACCTGGGTGAGCTCCTGCTCAGGAGTCCACGTGGCCATCGCCCTCTTGCGGAGCCGGTGAGGGGTCTGGGTGAGAAGGGTTTTGAAGTAGGCCGCCGTGGCGGAGATCGCGGTCATCACGCCGCCGGCGTGATCGGGCATGTCCGGGGAAATGAGGATTGAGGAAGGAATCGTGGGCTGAATTGTAGAGATTGAGAGATAGAGGGAGTGAATTGCTCTTTTCTCTTCTCTTCTCTGTTCTGCTGCTCTGTTTTTTGTTGTTGTGGAAGAGACGGTTCAGAGAGGGGCTTTTAAATGCAGAGAGGAGGAGGCGGAAAAAGTTTCAGTTACAGAAACAAAAATTAATTAATTAATAAAAACAAGAAAATCACGATCAAAAGAGCTTTGGTTAATTAAATTTCGGTTACGGCTAACGGCTGAACCTAATATGTGTCAAACATACCTTTTGTCCTTTATTAGATCGACGAGGTTCGAGAGAGACGATGAAAACGGACTCACGAGCTTTATTAGGGCCCTTTAGACGAAAAGATGAAATCTTTGTTACTTGGAAGCCGGCCCTAGAGGTGTGGGTTACTATTAATATGAATGGCTCGGTCATTGATTCTCATAATCGAGCGGCAACAGGTGAAATTGTCCGAGATCATGTTGGTTCGCGGCCAACCTCGACAAATGCTCTATTATACAAGTAGAATTACATGCAGTTTCTATTGGGTTCAAGATTGCTTGGGACTTGAGTTATAGGAAGTCCATCTTCAACTGGACTCTTTAGCAGCAGTGGAAGCGATCAAAGAGGAGGCCACGTTGGCAGGTCGCCATAATCATTCTATCATGTTAATTCGGAACCGGTGTAATCGGGACTGGGAGGTGCAAGTCTCCCACATCTTAAGAGAAGGCGACAAACTTCCAGATCTCCTTGCCCATCTTGGGCATAGCCTTCCTCTTTGCACGACCCTGAACTGCTTGCTTAGTCAGGATATTGAGCGTGTTATTCTAAGAGATTGTATAGGGGGTTTGTTTCCCACGTGCTTATTTTCAGGTTAATTAAGAGTGTTTGACACCTGTTTCTCTACAAAACAAAACAAAAAGTTTAGTACGTGAGATATTTCATTCGTACGCCTACATTTTTTTAGTCAATAACTAAGTTTCAGCTCATATTCTATGATGTTTCATAAATGTGTTTCGTGTCTTAATAACTATATTTTCGTATCTAATAACTACATTTTAAGTATCTACTTGTTATGAGCATATAACATTCATGTCAATAATATGATTCAGATAAAACTAAATTCATTAAGTTTCACTTTGAAAGTAAGTTAAGAGGCTTGACTCAATGTATAAACCAATGTTTTCAATGTTGTATCCTGCTCCCCAGTTGGACCGGTCCAATCGTGAATCAGCCAGCTCTCCGGCACCGATAAATTCCGGTTCAATCCTGGTTTGATCCCGGTTCAACCCTGATTTTCCCATTAAACCTTTGAACCCTTGACATTGCCGGCTCGACCCCCGATCCGGTTCTGAAAACCTTGGTATAAACTTTAATTCGATTTTAGTTGTGATGTGGAGTTATTAGAATTTTTTTCATAATATAAAATATTTTTCAAATGAATAATACAAAATATTCATTCATAAAACATGAATAATAAATTAATATTTATGAAAAAATGCAAACATGATTCATGTGTGTGTGGATTGCATACTTGAGTGAAAAGTGTTGGTTGCGTTTATTTTGGATTTAAAGACCTTTTTTCCAAGAGGAACCTTAATTATGTTTTTTTTTAATCTTTATTTCATGGCTATTTTTTAATCTTATTTATGTTATTGATGGCTAAAAAATAATGGGTCTCGGCCAAAGTGTAACATCCCAACCTCTAATAAGATATTGTTCGCTTTGGGTTTAGACTCTCACAAATTTGCTTTTGGTTGCATTATGGTGACTTCCCATAAGACCACCCATCTCTGCACTGTTCTACCTTGAGGATGTTTAACTTTGGAGTTCTTACAATAACTCCTCCATTACACCCAAAACGCGTCATGTTCATTTAAGGTTGAACTATTCCTCATGCCTATGGATCTCTCTCCGTGCTTTGTCGATGTGAGATTTGTCTAGAATGTCAAACCAAGACTCCAATAACAATCTTTAAAATCGATTCTGAAGTCACACTTGCTTAAAAAAACATACTCATTTCACCTTACAGAGGTCAGGAGGAAGATTCTCTCCTTCTATCTCTTTAATTTTTCTCTCAATTTCATATATATCTCATTATCCTTACTGACTTGGGCGTCAAAATTGAAGTCGAAGGCCACCATCCGCTAATTCAGGTGCTAAATTTTCTTAATGGTGAATCAACGAATTTCGAATAATGGCTCACAAACACTTTATCATTGTCAAGAATTTTACATTCCTGGTTCTAAAAATTATTATTATTTGTTATGAACTATAAAGCTCCTTATTATATATCTTTATTTTTTTTATGAAATAAATAAATAGGAAAAAATAGGTCTTATAAATAATAAAAATAAGTAAGCGTAATGGTATTGAAAGTACGTAGATGTCCATTGGGATAATATGGAAAAAAAAAAAAACAAGTGCGCCCACCATGGCCACACTTTAAATTTTTGTTTTGTCCCTTTATAATTTATATAAATTATTTATTTATTTATTTTATTTATATATGTATAAACTATATATTATATACTACGTATAAAAGCCTTTTTTTTTAGTGTCCCGAGAGAGCATACTGTTCTATTTTGTTCGTGCTTGCATGCTTAACCAAATTGATTGGCCAACACAAAAAATAAAATAAAAAATTATATATATCCGCAAAAATAAAATAAATGGGAATATTGAAGAATAAATATAAATGGTTTTGGATTTGATGGTATTATTTCAATTACGTAATGGAATACACTTTTTGTGTTGTAATTGGACAGTGTAGGGTAGCTTGTATTGTTCTTGGCCTCCCCTTTGCTTTTGTTTCGAAAATTAAAAATTAATTTCAAAATTCTAGACACGATTGATGGGGTTGACGGGTTGAGTCTATGTGATTGCGTACCTGTCCTTATAAGGGCTAATTTTATTTTATTTACACAGATAGCTCCACAGCAGGAGGAGGAAGATATAGCAAACGTAAGTAGGAAGGAAAATCAAGTTCTAACCCAAGAAGGTCAAGTCTGCCTCCATGATTTCCGAGAGGTTATATATGCAGGATCATAAATACATGTCACGTGATGGGCAACCTTGTTATACCTGAACGGTGAATTGTTTGAAACGCCGTCAAGAAGAGGCTCCACTCTTTAGCTGAAGAATTTCATCAACGATAGCCTGGATAAGATCAATTATGAGCTTTTGTTTGATCGAGTGTAAAGGAATATTATTATATAAATCAATTATGTTCTTCCCTCAACGACTCCATTTACACGTTGTAAAGTGATTATCTAACCTGTATTCATAGGTGACGATCGATCTAACCTGTATTCATAGGTTACTCAAATGAGAAATAATTAGTTACTGATCGTGACGATATGGTAATTTCTTTAAACAAGTAAAGATCACATATGTCACGAGAATCAATGACACCTTTTCATGTACGAATTTGGTTTTTTTAATTGAAAATGAAAGTTGCTAGAGAAGAAAAAGATAGATTTATGTATTTAAGTATTAAAGTCGATAATTGGTCGTCCAATCTCTTTCAAACATTTCACAATCGATCATCAAATGATCTTTCGTATCAGCCGCCGTGAATATTTGCATGAGATTGAGATTGACATGCATCAATATCCTAACTTTATGAAAAAATAGTAAACAAATAATAGTGTTTGTAGTGAAATGTAAAAATGAATAAGTTACAGTATTAGAGTGAAAGTTATTGGTCAAATACGTCCCGTTCTAAAATTTTAATCTGTTATAGAGTAGTCCTATTACTATGAAACACGTTGCAGTGTAGTCCTGATGACATAATCAATGTACTTTTCCAACCATTTTTTTTTATATCACCATTGGCATGTCATCGGAAATATAGTTTAAAAATATCAAACACGTTATATTGTAAAAAGGTAAAAAGAACCAGTCGATATCAAAATATGATTATCATATTTTATCCGAGCCTTAATAGCTGAGTAACAAATGCTTAAGATATTTGAAGCTGGCTCCTTCTACGATTGTGAAGTCCCTTCTGTAGGGAACGACGGTTAGAACTGAAAACAGCTTCAAAATTTGAATTCTTAGTGATCTAGCTTATTGAGATTGGGTTGCAGTGTAGGCATCGTTTTTTTCCTGAAATTTCGGTGGAATTGTTAATTCCAACGGGAATTCGATTCCATGCTCTCCCGACCTCCAACAAACTCAAAAGCTTTGGGGCATAGTACGGACGTGATGGGCCTAGTTAGTTTGGTGGACATCATAGGCCCACTCGGCCCATCCTCAATTAACTACACCAATCAATCAAGATTAGGGTGAAGTGAAGATGGCCCTTTCGGCAATGTATAATTAATTTATGTATTAAATAGTTCTAAAAGCGAAAGTTAGTGATGTGATCTCATATTAATTATTATTGTGGGAGACAAATTGCTTTTGCTTCTCATCCCAGTGAAATTCAAAGGTCAGCACATGCACACGGCGGCGCAGCAGACCTATACTCATTTGGATTTGATCAAGCCTATAAATTACTCTCCTTACTTACCTCTAATTTAGAATCATTAGCAAAGTCAATGCTTTAATTGATTTGGCTAATTAGTCAACATGTTGACGAGTGATTTCAAATTTACGTTATGTTGGTTTTGACCGACATCTCTTGAAACAGGATGCTAATTATATTCGATAGTTTAGATAGGTATCATAACCAATAGTCAAAATCCCGATTTTAATCTTAAAATCTTACGGTTTTACGATTTCACTAGTCTCTAGCGACCTTGATTCCACGCAAAATCTATGGGTCAAAATCTAGTAAAATCTCGATCAAAATCTTAGAATCTTATAAAATCAACGATTTTTGTATTTTACGATTTCACTTTCTAGGGGAAATTACGAGTTTGTACAACTACATATAAGACAGAACAAAGACATTTAAATTAAATTGGTTTTATTTTTAGATTTTTATTAATTAAGTTAGAAGTTATTACTAAAAATGTCTAAAATCTAATTATTACTTCCTAGAATGACATTTATTTTTAATATGTTGCTGACTTAAATGTTTCGATAGTAGTTCATAAAATCTTATGATTTTACGATTAAAAATTACTATTCGATTCCACCCATGTTTTCGATTTCACATGGAATCCCGATTTTGACTACATTGATCATAACTATCAAATTGACGCAGAATTGTGGATGATATGTACTGATGATGTGGCATTTAAAGATGGACCAATCGATTTTTTCATTTCCTATACTCTTATTAAAGATAGAGGAAGAAACATAAGCATCCAGGAATAGGGCAGCAGCATGAACCACAGAAGTTTGAAGCATAAAATCAAGTCAAAAGAGACATTGTTTCCTTTGGTGTCTTTGATCAAATCCACATATATTCCCAAAATAATGTAATAATCAAATGTATAGAAAAGCTGGATAATGTTTATAATAATATTGGGCGAAAAATATTGGTGGTCACCTAAGTTTGAGATTGTAATACTATGGTCAGCTAACTTTGTTTTGTAACAGAGTACTCATATCTCCCTCAAAAGAAGACACAATTATAGAGGGACACGTGAAGCGATGGAGGTAAACTTAGATGTGGTATAAATTGGGGGGTTAGTGTCCTGTCTACCACACAACCTCTCGTCTTATATATGCGCGTTTTACTTCTCTGGCACGAGAGAGACTAAGGCACGACTCATCATTCTCAAGTGACCTTAACTTGGGAGAATCATATTGACCCACGAGACAAACTATTATTATATTAACATAGTATGAAACTGATACATGATTCATGATTGAAACGATCAAATTGCTCGATCGAAACGACCACAATGATTTCTTTTCTCACATGTGAAGGCTCAAAAAGCCAACTCACAAGTCACAATCTTCAAAGTAATGTGGAGGATAAGGTAGATACCTGAATGAGGCAGACACCCACTTAATGATGATGAGATTGATCCTACTAATAACTTAGACCACATCTTCAACAAGATCATGCCTTTGGATTTTGCTTACTTAATTACTGCTTTGACTATAGTCATTTTTAATTATTATTTCACTATAAAATATTATGAGTTCGTATTATTATCCATTTTGGTCATTAACGTGCGAGATTTGTAATAAATTGGTCATTAACCTTTTGTCATTAACTTGTAGTGCTTGTAACATTTTGGTCATTTCGTCAATTCTCCATCCAAATTTTCCGTTAAGGGCTGATATCAGCATGCTAACTCAGTCTTTTTTTTCCACCTCACCCCTTGCCACATCACTTAATCAACCCCTGACTCAACCTAACTTAAATCAACCAACCCAAACTCACTACCCAACCACCTAATCCCAACCACTGTCTTTTCATCTTCCCCTCCTCCTTCCATCCGAACTCGATGAACTCACCTCCTCCTTCCTCTTCAATCGGAATCTCCGTTCAAACTCTCCTCCACCATCTTCATACGAAATTATCTCCTCCATCATCGTCTGAACTTCACTCGAGACTCGAGACCCTTAATTACATAATTTAGTTTACTTAACTCATAAATTTCCAATTATTTCTCTAATATATCTTGAATCTCTATACATACATTGGCCAAAATGGAACATTCATAAGATATAAAGAGGGGTCGAATTCACTTTATTATATGCACTATATGGAGACAATTCGATAATCAATTTTTTTTTTATAATCAATGGAGGAGTGGGACTAGGCTTCTTCATTTTTTTAAACACAAGTAGCTAGTTTGCCCTTATACATTTATGAAGAATTAACCAAGTTGCTTGACCTTATACAAGTGGAAGAGGAATCCACAAATTCCACAATCCTAATAGTGTTCTCATATCATTACAATTACAGAGTTATCGTCATCTAAAAAATGTTATATGTTCCGTTACGTATAAAGGAGTTGTGCTAACTATTCGTTGTTATTAGATGAGGAATTCTAACAGCGGATAGACGTCCGTTGTTAGGTTGCTAATTTCTTGTAGTTAACTCTTCAATTTCATGCTACACTACAAAAAAAGTTTGTCTTTACATACAGTAAATTATAACAGTATGAAAATGCAGTAGCAAATAGTTGATGTTATGCAACGACGTACAATCACTATTTTATGCAGTAATTTACTGTAGCAAATACTATTTACGACACAACTATTTACAACGGGTCGAGATGGACTCATCTATGAAAGTGGAGGCCATCATTCCTTTAATCATCTCAATGTACCATCACAATCATAACATGGTGGAATACTAATGATATGTGTAAGGCCATTTTAACAAATGGAATATAATTTCCACTATTTCCTAATTAGGATGGAAAACATTTGATCATGGGTGTGATTGCTACAAAATCCAACTTCTACCCATTGTCTGCCTTGATAATAACTACTTAAAAAAGTTATTTAAAATTAATATTTTACAATAATTTATTAATTTATTGTATAGTGCATTAGGTGGTGCTCTATTAGCCAATGGTATGATTTCACTAAACTAAATGATTAAGGGTAGAGAGCTCTTTTAATTTGTTTTCCTTTCCTCTCATTGTTGGTTCCAACTTGCAACCATTAAGATTTAATAAGATGGTGTTCTATAGTAATTAGAGTGTTAGCTATGATCATTTACGATTCTCTGTAACGACTAACGATCAAGTTCAGTTACCGGTCCAATTACTCCAGCCAGCCCAAATAGCTAACTATGGCCCAGTGAAGGCCTGTATATGAGGTGCCTAGGGGTTTCCCCCGTGCAATATCAAGGCCCCACGTGGCTCAATGACTGAGAAATTTTTGAGTTACGTCATCAATCCACCGACGACACGTGAAGACCCGACCCAGATCTTGATGTCCTATAAATACGGTCGTGGTCCCAACATTGGCGAGACATATGACATAAAAACTAAACCATACGTTTTAAGCGTAATCTCTATTCTCTCACCGGCACGCTTAAAGCTCCACCTATACACTTTTAGAGGTATGTCCCGGTACTTTTCAGACTCATACTTAATACACCTACACTATAATATAAAGTTGAGAAGTGGGAACTAGACCAAATCAAATTAATTTTTTTTTTTTAAGGATTAAATAAATGGTTTGCTAATCATTCTGAAAGGCAAACCACATTTTTAAAAGATATTTTTCACTAACAAAAGGTTAAAGTAAACAGATTAACAAATCAAGTATGTGATACACGATTGACACTAATTAAGTAATTATACAAAGTCTTGATAATTTAGCATCTAATTGCCAATTAAAAGTGACCTAATTTCATGTAAAGTTGTGAAAATGGGATTCAATAAAAAATGTAAATGTTTTCGTGCCCTATAAGAGCCATCAATCTCCAAAAGATTGCAAATATAAAATAAAAAATAAAAAATCAAAATGTAACCACATTAGTGAATACAATATCGTTTTCTTAATTATCTTACAGGGCATCATCACAACGACTAGAACGGACGATCATGATCGCTCTAGCAACAAGATTAATCATTGGCGGACATGTTATCAGGAGTTAGGACTATAAATACTGCACTGATCCATCTGCAGAAGAATTAGGGACACTTTGGAAAGGAGATGTTTCATTAGTCCGTTATTCCTTACACACTCAAATTCCCATTTTGGTCCTTAATAAGTCGCTTAAGAACGGACTACTACCCGTCTTTCAATTTTTCAGTAACATATATTATTATTATTGGCTTTAACGAATGTCTCCAAATATTTTACAAAAGCAAAAGGGGTTAAAGTAGCAGACCTTTTCTACTATAGTTTTCTTTTTGACATTTGGTTACTCTATGCTGATAACCAGACTGATCAGGGATTGAAGCAAGTAGGTTTAACCGTAAATCAGCCGGTTTAACCGTAAATCAGTCATCAAGTGATCAGTACAATATGCATGATTATGAATGATATAGTTATGTTTAGTCATGATTTGACTGTGATTCTGCCTTATATCGTTAATGTAAACTCAATCGTGCATGGTTACTAAAATTATTTAGAACCATGAACTGATTGCATGTAAGAGATGCAATGGCGGAGATAGGGGGAGCTAGGGGGAGCCACGGCGCCCCCTCCCCCGGTATCGAGTGTAAAATTATATGTAATATTTGGCACTTTCGGAGTTTGGCGCCGGGGTATTTGAAGTTCGGCTCCCCCACTACGATGTTTCAGTGAAATGTTGTCTTAAATTTTACGTAATTGTTACTCGGAATCAACTTATAATATGTAATAATTACAATATTTAATCATAAATCATCCAAATTTGAAGAAAAAATTGCCGGTGGCACATATAATTCTTTTTTACTAATTAAGCAACTTATAATCAAACATATTTTTACGTAGTATTAGATTAATAATTTTTTTCTATTACTATCCAATTTTGAATTTTTTTTTTGCCGGTGGCACCCATTTTCATTTTATAATTTGGCTCCCCCCTTATACCAATCCTGGTTCCGCCATTGAAGAGATGACACAATAGTTATGCACTATTAGTTTTAGTAGTTCTATAAGCCAAAAAAAAAAATTGTAGTTCTCAAATAACACTTCAGCTTCAATAACAACGTATTAGCTTACTAAGCATTTGTAATTGAGACTATAAACATACATAATTACATATGATAAAAATGACGGATAAAACATGCGGTTTTACAACTCATCATATTTCACCATATTCTTCACGATACCTCCCCCCAATTTGCCTCCTCTAGACCAACTCAATTCGTCTCCCACCTTCAATATCTCTCTCCGTAGTCGTGTAAATATGTCTAGATTTAACGTTAAGAAGACAAGTGTTGGAACACAGGGACCCAAACGGCAAAGCGACTGAAGTAGAAGGAGGTAAAAAGAGCAAGTTACCGTATAGGGGGCTATTTGTTAAGTTGGCAAAGTAGAGGGGGCAAAGTGATATTTTCCCATTAATTAATTAGTGAGTGTTAATTAAGTTATGATGAACGATAAATTGCAAGTGGTGGAATGTTGTGAACCGATGAAAATGCATGGGGTGACATGGAAGTACAAATAAATCCAAAAAGGTGAAAGATCCTGTCCATAACCTAACGCATACTTACAAACAAACAAATTTGCTTTAAGCCGCTTGTCCAATCCTCCTCAAAGCATCACACCAATATATTACTTTTATTTTTTGGCCTAAGTTATAATTTATATATTGTATCGAGGAGACGTCAACACTCTTCTGAAGTCGCCATTTTTCGTAAGATATTGTATCGAGACTAGATGATCAAGGTTGAGCATATCTATTGGGAAGAAAATCGAGTAACTATTTTCTTAGTTGGCCTAGAACATGACATGTCTATTAGTGAATTTTCTGATCATATGTTATCTCATTATTTTTTACATGATTTGGTTAAACTTATCGAAACTCATTTAGTTGTAAATGAAAGATAGACGCAGACAAGTCTAAATATTTAAATCCAACTGCATTTGTGCCATCTCCCAACTCTCAAGTGATATGTAAGTTTGTCACAACTCCTTTTCATGCAGGTGTGGTAATCGAATCGAGCACAACACCATATTCATACTATAAGTTGCAAGACATCGAACATCAACGTCGCAGAATAGGTCTCTTGCTATTGTCCACCCCATCCCAGGGATAGCGTAGCCATCAGAATTAAGAACGACTCGGTCACGATGTTCATGAAATATTCACCAATGTATTAAGTGTAGATTGATATTTTTTTCTTATTTTTTATATGAAAAAAAGAAGAGTGCCAATTTGATTTGGACTCAGAGAGCAGTCAGTGTCACATCTGACCAAGAAACCTCTTGGATTTGCTGATGGTGAGCTGTTGAACTAATTATTGTATTATATAGTATAAAAATATTCATCAATTTTAATAAATTAATAATTACGTATTCGGTTCAAAATTTGAAAAAGTGTATAGTAAACGAAGACAAATCTAGAATCGAAAAGGTAATGTGCCAAATTTGATTAATATTAAAAAAAAGTTATACCAAATAACGAAAACTCGGCGAGTCACTCCTATAATGTAATGGTTCATGATTAAACTGGTGGGCTGGTGGGATCTTCTACAATGACTTGACTTAACTTCAAGTAAGATAACTTGAAGTTTTGTTACGTAAGATAATTATATGTTACGTAAGTCTTACGTAATGAAGATTATCTCTTACGCAACATAATTTACCAACTCCAAGTCATTATGATTACAATGACTTGAAGGCACCGTAGGAGATCCCTAAACTGGTTGATACAATATGGTTTTGCATAGAGATGATGTTTGCAAATTTTGACAAGGTTTCGGGTTTAAATCTTCGTGGGTCGCCGATAAAAAAACAATCGGGAAATACGAGATTCGCAATATGAACGATTGGATTAGCTCCCTTTCTTGTTCTTTGGTTCCGGGAGTTGAGCATACAGGGAAATTATATGCTTGGATTGCTTCCTTTTAGACCTAACATGGTTGAGCATACGAGGGACACAGCAGCAGAGACAGATCATGTGTACGACGGGCTCCAGCGAGGGAGTAACACTGAACTCAGATGGGTCGGTGCTGGGCACTGGCAGTAAAGCCTCCGCTGGAGATTTCATTCGTGATTGCTACGGACATTGCGTTCAGCCTACGCCACGAACTTGAGCAGATGCACAATCACCCTTGCAGAGCTGCGTGGGGCCCTTGAGGGATTAGGCAATCGTGGATTTCAGGCTTTAGGAAGGTGGAGATGCAGATCGACTCTACAGCTGCGGTGGCCATACTTGGTGATAAGAATGTGACGGTGGACCACCATCATGCTTTGGAGGTCCTTGAATTTCGAGATTTGCTGTCTAAAGATTGGGAGATTACTATCAAACACGTTTACCGGGAAGCGAATCAAGCGGCGGACTTTCTGGCTAATGTTGGTCATAACCTTCCTCGGGGAAGTTACTCGATTAGATTTCAGACTGTAACCTTGCGTACTACATGCGCTATGACTGTATGAAGATTTCAGAACCCAGATTGGTTAATCATTAATCGGCGCTAGTCGCGACAACAATTGTAGTTGGTAGTATATTATTCTGCTTAATTATATTTAGGAGAACTCTTAGATGCATCTTCGCATAATGCTTAAAAAGGGATCGTAGCTACGTAGTCGGCCTTTTAAAGCATCGAGCAGTCAGTGCTAAACACACCAATGAGTTCTATTAGCTTGCTGCTTCCAATGCCTCAACAGCCAAATACATAAAAAAAAGACTACTAAAAAAGTAGTCTGGTTTATGGGATTCCAAAAGCTTCATGCCTAAGAAACGGGATTAAATCCACCTCTTTGTTAAGAACAGTTGTATCCCAATAACTCGAATTGTTAGGAGAGAGTTCTGAATGGATCTTATAATGTTTACTAACATGTCCCTAAAACGAAAACTCATGAAAGGGGATTGAACTTTGCAAAGACTCATCAAGCCTTATGGAAGATAAATTGTTATATTGGGGGCTACCAGGATTCGATGCGAAGACCTTTTGGTCATCAAAGGCTCTGATACAATGTCAAAAACCATTGCATTCCAATAACTCGAGTTATTGGGAGAGGGTTCTGAATGGATCTAATAGTGTTTACTAACCCTAACAACAAAGCACCAAAGGGGTCATTTGGTAAAGGTGTTTTTATAAACAATGTATAAGTAGACTTCTCTATGTTCTTTCGATTATATTCTCCAAAACAGAACAGAGAATGAAGCATAGAGTTCCAGGATTCCTCAACTTGAAGACTAAGAACAGCCAAACAATACCAAGTCCTTCCCCAGTTGGCCTACTTTGTTCTGCAATAAGCTACCACCAGTAGAATAGAAGAACACACTTACAAAGGAAAGTGGCCACTTGTCTGCTAAAACAAAGGATTTCCCAATCATTTATTGATACCATTTACCACCAAACCTGTACCTTTACAGAGAATTAGTCATGTACTACAGAGAAACAACTTAAGGGGAAGAAAGAGGGTATCAGTAAAGGTCGGTGGTGGAGCTTAAATGGGCACTTATCTCCTAATCACCCTACTAAATAAGACGTGGCATCAGCATCAACCAGTCTTTCTTTACTCTATAAAGATTAGCATATACCCTTTACTATGAAGTTGGGATGACTATGCATTAATCATAAATCACAATCTTATAGTTTAGTCATAAAGGTTTAGTGTTGTGTACGAAAGTGATTCCAAATTCTCTAATGTAATGTACTTGTGTGCATCTCTCTATACATAGTGCAAGTAACCCTAGATGATTGGCTAGTCAACTATGGACCTCTTTTAGCCAGGCTGTAAGGGTAGGTTTTGGTTCTTGAAGAAGATTTGGTTCACATTGTCTAGAGAGCTAATTTAGAAGATAAGGAATCTGAGGATTCTACTGCATATTGTGGTATAGTATTTCTTAATGCACTAATATACATCTCTAAACTGATTAAACCCTGAATATATGGATGACCCTTCATTTAGGTGGTGAATCTAATTCCAATCCCATCAGCACTCTTTAAAATTAAATACATAGTTCTACACTTCAGCTTAGTTGCACCATTCCTGGCTTTATCAATTAAAAAACAGCAGAAGAGCATACCTATCTAAAGAGCTGAAACAAAGTATTTCACATAGAGTGTTCTACTAATAATGCGGTTTGGCTAAAGTTTAAGAATATGCTGGCATATTATGCAGTTTTGGTGCAGGAAAGTAATGGTTTCCTAGTGCATAAAGGACCACAGAAATCCAGCTAGTGTTAGTCGTTACCGGCTTAAGGAGCTTGTTGTCAACTGCTGGGAACTGTTGCTCTTACAGTGTGCAAGCCGAGAATGAACGAGTCTTTAATGTGGACGACTACAGTGGATCTCTATTCACATCTTTGTATAGCAAATATCTTGAACGGGTTTTACCGAGCGCAGCATACCTGGAAATGATTGAGAATAGATAAGTCTTCAAATCCAAACAGTTAGATTGATCCTGATCTACCTTTACAAAGTGGAGAAAGGTATCTGTTCCTCACCACTGAGGCACAAATGGGGCCATCCAAATTGCATCACCAGCTTGGACAGGATACCTGCAAACACAGATTTGTTTGCAAGGACCAAATCTTATAGACTAAACGTTTAAAGGAAACAGCAAACTGGATGCAGAAATAAATTCTTTCAAGCTACTTCAAAATATGAAGTGAACTGTGTACTTGATCCTCAAGTATTTTGTTCCACTTACCAACTGTCACCCAGACGATAAATGCCTTGTCCCTCCAATAGCAGTAGACCATGCTGATTGTAATGAACTTCCTGCAAAAGAATTACTAATAACTAACATGTTGATATCACTTTCTGATTTAGAAAGGCTTGTGAAAGCTTTAAGGCATGAAGTGTTGAAAATGAATGCATGTAGCTATTGTTCCTTACTTCCGTAGCTAGGATTAATACCAAATCTCTCATATAAATAAACAAAACTAGATTCATTGTTCCTAGATAAGCCCACGAGTTCAAACTAGCAAAAAATGAGCTTGCCTTCACATTAAGAAACTCTCCAGGTTGAAAATCCATGATCTGCATAATATGGAAACATAAAACTAATGTTATGCACAAGAAGAAAACAAGCATCATGTCCATACAATATTATGGGATTTGTGAATGAAAAATTTATCAACTAAATTTCAGTAAGAGCTCCACAAACATATATCAAAGCAAGAGTGGAAATTAGAATCAACTAGTAAAATGATATTTATCTACTAAGATACGGTAATAAGAGGTTTCACATTTTGAATTATCCAGATATTAAAAAAAATTCTCTTCACATTCTGTTTAAATAGGGCACATGAGCAATGAGACCCTTCATCCGAGTCGCAAGGAGGAGGCCGAGGCAACTTCCCCTACCTACTCTTGAAGCACATCTATTTCATCAAATGCTCATTGCACATTCATATTCGCTTTTTTTAAATATTGCCTACACAAGATTCTTTTTGTTCACGCCCATTCAATTCATAATTATGGAGGAACTACTTGAAAAATGAATCTGGAAGAAAACTGAAAATGGAACCATTTCTCCTTACAAAATTACTGTAAAGAGCTGCAGAAATTCAATACCTAAAACTTGAAAACAAATAGTAGCTTACGTGGATGTTAAAGTCGTATTGCAACGATTGTGGAAGAAGCTTCCGAAGTTCAAAAACCTGTGATGATATAAGTATGAGAATAGGCGGCACGAAAAATATCAGTACCTTGCCAAAGTAAGGAATAGTTCAATATCTTCACACAGACTGTAACAAGCTTCACTTAAGGCAATCAGTACTTTAAATGGATTGCAGGTTTTGGTGGTAGCGCAGATGGTACAAGGATATCCTTTTTATTTTTAACTAGCCTACGGCAATCAGAAGTTACGGATGGTTCTATTCTTGTAGATAAGTGATCTAGAAGAATTTTTGTTTAACCATCATAAAAAAACTATGGAAACCTCAACCAATAACTCAGGCAGAGGGATTGTGAAGCAAAAACAGGCTTCTTAAGGCCTAACATAGTGTTACGGAGTGCACAATCAAAGTCACACTATTGTTAAGACAATCATGATAGCACTGATGTTCAGAGACATCAAAATATACAATGCTTATGCACACTGATGACTATTTACTTTAAGGAATGTGTTTGTGAGGTAACTATAAGGTGCATGTGCACACATGCGAGTTTACTCAAACTCCTGCCAAGAATTTAGAAGCACATGCCTTAATAGTCCTTCCAGCCAAAATAAAAATCTATGATTAAAGCTGAGATCCAGAAGAACATCCTTTAATGATCTAACCTCGCCTGGAGTTTCAAGAAGTGGATGTTTATCTGTAGAACCAACAATCAGCTCGGGCAAGCGACCAGCTAGAGGAACATACCTACAAGGGTAAGAAACTCCTTACAGTGGGACAGCAAGACAACATGGATGACCTGCACCATTAAGTTATAAAAGGTACACGCACCTTTTCTCAAAGACGATAAGAGTAGCAGAATCAACACACTCCAGATCAAGATCGGACAATGCAGGGAAGTAGGCATATGAGTCCACCTTTGTTATTCAAGAGTTCGTGTTAGAAATCTAAACCTTTGCTGATCTTGCTAAAAGAAAACAATCTTACCATCAGATCGTGAGTGGCACCTGATGCATTAGTTAGAGAGGCAGAGCCCTGAACCACAAATATAAACCTGATATAAATAATATGGAAAGCATGGGTTAGGCAGTATTTATTTGAGCATCCATTGATAATCCATAATCCTTATTAAATCTCCACCTCTCCACTCCATTAGGAGGCTTCCCCGCCCTTGAATTTTCTGCAACCCATATTGCAAATCAGTAAAACAAAATCAGCAACCACGTGCATGAGGCTTGTCGTATACTGTGTCTGAGTATCACAACATTGGAGATGCTTCACGTGAATAAAGAAATGCAGTAATAATATGAAATCAGCGCGAATATGGGAAGATGGTTATTGTAAATAAGTAGGTATTGTCAGATCCCCCCAACCCCAACCCATTTCCTTCACAAAGATGTTAAAGTGGACACAGAACACAGAAGGTTCATTATTTATATTTCAAACCAACCAAAAACGCCTTACAGTAATAGCAAGTGAAATGAATTTATTTCCTGTTGAATCAATCATGCAAGGGAACAGCTAGTAGACAATTCTATTCAGCAATAACAGATGTTCTATTTCACTGCTACGTAAAATACGAAGTATATCAGAATAAGTGTGTTCCCACATAAACATGCCATACTTTCCAGTTCCCATCCAAGAATTCGAACTCAAACCAACAACCAGAAGGTGAAAGAGTAGCATATAACTTAGTAGTAGTATGGTACCCTAACCGTTGACAATTTAACTTGCACCAGAATGTAAGCATACCTTTCATTTTAGCAAGATACATCACAAAGTGTGAGCCCATAGCTGGGGTAATTAGATAAGCACCCAATGTATTTGTCCTGTAAGAAATTTTTACGAAAATGACTTATCAAATAGCAACTAACCTTTTTCCTATCTATGCACTTTCCACAAAAAGAAACTTGAAACGTGAATCATAAAGTACCACTTTGGTAAAGGGCTGAACACATGACTTTCAGGGGTAATCAACGCATGGTCAGCTTTGTAAACACTGCGCGTGAAACCTGGCAAATCTGTTGCAGAGCAGCTATATACTTCAGGTTATCATACATTCATATATAGGTAATTGATGCAATTCAGAAGACACAGAGAAACTTGAGCAATTCGAAATTTCATTTCCAAGAGTTGATTATCTCACTAGTTCATTTCAGAATCGAAATCTATATCCTCCAGACATCATTGCTCTTTAAAACAATATAGTATCTCAGGAATCATGAATTGACACTAGTTGGGGCCAGTTCCAGCAAGTTAAAAGGTAACCAGTATCCTCAATTACTGCACCAGTACCCGTTCGAATAAGCTTCTTCATCGATCTAATTCAAGATACAGATCCACCACTAGATTTACATTCCAATTTTCCCTTGCAATTTGCAAACCAGCCTATAAAAGCAACTGTAAATTAAAAACTAAAACGGAGAGAAATACTGACCCTGCAGATGATCAGGTGATAATGTGGGGTTCGTGACCTTCCAATAGAGATGATGAGGATCCACTCCATTCTCTGCTACTGAAGGAGCAGAGCAGAATCCTTCAGCCCCAAAAGCAAGATTCATTGTTCCTTCAACCAACTCGAGAGTTCGTAAAAATTAGTTCACAATTTAATTAAGTCTACGATGAACCAATCACCCACCATATGCGGTCAAATTAAGCAAATCTGTACAAATTCAAGAAACCCGAAAGAGCGAGATGATTATGTATGGCGAATTTGATAGCGAAACAAACGAGTAGGAAATGAAGTAAAGGCGAGAGCGACGTACTTATTGACAGGAAGGTGAGAAAGAGAACGATCGGCGACCAGGAAAGTAACAAGTGAGCCATCGTCGTCGTCAATTCTCAGTTCTGCGTAGCCGCAGACAACGGAACTGGAAGTAGTGGAGCAGCTTTTTGGCCGGTGGGGATCGACGGCAGCCACTCTTTTAACTTCTAGCTAAAATGCGAAATTATTTTAGACATAATGCTAAATTACTAATTAGTTCATTATTATTAGGGATAATAGCACTTTGCCCCCTTTACTTTTCCAACTTAACAGATAGCCCCTAACTATAAATCGCTCTTTTTAACCCCTCGTACTTCGACTACTTTGCCGTTTGGGTCATTCGGTTTCAACGTTACGAAGACGCAAAAGTTGGAACGGATGGACCCAAACTGTAAAGTAATCAAAGAAATTAAGATTCATTAAAATCAGTTCAGTTGAGACTTAAGCTTGGAAATGGGTACCCACGGGTCCGGATACCACATATCCACTACCCACCCGTTTATTAAACGGGTATTACCCATACCCGCCAAAACTAAACAGGTACGAAATCCAAACCATCCCCGCCCAGACATGGATATTGGGTGAACCCCAAATCTCTCTACATCTGGATTGTAAAGATATTTTCGAGAAGAGCTACGATTTTTAGAGCATTATGATTTCAAGAGGAAATGACAGACTGCTCGATCGATGAGTTGAAGTGAAGAACTGAATGACTGAAAGAGAAATTGGGCCTGGTCCATTAAACATAGATGATATATTATGGCTAATGCAACGTTGTTTCATATTGGGTACCCATCAGGTTGGGTATGGGGCAGATACCTTGAAACCCGTCCCCACCCGTTACCTGCTATAATTGGGTAATCCCCACCCAATGTGACCGAATTTCGGGTGGATACCCATTGCCAAGTCTAGTTTTTTTTTTTTTTTTTACTTAGATAGCTCCGCGAGGAGAATCAAGGTAGTAAGCAGTAAATTAACTACAATCTACCCAGGGTGTGAGGACTACCGGCAACACCCCTGGGAGATATCTAAGAGCCATACGTGCCACAGAATGGGCGGCCCTGTTTGCTGAACGACGAACCGTAAGCAATTGGAAGCATGAGCTAGACCTCAGAAGACGTAGAATTTTCTGGACAATAATCCCCCCAGAGGATCGTAATCCTTCATGATCGCGAACTGCTTTGGCAACCAATTATGCGTCTCCTTCAAAATCAACCTGAAAAAGACCAGAGAAAACACACCAAGCCACCGCATCTCGACATGCTAAAAGTTCAAGAATGAAAGGATCCAATATACCTGGATATGGAGTCCCTAGAGCGTAGAGGATCGTGCCATCAGGGGACCACATAACCCACCTCGTGGCTCCGCACTCCAACTTCTTGTCGAGCACAATGCACATGCATCTCTGAAAGCAAGTAATTCTAAAGCAAGAGAGTCAGTAATACCCGAATACGAGATACCTGATGCGAAAAGGACCGACGAGGAATGGTCTCAGACGACAAGACCAACTGCACCTCCCATAGGGACCGACGTGGCACCATCAATATTGATCTTCAAGCGAGAAGGATTGTGAGGTGGGCAAGACTAATAAGGGTACTTGTTGGCGGAGGAGGAGGCGTGGGGAACTGAGTTGGCGGGGGTGAGGAATTTGGATGAAGGATAATTCATCCATGCGATGTAAAAGATGTTGATGCAGGGCTAGAAGGAGCGAGTCAACTGTCGGCGGCCATGTAGACTCTTGTCCACGTTGAACTATACTTTGCCACGAACCAGAATTTGAGTGCCATTGCTCATGAAGAACAAGCCAACGTCCAACACCACCACTAGATCCGCCAGGAAGTCTCGGCTTAAAAATGTGGAAGTCACATCCGACGATATGTCCTCGAATGTAATCATGTGGCAAAAAATAGGCCACTTGCTAAGTCTCGAACCACCAGGCTGATTGCTCCTCCTGATCTAGCAGTGATTGCTCCATCAAAATTAAGGATGTTGTCTTGCATCTCCTTCAATGTCAACTTCCAACCACCCTAAAGATCGACACAAAGCACGTGCAACCCTGAAAAACTGTCTAACCACCATGCAGCACCTACGTATAGTTCTAATTATAATGACCAATTTACCGACATTATACATTAAGTAATCATGCCGCAGATTATAACGTCAAGATACATTCAAGCATAACTCGACTAAAAAACCTCCCTATAATATTCTATTCGTCATATTCTAGTAATCAAACTTGTTTGGCGTAAATAAAATAGGTTCTCGCCGATCCAATAATAAAATTATTAAAATATTAAATTAGCATTACCTATAAACAACCAAAATACTTAAATACCGTTGGGTTCCTCAAGGTTCCCGCGTTTTCCTATATTTTCGCGCCACAAATTTCCCAAGCTATTCATAGAAACAACATTGATCTTTTTTCAAACCTTCATCTTCCCAAATTCATTCCTCCATTGTTTTCAACTTTCAAAACAAAAAATCCCCAAATCCAAAATTAGAAATTCATCACAATTTCTATATATAATCATCACCAAAAACCTAATCTCCTAATCCCTAAATCAATAAATAACCCGCACCAACACTTTTCCCCCCCAAATTCATCCCCAAAAATGGCTTCCAAAATCGACCATCGTCTTCTTCTTCTTCCCCTGTTCGTAATCCTCTGTTTCCCATCCCAATCACACGCCGCACCACCGCCAACCGCCGCCGACCTCCACAAATCCGTCTGCCTGAAGAGCAACGACTACGCGCGGTGCATGGTGACCTTCAAAACGGACCCCAAGCTCGCAGCAACCAACGACATCAACACCCTCGCCGCCGTGGCCATGGCCAAGGCCCAGAAACAGTCGGCCACGCTCAGCGAAAGGTTCGCGCAGATGGAGTTAGACCACCCCGATCCGAAAGTGAAGGCTGCGTTGAAGATGTGCGCATTCGATTTCAAAGACGCCAAGATTTTCTTCAACCCTAGGTTGGTTGGGGATCCGACGGGAGCTTGGATATCCACTCTGCTTTGGACAATTGGCAGAACTGCAAGACGTCGATGGCGGAGATTTCGGATCTGAGGAAGATGGCTCCTGCGCTGAGTAAGTGGAAGCATTTGTACTCGATCGCGAATGGGGCGGTTTTGTACGCCGAAGATGAATCCGGCGGCGGCGGCGGTGGGGATTACCCGTAGAGTGGAAGAATTCGAGGGGGGAAATTGGTTATGGTATTTTTTTCTCGTGATCAATCTGTAATTTTCCTTTCATCGGGTGATTACGGGTTCGTTAAAAAAAATATAAATTTAATTTACTGTTGTAAAATCAGTTGTAAGTGGAAAAAATATTAATATAATGTCTGTAAATGTATTTTTTGAATTATTGTCCAAAGCTAATTTTCTACCTTTATAGGTAATCAAAATGTTGAAATATGGATATCAAAAATTCAAAATGCTTGAATATAGAAGATGCTTAAATATAATTTCGAAGGCAAATTTATAAAACGATTCTCGAAAATACCAAGTATATCATAACGTGACCAATAGACCAACGATGAATCAGAAATAGGGAAATGTGCAAAAGCCTGCGTACAAGAGTGCATAGGTGAATTTCGGAGAGGATAACACGCTATGAGGTGAATTTCGTTAGGAGAAGTGAAAACACGGTTGCACATGCATTGGCAAGAGAATCGTTGTCGTTCTTGTTAAAAAAAAGTGCATAGGTCAGAGGCCTCCATGCTAGGTAGCAAAAAAAAGGTTAGTGTTTAACTACAATCACATTGACCGTTACAGATACAACAGATATTGGTATAATTCTTAGATTTAAATTATTAACTAATATAACAATTAATCATATGATTAGTAGAACTATCTATGCCAAAAAAAAAATTAAATATACGTTATATTACACCAATAACCATCTGGTTAACTATAGAATTACAAGAAAAACAGCGGCCCAACATGACATCCTAAACGTAAAATAGTGGTTAATCACTAACCGCACCACCGACTTAATTGACAACTTGAACCCTAAACAGTTAGAAAATGAGAAAGGGATGAACTTGAACACACATCAAGCTACATCAACATGATGCTGAACTGGTTAGGTAACAAGGGAGATATGCATGCATGCTTGTACAATGTACAGTTAGCTCAAGAGTGCACACTAACACAACCAAGCAACATCATTCATTTCTCTTTGGAACACTCCTAGGGTTTTGCTGAGCTATGGCTTCCATTCCCAAGCTTATTCTCATCGAATCTCTGATCATCGTTTTCAGCCTCGTCTCAGTCGAATCCAAAGTGTTCATGATTCTAATGGAAGATGACCCTGTTTTCTCTGTCATGTCCAATAGTACTTCTCATTCCATGATTGAGGAAGAGAAGGTCATGGCATACAAGCAGATGCTGATGACTAGTCATGACATGTTCTTGGAATCCATCCTTAAGCAAAACTACACCAAGCTCTACAGCTATACTCATTTGCTTAACGGGTTCGCTGTCCATGTCCAGTCCGACGAGGTAAAGCCCTTACATTTGTTTTGACCACCGTTTGCTTATCCTGTCGTGACCTTGTTTCGAACCTGTTGCAGGCGATCAGTACTCTGAGGAGGGCAAGAGGAGTTAGAGCTGTTCATGAAGATGTCAAAATGCAGAAGCTAACAACGCATACACCTGAGTTTCTGGGGATACCTAATGGTGTGTGGCCAGCTTTAGGAGGGGCAGAGAACTCGGGTGATGGGGTTGTTATAGGCTTGATCGACACTGGCATAAACCCTTTGCATCCTAGCTTTAGGACGAACATGTCCCCGAGGTTCAACATCACTAGTAACAGTTCAAGATTCAAAGGGAAATGTGATACGGGAGTTCGGTTCCCTTCCAGGTCGTGCAATGGGAAGATAGTTGGTGCTCAGTATTTCGCCCGTGCTGCCATTGCAGCTGGCGATTTCAATGCCACCCGTGATTATGTGTCTCCTTTCGACGCTGATGGCCATGGAAGGCAAGTAACCTGCCACTGCAAATCTATTGTCTGACAAACTTTTTTCCAGATGTTACTTTGTAGCCATTTGAACTGCAAATCTAATTTGATCTGCTAAACTTTGTTTTGTTATTCTAGCCATACAGCTTCCACAGCTGCTGGGAACCATCACATACCAGTGATAGCCAATGGCTTCAACTACGGATATGCAAGTGGTATGGCTCCGGGGGCCAGGTACAGAACACGTTCGATTCGAAGCACAATACCTGATTGGCTCGTATTTTCACCCAATAATCGTATTCCCTTTCATCTTTGCAAAACAGGATCGCCGTGTACAAAGCTCTATACACATTTGGAGGTTACATGTCAGATGTCGTTGCAGCAGTTGATCAGGTAAAACGGTCATTGTACAGCTGATGTTGATGAGTTCTTTACAGAACGAATACAGTTTCTTCGCTCGTTCAAAATGAAGAAACCTTGGCTCTATGATTGCCTGTAGGCTGTAGAAGATGGGGTTGACATACTAAGCCTTTCGATAGGGCCATCGAGTGTCCCACCGGGTCCATCTGCTTTCCTCAATGTGCTGGAAATGGAGCTCTTGTTTGCTACAAAAGTCGGCATCTTTGTAGTTCAAGCAGCAGGCAATGGTGGTCCTTCATCAAGTTCAATCCTTTCTTTCAGCCCTTGGATCACCACAGTTGCAGCATCCATCACAGATCGCAGATATAACAACACCATCATCTTGGGAAACGGTTTAAGCTTCTCCGGCACTGGCCTTGCTCGTAATTACTCATGTCTCGTATCTCCTAATTTCTAGCTAGTAACTTCCATTCTTTCCATGTCTGAGCATTGAGCAAAAAAAATCATGCAGCGCCAACTTCAGGAACAGCGTCCGTCCCAATAGCAGCAGCAGCAGATGTATCTCAGAGGAACACTACAAGCGTTATGGATATCGAAAGCTGTCAACATCCAGAGCACTTCATCCCATCACTGGCTCATCAAAAGCTCATCATCTGTACGTACAACTTCGACTTCGAGTACGAGGCTGCAAGCATTGCAACCGTTGCTGACACGATACAGAAAGTAGGAGCAACAGGTTTCATAATCACAATGGATCCCGCCATTGGCTCCGAGCAAGTGAAAGGCACTACAATGACCATGAAAGTCCCTGCCATTATCCTCAACAACATGCAAGCTTCCACGGTAATAATTCACCCTTTGATCTTCGAATTTTTCTCAGGAAGATCACAAGTTAGAAAATTTACATTCATTTTATGATCCACAGGCTTTATGGGAGTACTATAACTCGAACACCAAAAGAGGGACGAACGGGGAAGCTACAGTGTTTAATGCAGAGGCACGAATACTGGGTGGAAGACAAGCATTCTTCACCGGGCAAGCACCGGTTGTGGCATCGTATTCATCAAGAGGCCCCGACGTAAACAATGCACTATTGCAGACTGCTGATGTTCTTAAACCAAACATCATGGCTCCTGGTTCCTCCATCTGGGCTGCATGGAGTCCCAACAGTGAAGGAGACCTTTACATAAAAGGTACCCCCTCCAGAACTAGCTAAAAATCTCGTGTTTTACGAGTTTACTTGCCTAATTCGATTTCGTATTAACACTACACGGTTTGCCAAACTCTTTTCAGGGCAGAAATTTGCGCTGGTATCGGGTACCAGCATGGCCACACCACACATTGCAGGAGTTGCAGCTCTCATAAAGCACAAACACCCGAAATGGAGCCCAGCAGCAATCACCTCAGCAATGATGACAACTGCCGACAGATTTGACCACCACACACGCTCCCCAATCCTAGCGCAATCAACCAACCAGCTAGCTCCAGCTACACCCTTTGATCTCGGATCCGGGTCAATCAACCCTGCCAGGGCTATCGACCCAGGGCTCGTGTTCAATACCCAGTTCGACGACTATGTCCAGTTCCTTTGCTCAGTTCCAGGTGTTGATGATGACTCGGTGAGGAGAGCAGTAGGGAGTGGGTGCCCACCAAGGAGAAAGGCATCCTGGTGCTCGGACTTGAACACACCGAGCGTGACCATCTCCAACCTTGTCAGGTCGAGGAAAGTGATCAGGACCGTGACCAACGTGGGCACTCTGGATGAGTTTTACAGGGTTACGGTTAGGAAACCGGTGGGGGTTAACATCACCGTGACCCCTAGGTTCTTTAACGTAAGGGGTCACACCTCGAGGCGTCTCAGGATTGTGCTATACGCCATCAACGCCACGAGAAGTTACACGTTCGGGGAGATGGTGATGCATGGGAGCAGGAGGCATGTGGTTAGAGTCCCTATCGCTGTTTACGTTAGCACATCATTGCAGAGTTAGTGCAGAGTACTCAAGTCTATGATCTTCAGTTTTCAATTTCTATCTTTTTGCCTTTGAAGTTTGAACATTTCCTGCCAATGTTGCCATATTTGGCTATACCATCAATTTGCCATTTTCAGTATGCATTTCCTAGTTAAGGGACACAAATCACAGATTCATACAACAGACTTGGCATTAACAAGCAATAAGAGAGCCTCAACCAACCCAGATTTCGAAAGCGTATCGACACAAAACATCCAAAACGAGGAAGAAATAGAACTTACAATGAAGAATCTATGAAATGATTAATTTATCCTCTCATACTATGCAAACCTAACAAAAAATTATTTTCTTCCAAATTTTCATCCAAAATTCTATTAAGTGATGACTCACTAATATGACAAAGATCAGAACCCGAAAAAAACTAACTACTCCTCTAGTCTGGATAAAAAACTTTGTCAGTTGTAATGTGGAATAGTAAAACATAAGAATAATTATTTTTTCTATGAGACTTAAGTTTTTTATCAACATTTTATGTAATTTTACGATTCAAAAATTTATTATGAAATCCGAATAATTAGATGTCACAGAGATAGTAAAATCTTAAAATTTGAGATCAAAATCAAAATTTTAACTAAGTTAACAGATAATTTCCTTTAAGTTATTCATTATTTTGTGCATCACTGGGCTCTTTGTCACGCTCCAACCTTTTCTGGATCAATCAAGCTTTAATCTAACAGTTGGTATTTTTTATTGATCTTGTTCAAATAGTTGACATGATCTGACCGTCAGTTAAACGGCGTTAACTAGTTAACTCCGTCAGTTAACGGCGTTAACTAGTTAACTCCGTCAGTTAACGCGTACTGTTAACATACTGTTACATTATTCATCAGTTGACTAGTTAACTCCGTCAGTTAACGATGTCAACTAGTTAACAAGTTAATTTCGTCAGTTAACTAGTTAACTCCGTCAGTTAACGGCGTTAACTAGTTAACAAGTTAATTTCGAAAGTTAACTAGTTAACTCCGTCAGTTTTTTAGGTTAACTAGTTATGTCACTTAACAAATTAATTCAGAACATTTATATTTTTACAAAATGGTACAAAAATTAAACTGTCCAAAAACTAAAGTTGGGTGACTTAACATGTAATTAAAAAAATTGGAGGCCATGGCAGCAGATGAAGGGGAGTGAAGAAGCAGCGGAGGAACTCTCTCTTCATCATTGTAACGATTCTGGCAAACTGAGTAGTAAGGGACCTTCATTTTCTTCCCGGTAGCAGAGCAGATATAGCAGGATGCAAAAAAGTTGGGTAGAAGAAAAATAGGAAGTCACCAAACACAGGAGCTTCACTTCATAAGCTGTTTCCCGAAAGTCGATAGAATCGAGAAGGAGGGAGAAGCTTCGGAAATTGGGGATTTCAAGGATCTCGAAGGAGAGAAGAAGGAGGTTGCAGATCCATTGAAGAGGAAGAAAGAAAATCTGCAGGGTTTCTTTCTTTCTAAGATGGAGAGAGAGAATAGTAGAGAAGGGGATGAGAAGCAGGGGATAATGAGCTCATGTGGTTTTGGTTGGACCGGTCCAACCTTTAAAGGTTGGGTCCGAATCCGGAGCCTGTATCACTTCTATATATTATATTGTCCATATTATAGTTGTGGGTGATCTAAAAGCCCACCAATTAGACATGTGTAATGAATTGAAGCCTAAAGCTTCTATACTAAAGCCCATAGGAATGAAGCTCAATAAAAATTTGACTCATTATTTTATTAAGGTATGTAAGTAGGGCTGTATACGAGTCGAGCTGCTCGCGAGCTGCTCGGGCTCGGGCTCGTATTTATTTAAAAAAAGCTCGTTCGCGAGATCGGCTCGTCGTAAGTGAGCTAGCTCGTGAACAGGCTCGTTAGCTAAATGAGACGAGCTCGAGCCAATACGTTGTTCGGCTCGGCAGGCTCGTGAGCCAGCTCGCTTCGTTAGCTCGTTAAGCCAGGCTCGCGAGCTGGCTCAATTATAACTAATGAGCTATTAGTTAATATAATTCTAAATTTAAAGTATAATTCTAATCTTAATAATTATTATTAATGTCTTATGACTCTTATTCCATCCCTAAAATTAGTAATAAGCGAAATAGTTTTCCCACCCCAAAAAAAACTACTCTCATCTCATCTCATTCTCTCACTTCACAACCTTCTTCTTCTTCAGACGCCAGTAGGTCTTCTTCTTCTTCTTCGCCCTTCTTCTTCTTCTCCCTTCTTCTTCTTCTTCTTCTTCTTCTTCTCTTCTCCTCCTCCTCATCCTTCTCTGTCGCAAGTCGCAGATTCCTCTTTTTCTTCTTTACTGAATTTTCTTTGGTGTTGTCTCTTGCAGCCAAGCCAACATTGGTGCAGTTGTGATGCCATTTTACAGTTTGCTGGTGATAGAAGCTCACTCACAACCCTAGTTCCAGACTCTAAGTGATAATTGCCCAGGAAAGTTGTGACCACTCTAAGTGGAATACTGGGTAAGATTTTTCCACATAGTGGGAGGAAGCCTTGAGCTTCTTTTTGTTTTGATTCGGTTCATTTTCGTAGTACATAACTTTGTCGTCCGAAGCATGATTGAAAGCAAAAGAGAAACTGAAAAATATAATCGAGAATTATTGTACGTGTATGTGATTCAACCACTTAAACTAATATAAATCTTAATGAATCTTGATTATATCATAATTGTACATAATCATTTTTTAGTAACAATAAGCGTGGTCGGCAAGATTCGAACCTGCACGGGTAAAGCCCACATGATTTCTAGTCATGCCCGATAACCACTCCGACACGACCACAACATTTACAAACTATCTTCAGTTAAATTAATCACAACTATATTGTGGCAATACTATTGTGTCTCTCCCACTTGAGTCTATATGAACCAACCATTATACACACAACATTATAATCATGCCACCCTTTTAGTGACTTAATGCATCATCATTACGTCATTAGTGCGTAATACTCAATAATCAAAGTGCTTAATTAAGCGTTAATGGAAGTGCGGTTAATTTCTTAATTGATGTCGTATGCTTGAACCCTAATTTGCAAATTAAACAACTTAGCTGCCAATTAGTGGACATAAAACAAACCCAATTCTCCCCACTTCCCTAATCCCCTACACAAAGGAAAAGGGTTTTAATTTTATAAACTTATAGTCACTATAAAATAGCACAATTACAATTTAATGACATGTTGTTCAAAGGCTCTGATACCATATCAAAAAACCGTTACATCCCAATAAACTCAAGTTATGTAATGGTTCATGACATGGGTATTAGAGGCTTTGATGTAACGTTCAACTCAAACTCGTATCTCTTATCAATTGAATTGGACTATACGTACGTCAATAAATGAGTTTTACGTATTCGTTGAATTGTATTACTAGCTCGAACTGAATGTGGAATTTGCTCTGTCTTCTCCTGGGAGAGAATAACCAAGCATGCACCATATGTGTTTCGTCCCGTTAGACTAGCTGGTCTAACAAATAGTTCACATTAGAGGATTAGTTGGGTTGATTCGAGACGCCCTTCCCTTAAACGCTAGCTTTTGGATTCTACTGGAGCGTTTCTCCCAAAGCGTAGAGAGAGTAGTAAGTGTCTTTAATTACGATAATAAGATGCATTTACAGTGTAATGGATATAGCTAGAGAAGTACCGGGAGTTTCCCGTAGGCTAGTCGGGAAAGTCTTGTTCATATCACGTATGAGCATACATCCAAAACATATATATAGTATCTATGCGTTAGATCATGTCCCGTCAATAAATGAGTCAATACGTATCCATAGCTAAGGACAAGAAAGTTAGGCAGGAAGGCCTCTTAAAGGTACTTAATTATATATAGAAATTTATATATCGGGTGGCTGCCGCCCACTTGTTCTTAGCCAAGCGTGCGATACATATGTACTGGATCAAGATCCAATCCATTACAGCAAAGTTGGCCACCCTATAAATACTGGATATATCCCCAAATAACTACTTGTGCTTTTCTCATCCTTCACTTAATTAGCTAGCTATAGAGAAATATGGGAGTTACAATGGTGATCGTTATGTTAATGCTGCTGCCTGATGCACTGATCAGCTTTGCCGCCGCCGCCGGCGACGACTTTGCATGCACCAGAGCTACTTACTACGGCAGTCCTGATTGCTTAGGGACTCCAAGTATGTATATATATATATATATATATATCGTTCATATGACATATAATTAATTAGTATTTGTTTAATTAAAGATAATTATAGAATTAACTCTTGATTAATTGTACTTATACAGCTGGAGCATGTGGGTACGGTGAATTTGGAAGGACTGTGAATGATGCTAACGTCGCCGGTGTTTCCAGACTCTGGAAGAATGGCACCGGCTGTGGTGCTTGTTATCAGGTGATCATATTAATTAATTCACATTTATCATTTATAAATTCATGTACATTCGATTGTTTGGGGTGATTTGGTTGATGGAATTGAATCAGAGAATTGAGTTTCAATTCCCCGCTCAGTAGGAATTGGCCCGAATAATTGCACTACAGTTCTCAATTCTCGAACCCTGTTCCATCAAGCAAACCACCCTTAAGACTGAGTAGTGGGAAAGTGGGAAATAATCATGCATGTTAATTATATCATCGATATTTGTCATTAATTAACTAATTCACGGTAGATGATACTGGTAATTAATTCTTATAATAGTACTGTACGCTACTTGTATGCATTACGGGTCGTTCATTGGAGTGATTTGGGGTGGGAATTTTAATTAGGTGATTTCAACCAAATCCCTAGCACAAAAATTTCGTCGAAATTACTTGTTTACTTTTTGTTTTGATTCGGTTCATTTCCGTAGTACATAATTTTGTAGTCCAAAGCAGAGAAATTGGGGAAAAAAAAATTCACCGACTTTTCCAACAGTATAAAAACGTACATGGAGAATAACTGTAGTACGTTGTTCAACCACTTAAACTAATATAAATCTTAATAAATTTTGATTATATCAAAATTGTATAAAATAATTTTTTTTAGTAAATATAAACGTGGTCGGCAAGATTCGAACCTGCGCGGGCAAAGCCCACATGATTTCTAGTCATGCCCGATAACCACTCCGGCATGACCACTACGTACATGTACAAACTATCTTCAGTTAAAGTAATCACAACAGCTGTGGCGAAATGGCTGGAAAAAGTACATAAATGACGTCATTAGGACTCATCTGTTACACATTTCATAGTAATACGACCACTCTGTAATGAATTAAACTTTTAGAACGAGTTTATAACCCGGCCTATAATTGTGATAATATTATAGCATTACATAATATTTGTTCCAGCTAGCCAATGTAATCAAACAAGATTAGCACTAATTAATTAATCACTAATCTTGTGTTAAATTAATAATTGGGGGGGAATTATCTCATACAGGTGAGGTGCAAGGCACCAAACGTGTGCAACGACGACGGGGTCAACATAGTAGTGACAGACTACGGAGACGGAGACCACACAGACTTCATCCTCAGCCCACGCGCCTACGCCAAAATGGCGCGTCCCAACCACGCTCCGGAGCTCTACTCATACGGCGTCGTAGAAGTGGATTACCGCAGAATCCCATGCAAGTACGCATCAGGGTACAACATCCAGTTCAAGGTCAAAGAGCACAGCAAGTTCCCTCACTACTTGGCCATAGTCCTCCTCTACCAAGCCTCCCAATACGACGTCACGGCTGTCGACATGTGGCAGGTTCTTAAATCGTACTCTCTCGATCGATGTGATTCATTCGTAATTGTGTATTTTCCTTCTGGGTCGTTTGGTTGATTGAATTGGGTCTGGAGACCCAATTCCAACAACCAAACTACCATTTCATCTTCACTGAATCGGAATTTGGGGTGTTTTGAGCGTTATTAGGAGGACTGCAAGGAGTGGAGAGCGATGAGGAGGGCGTACGGCGCCGTCTGGGACATCGTTACACCGCCAACGGGTCCGATAACGATGAGGTTCCAAGTGATGAGCAGTGTGCAAGTGAAATGGGTTGAGGTGAAAGGTGTTATTCCTTGCGAGTGGAAAGCTGGTGCTACTTATGATTCTAATCTTCAGCTTTAGTGAAGTACTTAGCTGCAAATTCAGCACTTATTTAAGTTTGTGTTCTTGCAATGTATTGTACGTGTTTTCATTATTCATAAGAAAATAAGAAAAAAATGTATTGTATGTGTTTTGGTATTGTTTTGATTGTAGCTTGGCATGTATGTATCTGATTAATGATAATGATGATTGCAAGGTTTGATCTTTACTTTGGACTGTATTTCAGGCCGGGTTTCAATTTCCGACTCACTGAGAATTGTAGTGCAATTATTTGGGTCAATTCGTTTCTATTCTCATACCCAATTCCATCAACCAAACTACTCAAAATTTAATATCAATGTTTTTAAATTTTGGCCTAAAAAATTCGATTGTTGTTCCTCATAGTGGATGATTTCAATTCCGATGAAAATTTGAGTTTACAGAAACGACATCTCTCTCTATGGCCGAAATCGTTGGAGGCGGGGAGCTGGTAATTATTATTCTATTTTAGTTATTAATTATTATTTTTCTACTAATTATAAAGAAATGAAAAATGTTTAGTTAGATATTATTTTGGATTTTCTGTACAATCATCTAACACTGTCATGCCACATAACCAAATCGTCATGCCACATCGGCTTCAAAACAATGAAAACTAACGGCAGGTGATTTTCGAAAACAGACGTCAAAGATTATGACGCCCTGAAACATTATGAAAAGTGATGTCTATTCCAAAAAGTTGGCGACATTTGCGGGTATTAGAACCAATGTTTTCAATGCCGTATCCTGGCCCCCGGTTGGACCGGTCCGACCGTGAAATCAGTCAGCTCTCCGGCACCGATAAATTCTGGTTCAATCCTGGTTAGATCCCGGTTCAACACTGATTTTCCCATTAAACTTTTGAACCCTTGACCTTGTCGGCTCGACCCCCGGTCCGGTTCTGAAAACCTTGATTAGAACTTAAATTTTCAAGACCCTTTTATAAAGCGGTCAAAGAGTTGGAGAATGGAGATCTCGAGTTACCAATTCCTTTCTTTTAGTTTATCAATGCATAGAAAGCAAGCAAAAAAGCCAAGGACTGTTAATCATGAAAATAAGGAGAAACAAGAACAAAGCATAAAGACAGATTGAAGAATTAAAGATGCAGAAAACTGGTCCATGTGGGGTGAAGGCAAACATGTTCAGTCTGGGTACAGAGAAGCAATTAATCAAAAAGCAATAATGCCTCAACCAAAACAATTGATTACCCTTTGTCTAGTACAATTCTTCTCATTTTTCTATACCTTTTTTCCCAGATCTAACTCTGCATTTCTTCATCTTCAGAATGAGCTCTGTTCTTCAGATCTGTTTCATTGCTTTCGCTGCACTGCTAACAACTGTGTCATCCCAATTCCACCCATCAAAAGCTGTATACTATCGCAGCCCGGATTGCTTGGGCACTCCAAGTATGAACACACAACAAACTTACCTGACTTTCCTTCCTTCTCCTTTTTCTTTCTTTTCTGTTTTCAGCTAACGAGTTAATGGTTTGTGTAGGTGGAGCTTGTGGTTATGGCATCCATGGAAGAACTATCAACAATGCTCTGGTGGGCGGAGTTTCTGGACTCTGGAACAATGGAACTGGCTGCGGTGCTTGCTACCAGGTAACAGAAGTTTTGCAGAATTTCCAACCTGGACCAATACATGAAAGGTATTGAATATCAGACTTACATAATGATCAGGTGAAGTGCAAGGATGTGGATCTATGCAATGGGGAAGGGATAACAGTAGTGGTGACGGATAATGCTGCTGCGGACGATGCTCATTTCGTCCTCAGCCCACATGCTTACGGCAGCTTGGCTTACCGGACTAAGACTGCGGAGCTATACTCGAGAGGGGTTGTGGATGTGGATTACCGGCGTGTACCATGCCGGTTCCCGGGTTACAACCTCATCTTTAAGGTGGTAGAGCACAGCAAGTTCCCTCATTACCTGGCTATAGTTCCTATGTTCTATGGTGGGGAACAGGATATCCATGGTCTGGAAGTACAGCAGGTAAGCTTATCTCTGTTTACTGTATGTAATTTTTACTTCTGAAATGAGCAGATCTGGTGAATTTGGTTTGTGGGTTTTTCAGGAGGGTGGGGAGAAATGGACAAGTATGAACAAGGCGTGGGGTGCGGTTTGGGACTTGCCAGTTCCACCAACCGGTGCTCTTAAACTTAGGGTCAGAGTCCGTAATGGAAACGGAGAGGAGAAATTGATTGAAGCAAACAAGGCCTTACCGAGTTCATGGAAGCCTGGTGCTGCTTATGATTCCCATGTCCAGCTTTCTTAAAAAGGTTCCCATTACTACAGCTGCAAAAATGCTCCATTCTGTATCCTGCAAGTTCATAACAAAAGAAAACAATGTTTTATTTCGAATCGAGATGTAATTCTATGGTGGTACATGTAAGAATTATTTAAACAAAAGAAAGAGAAGATGCTCTTTCAAGAATCTATCTCTCCCACTCATCCACGCATGGCATCAGCAAAGTGATGCACATCCAAAGAACAAAGGCAACTTTGCTTTCAGCTAACAGCAAGTGTAACAAACAGTTTAAAGTTTTACTACATTATGCAGAGTAGTTTAACATCTACTGAAATTTGAGCTAGCAGAGATACGTAAATTTATAACTCACCTTTTGAGCTAGCAAGATGCAACTGTTCCTTCCAGAGTCCAAACTTTGCCGCCCTAATACAACCGACCTCTGCACTCTGCAGAACCACAGTAGCAGATTTTCCTCTTGATGTTGCCATTTGAATCGTGAACTTGATCTAGCTGATAATTGTAGTCGTATGTCAATTCTCGCAACGGAGGGATGTTTTCTAGAGCGAAGAGCATTATGTGAGGGATCTTTGGGTTTCCATGATCATAGAGCACATTTTGGGCATACAGATTTGGGGAGCAGCTGTGGTTGATGAATCTTCCAATGTTGCCAAACTCAGCAGCATCAATAGTGAAGTTAGATTCCTCTACAGCTTGATGATGACTCGAGTGAGCATCGGGAAAGGAAGCTAGAAGGTCACCATCCCCTTCACCATTATCACGACGTCTTCCAATATCAAATAGATACTCGTCATTTTTTCTTCGCTCTGCCTCATTATCTTCAAGAAGTTCACCAATATACTCACAGATAAAGCTTCCAGAAGGAATCGAGTTCAATGATCTAACACCCCAGCCCCTCGAACTCGTCTTGAAAACCTCAAGCTGCAATTTTATACCTTTCTGGCTGACTCTGTTGTAGCAAGAAGACGGACACTTGCACGAAGGACCACACTCATAGACGAGATCTTTCACTTCGATAAGTGCTCCACTGCCATTGTAAGGAAACTCTCCACCGTTCTTCGCTATACAAGAACATCCACCAGATGAGCACCCATTACGACAGCCACATCCATTTGAGGGCGTTGGGTGATCCGGATATATCATCCGAGTGATGTACTTAAATGGAAGGGGCTTCTCATCATCTACTGTGTTCACCACACATATAGAGTTAACTCTTTCCCTTGTGATATATCAGTCATGCATAGACCCTCTCGCACTTTTGCCTTTTTCGATCTCCTTACTTGTTTCCAAGCCAGCTCTGGTTGACCTGGAATTCGGACCATGTGAAACTTGAAGACTAGCTTTCCATTTGGTCCCTGTTCCTGCCAATACCTCTCAACGGTATACAAACCATCGTATACATAAACCCTACCTTCCCTACCTTTAACATCAGCCGACATTTTCTCATCTCCACGAATCACCCTTACAGGATTCTTCGCTTCAATACTATTCTTCAAAGCAAGATTACCTGCTTCAAGCTTCTGATCTTCAGCTTCCTTGGTCCTTGTCGGTCTTCCTCCTTGACCAGTATACTCTAGGAAGTCCGAGTCATCTAGGTCATCATCATATCCCCCGGATGCCACAACACTTACTGCTATGGTAATGTTGCCCTGTTTTACAAAATCAATTCCATTCACAGGAGGACGATGAAAACCAATGATGTGAAATTCCAACCTGTACAGAAACTCATCACCAACTTCCACTCCTGGGAAAGCTCCAACAATAGACTCGCCTTCATTAAGACACATGTTTCTCTTCTTCAGTTCACCGGCAGCAAAGCAGTCTACCCGTCTGATATGTTCAGACTTCCTACAAATCTTGTGAAATTCACGTAATAACTCCCTCACCTTCTTCCTCTCAATGTCGAAGCCTATAGAACTGCTAGGACCAGAAGGAACCAGGTTCATGCTTGAGTCAATCCTCCTCCTAGCTGCTAGGGAATCATTACACTTGTCACCACCTAGTCCATTCCATTCAGCCCCCTGATTCACAGACTCATCAGTCTTTCCCGTTGGGACAAAATTGTACCTAGCAGTTGTCGATGTCGCTTTGTTCTTTGCCAATGGTTTTCTTTGCTCGCGCGCTGAAACGTCTGATCTGTTATTGCTCCTTTCACTTCCATTGACGGGTACCTTTTTAGACCCAGAGGCCACTGTGCCCTTGGTCAGAGAACAACTGCTTGACGACTCCAAATCCAGCGCATCCCCCTTTTCTGCATCAACCTTGAGACCACCATAATTACGCAAAGAAATCTTCACAACGTTTTTACGGGCAGCAACCTTACAACTCCTCCTTTCTGGAACGCAGCTTCCGAATTCGGCATTCATCATAGGCTCTTTCTCTTGTTCTTCTCCTTTGCTAATAAGAGGTTTAGCATTTCTTCCACAGTTCGGAGGGAAGTCTCGAACACCTGCCACTCTTCTCTTGGGAGGATATTTAACATCCAAAACATGGTGAGACTGAATCCTAGTAGCGCCAATTCCATCAACATCACTGTTTTCCTTCTCTAGACCAGCTGAATCTTCCTCATTGACAGTAGAGACTTCGAACTGCGGACCATAACCAGGAGGATGGTGAGACTGATCCCTCATCGTGCCAATTCCACCAACATCACTGTTTTCCTTCTCCAAACCAGCCGAATCTGTCCCGTCGACACTAGAGACTTCAAACTTACCAGGTATGGAATCTATCTGCGGACCACAACCAGGAGGATACTCCCTCAAACCCAAAACCCTCCTCTGCTTATACTTAGGCTGACCACGACGACGATCATCCGATCCTACACTGGATTTCCACTCAGAACGTGGACTGCTTCCGGACGAAACCACCTTCGTCGATTTCGCTATCAGCACATCATTTTCTGAAATCCCCATTCAAGCTCGCCAAACTACTTTCTCAATCACAACAACAGAGCCCTACAAACAGCCTTACAGCCAAACAAAACGAAGAAATCATGAATAAGCAAACACAATTTCGACATTAAAACACTCCAATAGCTGTTCAATCACTCCCTACACTTCCACAAACCCTAGCCACCTCATTCACAATCAGGACAAAATAGACAGCACAGAACAAGGACATGCATGCTGCATTTCACAATCGGAAATGTGAATCTACTGATTTCACAATCAGCCTCTACTACAGTAGCACCGGCGATAAGTTCACCGCAGAGCATACATTGAAACAAGCAAAAAAGAAACAGAGAGAATCGAAGCGAAGAAAGATACAAAAGATGGGAAGACGAAACCAACACGAAAGGCACAAGAATCGACCATAAATAGAAGCTTCAGATAAGAATAAGAATAAGGTTTACCTCAATGAAGAGTAACGGAGCAAATTAGAAGGACGACAATGGTGGAGAATGGAGATAGAGAGTGGTAAATGAAGAAGGAAAATGGCGGTAGCGTTATGCTGTTAGTACTAGTAGTGAGTGAGTGGGGAAGAAGAAGGGTGCCGATTTTCATGGAAGCTGATTAAATATTGTTAAATTGTTTTTTTTTAAATATTTACTGTTTTCAGACAAGAGAATCTTACAACCTGTAGGCTGTAAAAATATCGTAGAGATATTGGGCCTTCCGTATTTTTTCTCTTTTTACTTTTGGGCTTAAAGCCCGGGTCTGGAAAATTGAAATTACAAATCTAACCTCTGCGTTTTGTTTCGATTCTCACCCAATTAAAGGAATACGGGCGGTTTCGTTGGTGGAATTGGATTCCAATTTTCGGCTCACTGGGAATTTGCCGAAATAATTGTACTACAATTTTCAGTGGATCGAAAAATTAAAATCCAATTTCCAGACCCACTTTGTGGCTGGTCTGCTTCTGTGCTTGAGTCGTTTCAGGAGCGGGTTTGGTTTGGGTGTCTGTTTGCCCCTTCATTTTGTTCCCAGCAGCCTGCCCTGTTTTGCCTCTGGCGGTTTTTGCTTGCTGCAACTCTTGAAATTGCTCCTGTATTTTTTCGGTCTGTTTTGCTTGCTGCAGCTTTGCAGTTTGGTCCTTGTTTGTAAAACTTTGCTGATTTGAGTACATAATACACACAAAATTATCCAAAAAAAAAATTTCCAAACCCACTTCCATCAACCAAACCACCCTTAAATGTTTAGGGATCTATAAGTAAATTCGGTTCATTCGTCATATAATAAAATAAAAAATTCTCATCCAATAATAATTAATCAAATATATAAGACAAGTAATAACGTCTACTAACAATTTATAGAGTAAAAAAACACTAAATTAAGACTAAACTACATTACAATAAACTCGAGATTCGGAGGCGCCATTAATTTGTACTCCAATGCAATCCGCATAGCCGTTTCGCCCTGTTCACGAGTGCACAAATTCGATATTTTGCCCCCGAAAACATAACCATCACAAGAATAAGGAGTCGTCAACCCTCTGTCAAGCACTATCTTCTCCAAACCAACGAAATACTCTATCACATAGTCGATAAGCTCGCATTCCATATCATATCCACTAAACCCAAAAATCTCCACCACTTTGATGCTCTCTCGAGTCTTTTTATCCACCACGATCCCTTCTGGAACATCAACTTGGTGTGACCCATCGTCGTTAATATGCAACTGCACAACCACGCACACCCCCATTAAAATCTCATAATATAGAAATGTGAACGACAGAAGATCAACAGATAAGTTGATCTTCTGCAATGAAATTATCACCAGTTGAAGAATCACATTTATTCTAATGTCGAACACTAAAAAAAAACAGTAGTTTCATCAATGATTTTATGCCGACGGTTTACAATCGTAGGCAAAAACCTGCATTTCAACAACGGATTTCAACCGTCGGCAAAGATAACAGTTCAAACTTACAAACAATTGCAGGGTGTGCAAACGAGGAGATGCATTCACGTATTGAACCAGCTGCCCAAGGACACTATGAGTCCCTGGTCCGTCAACTTCCACGGCTAGCCGCTCAAGTGTAGCGTACTCAGGTACAACTGTTAGCAGTAGATATGCCTATGCATGCATAAAGTACGTGTTAGAAACAAGAAACAACGTACAAAATAAACTTAAAACCCTAGCGAGTGATAAGAATTCAGTTTATTAGTGTTAGTAATAATTATGAGATCCATTCAGAATTCTATCCAAACAACTCGAGTTATTGAGAGGTAACGGTTCATGGTTTTAGAGTCTTTGATGATAACTGAAAGGTCTTGATATCGAATCTCGGTAGCCCCGACATAACAATTTATCTTGCATAAGGCATTGTGGACCTTTGCAAACTTCAATCCCCTTTCATGGACTTTCGTTTGAGGGGGCAATGATAGTAAACACTATAAGATCCATTCAGAACCCTCTCGCAACAACTCGAGTTACTGAGATGTAACGGATCCGTTCAGAACCCTCTCCCAACAACTCGAGTTATTGGGATGTAACGGATCCATTCAGAACCCTCTCCCAACAACTCGAGTTATTGGGATATAACGGATCCATTCAAAACCCTCTCCCAACAACTCGAGTTATTGGGATATAACAGATCCATTCAGAAATCAGAACCTCTCTCAACAACTCGAGTTATTGGGATGTAATGGATCCATTCAGAACCCTCTCCCAACAACTCGAATTATCGTGATGTAACAGATCCATTCAAAACCTCTCCCAACAACTCGAGTTATTGAGATATAATAGCGGATCCATTCAGAACCCTCTCCCAACAACTCGATTTATTGGATGTAACAAATTCATTTAGAACCCTCTCCCAACGGGATGTAACGGATTCATTCAGAACCCTCCCCCAACAACTCGAGTTATTGGAATGTAACGATTCATGACACTAGGATAACGTAACTTACGGATCCATTCAGAACCCTCTCCCAACAACTCAAGTTATTGGAATGTAACGATTCATGAAACTACGAATGATAACGTAACTTACCCCATATAGCTTCACATAAAGTGACTTGAACAAACTTCTCCCGTCACAAAAGAACCGAAATTTTGACCCGATCTCTACCATATTCATAGTCAACTCCAACAGACGAGGACAATTCACCACGCGCAGCCCCTCCACGCGCGGACACAAACCGTACACCAGCCTCGATAGCCGTGGCGCGTGACCGATCTCGAAAGTCTCTAGCTCCATGCACACTCTTACTTCCAAGTACGTCAACCAACGTAGCGAACAACAAGTGCCCACAACCCTAAGCTTCGTTAGCGAACTCAACCTCTTGATCGCCAGCTCTTCGAGCAGAGGACAGTTCGCTAGAAAATGCTCGAGAATCTCGTCTCGTACGTCCACACAGCTCAGACGTAACGATCTTAGGGCTTTGATATCCGACAGTCCAGCTGGAGTCTTGATGTGACCGTAACAATCATTTGCAAGGAACACAAACGGGTTGATCTTCTCGCTCGAGCCTTTCACACCGGTCAAGTGGAACGATACCTCGATGGACTTGACCCTTTTCGAGATTGCGAAACGAACCCATCTGTCGATGTCGCCTTGGGAGTTGGAACCGTTGTCTAAATCGAATCGGAGCTTGAATGTGGTTGGGTTTGATGCGTTGTTGTTGTCGTCGTGTTGTTGGAGTTGGGTTATTACCGAGTCGACCCAGTTTACGTACCATTGTCTTTTTTCGTCGAGCGAATCACGAGCGGCTTGTTGTTCGAGTTTTGTGATGGCGAAGAGCTCGTCGAGGGCGTCGAAGTCGAGATTGGCCGATTTCCATAGATGTATCCATCTGGTTGAGAGGGCTGAAGTTTTGACTGCTTCTTTGAGGGTCAAACATGAGAGGACTTTGACCAGTAGTTCATCGGGCAGGTTGAAAGTCAAGTCAAAGTCTTCTTCTTCCTGATTCGAGTCAACGCACAAAGGGTAAAGCTTTGATCTTTGATAAGAGTAGAAAAGATGGAATATAGGGTACTTACTTGATGATTGGTGAGAACAGGAGCTGACATTGAAGCTTTTGGAGACTATCTTCAACGCAAACTAGAGAAAAGAAAATTACTTGGACGAATTTTAGGACGTAGAATTAATCTGATATATGTACGTAAAGGGGTATACGTGTTGGATTAGGGAACTTAATTACGAGTACAAACAGGACACTAACTATGATTAGTTATTTAATTACGAAGTTCATCTGGTAATTAAATTCGGAACGGTGAAAAAAAAATTATATTTTTATTCAGATGACAATATTCATTCCGAACTATTATGTATAATTTAGACTTGGCAACGGTACCCGCGAGTTTGAATACCATGTATTTATTTTTCGCCAGTTTATTTAATGAGTATAATTACTTGCACCCCTCCCGAGACTAAACAGGTACAAAATCTAAATTATTCCCGCCCCGATGGGTAGCGGTTTGTAAACCCGCTACCCACCTGGTGAACTCAAAATCTCTCTGCTTATGGATTGCAGAGAGATTTTCAACATGGAGCTATGATTTTAAGAGAATTAGGGTTTCGAGGGATAACGACGAACTATTCGATCGATGAGTATTTAAAGTGAAGAATTGATTGACTGAAAGAGAAATTGGGTTTGGTCCGTTAAAAACAGATTATATATTATGGTCAATATGACGTCGTTTCATACCAGGTATACCCATCGAGTTGAGTATCTGTATCGGGACGGATACCTTCAAACCTCATCCCCACCTGTTACCAGCTCAAATTGGGTACAAAGTTCGCTCGTATCTGTCAACTTTATCTGGTCTACAAGTAAATCATCGTCCAAATCAACTAAATTTTGAGTGATTACCCAGTTTTTTGGACACCAAATTACCAATTCTATTTAATCTTGATAAATGCATTTCATAGAGAAAAAAGACATTTGAACTCAAATAGTTGAACTATTAATTCTTGCAATCACAAAAATAACAACAAGGCCTAAGTCCCTTACACGTTACAACTTACAAGTATATCCCAACCACAATTAAAGTCTATATAGATGTGTCACCAAACAAAGCCTAAGATACAAAAACCCCGTTATAATAAACTCATACGCCAAAATTACATTATAATCCACAAACAATCATATATGGCTAAATGTCTCCTCCTCTTACTCCTCTGCCTCTTACTCTCCTCCGCCGCCGTCCGTCCGGAGGACTCCCTCGCGTTGCTCAACCAGGCGGTGGATACCGCCGGCAAAGCCAAACATGCGGAGGAGAATGTCGTCAATACCGTCACCGGTGCCGTGAACAAGGCTCATGATGCGGCGTCGAGTGCTGTTTCCGCCGTCGCCGGTCACACTAGGACTGCCGTGGATAAGACCAAACAGACGGTGGTCAACGCGACGGAACGTAGCGGGGGGAAAGCATATGACACCGTTAAAAGTGGGTCGACGGTGAATGTGGTTGGGCCGGGTCGGGTCGGGTTGTTGGTTGTCGGGTGGTTTGCTTGTTTGATGATGGGCTGGGCTTGATTTGTTTATGGGCTTTGTTTATATTATCAATAAATAAACTACTGTTAATTTTATGTGGGGTAACTAGTTTCTATGTGTGTCCTTGTTACATGATGTTTCCCTAATATGATCTATATTCGATCTTTGTTCACTTGATGTTATCAACTCACTTACTTTCATCGTTCGTCTCGTTTCGTCTCATTCTCACGAGTTTCTAGTCGAAAGTTGTCAGCATGGCATCCAATTTGAAAAGATTGCTTGATTCGGGTAGAACGGGACGTTCGTTATTAGAAAATTTATGTTCGTGTGGAAATTTATTAGGTGTTTGTTGATATGGTTCTTTAAATGGAAAGTGATGATACTAATTGATCAGTGTGGATACAATAGCACAAAGAAATTTTTATATTTGTGGGAAAGTAAAAAAGGAATCATGGCGGGAAACTAGCACGTGTCGAATCCAAAAAATGGAAAATCTTCCATCTCCCGCGCTTTCCCTATCCTCTCTCTCTCTCTCCATTCTGCAAAATTGCAAAACAGTCCATTTCAGCTCCATCTCCACTTTTCCAGTCCACTCTACCTGAACCCTAACTTCTGGTTCAGACCGACTCCCCATGAGAGCTCACTCACCCGTCTCCCAGCAACTCGCAATACGCGATTCGCTCTCTCTCGTCGCCAGCACTTCCGTCACCGCCACCGATGTGAACTCCGATTCTCGAAAAGCATGGTACCTTCTATCACTCCTTCTCTCCATTGGCCGACCATTGCCGCTTCTAGAGCTATCCTCCCGATGTGATCGGTTCCTAGCAACGCCGGATCTCATCCTCCATCTTTGCTCACTACCGAACTCCCCTGTCACGTTGACCTACCATGACGGCGAAGATCAAATCAATGGCGGTTATCTGAACGTTTCTGTGTTCGGTAGCTTGGCCATCAGGAGGATCATTTCTACTAGACAGAAGCAAATTGGAGTCGTTCCTGAAATTGGTGAAGACTCTTGCCACTTCATTTCCTTGTATTGATGATTCGTATTTTGGTTTGCCGTTCGTTTTCGTTCTTCGTAATTTTTTGGCATTGATCTGTATGGCGGCGTGCAGCGGACAAGGAAGATGAAGATCCAGATGCTAATCGCCCCTTTAAAAGAATCTGTGCTGCTTGCTTACAGGTATTCCCCGCAGTAACTTTAGAATTTTCTGCTATGGGCTTAGTTCTTCAGAAATTTATGCTCACATATGCACCAACTCAGCAGATGACTTGTATTACTTAGTTATTATGGAATCTGGCAAGTTCACTCCCTTAGAGCTGTTGAATTGTGTAAATATGTTTCAGGCTTCCTCTTCTGCTGTTGAAAATAACTTCCGGGATATAAGATCTATGAAAATCATGCTCAATAACAAGATTCTGATTCCAGAATGTTTCACCAACAACGATGTTAGTAGGCTACAGTATAGACTGGATAACATCAAACATATAGAAGATGAGCATACCTCGACTGCGATTGTGGAAGTAGAGGATGAGAAATCAGTTTCTTATGCTGGGGCTATTGAGGAGTCTTCTTTTCAAACAGAAAATATGTGCACTCATGAAGCAGAATTTGACGCAAGAACCATCGTCGATGCTGAAATTTGCGTTAGAGAAGTCCACGAAAGTGCTATAGTTCCAATGGAGTTCCGGATTGCTGAAATTTGCGTTAGAGAAGTCCACGAAAGTGCTATAGTTCCAATGGAGTTCAGGATTGCTAATGACTTGTTTGATACGACCAAGCTTGATGTTGAAATGTTGGACTATGAAAATGTTGGTTTCGGTGTAATTCAAGCTGAATCTGGAGGAAATATTGCAACAGATAAAATTGGTCCTCCTGGTTTGTCAAATGAAAGTGTCTTTGAAGAAAATAAAGTGCGGTCATCTTTGAAGAGAGGTGCGAATAACCAGAATGAATCTAAGACACAAGCTTTTTCTGTTGCTGAGAGACACTTACCAAAGTCCTCTCCCAAGACTAGGATTGCAAACAGATATGGGCTGTCTTCCAGACATCAAGCTCTCTGTGAGTCTTTTGATGGAATAAAAAATAATGGCCCGGGCCAAGGTAATCAGCAGCAGGGAAATGACCACAAAAAAACTTGTATTCCCCGAAGTTCAAAGCGGAAGCATGATGATGTGGGAACAAGAGAACGAAGGAATGATGTTGCTGCCGTCAGTTCAAATGTAAGCTCTGTGTAAATGTGTGTAATTTTTTGGAGCAGTCACTATACTGGTGTCTTCTCGGAGAGGAGTGTAATAAATTTAGTATTTTCCATTCAATTCATCATGACCACTAAGTTATTTGTAGGATCAAGTTGAACCTATAGGCTTACCTTCCTTTGAATCCTACATTGTGGAAGAGGAGGAAGGTTCAGGTACGAATTCTTTGTCTTCTTAGTCAGAATCGTTTGCAGTGCTCATCTGATACCCCACTCTATAACCTAAACTTTCAGGTGGCTATGGAATTGTATATAGGGCAAGGAAGAAGATGATGGAACGACAGTTGCCATTAAATGTAAGAGCATGGTTTGTAGTTGTGTTTTCTTTCTAATGCCTTTGTGTTGTTTTTTTCTGGGAGTTTAGTTTTGATAGTCTAATCCGTCTATGTAGGCCCTCACGCAAAAGCACATAAACAACATGTTATCAATGAACAAAGGATGTTGGAGCGGTTTGGGTGAGTCCTTGACTAAGTTGCATAGAACTTCAGAACAACGCCTTCTATTAAGTTTTCCTTTGTAATATGCTACTTGATATGTATAATTCAGGGGTAGAAACTGTATAATAAGATATGAAGGCTGTTTCAAGAGTGAAACTTCTGAATGTTTTGTTCTGGAGCACGTTGACCACGATAGACCTGAGGTATTCATCTTGTACCTTCTTTCGTCATGAATATTATTTTCACCTGGTTAATGTTTGTTCCTACTTGGTATCATCTTAGGTACTGAAGAAAGAAATAGATCTGGTGCAGCTGAGGTGGTACGGTTTCTGCCTTTTCAGAGCCCTTTCCAGTCTTCATAAGCAGGCAAGATAGATGCTATCCAGACTCTGATTTTGAAGTTCCTTTGACAGAAAAAAAGAAAAGAACCAACATTTTTGTTTGTTTGCAGGGAATTGTTCACAGAGATGTCAAACCTGGAAACTTCCTTTTCTCCCGCAAGGCTAGTAAGGGTTATCTCATTGATTTCAACCTTGCATTGGTTAGTTGTACTAGCCTTAGCGCTTTTTCCTGTCTGTTGATGTGATTCCTCAGAAACTTATAGTTATCTTTTATCAGGATCTGCAACAGAAGTATGGGACAACCAGTACGTTTCTCTCCTTCCCTGCCCCATAAATCAATCACTGGGCATTTCATATGTAGATAATAACAACAATTATGATATGGCTTCCATAGTACCTATAATCTGTTTGTCTTAGTCCTTTTGCTTGAGAAAATTAGATAATACTAAGAAATATTATCCAGGGGTGAGTGATAAGTTTGTAAGTTTAGAAGTTAGAGAAGGTGAGATTTTCATCCAACGCCATTAGAGCAGGCCAGCATATTGACTATTGAGGTCACAAAAGAAGTTTACACAGATAGATTGCCTGGGTAGTGGTATATTGTGCATCTAAATGTTGATAAATATCTCATTGTTGAGCCTTGTCTTGGAACTTGCAGAAAAAGTGAAGACAGGAAATGATAAAAATATGAGCAACGTGATGCTTCAGAAGACTAGATCTTTTCAGCCTGTCAAAGTTGGAAGGGTTCAGAATGCTAAATCTTTGGATGTAGTCAGTCGTGATGATGAGCCTAAAGGCTCGAAGAAAAATTTAGAACTAAGGAACTCAAAAAAGAAGGTTGGTAGCTCCTTGAAGGCTCCGAATGACACGCGTGGATGGAATGTCACACAAAGCCAGGGTGCAGAAGGCTCGGGAATAACTTCTGTAAAGGATATGACGAGTAACAGGACTCCTTCGGCAGAAAGGATAAGAGAACCATTACCTTGTCATGGCAGGAAGGAGCTCCTGACTCTGTTGCAGGATGCAATGCATTCCCCAAATCACGAAGCATCAAGCGCTCCCGCTTCTGTAAGGAAGAGGGTTGCTACACCTCAGTCTAAGGTGGATGGAAGACTTATATATGTTACTCCAATGCCTTTGCAACCATCTAGCACGACAATTACAGTTGCTGGCTTATCCAATGGTAAAGGTAAGTCATCCATTTGCAGTTTGAAACCTAAGCTTGATGATACAGCAGTTTAGTAATGTGATTTATGTTATTGATCATCAGATGCAAAGTTAAAGAAAGAAGGGCCTTGTGTGGGAACAAAAGGTTTTCGTGCTCCAGAGGTGAAAACTAAACCGAAACCTCTGGCTAAATAGGTATTTTAAACAGTCAGATCCTCATGCTTGAATTGGCTATGCAGGTATTGCTGAGATCTCTGTATCAAGGTCCCAAGGTTGATTCATGGTCAGCTGGGGTAACCTTACTTTATCTAATGATTGGAAGAACGCCTTTCTACGGTGAACCTGAGGAGTAGGTTTCAAAGCCTTGAATATCTTGAATTATTCATCTCTTATTTTATGTTTCTGATCCATAGCTTCTTTTCAGGAACATGAAGGAAATAGCCAAGTTAAGAGGTAGTGAAGATCTTTGGGAAGTTGCAAAACTGCACGATCGAGAATCCTCGTTTCCACCGGTATGCAAATCAAAATTGAATTGGCCAAATCGAGTTAGAAATTTTTTAGTCTTAACTAAATTATAGAGAAGCTAGTAGTGGAGTGACTCTATCATTATACTGCAGGATCTGTACAACAATCAATCCCTACCATCTTTGTCACTTCGGGAATGGTGCAAAATCAACACCAAAAAGCGCAGTTTTCTCGATCAAGTTCCAGCTTCACTCATTGATCTTGTCGACAAGTGCTTAACAGTAAACCCGAGATCCAGAATTAGCGCCGAGGATGCTCTAAAGCACGAGTTTTTTGCTCCAATGCACGAGATGCTCAAGAAGCAGAAGCTGGTTCGACAGGGTTCAAACAAAGACCCTGGGACTAGGCTTGCCTTACATGGACAAAGCTCGACTAAACCTCTACCCATATCTGATCAGCAGCCATAGGTTCAGAATGTCGAAAACAGAATCCCTTAGTTCGAGGTTAGCCAATCTCACTAATTTACATTGTATAAATGTGTTAGTTAGTGTTTCCATTTGCATCGCCGTGTTGTCTCTAACGGAACACGTGAATCTCTAATGTATAACATTGTAATTGTGTAACTGTAGAAAAAATTGCAGATATTTGTTGTAAATGGTCAAATTAATTTGCTTTCTTTTACTACTTCATTCATCATTCTGTCACTGAATTACAATAAGTTTGAGAGTTGGTTGGTGGTAACTGAAGGAGTGAAACGAAAGTTAATTAGCGGATTACACGATCATCGTAACTACATATTAATCAGAGTTGGTAACAGAGTGGTCAGTCCAGCCAACAGAAAGATACATACGAAGTAAAACCACGCAACCAGGGCGAAGAAACAAGGCCGAGACAGAAAAGCCACGATGGAAACCAATGAAAGCGTTAAGAACAGAGCATCATTCCTTCCTTTTGAGTTGACGAGTGTGCTGACGTCCAGAATGAATGTATGTCAGCAGCAACAGCGCAGACGACTGCACACCCACGAATGAATGTATATTTATACATACGATCTTCCACCAGCCGTGATACTGCAGAACCGTATATTTTGATGTTTGTAATGCAGCTTGTTGATCAATCTGAACAGTTCGTCAGATTGATATCTATCTCTTCTCCACCTGCAAATGTCATGTAATTATTAAGTCTGCAATGATATAAGTTTCTCTTCTTGGGATGAAATTTGGTTTATCAACAACATGAAAACAAGCATAAAAAAGTTCATCACCTCTCCTTCTTGCTTTATTTGATTTTCGGGTTGTGCGAAGAATTCTTTGGCGTTGTGAGCCACCTCGGCCTCCAGTATGGCTTCCAACAAAATATCCGATCCATGAACGTTACCTACTACAACATAAATATAAGTGCACAATCTTCAGAAATCAAGTAGTATAGGATTAGATATCCATAGGACAAAAAGAATGTGAAATTTCTATCTTAGTAGTTAGTATCCAGCCAATAACAATCATCCTTGTCTTTCTATTACACAAAAGATCATGGTTCAATCACAGAACTCTGGTAAGGATTGGTACCTTGACGATTAGGTAACATTCCAGTGCTTTCAGCAGATACAGGCAAGATATTAATGAGGCCAAGATCATCCACCTGCTGCCTTGAATCCAAACCATTCTGCGACATACTAGCTTTGAGGGCTGCAGATTCTGCCAATCTAGCATAAGCAGTTGCTTGGCTGTGCATATTGGTAGTGTCTGAGACTTTCGAACTGTAGATCTTGAATCCCAACAAAGTAATTAGATATCAGTATCTTCAGTTCCAAAAAAGTTGTGATTTGTACATTGAAAAATGGAGCAGTTTGCTGAAATACCTGTGAGACGGTACTTGTTGATATACTAGCAGTATGACTTTGTTCTGTAGAAACTTGAGAGACAGTGGCTGTTGACATGTTTAATACACTAGAATTTTCAGCCACTCCATTGGCTAAATTCCCACAGAAGCAAGCGCAGATTAGAATATATGCAGCACAAAGATAAGCAATCACGAAATTGAAAACTAGTAATAACTATATACCACTAGCTTTTGATGATGGGTTATCAAGATCATCAATAATCCTCCTAGTCATTGGTCCAGGTTTCAACATAGAAGTGCTTCTAATCTCGTAAAGTATGGACTCCATTTGAGCCATCTTATCTTGAAGCTCCTTGTGAACCTGGAAGTTCACAAGTAGTCATACAGCAAGAGAAAAATCAATATCATAAAAAGCATAATAAACTACAGGAGCTTAAATTCACAATACGAAGAGGTACCTGTCGAGCTTGAGATTGCTGCATCACAGACTCAAACTGGCCACGAGCCAATTGAACATATGCTATCGCTCGACCAGTTAGCCTCCCAGCAGTCCTTGCTATTATGGGCAAATCTTTCGGCCCTAATTGCCATATTTATCAAGTAAATAATCGATGAGTGATTAATAAATGTCAAGATCCCTAAAAGTTTGAAGATACTAATTCCTTGCGACTATATTCACAAGCAAACAAAATAACAGAAGTAAGAGAAAAAGCGTACCAATTAGGGCTGCAGTGGCTCCAAGCAAGAGGAAGAGTTCGCCATAAGAGATGCCAAACATTCTGATTTCTACTCAGGGACACAACTAGCTTATAGTTCAGTTATAATGGTATCTGGTATGTCCGTTGCTCAATGTTCTGCAAAAAGTGATATTCCCCAATTTTTTTATCTCTGGATTTAAAGAAGTGGACTCCATCAAAAGTAACCTAGTGTCATTTAGTATCCATTTGACTCCAATGTGAATCAAAGCTACTGAATTTGAGAGGTTTTAAATTAAAAGAACAAAACATGTTCAGTAAACAACTGTGAGTATACTTAAAACTGAAAATTGAGACCGAAGTTGAGCTTAGCAAGTTCCATTGTTAACTGAAACACAGTGACTACCATGTGTTTTGAAGGTGGATAAACACCGAACAGCTAGGGATAGGGAAGAACTTATACGATCCTTCTCCCAATGCCAGATATCTAATATGAGATCTGATGCACATGGAAAAAGAGCATGACAAACTCCATTCTCTAGATTCCCAGCTAAATATTATGCACAATGTTATTACAGACTTGCAGAACGATATGAGCCAATGGCCTAAGTTCTCAAATAGGGACGAAGCAAGAATTTATAATCCGGGATAGGGGGCATACGTCGAAAAAAGTAACGATCTCTTGTATTCCACTAGTCACACACATAACCATACAAGTGTCCACTAATCACTACCAGTTTGGCAAGAAATTAAGACTTCTTATATTCTAACAACTCTTACTATCTAAATGCAGTAATGATCAGGATACAACCAAGAAAAAAGAACAGCTGTTATGGAGTAAAGGAAGCATCACCTACAAAGTCCAAGCTAAGCAAACACAATTGACCTTAATTATTGTTCACGGAAGAAATTTTATACTCAACTCATAGGATGAGAACCAATGGCTATATAGGATATTGTCTCTTGTTGAAACATCAAACATCAAAATGATGTACATTGTAATCTCTTTCAGGACTTTTGACAAACGCCTGGTGGGCAACAGGGCAACCGAAAATCTAACCTTTGTATTTGGCTATTTGGCGGCTGGCATGAATGGTGGAGGCTGGAGACTTCCGTTGCAGGTTTTTTAAAGCTCCGTTCAGGGCGGCCAGAACTGGAGACGGACGACGACGGTCCCAATAATTAGACAAGCGTCCGGAAGACAATTTAGGATATAACTATTAGATCATTTGTTTTCATGAGCAGCAGTCTCCCATATCTTAAAGGACAGAACCGTTCCAATAACCAGAATGAAGCTACAGAATCGAGAAATAAATAGCAAGAATTCAGTCACAGAATCCGTAACTATTCAGTTGCAGCATCTAAGTTCCACAGGTAAGGAATGATTTCAATTGCCCGAAGATTCACTAACCAGAGCTCTCGAATTGGCGGGACGAAACTACGGCAGCTTCGAACTCGAATTGGAGTCAGTCAATGCCGTCGAACCGCTGGCGCGGCAATTAGGGCCAAACTTCCGATTGGATTTTCGACGATTTTTGTTTTCTGGATGAAGGTCTCTGGAGGCGATTGCCGGCGGAAGTGCGGTGGCGTAACTTGAGGACTGGTGGCGGTCAGGTGGTCGGAAAATGGATACCCAATAACTTGTGCTCATTCATTATAATTCATATGGGCTTCGGCCCACTAACAAGTGGAGCCCAATACCCACGAAATCGTAAAAGGACAGAGCGCCACGTCACTAACCAGAACGAATAAAATCAAGCCAGGTTTCATTGAAACTGTGACGTTTTGAGCCCTCGAAAATGCACAAAAGCCGGGAACTTCCATCCACCCCCACATTTCGCCACGTGTACCGTATTAATTCTCCCGAAAAAAAAAAACTCTCCCGCCTCCCTCTCCGCGCTTTTCTTCCACCCCTTCAATTCCGTTTCTTTCTCCTCCTCTGACCTTCCATGGCGGTCAATGAAGAAGAAAAAACTGCACCATTGAATTTCTTCTGAACTTCTGGCCTTTCACTTTCCTCTGTTTTCCTCCCCCCCTTCATCTTCCATTTCCCGTCCTACTTTCTTTACAATTTCTTCATCGATTGTCTGAAACAAGAAATCGGCAGCACCATGGACAACAATTTCTCACTGACGAGGCAAATTCCGCCTGGGATAAAGATTCTCAGAGCGATCAGAGGCCGAGATTGGACACTCAAGACCTTACAGGTACGTGACCCTGCTGGTCACTTTCATCGCCTACGCATGCTACCACGCTTCTAGAAAGCCGAGCAGCATCGTGAAGAGCGTCCTCGATCCGGATCCGGCGAAACCGTTGACGGCCTCTTCAGGTAACGATCCTTTCCCTTGGCCGATTGGAAATGTGTTTATCGCGAGCGAAACGACTGTCACAAGCGAGAATAAGAAAGGATGGGAGCCGTTCAACGGGAAAGACGGGACGTCGAAATTGGGGGAAATCGACGTCGCGTTCCTGGCATGTTACTCGTTCGGAATGTACGTCGCGGGGCATTTAGGAGATAAGCTTGATTTGCGTTTGTTCTTGACGTCTGGGATGGTTGGGAGTGGGATATTCGTAGGGCTGTTTGGGATGGGGTACTTCTGGAATTTTCATGTGTTCTGGTTCTATTTGGCGATGCAAATGGTTGCTGGATTGTTTCAAGCCACGGGATGGCCTTCTGTTGTGGCTGTCATTGGTAATTGGTTTGGGAAGAGGAAGAGAGGGCTGATCATGGGGATATGGAATGCGCATACCTCTGTTGGGAATATCAGTGGCTCGCTTCTTGCTGCTGCGGTGTTGAGCTATGGATGGGGATGGTGTTTCATTGTTCCTGGAGCTTTCATTGTGTTGGGAGGGATACTGGTTTTCTTTCTTCTGGCTCCTTATCCTGAGGATATTGGGTTTACTTATGGGCAGCTGATGGCTAGTGATGATAGGGGCCAAGATGTGGAGGATCAGAACCGTGGTGCGCCGGTTGTTGGTGGCAGTGATGTTAGTGGTTCCGGACTTAGGACGAGCGTCGGTCTTCTTGAAGCTTGTTCGATTCCTGGGGTTATACCGTTTGCATTGTGTTTGTTCTTCTCCAAACTTGTGGCTTATACGTTCTTGTACTGGTTGCCTTTCTACCTGAGCCAGACAGGTATGAACTTTCACTTTCCTGGGATTTTTTGTTTGCTTTCTACAGGTTTGTGTGTTGTTTTGTTGCATCCTTTCGATTTTCTAGAAAATCTTAAGTATGAATTGACAATTGAATGTGGAACCTAGCGATGCTTGGATTATATTGGATGTAACTTTAGTTGTATAAAAATGCACTAGCTTGTTTGTCCTTTTTCCTGTTCATCTATAGTTACTCACTGTCGAAATTTATCAAGTCCTATAATGAATCTCTGCTTGAATCACTCTACAATGTATTCCCACATTGAGTTGTTAGAAACGGAATTCATGTTCTACGGAGTCGATTCCTATTTTCCCCAGGAGCCAAACTTGTCTGAAAGATTTATCCTTCTTAAGTAACTGACTGAAAGTTTCGGGTTTTAGAGATTTAACGATGTGCATCGCTAATTGCAGAAATTGGTGGACAGTTCATGTCTGTAAAGTCTGCTGGAAATCTCTCAACACTGTTTGACGTAGGAGGCATAGTTGGTGGGATCCTTGCCGGATACATATCTGACAAACTTAAAGCTCGAGCTATTACAGCAGCTACTTTCATGTATTTGGCCATTCCAGCCATGCTCTTATACCGCTGGTACGGGAGTGTCTCCCAGTCTCTGAACATTGTGCTGATGATGGTTGCTGGCTTATTTGTAAACGGGCCATATGCACTTATCACCACTGCAGTCTCCGCGGACCTTGGCACCCACAGCTCTCTTAGAGGGGATTCTCGAGCGTTGGCGACTGTCACTGCTATCATTGATGGCACTGGATCAATTGGTGCAGCCTTTGGTCCTCTCCTTACTGGGTTCCTATCGACACACGGCTGGAATTTGGTGTTTGTGATGCTGATGCTTTGTGCTCTCGTTGCTGGGCTTCTGTTGACACGTCTAGTCATTGCTGAAATTGCTGAAAAATCTGATCGGCCAATGCCTTCAGACCGAGGACAGCCGGGACAAACAGGTCAGGATATGAGTAGCATTGTGATGCTGATTCTTTTCATTAAGCTGTTTAGTATTACGGTGGTACATTCTTTCTGGGTAAATAAACTAGCAACTAACTGTTCTTTCTGGGTAAATAAACTAGCAATTAACTGTCCAATTCATGCTTCAGTATCTGAATTCTAAAGAATAACTGTGTTCTCTGAATCCTTAGCATGTTGAACAAGTTTCGAAAGCCCGAACTCCAAATTTCTGCCTGTCCCTAAACCTGGGTTCAAAAATTACCTAGCAAATGTTGAATCTTGCTCAGAGTAGATGTTAGCATTTCACAAATTCGGACATCATATTTAACTCGAATATTCTGTGATCCAACTCATCTTAACATTCTGTTGTGATTGCAGCTCCTGCAACAGAGCCACTCCTAGGCAATCGAAGGTGAACAAATCCGGTAAATACGCTCATGATTCTTTTGAGAAGAACATAAAGAGTAGAGAAACAAGGTTGAAGATTAGACTCATATTTTTTGAATCGTTGAGACACGGCGCAAGTTCTGTAGAAGAACACAGTGAACATGGAGCAGCTATAGTTTTGTACCACATCTCATTGCCATATACGTTTTGTTTTTGTTCTGTTTTTTTTTTTTTTAATATAGTGTACAACAGAAGTAAAAAAATTACTGAGCTAGTAGCATATAGTAGGAGAGATCATCATGAGTGTTGTAACACCACTTGCTCTTGTTGAAACTGGGTGTATTGGTGTACTTCAAAGAGATGAATACAGAATCAAACTTCTGAGTTTTTGTTCTTCTTTTGGGAATTCCTTAATGTCGCAAGCATCCGATGAAAATGACTCGACAGCGATTAGATAATCGGACTGCGAAGCGTTGTGAAAGCCACACAGTAGGCGAAAAGATTTAACTAATTCAGCAGTTGAGAAGTTTGAATATGATGAGGATCATAGCTATATATACTGTTTCATCTTCTTTTTCTTTGTTTTCTTCGACAATCAAAACAATCTGAACAAGGGGACTGAGTTCTTGTTGAGTAACTATCCTGGATTCTACTAGGTGGTACTTTAAGGTCTTCCACCAGTATTTGACGAAGCTTCTTGTTCTCTTCCATAAGCTCCTCAATGATTTGCTGGTGTTTCAGCACCTGAAGAATTCCAACAACAAAATCAATTATCTTACATACGACACGACCGACGACGAACACGAAGCACTGAAAGGTTCATATGATATAGATTCTCATGCATGCTAGTTAAGTAGAAAAGCAGGTGATTGACTTGGGAAGACTTACCATTTGAAGCATGCTGTTTTCTGATTGCAGACGTCCAGCCTACAAATGCAGGACGTAGAATTAGTAATGCATTCATAGATGATCATAGCATTGGCAGAACAGAATTAGTGAGTTTGATCGTGCTGAATGAATGCATTACTAATTCGTCAAAACTCTAGCACATGCAAAAAGATGAATGGTTACTGGATCATACATACCACTTGTTTCAGGGAAGGGTTATCTTCATTCAGAATTGGATTCTGGAGAAAGCTGCTGAGGACATTTTCAGTTCTAGCAAAAGATGAATCGGCTAGATCCTTTCTACTCCCAGGAATGGCTTGGAGTGTCTGGTCTGTGAATTTCCCTCCCAGCTGTGTGATACCTGTTGCAGAGCGATGAATTTTGGGTTCACCCGCCACGCCAATGCCACCTGGCAAAGATATTGGAAGGGCACCTTGAACAATTGACATGTTGGGAACTCCACCAAGTTTCATCGCAACTGTTGTCGCTGCTTCCTAGTAAGTCCGGAATCAAATCTCAGTTCGAGAATAGCAGACGTTGTATGTTTGTTTCATTTTCACAGATCTATGATAAGACATTCAAGTTTGTAGCAAGTAGACATACCAATAAACAAGCCTGGATTTTCTGCAACACGCCTGGTTTCACAGCAATGCCTGCCGATTGCACGTTCAAGTTTTCAGCTCAAGGTAATGTATTTATGGAGATAAAGTAAAATGGTTTCAACAATCCAACGACCAAACAAGTTGATAATGCAATAAGAACAAGTGGCCATAAACACAGGGAACAGCATACCAACTCCGAATCCATGGCCGAAACCAATTCCACAGCCAACCCCGACCTGAATGTTCTTAGCTCCCACCTTCTTTAACTGGGAAAACAACAACAAACGGCTGATCAAGCTAATATGAACAAATGGCAAAGGACCAGATATGTGAGAATGAATGTAGAAACAAATTCCACTTACTGCATTGTTCACTTGTCTTGTAACACCTGAAAAGGCATCAGTGGCACCTCTAGTAGCACTAAGAACTTGATTCACCATCGGCAATGCACCTAGAGTTTCCATCATACCAAAATTCGCAGGTCACTAACTACACAAAGTATGGGGAAAAGGAATCAGTGCTGTATGAAAGACAAATTCCTTATGCCTAACTACAGATGAGGCCAATTCCAAGGTTCTAGAGCCAAACTTAACACAGCAATTCCAAACAAAATGCACAGTAAAAGGATAAGTCAACAAGGATCATTTACAAGGCTTTCCATGAAGAAATTTGTGATGGGCATCACCATTTTTGGGTTTGAACAAGTCTCCAAGATTCATCACGGCTTCCCAGTTAAAGAGAAAAGCAGCAAATATGAACTTATTAAGAAGGAGAAAGTACCGAGATTTATGGGGCGACCATGGCCGATGCCAACCCCACAACCAATGCCAAAGCCAGTAAATACTTGACCCACTTTCAAAGCAAAGGGATTCTCCATTCTAATCATCCCTTCTCCAAAAGGGTTTCTTCTCCGATTGCTCACAGCTGCGCTTTCACTCGACAACTCTTTTTCCATGCCCTTTCGCTTTCTTCAAGCTAAGAATTTTGTATCAGGTGCGTGCCCTGCAAGTGTAGTATAAAACCCAGGAGCTGGTTTTCTGGGTTCAGACTTCAGAGTAGCATAGTATTGTTTATTATATTCAGTATTCGTCATCTCTGATTTCTGCGACCGATTAAACTTTGATGATTTCAGGGGTGAAACCCAGAAGGACAGATTTGTGAAGCCCGACCAACTCTGAATCCAGAAACCAAGTGAAAGTCCATACAAACTCAGGACCATAGTTTTTCAATAGATGAATATGGGCCTAGAATTTTCGTTTGGACAATCTCTTCTTGTATGTATGGGTGGCAAGTGGGATTCGGTTTTCGGGTACTCACATGAAACCCGACTAATTTGGGTGAGTAGAACTTGTTGACAGGCCCATCAAACTTACCCGGTCAACAAGTTCTACTCACCCAAATTAGTCGAGTTTCAGGTGAGTACCTGAAAATCAAATTAATGGGTTGATTACCTAAACCATCACTGAACTATGGTCAAATAACCCGCCAGTCACCGATGTTAGAAAAATTACCTAGTCATTACCTAACTTTGGAAGATTAACCCATCAGTCATTGCCGTCAACGGACATCCAAAAGTCCGTTAGTTGGCTGACGTGGACATGCCACATGGTTTGCCATGTCACTCACTTTGCTGAAGTGGCAGATTTTCGCCCTATCATCATTACCCATATAACCAATTCGGTTACCCAATCGTTCTGAAACTCAACCCAATCCTCCTCTTTCTTCTCCCTCCTCCCTCCACCCTCCACCTCCTCCACTCAAACCCATCACCACCACACCCAAACCGCCACTCAAACCCATCACCCCACACCCAAACCGCCACTCAAACCATCACCCACACCCAACGCCGCTGCCACCTCCGCCGCCCTCGCCGCCGCCGCCGCCCCTCGTTTCCGTTTGTGTACCAGCAACATCAGAAGCCAAAATCCTCTGTTTATCTAGGTTGTTGGGTTCATTCATCATCAATCTTTTTCACCACATCCAGATCCAAATCCCAATCCCTAACTCCTCCTCTTAATACCTTGTCCATTCCCCTCCTTAATACCTTTTTCACCAGATCCAGATCCAAGACCCCGACCTCAATCCCAATCTCTCCTTCGATTTCAAGTCTTACATGCTCCAGAAGGCCAATTCCGTCGACCAGGCTCTCGACTCCGCTGTCCCTCTCTACTCCCTCCTCGCCGGCGGCAAATGGGTCCGTCCCTTGCTCTGCCTTGCTGCTTGTAGCACCCACTGGATTGTACCTGTAGAGAGTGAGAGAACTTGTGGTGAAGGTGTGGTTGTGGTGAGTCGGGGTCAGAGAGAGCGAGAGAAGCCGAAGGTTGAAGATGGGATGGAGGTCGGTGGGGTCAGTCCGAAGAAGGAAGAATGGGCGGTGGTCGGACGGGAGATGGAGTTCGGCGGCGATGGAGCTGTGGCGGCGGCGTGGTGATGGGTCTGGTGTCCGGATGGAGTTTCGGAGTGGGTTGAAGACAACCCTAAACCAAAAAAATACCCCATCTGGTTTGGTTAATTAGGTCGGGTGGGTAATTGGGTCAAGTGCTTGGATTAATTTTGGGTAGATAGAATCTGAGGTGGCAACTTTAAATGACGTGGCAATTGACTTGTCATCGCCACGTAAGCAAACTAACAGAATTTTGGATGTCCGTTGACGGCAGTGACTGATGGGATAAACGTCCAAAGTTAGGTAATGACTTGGTAATTTTTCAAACATCGGTCACTGGCGGGTTATTCGGCCATAGTTCGGTGATGATTTGGGTAATCAACCCCCAAATTAATCGGGTACGGGTATTGGTATATCCGTACCCGATTTTTATGGGTTGTGGGCAGGGACGGGGTTTGATAGTATTTGAACCATGTCAGTACCCGACAATCACCCGTAATAAAATGACCACATACCCGATGACAGGCGAAGATAGTTTGAATTTGCCATCCGGTAAGCAATACCGGCAAGCACAAGTAAAACCAGATATCTCAACGGACGAGTCATGGATATTAGGAATCCGTCCCCATGGGCACCGGTTGCCACCCCTACTTGTCTGATAACCATTCCGGGCACTTTTTTTTATGAATGATTGACATATGTTCCAAAATTTTAGGGCGGATTACAACGTCGTCCTAAAATTTTAATCCGTTACGAAGTGATTCTATTACTATGAAATGAGTTATACAATAGTCCTAATGACGTTATCATTATACTTTTCCAGTCATTTTGCCACGTCATCATTGACATGTCATCGAAAATATAATTTAAAATTCATATTAAACTGATGCGAATCTAAAATTAAGTCAATTTAACTCACTAGATTTAGTTTTGGACCAAATTAGATGAGTTTAGATTTGAATCGGATTATTAATTTTTAAATTATATTTTTTATGACATGTCAACAGTTATGTGGCGAAATGACTAAACAAGTACACAAATGACGTCATTAGAACTAATATATAACATATTTCATAATAATAAAATCACTTTGCAGTGAATTAAAATTTTAAGATGAGTTCTTAACCTAACAAATGATTCTATGAGGTATTAACTATTAAGTATATTACCTTTATTGAACTATTAGGTTAGAGTTCATGTTCTCAATCTCATTGCATGCTGCATGCATACCATTTTGAGTTTGAGTTTAGGATTCTGATTTCACATATAGAGGAGAAAAATAGTGGTAAGATTTATGGCAGTGGTGGTGCAAAATGAACAAATATAAATAACTATGATAACAAAAATGTTTTATTATATTGTATAATAATAATAACAAAGAGTAATTAAATCGACGACAACTCAAAACTAATGAATACATATGTTGTATCTACTTCTAGCCGTACATAACAAATTAATTTTTGTCAATTTTTTTTTGTAAAATAGACGGTTAATGTTAGGGAAATATAGTGAGAAAGAAACACTATCATCTTCATAGTTGTACTTGTTAAAGATTCATTTGTCACAATATATCCTTGTTTAAAGGGAAATGTGCAGATTTTGTTTTCCTAAGGTAAGTTGAAACATTATATTAGCATCTCAATGATTAGTTTCTATTCAACAACAATAGTTTATACTTCTATAAGTGGTTTCAATCCCAGTTTCAAAGCAACCTAAATCATTGTATGCTGACCATATTTGTTTTACCCTGATTAATTTTTGTTCCTACTTGGTTGGCGTACTGGCTACTGTTTAATTTAGGGACTGGTGCTGGTTTTTGTTTTGTCCAGTTCTGGTTTCATTATAGTTTTGGCCGATGTTTCAGTTTTGAGCTAGGTGCATGTCCTTGTAAGCATCACTATTTTTTCACTCGTTGTTCTGCTTCCACTACACATAATTTATATATATAACTCAAATTCATCCAAAAAATTTTGTTCCTACTTGGTAATATCATAAGTATTGAAGAAGTTTAAGATGGTACAACTACTGCCTTATTAGTCTTTACAAGAACACCTCCTACACCTATCTTTTTGGGCTTGCATTGGTGCTCAATTGCTGCCCTTAGATTGTTGAAGAAGCCTATATACACTTGCCATTGTAGCAAGCGTACTTATCTTAATTGCAAAAATTGAATAGTAGAGTTACATGATCGAACTAATCAACAACAGTAGCGCAAAACTGTTGAAGAGAATAAAGTCATGAACAAAAGCGCATAAAATTTGAAAAGTATCAAATCGAACAGTTGCGCGCAACAGTAGTTAGAATCAAATTGAACAAATAGTGTTGAACATTAGGTAGAATCAATTCGAATAGTAGCTCGAAACAGTAGAATAAAGTCAATTCGAGATCAATAATGAATCAAATCATGAATATTACCGCGAAATAGTATAAAATAATCGAATTGATGAAAAGTAATGTGTGGATAATATTGCAGAACAGTACTTCTTTGCGAGTTTCTTGTTATTCTTTCTTTTCTCCGAGCACTTCGCATTATTTTTGAACGCCATTGTTTAGTCTCTTTCTTTTGAAGCTTTTTCTTCTTCTTTATTTCTGAATAGCTGAAACTTGTTTGTAGGTTAGTATTTGCACACACAATTCAAAAATTAGGAAATGCACAAATAAAAATGGGCACTCTAATAAAAAAAATTATTTGTTATATTGTATAATTATAATAAAAGAGAGTAATTAAACCAATTACAACACAAAACTAATGAATACATATATTGTATCTACTTTTAATAGTATATACAAAATTTATTTTTACAAAATGTGTGGTCAATGTTGGGGCAATATAGTGAAAAAGAAACACTATCAACTTTTTTTGAAACTAAAGAGAAACACTATACCAATAATTACTTTTTACAAAACAAATTTACTTCTAACTTTGTAAATTTAGTGTTTCGTTTTCACTATATTGTCAATGTTGGGATAATATAGTGAAAACGAAACACTAAATCTTTATTGTTGTACTTGCTAAAAATAATGTCTTCCATTAAGTTTTCCTTTGTAATATGCTACCAGTAATAAGTATACAATAACAGTAATTATACGCACACTGATAATCTGTTTGTCTTAGCTTACTAAGGAATATTAGAGTAGGCCAGCCTTTCACAACATAACTAAATAGTCTTGATAATATTCTTGGAACTTTTGCAGAAACTTAGTTCTGCTCCTCCGGCCCTGCCTCTTCCTGCTCCTCCGGCCCCGCCCTTCTTGGGCACGCAATGATGCTTGAAGGTTTTCTTTTTCTGTTTGAATTCCCCGGGACATTTCCCTTTGTCGCATGGGTACTTTTCGTTGCAAAACAATTATAATTTGTAGAATAGAAGTCAGATTTATCAAATCAAATCACATAATTGTGAACTTTTGAAACAAATAGAACTCTGTAGCTTAGATCTCTGAATTTCTAAATACATCTTTTTTCAAGTCAGATTAGTAATAGATCTGAACATTTTAAACACAATTTGACAAAGGAGAAGCATAATCAAAACTTATTCAAATCGGATCTAACAAAGGAGAAGCATAAACCAAAACTTATTCAAATCCGATCTAATAAAGGAGAAGCATAAACAGATGAAGGAAATAGCAAAGTTCTTCATCTCTTTGTGTTTATGATCCGTAACTTCTTTTCAGGAACATGAAGGAAATAGCAAAGTTAAGATGCAGCAGTGAAGAACTTTGGGAAGTTGCAAAACTACACAATCGAGAATCCTCGTTTCCAACTGTATGCGAATCAAAATTGAATTGGCTGAATCAGTCTTATAAATTAAAACTGCATAATCACTCTATCATTCTACTTGCAGGATCTGTACAACAATCAATCACTACCATTATTTTCACTCCAGGAATGGTGCAATTCAACACCTAAAACCGAAGTTTTCTCGATCAAGTTCCAACTTCCCTCAGCTTCACTCATCGATACTTGCAGGATCTGTAAACCCGAGTTCCAAGATCCAGAATAAAGCTCAGAGGATGCTCTGAAGCAAGAGTTTTTTTTTTTGCTCCAATGCACGAGATGCTCATGAAGCAGAAGCTGGCTCGAAGCAAAGACTTTGGAAGACAAAAATTTCAACATGTTCTTGGGCATTTTCAGGCACAAATTTGTCTCACATCTTTTGTATAATATGACAGACAAGGAAGAAAGATGATGGGATGACGGCAGCCATTACATTAAGCAGAATGGTTTACAGTAAGTAATGTTTTTTCCTAATGCTCTTGTTGTTCTTATTTATTTTTCTGGGAATTTTAGTGGTGTACGCTAATACTATGTATGAGGATTAAAAAATAGAAAAAAGGCTTAGAATTTTTTAATAAAACAAAACGCAACATTTCAATTTTTTTAATTTGAGTTGGTATCTGACTCGGCTTTGTTCAGCTGACTAGACATGCTCCGTCAAAGTTACGTCATCATTCCGATAAAAAATCGGACGGAGTGGTAATCGGTGAAACTAAGAGTATAATTTGATGATATGTAATGTAAGAAAAATAGTTAAGTTGTGAGTATGAATGAAAATGAAAGTTTAATGGTATTTGGTCCGTAGTTGTACATGAATACGTACAAGGAATTTGGATTGTGAAATCCATAAATGGTTAAATAAACCAAGAGAAATTACAACATTTTAAATGCACCATCCCACAAACAAAGTCAATTATTAAGACATATCCATATAGACCATAAGCCACGATAATTAGTGACAAGTGATGGATATAATCACAATACATAACCAAATCATAAAAACATTTGCTATAATTAATTATCACTTTGTGAAGTTCGTTGTTTTTTCTGTCACTCCGGATGATAACGACGATAACAATGTCATCGCCTACCTCATCATTCGAATGTGTGAGCACGTTGCTTTTCGCCATCGGAATGGCGACGAGAACGACACTGTCACCCTCAACTTGGTCAATAGACGCCATCAAGAAACCGTCATCAACGTTCGGCCAACCAACCCAACAAGCCGACCCATCGGGTTTCTTTCCTTGGTAGAAGCAAACCTCTTCCATCCTCAATTCCTCCCAACTCCTAACATGATCGTCGATGCCTATCATCGATTCTTTCGGTTTCCTCCACGTCCTCACTTCCAAGACCCCAACTGTCGGCGATTCCTTCGCAACGACTACTTCAAGCATTAGAAACTGATCTGGAGTTGTTCCCTTCACTTTCCTCTGGGCCTCATTCACGCAGAGAGATGCGATCAGGTCTGTGTCGTTTTGAAGGAGTTGTGCGGATTTGAGAATGAAGGTGAGGGCTTGGCCTCTGCTCGGAGTTTTGTTGAACACATCGAGCGGGAATGAGCTATTGAGTTTCAGATTCGGAAGGTAGAAAATTGGGAGCTGTTTCACAGTGTTGTTCCCGTCGCCGTCACCATCGCCGGCCGAAGATGCGACATATCTAGGAACAAATTTCTGCTGAATTTGGCCCCATCTTTGAAGGAAGTTACCCGTTAAGATGAGGTCCGCTAGTAAAAGACTGCAACTAATCCCCACAGAGTACCCTCCACACTTGAAATTTGTTACCTATATTAACCATATATACCAAATTTAAAACTTATGATGGATAAGTATTTCGACCCGGTTTTATGCTAGATGCAACGTCAACGCGTTATTTTATCACTCAGTTGAACCATAATCTAACAGATGAATAGCTTTTAGACATGGTTCAACTGGGTAATAAAATAACGCGTTGTGTTGCATCTACTGATGAAATTTATACCAGTTGAACCATAATGATAGGTCATAGATTCATAATCTCATTGTTAGGTTGGGTTTAGACGATTTGTACAAAATCGTCCCATTCATATGCAAAAAAAAACCTGATTAATCTCATACGTTAAAGAACCGTACAAAATCATCCCATCCGGCAACAATTTTGGTCCAATGGTCTTTTCAGTATGCCGAGTCAGCAAAAAAAAGTACACGTGGAAGATCCAACTCAGCTCTACTAACCTAATCGGTCATGTATTGAACCCTACCCAAACCTAATCGATTTTTAGTATGGTCTTTTGGGGATTTGAGTTGGCTTGGGTAGGTTCAATACATGACCGATTAAGTTAATAGAGCTGATTTGGACCTTCGACGTGTACTTCTTTTGCTGATTCGACATGCTATTAAGACGATTCGACCGAAAAAGTGGTTGATAAGATGATTTTGTACGATTTTTTAACGTATGAGACTGATCATTTTTTTAGGACGGTGTTGTACAACATCCAAACGAATGAGACTCCTAAGACTAATTAGCTAGACACGTATACCATAATTGGGTTAGAATCAAAACTTAATACTAAATTGACCCTCTAAACCTAACCTAATCCATTATTATGAACTTTTAATTACTACCTAATTTCTTGGCTTACCTGAACGTAGAACAGGGGAGAAAACTGAGGAGTAATCTCATCAATCTCCTTCCAGAAAACCAAATCCGCCTCCGCCGCAGCTCTAACCTTCTCATCAATCTCCATAAACTCCTCCAAATTCACCGGAATCGTAGCCTCCAGCAGCCGAGCTCCGCTGTCGTTCGACACAACTTCCAGCTTCTCAAGATCCCCTGTTCTTGCTCCATTTTCAACTTCCCCTTCTTCGCCTCTTCTCAGCCTTCCGCCCAGCAACGGATTCTCCGTAAGCGCTCGTGCAAGGGACTCCTTCATCCAACCGGCGGCGACCCATCCGGAATCCTCCCTAGCCGGCGCCGATCTGGTGTAGTACAGCACCACGTTCAGGCACCCTTTCAGTATCCCCGAGCCACCAACTGGTTCGTCGGTGTCGGACGCCGGCGACACGTGGCGGATGAGCCTTGGTTCCGTCACCGCCATCGGCATCACGGTTAGGATTCCTTCTAGATGCGGCTTCGGCACGGCGGCGGTCGTGTTGGTGCCCATTTCTTCAGGGGACTCTGTTTTTTTTTTTTGTCTGTGTTGATTGTTGATAGTTGTGAAAGTACCGTGTCTTGAATCTTCACACTTAGAATTTATATAAAGAATTAAAGAGAATTTATCCTACTAGTTAGATATTACTGTAAATTCTACAAGTTGATATACTGATCAGTACATCAACTTGTAGAATTTTATCACACGATTTAACCAATAAGACAGATAACTCAATATTTGACCATATATAGCATTTTAGCTATATGATGGCATTTAATAGTGTGACATGCCTAAGGTTTGAATGTTGAAATGGTGATGCTATTAACTTTGTTCGCTTTCTTCCTTAGTACGTGCTGTTTTTTTGTAATTTTACTTTGGTGATGAATCCAAACGTGTCAGCTATGGTGGACACTTTTGCCTAGATGTTATTTTGTGTTAGTCGTGTTCACAAATAACACACGAATAATAAAGGAATATGGTTGGAGAGGAAAGTGGCCAACAACCAACGTCGTGCCATAAATCTAAAATGGATAGACAGAATAATTACCCTAAAGTTCATCCTTGTGTTTTTTCCTTTTTCATAGGAGACACAAGCCAATAATATAGTGTGGGACAACATTTTTGAACGGGCTATTACCATTTTTAACGGTTTATTATAAGATCTGAACCCTAAGGTGCGCCATCCAGCTGTTTAGGGTTCCGGATAAGACACTCAGGCTGCGTGGGTTTCCTGGCCCACCACGGGAAGGCGGAAATTCTAGCCGCCTAGGTTTCTACCTTAGAGGCAGAGTCCAAATCCCACACGGGAAATGACTCCCCCCTCCCCCAAACGCGGGGACCGAAGAGTATAAATAAGGAGGACCAGCCCTCCAACATGACACACAATCAACGCCATACACACGTAGAGATACGGTTTGAGCTGTAGGCCCCGGCTAGTACGCTCAAAGCTATCAATAACCCAAACCCCTAAGGGGTACCCCGGTACTTCTCTGTCTCTCACTTATACGACCTTACCCCACGCACAAACACTTAAACTGCTTGTTTTCTTACTACTGCTTTCTATACACCTTGCGAGGCACCACCCGGATGTCCACTGGAACACAGGAGTAAGGCGAACAGCTCTCAACCTCTCAAACTCTCCAGGTTTAAATCTCATTGTACGCTACGACTCTCGTGGGCGGAACAAGTTACATTTATCTCAACTTGTTAACGTGTTATATGAAATATTTGTTCTTCTATGACATAAGAAGAAAGTAACACTAGTCAATAGCACTACAAGAAAACATGGGATTAGTCACAGTTTTTTTTGCCTTTAGTCACGGTTTTTACCGTGACTAAAAAAATTAGGCTACTTTTGTGAGAGTGTATTTAATTATTTAGTAAAATGTTATTAAGTTGGAAATTAAAATACAACTTTTTGAGCATTGCCGGATCAGATCCAAAGAAAACAAAGTCACATCAGAATTAAATTGTGCATGGTGGCCGGAGGATGCACATCGGCTAAAGCCAATGTCACATTCATCATTCATGTGCGCAACGGCGAACTACCTGCAATGAGTGAGTACTCACAGTAGTAGTACTGTGTAATATATCCCACTAGATTAATTCCCCCGTCTCTTCCAACTTCCAACCGTCTGACTTCTGACCCAAGCTTCCACTTCCACCACTTCTTCTACCTGACATCACAACTAAATCCTACAGCTACCTTGGCGTTGTACCTTATGAGAGGTAACTCATGGATCATGGTTCAAGCGATTAGACCGGTTGCCCGTCTAGTCGGTCTGACCTAGCAGACCTTGGGCTTGATACGTCAAACCACAGTGTTTGAGGGTCAGCTCGTGGCCCAAAGACTCTGTGCCTAGGGTTATTGTTAATCTGTATAGTGTCCGTATAGGTTTTGTATAAGTTCAATATGGTTGCAATATAGGTTACGGGTAGGGTTAGTTCGGGTAATGACACGACACAAACACGATTCAACGTGGTTCATTAACGTTGTGTTAGTTACTCCATAGGGGGGAGGTGAATCTCATTAAGGATGGAGGAGGTGAGGGGGTGAATGAATGAGCGTTCTGTGGCCAGGTTACAAGTATATTACGGTGATCATAACATGAATGAGACGTGACATAACTTCACCGACCATATATGCTTGCGAAACATACACATGTGAATACTCACCATACGCCTAAGAACACCCTCGATACTTCTTTGTTTCTCTTATCCTATCATACATCTTAACCTCTCCATTGTTTAAGGCGATTCCCCAACCAGAACTCGTACATGCTTTTAGCGTTTTACAATTATTGTGTGGACAGTGATTAAGAGGTTTGTCCGTACGTGGGCCTAATATGCAGTACTTTGGGCCTATATTACCTTATATTTTCAGACTTTTCGATGGGCCTAACCCCATCAATGTACACCACACACACACAACCAATTGATTTTCTTTTATCTTGCACCACAAATCATCCAATAATACCAATGAGACAAATTCATCCATGTCAATCCACATGATTGACACTTGACACCCTACATACTTCCAATTCTGTCTACTTTACAATGACTTTCACTATTACTTGTAATTTGAAGGAAAACACAAAGCATAATGCACCCAACTAAAAGATAAGTGTCTAATTTAGTAATTTAAGGGAAAATGCATGACTTTTATGGTAAAGTCAGTTTCTTTATGGGTAGGTAGCTTATATGAGTCATAACTCTGTGATCGGGATGGTAATGGCAATGCAGGGAGAGTTAGGAATCCTATTCGTTTATTTTTTTTATAGTCAAATTCGGGTATCCGTTGGTACACGGCCAAACCCCGTTTGAAGTTAGCGTACTCTTAAATTGAAAGGGCTCGGGGTTCATAATGAGTTTCATGTATTTTCGGGTTCGGATACCTGAATCCGCCTCGATCTCTAGCCCTGGGTATCCTGTTTGGTTTAAACCGGTTTGACCGGATACAGGTGGCCGGGCGGGACTAGTCAACGACACGTCACGGCAACTTTCGAAAGAAAATAAGAAAAATATTATAAAATAAAAATAATAAAAATTCGCCTCTTTTTGTCATTTCTCTATTCTCTCTCATTCCCCTGGTTCCCCAACAGTTGAGTTTCCACCCAAATTCTCTCCGATTCCAATTCCTCTCTCTCGCCTTCAACAAGAACAGAAAACATCGCCGTTGTTCGCTTCACAGCTCCTCCGGCGTAGCTCGATCTACGACGGTTTTAGGTTCGCCACCATTTCCACGCGTTCGCTAACTCACCATCATGAACTCTGAGTAGTAAGTTCCGATTCGGAAAATTCCAGTTCTCTGTCCACCACTCGCCTTCTATTGTTTTCTTACGTGGATGCCTCGGAATTCTGGATCTGGATGTTTGATATGGAATTTCCTTCTCTTTTGCGATTTCTTAGATCTAGTCGGTTCTTCGTTTTGTTACGTTACAGATTCTTCTTGTGTATTGTTTAGGTTAACTCTATGGAACTGTTTGTTGAATCGATCGCCTGTTAGTAAACCTAGATATTGATCTGTTTGTTTGTTCCTGCAGCGATTACTTGTTCAAGCTTCTGCTGATCGGAGATTCCGGAGTCGGCAAGTCATGTCTACTTCTGCGATTCGCTGTGAGTTTTCGTCCTGCTCATAATAGCTTTTTTATTTCTGAATTGTCGATGCCTCCGTCCGATTATGACCTGAACTTGTGTAATCATCGTCGATTGAAATTGTACACGTATTTACTGATTAGTGATTACCTGTACGGAGAAGTTTGTCCTTTACATGTCTATGTTGACGGCCAGCACAGTTTGCACTGAAATTGTTATGCTTCCTCGTGATGATTTGTTGATCAGGATGATTCGTACTTGGACAGTTACATCAGTACCATCGGAGTGGACTTCGTAAGGCTCTATTTCTGCTGGTTTGTTGTCAGCTTTCTCTGGTCTGTTTCCTTGTAGGGTATTGATTTGTCAATCATGTTGGTACTTGTAGAAAATTCGCACCGTGGAGCAGGATGGCAAAACCATTAAACTCCAAATCGTAAGTTCTCTTTTGCCATGGCTTTACTCTACCATATCCATATCCTTATGGTATTTTTGTTAAAAGAACTGGTTCTTTGAAAGGGTTATCTGTTTCAAATAAGAGACTGAGATCCTGTTGATTGTTCTTTTGTGATGATTTTGGTTAATACTTCCTTGGCTTGATAGGTAGGATATCTCATATTTTGGTGGTATTAGAGGAGAATATGTTGATGCTTATTGTATGTATGTCTCTTCATTTTGATGCTCATTGTTTCATTTGACCTACAGTGGGACACAGCAGGACAAGAACGATTCAGGACAATCACAAGTAGTTACTACCGTGGTGCTCATGGGATCATTGTATGCTGGTCCTTGTTTCCATCCCTTGTTCTACCTTAGCTATTTTATTTTGTAGATTACTTAATTAAGATGAACATTTATCTGCCAGGTTGTCTATGATGTCACAGACCTAGAGAGTTTCAACAACGTAAAACAGTGGTTGAGTGAAATTGATCGCTATGCAAGTGAGAACGTGAACAAGCTTCTAGTTGGGAACAAGAGTGATCTAACTGCCAACAGAGTCGTTCCGTACGAAACTGCCAAGGTAACATACCCCTGTACTTTTCTTCCACACAACCTTGCTACCTTATGTTTACCGTGTTGCTGAAACAACTGTTTGCGTCTCTTCAGGCATTCGCCGACGAAATTGGGATTCCTTTCATGGAGACAAGTGCCAAGAACGCCGCCAACGTAGAAGATGCTTTCATGGCAATGTCAGCTGCAATCAAAACCAGGTACGAATATTATTTACCACCATCATTTCTTAGGGCAGTTATGGATCTCAAGCTCTCTGCCATATTGAATTGCTTGCTTCTTCACAGGATGGCTAGCCAACCCGCATCAGGCTCCTCAAGGCCTCCAACCGTGCAAATCCGCGGAGAACCAGTGAACCAGAAGTCAGGTTGCTGCTCTTCTTAAAAAGTAGTGTTGGTGGTGTGTGGTTTCTGATGTTCAATTGTGCGTCGTCCTTTATTATCGCTCTGTAAAACTAGTTCTCACTGTTCTTAACTGCTTTCGATATGAAAAAAGGATTTATTTGCACCTCTGTTTTCACCCTTTCGATTTCTTCGGTCAGTTTCATGTATTATTGTGTTGAAACTTTCATTGTTCTAAATGTAATTTGGTTTCAGGAGAACAGTTGTACAAATTAGAAATACTGTTGAATGTCAACTTCTCTTCTTATGATTAGTACTTTAGCAGCCAGAAAGATGGCTCTTATCTTTTGCTGCACGAAAGCTAAATGTGCTGATGCTTATCCCCCCATTAGGCTACTTGCCAACTTTAATAATCCAATGTGACATCTTTTGAAAGCGATCTTTATTCATCATCTATAGTAATCTCTTTAAGAAAGCAATTGACAATATTGTTGTCATTATGAAGGAACCAGATACTTGTTCATGCATCTTTACAAGTTGGTGACTTTTCGACTAGTATTATTATCTGCCGAACTTTTCGGAGCTATACTAGACATCGATCCGATGAAATGCTCCCTCCATCGAAAGATAACCCCAGTTCCTCAAAATCGTGCAATGCAATCAGATTACGATGTTCAACTAATGGAATTGTCTTCATCAAATGTCAAGTTTTGGCACGATTGTTCTATGGTCCATATCAAAACAGCTTGCAAATTCTATCGAAGCAGATTTTCTAATCAAGATATTGAGGTTGACCAAGTTAACTTGAACTCCAATATATCATACAAAAGCTCGAAAGGGTCGATATAAGACTTGGATAAGAATTCAACACAGCCAGAAGAAAGATTTCTTCGTATAGAACTAAACTTCTTCAAATCATTCACTACAAGCCATTGATTATCAGCATTCAAAAGAGATTGCCAAGATATAACAGAACAAGAGAAGAAATACCTGGCTCAAAATCTAAACTAAAACTAACATCCAGAACCAATGCAAAAAACTGCCTCAGACTACACTAACTTAGCTAACCAAAAGCATAAACAAAGAGAGGAGCAAAAGAGATGATAAGTTAAAAGAAAGTATCATGCTTGTCGAAGTTCCAAAGGAATCACAGATAGATAAACCCATGAAAAGGTATTTATCTAAAATTTACACCCAAATTTAAACTTAAAAAGAGTTAAAATATCCTTCTTTTCTCTGGTACAGAAGAAAAAAAAATTGACGATACCTGATGACAACCCTTTGAACTTCAGACTACTACTCTAGAACAATGGCACAACTGGGTGCGCCATACTAGCAAGCTGAGCAGCAAAACCTCACTTGCCGCCCAACGAGGGGAACTGCCCCGGGTCTTCAATCGACGGAGCTGACACATCACGATTGTAGCCTGCTCCACCGGCAAATCCTGGTCCTCTCCCAGCACCACGACCACGGCCTCCTCTACCACCGCGACCTCCTCTGTAGTAGTTGTCGCCTTCAGCAGGTTTCAGGAACTCATTTATGCTGACAGGAGCCTGCATAGAGTTACTAGCATGAGCTTACCATTTGGAGGGACAAAAATTTGAGTTCAGTTCAGGAAACATACCTTCTTGGCCTTCTCTTCTTTATCAGCAGCTTCCTTCTTTTTGTCCTTGTCAGAACCCTGAGAGTCATAATTTCATATAGCATTAGTTAACCTAGTCATGTCATAACTTCTTTTGTAAGTTTTATTCGTGTTCAGCAAATGAGACAATGGGGGCTTAGTTGTTACCAGTTTGGCAAAGATTTCATCATTTTCCTTCTTACTGGAGATCTGCTGCATGGAAGCAAATTCTTTGGCATCAACCTTCCTCTGCTCAGTAGTCTTCAAGACAACTGAAAGCTTCCTTGCTCAGCACGGAACTTCATATACTCCTCCAAGGTCATCTCCTGCTCGAGTGAACCAGGCAAGAGATTTAGACATCAATTAGCATTGCAAAGACAGGCAATTAATAAACAAACTGGCAACTTGCTAAGCTGAAACAACAATCAGATAGAATGCCAATGAAAACTATCGAACAGCAGAGTATTATGGATCTGTGGTAATGTAAGGATACTCATGATGATGCTACCTATTGAAATTACTAGGGAACCCCAATCTCAAGAAACACCACGAAAGAAATTAAGCGAAAGAGAACTCAACTTGTGTAAAAGTTGATGAATTTGCAAAACATTAAGCTTTACAGCACAACTTGGGACAGCTTCCTAGGATTAAAATCTTGAAGATAGAGGTGGTACTATAGAAAGAAGGAAAGGAAAACCAACCTTGTCCTCAGCCTCTTTCTCCTCATTCTCAGCACTGTCCTTGTTGGCATCATCAGCCTCTTCCTCCTTGGGTTTCCTCTCAGTGGTAGCATTTGCTTCATTCTCAGCATTAGGTTCAGCTTCTCTGGTTCAAGAAACCAAAAAAAGAACAGCAACATCATAACTAAGTCATCATTACCAAAACATTGACAATGAAAGAACAATAACTCACGGGGAAATTTCATCTTTAGGAGTTCCCCAGTTACCAGAACCAGATCCATCACGCTTGATGTCATTCCTTGTGCATACAAAAACGAGGAATCAGTCACACAACCAAACTACAAACTTGCCGAGGTAAATGATAACACAGAACCATCAAGCTAATTACTTTGTTAAGAAAATACTAACCCACGTCCAGAACCACTCCTTCGATCATACATCCTTCTGGGACGATCGCCACCTTCTCCAGTTTCCTCACCACGGCGACCTCCACGGTAACCACCACGAGGCCCACCGTAGTTGCTACGCCTCTCAGTCTGCCTCCCTGAATCACCACCCTCCTCAGATGGCTTGTAAACGTACCCGTTGCTGTTACCAAATCCAGCATCATTGTTATTGGAATCTCCGAAACGACCACCTCCTCGGCCTCTGCCATAGCCTCGTCCACCGCCACGACCTCCTCCACGTCCACCGTCACGACCAGCACCATCATTTCTGTAATCCCTCCCTGCTCGGAGACATTAAAATGTCAGCAAGCCAACAAAACAAACATATATACTATAGAATGTTGCTTAATTTATACAGTTTTAAGTAATCAAGCTACCATCTAAACACATATAACCTACACTCTATTGCTTAATTTATACGGATTAAGAACACAAATTCCTATCCAATTTCTAGTGGGTACCCTTATATTCAAACAGCTATCCAACTATCCAACAGAGTTAACAATGAGAATCATCCGTTATACTACGATATAAAACAATCATCTTCACCAGCTAAATGACTGCAAAACAAAATCGAACAACAAAGAAACCACTAATACAGATATAGATTACGAAGCTCACCAGCTGGATTCTTCTCCATATCGGCCTTCTGCTTGGCCAGCTTGTTGAGAGGAGGTGGAACGGCAGCAGCAGCGGCCGCCTTAGGCTTATCCTTCTCCTTCTCAATCTTGAGCTGAGCGGCGGCGAGGAGCGCGGTGGTGTCCTCGTTGTCGACACCGTCGAGAAGATCGAAAGGGTTCATGGTCGTCATCTCGTCGGAAGAAACCGCGGAATCAAATTAAAACCACTCTCTCAAAACAACAAAAGGACAATCCCTACTATTGATTGATGGAAGCCATGGTAAAGAGAAAGAAATCGAATCTGGGTATGTTACAGAGAGTGTTTGGGGTGGGAGAGAACAATTGGGAGTAAGTGAAAGTGGAAAGAAACGAGAGAGAAAGTGTTTAGTGAAGAAGAAGAAGAAGAGTGGAAAACCCTAAACCAGTGCGGCTGAGAAATAACGCAAGAGTGGCTTCGGATTTTGCTGCTATCCTAATCTTGAAAACCCTAGTGACCAGAGGTGGAAGGGTTTGTTACCCTACGGGTGGGTGCAAGTTTGTGATTCGTGGGGACTCCTGAGATGTTGGCAACTTTTGTCATTTCTCGTTTGAAGGGTGTAGATATGACCACTCAAGTTTGTTTATTTTTTAGGTGAAATATCATTTTACCCCCTCTACTTTGCCAACTTAACAGATAGCACCTTATACTATAAATCGTTCTTTATACCTCTCCTATTTTAACCACTTTGCCGTTTGGGTCCTTCCGTTCCAACTTTCTTCTTCGTGACGTTTATCTGGCTGGCTGGCTATGCGCTGGCTGCAGGTCACATTTGTCTATTTTTTGACATTTTCATGCGTTTTGCCATTGTCATCTCCAGTGACTAGGTAATTATTATAATTTCATGGTGACAAGTTATCACTAATCTCAACTTGTATAAGAAGAGCGGGGTACGTAGTAGTCAATTCTAGGAGATACAAATGAGATATTTATGAAAATGTAAGCGTTTAATGTACGCAACAAGGAAAATGTTCCTTGTCAAAAGTGTTCGACCCTTTATAATGATATATATGTGCAGTATTTATAGCTTTGTCACTTGCTAGGGTGGCATGTTCCGAATGGCTCTTTTACACATGCAATCCACATCGCCTATTGATATCGTTCAGATCATATGCCACGTTACCCTGGAGCTGCCCAGAAAACCCCAAGTGGTTAAGGTTTTACCAGGCCTCCTCCTTTTCTCTATTGGGATGTTTGGACATATCTCTCGTTAACTCCTTATATCCTTAGAATTAAGTGATCTCAACTTTCTTGGGTGGTTCGATCGAATCGTTTAATTCATTGACCTTGAATGCTCTCTTTATTTGACATACTTATCGCTTTGGGCCCTACTCATGATTTTCTTGCGTTATGTCTTATTGTGGGCTTGAAAATGGGCCTCTAATTAAAGTTGATTACAGGCCGGAACAAACAATGTATGGGCTTATTCAGCCCGAAGTTTGGTTAAGCCCATTATGGCGTACAAGCCCACTATTATTTTCCATAATTAACTGTATACGTGGATAGATTTTGCTATATGCTATTAATCACTATATTTTGGTTTGCCTGGTTATGTTGATTGTGGATTCAAAATGATTTAAGAAATTAATATAAAGGGAAAATAAATTTTTGCACCATCTACTTGTCAATCCTAACAAACGCCTCCTTGTACTATAATTTTGTCTTTTTACTCCCTCTAATTAAGGACATTTTAGTTTTGGTCCTTCCGTCTCATTTTCTGTCTTACTCACGTTAATAGAGTCTCTGTCAGCATGCCACCTCATACAACATTGCCAGATGGAGCTGACTAAGCTTGCTATGATTGGGCCGAGTAATTTCCTAAACTTATAAATGGGTTGGACTCATGTCAATTAACCGAACTGCTACCCAAATTATCATCGAACCAAACCCTACAAACCCAATCATAGCAAGCCTAGTCAGCTCCATCTGACAATGTTGTATGAGGTGGCGTGCTGACGGAGACTCTTTGAACGGGAGTAAGACGGAAAACGTAACTTAAGGACCAAAACTAAAAAATGTCCTAAGTTATAGAGGGTAAAAAGACAAAATTATAGTACAGGGAGGCGTTTGTTAGGATTGACAAGTAGAAGGAGGGCAAAAGTCTATTTTCCCTAATATAAATATTTGTAAGTCTTTAAGTATATTTATTACGTGAAATTAATCCGAAAAAATCCACGTATAAAAAATCTATCACCAAAAATAATTGAACAGAAGGCTTTTATAAGCCTAGTATTCGATTTGTATCTCATATATCCCAATTTTGACGTATCTGTATATTGGCCTAGTATTCGATTCGTATTTATATACGTACTCGATTCGTATCTCTATACTGACTAAATGCCTACGCGGCATAAGTCTAAGAAATACAGCCAGTATATTGTTCTTAAAAGGGGACCCACGTATAACCCAATTAGACAACATTAACTTAAACTAATCATCATTAGTACGGAATTACGGTCATACTTACACAAGTAACACATGATAAAGTAGAGTCTTAGTATATATAAAGTTGCATGTCTTTTTTATTAATCTCGAACTAATTAACACTTAATTGTGTTAAACGGGTACGTAACAAAAAGGGTTAATACATTTTTTACCCCTACCCCTCTACTATGCAAAGTTAACAAACATACTCTTTTACTATTTTCTAACCGATTTAACACCCTCTACTTTGAAAAGTTTAACAAATATGACCCTCCATTTATCTTTCATCTATTTTTCGTCTAATGAGTTGATTATACATGTTAAATCATATTATTTGTGCACAACATCGCTAATTGGGATGTCCACAAGGTGAAAATATTTAAATTAAAAAGAAAATATAAAGGAAAATCACATTATAATCACTATTATGTACAAAGGTGTTTGTGGTGTTCCTTATATTTTTCTTTCTAATTTAAATAATTTTCGATTGGGAACATTCCAAACAGCGATAAGGTGTACAAATAATATGACGTGGCACGTACAATCAACACATCTGATAAATAGATGAAAAATTAAACAAAGGGGCATATATGTTAAAATTTTCAAAGTAGATGGTGTTAAATCGGTTAGAAAATAGTAAAGGATATGTTTGTTAACTTTGCATAGTAGAGGGGTAAAAAGGTGTATTAACCCAAAAAAAAAAAAGTCTAAAGTTTAGAGCGCATTTTAATTATTCTATATGCATGCCGTGGAAATTGGGCATTTTTTGTGACTTGGAACATTTTAGTTACATTCGGAGATTCGGTCGTTGATATGACAAATGATATGTTATAACATAATTAAATGTTCATTTGGTAAGTTTCACTTCAAAATACATATCATACAAGTATTTTCTGAGAAACTATAGAAACAAATTTCTATATATGTAATGTAAATGAGGATGGGTTTTTTAGTCAAGTTGTTTGAATCAGGTCGTGTTGTCTAGCTTGATTTCAAGAACTAGTAACGAGCGTACGAGACAATTATTACAGTTCATTGACTCAATTCAAAAGTGAAACAATGATTCAATGTATAATGTATAACCTATGAATAAAAATAAAGAGTTTAAGAATGGTGAACATTGAATTGCTATGTCTGTTCTGTTAATGTCTTTTGTTTTAATTTGATGTTCATACGTACATATGATAATCACATAATATATATATTTCACTTTCATATATAATAATAATGTGATTGTTTTTTTTCAACGAGTTTTTAGAGATTCAACCCAACGTCCAAACCTCCTAATTCCTACCAACACTCCATGTAAACATTTTACCAAAATATAAATTTTCACGTGATTAACTCGATCGAGTTATATTAATGTCTTAAACTATCATCGATTCACTACTTCTAATCAACTCAATATCCCGGTTTGGAAGTGTGTATGTATTACCACTCCATTTTCAAAATTCAAAACTCCACCACAGATAGAATAATCATCGTATATGCAAACAGTTTTCTCTTTCCAACCAATTTTTTTTTTTTTCCAATTTTTCATTAGGCCGACGATGAAGGACTCGGCAAACAGCCATTATTAGCAGCCGAGCCAAGCCCTTGCCTTTCAAACTTCAACGTCGTCAAGGCTTGCGCCTTACTACTATACAATTTCTTCACATTCGACTTCTGCTCATTCAACAACTTCACTAAGCTCCTCTTAGCATTTGACCTAAACGGACAGTTTGACCCTAAATACCCATCCACCAAATGCAAATACGCCTCCAGGTCATGACAGCACGCCACGTCAGCGTTCGGCTTCAAGTACGGCGACAACCTCGTATCTACCCTTAACTCCGTCCCCACGTGCGAGTACGCCCACGGGTGATCATCTTCCACCATCGGCAATCCGGGCACTTTCGTGATCACGTCTTGGTTATTTACTATACGCAAAACTTTCACGTTCTTCTTGTTTAATCGTCGCCCGAATGCTCGGTTCCCGACACGAGGCCCGCCGAACGAAAAAACTGCGACGGGCGGCATGTCCGGGGAACATGAGCTGAGGTCGTCGGCGACGAGCAACGACAGAGCTGCTCCTAGGCTGTGTCCGGTGACCGTTATGCTTAAAGTTTCGTCTTTGTATTGTTGTTTCAGTCTTGTTACTTCGTCGATGATTGATTGGGCCAGGCTGGGGACGTGGGCTCCTTTTGTTTTGTACAGGCTTAGGAACCCACATTCAACCTTGGGCTTTGTTTGGGCTGATTTGGGCTTTTCGGTTATTGAGACTAATTGGGCTCTCATGTTTTCGGCCCATTCGAGGCAAGTGGAAGTGCCACGTAGGGCGATGACGATGTCTCTTCTCCCCATACGCTGGATCTCTCTTTTGTCGTCGCAAACCGCGACGTACCCGACCCAGCTGGTTCGCTGGGTCATCCACCCGAGATCCGGAGCCACTTCGTCGACCCAGTTTGGTAACCCGACTGATGACGTGGCGTAGAGGCTCTTGGTGACGTTGAACGACCTATCGGAGAGCGCCACCTGTCTCGGGTGGGGAGCTTCCGCTGCCGAGAATTCCGGATCTGAATGGAAGGCGTGGTACGCCGCCTGGACGAATTCTCCGTACCTAACCACCTCTCGCCGGAGATTCTCGTCGAGGGGATCTAGCATACCTTCCCAATCCTTGCTGCCGTGGTACTCTCTCCACCGGGAAGCTAAACTGTTCCTCGGAGAATACTCCGCCGTCTTCGAAAGTAGCCGCTGTAGCCGGTTCAGATGCCTCGGCGACATATCTTCCGCTGCCTTCATCTCTGGCCAGATCCTGGCCAGATTAAGCCCCTCGAGTAGATATCTTCCTCTGTTAGTCGACGACGACGGCTTACTAGGTTTCGGAACATTAGGAATTGATTCGATGCGGTTGGATCTAGAATTGAGCTCCGGAGCCGACTGCTTTTGGAGAAGCTTCTCGAGATTCGCGAGGTGGCTGGGGAGAGTTGAAGAAGAAGAAGAAGAAGAAATGACGGGATTGAGGGGAGATTGGCTGTATTTGAAGCTGCCGGCGACTTTAGGTTGGAAGAGGTGGAGGTTTTGCGCCGGCGGTGCGGATCCGATTCCGATCTGCATCGATTGCGGTGACCGGAGAAAAAAGTCAGCTTATTAATTAGTAATTATGTTTGTTAGACGGTTGAGAGAGAGAGAATTATCAATTATGGTGGTTTGGGAGCGGGACGAAAGGTATATATAGAGGCCGAATGTGCAAGTAATTACGAGGTGAACCACTCCCCTTTTGTGTCTCTTTAATTTTTTTACTGTGGGTGAAAATATTGGTGGGAGGGGGGGTAAATTATTTTGACTGGTGGATTCTCCCGCCGTGTGAGGCGTGTACCGAAGTCAACTTTTCTCGTCACGTCATCACGATCCACAAACGAAAAAAAGTGGTTAAAACTTAAATGAAAACGAAAATGACTAATAATAATAACTTAATAATAAAGGGAAAATAACACTTTGCCCCCTCTACTTTGCCAAGTTAACAAACATCCCTTTGTACTATAAGTTGCTCTTTTTATTACTTTTACTTTACCCACTTTGCCTTTTGGGTCCTTCCATTACAACTTTCTCTTCTTAACATTAAATCTGGATAAATCCGCACGCCGATAGAGAGAGATTTGTAAACAAAGAGTTGGTCTAGGAGGCAAATTGGTGGATGTATCGCGAAGAATGTGGTGAAATCTGAAGAGTTTCAAAACTTTACGTACAAAACAGAACGACGACTCGTCAAAATAACATAGAGGAGCCTCGCTGGACAGTAGGCAACAAAACTGCATGCTTTATCCATACGTAACTATATATATATTTATATTCGAAATTAAAAATGCTTAGTAAGCTAATATGTGGTTATTGGAGCTGACGTACGTGGTTTGCTAAATGCACATTAATTAAGCATTAAGACGAGTGAAGTTGGAACAAAAGGACCCAAAAGAAAAAGTGGATGAAGTAAGAGGAGATAAAATGAACAACTTAATAGTATAGTGGGCTATCTGTTAAGTTAGCAAAGTAGAGGGAGTCAAATTGCTATTTTCCCAAATAATAATAAAGGAATTAAAAAAAGTGGGGACTGAGATATGAATAATAGCACGACGAGAGGACAAGTGTGATGGTCGGGCTGGGCAACGCGGGGGGGGTGGTCGCCGCTGTTATGAAAACAGTGAAACGAGTTTGTTACAAATTATGAAATTAGGTGATTAAACGATCATCGTTGTACTAATATAAAAAAACAAAGGCAACATGGTTGAGAAGTGTTGGGTTTTGAGGAGGAACAAGTGACTATTTCATCCTTTTAATTTTGAGGAAGAACTAAAGAAGCATCGTTTTATTCTAAAATAATTATTGGAGAGGAAAACCATTGTTGATCCATGAATGAATTTTCTACTAATATTTTTGAAGACTCCTTCAATTTTTCCATCATTTGACTTTAAAATATATAAATAAATTGACATTGCTGTGATATTTTAGACAGCATTTGTAAAATAAACAATTTACGTATTATTAAGGTGTCGTTTCCTGTCAGAATTTCTAACGCCTAGCGCTTTCTTGAAACCTTACCTAATTAATCTTAATGACCAAGAATACGAAATAGTAAACCGTACATGAACAAATGAGAATTTTTTGACAAAGGGAAAACAATTCATAATTAACATTTGTTCAGTGTCAAAGGTCAAACTGGTAATTTAATGAATGTAGTGTATGAAACCTGATGAAGAAAAGAATCGGCATGGTTTGAAAAGAATTAGAAAAAATCTAAAAAAGTCCCAACAACCGTAATATACAAACACAAACACCCATTTCTTTGTGGATAAAATTCAATTAAATCTTTGAATTCAACTAGCTACTAGATTTTTACTTTCACATAATTACAGAAGTAATGTTGGGAGGAAATCGAAAACGTTAGAGATGAGGTCACTAGCTATATATATAGCTCTTTTTTTGTCACTATAATAATAATAATAATAATACGCATAATTCTTCTTTGGGGTGGTTTTCCGGCCTGGATTTGTGAGAAAGAGTTGAGCAATTTCGTTGGCTTTCCGAATTTACTTGTTTTCCCATCTCTAGACTCTAGAATATCTCCGGAATAGAATTCCTCCTTTCCCAAATTAAGATCCAACAAGTTTTGAAATCCTTTTCAAATGGATGAGAATTGAAGAGATCGAATTTTTAATTTCTTTCCAATTCCAGTTCCATTGGATTTATCAATTTCCATGCGAAAAAGCGAAACCTTAATATTAGGTACCGAAATCTGGTGGAATTTGATCTCACAACTAGAATTGAATTTAAGGAGAATTGACAATTCTTTCAAAACTATTTTATCAATTCCGACCCCCAAATCATACGAAAAAAAACACCACCATAAATTAATAGAAAACGTCAAATAATTAAATGTCGGACTTAAACGCAAATATTATGACAGTTTCAAAATTCAGAATTCCTTGTAGAACAGGTTTTGGATAACATGGACCAACGTACAACTTATATTATTCTTAATACAACATATGACTTTGGGCTATTCAATTTTTATATTACTATCTTCTATCGATCTGATGCTATGTTTCATCATTCTCATTACGTTTGCATGACGCAGCTAATTAATCCTTAGTCTTCTTGTGTTTCTTCTCCCTTCAACATGCATGCATGCATGCATGCAGTCCTTCATTCACATTCTAAAACCTTTGCTTCACAGGATTACAAATAGTTCTTTAGTGCAGGTGGTGTGGAAGATTGCAGTAGCTATTGGGAGGTGGCTCGCTGTGGCAGGAGTTATCTTGGGGGATGAGCTCAGAGGATGGCTGGCTATGTGGAGAGTAGAGTTTGACCGTGGTTGAGCATCATGACCAGACAGATGTTTTTCTGTTTTGGGGGGTGTAGATATGTTTTTATTAGGGATTTTTGTAGTGTACATGTGGTTTTATATAGACACTGCCTTATCTTTTCTGGGTGTCACCTGGGTGGGGGATGTTTTCTATTTTCCTAGCCAGTGGAGATTGGATTGTATAGCTGAGGGAGCCTTCAGACTGTTTTTGGGCTGAGTTTTTGTCACCATATGCACGGGACTCTGTTGCTTGCTTGTTAGACTTTTTTTTATGAAATGATCACCATTCATAAAAAAAAAAAAATCAGCAGTAACCCCGAGTGAAGTTGTAATTGAAAAAATTCATTGTTTGAGGAATGATGCCCGTGCTTTTAGAGATAACATGTTAAAACTGATCGACAACATAATTAACGAGGTTCACCAACGGTGCCAAGTTCGTTCATGATAGGATAAGTAAAGATTAAATAAATTAGGCAAATAGGTAAGCCGACCTGCCAACCATACAAGTAATTAACTTTGGTTAGAAAATTGAGAGACAAGTCTCCCAAGGCAACGACGTGTTCAAATGTGCTTAAAGTCTTAGCTCGATCTCTCTTTAATTAACACTTTTGGAATAAACAGAGTTGAATTTGTTAACTACTTTTATTCAAATCAAGGAACGAGCTACTAATATTCGTGCCTAAAGGTGGCCAACATATTTCCCTTTATTATTTTTAACTTTTTTCATAATATATACAAGTCGTAAACGTATAATATGTAATAATTATAATATTTGATCATAAATTATCCAAATTTGAAGAAAAAATTGCCGGTGGCACATATAATTCTTTTTTACTAATTAAGCAACTTATAATCAAATAATTTATTATGTATTTTTTACGTAGTATTAGATTAATATTTTTTTTTCTACTACTATCCAATTTTGATTTTTTTTTTTTGCCGGTGGCACCCATTTTCATTTTATAATTTGGCCCCCCCTTATACCAATCCTGGTTCCGCCATTGAACAAGACTGAACCTCAATATATAGGGTTGGCAATGGGTACCCATGGGTCCGGATACCACATATCCACTACCCACCCGTTTATTAAATGGGTATTACCCATACCCGCCCGCCAAGACTAAATGGGTACAAAATCCAAACCATCCCCGCCTCGGCATGGGTATCGGGTAAACCCGCTACCCATTGGGTGAACCCAAAATCTCTTTGCATCTGGATTACAAAGAGATTTTCGAGAAGGAGCTACGATTGTTAGAGTATTATCGTTTCGAAAGGGAACGACAAACTGCTCGATCGATGAATTAAAGTGAAAAACTGAACGACTGAATGAGAAACTGGGTCAGGTCCATTAAACATAGATGATATATTATGGCTAATACATCATTGTTTCATATTGGGTACCCATTGGGTTGGGTATGGGGCGGATACCTTGAAACCCGTCCCCACCCAATTTGGCCGAATTTCGGGTGGGTACCCGCATTGCCAAGCCTATCAATATATATAATTCAACATGTGAAGTTTCCGTTTAGAGAGTGTAGGTATATCAATAATTGAAGTTATCGTGATTGATGGAACTTACTCATAACAACAAGATCAAGTAACCTCGAGACAGAAAGAAAAAAAAGGACCGTCCATGGCGGTTGTTGTTGGGATAGCATAGCACGAAAGTAGAAAGCAGTGTGATATGAGTTTGACAAGGAATGATAACCCTAATAATTATTACTTTCTTTAGCACACTTTCGGCAACACACAAAGTTCCATCCAAACTATAAGTCTTATATTCAATTTGTCTGCAAGTTTCAGAGGGGGGACGTACGTAAGAAGTTGCATGGGAAGTTTCATATTATTATTACTAACAATTGCGTCTAAATAGTAAATACTTAGCTTGACGCTGCCGTTGGACTAATTATATCGTTGATTCTTCATTAATCAAATTATATAAAACTATATAATATATATATATATATATATCGACCATTTGTGTTACACTTGCTTTGGAACCAATTAGCTGCATGCATGAAGATGTAATTAACGTTCAAAGTTGTATTCTATAGACTTGCCTTTCAAGTTTCAACTTAGTAGCTAGCTCTGCTTATTCTCGTCCTAGTCCAATAGACGAATTGAATTGACCGCTTTAAAAGATGATTTACTTTTGATTATTCTCTTATTAATTGCATTTCAAAATTAGTCACTTGGCATGCAATATAATACTTGAATTGAAGCTATGAAGAATGTCACATCGTGTACATTTGTACCATTTACCTTCACTACTCTTCCTCGTTGTTTGTTTTTTTTTTTACATTTGGGTTAGTAAGAATGCGTATAATTCATATAATTAATTAGCGTACGAGACATATATAAGAGGTTTAATTTCCATACATTATGTTTGTTGAAGGAGGAAATGTACATCTAGAGTAGCGTTTCACTTCAACAGACATAGGGAAAGGAAAGAGATTTAAAGTACTGGGGATAAGTTACGCAACAATATAACGTTGGTGACACACTGTTTGAATATATCAGCAATTGAACAATGACGACAGACAACCAGCAAGACCCCACCTAGTGAGTCGTCTAGGGTTTTGACCCAAAGTGATTGCATGCCATGAATCACATTCTCAATGCTCAAATTAAAAGTAAGGAAGAAAAAATAGTAGTGAGTTTTTTCACACAAAGTGAAAAGTAAAAGTGCTATAAATTAAATGATTTAATCATGCAAATAATTATTCCCAAAACTGGACGGTCGGTCGGTTCGTTTGTACACTATATATATACATCACTATCATCCACCACTGTCTATAAGCACGATTAACACTACTACTAATTGCTAATTAATCACTTTTTTATTTTTTTACATATCCACCAACCGAATATTAACAATTACTTAATTAATTAATTACGAGAATCCCATATATTCTACTTAAATGGTTTTCATGCATGAAAATTTGAAAACCTGTAATTTATAACTTGACTATCATCGGTCCATTGGCTGATTTTTTGTGTTAATATTTTAGTGGAAATTTTATTTATTTATTTTTATTTAGATTACTTAGATGCGTTGTTGAATTTTTTTTTTCTACTGTTTAATATATAATAATTTAATTTATATCTTGGTAAAAATTTATAAATTTGTTATAAGTTGTTGGGATATTATAAACAAAAGCATTATAGTTATGCTTTTTTTTGTTGTTACGTTAAAAACACCGCCACTTTTCTTAGATTAAAGAATAAACTACTCCAATCATTGGGTGTGACATTGTTGGTTGTTCACTTTGTCTATGAACCATGTGGTTGAGAGTTCGATCATTGTCCATGAGAAAAAATTAAAAAACTTTGTTTAACAGAATCAATTTTGATCCAAAATACCATCATTCCTAGAATGAAGGAGAAGCTCTAAAATGCTAAAAAAACTGACGTGTCAACTGAAAAAAGAGGATTCTACTTTAATATATTAGTAGATTCAAGGGAGCATTATAATTAAAAAAAAAAAAAAAGATATCCAAAGATATTATGCATCCCGTTTTATTTTCCAAAAAAGGGATAGAATCAGAATGTATAGAAACAGAAGATATCTCATGTAATCATGCACCAAAGTAGCTTTGCTTTAAGAAATCGTCATAAAAAAATTACAAAGAAGAGATATGCCCACAACAGAAAGACATGTGCATTGGCTTTACAAAGAAGATTATACCAAAAATAGCCCTTTTTTTCTTAATTATCGTGAGGCAAATAAAATGGAAAATGCCAAAATTGAGTATTTTGATACTAATTAATGGATTTATTACATAAATATTATTATTTTGGATCTTAGATGTGGCAATATGTATTTTATTAATCATGATAGATAATTTAGTGTACGTACAATGGAGTTAAATTCAACAATAACTACGTATTGGTGACTAGATGACGCATCATCATTTTGTACGTCCTTAATTATCTCGTATGTTTTTGTATTATGTCTAGTTCCTCCACATTTACAACAGGTTATAAGATGGTGCATGTCGTCTCTCAAGCCAATTCTTCTCATTACATATATATCTTGTGTCTTAGACGACCTTGACCTCAAAATCACATTAGCTTAGGAATAACGTCAAGCCCATTTGCCCACGATGTGTACGTAATCCAATATTTGGGTTCTATATATAACATATCAATTCAAAAACCTTAGAATATATCATCTTAACTTATGAAACTTTATAATACACGTCGACATAAGTTCGAAACTCACCACCAACATAAGCACAATACAAGATGACATAAAAAAAATACCGTAACATTGAAATTTGCCACATGTTCACATTCTCTTTCAGCGCCCTTCATTAAACTGAATAGCGTAAATATTATTGTCGCTACATCGAACGTTTGTTTCGTGTCTCGACTTCTGCCTCATGTAATATATTATTCAGAATTTTTTCTTGAAATTCATTTTAATTATCTACAAACTAGTGACCTCACAAAAAAAAGGGGACATTAATAATTCCACTTGTCTCCAATCAATTATATGGTTCACTACTTTCCCCACCAAAGAAAACCGAGTGCTCATAAGTGGTGGTGGTGGTGGTTGCACACGATCTCTGCTACCACACATAAGATTTTTCTGCAGTGAAGTATGAAAAACATGTGTGTCCTTTTTTCAGTTGTCTCTATTATAAACCAAAGATGTCTCCCTTTTCTTCTTATCAATCATATGCTTTCATATAGTGGCAAATGATCATAAGATATAGTATAACCTATCTTCAGCGGCGGATCCAGAATGAATCATGACAGTGAGTCATTTCGTCAAATTATAATATGTATTGGGCTAAATCTGAAAGTTTACTAGGCGACCAACCCATTCATGTACATGAAAATACATGTAGTTTAGTAGCTCTACACTCATAAGTAGTGTGGGCCGCGGCCCTGGGAAATAATCTCACCCAAATCCGCCACTGCCTATCTTCCATCTAAATATTGCCAACGATGATTCACTTCCATGTTACGCATGTCTTTGATGAGACAGCGGCCGCAAAACCGAACATGGATCCTAGTCACATACTCAATTTCTAGATATGGGTAATTAACAAACTCAACCTAAACCTTACTTTAGTGTGAAATCGAGGCTCGAAATTGTCAAACCAGACTCGATGTGAAACCCTTGCCACGAGGATCAATATTATTCCACGTATTTCATGGTTAATTCGATCTGAATTAGACTTGGGATCAACATTATATATAGCTGGCTGAGTCAAAAGCAAGCCATAAACCCAGACTTAAAATTGATTAACCAAACATATTATTCGGTTAACAGTCATTCCGAAAATAAGTATGTTGATCGGTTAATCAGTTAAGGATATGAAATTTTTTTGTATTCGATATGATTTTTAACTAACGTAACTCGATCAGTCGATCGTACTAACATGAAATTAGTCGATTATTGATTAATGACGAATCAACATTTCTTAATTATTAACCTAATTGGTTAACTTCCACCCCTACTTATCACAGTCTCGTCTTGCAATCATGATCCATATCGGATTGCGTGTCAACTCCCACTTAATATACGACAATATCCTCGACCAATGAATTCGTTTGTTTCTGTTTTTGCGGCTTAATTACTTTTGTACTTACGCGCTTAATTAAATTATAATTATAATTATAATTAAGTCTTCCCCCATAGTCGTCACCGTCCCCAGGTGTTATTAATTAAACTAATTACTAACTAATCCCAGTCTTCCATTTTCACTCGAAAACTACTTTCTAAAAGGCTAATTATATTACTTAATCTCACTTCCTGTTTCACGTTGGCGTTGACATGAATGTTCATTGCATATGTACATATGTCTAATATTGTGTTTAATTAGTTAATTTGTGATAGAACCAAAGTTCGGGCCAAACTTGTGAGATGTCGAGGCCTACAAAGGAGAGCTAGGGACGGCAACACCAGAGTCCGAGCCACCACTAAGAGGTAAATGCTACAATCAACTCTGGCTCACCAATCGGGGAGCGCCACGTGGTGACCCTACTATATGATCACCAAACAACTATAAGTAACACCGGACCTCGATCAATAGAGGAGGACAAAAATACATACGCGCACTCCCTTGGTCGTACACCGAATACTCCACTACAAGAAAACATTGATATAGAGACTGAGGTTAATTGTCTGTAAATAGTATTTAATTGTCTCTATAATGTTATACAGACAAATATTATATGTGTATCAAATGCTCCAGTCGCTAAATCCTTTTAGAGACAAATATAAAGATTTGCCTCTAAATGACAAATCAAAGACTAATTATTATGTTGCTAATTACTCTTTTAAATGACTTTAAATGTGTCCTCTAAACTATTTTGGGTGGCAAAATTATTTGTCTCTAATACCTACTTTTAGAGGCAAATAGATGTGTTTTCATTAAAGGTTACAGAGACACATATATTTTCTTGGCAATTGAACAAATTCTTTTGTCTTTATATCTAATTTTATATGTAGGATATTCTTATATTCTTTTTAAAGCGCATCTAATTAGTTTGTTTGATAATTATTGTTTCTTGTTGTTTGTAAATAAAATATAGCTTTAAAGGCAAATAAGATTCTTGGATTAAATAAATTTTATACATAAAATATAACAAATACATACTTATAGAAAATGTAAAAAAATGAAATACAATGCAAGAAAATCAAATGTTCTATTCTAAACTAATCTTTATCGATTCCGAACATGATTGGTAGTGGAAAGCACACTCAGAAGGTGGATTCAGCTTCATTTATCTCGTAGTAATCTACTCGGGAAGCATCCAATCCAGTATTTGAAAGAGCTTTAGGTATGGCCAGAGCTGGAGCTGTGGTGAAATGTTCTGGTGCCTGTACAACCAAATTTCACATTATTGAGCATTGATGATAGTGGATAGTATAAGATGATAGCAGAATTCAGATGACATGAAGATCAATCAAACTAGGGAGCAACATTTTAGAAATTTGGGTATTTGCAGAGAGCGATAACATCTATTTTTGGTCATATTTGATGATTACCTGTGCAACATATCGGCGATCTCGTGTAACTCGAGTTCTAGTACATTCTCTCCACTCACCGGAACCAGAGCAACTGCATCGTCACTGTTAATTGATTAAACAAATTGTTTCAGTTTCTCATTGAGATTATGCATGTATGTCCATGATTTTCCACACTTATCTCAGCCAATCAACAGACTAATATGAGACCACTTAATCCTCACAAAAGCCTACACATTGGAGAAAACAGAGTTGAGAAATGAACTTGCTTATAGGTGGAAAGGGACCGTAAGCTAAACAGAAACAAGTATCTTTTCTAATTAATTATCTGAAGCTCGGAGGGAAGGAAAATGAAAGGAGGCAAATTGTAAACCTGATGCTGGAAGCATTCCCAGCTGTAACGGTTCCTTCACTTGGTTTGAAACTTGGTCTGAGCTTCCTTAATTTGGCAGCATCGAACTACCACAACAGGGAAGTAACACAAATCGATAAGCAGATTACTATGTTTTCGATGGACCAAATGATAATACTCCTCTTCACTATCTCATAATGGAGCTTATGTACGGAAGACTAAAATACTACCAATATATACCTTCCCAAAACCTTCGTCTTTATCAACAAGGGTTGACGGTTTTCCCCTTTCGCCAAAAACTTCAACCTGTATGGTCCCTAAACTATTTGTAAAATGCAACACCGACTACATCAAATGGCAGATACACAAACAAAACAAAAACTATACTGACTACATCCTCACTTTAAAACATTTCCCCCAATTCCAATCTGGTTCCACTAACCATTTTGAATTCCCCTACTGTTAGCTTCATCAATATAATACTCACCATCACACTTACCACTCTAGACAATATCCTCTGAACGAACTATCTACTGAAGACACAATTACTCTATTACTATTCAAGGAACGTTCATTGATAAGTTCAATTAAGGGACAAGACATACAACTGAAATCGTTCCTTGATAAGTGTCTTATGTTATCCTTCCTTGGCTGGAACTAATCCTTCAGCAAGGCTGTCTCACCTAGTGTACAAATGATGAGATGAACTGAACCTAGCCAACCACTCCTAGAATCAAGACCCTAACTCTTCAATCTTGGAGTACAAACTTGATACAAGTATATCTTTTAAGTTGGTCAATGTGGTGATAAATCACTTATTGCTGCTGCTAGATCAGCTGGTACTTGGAAATAAAAGCCAAACCAAAGAAGACAAGGAAAGATCCCTATAACACGCAAAACAGCCCGAAGTTGGATTATGTTCCCAACTAGCTCACTGTCTAATTACTTATCACTACTCAATAACTAAATCACTATATTCTCTTATCACTGCCAATGATTGATAATATAATCTTTCCAATAAGTGAAATAGGGTTTAGGTTAATGAGAACTTACCACCATGGAAGGCAGAATGAGAAGTCGGTTTGATGTACTACTTCAGGGGAAATGACCTATAAAAGAAGAAGCGCCTTATTAAATCGTCAGTACTGACTCCTAAGCAACGACAAGTAGGTGAAATCCAAATCAAACCCTAAGCCTTACCATCAAAGAAGTTGAACGAGAAGTCGTCGACCGTCCCTCCGTCGTCGGCGTAACTACTTTTGAGAAATTGGCTGGCCGTCCAATACTCCAATCGGTTAGGAGGAGGAGGAGAGGAGGAAGAATAAGAAGAAGAAGAAGAGTTGGCGATTGGCGAGGTCTAGGGTAAGCGTGATTTAGGGTTCATGATCATGGAGTTCATTTTCAGGGAGAAATTCGGATCTGGGTTTTCCCCAGAGAAAGGCTCGTGCTTGAACTTGCCAAGCCTATAATTTTGTTCAAATAAATAATTTTTTAAATTTTTTAAAAGACAATTAACAAAAACAACTAATATTTTATGTTAGCTAAATAAAAAATATGAAATAAATCTATACCTTTTGAAACATATATTACTACTTATACAGGCAATTATTGTAATTGTCATGGATTGATAGTTTTAGAGACTAATGTTACATATGTAAAGAAACTGTAGAGACAAATGAAATTTCATATAGAGACAAATAATGCATTAGTTCTCTTAGTTAACTTTAAATGACTATATGCTAATTGTCTCTAAGTATTTGTTGTTATAGCCATGTTTTCTTGTAGTGCTCGTACGCTCAAGGAACCCCAAACGCCTACACTACAAAAAAAAAAAAAATCTTTAGCTGCTGCAAAATTGCAATGATATGAAAATGCAGTAACAAATAGTTAGTATTTGCTACAGCAATAACTTTTTCATGTAGTAATTCGCAATAGCAAATACTATTTGCCACACCACTATTTGAGTGTAGCAAATAGTGGTGTGGCAAATAGTATTTTGTCACTGCAAATTACTACATGAAATAGTGATTGCCGTAGCAAATACTAACTATTTGCTACTGCATTTTCATGGCGTTGCAATTTTGTAGTAGCTAAAGGTAAACTTTTTTTGTAGTGCTACGAGCACCTGGTACTTCTCTGTCTCTCGTATATCATTCTTCATACCAACTTATCCCTGTGATATCACCCACTTATACTACCTCTTGGTCTGACGTACTACGAGGTAGGCGTCAGGAGTTAGATGATACGTACCCACAATCGATCCTCCACTCGAACCAACTCATTAGACTAACTCAGACTCTCTGGAACGGAACAATATACGTTTTTTTTTTTTAATTATACACTATACTAGACTGGAATAATACTGCCCTTGTCCTTAATCGTTGATTAATAATTATAAAACAGCCGTTTTGGCTCCTTGTTCTATGGCTAAACTGTCGTTGCTTTTCTATGTACATACTATCTTTTCCTCTAACCGACCACTTTTCCCAGATGTTGCATATGATCTTATTATTAGCATTTTTGTCCCATTGACTAACGTTGAATTATGATTCAATAAAGAGTTGTTCATTGATGAAAATTGCTTCAAAAAGGTACTGGTTAGACCCAAATTTATCTCAAATAGATCTTGTCCAGGGTGGCAATTATTCATCCATAAATTTACTATTAGGTTGCTCCAACGATGGTAGTGTACAAGGGAAAAAGGAAGCCCCCAACGATCACTTGGCGACATACACCATAGCTATGCACTTGCACTTGCACATGGTTTCAGACGTTTCATAGTGCATAGTCTTTTCTTGGTACATTCGGCTGTCTGGCGCTCAAATGGTACCAAAATTTATCAAAATGAGTTATAAAAATGGTACAAAATTAAAAGACGAATCATAGAGTCATATTGAAAAAACAAAAAAGACGAATCCTCGGTAGCTAACGCACAATATCACACGACCACCAACGCTGAACTCCTCGGGTCCATGACATGGGACCACCAAGAACAATTAATAATTATAGTTAATTAAAAATTAAGTTATTTAATATTTATCTATTTATTTTTTAGGAATATTTATATATTTTTATTCTCATATAAGAAAAAAAAAGAGTACGTGTTCTTTTTTTTTTTATGAAGAAAAAGTACGTGTTATTGTAGTAGAGAAATTGTTAACTTGTAAGTATCCAGTTGCAAAATTATTGGGTCAAAATAACTGGCGGTCATCTAAGTATGAGTCATGTAACAGCGTGGTCACCTAACTATGTTTTGTAACAGCGTAGTTACCTGAGTTTGTAAATCATAACCGACATGCATCTCTGACGATTTTTCAACGAATCTCCTTTGAATTTGCTAGCTCAGAGGGCAACATCAGCCAACAAAATAATATTGTTAACATGAAGAAGATGGAATAAAAATATTTTGTTGTTGATGTGACCTCCTGAGCTGGCAAATTCACTAGAGATTCGGTAAAAAATCTACGAAGATGCCTATCGATTACAATTTAGAAACTTAGGTGACCACGTTGTTACAAAACATAGTTAAGTGACCACGTTGTTACATGACCCATGCTTAGGTGACCGCCATTGCTTTTTACCCCAAAATTATTATTATTAGAGATAAATAAAGGATGATTATGCGGTTAAGAGTATTGGGCCTTGGCCCAAACCTGGGTTGGTTTGGGCCAGCAAAGTTTTGGGCTGTTTGTAAATGCCACTCTGGTTGACCTTTCCTAAGTATTTTGAGCATAATTAGCATTAGAAGTCTCATTTGTTTCGTATTTATACAAAACCGTCCTAACTTTATGGAAAAAATTTAATCAATCCCATACGTTTCAAAATCGTACAAAAACATTCCATGGACTACTTTTTCTGGCCGAATTGTCTTGTCAGCATGTCGAGTCAGTAAAAAAGTACACATGGAAGGTCCCAACTCAGATCTATTAACATAACCGATCATGTATCGAACTCTACCCTACCCTAATGGACTTTTAGTCTGATTTTTTTTGGAGATTTGGGTTAGTTTGGGTAGGTTCAATGCATGACCGATTAGGTTAATAGAGCTGAGTTGGACCTTCTACATGTAGTTTGTTGCTGACTCGACATGCTAACAAGGTGGTTCGGTCGGAAAAGGTGGTTGATAAGATGATTTTGTATAATTCTGAAACCTAAGGGATTAATTTGATTTTTCCATACAAATGGGACAATTTTGTACCACTCTCAAATCTAATAGGACTCCTAGGGCTAATTTCTCGATTTTGAGCCGGAACAAATTTATAAATATAATTTCTCGATTCAAAGATGCAATGAGTTGAATTTCGAAATAACATCTTTCAATTTGAATTGGCTTCAAAGCTTTATCCAAGAGCCAATGAATCAGAAGTTGAAATCAATGGCAACAAAGGAACATCCACATAACCTTCCATCATCTCAATCACCTTCTTCATTGTTGGCCTAACTGAAGGATCATCCTGAATGCACCACATTGCTATCATCACCCACCTCTGCAACTTCTCTTCATCTTCCATGGCTGCTGCATCTTCTTTCCCCCAACTAGAACATCAATCCTCCCTCGAATGCAGCATTCGTAAGCCCACTCGGTCAGTATCGCCTTCTCTTCCTCCTCCAAACCCATCTCCACACTCTTCCTGCAACAGATGATCTCGAGCAGCATCACACCAAAGCTGTACACGTCAATCTTGGCTGTAATCGCCACGTTCTTGAACCACTCAGGAGCAACGTACCCTCTCGTGCCTCGAATCATGGTCTTGGTTCTCGTCTGGTCGGATAGCAGCAGCTTGGCCAGCCCAAAGTCAGATATCCTAGCGGTTAATGACTCGTCGAGGAGGATGTTATGTGGCTTGATGTCACAGTGGATGATTGGGACAGGGCATTCCTCGTGTAAGTACACGAGCCCTTTCGCGATTCCCATTGCGATCTTTACCCTGTGGTGCCAGTCTGGTTTTGGGAGGGTGAACAGGAAGCTTGACAGGCTGCCATTGCTCATGAACTCGTAGATTAGAACGCGGTGAGATGACTCGTCGCAGTATCCATACAGCCTCACTAGGTTCTTGTGATGTGTTCTGCCAATTGCATTCACCTCAGTTCTGAACTCTTTCTCCCTCTCTTGTGCTAGCTTGTCCAGCTTCTTCACTGCAACAGCTGCATTTCCGGGTTTCAGGACGCCTTTGTACACTATCCCGAATGATCCCCTCCCAAGCTCTTCCCTGAACCCATCTGTGGCTGCTTCCACTTCCTTGTAGCTGAAGCTACGCAGGCTCGTCTCCACCATGGTGCCCGAGTCGTGGAAGTCTCTAGCAATCATCGCCATTTTCCTCTTCCTGATTCGTAAACAAAACAAAGAAGCAAGCAAAACCAAGACTCCATTAAGAGCTACAGAGCTCCCCAGAGATGCCTTCAATGCAACTGGTATATGTTTCCTCTTCCCAACCTGAGGAAACCCTGAAGAAGTAGAGAAATCACTCTTTCTGACTTTGAACATAAGCCTTATCAGAGTCGAGTTCCATGTCCTCCCATTGGAGAGTGGCAGCCTCTTCTTCCAGCACCTGAGTCCATCAAACACTGCAACTGCGCAAGAACAGTCGTTCAAGCAAGAGTCTTGACAGGCTGATTCATCGTCAAGTTGCAGCCTTTCATAGTCATTCAAAGGGAAATCCACCCCATTAACTTTCCTGAACTCGTAAACCTCATTTGGGTTCTTCAAATCATCGTCGCCTAATCCACATCCCTGAGGGTATGTCGGTACGCAGCCAGCCAGTGGATCTTCCGAATTCGCAATCACGTATCCAGGTGGACAGCTACAAGTAGGGTTGGAGTCCTGATATACGCAGTAGCTGTTGTATCCGCAAGGGCCACCACCTAGCATGTGGAAGAAGGCGGTGCAAATGTTGTCAGGAACAGTTTGGACAGGTAGCCAAGAAGGGTTATCGCCAGCATCGAAGTTCTTCGGATGCGAGTACTGTGTGAAAAGCCCGTCAAAACCTAATGTCACTCTATAGTAAGAGTCCTGTCTGTAAGTCACAAAGTCCCAAGTAAGAAGCTGAGCAATGTCTCCATTCCCTTTCACCACATAAACCTGTGCTGATGCATTGAAAACAAGGCGGTTCCCTGCTTCCGAAGGGTTCGAGCTGTAAGTACCACTGGTGTAGTAACGGTTGTAGAACGAACCGCCTGGCCAAGCTACCGGTACAAGATCAAGACTTCCATTGGAGAATCTAAGAGCAAACCTTCCCTTTGTGTAGTTTGTTTCAGTTAGCTTAGCAAACATGGTGGTTCCCAAATTCAGAGTTTGGTTTGGCAGTAATGTATCAGTAGGATTGCTAAAACTTTGCCAGAGGAATTCGGAGGTAGTGTTACTTACATGTACAAAATTGCCTGTATCCAATAAGGCAGCATATGATATGGTACCAGTACCAGGTCTTGCTTCCCACACCAGTTGTCCTCCGGGATCAGTTAACGCAAGGCTGGTTGAGCTAAGCTCGACCTTCGATCCTTTCGGAACTGGGTTGTCACCATTGGCATACCAGACGATTGTTCTGCTGGGGATCTTGTTGAACCAGATGGCTAGCAAGAACAGGTCTGAGTTGGTCTTGAGTTGGCTGAACCCGAAAGCAAAGTCTCCTGAAGGCGAATCCCATAAGTTGTTCTGTCCAGCTGTTAGTGATGAACTTAAGGTGACATTTGCAGCACTGAAATGAAGGTTAAGGATAGAAAACCAGATGAAGGGTAGCAGAATAAGAAGACAAGAAGAAGAAGAAGAAGCCATTATTATCCAGAGGCAAAAAGGTTCAGTCTTTCACCTGAATATTGATGGTCCCAAGTCCTCAAATAAAGTTGCTTAAATGGGTATGCAGATTCAGATAGCTCTCTGTTGGGGAGTTAGATTTTCAACGGTTGACTTGACTTGTAGTTGTTGCAGAGGTGAGATGTTCATCTTCAAATGACTGTCTAATTTTTTTATTGTTTTATTCAAAGCACGAGGGCGACTTTAATGGTGATTAATTATGATTATGATTAGGCTGCTGATTGAATTTTCTGGATACAGATGTTGGCAAAACCATTATGCACTACTAGCACATTCATCTGCAGCAGATGAATAAAATAATGCACTTGATTTGACTAGTGTTGGACCTAATTTGCGTCTTAGAGGTTAGGTTAACTGCAATTAGGCTATTATATTTGTCGTGATTTAGACTTTGACAGGTTATAAGCAAGCATGATTGAGAAGAACACAAGGAAGATTGAAGCAGTCAAAGGAGGGGTCTTTCTTAATCATTCATACACAATGGAAAGCACAACAGCTACTATCCTATAGCTATCATCAACAATCTGCATATCAATACCCAGATATAGCAAGGGTAGAATTTTGAATGTTTGACAGTAATTGTGATCAGAAAAGAGAGGTAGTGAGTTCAGAGACATCAGCTACAACTTGATCATAATCTGACTGCAACTTCTCTTGTTCCTCCTTTGGTATCTCTCCCTTGGGAGGTTTAGTTTGCACAAGGACACAGCATGTAGGCCTTCTTGTGTTTCCTGCAGTTGCAAGATCCTGAAATGGCAGATCAATAGAAAGATATCAGCTTTATTCTCAGAGTCGAGCATCAGAAAGAAGGAAGATTGCAACTTACTTCTTTTGATGTAACATAAAAGTAGGGAATTTCAGCCTCTTCACACAATATTGGAACATGGGTTATGACATCAATTGGAGATATGTTCCCAGCAATAATGCATATCCTGCAACGAATCAAAACATACACAAGCGTCAAGCTGCTGATCTATAACATCTAACGCAATGGTTCTACCTTATTTGACACAGCCATACTATTGATTTCAAATCAGTTTCAGCTATCAGAGAAGTGTGATCGAAACATACACAAGCGTCAAGCTGCTGATCTGTAACATCTAACACAATAGTTCTACCTTATTTGACACAGCCATACTATCGATTTCAAATCAGTTTCAGCTATCAGAGAAGTGTGAGTTCTGAGTTCTCCCCCATCTATTTCATATGAAAATGCTATCAGTGGGATCAATATAGTGCAAGAATCTAACAGTCACCAACATAACATTTGATAAACAACAAGTGAATCAGAGTAAGTGAGCAACCAATACCTAATCCAACAGAAGCAGACTACCATAGTTCAAAAAGACAAAAACCAATCAAAACCATAAACGTAGAGAAAAAAATAAAGGCAGTTAAGCAAAACCAAAAGGGATCGAGAAAGAGTGAAGGATTTACCCTTTGTGACCACGCCGAATGCTCTTGACCACCTCCTTCACTCCCCTTTTCAAGCACTTGTGTTCAGCAGCTGAAAATCATCAGTGAACAAGGCAGCATAAATCAGACCAGTAAACAATTCGCCAAAACAGAAAAAAAAACCCCAACTCGGATTGAAAAAAGTGTACCTCTCCTGACGAGCTTGAAAGTTTTCTTGCTGAGCTTCTTCCCAGCGAGGGGCTTGGCGATAGGAGCTAGAGTTATCGCCGTCTTCTTCTTCTCCTCCCGCTTCTGCGACTTGTCACCTTCACTGTCGCTGCCCATTTTCACCGTTGAATCGAACGAAGCCTGAGATTAGGGTTTTGGAAATCAGAATTTCTGTTCGTCTTTCTACCTTTATACTGCAGGGTTTTAGGGGGATAACAGATGGCGGGTGATGGAAAATTACAATTTGCCGCACAGGTTTTTAGTTTTTTTAGGAAGTTGATTCTGGGCTTTGTCTAACTGGGCTAGAACATGGGCCAGCCTGTGAGTGGAAGCACTGTGGGCCCGAAGGCCCACTGTAGAACGGCACCGTACCCTATAAATACAACGCACCTAGCTGCTGGTTTCTCTTTTTCATCCTTGAACGCTCTGTTCTGGTCTCTGAACTTCTCTGCAATTTTTTGTGCCGAATTCGAAGTTTGTTTTACGTCGGCTGAGTTTCAGCAAAAGAGCTCTCAACAATGGAGATTGAGCAGCGACAAGCTCCGTTCATCGGGAATTTCGTGGAGCAAGCCTCCGCCGTCGTCGCAGGCCCCGCGGCGTCCTCTTCACTCGCTCGCATCGTCGTGGAATCCACCTCGCACCCTTCGGTTTTCTCCTTCTCCGAGATTTTGTCCGTCCCCAATTTCGACCAGGTTAGGGGTTTTCTTATCTTCATCCTCGTTCGATACAATCGTCTTCTTCTGATCTCCGTTAACGTGGAATATCGACTTTGTAGCTTCAAGGAACCGAGCATTCCACATACATCGATCTTCTTAAAGTATTCGCGTATGGCACATGGAGGGACTACAAAGGTACGGGGACATCGCCGCGTTCTCCTTTCGATTTCGCTGCATTGCTTGTTTTTCCTCTTGGTTTAGGGTTTAGTTTGACCTGACGGATTTTGAATTTTATTGTTGATTGTTTGTAGCTAAATCTAGCGTACTGCCACAGCTTACACCCAGCCAAATCATCAAGCTGAAACAGCTTACTGTGCTGACTCTTGCTGGGAGGAACAAGGTGATCAATTCAGTGCCTTCTATTTTTGGAATGCTTCGATCTGTATGAATTAAACTCATTGTCAAGAGCTATGTTTTTGTTGTTGCTGCTTCCAGGTTATCCCCTATGATACACTATTGGAGGAACTTGAATTTTCTAACATCCGCGAACTTGAAGATTTCGTTGTTGATGAGTGTGTGTACGTGGTAAGTCTGATTCAAGTGATAAAAGGTTGTTTAAAATTGTTATGCGAGTTGCCTTTTCTGATATGATGATCCATTGGTTCTTTTGATTTAGGGTTTAGCAAAAGGGAAGATGAATCAGCTAAAGAGATGTTTTCAGGTTGGACTCTTCTCCTTTTGTAATGTGAAGTAAATTTTCATGCTTCTCAGTATTCATCAGTCTTTTCGACAGATGTCTTGACCGCATTATCATCATTTCAGGATCAATTTGCAGCTGGGAGGGACCTGATGCCTTGTGAACTTGATTCTGTGATAGAGATGACAAGAAGTTGGTATGTTTTATTCACTACTTGCATGAATGCTATTAAGCTGATGAGAAGTAAGAGTATGTTTTGTATAACGGTGGAACGAAGGTCATACAACTATAGTAATCATATATCGTAAAGTCTTCAACCAATTTATTGAATCTGAGCTGAGAATTGTATACTGCTGATGTCAAGGCTTCTGCTTATACTATATCCTTGCCTGTGTGACCAATTATGTTTTCAGGTTGGAAACGTCAGATAATATGCTTGCCATGCTTGAAAAGCAGATTGATAAGGCTAATACGATGGAGCAATTGGCCAAGAAACACAATATGGATGTCAAGGCTAATATTGAGAACGCGAAGAAAAATCTTAATTTCAATGTCAGTTCCTCTTTCCCTTCTTCACTCTGTTATTACTTGTTGCTATAAATAGTCAGTTTATGTGTTCGAACCTACATTAATCGACTTGATAACATATAATACCCTTTTCTTCTCATATTCGGTTAAAGCTGTTCTATAGAACTCATACAACCGCTCTGTGTTTTTGAAAATACAAAAGCTTGACTTCAGATTTCCATAGATTCTTACTTCCCATGATCGGAACCAATGTCTGTCACTCTAGTCTCATGTCGCCGGACACTAATGTCTGTCGTTGATTAACATTGTAATTGACATAACTGACCAACAGTGATAGATCCCTCTAGCTGCATTGCATTAGTATTGTTACAGCTCAACTGACAACCATGAACCATCTTATGTTTGATAATGTAACATATGCAGGATCATCACGATGTCAGTGGCTCGAGTATGTTTGACGATGAAGATCTATATAACCATGAGGGGCACTTTCACCTCAAGAAGTGGGTTCTTTCTTTTTCCTTTCCTATTTTCCTTCAGTTTCGCAATCTAGTTGGCCTCGGAACCTTGTGCCGACTTATAAGCATTGCTCGAGGACACAGCATAAACTGATATTTGATGATTGACGATGCAGGAGTGCGAGAGCAAGGCGAGGGGGACGAAATGCTTCACGCTTCACCAAAATGTGAAGGGTGATCGATCTTACAGACAATTTCAATTTGTTTACAATGGATTTAGATTTTATTCAGACGAAAGGTTGGATTCTTGTAATTATGTAGTGGAAGGATCCGTTTAATTTTGTAAACAAGTTGTTTCAGACAGAGATGAATGATGCTCGAGATAAGAATCCACAATTAATTGAGTCATGTGCATTGGTTTTTTGGTTTAATCCCTACTAATCATTCGATTCGGAATTTTAATCAGTGATTTTGCTGATGAATGAGACATAATTTTGGTTTCGTCCATCAAAAATTGGTACTTAGTCAAGTGGGGCATTTACCCTGAAAAAAAAAATAAACATCTACTCGATATTATCTACACTAAGCCAAATTTACTAACGACGCAAACAAAATCATGTATATAACCTTCTAGTATGGTCTTATACATCACCTCAGGCATTATGTTCCAGACCAGGGAATTGCTTCGACGCAATTGGGAGGTTAGAATTGAACATGTCTTCTGAGAGTGCAATTATCTGACAGATCATCTTGCTAACAAAGGGCATGAACTCCTCGCGGTGATATTCACATTATTGAGCATAATGAACCTACGGTAGCAAACTGAACTATACGTAATCAATTGAGATTGTCTCAACCTCAATAGGTGCTCAGTACTCAATTAGTATTTGATAGTAGTGATATGGTATTTTAAATTATTGTTTATAATTTGAATAGAGCTAAGGGTAGGAGAGTGGGCCCGACGGCCCAATATTGAATAATAGTATTGGGCCCCTTTGCCCTGTAATAAAATATATCTAATCTTTGTTTGAATAAGCCTCTCTTTTCTATATTTAAGAAGAGAGGCAATTACTAATGTGAGGACCCTCTAAGTGCCCTTATATAAGGACACTAATCTACACTTTTAATTTATTAAATAGAGATTTATTGGTTGATATGAAATGGGTATTAGGGTAAATTTCTTAACTGGTACGGCTTTTTTTAATTCCCGTTTTGGTTCCACTTTTAATTAATTAACCCATTTTCTCTCTTTACCCATACCTGGTTCCCCGCAGTTAGATTAGGATCATCATTCAACGGCTATAAAGAGTGTCCTCATATAAGGACTCTTAATGAGTCCTCGCAATAGTAGATCCCGAGAAGAGAAATTGAAACGTTATTCGTACATGAAGGAATATATTATTAGGACAATGATAGGACTTATGAGCACATTATTAAAGTGAATTAACAAATGGAATCTTATGGACAAATAGTTAAATGCTTAATTTAATCTTTGGTCAACTTGACGATTATTAAAAATTCCATTCAACTTCTCGTTAACTTATGATGAATAAGCATGTCATGTCAAAACCAATGTCAGAATGAGGTACTGTCAGAAGTTCAAGGATTACTAACTGATTGAGATTGACTACAGATTGAGTGTATGAAGTAATGTTGTATGTATAAATATGACATATGTATTACGTAATATAAATAAGTATGTTTGTTAACTTGACGAAGTAAATAAATGTGGTAATGTGAACAAAGAAAGAATCAATGCACGTGTGAGCTCTATAAAATATATATAATGCAAAGAAAGACTAACTAGCCCTTTAAAATATTTCCAAAAAGGAAAGGAGAGGAATCTCAACAGAGACTTATTTGGTTATTGATGCGTAGAAGGAAGACGCTATTGCCTGGTCGACGGTCAAACTGTTGACCGTGACGTTACCAAACCCTAATTTGCCATAAATGGATATTGCACGACCAGCTGCGTCGACCTTAATAAACAAATCCCATTTCGTAATATAAAATCGACTAATTATAATAACATGTTTTTATTATAAAAGAAGATTTATGGGATACTTATTTTATTCGGTTAGACTGGTTGGTTAAATGAGAAGTTTGACATTCAGAATCAGAAGTTGAGTTGCGACGCCTAGTTTCTGGCAAAGCATGTAGACAAAGAGTTGTAAGTATTTGGGTGAAGAGTGTTGAGATGTATTTAAGGAAAGGTGAGACAAAGAAATAATGAAGGTCGCTCATGCATGGGCGAGTAAACGAAAGTCATGGGCGTATAGCGTATAAGTGCGTACAAACCAAAAAACGTATAATATAGTAATTATTAGGTCATGTCTCATCAATGGTGGAGTCACTTTGATACTTATAGTGTCTTGGGATCTCAGTCGAGCCTCCACATATTATTGACTAATTGGAGACACAATTGTGAATCTATCTCTGTCAACGACAAAAGACTTAGATCGCCTTGAAAGAATCCTAAACATGCGCCTAACTTCCTCAATTCGGCTTTCTGAATCTGGTTAAGTAATTCAACCGTTTCTAAACTATGACTCATCAATAGTCATAAAAATAATGTAATGAGAGTATACTCGTGTGGAAATACATATGTTTCAACAAATACATTTTCGTCATAAAATGGAAAAAAAATTACATAAAAAAATAAACATGTCATCAGTTTATCAAATCGAGGTAGGAAGAAAGCTAACTTCCTGGAGCACAGAGCATGATTCGGGTTGATTGACTCTTGCTTTTCGACTGGGTTTGGGATCTTTTTTGGACTGTCGTTTGGCTTTTTGACCCTGTTTTTTGTAGAGGGATTCCGTGGGGAGGTTTGTACAGGGTGGGGTGGCTTGTATAGCGTTGGGTTTTGGGGTGTTGGGGTCTGGTTGTTTCTCTTTTGGCCAAAGGCAGTGGGTGAGTGCATCTCGGGGGCGGTTTATATCCCGGTGATGTGATTTTACTTTTTTATCTCGTTTTATTCATATATTTAATTTATCATTCATAAATAAGAAAGCTAACTTCTGATTCATCGAGGAAGGAGATAGGAGACAGCCGCAGTCATTTGGTCCGTAGCTGTCCGATTGAATCGTCAAAAAGTCAAAAGGTCAACATTTGAAAGTCAGCATTCGATAGATAATATTGCTACTGCAGATCGATCTGTACAGATAAGGGTGGTTTCTGGGTTTTGGGTTTTGTTTTGTTATGTTTAATAATGGCGGTTTTGTAGACCGACGACCGTACGCCTGTACTAACCTAAGTTGCGCACGTGTGTGTTCTATTTTGCCGACTAATTCCTTCTCTTAGGGTTGTCTGTAATTACGATTTAAGTAATTAATTATTTATGAGTTAATTACATACGTTAATCATAGATGATTAGAGATGTGAACTGAAGTCTCTACAGCTTGATTCTTCTGTAATTGGTTGAAAAAACAAGTGGGTAATTATGAAGTTAGAATTATTGGTTAAATTAAATGCACTACCTTTGTAATTATTGAGCCGTTTTTCTACCAAAGAAAATTTAATAATTATTGAGCTTGCTATGATTTCATTAAAGTATCGTTGAAAAACTCATGTATAATGTTTTGAGGAAAATTAAATTTATGATGCATCATTTAGAATAATATTGTCTTTTTTTTTTTACTTAAACCCTTAAAACGGATGAATTTGACGGCTCAAGTAATAAATGAAATATTTGAAAAATTGTTAGTGCGAAAAGCCAAGGAAGATGATTCTGAAAATTTTGTTGTTTGATTATGTCCTACAATAGCTTACTCACCTTGCATCCCTCTTTCGAGTCCAGATAGTTCGCATAAATAGAAACCAGGTCGCACATTTACTTGATCAACGATATTTTTCAAGAGAATCTTCATTTTTTTGGAGTTTCTTCATTTTTTGCTTTCATCCCATCCCTCAAACGCATAACTTTTAAACACAGATGTCAAAGAATACATGATTTTTCAAACAACCTCACAATGTTTACGGTCGATTAAACTAACATGAGTCAAAAGTTCATGAGTCGACTAGTTGAAGATCACGATAACACCCATGTTACAAGAAATCATAGACACCTGAGCGGGAAAATTTACGATAAAGAAAGTAAAAGTCTATGTAACATGATTGTTGAAAGCGACTATTCTTAGTATTGTAGCTCGTTTTTCAAACATTTTCTAATTTATTCTTCACACGCGATTAAGTAAGCAAAAGTAGGCTTGTATTACGACATATAATGAATATTAATTCCCATAATTCGTGCTAATTAGAAAAACACAAATTCATCCTAAAAACAATATTCACATGGTAATAGCGATATCCTATTAGGCCTCCCTCATATCTTACATTGTACTTTGTGTTCATCATTTTTTTCATTTCTCTATTTAGCATAATTTTCATTTTCCACGTGGCTTTTCTCACTAACAAATTGAAAAATCATAATGAACAAATTTCCATAATCCCACTCGGCCTAATTGCTTTTTGGCAAACTAAACAACATTTCCTCCCTCGTGCCTACGCAGCCAATAATTGCCCGCCATGTGTACTACTCACTCCCACTTGGTACGATCCCAATCCAACCACATTCCTGTCCACGTCAGCAGCCACTTGCTTAGCAGTGGGCCCCGCAGACACGGTCTTCTTCCTCCTCTTGTTGGTCTTCGGCAACCCGCTATCCGATCCGGACGACGAAGAAGAACTTGAAGCAGTCGGCTCCGGCGAAGATCTCTTCGTCGTAATCCTCACCGGATCAGGCTCCCCGGAGTTTACCCTGAGCGGGAAATTAAGCAACGCCCTGGATCCACGCATCCGGTAAGCCGCCCGATCGTAAGCGAGAGCCGCGTCCTCCGCCGTCTCGAACGTTCCCAACCAGACCCGAGCCCCGTTCTTCGCCGGGTCTCGGATCTCCGCCGCGAACTTCCCCCACGGCCTCTGCCTCACTCCCCTGTAGTGCTTCCCCTTCGGCGGCACCACCTCCGCCGCTGCCGGCGTAGACGGAACCTGAACTTCCACCGGAGAAATCACCGCCGGCTCCAATTTCACCTCCGGAAGAAGACTCACCGGAGCGAAATCCGGATTGGGATTCGGAGCCCAGCCGTCGTGGAAAGCGTCCCGGAGGACGCCGTAGAGAAGCATGTCCTCTGAATCGTCCATTTTCAGAGGCAAATCTCCCCAATTCTCCGTTAGACATGGGTACATGGTTCCGAAGCTCGCGTTCCGGGAAAATACAGGACGTCCGGCGGCGACGGCGGTATTCATAGAAGTGATTGATTCGCCGAGCAAGTGTCGACTAATCGATTCAAGGAGAGCGTAATCGGAGTCCGTTGCTATGATCTCTCCTTGCATTTTTTTTTATTGATTGAAACTTACACAGAACAGAAATTGATGAATCGAAAAGAGGAAAAAGGATTGGATTTCTTGAACTGATTTCTGGGTTTGCTCTGTTTTAGGATTTCTTCAGCAGAAAATGGCTTAGAGTGTATAAATAGGCAAGTGAGGTTCATGAATTTGGAAAGGAAGGTTTTAATTTATTAATATTTTAATTGAATAGTTTAATTTGGATATTTTGAATAAAATGGGAATTCAAACGTAAAAGGTAAGAAGTCCAATGACAAATTGTGGAAATGTGTTGCTTCTGTGAAGCTTCGGAGTTTAGTTTAGGGTCACGTGGTTAAAATCGGCCCTCTTTTATTTAATTAATTTCGTTAATCATGATTAATCTGAGTGATTAGTGATGGATAATTGGGAAGGTGACGTCATGGCATGTTTTTTTTTTCTTTCAAGCATCTCTATATAATGTTTTGTCCGTTTCTGCTTACGTGTCCCCACTACTTGTTTGCCGACTGCTTATTGTTTGTGAATAGAGTTTTCTTTTTTTGGTAGAAAGATGGGTGCGCGCACCTTAATAATTCAGATTAATCAAACGGGGAAAAACAATCCCACAAGAGTCGTTCCGTATAGCGGAGTGGACCTCAACGGGGTAAATACAATCGGTGCGGACACCAAAATCAAGGGAATGCCCATGGTGGGCAAGGAGATCGGCAACAGTATTGCCTTCTCTAAAAATGTGGAAGACTGAAGTCTCCCAGTTCCTCTGACGGAACTCCCCGATGTTGTGGAGAGTCCTCTCATGGCGGAGGTTCACAGCTGTTTCTCCGTTGATTGCAGCAGCAGCTGCAAGAGAATCCATCTGAATAGAGTTTTCTTAACTCAAATATTAAATTATGTTTATTTTTAATAAATAGTATATAATTAGTAATTAATAGAGTCGACAATTTTTAATATAAACGTTAATGAATATGTGGGATCCATCTTAATTGGAAAGCATCAGATTTTGTTACAAGATTTTGTCTCGTGATGAATGATTATGTGTGACACTTTTTTTATTTCTTTTATAAGACTTAGAATGTACACTACACACTTTCTTTTGATTATATTAGTATATGACGCACTAATGTGTTGAGTTTCATGGGCCTTATGAGTCTTAAGCCAAAATAGGAACAAATGGGTTTCAGTTGATGATCAGTCTAGTTCGAGAAGTTATGTAATTTTGGGACAAGATTACGTAATAATGATCAGTATTTTTGTAATAAGATTACGTAATACTTATTGTTCATATATGATTGATGGGTTCTAGCTCAATTAACTGTGGAACCACTCTGACCCAACTCATCATCCAAGACTAATCGTCCAGGCCCAATCGTGATCCGCATGTCAGACACCTAGGGTTAAGTTCAGAGCAACACAACCCTTCGTAGTTGGGACGATCAAGATCGCACCTAAGCCATGTTATCAATCCACCAATGACACAGGGTGACCTAACATGAATCTCGTGGACCTATAAATACGGAAATTCTATATATAATCCCAACATTGATGAGACATTACTTCATACATGTCTGTAAACGCCTTAGGCTACATACGCCCACTCATATAGACAGACCTAAGACTCCCTTATACGCCCCGATATATACTTCTCTATCTCACACTCACTAATTAATAGGTCTATCTTCCTCTAATCACAAAACGCTTAGTGCAGTCCCCCACATGATTAATTAATTATGTAAAAAAAAATGCACAAAATATAAGATGCAAGTTGCATAAATTAATTAGATTAAAAAGGTACATTCCCCCACATGATTAATTACTAATTGGCTGCTAATCTTAAATTCAATGACCTTAACTGCAAATTCATAAATTAACAGCTAGCAGGCAGATATTGTTGAGAGTTGAGACTCCAAAGCACAACTTGATGGGAGATGCCAAAACTAAAGGCGTCGAATTATAACTAATAAACAAACGCTTAAGAATTATTAGGGATTATTACATAATAATACCTATAGTTTCTGACTGTTAACAAAGCAGTCTCTTAACTTTTTTGCTCGGTGAAAAACCTTAGGTGCAACACACTTGACCTTCATTCATAATTAAACGAGTATCTGAAACACCAAGTACATCATAGCGAGACCAATAGGCCAACAAAAGATCCGAAATAGGAACATTATATACACCGAGGGGCATCGCGTGCCCTATGCAAGCAAGATAATCTGTTGCATGATATATGAGTAAACTCAACTTCTCACTCCCTCTGCAAAGACTGCAATAGCTCATAAATTCGGTCAACAACAGCAGAGTGCTGGTGGACCCCATCCTCCTAACGACGAATCAAACTAACTGCACAACGGGAGTCGAGTTGCACCTGTACTCTCTTGTAACCTTCTCCCTCCCAAGCTATTAGAAGGCTTGTCATAGCTGCCCGCAATTCCGCCAGGGTGATCGAACATACTCCCAGGCACACGCCGTAGGCTGCCAGAACTCGCCCAACACTACCACGAATCAAGCCTCCTGCTGCTGCTTGATCCCGTTGTGATCATTCTGGTAATGCCCCAAACATTAGTGACTAGTGGTGTAATATACCGGAATGAAAAGGGAACAGGAGAAATACAATGGACATGGACGCCCACGCAAGTTTGTCACTATATGGATATTTATTTGTGTGCGGATAAGTCTTCATTTATAATATATTTACAAAAAGGTCAATGGTCCACCATTAGCTTAATAAATTGAAACCATCGGCATGACCAAATTGTCGTTTTGATGTGACCTCACCCTCTTTCAACAACTTGCTTATTTAATTTTGGGAAAATATCACTTTAGCCCCCTCTACTTTGCCAACTTGACAGATAGCACTCCTATACTATAAATTATTTTTTTAACCCCTCCTACTTCGACCACTTTGTCGTTTGAGTCATTGCGTTTCAACTTTCGCCTTCTTAACGTTAAATCAGGACAGATTCTGTTAGCAAACAATATAAGGTCCATTCATAATCCTCTCCCAACAACTCCGAGTTATTGGGATGCAACGATTCTTGACATGGTATCAGAGCCGTTGATGACCGAAAGGCCTTGGCATCGAATCTCGGTATCCCCCAATATGACAATTTATCTTGCATAATGTTTGGTGGACTTTGCAAACTTCAATCCCCTTTCATGAGTTTTCGCTTGAGGAGGCGTGTTATAGTAAACACTATAAGATCCATTCAGAGCCCTCTCCCAACAACTTGAGTTATTGGAATGCAACGGTTCTTGACATGGTATCACACTGACAAAGAGAGATATCAGAGGTAGGAGATGAAGAGTTGGTTATGAAGGTAAATTGGGGAGGAATCACAAAGAGTATAGTGAATTACGTAGGGTTTTAAAACCACATTTTATTCGTCGATTTCATCCTACTTATATTACCAATAAAAAAAATGCTTAGTAAGCTAATACATGACTACTGGAGCGAACATGGTGTACTGAATGCACATCAATTAATGTCACGAAGACGAAAGTTCGAGCAGAAAGACCCAAATGGAAAAGTTGTCAAAGTAATAGGGGTAAAAAGAGTGATTTATAGTATAGAGGGGGCTATCTGTTAAGTTGGCAAAGTAGAGGGGGCCAAAGTGCTATTTTCCATTTAATTTTGTATAGTCATCTTCGAGGAAGGCGGGGAAAAGGTAGACACACACTTTCAAACTCTTAATTATTGTTTATTAATTTTAGTGATTAATTAGTGTCGTAAGAGTTGGATTAGCTGCTGCCCTAATCAATAATCCTTGTACGTTAGGTTACTAAATATTTTAATTTTTTAATTACTAATAAGTGTTTCATTGGATTTGGGAACTAATTTGATTTGTTTGGTGGTTAATTATTAATTTATTATTACTCTATATGGAGTTGGTGCAATAAAGTGACCCACTAAAGTCTTTTTTTTTAGAAAAACGGGCGCAAAGCACCCTTACTCATTCATCGGTATGGTTCTGGAAAACAGGTCCCTACATGATCACTCCAAATAGCTCTATCAACCTCGTGGGGATAGTTACAATTAACATGAAAACCGAAATCTAATGTGTGGCCATGATGGGCAAGCATGTCCGCGACTCTGTTGCCTTCGCGGAAAGTGTGGGAGATCGTGACTTCCCAGTTTCTACTCCGGAGCTCAAGAATAGACTCGAGCGTACGACCATGCTGGAGTCCTCCTCCTGGTCTCCAAGGATAGCTGTGGCAACTGCCATAGAATCCAACTGAAGGTGAACTTTCTTGAAGCCCATGTCCCAAGCAATCATAAGACCAATCTCAGCCGCACCAATCTCAAACCCACTAAAGTCTAAAACTGTTGCAAATATGTTTTTGAAGATTTGCGCCGTCGTTAATTGTTTGAGGTGATGTAAATAATATTTTATTTATGATTAATTATGGCTCGACATTCGATCATTATGGGTGGAAGTCAGTTGGTTCGATAAAAAGTTGACTAAGAACGATCAAATTACCGTCCCTCAACAAAGTCAAGATTATATCGATGAGCTACCACCGCTCTATTTAGGAGAGTCATTGGTTTAGTCATTCGAGATGTGATGAGATTCTAGCTCCTTAATGTTTGAGGTATTTTTTATTCATATATCTCAAACTCTTTTGTTTTGGAGTTAATAACTTTCAAAGATGCTTATGTACTTTATCAGAAACTTGGCTGACCTGACGTGGACATCGAAGGAAACGCAACAATGATACTATCAAAGGTTGTTGGTCGAACCTTTCTGATACTTCATAGTTTTTGACATCTGTAGTTTTCTCGATGTGTGTCTCTCTCTATTCGGCTTCTTGTTATTCCTTGTTTGGCTAACTAAGTTGTCCCATTATGTTGCACGCCAAACTCTTAAATGTCTTCCAAGTCATCCTGTGATAAACTTCACGCTGTAGGTGAATGGTTAGAATTTTACCCGTAACTATTTCGATATCCCTAAGGGAGCTAAGACAAAAAAAAAAAAAATTGGACATGTAAACACAAAGTGGCCCATGACAATTTACAACTTTTTGGGCTTATGTAAGCACAAATAGGACTGGTCCTACAAATTTAGTCCGGCCCAATAACCAGCACAAGTGAAGACCCAAGGCCCAAGCTTTAGTCTATTTCTTTTGGAATGGGAGAAAAATACATTTATGGAAATATTTTCTTACAAATATTCAAAATAACAACTAAGTACCTTAATAAATCTTTTCTCTCCACAATCTACCTCCAACTTGACATTTTCAACAAAGGAGTATCCTTATATCCCAAAACCATTTGGTTCTTATTAACACCTTCAATACACACCCAATACAAGCTCTCACCTTCCTTCACAATCTCCCTACCTTCTTCAATCAACCCTTTCTTCATCCCCAAGGCATCCAATCCAAGCTTAACTAGCTCTTTACTCTCCCTAACAATGTCTACCCACATCTCAAACCTAGCTATGGAACCCACATAAGGTCTCAAAAATAGACAATCCATGGCTATCCTAGCTTCTTTGAGTTGGGAATCAAAGGGCATGTGAGCTTCCATTGATTCCATCAAGGCATGGAATTGGCCCAATTGGTCTTCAAATATGGACACATATGATGATGACAAGTCCCCACACATTAGCCCTTTCCCCCAACCTATTCCATCCCCAAATATGATGATCCCTCTAGTGGGACCGAGTTCGATCTTGATACATTCTTTCGCCACTCGAAGAAATTTCGTGACATGTTTTGCGTTCCTCCCTTCGCCCATGTGTGGGATCCCCACCATGCAGTTGAACACCATCCATTCCTTTGTTGGATTCGCTTTTTTTAGCTCGAACTCGAGATCTTCCATGTCTGTCTCGTCCATGATCAGCTTTAGCCCTACGATTCGTGCCTGCTCGTGTAACAACATTTTCGTCCCCTCTAACATTTGTGTAGTGGGATTGTAGCTCAACACTTCTTCATTATCCTCCTCTGCATCTCCATCTTCATCGTTGAAATTTTCATCATCATCTTCCCATCGAACGACAGTCAGTCTCATCTCTGTAACGCCCCGTGCCACGAGTCCATCCATCAAGGGAGGCCATTGGACGCCACTCCCAATGTCGAAGTCGACAATGTGGATCGAATCCGAAGGCATGGCATCGAGTATGACAGAGTTGGCCGTGAAATGAGCGAACTTTCCATACGGGAATATCTGGTAGAAGGCCTTGAATGCTTGTCCATAGTTCCTGCTAGCTTCAACTGCTAAAGTGTCGTGTGGCTGACGATCGTCATGATGCAGAGCTCGTACGAGATGGTAAACAACTCGCTGCAGGGTTGATCCCGTTGGAGATGACTTCTCTTCAAGCCTCGAAACGAGTTCTCCCACGAGCTCTGCCTGATTCATCTCCATGGCCTCTCCGTATGCCTTGAGCAGATGGATTGTGCTCATCTGGTCTTCAGCTTCCATGATTAATTAACCGTTCACAAAATTTTGACACAATGGTCTCTAGCTAGTGTGTATAACATTTATACAAACATTAGAACATGAATTTAGGATTGACCATTCTCATGTCATAATCAAATGTTCATGGTTTTAAGAATAGAGTTTAAGGATCCGAGATTCTGGATTTGATTCAGAGGTTAATTAGAGGTAGATTGGCATCAAGTTATGTGTTCCTAGGATCGATGATCCGTAGGCTGTCTATGAAAAGATCCGAGTTTGATTTTATAGTTTTCAAAATATTTCTTTGTTTATATTGTTAATTTGTATTTTATCGGGTCGCGGGTTTGTCGGGTTCATCAAATTATTAGTTCATCGGGTCAATTTTTGGTAGGGTTGTATAAATATGATATATAACGGATGTCAACCAAACCGTACATCCAACCAACTTCGACCCATAACCCGATTGATAAAAATAGTTAGTGATTCGTAACTCGTAACCCGGTTAAACGCGCTCGATGGGTGAGAGGGTCAAGGATTTAATCTTCTACAATTTTGTTCAAAGAATCGATATATATATATATATATATATGTAGAAGATGAACCATAAACCATACTTGAACATTTAATCATTGAACCTCTCACCCATCGAGCACTTTTAACCAGGTTACGAGTTTGGACGAGATATAAATTGTTGACTTTTTATCAGTCATGTTACTGGTCGAGGTTGGTTGAATGATTTGGTGACATCCAACCAAAACTCGTAATAACCTGACGAACCTGCGACTCGATAAACCCATGACCCATTCGGAATCCTAATTCCGTCATCGCTTGCAATTCTAACTTCTTCCTCATCAATATAAAACAATAATCAGTTGGGAATGGGAATCCTAATTCCTTGACACCGTCACCCTGAATTTATTGATCGAGATTGACCAATTCCATCAGTTCACGCCATGCATGCATGGGGATAAACAAATGAAGTTAAACACATACATATCAAGGATATAATATTATTTACTTAATCCTCATAATTTCTATATTTGGATCTCGATCTGGCCATGCTATGTTAATAAACGATATAAGATCCATTCAGAACTCCTCTCTCAATAACTCGAGTAATTGGAATGCAACGATTCATGACATTACTATGTAGCAGATTGAAAATGCTAAACATTCACATACACTAATCAACAAATTCAGAAGACGCCGAAATTAATATATGTAAATACCAACAAGTTGAAGAATTATCGATAATAAGTGGCTATTTGGTTGATGGAATTGGGTTTCAATTCCCGACCCACTGATAATTGGTTCAAATAATTGCACTACAATTCTCAGTGGATCGAAAATTGAAACCCAATTCGCAGATCCAATTCCATCGATCAAATCACCTCTAAATCTCGAGAGCAAAAAGTAAAATTTTGTCCTTTTGTTGACTTCACTTCCAAGCCCAAAATTCCGCGTACAACATTTCACTTACGAACAAGTTACATAAATATAAATCTATTAAATCCTTTATATGATAATATAGATTAAAGGTAGTAATGTTGTCTCATTAGGAGACTAACTTAGCATTTGAAACAATATTTGAATTAGTCTTCGTGTGCATGTCCCATCTAATTTGGGTATATATAGGGTTTTGTAGTTTCGTAGACATGTAATGTCGGTGACACATTCTATAACTATGTTCGAAAGTAGGTGACAGTGACACGTGGGTAACAAGACGCAGGCGCTACCCACCTCCCACACAAAGCCCAACTGGCAACCAGCCATGCATGTGCATGGCTACCCAACCAGAGCTTTGCTACCCACGTGTCATCGTTGCCTATTTTCGGACATAATTATGTAATATGCAATCAACGATACATTATTACGGCTTTATGGTTCTACACATTGGTTGAATTTTTCAAACACACAAAAAGTAGGGTTAGTTCCTTTTTCCCCTGTTTTCTGCCACAACAGAACAAAACACTGAAAACAGAACCAAACCAAAATAGAAAATACAGACTCGGTCCAAAGCTAATTAATTAATCATTCATAAAATGTTAATTTGGTAGATGCAATCTGATGATGATCAAGTCTTGCATGATTATATTGATTATCTTCATATATAGGATCCGAGTAATTAGCATTAGGAGTCGCGTTCATTTGGAATTTATACAAAACTGTCCTATTCGTATGGAAAAAAACTCGATCAGTCTCATACGTTAAAGAATCGTACAAAATCATCCCATCCGACCACTTTTTCGGTCGAATCGTCTTGTCAACATGTTGAGTCAACAAAAAAAGTATACGTAGAAGGACTAGCTTAGCTCTATTAACCTAATAGAGCTGAGTTGGACCTCCCACATGTACTTTTTTTGCTGACTCGACATGCTAACAAGGCGATTCGGCCGAAAAAGTGGTTGATAAGATGATTTTGCACGATTCTTAAACGTATGAGATTGATTAATTTTTTTTTTCCATACGACTAGGACGATTTTGTACAACACCAAGCAAATGAGACTTCTAAACCTAATTACCCTATAGGTCCCCCTAAATTTTCACTTAACAACTTAATTCTAACAAGGAAGAATGTACTATGATTTGACATAATCCATATTTAGCTAATCAAGTTTAGTTAAATTCTTGTCTAAATCCACACTATACACTAATTGATGAGTTAGTTTGGTTGAATATTGTTGATTGCCTACTACTAACTTGTTTAGTTGGTCGAGATTGATTGATTACCTATTTACAGTGACGGATTTGGGGGTGGGGTTCTCCGAGTCGCAGCCCACCCCACTTTCTGGCGGAGAAATACTAAATTGACCCAATGATTTTTTTAGATTTAGCTCAATACTTATTATAACTTAACGAAATTGTCCAGTGTTATACTTCATCCTGGATCCGCCATTGCCTATTTTGGTCTCAATGTGCGCTTAGTTTAAAAAAAAATGTCATTCGATCTTTATCCTGGGCTAGACTAAAGTTTATTAAAAACACGTAACAAATTACTTATGTTGTGCATTACAAAGTACAACACTAGACAAATATGACACGTGAGTGACGACACACTACCCATAACCTTAATTAACATATGTACACATGCATTGTGGCTAGCGGGCCTTAATTAAAATATGCTAATTAAGGTCAGGTGGGTGGCATATTGGTCCGTTTCTTGACATAATTCGACAATGTATCATTATTACGTAATTTTTGTCCCCAAAACTACGAACCCCGGGCATTTAGCTGATGCTGATGAGTTTGACAAACAAGGAAAGTTCTTCAAAGACCTCAAGTCATGACATGATCCCACTGTGTTGAGAATTCGAAGGACTTGATCGTTCCAAAGTTTGACAAATTTTTGTTTATTAATGATGAATATGCATACATTGTCAAAGTTAAGTAGTACCGTTACCAGGAATACAGAGTTTACCTTCCATGGCGATGATTCTTTCTTTCTCTTAACGACAAGTCAGAAGCATCCAAGAACAAGCTCCGGCGAATGTTGGCAATTGACCACGCTGCTTTCATATATTCCTTTCCGATCCTATATATAACTCCATTTCAATTCATCACTTCTCCAAAATCATCTCCTCTGTTCGAACAATTTCAATGGCGGACGAGCTACTAGATTTCGAGCTCATTGAGCACCAGCTCTTCCACCACGACGACGACGATCAGCTTTTCTTCTCCAGCTGCGAATCGTCATCGACAAACACAGTACCCTTGTGCTCCAACGCTGATTCCAGCTGTGGATCCGCCATTTCCGTCTCCGATTTCGATATCGATCTGCTCGAATTCGCTAGGGCACCAAACGAGTTCGGTATCCTGCAATTCGATAAACTACCCCTGAATCATCATCCAGTTGTTCATCCAGTTGTAATCGATCTCACCTCTCCAGAATCCCCAATTCGTAACCCTACCTTCTCAGAACACGAATCCAAACCTAAAATCGCCGTACCTGAAATTTCTCTCGATTTTTCCCAATTCGAGTGCGAGAAGAAACCTAAGCGGGAGCGGACTGAATGGATCCGATTCGGCGGCGATGACGATGCGGAGGACTGGCTGGTTCGAGGGGGAGAAGAAGCGAGATCTGGAGCAGGAAGCAGTAAAGAATTAGGGAGGCAATACAGAGGAGTGAGGCAGAGGCCGTGGGGGAAGTACGCGGCAGAGATCCGAGATCCAAATCGTAAGGGATCGAGGGCGTGGCTTGGGACCTTCGACTCGCCGATGGATGCCGCAAGAGCTTATGATCGAGCAGCCTTCAAGCTGCGCGGGCGCAAGGCGATTCTGAACTTTCCGGCGGATGCTGCAAAGTACAAGCGGCAGCTGGAACCGACGGTGGCGGTTGAGGAGGGAAGGAATAGCGGCATTGAAAGGAAGCGCCGGAGAGAAGAGAATAAGGACGGAAGCAGAGTGAAGCCGGCTGCGGATTGTTCGACGGGAGAAAGTAGAATGCATATAGAGATTTGGAATGAGATTTCGCGGCTACGTAGCGATTTAGGGTTCTGGAGTTAGGGTTTTAATTTAGAATTATTAATTATGATTACGGAAATTCTCATTTTGTGGTTTTCGCGGGAAAGGGAGTCAACGGTCAAACTATGATTACGGGTTAATCATCCTTCTTAAACCTGATATTAAGGTTAATAATTTTTTCATGGGAAAATAGCATTTTTGCTCTCTCTACTTTGTCAACTTAACAAATAGCCCCCTATACTATAAATTACTCATTTTATCCCTCCTACTTTGACCACTTTGTCATTTGGATCCTTCTGTTCGACTTCTCTCTTAACATTAAATTTGGACACATCTACACACCGACAAAGAGAGATATCGGAGGTAGCAGATGAAGGGTTGGCCAGAGAGGTAAATTGAGGAGGTATCACGAAGGGTATTCTGAGATACGAAGGGTTTTAAAACCACACGTTTTATTCGTCGATTCACCCCATCAAATTATATATATTTATATTTTTAATTAAAAAATGCTTAGTAAGCTAATACATGACTACTAGAGCTAACATGTTGTATTGAATACGTATCATTTAACTTCACGAAGACGATAGTCAAAATAGAAGGACCTAAACTGCAAAATGGTCAAAATAAAAGAGGTAAAATGAGAAATTTATAGTATAGGGGGGCTATTTGTTAAGTTGGCAAAGTATAGGGGGTTAAAATGCTATTTTCCTTTCTTCATTGATACAAAGTTACAAACAGATGATGCTTCACACTAGAACCTAATTGTAAACCCTAACCCGATTAATTATCGGTGCTACCGATCGATTATACTCATTTTAACCCTCACAAACTTGGACAAAAACAGAAGCCTCAAACTCCCAAAAGCAAGAATCACAAAGCCTACTGTCCACAACTTCAGCTACTTGCTCTTCCCTCGATAGCCACTCAAAATCCGGATTCTTAGCAAAACACTTCAACCTTCCAATGCACCCACATCGTCGGACGACAACCTCGTTCATGTTCTTCTCTAGCCTTGTCCCTCTATCGCCATTAACCCACATGTTGCTGTCCAACACAAGCTTAACCATATTCATACATTCCCTCACATCGTCCGCCTTCCTCACACCTTCCAAAAACCTCAAACCTTCTTCCTTTTCCACGTCACCACCGTCCAACAAACTCAACATCCCACACGCATACTTCGCCGCCTTCATACCCTTCTCCGCCGCAGATCTCAAGTACCGAATCCCCTCATCCCGACCACCGTAGAAGTATTCTTCGATTCCGAGACAAAGCAGCGCTTCCGGGTTGTCGCTGCCCACGCACTCAGCCATGAAGCGAGAATAGTCAGCCTTGCGTTGCTCTATACAGCCTCTTCGACAGAACTTTTCCAAAACAGAGGCTTTTCGCAAGACGTGGCGCTCCGATCCGGACTCGTACATGAGCTTGCATGTTGCTCTGGCGTTGAAGAGGTCGTTGACGGAATTTGATGCTACGTGGGAGAGGATTTCCACGAAGAGCTCGGAAGGGAGATTGGTTATGATGTTCTTTCTTGTTGTTGCTGTTGATCGACGTCTCTTGTTTGCTCTGCTCTTCAATGGCGGGGAACACATTGTTGGTATTTTGGTTTCGGATGAGAAAAATTAATAACGAGATTGAGAGAAAGAATAGAAGATGGAGTGCAGACTGCAGAGTTCATATAGCAAGAAGAACATAGAACAAATCCTTAGGGGATATGAAATTCTTTCTATGTAAGGATTAGGAAAAGTGAATGGGCCTAGATTGATTTTTATGTTGTCGGCCCATAATGCTTATAAATAATAATAAATGCATCATATAGATAAATAATATTGCAGTAAAAATTTATTAAAATAAAAAATATTTTTTTTTTATGAAAATAGATGACCTAAGTCCGAGTTTCATCGAAACTGACTTGGCGAGATTGGCTATCTCGTTTGTAAATTTCAGCTTCTTTTGTAAACGGTTTCTCCTTTAACGATTTGGTGTTGTTTGATAATATGAGTACCCTTCACATAGTAGCCCACATTGCAACGACCCGATGTAGAAGTACATGCGACAGAGCTCAAGCCCAGACACCTGAGATTTATAAGAGGATATCGATTCTTGAAGGTTTTATACGCTCAAAGTTTCGTTAAATGAAAGTTTTTCACTCCAAAGATTAATGGACAGGACATCACATCATCATCAAACCCATTAAACGCTCTCGCCCAAGGCTCCCAAACGAAATACGAGCAACCCCGATACTTCTCTATCTCCTATATGTCACCTTCATACACTTATCCCCTCATCATAACTCTCTCTTACTACCCATTGTCTAAAACACACATTATTATCATTGTTATTGTTATTGATAGCAATCGAATACAGATAATAGGTCGGGTGGGAGGTCCCTGTACTATTGAAAGATAACAAACAGGTCCCTCTACGATTGATTACGCAAAAACGACGTTACAATTTTGCTGACACGGTATGCTAACTCAACCAGCAAAATGAAACGACTTCGTTTTTCCCGTTGGTTGGTTTTTACTAAGAAAGGATGATCAAGCCCCCCTTATCTTTTCTCTCGACAAAGTTCCGATCTCTCCACCATAGGCTCGTAACGCCGTTTATCAAACTTCTAACGGAAGGACTTAGATGTTAAGTAGGGGAGTTTGTTTGGCAGAGGGATGTCACAAATCACCTTGTTCCGTACGACAGCTTTTACCTCGGGGTAAAGACAGACAACTACACTTCTGTGTTCTGTCTCAACAAAGAAGCTTTGTTTCTTCTTGGGAATGACGGTAAAACTGATGAATCATTTACAGCAGCAGCAGCATAGTTAATATCCTCATTGTTCTTCCTTTCTCTATATAGCCTCCATTGCAGCCTATCCCCTTCTTCTCCAAACCACACACCTCTCAACAAGGTAACATTCATTAATTCTGCTGCATTTCTCTTTTCATGCTTGCATCCCAATAACTCTTTTAGTATGAAAGATTGCATCTTTTCTGGAAATGGTGATGTTGGTTGTTGAACAGAGGTTAAGTTCTTTGTTTGGTCAAGTGAGGAGATACCAATGTTACAGCAATGATCACTAGTTGCTGCTGTTGCTATCATTTGTAGATTGTTCTCGAAGCGGGGGGAGATTAGCGATGATGGATCGAAAGGATGTCTCTCTTGAAGCTGTTAACATGGAAACTGTTGATCTGGTGAGGGATCATATGAGTACTTAATCAGATTGATTGATTGATTTGGTGATGGTTTGTGTGCATTGGATTTGTTCTGATACATTTGAGGATTAATGTCACTCATCATGGCAGGAGAACATCCCGGTTGAAGAAGTTTTCGAGAAGTTGAATTGCTCGAGAGATGGACTTGCTCTCGACGAGGTCGAGAAAAGGCTGCAACTGTTTGGTCACAACAAACTTGAAGAGAAAAGGGTCTCTCTTCTCTTCTCTTATGCATCCAATCATTTCTCTTGTATAGGATTGTTCAACGATAATATCCATTTAGAACCCTCTTCCAATTCCAACAGCTCGAGTTATTGGGATTCAACGGTTAATCGTGACAATCTTTTATCTTGCTTGATGAGTTGTTTCAAATTCTGCAGGAGAACAAAATTCTCAAGTTCTTATCGTTCATGTGGAATCCACTCTCATGGGTTATGGAAGCAGCTGCTATCATGGCCATTGCTCTTGCACATGGAGATGTAACTAAAGTTCATATATACATCTTAATTACTGAACATAGAATCAATACATAGCTTGAATGTTTTAGTTAACAAGAGATATGAACAATTGTGCAGAACAAACCTACAGACTACCACGATTTCCTAGGGATCATTCTGCTGCTCATAATCAACTCATCCATCAGTTTTGTAGAAGAGAACAATGCTGGAAACGCAGCTGCAGCTCTCATGGCTCGTTTAGCACCGAAAGCCAAGGTCTATTCTTCACTACTTGTCCCTCTTTCCTTTTCACAAGCATCATTGCAGCTGTTGAGGCGTTCTCGTTTTCGATTAGATTTTACGAGATGGGAAGTGGAAGGAGGAAGATGCAGGTGAATTGGTGCCTGGAGATATCATTAGCATCAAGCTTGGTGATATCATTCCTGCTGATGCTAGACTTCTCGAAGGCGATCCTCTTAAGATTGACCAGGTTCGTTAGTCGTTACTACTATGTTTGTTCGTTAATTCATATCAGTTTATGATCCGAATCGAATATGATTATATGGTAAAAGTTTCTTTTTTACTTTCTTGATTGCAGTCAGCTCTTACAGGAGAGTCACTTCCAGTTACTAGGGCTCCAGGTGATGTGATATTCTCTGGCTCAACGTGTAAGCAAGGTGAAATCGAAGCAGTTGTTATCGCTACCGGTGTCCATACCTTCTTTGGCAAGGCAGCTCATCTCGTCGAAAGTACAATCCACGTCGGCCATTTCCAGAAGGTTTTCAGACTTGTTCCCATCTTAGTAAATGATATTTCTGTTACTTGATATCCAAGTAAGGAAAGTTCTGCATTAGTTAGTTCATTTGGTGGTTTTGATTGCTTTCAGGTTTTAACTTCAATTGGGAACTTCTGCATCTGCTCGATTGCACTCGGGATGGTGATCGAGATAATAGTTATATACGCGATCCAAAAGAGAAGTTACCGTACTGGGATCGACAACCTTCTAGTTTTACTCATCGGTGGCATCCCTATAGCCATGCCGACAGTTCTTTCAGTGACAATGGCGATCGGTTCACATCGCTTGTCTCAGCAGGTTGTTTATATATGAATTGCAGCTTATTGAGATTATGAACCCAGAAACTAGTTAGTCTGGTAAATCGAATTCTGATTGTGTTCCTCTTATAGGGAGCCATTACGAAGAGGATGACAGCGATCGAGGAAATGGCAGGAATGGATGTTCTGTGCAGCGATAAAACCGGCACTCTTACTCTTAACAAACTCACAGTAGACAAGAATCTGATAGAGGTATCCCTCATTGCTTCCTTCAATCACACGCAAAGCGAAATGTTTCATTTCACCAATTTTTCATCTTAGGTCTTTGCAAATGGTGTTCAACAAGACGATGTTGTGTTGATGGCGGCAAGAGCCTCGAGGATGGAGAATCAAGACGCTATCGATGCTGCCATTGTTGCAATGCTAGCTGATCCGAAGGAGGTAGCTCTAACTAACATTAAAATCAACTCATTCGGTAAGATGACTGCTGAAAAAGTGAAAACCACATCTCATGTTGCTTGCTTTGCAAGGCACGAGCTGGAATCAAAGAAGTTCACTTCCTTCCCTTCAATCCAACTGACAAAAGGACTGCACTCACTTACTTAGATGGAGATGGTAAGATGCATCGAGTCAGCAAAGGCGCACCCGAGCAGGTAACTAACTATTTGCAGCAGCATAGTTAATATCCTATACTTCATGCAGCAGTTCGAAAAACTGAGACCTACGAAAACCCCCATAGATTCTCAATCTGGCAAAGAACAAAGCAGATATTGCAAATAGGGTACACGCAATCATCGACAAGTTTGCTGAGCGCGGACTTCGATCGCTAGGAGTTGCCCGCCAGGATGTCCTGAGTAATGACAAGGAAAGTTCAGGAAGTCCATGGGAGTTTGTCGGTCTTCTACCACTCTTCGATCCACCACGACATGACAGTGCTGAAACCATAAGAAGAGCTCTTGATCTTGGTGTTAGTGTTAAGATGATCACCGGTGACCAACTGGCGATTGCGAAGGAGACTGGGAGAAGGCTTGGTATGGGAACCAACATGTATCCATCCTCCTCTTTGCTTGGAGAAGGGAAAAGCACTGGATTCGAATCTCTCCCCGTTGATGAGCTCATCGAAAATGCTGATGGTTTCGCTGGTGTCTTCCCTGGTATTGATCCAAACTCAATTAATCCTCTTTGACATCAAAAGAGTGTCACATTTTGATCGCTCTAACTAATGTTGGTTATTTGCAGAACACAAGTATGAGATAGTGAAGAAACTACAAGCTAAGAGGCACGTAGTTGGGATGACCGGAGATGGAGTGAACGACGCACCTGCATTGAAAGTAGCAGACATAGGAATTGCTGTGGCAGACTCGACAGACGCTGCTCGTGGTGCTTCTGATATAGTCCTTACAGAGCCAGGATTGAGTGTAATCATTAGTGCTGTCTTAACCAGCCGTGCAATCTTCCAGAGGATGAAGAACTATACAGTGAGGGAGATCATCTGATTTCTTTAGTCCATATGAAAAGCTCAAGACTTTTTAGTCTTCTGATTACTGTCTTTTTGACCTGCAGATATATGCTGTATCCATCACAATTCGTATCGTCGTAAGCTTTTGATCCATCCCTAATTAAGCTTCCATTACAGTTTCATGGTTACTTGTGTCGCACTCAAGCTGATGAATTGTGTTCATGTGCATACAGATGGGATTCATGTTGCTTACCGTCTTCTGGGAATTCGATTTCCCTCCTTTCATGGTTCTAATCATTGCCATCCTTAACGATGGTAAGCACAAATATTCTCACTTTGTGAACTGAATGATATGAGTACAACCTTGTGATGCAAGCAACAACTCTTTTTCGTGTAGGTACTATAATGACAATATCGAAAGACAGAGTTAAGCCATCTCCTGTCCCAGACAGTTGGAAGCTGAGTGAGATTTTCGCAACGGGAGTCGTGTTAGGAGGGTACCTAGCCATAATGACAGTTGTGTTCTTCTGGGGAGCCTACGAAACCAACTTCTTCTTGGATCATTTCCATGTACCCAGCTTGAGAAAGAGCCACTACGATCTTTCGAACCCGGATGTAGTTTCGTTACTCGACAAGAAGCTAGCATCAGCAGTTTACCTTCAAGTCAGCACAATCAGCCAAGCACTGATCTTCGTTACTCGATCGAGAAGCTGGTCATACATGGAACGACCTGGCCTTCTTCTTGTCATAGCATTCATCATTGCTCAATTGGTAATCAAAAAGTTCATCTCTTTCACCAACCCGGAACCAAATTTTTTGACCAAATGGCACATCCAATTCCAGGTTGCAACGGTGATATCAGCGCTAGCAAACTGGGGATTCGCAGGGATTCACAGCATTGGGTGGGGATGGACTGCAGTTATCTGGATTTACAACATCATAACGTACATGCTGCTCGATCCAATCAAGTTCGCTGTCCAGTATGGTTTGAGTGGCAGAGCTTGGGGTCTAGTGTACAACCAAAGAGTAAGAAATAGTGTACAACATCATACCGTGACTCGAGATGTAACTACTTAACCAGTAGACTAATGTACATGTGTTGTTAAATTGCAGACTGCATTGACAACACAGAAGGACTTTGGGAGGGAAGCAAGAGAAGCAGCATGGGCAACTGAGCAAAGAACACTCCATGGACTTCAATCTGCAGAGGCAAAGCCAATCCATGAAAAGGGTACCGGGTTCAGGGAAATAAGCATGGTTGCTGAAGAAGCCAAAAGACGAGCTGAGATTGCCAGGTTTTTCCTCGAATCATCCTGAGAGTTAAGTTATATATGATGAGTTTTTGATGGGTGATCCCATCATTTGATTGCAGATTGATAGAGCTGCATACACTCAAGGGGAAAGTGGATTCGTTTGTGAAGCTGAAAGGGCTTGATGTTGAAGTCAACCCTCACTACACTGTCTGAAGAATGTAACAGATCAGCAGAAAGTGCAGAAGAAGCTTGGCCTCCATGGTTCCAAAGTGTGAATGTTCAATGTTTGTTTGTTGTTTGTGGGTTGTGAATGAATAGTCTGTTCCAAAGTCTAATAATACACCTTTGTGTTGTAATTCTGATGTGAAAATGATTGAATCTGTAAACTGTAGAGATATGTACTTGCTTTTATATATGGAGTGTTACTGTTTTCCAATCATTTAATTCCAGAAAGCTTAGCATCTAGCATCCAGAAAACTCATAAAACTTGGCCAAAATAGTAGTATAGTGAACTTTGAAAAACCGTGCGCATCCAGGGAATTGAACCCTGGTCAGTACCGTGGGAGGGTACTATGATACCACTACACCAGATGCGCTTTCATGTCTATGTGTACTAAGAAATTCTACAACTTTATATGGATACATCATTTGGCTAATTGATTACTCCCTATTATCGAAATCATCTATTCATTAAAATTTATACAACTAATGAGACTAGGGCATTGTTTTCCATCAAGGAATTGGGTGTATCAATTACTCAATTCCGACGATATAGGTAAATTTCTTGTTTATATCAGCTATAAAGGTAACTATCTATTCATCAACATGGCTTGAACGAAAAGTAATTACGAGCCTACTTAAAAATATCATATTTATGAGATTTGAAAGGAATAAGTTAGTTAGCTTTAAATTTTCAAGCTCTCTTCAGCTCTCGTAGGAAAAAAAACAAGATAGATATACAGTTAAAATAATGTGTCTACTCAAACTCATATATATGGTGAAGAAGGTGATGCCATGATGCTCATTCACCCAACTTCCAAATGATCAACAATATAAGTACAAAAGTAAGGAATTGAAGGACACAAATGGTTTCGTGGTGTAGTTGGTTATCACGTCAGTCTAACACACTGAAGGTCTCCGGTTCAAACCCGGGCGAAGCCAAATTTGTTTTTTACCATTGACTTATGTTTCCTTTGTTGCAAAAATCTCTCTTTTTGTCAAAGTTTTATTTCTTTTTGGTTCATGCGCATTCAATTAAAATGATATTCGAGGTAGTGTTGGGCATGTTTTGACAGCTTATAGTGAATGTCTGGGTGTGTGTTCTATAATCCGGGCAGAGTTAAGGGCGGCCGTGACAAGTCTTCTAATAGCTTGTGAGAAAGGGTATCGGGCAGTACATGTGCAGCTCGACTCTCGTTGTCCACTCGCTTTGATACGCCGAGAGGAGAGGGGGGGGGGTCCACCAGCACTCTACTGTTGTGAATCAATTGCAAGAGTTGATACAGAGGACGTGGGAGCTCGAGTTTATTCATATATATATCACGAAGTCAATCACGTTGCTGATTACTTAGCAAGCGTTAGGCACGAGATACCGTTGGGCGTGTATAACTTTTTACTTTCTGATCCTGTGTTGGCCTATTGATCACAATATCATGTACATGGTGTTTCTAAGACTCGTTTAATCGTTAACGAAGAAGAATAGATGTGTAAACCATTCCCCTTCATAACTTGTAATTCTTCTTATTATTATATAATAATAATAACAATAATAATAGGAGGTATCCTGAATTGAAGCAGGTAATATCCATGTGTTGCCACGTAGATTAGATGATCTGTCTCCCGCAAAACGACAAGAAGTTGAGTAAACCGTACCATATGGTTGGATATTTTTATATAGTAAACATTTGCATTTCATGTCATTACCAAACGACCATGTATCAAAATCGGATCCAAAATCGAACATGGAATAATCCGTTTTTTAATCGTAATTAGATTGTAAATACGATATTTAAGTCAATAACATAAGATATATGAATTAATATTTATTTCATATCTAAATTATTGTGAGCGAAAGAAGACCATACCACTTGAAGTCATATAGAAAAGGATAATTCGGCCTTTGTCTCGAGGAAGTATAAAGATTTAGACATTTGTATACTTATAATAACAATGTCAACAACAATTATTATTTCTTGTCCGACTTATATTGTACAACTGAATTCCTTAGAGTGAAACGTAAACAAAAAATCATTGATTTTATAGATTCTAGTTTGTCGAGATTTACTGATTTACGACCATAGATTTTCGTGATAGATCGCTGGACAGTGAAATGTAAAATGTGATTTGAACGGATTTGATCATTGAAAGACAATACGTTGTTTGATGATGCAGTGATTATTTAAAAGTAGCTGCAATGTACCTGAATCGTCCACCAAATCGGCCAATGGGTGGGATACGTGACTGGTAAAGTGATAGGTATGCAACGGTACCGTTAGAGTGGGTAACGGGTGGGACGGGTTTCAAGGTATCCGCCCCATACCCAACCCAGTGGGTACCCAGTATGAAACAACGTTGTATTAGCCATAATATATCACCTATGTTTAACGGACTAAACCCAATTTCTCCTTCACTCATTAAGTTCTTCATTTCAACTCATCGATCGAGCAGTCTGTCGTTCCCTCTCGAAACCATAATGCTATAAAAACGTAGCTACATCTCAAAAATCTCTTTGCAATCTAGGTGCATAGAGATTTGGGGTTCACCCAATGGGTACCGGGTAAACCCGATACCCATGTCGGGGCGGGGATGGTATGGATTTTATACCCATTTAGTCTTGGCGGGCGGGTATGGGTAATACCCATTTAATAAACGGGTGGGTGGTGGATATATGGTATCCGGGCCCTTGGGTACCCATTGCCAAGCCTACTTAAAAGATTTTTTTTTTTTGGTGAAAAAGCGGGGACAAAGCCGCTAATCATTACGAGAAATAACTCTTGGCAAGGCGACTCCAACGAGATCTTAAAAGATGAGAATTATTGTATGTCATATTCATAATTTAACTAGACATAATAATAACTTATTAATAATACGCTCTGCACTTTATATTAACCGATAAATTCATCCTAAAATTTTGATAAAAATCTATCAGAGTATCTCCAATGATAAATCATAATAGCTTTAAACGTTAAACCAATATATCTTATTTCCCATAGAAAGATGACGTGGAGATTAAATGGGTGATGTGTGGGCATAAACAAATTAATGAATATGTTTATAGTCAAGTGAACCAGTACAATTTATTTTCTTTTTTTCATTATTTAATTTCAAATTTATCAATATGCACACCTTTTAAAAGTTAGCATTGAATTGGTTTATCAGATGACGGCATGTCATAATTTTAAACCTCTAAATGGTTTACCATTGAAGATGCTCTAAGCCTGATATGAGTAAAGTATATAATTTGATTTCTCCGAGTGTTGCATATTAACAACTTACTTAAGTAACTCTCTAGTTCAAAATAATTTGAAGGCCAAGTATGACACTAGTTTAAAGTAATCATAGCCAATACGAGTTTTGGTGCCTCTTATTTCACGAGAGGCTCCTCTTACTTAATTTTTTTTTATGAAGAAACGAGCAACAAACAACTAAAACTGCACGAATCAATCTTACTTCTCCGCTACCAACAACATCATAATGGCACCAATACTTTAAATCTCCTCCTACTTAGTAACATGATGGTTTGAACTTTGAACTATGTTTACCTAAAGACTAATTATTGAGTTGAATAAATTTTGAATAAAAACATACAAATATGAACTAATTATTATTGATGTATACCTAAAAATGAAAAGTGTACAAAAAAATGGATAACTTATCAAAATAATACAATTTCAGTATTATTCACTATTCAGCATATTCTCATGATTTTCCTAAATTAATGGCTGAGATGCATTTGGTTGTTCTATGGTCCAATCACAATATAAAAAATATCTCTGCTTACTTTTAGGTAGCAATTTCACGCGCTTCATTTGCTAAGCGCGTGGAAACACGTATTTCTCCCCCATCTCCATTTTTAAAAGGTAAAGCAGAACAGAGCTCTCTGTACTCTGTACTCTGTACTCCGAGTCTGTGGATTCCCCATCATCATCCATTTTCTCCTGATCCGGAGTTTCAGGATAATCCATAATCAAAATCAACAACAACGAAGACCCAGATAGCATTATTCGTTTCCATGATTCCTCTACCTAAAACCAGATCCCTTCCACCTCTGTCATTTTCCACTCTGCAACTTACTCACCCACAAGCTTCCCCGTAATCTTCTTTGGCTCCTTCTCACTCTCTCTGCTTCAAAACAACAGCTCCATTCCAACTTTCTAGAATCTTTATATCTTTACTCTGTTTTCTTGGGGGGGTTAATTTACTTCATTCCGGCTGCAACAAGAAACAGCAATGGCGGCGATGAGCTCCATGCTCTAAATATTCCTCATTCCCAAAACAAAAACAAAAATCGATTGGTCTTTTTTTGTTTTTGGTTTGGTTTATATACAGTACACACATACACGACGAGACAGATTTTAATTAGGGCGAATAATAATGGAGCTGATGAAGCCGCCCAAATCACTAGTTTCTTCTTCTTTCTCCATCTTCTCAAGCATTTCACATTCAAATCCTGGACGCCGCCTTAGATTCTCAGTCTTGGACTGTTGCAAAGGTACACACACTGTCAAATCTCCAATCAATTTTCTGGGTTTCTTCTTTCTCTGCTCTAACTTCTATTCCTCTGTTCTTATTCTAGCAGGGATGGTTGCGAAAGCATCTTGTAATCTTCTTCCCACGAGCTCGATCAGCTCAGCTGCAGGGAGTGAAGAAATGGTAACAACCCATAGCTACTTTTTCGGTTCAAGTCTGTTAAAGAAGACTACTGCGAATGTCCTTGAAGCTTGTTACGATGAGTATGGAGGAATCATAGTTGATCCACACAGATTACCGCATAACCCTAATGATTTTGCCTCTCTGCTCCGTTCATCTCTTTCACACTGGAGAATCAAGGTAGTTTATAGGTTAACTTTCTTCCATGATTGTTTTTGTCGTTAACCCTATTCAGTCCAGTTAGTCTCGCCGTTTCAATCGATTCCACAGACATTGTTTGTATCTAATTGGCGTTTCTGTGAAAAAAGAAAGCATCTTGCTGTCATGATTTGTTTACCCATTTAACTTGAGTGCAGGGGAAGAAGGGGATTTGGCTCAAGTTACCATTGGAAAGGTCTCAGCTTGTTCCAGTTGCAGTAGAGGTGATCATCTTTCTCCTTTGAACCCTTGAATGTTCCCATTTGGGCTTGCTTCTGAGGTTTACTTCATTGAATGTTTGCAGGAGGGTTTCGAGTACCACCACGCTGAACCGGGATATGTGATGCTGACTTACTGGATCCCTGAATTGCAGCCTTGTATGCTTCCTTCTAATGCTTCCCATCATGTTGGAGTTGGAGGGTTCGTCGTGAACGAGAACAATGAGGTGTATATTTGATTCATTGCAGATGAGATAGCGTCATGAACCACTGCATCCCACTAACTCGAGCGGTGGAATTTGCAGATTCTTGTAGTGCAGGAGAAGTTCTGTACACCATCATTCTCAGGAGTATGGAAAATACCAACTGGTTTCATTCACGAGGCAGAGGAAATTTACTCAGGAGCAGTAAGAGAAGTCAAGGAGGAAACTGGGGTAAGCAATGTCAAGAAACTTACCACATCCTGATTCAGTTCATCTGCTGGCAAGATGTCATTATGAAGAATCGTTGCATCCCAATAACTCGAGTCGTTGGGAGAAGTTCCTTAACGGAACAAAAGTTTATGAAAGACTCTAATACTATGTGAAGAACAGCTGCATCCCAATAACTCGAGGTCCACCATTGGTTTATAGAACTTTACTTAACAGTCGCATTATCTTTCGTTTCATGATGCAGATCGACACCGAGTTCGTGGAAGTGATGGCATTCAGGTAAAATAACACTCTACTAGTGTGAAACAACTACCTGAGTTATGATCAGTTGGACTTAAATTAAAACTGATTTGGGGAACAACAAAACTGCAGGCATGCTCATAACTTGGCATTTCAGAAATCAGATTTGTTCTTTGTGTGCATGCTAGAACCCTTATCATCCCAGATCAGCATAGATGACTATGAGATCCAAGCAGCCAGGGTGAGTTCTTTAAAACATCCCAAGACTAAAATCCCTTTTGATAGTTGATACTCAGTTTGACTCGATATGTTATTCGAAACATGGTTGCAGTGGATGCCACTAGAAGATTTTCTGGAGCAGCCACTGATCAATGGAGATGGAATGTTCAAGAAGATCCTGGACATATGCATCGCTCGATTAGGGAAGCGTTACTGTGGACTATCGGCACATCAAGTTGTTTCCAAGTTTGACGACAGACAGTCCTGCCTCTACTACAATGTCGTCGATGCTGATAATGGAAACGGCAACTGCGTTGGCTATTGAGCATGAAAAATAATAGCAAGCTTTGGTTGATGGTGCCATGGTTATGTTGTTGTATACCTGTAACTTGTGCAAGCCAGCTGATATGTATCACTGTGTAAATAAAACCAACTGGATTGTAAGATATAATACTGCACTAAACTTGAGCTGTAGCGGGCAAACAAATAACTTTGAGGGACTAAAACGATAACGAAGGTATAATAGGATGACTGATTTGCACTTAATGGTACTTTTTCCTATTAACGTGACAATTGTCGCTCAGCCATACGATTGTTCGTCGTCGTCTTGATTTCTAAACTTTTTCTTTCGATGTCATCTCTGCAAAAAGTGGAGTTGTCTCAATTTCTTCCGTCTCCGATCCCAAAACCTAACATCCCTTCTTCCCTGAATTAGTCTCCGGCCGACAGCTCTCTCAATTTTGAATCATCATCGCATCCTTGTATCATTCGGCGCTAGTCCAGTAAATTCCCTCTCTCTGTTTCAGGCTCTTGAATCATTACATTTCTTCCCTCTGTCGTATCGCCGTCAAGCTCCGATCGTCTGCAGGATTCGGCGGTTTCCTGTCTGCTGGCGATACTCGATTTTCTTGTATCGTCCGATTGGAACAGGAATAGAATCCGAATGTACGATCCTCTTGCCGGATTTTGACTTATCTTGTTCGAAACTATCGATTTAGGTTTATCTTTACGTTCTTTTGCTGATCATTCACAACCTCTGTCGATTTTTTTGCCAGGGTTTTTGTTGGTAGAAGATATGATCGTTTAGAATTGTAGGGAGACGGCGGAGGAAGTTTGAAGGGAGGGTACTGTTTGACGGAAAATGATGCATTTCTTCCCTTTCAGCTCAAGTTCTCGCAATCAAAGGAGGAATCGTGTTCCTGTGTATCTGAATGTGTACGATCTCACGTCTGTAAATAACTACCTCTATTGGTTCGGGCTCGGCATTTTCCATTCCGGTATTGAAGGTATCCTTCTTCAAATTTTTCTTACAATTCTGACTGCATGCGCTGTAGATGAATATTCAATGCTACCTGATTATGGCATTGTGAATATTTAATACTGATAAAGTAGACAGCATCTATGGGGGGCAATTTGATGCTTCTCGAAATGAGTATCTTAATCAGGAAATTGAAGCCTTAGTTTACAGACTCCCATGTGCTGGATATGTTGAGAACTTGAGAACTTTTAGGCCATGAACAGCAATGAACAAGTATATATGAAACGAGCAATGTTCGTTGCAGAGGAATGTCCCATCCATCTTTTATCTTGAGCCTACTAGCTGATTACCAGCTTAGATGACTGATTCAAGAAAAAGAATCCTTCTTCTAGGTGCTAATTTGTCAAAAGGATAGAAATGTTTATGCAATAATCTGAATTCATTTTGCACATGCATGGCTTGTGTATTAGCGTTTCTATATATGTAAGCATGGTTTATCTCTTGTAAAAGATTAAATGAACTCGGTGATGAAATGGAATTCGTCTGTTTGGAAACCATGGTCTGCATGTTACTCTGTTTATAAAGGTCTTGAAGGCGATTGTAAATTTCCACAAAGGCAGATTCCTGTGTTATGTATTGTTTGTGATGGATCCTTTTGCTGATTTCCTGAATTAATGTTTTTCCGTCTGACTGATCTCCATTTCTATGGTTCTTTGATATTGTCAATTCAATCCGACATCAGTCCACGGGATGGAGTTTAGTTTCGGAGCACATGAGTACCCTAGCAGTGGGATATTTGAGGTTGAACCACGAAGCTGTCCAGGGTTCGTCTTTCGACGAGCAGTGTATCTGGGGAAAACTAGCATGTCTCGTGCAGAAGTTCAGTCATTGATGGAGCATATTTCTACAGACTACCATGGTGATTGTTATCATTTGATTGGCAAGAACTGCAATCACTTCACAAATGATGCTTGTGTGAAACTAACGGAAAGACAATTCCAGGATGGGTAAACCGGATGGCTCGATTAGGTATGTTTGTGCCTATGACAGTTATGTTACATGCATCTGATATAGTTCTACATCATGTCAGTTACAGATCTTCTAACGTGCCATTGCCGAAATTTCAACTGTTTAGCTGCACGGTGCTACCTTCATTTTGCTCCATGGTACAGGAGGCCTAAATCTTAAAGCAGTATAAGCAAATATAAGGATATCAGCGCAAAGCTTGATATCTTCAATCTACTTCATGAGCTACTAACTTTCCAGTTATCTGATTATAACTCTTTGGTTATGGTTGCAGGTTCTTTCTGCAATTGTTTGCTGCCAGAGAGTATTAAGGTAGCACCAGTTCGACATCTACCTGAACATGCAGCATTTTCTGGTGAGTCTCTGGTATTTTTCAAACTATCTTTTAAGTTTTCATTGATCACAAATGACTGACACGTCACAACAACACAGATGACGACGAGTCAGGATCCATTATCTCGACCGTTTCGCTGGGAAGTGACGAAGAGAACTCGAATCACAACCTGCTGCCAATGCCAAACGGCGAGGTTTCATTCATAAAGGAGAAACCTATCAGGCTAGCAAAAGAACTGCTATAGAATTGGCTTGTGATTTCTCTTCTTCCCTACTGCCTGCTGTTTTTACTCCCAACATATCATGGTAATAACATCAGTGATCATGTGATTTTGAACATAGTATGCTTCTAGTGTTCCGAGTGAGTCCGATTATGTTGTTCGATATACTCATTTCTTTCTTTTAAACTTTGCTTGAGCCACAAGTATGGGATTCGGCGTCGAATGTATATACCCCTTCTGTTGTTGTGCCTATGAAATTCAATTTCAAGTTTTAACTAGTTTGGTGTACACACAGACAACAGTATGTTTTTATATCGAGAATTCATTGAGATTACGGAATTTTGGTTCGTTCTTAGTACGGGATTTCTTATCGAATGTGCTAATCTTTACATGATTTTCATACCAATGTCGAAAACGTAATACGAATAATCACAAATCATGAGAAAGACTATAACAAAGCCTAACTTGTTACTACATTCAATCGAAGTTTACCGTCTTGATATGCAGATCCAGTGCAGCCTGAAACTGGTATAGACTTTCAGGATGGTCTTGCGAATCGCAACCTGAGAAGAACCGATGAATCGAGCCATCCAATTCGAGACAACTCTCACCACCTCTCGTCTTCAGACCGCCATCTCTCATAACCTTTCTTAGGTCTGCAACTCTCTGCCACATCCCTGCATCAGCATACATGTTCGCAACCATAACAAGGTTCCCGCTTCTCCTGGGTTCCACCTCTAGCAACCGCCTCCTTACCTTATCTGCAACTCCATCCTCGTCATTCTCTCCGCGGTTGCTACACGCACCTAATAGCGTTCTTAAAACAGTCGGGTCATTCCTGTGAGGCATGCTCGTTGTGAACTCGTAAGCCTCCTTCAAATGGCCTGCTCGAGCCAGTATATCGACCATTGCACCGTAATGCACTACCGTGGGTTTGATCCCGTACCTGTGTTCCATTTCGTGGAAGTACCGAAACCCATCTTCGACCAGACCAGCATGGCTACAGGCGCAAAGGACTCCGAGGAATGTCACGTAATTAGGACGTATAGAAGAGGTCTCTATCATCTGGCGAAATAGTTCAAGCCCTTCCTTTGCGAACCCGTGTTGAGCCATCCCCAAGATCATGGCACTCCAAGTCCACACATTTTTCTTCTCCATGGTTCCGAAAACCGACATTGCATATCCCAAATTCCCACCTTTTGCGTACATATCAACAATGGCTGTACCCAGCTGGTAACTCAATTCCATTCTTTCCTTAATCACCTGTGAGTGGATCCATCTCCCTAACCCTAAATTCCCTACTTCCGCGAAAGCGAAAGCATGACCACCATTGTCGCCTCATCCGGTTCAAACCCCGAATCCTTCATTTTCGCAAAGTACTGAGCCGCATCAGCAGCAAGCGAACACCCAACGCAGGCAGTAATGACAGCATTCCACGAAACAACAGTTCTTTCAGTCATTTCATCGAACACATTGCGTGCACAAGATACCCTCTCGCAGGAGCCATACAAATGGATCAAATTGTTGCAAATGTACACATCGGAGTCCAACCCAGACTTGATAACGTGGGCATGGACCTGCTCCCCTTCCTTAAGAGCCAGACAAGAAGCGCAGGAATTCAGGACAAAGGGGAAAGTAAGCTTATTGGCGCAAATCCCTTCTCTTTGCATTCCACAGAAGAGGATGATCCCTTCCCTGGGGTTGTCGCTGGAGGAATACCCACGAATGAGAAGGTTCCATGAAGTGGGAGGAGCTGGTTTAATCGAGGAACGAAGAACAGTTCGAGCATGATTCAGGTTTTTCCAAGGAGACAGAGAACAAACCCGGATGAGTTCTGTTGAAAGAAATGCGTCTTGTTGTAGACCGGAGACGTGGACTTGAGCATGGATTTGGTAGAGGTGTTTGATCGAGGAGCAGAGCTTGAGCAGAGCGAGAAGTCGATGCTTTTTGGAGAAGAAGACTGAATTGGTGAGTGCTTGAACGGGAGACGATCCGTGCATTGGGGCTATGAGATTTCTCTGAGCCCATAGGTTCGGATTCTTAAAGAAAGTTTCTCAAGTAATGGCTGTTTCAAGGTGCTGGTTAGCCTTTATAGGTTGACAGTTCGATCATTGCCCGTGCATCCATAGTCGATTGCTTCGAATGTATTGATTACTTTTGAGTTATACGACGTGAAAAGACTACTTCTTGCGAGTATTTACAACACGAAAATACACGGTATAGTGATGAATCTCGCACTTTGTAACAAGTTGTTTACTGTTTCGTGCTAGCATTGACAACGACTACAGGTGTTTTCGAAGCCTACCGGGCCTTCTAACAGTAGCATCAGCTCTACTAAACCCTAGTAATGCCTACTGTCCTTAATACGATGTTTCTTTTCGCGACTATGCTTCTTCATAGGAGCGGTTACGGCTGATGCAATCACATTCTCCGCTTGCTGTTCGCTCCTCCTCCGCATACTTCTCGTCACAACACCAACTCCTCCTCGATGGGGGGTCACGAACCCATCGAGTTCCATATCTGAGTTTGCCTCGTCTCCCTCCTCTTCACCATTGCTGGCTTCTCTATTACTTGCCTTGGAGTTCTTTGAGCTGCGAACATGTTTGACTACTTCTTCATCGTCTTTGCAGTTTTTCACCATCATGTCCCAGAAATGACATTCAGAACCTTCGGGGATGGACATTACGATGTTGCTAAGCTTCCTTACTGAGAGATCGTCGAAGAAGGCTGGCATTAGATTTGGAGCTCCTCCTTTCTCACTAGCATCAAGTTCAGCTGTGACATTTTCCCAGTCATGAGGAAATCCGAGCAGGAACCGGTTGCAGACCTGGAAAAATCAACGTTGGAAGAAGGATGTCAACTACCTAACTCGAACCTACATACACATAACAAGTACAGACCAGAGACCACCCTGTTATAATGACTCCAGATCTGCATAGATTAAGTAGATATGATCATATGACTACACTACACTACGTACCGAAATTGGAAAGCCACTCTGTATTGTGCGTGATCTATTTATCATGCCGCCAACTGTGATAGTGATGCCATCTGTGGTCTCCAAAGTGGTGGAATCATGTCGGTTCAGTATTGGTGCCGAGCGAAAGAGTCGAGCTCCTAACCTGCACTATGGGAAAGATGAAAACTATTAAGTATGCAACCAACAACAAGTAGCAAGAGATTGAAACTAGAGAACTGGATTGATCATAAAGCCAACAAAAACTGTGTAATCATACTCAAGAACTCCGAGTATAATCGAATACACGCAGACAAAAACAACATAACATCTTCTGCTATAGTTCACATAAATGCCAGCACAACTCCACATATATATATACTCTTTCTCTGTTGAACATAGCATTCCTTCAACTTAAAACTGTGTAATCATACTCAAGAACTCCGAGTATAATCGAACACACGCAGACAAAAACAACATAACATCTTCTGCTATAGTTCACATAAATGCCAGCACAACTCCACATATATATATACTCTTTCTCTGTTGAACATAGCATTCCTTCAACTTAAAACTGTGTAATCATACTCAAGAACTCCGAGTATAATCGAATACACGCAGACAAAAACAACACAACATCTTCTGCTATAGTTCATGGAAGTGCTAGCATAACTACACATATATATACTCTTTCTCTGTTGAACATAGCATTCCTTAGCAGCGGATTAACCACTAGGTCAACATCAATGATTGCAGGTGGGATACAGTTCTGCTAGGCCATCAATTCAATCACTTTTACAAGATGACAACTACAAACAATCATTTCTACCACGCAATCTCACGGATTCAACAAGAAATTCATTCATGGTGATCAGAAGCAAACAGAATTTGGTTTCTGAGGATGTTTACACATAGGAATGTGGTGTCTTACTCTCTACATGCAAAACCTTCGACGACAATCCCCTCCTTACCTTGTCCCTGAACAAGCCACCAATCAAGCAAAGATACCTACCAATAACCGCAAACCATACATCAGGCAAGAAGCAGAAGAAGAGATAACAAGAAAAAGGGATTGAGAAGAAGAAGAAGAAGAGCTGTCTCACTGATTTAAGCGAAAGTAAAGAAGCAGGGCTGAGTAGGGTATTTGGGGATAAAAGCTTCCGATTCAGAAGTTGTTTTGCATTAGGATTTCTGCTACTTTGCCTCCTTCCCGTATCTGTCCTCATTCCTAATCCCTAATCCCTAATTTGAAACTGAGAGGCGCTTCCGGGCGGCGGCTGTCTGGCCGTCGACGATCAACTTACAGAAGTGCAAATTGTCATCTCAGAAGAACGTTTTGCTTTTGGGAAGAATGAAAGCGAGTCGGGTCGGGTCGGGTCGGTTCGGGCCGGGTCAGATATTACAGCTTCAGGCCCGGAGGCTTAAGTAGGCCTTGTATGGGCCTAAATAAGTTTAACCCCAAATGATCAACTAACAATTTTGGACATCACCACAAAAAATAACAATAACAAATTGGTGGATTCTTTTTAAGTTTTATGTCGAAATAGTCCTCGATCAAAATTTTGGTGGATTGGTCCATTTTTTCAGAATAATTATCAATGAAATGGTGATATTATTCATCACCTTTAAGAGATGGGTCGAAATCAGTTACATTAGAGTGACGATTTAAAGCGAGGAGATCGACCCAATTTGGGAGAAGCATGCTGTGGGAAGCTGCTTTCGCCACCTTATCCGCTATGACATTGAATGTGCAGGGAACGAAAGAGATCCAAATGAACGGATGAGAGTAGAGCATGTCTTTCATAACAAGTAGCCACACATAGCACTGGCCACGGCCAAGTCTCCGGACTATTAAATGATCGTTAAAACAACACATTGTAAATCAACATATCTAGAGAAACGTAAATAATCTGAAATAAAAAATATACATAATTTTCATATTTTGAGATTTGTTGGGCGTAACTTGTAGCATTGAAATCCGAACTAACTACCAAGGCTACTGGCAATTCGTCAACGAAGCAACTAACAAACCCAGTCCCCCAAAATCTCACAACCTGAAGAACCCAACAGAGGAAAGAATCAAGCTTTGCAGTAATGGCAGAACCCTGCCCTTAATCCACTTAATCCCCATTAACGAACCGATCTTTGGCCGAGTCAAGCGTAATCACTTTAATCTCCTGATTTCAAGGGCTCGGTCACACCAATGGCTTCTCCTCACTTTCCACTTGTTCTTCTTTTCCTAACCCTTTTCGTATTCTCCCCATCTGCGTATTCCTCCTTACCCTTCATTGTACTCCATGGTAATTCTACTAATTACTTTCTGCTGTTTCCTTGTATGCTGCAAAAAGGGAACTTTTCGTTTCATTTCTGGAGTTTCTTTGTGTGAAGTGGATTTTCCATCTGTATCCCAAACTCTATCTATGGTTAAGAAAGAAAATTTATGGCCAAATTAAGAAACCCCAATTTGGGTTTTGATCATGTTGTGCTGGTTTGGCAGGTATTTCAGATGGATGCGATAATAGAGGAGTGAAGCAGTTCACAGAGCTGCTTAGTTACTTCTCTGGTTCTTCAGGACAATGCCTGTAAGTCTTTATCGTACCACTGATGGGTTTAACATGTCCAATGCTTGATCAAATTATTTGCCTCTTTTTGTTGCTTTTGATCTGTGCAGAGAAGTTGGGAATGGAGCTTGGGACTCATGGTTTATGCCTCTTGAGGAACAGGTGAAGACTGTTATTGCTTTCTTCTTTGGTCATTTCAACATAATCGTGTACTAGTTTCTGACATAATAATTCGTGTTTGTGTGTTCTTGCAGACTAATATTATCTGTGAAAAGGTGAGCTTGAATGCCGATATATTTTTACCTGTCACTTAACAGTCTTATTTTCAGTTTATAAGTGAGATATCTGCTATCCCTCGTACCTTCAGGTGAAGACAATGGAAGAACTAAGTAATGGATACAACTTGGTTGGTCTTTCCCAGGTGAGTTATTTCTCTAAATCTTCGTAGTTTGACTTACTGTTGGGAGAATTCCTGTTATTGGAGCCGTTGATTTGGCTCTTGGACCTCCTGGATCAGGGTATTCAGTTCTATAGCAACTGGAATTTTAGCATTAAGATGTTACTTCCTACCATACGTCTCCTGTTCTGTATATATGTATAGCCATCTCATGACAAGCTATTGTTGAACTGACAAAAGATGCTGAAATTGCACAAAAGAGTTTATTCGATCTGTTTCGTTTAAGCATTGTTAGATAATCCAACATGTTCCCTGTTGGATTTTGCAGGGTAACCTGATTGGTAGAGGGGTGTTAGAGTTCTGTGATGGTGCACCTCCAGTAAGCAACAATGACATGTCCACTTAATCTATCATTTGCATGCTTGTTTGTTATCCCGTATAGAATTCCAGAAGTTCGAAAATGATCAGTGACTACATGGTCGATTCCATTGATTGCAACAGGTGAAGAATTTTATTTCACTGGCTGGACCTCATGCTGGCACTGCTTCTGTGCCTCTTTGTGGTGTAAGTTCAGTTATGCATACTGGAGAACATTTGTCAATGGTAGCAGTAAGAATGTCTTTGTTGAGTCTCTGATGGTTGTTGCAGGGTGGAATCTTTTGCATTCTAGCAGACAAGCTGATTAAGTCGGAGATATATAGTGATTTCATCCAGGTAACTAAGCGATACTTGTCATGAGCACAACACGATCTTTATACGAAACTCGAGAGAATCAACAACTTTAAGATATGTGATACTGCAGGAGCATCTGGCTCCAAGTGGTTACCTCAAACTGCCTAATGTGAGTTTTCTCTATTCCTGCTGCTTCAACCGATTATAGAAATGTATAGAAATGCAAAGAACACGGATTTTAGCCGGTCATATTTTGGTGTAAGATGGATGACATATACTTGATTTCCAGGCAATCCCTAGTTACATGGAGAAATGCAAGTTTCTGCCAAGACTGAACAACGAACTCCCTGACGAGAGGAATTCGACATACAAGGAAAGGTTCAGCAGCCTGGAGAATTTGGTGCTCATCATGGTATGATGATGATGATGCTAATTTATCATCATTCACATAGTACTTTATCTTCTGCACTGAAAGTTTGCCGTGATTTTGTTTTCGCTAATGTTCTGCATTTTTTTCACTGATGAACTCCAGTTCAATGATGACAATGTCGTAATCCCGAGAGAAACCTCATGGTTTGGTTACTACCCAGATGGAGAATTCGAGCCAATTTTGAGTCCACAAGAGGTATGTACTTGTTAATAACGATTACACTCTAGAAAATAGTCGCTCATGCTTATGTTGCTCGGTTTCTGCAGACGAAATTATACATTGAAGACTGGATTGGCCTGAGAAAGCTTGACGAGGAAGGAAGAGTTCGCTTTGTTAATGTGTCCGGGGGACATCTCGGAATCTCAGATAGTGACATGAACACTTATATTGTGCCGTACTTGGTCGACAATCAACAGCAAGAAGAAGTCATACGCTTCAAGACACATACTTCACAGTTCACTAGAACTAGGAGACTGATTTATTCGAACTAGTAACAGCACATTTCGAGTGTAATTATCCATTCAGATACGATCTCCTCGAGCTATTGATGATTTGTACAATACACGATTCATAATCACTCATATCATATTGCAAGACTAAAGATTGAATAATTACAAACCTTGTCGATTTATACCGTCAACTTTGATTCGACATACAGACCTCATATTTACAGGTAGTACGAAGTCTACATTCAAAGCAAACGTTATTTTCATTTGTTTTATGTACTGAACGACATGGGGGGGATGAGAGGAAAAAACAAACACTTGGCAGATTACAGCTTCTTAATAGACGTGAATGTCTACGCTTATTCCTCCCAATTGATCTGCACTGATCGAGCAGCTACTTTTCCGGTTTAGTTGCTTCCCCGCAAACTTCTGGTGCTCACCGCAACGAAGCCATAAGCAAGAGATTCTTGTCAGGACGGCCTGTCCAGCAACCCGCACTCCGTAAACGACGCTCAAGTCGGCCCAAATATCACCCTTCGTGGAACTAGACACGAGTTTGGGATCGTATCCATCGAGATCTGCTTTCGTCACAACTACTACGGAGCCATCATCAAATGGTACGAGATCCTTGGAACAGAACAGCTCTGAACCTTGCTGCCTGGGGGTCTTGAGGAAAAGACTGCTCAAATTCAAGTACAAACTCTGAGTTTTCACCTTCAGGAGATAGAACTCTTCAACAGCCTGCAATTGGAAGTTTTCAGGGTCAGAGAATGCTCTATGATGATAGAAGATCAATCAATTGAAACACAGTTCCAACACCAAAGGTGGCAAAAAATAATTTACTGAGCATTCAATCCCATAACACTTTTCCAGGACAGAATGAAATAAAGGTGCTACAAATACCACAACAAAGGATACCCAAGAAATCACAAAACTTCATGTTGATATAGAAGGGAACATCCGAAATTTCATACCTTCCGCTGGGGAGATGCCAGAAGCACTCTTGGTCTGATCGATTTTACATGATCATAGGCAGCCTCGGGTGTCATATGCTTGTGCTGTACCTGCAAAAGAATAAAGCAGTCCAACTAAGGATCACTTCCTCGTCACTCATGCCGTGTTATTTTCTGTTTCTTAACCAGAAGGCAAAGTAATTCCAGGTTATGCAAGTTACATTTTCCACCTCTTCACCCCTTTCCACAAACTACAAAAAAAGTAATAAATTGCAAAACTCACAAGGTAGCATAAGACAATTGTGGTGCTGCGTCCTCGACCAGCCTTACAATGTACATAAGTTGTCCTCCCTTGCAAAGCGTTGACTGCAAAATGAAAACACATCAAACAATCACAAGGAATATTTCCAACTTGATGTAGTATGAACTAGGAAAAACTAAAGAGCAAAAGATACCGTGAATAAATTCAACAGCGCGATATATGTCTCTCAATGAAGGAGCGAAACAGTAGTCCCTTGTAGGGAGTACCAGATGGTCAATGCCATGATCCTATGAAAATTGAAGGAAAATAATATTAGAAACTACCAGTTGTGGTGCCAGTACCAAATAATGCATTCAAGGTTAAAAGAAATACTTAACCATAACAAAGACAACAATGAAAACCAAGCACCATAAAAAAGAAATTGAACTTGCAAAAGCCCCAAAAAAAGGGGTTTGAAGTATATGTAAAGGAGCTTATGAACAAACATGAAAGGAAGATCAAAGAATAGACGAGTACAGACAGAGGCCTCACATGATACAGAGATGTGGGGACCAATGTTTCATAAGGCTCGTTCATTGTAACAACTCCACGAACACCAAGCTCCTTGAGACGAGGAACATCACCTGGGAACGGAACAGCACCTAACAATATATACTGCAGAAGCCAATATTAGAAACTATAAATTGAAATTAGTGAGACAAACATCTTTCGGTACATTCACCAAGTAATAACCTCAAAATTCATATAAAGATCAAGAATTTCCAAACTGAAAACAGTAGAAAGAAACACCATTTGAGTTAAGGAATTCACTGAAGGAGTACAACATTTCAGCAAGTGAAGGCAACAGAAAAAAATGGACATTTATACAGATAAGCACCCCAAATCAGGGAGAAACTGCAAACAAAGAATTCATAGTTCTATCCCAACTAGTATCCTGCAAGAAGGTGGTAACCCAACAACAGAAATAAAATATGATCATGCATATTTAGAAACACATTATGATCGATTTCGTGTCTCCACAAAATGAGTGCATGATCCAAAACATACATCAACGATCGCCCGCCTTAATTCAGAAATGACACCTAATTATGTTCATATTTCATTTCAACCAACACAGTAAGGAAATCACAACCAAGGTCGATTAAGATAGTACACTAAACAGAAACGAGCATACCTTATCAACCCTATCCCACCAACGGAACTCAGCCTGACACTTGTTTCTAACCACGTTGTAAACCAAAGTCGGATAAAACAAAGCCCTTGCGCCTGCTCCGATCAACACCCGCTTCGCATCCCAAACAACCACGCGATCTTCATCAACTCCACCAACTACACCCAGCTTACCAGTTTCCTCGTTCGCCTCTTCAATGATCATGTTACCCCACCGCAATTCCCGGATCAAATCAACAAATTTCTACAGATTACGCAGCCACGAAACCCTAATCTTAAAACAGAAATAACCCTCCCAACAACCGTGTCTATTCACAGCGATTGACAGAGACAAATTAACAAGCAGCCTAAAACAATCGAAGACGATTCAGAGACGAAGATTGACATCGGCAATTTCGATTTCCAGGCGGAATCACCGTGACCAAGATCGAAAGCAGTAGAGAGTACTGGACAGAACGGAGAGCTCTGAGGATGCTGATCCGATGACGGTGGACGCGAATCCGCGGAAGAGTAGGCCGGGGATCTTGTTCTGGTTCTTGGTAGTAAGGATTGCCTGGATTCTACTTCTTCTTCTCTGCTTTTTCGGCCTTTTTTTTAGGTCACAAGTTTCGACAAAGCTTGTAAGCAGATGGGAACGAGAAACGATGGGTGGTGCACTAAAGAGGAAAACATTGAAAGAGGAATGGTTAGAATGACGTGCAGGTGACTAAACCGATGGTGATCAAGTTCCTTCCTTCGCGACACGTGGCTATACAACATTCCGGAGTTTACTTTTCCCCGTGACCGACCTGATTTTTTTGTAAGTGAAAATTTGTTAGCCATTGAAATGTAGACCAATTGGCGAACAAATTGGTGTGGGCTGATGATCTCTTGTATCAGGCCCATTTTATTCGGCCCACTTACGTAAGATGGAAAAAGAGCCCATATATACAAGCCGTACTCAAGGCTGAAAGTCAACCTTACTGACTTATTGTATGTACTATGTAAAAGCACCGGGGAAGATAGGGTTGGTTACCCTGGATCAAAATAACTAAAATACATGTATTTTTTCGTACGAAAATATATTCGGCCTTTTATATTTTATGTATCGTGCTCAGGGTATATTCGAATCTTAGTTTTGTCAAGAATAACATTGACCTTATAGAGGACCTCAACCCACCTTAAATCCGACACTGACCACATATTCTATTGAGTGTTAATTAAATTACCGTATATCAATTTTATTCATCTACATACAGTGGCGAAGTCAAGATGGTAGTAGACCATATGTCCGATACGTAAAATACAATGGACCGGATATACTTTTATACGAAAAAAATACATATATTTGAGCTAACTAAGCCCAAACCCATAATAGACCTCCTCTATCTTTGCCAAAAGTATCATGCCCTAGTATATTTGGTAATGTTCGAATTGCAACTTGTAAATGGCTTTATTTCTGCTACCCATCTCATCAACATCTTTTGCCCACCCTCCCTTGAACAAGAACCAAGCTTTTACAAGGCATATTCTCTAACTTATCATATATATACAACTTCTATTTGGCCAAGATTTGGTTTGTCTCATACATAAATGAAAAAGTAGACACAACTAGGAATCAGGTTCCATATAAAGTTAATATAGCTCGTGAAAATCTGACCTTTATACAATCAACCATAAGCATGCTTTAACTATAGCTCCATTTTGGAGACATCGAGATAACAAACACAAACAAGAATGAAAATCAAGTCCCAATCCAGGAGGTCAAATCTACCTCCATGACCCTTGAGAGCATGCTTTAACTATAGCTCCATTTTGGAGACATCGAACTAGCAAACACAAACAGGAATGAAAATCAAGTCCCAACCCAGGAGGTCAAATCTACCTCCATGACCCCTAGAGGTTAATCAAGACCATTAGTGCCACGGAACAGGCGATCCTATTACCTGAACGACAAACCATTATAAAGTGCCATATAAGAGCTGGAATTCTCATGTCAATGATCTCTTCCAAGATAACTCCTCCAGGAACGCAAACGACTTGTTCAGTTGCTCTATTTTATTAATTAGAGTTCATCTTTCACTTTACATCCTATCTTTATAACTTAACCAAAAAAAAAAAGAGATGATGCAACTTTGATGAATCAATAATACAAAACACCAATGACCCACCAAATCTCATCTCATTCCTAACCACCATATCCTCATCTAATGCTTTTACCGAAACACCCTCCTTTATCCTCCATTATCACGATCTAGGACGGAGCAGATTCAACGCTCCATGGGCCCCGGTCTGAGCCCATGGGTTGACATGAGGAGTGGGCCGATGCTGATGGGCCGGGCCCATCAAGTGAGGTTGAGCGGAAGTGGAAGGTGGGACCCCGACACGCTCACATGAAGGGCACATGGTAAGCGTGGTTGGTGGGGTCATCTGCATGTAGAACTGCGGGGAAAGTTTCAGTGCTCTAAGCTCTTGAACTTCTTTTTGCAACCGACGATTCTCCTCCGTTAGATTCTCGCAGCATCGCTTTAGGAATTCGCAGTCAACCTCCGTTTGTTTCAGCTTGGTTCTGTACAAAAAATACAAAATTACCCATCAGCCCCCGGATACGTAACATAAAAAGACGAAATTGACCTTCCGGAAAAAAAAGCTTACCTAGCCCTTCTGTTCTGAAACCACACCTCCACTTGTCTAGGCCTGAGCCCTAGCTGCTTAGCCAATGCCGATTTTTGCTTCTGTAGTTAAAAAACCCATTAGTTTCGTGCTTTCCCGAAAATACCCCCGTGGCAATCAAGTAAATTTCTCTACTTACCGGGTTGAGAGTGTGGTGCTCTTTGAAGCTGTCCTCGAGAACAGCAGACTGGTCTTTCGAAAGTCGGAGCTTCTTCCGTGACGTGTCACCGTCTTCCTCATCGCTAACACCGGCGCGGCCGGAGGAGCCTGGATCAGATCCGAGTGGCTCCTCCCTCTCGCTCCTCTTCCCGCTGACGCTGGAAATGGTGCTGTTGGGTGAAGAGACGCCGGCGTCGTCATCACAGTCTCCGGCGGCGGTCGCCGGCGTCCGGTTGACGTCGATTCCACGGAGGAAGGACCTCGTCGGTTCGGAAACCGGATCTGCATGGACGAAATGAAAAACAGAGTTCAGGATTCGAAATGAAAAAACAGAGCAGAACAGAGCATAACAGAACAGAGCAAAAGAGATCAGTTAAAATACCAGAGGAAGGATTGAGGATGAGATTGGTGTCGATCCAGGAAGAGGGTGTCTGTTTCTGGAACTGAGGAGGCATGAGGTTGAGCTGCAAAGCGTCATGGATGGTGGTGGTAGTAGTCAAGCTCAAGCTGAGTCCCAAGTCTTGTTTATCAGCCATCGTCTCTGTTTCTTGGCCAAGTAATAGTGACAAAATTTCTGCAGAAAGCTTAAAGTTGCAGAGGAGAGATAGAGAGAAGGTGGATATGGGTGAAAATGGAGGGTTGAAGAAAGGAGATTTATATAGAAGGAGAAGGAGGAAGAAGTCGAAATCAATGATGACAGAGGAAGAAGAAGGCCCAATTATGTGGAATCAATAAATCATCCTTTGTTGCCCTTCATGAGTCATTTTCATAGCTTGTTATTAATTTTTTATTATCTTTTATATTATATTGCCTGAGGCTATATCTTGTCCCCTCCACAACACACCCTATGAAGAAAAAATAGACCATATTTTATTCTTATTTTCCTTTTGAAAAAAATATCATTTTGCCCTGCAAACTTAACATATACACCCTTATACTATGAATAGCTTTTTTACTCATTCATACTTCGTTCACTTTGTCATTTGGGTCATTTTGTTCCAACTTCCGTCCTTTCAATATGAGTCCCATATATTAGGTTACTAAGCGTGTTTTCATTTTTAATTTCTTTTACATAGATAGCTCCGAAGGAGACAGAAGATAGCAAACGCACGTAGGAAGGAAAATAAAGTCTCAACTCAAGAAGTCATGTCTACCTCCAGAGCCTTGAGAGGTTATTCAGGGTCATATGTGCCACGTAATGGGCAACCCTGTTACCTGAACGGCGAACCGTTACTAAGCGTGTTTTAATTGGTAATATAAGTATATATATTTAGATGGTGAACACTCTAGTGCACCCAGCTAGGTGGGTGCACTGAGTGGACCCGCTTGCGTGTCTCGATCTTATCCGCCCGTTCAATCAACGGATCTCAAGCCTTTGAATTAAATATGATTAAATTAATTAATTTTATTATTATTCTATTCCACACATGACATATAACATATTAAATAGGATTAATATGTGGAATAGAATAATAATAAAACTAATTAATTTAATCCTACTTAATTCAAAGGCTTGAGATCCATTAATTGAACGGACGGATAAGATCGTGACACGCAAGCGGGTGCACCAGAGTGTTTTCCATATTTAGATATAATGAAATCAACGAATAAACTGTGCGATTTTAGAAATCTTCGTATTTTATCATACAATTCGTGATACCTCTTCGATTTATCTCCCTAACCAACTTTTCATATCCTACCTCTAATATCTCTCTTTATCGGTGTGTGGATGTGTGCAGATTTAATGTTAAGAAGATGAAAGTTGAAACGAAATGACTAAAACGAAAAAATAATAAAATTACGAGAAGGTAAAAAGAACTGGGACTATTTGTTAAGTTGGCAAAATAAAAGGTACAAACAAAGTACTGTTTTTCCTTATCTTTTCAATGACGGGCTACTAATTTAATTTCACTATTGGGTGATTCTCGCCTTGTTGGGGCTAATTCCACTAATGAACACCCATGTTCGGGCTACTAGCAAAATGGTCACTCCTAACCGTGAAATGAGAAATAAATATGGGTGTTGAAACGGAGATTTACAAATGCATGAACGGCAAGTGTTGGATGGAGAGGGCCGCCAGCCACAGTCCAATGTCAAAACGGAAACGGAAGCTGTTATAATTTAATTTAATAATAATATTAAAAAAAAATAGTAAGGTTTCGTTTGTTTGTCGTTATTATTGCGGTCATCATCATTTTTTCTACCTTGTTGCTTTGTGCCCTTCTTCTCGACATTTTACTGCATGCTTCATCATCACATATAGCCAACCCCATTTTTTTTTACCTTTTCCACTTATTGATTAGTTTAATATAATTACGTGGGGAATGAGCATAGAGAAGTATCAGGGTGTAGTTCTGAGAGCGGAACTTTGAACGAGTAAACGAATGAGTGTTTTGAGGTTAAAGCGCCATATGGTACGGTGCTAACTGCTAAGTACTAGATCATGCCTCATCAATGATGGGGTCATGTTCTTATTTGTGGAATCTCAAAATTCGGGTCGGGTTGCTAGTATCATCGATGATTGGTGACCCGACTTATAAATGACCATCACCTTTGCGGCTGCTTTTATTCTTCACTTTTACAGCTTCTTTATATCTCACAACAACTTGCATCTTTTTGGGTGAATAAATGAATTTCGCTTCAAACACAAGTAAAATGCTCTAGTAATGGGCGGTATCAGTTACACTAACACATGACATTATTTAAACGATTCGATCCAAAATAACCCAATGACACATAAATTACAATTTCAGTATATATATATTTTACTCATTTCTTAATATAGCAACATGTAACATCAATGATTCGATCCAAAATAACCCAATGACCCACCCAAATTACTCAACCCATCCGATTTGGCCGGTATAATACAAGAGTTGAAATGATGTATTGAAATTGAATGAGAGGGGCACGTGGGGGGGAGGTGGAGCAAAATGAACTGAAAATGACAAATTAGGAAATGGCGTTAAATAAATAGATAAATAGGGAAAATATCATTTCCCCCCCTCTATTTTGCCAACTTAACAAATTTCCCCTACACTATAAATTGCTTTTTTTTTACCCCTCTTACTTCGACCACTTTGCCGTTTAGGTTCTTCTGTTTCAACTTTCGTCTTCGTGAAGTTAATTGATGCACATTCAGTACGCCACGTAAACTCCAATAGTCATGTATTAGCTTACTAAGCATTTTTTTAATTGATAATATAATTATATATAATTAGATACGATGAAATCGACCAATAAAATATGTAGTTTTAAAACCGTTCATAGTTCGTCATACTTCCCTAACCAACTCTCCATCTCTCTTTGTCGGTGTGTAGATGTTTCCAGAGTTAATGTTAAGAAGACGAAAGTTGAAACAGAAGAGCCAAAACGTCAAAGTAGTCAAAGTATGTGGGGTAAATAGAATAATTTATAGTATAGGGTGGCTATTTGTTAAGTTGAAAAAGTAGAGGGGCAAAAATGCTATTTTCCCATAAATAAATAAATAAATAATAAAAGAGAGAGTTTTATAAATAAATAAATAAAAACACAAGACGGGGAGAGTGGAGTTCACGTGGGATGTGAGGGTCCGGGCTTCCCCAAAATTAAAAAGTTAATTTGATTGAAATAAATAAATACCCCACAAAAATATGAAGTCACGTGGTACAACATGTCTTGCGTTGAGACACGTGCACGCCTCCTCCCCTCCATTGTTATGTGGTCCCCACATCGTCTTCATTTGTAATTTTAACTTTATTTTCAGTTTGTTTGTTTTCGGTTTCGGAGAAATTAATTAATAATTGTTTTTGTTTTGGGTGAGTGTCCCAGTGGTCGTGCGTGTCATAGTGTCCCTCGTCCACCCGACACCTTCTTTTTATCCAATCATTTGAACCCAACCCCCTTCTCTCTCTATTTTGACCAATGGGAAACCAGGTCAAGCCTTGATTTTTTACTTTTTACAATGTTAGATTAAAATGAAAACTAATTACCCACCTAGCACCTTCGGCCTATGGTAAATCACTTGGCTAGATGTTGACTTGGGTACATGCACTCTGGTGAGCTAATGTGTGGTAGAGACCACTCAGGTGAGCGGGCTTGGGCCATTTCCTGATCTGTGGGCTTTCAGCAAGGATTGGAAGGACTAGTAGCAGGCCACTATCGATAACGATGGTGTGTAAAAGTCCCGTGCAAGGGTCTAGTTACTGATTAATCATTTTTATCTCTCCTGAGGTAACTCTGGTGGGAGACCGGATATAGTCATACATTCATCTTAAGTATCCATCCAAGTCGAGAGATTTACCTGTTTCTAGCTTAGGAGACATCTGAGATTTTGATGCGCTACACAATGGGCAGCTCTGTTTACCATACGGAAGACAATGAAAAGCCGTATGAAAAGGGCAGTCTAGAGAAAGAACAAGATGTTAGATCAGCAGGTAAGCCATTTTCTCTTCAGTTTTCTTCGTAAAATATCAATTAATGAATGTGGGAAACCAATAATTGGTGCATAATAATAAGCAATAATAATGTAGAGACACAGTATTATTTGTCCGTGTTGGAATGTGTTGTCACTTGTCAAAGTACACCATGGTATATGGTCCCCCATTACAGATAGCTTGCTTGATTGTGCATTTTCTCTGAGGTGTTGGTTTGGTTCGGTTGATGAAATTAGGTCTAAAAATTGGTTGATCGTATTGGGTTTGAGAATTGGATTTCAATTCCAGACACACTGACAATATATAGTGCAATTATTTAGGCCAATTCCCAGTAAACCGAGAATTAGAACACAATTTTATCAACCAAACGATCACTACAAAAAAATTGACCTTCAGCTACTGCAAAATTACAACGGCATGAAAATGCAGTAGCAAATAGTTAGTATTTGCTACGGCAATCACTATTTCATGTAGTAATTTGTAGTAACAAATACCACCACTATTTGCTACACTCAGCATCCCATCGCAAATAGTGGTGTGGCAAATAGTATTTGCTACTGCAAATTACTACATGAAATAGTGATTGCCGTAGCAAATACTACTATTTGCTACTGCATTTTCATGCCGTTGTAATTTTGCAGTGGCTAAAGATCAATTTTTTTGTAGTGTATTTAGGCCAATTCCCAGTAAACCGGCAATTAGAACCCAATTTTATCAACCAAACGATACACAATAACCTGTTTAAATGAACATTCCCCAGCCAACCCCATTAATGTGCTCATCATTGCTCCTACTTCCTCCAATCATTCCTATCTCATGGTTGTATGAGTATACATCTTCTCTAATAATTAATCTCAATAGTACCCTAGCTAGTGGTCCATATATACTTAATTTGACTCTCTAAAGTGTTAAATTTATAACAAGTATGATCTGATTTCCTTGTCTACTATATGTGGGCTTCAAAAAATAAACAACTATGTCTCTAGCTTGTTTAATTATTACACGGGGACGAAGTTATGAGAGCTTCAAATAAAGTATCTGTCAAAAAGAGAATAAGAAAATTTACTAAAATATATATAGTTGCCTTCGATATACCATGTGGAGCCGCACCTAAGCCTGATAGACTAGTCCGTACACTACAAGAAAATACTAGATTAGTCACGGTTTTTTAGTCACTGTTTTTGTAACCGTGACTAATTAGTCACGGTTAGGGGTGGCTAATGGTACGGGCTCGGGTACCCATACCCACTAAGCTTCGGGTAGTGGGTACCCATAACATACAAAATCAATCCCGAAGCCCGAACCCGAACGGGTAGTGGGTACCCACTAACCCAAACGGGTTCGTTACGGGATACCCACTAAACCCGATACGTAGCACTATTTTTCATCAGACGAATTTACGACTCATCCAACGACCACAATTTCACTATTCGTTTGTGAATTTGTTTATTTCAACTCAATAACATAATAACAAACATTGTAATTTGTAAGTACTGCATCTTAGATAGTACTTTTAATTTGTAAGACTCAACTTTGTTTTGAAGTGCTTTTAACGTGCAGGTGCAACTCTATGTTTTGAATTGAAAGCAAAAAGGGAAAGAACAAATTCAACAGTTGGCGTGTTGAATACTGCTGCACTGCATCTATGCTTGCAGCTTGCTGGCGTGTTGTTGTCAAATTCACAACAATATAAATTCAGTTCAGTCACCACTGATTAGGATTTCAGATGTGGGTGGGCTGGGCTTATTCTAATTTAGAGAATTAGTGAGTTTTCGGGCTCTTAGTGGGTAGTGGGTAATTTCGGGCTCGGGCTCGGGGTACCCGTATGGACTTAAACCTATCCCGAAGCCCGAACCCGTTCGGGTTCGGGCACCCACTAAGCCCGACGGGTACAGTACGGGTTCGGGAATACCCACTACCCGCGGGCCAAACTGCCACCCCTAGTCACGGTTTTTGGAAACCGTGACTAATTAGTCAAGGTTTTTGGAAACTGTGACTAATTAGTCACGATTTTTAAGATCATTGGTTAAAAGGAAAGGTTAACCTGTAAAGGTTAAAAGGAAAGGTTAAAAGGAAAGAGAGAGGGCAAAATCCTCCTAAAGCGAGATCAAAACCGTTCAATACGCTTCTTCTCCTGCACGTTATTCAAAAGATCATTGGTATTCATCTTTTGCTCATTGACTTATGTCGATCACCATGTCTACAAGTATGCCAATTTAAATTTATGTAACTAGATCGCATGACTAAGATCTTCTATTCACGTATACGGAACGGATTCAATATTTTTTTTAAACTTGAAAGGGAAGTATAGTGTAGGTGTAAATAAGAGGGTAATGGTACAACTAATGAGTGGGTAATGACATGGAGAAAGAGTCCAAGCCGTGGGGCGGGGTGCATGCAATGAATGCAAAATGATGATCCAATTCAAAGTGTAGACAAAAAGAAAGAATAGACCAAAAATGACTTGGAATTGGACTATTTATGATATATATCCACACAAAGAAGAGAATGAATGAATGAATTGTAATTATTAATGAATTAAAGCATGGTGGGTGGGCGTTGTTACAAAGACCGGGCCCGGGGCCGGGTGGGGGCGTGGAGAGCCATGTGAATCTCACGTGAACCCCCCTAATAAGCTCCCTCTCACTCGGCCATCCTTTCATTTTCTCATTCTTCTTTCTTTCTTTCTTGCTTTTTTTTTTTTTTATCATGATATACATACTAGTCACAATTATTATTTGGGTCTATTTTGCTTCTTAAGATACCGACAACTAGTCGACTTAATAAGTGTTTTCATACTCATTTTTTCACAAGGGTGGGAACTTATAAGGCTCTCTCGCCTAGTATGAGTAGTCGATAGTTATAGGGTGAGAGGAAGTAATTAACGACATGTGTGAACTTGAAATGAAATGAAGTTGAGATAATTCTCTGAATGTACGTGTGTCATCACGATGAAATATTGAGTTCCTATTACTTATGATTCACGACATCGTATTTTATTCGATGACTGATGACGGTTTAGTGAGAGAATCTTAATTAGTACTTTGCTACACAAGGGCTAGTGGTTGTAATGATATAAGGCCAGATGTTTCATGAGGTTAGTGGATAGATTGTACAACATATAAAGGCAGTTGCAAATTATCTCATTCTAAAAAGAATTAGTCATGTAACTTATACGGGGAGTTTATAAATCATCTGCATCTAAAACTAGAAAAATTATTAATTAATATTAAAATAAAATAATATTTTACAAAGAGAGGCACTTTTCTTTCTTCAACATGCATGCAATGGCGTAACCAGGATTGGTATATGGGGGAGCCGAATTGTAAATCGAAAATTGGTGCCACCGGCAAAATATTTTCTTGAAATTTGAATAATAGTATAAATTTTTCATTAATCCAATACTAAGTAAAAATATACAATAACTGTAAAAAAAAGAAGTAAAAATACACAATAAATATTTTGGTTATAGGTTGCTTAATTAGTAAAAAATAATTATATGTGCCACCGGAATTTTTTTTTTTCAAATTTGGATAATTTATGATCAAATATTTAATTATTACACACTATAAGTAAATTATGAGTAACTATTACGTAAAATTTAAGACAACATTTCACCGAAACAACGTAGTGGGGGAGCCGAACTTCAAATACCCCAGCGCCAAATTCCGAAAATACCAAAAATATACATGTAATATTAGACTCGATACCGGGGAGGGGCGTCGTGGCTCCTCTAGCTCCCCCTAGTACCGCCATTGCATGCACGTGTGTCCCTCTGCAGTCAACGGTCAAACCTCTCTTTCCATATTTCAATCTTTTATACTTATTATAATAATTTATAAATTACCATACGTTAAAAAGGAAAAAAAAAATCAAAACACTTTTAACGATTAAGCTTACAGTTCACAGCTTCCATGGGAGCGCCTTCCCTCCAACCTTCTCATGCTGACTCACCGCACGTGCTTACAACCCACTCTCAGCCGTCCGATCAGACATCTCCCGCCACAGCCGCTGATTCATGGAATGTCCCCGCACGTGCACCATTAACCCCCTTCCTAAACATGATGGCTAATAAGCCCATTCAGTACCTTACGTTTGTCTATTAACAAATCAGTACCCACCGTTTAAGAAATAACTTATGAGTGTCATTTGTATGGAAATTTAACACATCCATCCGAAATGACAATTTCATCCAATTTTTACGTTAAATTGCCACATCACGTGTCGTATTAGGATTAAAACGCTTACGTGTATATCCGCGTAGTTGGTCCTAGTCTATCAATTGAAAATTAAAACCCCTCCCCTTTGTTTTCCTTCTCTTAGTTAGTTATTAGTTAGGTTCGATCTAGATTTTCCGGCTTGCTCAACCGATCAAGCGAGTCAGGAATCAGACCTTCGAGGTTACAATCTGTCATCCATAAGTAATAGAGATTCGTCAAATTACTAAGCTCGCTCAGCAATGAACCAACAAGGTAAGGAGCTGCTTCAGCGATGTGATGTTTCACTACCTCAGTCGTGTCTTCGTCATCGCCTGAGGATTCTCACGTACAACCAAACACAATCCGACCCGATTCTGAATTCCGAATTTAACGTCAGATTGAGAAAGAGAGAGACGAAAATTGCCGAGGGGATTATTTAGGTGATATATCCACGTCAGCGTTTTAATCCAAATAGGACGTGTGATATGGCAATTTAACGGCAAAATTGGATGGAATCACCATTTCGGATGGACGTGTTAGATTTTAATACGAAAGTCACTCCAAGTTATTTTCTAAACGATGAGTACTTATTTGTTAATACGTCAAACGTAATGTACTGAATTTATTTATTAGCCTAAACCTGATTAATATAATGGAACACTTGTGTTTAAACAACAAAACAAAGGGCAAAACGCCAGCTTAGGTTTAGCTTTGGTTTTGCGGTTAGTGGGTCCTAGCTGTCTAATATTTGCATGTGACATGCTAATGAGCTGGTTATCATGTGATTAACCGTTTCATTAGAATCCCAGAGCTTGATTAATTATTTGATCTGTGTGTTTAATTTTTAAGTTAGACAATGATTAATCATTGGGGTAGGTGCGATGAGATGCGACCAGTTGGGTTTGCACGTGCATTCCACGCATGATTGGTACTTTAAATCATATTATTATTATTATATTAATCTAGGATTCCAAGTTTGATTATCTTAATATTATTATTATGGTTAAATGATCAAATGTTTTAATACATTCTGAAATTTTAGGCCACGTTACAAAGTGGTACTGAAACTTTAAACTATTACAGATTGGTCCTAAAATTTTGAATCAAATTACCATATAGTCTTGCAGTCGATTACGGAAGCCTATTCCGGTCATTTTACCACGTCATCAAAATATAATATTCTATTAATTTTTTGGCATGGTGACATGTAAAAATCGCAGCAACACACCATCAAAATATAATATTTTTTTAAATTTTGGATGACATGGTAAAATGCCCAGAATATGTCAGCGACTGCAAGATTGGATGATAAGATGATTCAAAGTTTCGGGATCAGTCTGTAATATTTTAAAGTTGTATGACCACTTTATAACTCGACCCGAAGTTTTAGAATGTATTAATTATTTGAAAAAATTGTTAATCATAGCAAATGATTCAATATAGGAATTGAAAACTATATATCGAGCCACGTGTGGCCCTACTTGCTAGCTAGATTGTCCCTAAAGGGCATTTTAGGGAATTTGAAAATGCCTATTGCAATTTGCAAAGGTGATTGGATTTAGGATTTGGTTAGGGGGAAGAGCATATTTGGTTGGTAGATTTATTTGTTGCACATGATAGGTTAATCATTTAAGTACCAACTAATAGTTAGTTTAGTACCCTCAACACTTCGGTAATCTGGATGTATCGGCACCTAGTACTAAAATCTCGTCATATTTGTGTTTGGACTTTAGAGAGTTTCAGGGTTTTAGTTTAGTGTTTAGGGGTTATTATATAATGTTAGGGATTTTGAGCTTATTTTTTGGGGTGTATGATTTTTTTTTTTGGTAAGAAAGCGGGAACTAGCCCTTAGTTATTAACCTGAACCAGACGTGGCGTTGCCACCCCAATATGATCGTATCTGAGCCAATTACAAAGTGACGGATCAGGAGAACTAAAGAAATGAATGCCAAAATCAAAAGAGTGGCCAAGATTAGCCAAATAGTCTGCCGCCCGATTCGCTTCCCGGAAAACATGAGAAATCTTGATCTGCCAAGGTCGCGAGAGTAGATCCTGAAACTCGAGTAACAAGAGTAAATGCTGATGCGTCGGCTCAGCAGTGAAAAGGAGGGCCGAGACGGCTGCAGAGGAGTCAGTTTGAATGTGAAGGCGATCCACCCCCAAATCCCATGCCATTTTCATACCTTCGATAATGGCTCTCAGTTCCGCTTTGGTGATGGAACAATCTCCAATGTTGGCGCAGAACGCACGGCAAATCTTCCGTCACTATCTCGGAGGACTCCCCCGATTGCAGTGGATCGGTTGCTGTGGTACCTGGAACCGTCAGTGTTTAGGATGGACCATCCCTCATCTCCCGGCCGCCACGCAACCAAAAGGGCCTGCCGAGCTAAACCGGCGCTTCTCGACCCAATTGGTTGGTCTTCCAGCTCGTGAGAATGAGGTTAATCCAGTACCTACACTTGTTTACGGTTGCCTCCACCGATTCTTTGATGCCTTTAAACACCAGATTGTTTCGAGCCTTCCAAATGATCCACGCCGTGACGCCGACTTGAATACTAGTGGAGTTCGCCGCGAGTTTCTCGCACCACCATTGGTTAAAGGCCAAATGTCTGTCACTGCTGGTCACCACAGAAGGCAGAACATCTTTCCAGACCTGCAAAGCAAAATCACAGTCGCGAATCACATGTGACAGGGATTCAGAATGAATTGAACATCGGGGGCAAACAACCTGGTTTGTGAGATGTCGGCGGTTCCGTTCTTCATTGGTGAGGATACGGTTGTGGCAAGTCAGCCAGATAAAATGCTTGATACGATTGGGGCCTCTCCATCTCCAAGCCAAACGCCAATCATAATCCTCTTCGCCTGTATTGATGTCCTTAAGAAACAGGTAAGCAGTTTTGATCGAAAACACTCCTTTGTCCTCTAAACCCCACACCAGCCTGTCTTCGCCCGAGGATGATTTAGGTGGCTGCATACCAATCACCAGCGAAATGGAATTGGGGAGCAGAACCTCGTGCAGGAACGTCAAATTCCAGGTTCCATCGGGATTGCAGCAGTCTGCCACAACAAGGTTCGGATCAATCCTCGTGATATCAAGAGCACAGTCAGCCAACACAGTACCATCATCGACCCATTTATCCAGCCAGAAGCGAGTACGTTTCCCATCCCTAATAGCCCATTGTAGACCGTCCTCGACATGACCCCAGACTTTTAACATCTCTCTCCAAACTGCCGAGAAACCTGATTTTCTAGCCAGCACCCAACCATCATCAGTACGTTTGAGGTATTTGGAAGTCAGCACTTTAACCCAAAGTTCCTCAGGACGCGAGAGAATCCCCCAAACAAGCTTCATGATGAAAGCTCGATTCAGCTCCCTAGCACTTCGTAAACCTAGGCCCCCAAGCTCTTCGGACGACAAACCATATCCCAATTGATATTGTGGATTTTACGCGCTCCGTTGGTCGAGCCCCAAATGAAGTTCCGGATTTTCCTATCAATCCCATCACATATATGAACCGGGAGGGCAGCCGTTTGCATCACATAGGAAGGAATCGAGTTCAAGACGGAAGAGGCTAAAGTGACACGACCCGCAAGGGAAAGGGTGTTAGCTTTCCACCCGGCGAGCTTATCATCCAGCCTAGTCAGAAGAAAATCATAGGTGGTCCGCGTGATACGACCGTGAAGGAGAGGGACTCCAAGATAGTTACCCAAATTCTGGGTGGCCCTAATACCCATGATATCGGAGATATTCCTCGAGATGTTCCTGTTCAGGCCAGCAGAGAAGAAGATCCTAGATTTGTTTTTGTTGATGCTTTGACCCGAGACGTTGCAGAAACGATCAATAATATCCATGAAAACTCTTGCCTGCTGGACAGAAGCATGACCAAGAAAAACAAGATCGTCAGCAAAGAAAATATGCGATAAGGGCTCACCATTTCTAACGAGGCGGATCGGTTTCCAATAGCCGAGATCGACGGCCGACGTAACCATCTGGCTGAGACGTTCAATGCAGAGAGTGAAAAGGTATGGCGATAGCGGACATCCTTGTCTGAGGCCTCTCGAAGGAGTAAAACTGGCAGAACAGCTCCCATTCCAAAGGACCTGAAAAGTGGGAGTGGAGATACATTTCATAATGACCTCACGAAGATGAGACGGGATTCCCGCGTGGCGCAAGGTATCATTGACGAACTCCCATTCAATCTTATCATAAGGCCTTGGAGAGGTCAACTTTCACGATCATGCCCGGAGTGCCAACTTTTTTGGTCCGAAGAGAGTGGACAGCTTCTTGGATAATGATTATATTATCCGTAATATGTCTCCCAGGAACGAAACTGGTTTGAGAGGGATGGGTGAGCTTTCCCATCATTCCTTTAATACGGTTGGCAATGCATTTAGTCAGAGCCTTATAAGCCATATTGCAGAGACTGATGGGTCTTAAATCATTCATCGTAGTTGGCTTAGGCACCTTAGGGATGAGCGTGATCAGAGTCTCATTCATCTCCTTAATAAGACTTGGATTCCTGAAACAACCAATCACAAAATCAGTGAAATCAGTACCCACAGTCTCCCAACAACGTTGGTAAAAAATAGGGTTAAAGCCGTCTTTGCCCGGGGCCTTAAGGGGCCCCATGGTTTTGACAGCCTCAAAAACTTCCCTGTTACAAATAATTCGGTCAAGGGCAGCAGCCTCATCAGAAGATATGCACGCAGAGAATCCTTGCAGGTTAGAACTTGGCCGATCCGTGGATTTATAGAACTCTTCAAAGAACCTAGTAGCCAACGATTGGAGCTCCGGTTGGGACTCCACCCAATTCCCACTATGATCCTTAAGGCGGGTGATCCTGTTGAAAGCACGTCTACGAAGGGTAGCCGAGTGGAAAAATTTTGTGTTTCTATCACCCTCCACCACCCATTTCGCACGGGATTTCTGGAGCCAAAGGGCCTCCTCTTGCCAAAGCACCGCTTCAAGTTTGAGACGAGCTTCGTTCTCTGCCTCCTGGTTTCTCGCCGAGGGATTAGACGCTGCCCTGTGCTCCGCCTTTTTCAGGTTGTTTATCAGTTTCTTCTTCTTGCGGAAAAATATTACCAAACACATGTTTGTTCCAATGTCGAAGATCGTTGGCAAAATTATGCAAAGCAGAAGGAAGGGTGCTGCCTTTCGACCACTTTTTGGAAAGGAAAAGCATGAAACTATTATGAGTAAACCACGCGGATAAAAAACGAAAGGGTTTATCCATGAAACGTATCACCTGAGTAGTCGGGCGGACAAAGATTGGTCTATGATCCGACTTAAGTCTGTGAGCATGGACGACGGAGGACTCCGGGAAGGCATTCATCCAGGCATTATTCACAAGAGCTCTGTCAAGGCGCACAAAAATGCGATTCCTAGTCCAGGTGAAACGAGGGCCATCAAAGCGGAGATCCGAGAGACCACAGACATCCACGGTATCAATGAAGGACTTATGCCTGCTTCTATTGAAAGGAGCACCCCCCCTCTTGTCATCCGCGGACAGGATAGAGTTAAAGTCTCCTAAGATGAGCCAGGGGCTCGTCATATTGGCGGAAATTCTTTTCAGGGCATCCCAAAGCAGCACTCTCTGCGTAGCCTGGGGACTACCATAAACCGCAGTACAGAAATAGATCGAGCCATCACTTAGCTTGCCTTCCAAGTGGATAAATTGCTTCTCAGTCTCAATCACATTCAGCGTGGTTGAAGCCGAATTCCAAACCACCCAGATTCCTCCCTTAAAACCCACCGCGTCCACAATAGCCACAGAATCAAAACCTAGTTTGGCAATCACCTTCGCCGCCTTACATTTACTGATCTTGGGTTCGACGATGATCGCAACTGAAAAACGGAAGAACTCGAAATAAGTCTTAAAGCTAGTAAAAAATCACCTATGGCCCGCGCCACAACAATTCCAGGAAAAGAAGTTTGGAATCATAAAAACAGATGAAAAGAAGGAGAACTCCCTGAGGCGGTGGGAAGAAACCACTCCAAACAGATCCATTACTGGATATCCATGGCGACGACGCCATCCTTAGAACCGCCCGGTGGAGCTGAGTCCCTAAGTTTAATTCCCGCCGCTGCACTTCCACCTTTCGGCTTAACTTTGGAAATCTTTGACACTTTCGGTGGAGCCCCAATTTTCTTTGTTTGAATGACTGGAGCAGAAAGAGGAGGCTTGAACGTATCAGTGGTGGGGGAATTATCCCGCAGACTTGAAGACGTAGGACCGTGGGTACTGGGCTCCGCCCCAGATGGTAACGGGCCCAGGCTGGCATCAAGCCGCCCCTCAGGGCCCAAATTGGCAGTTCCCTTTGTCTTCTGAATCTCGGGTTGGATCTTCAGCCCAACTGGTAAACCCTCAGAGTTATTAGAAGCCTTCTTAGTTGGCTCTTCAGTCAAAATAAATTGTGGATCAGCATTCTCTTTTTCCCCTTCCTGAAAATCCTCATTCTCTTTTTCCCCTTCCTGAAAATCCTTAACTAAAGGAATGTTCACATCAAAACCCAACGGTCGTTGCTTGGAAAGAGGAGCAGATTGTGCCTCAGCATCAATACCTTCCTTTTCTGAAAATGCCGAGAATCTGTTTCCATTTTTTACATCTCCCTTCCCCGGCGGATCCGATTTTGCTCCCGCCGCCGGTGCCCCCATCGGTTTGTTTTTCCTCTTGTTCCTTTTGACTTGCATCCAAGGACCGAAGTCCTCCTCGACCTCCGGTCGATCCTCATGCTCAGCCGCGCTCTGGAAGACCGGGTTAACAAAACTTGTTGTTTGATTCTCAGTGACCTCCGCCTCGGGAGCCTGCTTACATGCCTCGACTTTATGCCATAACATCCGCAATTGAAGCAGATGATGTGAAGCCCTTCGTACTCAATTCTACGGACTCTTCTTCGGAGCCTGTATTTAGAAAGAAGAGGCTTGGATAGGTCAACCTCCACACAGATCCTTGCAAAGTTTCCCCGGCTCCCTTCCAAGGTCGTGTGGTCGATACGCACCGTCTTACCGATACGGTCCCCAATGAGTTGCAGGATTTTCCTGTCAAAGTATTCAAATGGGATGCCCGGAAGGCGAACCCAAACGCGGAGAGTGGAAACGAATGTTTCTTCCGGCCGGAAGTACGGCCTCCATTCCTGGATAACCACATAGTGGTCGTTCACCATCCAGGGACCACCAAACATTGCACGATCATAGTCCGAGATCGTCTCAAAGTTGACAACATAATAGCCGAAACCCACGTCCGAAACTCGGATGGCACCCTTCTTGGCCCAAAGTTGGGGAAGCTTCCTACTCATATAAGCAAATGGGAAGCAACGATCCAATGTACTCACAATGATTGCGTACTGGAAATTACGTCGGACACGGATTTTCTCCTCATTCGGAATTCGAATGGTGGGGCATCTCGGATCATCGTCAGCTTCATCAACATCGGACTCATCCGAACAGCACAGATCTGTCGTCTCCGTACCCTGGCTCCAAAAACCAGTAACCTGATCTCTGAAAGAGGGTCTCGGAATCACCGGGCTGCCCGGCGTTTCTTCCACCGCCGTGTTCGAGGAGCTAGCCGTACTCGTACGGGCCCTCTTCACGGTTTTTACCGGTGACCTCACCTCAGTAGCACCCGGATCGCCCGGCGGGGGCTCCATCGGAAAACCAAACATACGAGAACAAGAGGAGGCAGAGAGAAATTTTCAGAGAGAGACTAGCACTATCATCCAACACCACTCTCTATCTCTTTGTGATAATTGTCGGGTGTATGATTTTTTGATTTAGACTTATGGTCAAAATTTAGAGTTTAAGTCTATGATGTAGTGTTTAAGGGTTAGGATTTAGTGTTTAGGAGGTTAACATTATTGATTAGTGTTCATGGTTTATTGCAATTTGTTTAGGAATCAATATTTGAGTTATAAATTCCAGAAATGTGAACTTTTGTGTTAGCTGGAGTACCGATACATGCGGGTATACCAGAAGATACTATAGATAACTAATCATACGATCGACCATATTTTCCTGGTATATAATGATGAGAAGTTGTCAAGAAGAATGATAATGATAGGAATAACCAGATAATCATAACAAATTAAACAAGATGCGCCACCCCTAACTTGGATTGGAATATTATCATATAAATTCATAATATTCCACATCTAATGATGATTTTATAATTAAAATTAAGTTATCAGATTATGATTTCAGTAAAGGAATATTAATAATAACCTCTTCTTTATTATATATACTTTAATGATTGTTCTCTAATAAGTATGTTCCCCCATAGGATTGGAAGAATAAAAACACATCATTTTTGGGTTGGAGACAAGAACATGGGCAACTTGTCTTAAGAGTAGTGTTAATCAATTATTAATTATATTTAATTATGGTCAAAATCTCGTATCGACAACCTTAAGCTGGCACTAAGCTTTCTTTTTGGGTTCGTGTGTTGTATTATTATGGGGTCAAATACTTAACACGTCCCAGAATTATAGGGTGAGTTACAAACTCGTCCTAAAACTTTAATCCGTTACAGAGTGGTCCTATTACTATGAAACGAGTTACAGAGTAGTCCTAATGACGTCATCGGTGTACTTTTCAAGCCATTTTGCCACATCACCAGTAACATGTCATCAAAAATTTAATTTAAAATTCATCTTAAATTGATTCAAATCCAAAATTATATCAATCTAACTCACTAGGTTTAGCTTTGAACCAAAATTTATTAGGTAGATAAGTTTAGATTTAGATTTGAATAATGTTTTTGATGACATGTCAACGGTGACAGGGCAAAAATGGCTGAAAAAGTATACTGATGACGTCATTAGGACTACTTTGTAACCCGTTTCATAGTAATAGGACCACTCTGTATCGGATTGAAGTTTTAAGACGAGTTTGTAACTTACCCTATAGTTTTGGTACGTTTTAAGTATTTGAACCTATTATTATGACTTCCAGCTAAGCTTCGTCATAGTTGCATGGGATTTGTTTTGGCGCGTAATATCTTTTTCGTCTTTGCATTATTTTATCAACCGTTTTTTTATTATTGACTTTGAATCGGGAAATTAAATATACACAGCCAATCTAAGTTAGGTCACCAAAGAAAATTGCTGGTTTTGAATCAAATAATATTCATGAAACACTGAATTTGAACAAAATTAGGTCACAAGCCGGCTCGGTCTAGCGGCTCATCGAGCTCAGTTCAGGAACATGCTCGTTTATTGTTCGTGAGCAGGTTTGTATTTGAGTTTGTTAGCATGTTCGTGAACCGGTTCACATGTGAGTTCACTATAGCATCCTCTTATATTTTCACTGAAAAAATAATGACTGATGATGATAATTTTAATTCCCTTAATACCGTAACATTTTAAAGTTTTAGTACCACTTCGTAACCCGGCCCAAAGTTTCAGAATGTGTTAAGTATTTGACGTGATTAATTAACAATAATGAATTATGAACACGTTTTCGTTTTCGATTCAAAAAGTTGTCAATTTTTCTCCATTAAAATAGTTCCAAAAAGCCCAACAAAGGCCACATAAGACTGCTGGGTCTTATCAAGTTATCTGTGGGCTTTGGCAGTTGAGCTCAGCCCGTATAATTGGATATGTGGGCCAAACCTATTAACCTAATGGTTTTATATGTATTAGCTTACTAGGTATTTTGTCCTATTAACCCATGTTGTCGAGGATAAGAAGGTAATCGAATTAGTTGAGCGAGAAGTTTGAGGGTTAAAAATTCAACCAAAATTATATCGTAAAAATTAGTGCATAATATTGTTGATATTATTTCTTTTAAAAACTTGTATATTATTCGTTTTTAAAATGTTGATTCATTACCTTAGAAATAATACCAAAAAAAGGAAACAAATAACTCAAATTAAAGAAGAACCGTTTACAAAAACGAATTAAAGAAGAAACATAATTACATAAAAATGCACCCGTTTTTTTTATTTTTTTTTGTCATTATGAATATCGTATTTAAACATATTAATTTCCTTTAAGTTATGGAACAAATAAAACGCTAATTACATTTATTAATAACATTCACAAACCCTATAAATTGTGTTCATGTTCATGTTCATTCTCATCAACAAGTAAAAAAGAAATCGAAATAGAACGAAAAAAGTTAAGTAAGAACATAAGCAATGGCAACTCGTTCATCATTTTTAGCTACTGCAATTCTAATGGTCTTAGTCTCGTCGTTCGTGGTCACAACAATGGCGTCCAGGATTCTTGTGGAGCCTGGTTGGGTGCCCGTCAAGGACTTGAATGATAAGAAGATTGTCGCAATCGCTGAATTCGGGGTGAAAACGTACAATGGACTCCATCCATCTCAAGAGCCGTTGAAGTACGTGAGCGTGGATAAGGGCGAGGTATTGGCTAAGGTTGGCACCAACTATCATCTCTATATAACGACTTCCACTAGCCTAGGCAACGAGAAGTACCAGCTGTTTGTGTTTGTGGATTCGTCGGGAAAATGGGACTTAACTTCGTTTGTAAAATTGAATTGATGATTTGAGATCATCGATGGATGAATAAATCTCGTTCCGAAATATAGTTTCATTAATGTTTTTATGAGTATAAGGTATGTGGGATTGTCGAATCGTGATCTCATGGTTTGTAATTTTTTTTTGATGAATGTGATCTCATGGTTTGTAATTGATTATGCAATGGAAATAAAGTAATGAGAATGCAATACATAAGCCTTATGCTACCCCTAAAATCAAAGAATTCCAAGTCACAAGTTACATCGGCTGAAGACTCTAAACTAGTATCGATTACTTAGAAACATTTAGCCCGATAATCAAACGTGCATTTATTCACTCGATTCTTTCTATTATCGTCTCTAATAATTAGATGATTAATCATCTTGATGTCTCTAACGCCTTTTTCCATGAAAACTTAACGAGTTTGTGTACATGGTTGAACCACTTGAGTTCATCGATGAAGCACACCCCGATTATATATGCAAACTCAACAATCGTTGTATGGATTGAAACAAGCACCACATGCATGGTTCTCGTGTCTATCAACTCGGGTTTTAAGGTTCAAAGACACTGATCATTCATTAGTTTATACAACTAATGGGTCTTTGATGTTTGTTCTCGTTTATGTAGATGGCATAATAATAACAGGTGCATCTAGTGAGCATATGCAACCAATAGGTTTTCCCAAGCCATGCATGCACATTGGCTCCCGCTAATGCGCGTGCTCCGCTATCTTCGAGGTCCCTCATCTTACAGTATACATATCCGACCAGTAAAACTACTTAGCTAATGGTGTACATCAATGCAGATTGGGCAGGTGACAATGTGGATAGAAGGTCTACAAATACTTACATTACATACTATGGACCCAACAGAATCTCGTGGTCAAGCCGAAAGCAGAAAGCCGTTTTCTCGCTCTTCCACATAATTAGAATATTGAACATTAGCAATTGCCGCATCATAGATTTTGTGTGGTTGCACTCATTGTTGGATGAGATTGAATTTCCCACTAGTACGACGACTACTGTTTGATGTGACAATATAAGTGACACATACTTTATGAGGAACATAGTATTCCACTCTAGCTCAAAACATCTAAACATGGATTTTTTTTATGAACAAAAAAATGAATTTTCACTTCGTACGGGAGTCAAACATCTCCACGTCACCTATATCTCTACAAAAGATCAAGTCACAGACTCCCTCACAAAATCGCTACTGCCCCACGGTTCACTATTCTTCACGTCAAACTCAACGTTACTCCTCGTTTTCGCTTGAAAAAAAGATAATAAGGATACAAATAGAAATATTTGATTTTCCCTTGATTATATAATATTTTATTTCTCCTTTTGTACTTTCTTTTTGTAATTTCTATCATTATGAATATACACGATATACAAATCTTTCAACAAATTTTCTACAAATGGTTCAACCAAAATAGATAGTAAAAACTATTGATAGTAAAATTTTCTACAAATTTTCTATCATTATGAATATACATGTAATTAGTGCAAAATATTGTTGATATTATTTCTTTAAAAACATGTATATTATTCATTTCCAAAATTTTGATTCATTACCTTAGAAATAATACCAACAAAGGAAGCAAATAACTCAATTATAGAAGAATAGTTTACAAAATCGAATTAAAGAAGAAACATATATTACAAAATCGTATTAATTTCCTTTAATTTTTTGTTTGGTTCAAAACAATTAATGAATGAATATTCTATGAAACAAATAAAACGATAATTACATTTATTAATCACATTGACAAATCCTATAAATTGTGCCCATATTCATTCTCATCAACAAGCAAAAAGAAATCAAAATATAACAAAAAAAGAGTTAAGTAAGAACAAGAACAATGGCAACTCGTTCATCATTTTTAGCTACAACAATTCTAATGGTCTTAGTCTCGTCGTTCGTGGTCACAACAATGGCGTCCAGGATTCTTTTGGATCCTGGTTGGGTGCCCGTCAAGGACTTGAATGACAAGAACATTGTCGCAATCGCTGAATTCGGGGTCAAAACATACAATGGACTCCATCCATCTCACGAGCCGTTGAAGTTTGTGAGCGTTTATAAGGGCGAGGTATTGGCTAGAGTTGGTACCAACTATCATCTCTATATAAAGACTTCCACTAGCCTAGGCAACGAGAAGTACCAGATGTTTGTGTTTGTGCACTCGCCGGAAAATTGGGAATTAGTTTCGTTTGTAAAAGTGTTTTGATGATTTGAGATCACAGATAGATGAACGGATCTCATTCTGAAATACAGCTCCTAAATGAATAAATAGTTGTTAATTTTTGTTTTTATGAGTATAAGGTACGTGGGATTGTCGAATCGTCATCCCAATGGGAAGTCGGTTGAAGCAACCTGGGAGCTCAAAGAGAGTTCGATGCAACCATTTGGTTGTCCGAGCATCAATGCCAACACACGAGCCAATTTGTTCTCTCAAACATCTGCCATCTTCTTGTATTGAAGATGGATAGCCCATCCAAGGCTTACATAGTTCAATCTGGGTACAATTTAGCTCGCTCCATCGATCCCAACCCAGAACACGCGATATGGACCAACATCGTTGATCGACTCTAACTTGTGGTTGAACCTCAACCTCCCAATTCCTCTTAGACTATCTTGCTTAGAGGAAGAGGAGTCTATTGAAAACCTATTTCTCTTTCATGACCAGTGAGCCGAACTCAAATCAATGTTTGATGTAGCCACAAGACCTCGGTGAGGGTGCAATCGATTTTACTCCTCGTGATTCTTACTCAACAGTGATCCAGTAGCAAGTAGTAGGATTTTACGATATTACAGACCCTTCTACAATTGAAGTTCTCGCTGAACGACGGCCGTCGTTCAACGCATATATGGTCACAATTGGAGAACAGAGGAAAGAATGCACCATGTCTGCAATTGATGACCTGAGACACACTCTTAGCACATATTAATACAAGCTGAAAGAAGGCTCATGATAACCATAAGCATTAAGCAATCTTCCTAAGCTGCCAATATACCATTAGACTCCAACAATCTCTAAAACAACAGCAATTCCATAACGGTCTAATGCATCGTGCCAGATTGTATAGAATTTCAAATGCACCAGGCCGAGCCTGGATCCAGAATTCAACTATGGTCACAGCCAAATCAAGAGATCAACAGAGTAATTTGATGAACGATGAACAAAGGAGCAACATGGTGCATTCTAGTCTCCGAGAAAGGACATGCTTATTCGACAGAGCAAGTTTGCAGTCGAATGAACCACTAATACTAACTAAATTGCAGCAGAAAACCCCGATGGCACAAACTGATCTCTCTTACCATTTGTGCCTTTATTACTGAAGAGAACAAACAGCTTTTCACAGTAACAAAGTATGAAACCTGCTTAAGCTACTGACCTGAATAACAACAGGACAGTATCAGTGTCACAGGAATTGAGCTACTTTACTTGCTGCTCAAGGATGATCGAAGGAAGGTACCATGAATCCTGATGAATATCAGGAACATGCACCATTTCTCTATAACAGATGAAATGTTGCAAAAGCAACAGCTCAATATCATACCAAAATGCATCAAATTCTTCCCACAAGATGTAGGAAAGAGTTGTCATGCAACAGCATAAGCACATATCTAACGCAAAGCAACAATAACCATTCAGGAAACTGCGAATCCAACAACTCCATTTGCCCAAGAACTGAACTTCTGTACATCCATCTGCAAATAAGTCTTCTTTGCACTACCCATTCTGTCTTATGTTCTAATACTACTGGAAAGTAAAGACTAACTGAACTCTGTCCAACTCCCACCATGAATCTCATGCCGAAGAGCAACTTTGAGTATTATATAATAAGTCACTTTGCATTATTTAACTATTTCTTTAGCACTACTTACACTATCCACCATTAGGCATCGAGCTAAGGAGACTTTCTTCTTCTTTTAACCTCCATGTCCAAAAGCAACGAACTGTAAGTCGTCTATCTACCTCTGCATCAACAATGATCGAAATATTCAGTACCCATATGAGTATAAACACTGCAAACAACAAGAAACGAAGAGACTATACTATAACTTGATCAACACACAAGTATAAAGGCTGAGCTAGAAAGAAGGGATAGGTATAACGGACCATCATCGGGGTCTCGGCAATCCTGTACGAATCAACGGTATTACCCACCAACCACAATCCAGGGAAGATGTTCTGCAAAGCAACATGAACAATTCATAAGAGCATTCTATCTTGCATAAATGAATTCAAATAGGACTGAAAATGGTTGAGGAATAACGTCTAACATCAAGCAATTTCTGGACGTTCTTGGCACGTTTTTTGGGCCGCCTAGCAGGTCTTGACCGGTCAAGATGAAAATATCTTCTTCAATCTCTTCCTTAGACAGAGCAATCCAGAACCTCCTCTTCTCCTTCTTGTCCAGAGCAACTCCTCCTCCTCCGCCGCCGCATACATCGCCTCCGCCTTCAGCAATTCCCCTCAGTCTCACCGATTTCGGCTGAGGCTGTTGCGCGCCTTCCTTCGGTTGAATCGTCTGTTCTCCGCCGGCGCAAGATAGCCCCCTTCTCGGCCTCAATTTCCACGGTCGCTGATTCGCTCCTTCTTCTTCCTCCTCCTCCTCATCGTCGTCCTCGCCTCCAGCTTCCTTCTTCGCAACTTCTTTCCGCAGCTCCTCCTCCGACACCGGTTTGTGGAAGATAGTTGAGCAGGAGCTGAACGAAGACCGCTGCTGGCGGGCTGAACGGGACCCGGACCGATGAACCGCAGTATTAGTAACAGAAGGTGGAAGATTACCGGAGACGATTTCACGATCGGACTCAGCATCCGATTCCGACAAGTGAGGCTGAGCAGGACGAGCATGGCTGCCACTACTTCCACCGCCTCCGCCGCGATTGTGCCTGTGAGAGTTTCCGGAGGCGAGCTTGGTGGTCTGACCCCATTTGAGGGAGACAGTGAAGTTGTGGAGCGGGTGCGGCTTCACCGGGGCCGTCGCCATAACAGAAGAAGAAGAAGCACCAAAATCAAACCCTTAACGATATATTGGTAAAGACGGCGTATCTCGGATCGATATGCTGCTACGTGATATATACACAGAAGCAAGTATGAATCAACACTGATTATGAAGAGATGATCGGAGAACAGAGGAGAAACCCTAAGAAGCGGAAGGTGACTTGTGCGAGAAATGGCTGATGCGTGTTGCATATATGCTTACTGCAGCGAAGTTCGTTGGTTTATTTCTTCTTTAGCCCTTTTATTTTCGTCCAATTTTCAATTCTACCTTTTCTTGGAATTGTTTTTCATTTTAGTCAAGAAGTTAGCTCAAAATTCTATCATGCACATGTTTTTTACAGGAATTTAATTGATTGGTTTAAGGTTTGGGTGGATAACTCGATATTCATACTTTACTCATACTCATTCTTACTATTTATGTTTACTCATAATAACAGGTTAAGATACATGAGATAGAGAGCGGAGAAGGTTGTGCAGAATGGCGGTCAGTCAAGGGTTGACATGAAACAACTTGAAGAGGTAGGCCACCATACAACAGTCGACCTCACAAACCAACCCACATTAAGCCACCATCGAGCAACCTGACCCGCTGTCCCACTCCCACACACGCTATTCGCAGCCTCATCGCCACTGGAAGTAGTGCACATGAAGTCCGACACCTTGTCGACAAAGATCATGACCATGACGTGGAAATACCTTATCAGCTCAGGTTTTAACTTGTTCTACAATTCAAACAGATGCTATAATGATGATTATAACTATCATTTCTAATTTAGCTTCATTGATTGATGTCGTTAATTATAATATGATAACTATTTAATTCCGGCGATCGCGTAGTATTGTAATTTTTAGTTAGGTTGAGAAGTATCAAGTTGTCCTATATTAGGCCATTACTACTGATAGATGCATACCCAGGCCCAAGTATTTGGAAAATGAAGGCCCATTGCTAACCTCAGTAAATCACAATTCTTTTTTTTTTTTTTACTTAGATAGATTCGGGAGGAGAATCAAGATAGTAAGCGGTAAGAAGTTACAGAGAATTCCTGTTTTATTCAGACTGAACAAACACGATCAAGTGATCAACCCTCGTGAGCTACGGCCACCACTTGCTTCCCAACATTGCGGCCACTGAAGAGCCCCAACAAAGCATCAACACCATTCTCCAGCCCTTCAGCTACATCTTCCACGTACACGATCTTACCTCCCTTGATGTACGGCACCACAACATCCAAGAACTCGGAGTACCGACCGAAGTAATCGAGCACCACAAACGCTTCGATTCGCAGACGCTTGTACACTATCTTCGTCAAGTTGTGCACTCCTTCGTGTCGATCGAGGTTGTACTGGGATATCATCCCACTCACCGCGATTCGTCCACGTAGCCTCATGTTGAGCAGGACGGCATCCAGCATCTTGCCACCCACGTTCTCGAAGTAGATGTCAATCCCTTTCGGGAAGCACCTCTTGAGTGCTGCATTCAAGTCCTTCTCTTCTTTGTAGTTGAATGCGTCGTCGAATCCGAACTTGTTCTTCAGCAACTCGACCTTGTCTTGGGTACCTGCACTTCCGACTACGTAGCAGCCGGCCAGCTTGGCGAATTGGCCGACTAGCTGGCCGACTGCACCTGATGCTGCTGAAATGAACACGAATTCTCCTTTTTTTGGATTGCAGACATCATGGAATCCGAAATAAGCAGTCATTCCAGGCATTCCTGTTACAGAACAAACAAATTCAAATTGAAGAAATTGTTAACCTAGAAATCTCAATTCTCAGATGATTAAACAAACAGGGTTGCTGAAGCTTGTTACCGAGGATTCCAGTGTAGTAAGAAAGGGGCAAATCAGTGGTTCCAATCTTGAAAAGGGATTTAGGGTTAGGGTTTATGCTATATTCTTCCCAGCCAGTGATTCCCCAAACGAAATCACCAATTTTGAAATCGGAATCACCAGAATCCACCACTTTGCTCACTCCAAACCCTTCGATTGCCTGCAGAATTTTACGCCAATGGACATGATCAGAAAGCAGCTGTGGAAAATTGAAGTTGCAGGGAGACACTTACAGATCCAGGGCGGAAGAATTCGAAATCGCGAACGTTGGAGTCTTCCGGGCTAGACATCCTGCTGCGCATGTAAGGATCACAGGAGAGGTACAGGTTCTTAACCAGGACGGAATTAGAACCTTCTGGAACTTTGAGCTTGATCGTGGCGGCGGTGGAGATGACCAAGTGAGATTCCGTTGGGAAGCCGGTGACGTGCTCCGTCAGCACTACTTGCTTGTTCTGCTTCATTTCTTCTACTTCTCCGGTGGCCGCCATCTTCTTCGTTGTTATGTTAATTTGCAGAGCTCTCTGTTCCTGAAACTAAGCAGTGATGTTTTGACTGGTGAAATTTGTTTGTTACTATGTAGCTGGTGAGGAAAGCGACCTTCTGACATTGGTGTTGACGTGCCGGCTGATCCGTGAATTATTTTATTCCGGCGAATGTCACGTCAAGTCGGCAAGGATGATCGGAGCAGTTTGTGCTCTGTTTTTTCTTCCCCTGCTACATTGGCCGGCCGCCGGCTTACCTGTCTCTGTCATTTACGGTGTTCGTCAACTTTGAAACGAACAGATTTAGTAATGATCGGAAACTCGTACATCGACTAAAACGACTGTCTTTCGGCGACAATCAGAGCTCGAATCAACAGCTTTGAAAGACTGATTCGCCATGAATACGGGGTGTTGAAATACATAATTTTATTATCAGTGTAACAGGAAGACATTACATTAGCATTTGCATATAAACTCCAGACAATTCTTTAATCAGTGAAAAGAGAGGCTAATTCATGTACAATCACCATGGCTATATAATCCACACATAATTCACTAGATCGAACAGTCGGCATCACTCGTGGGCCACGGCCACCACTTGCTTGCCGACATTGCGGCCACTGAAGAGCCCCAACAGTGCAGTAGGAGCATTCTCCAGACCTTCAGCTATGTCTTCCACATATGCAATCTTACCTTCCTTAATGTATTTCCCCACTGCATCCAGAAGCTCATTGTATCTGCTGAAGTAGTCGAACGACGCAAAGCCTTGGATTCGCACACGCTTGTATATTATGCTGGTCAGGTTGTGAACACCTTCACCTTGTTCTAGATTGTACTGTGAGATCATCCCGCATACTGCGATTCGGCCACGTACCCTCATGTTGAGAAGCACAGCGTCCAGCATTTTCCCGCCACGTTCTCGAAGTAGATGTCGATCCCTTCTGGGAAGTACCTGGTTTGCAAAGCATCAGAATTCAGTTACTGGGAATTATTGATCCTAATGCTGGTGATAGTCATGAAGTTTATTCTTTTTGTATACCTTTTCAAAGCTGCATTCAAGTCAGTCTCCTCTTTGTAGTTGAAAGCTTCGTCGAATCCGAACTTGTTCTTCAGCAACTCAACCTTGTCTTTGCTACCAGCGCTTCCGACGACGTAGCAACCAGCCAGCTTTGCGAATTGGCCAACTAGCTGACCGACTGCACCCGATGCTGCTGAAACGTACACATATTCGCCTTTCTTTGGAGTGCAGACATCGAAGAATCCGAAATAAGCAGTCACCCCAGGCATTCCTATTACCCCCCACAAAACAAGCCAGCAAAAGCAAGGAAAACAGATTGAGAATTCACATCCTTCAAACCATATGCCAAAAACTTCCAACAATTGGGGAATGTTCAACATATTCATAGCTGGAAGGTTCAACAAAGATAAATTACATCCAACTCCAGTATTCAGCAAATTCATTGAATAGGCTTAAGATCATAACTGGTGATCAGCTTGAGAGTTTTCTCTAATGAAAGCTGTAGAAACCAATCAAACGTAAACAAACAGAAAGGGTGGGTGAAGAAAACTTCTTACCGAGGATTCCAGTATAGTAAGAAAGGGGCACATCCGTGTTCTGAATCTTGAAGAGGGATTTAGGTTTAGGGATTATGCTATACTCTTCCCAGCCAGTAATTCCCCAAACCAAATCCCCAATTTTGAAATCTGAATCTCCAGAATCCACCACTTTGCTCACTCCAAACCCTTTAATCGCCTGCAACCACCATTTCACCCCCAAATCAAAACGCTGAACTTACCGAATCACGAAAGCAGGAATCGAATTACCTAAAAAAATTGCAGAGATATTTACAGATCCGGGGCGGAAGCCGTCGGAGCTGGGCTCATCGGCTCCACCGGGGCGAGACATGCGGCCTCGCATGTAAGGATCGCATGAAAGGTAAAGGTTCTTGACCAGGACGGAATCGGAACCTTCTGGAAGTTTCAGGCTAATCGTGGCAGCGGTGGAGACTGAAAAGTCTGATTCCTTAGGAGATCCGGTGACGTAGTCCGTCAGCAACACCTGCTTGTTCTGCTTCACTTCTGCCATCTTCTTCTTTTACTTTGTCCACTTGTTCGGAAGCTCTGTATATTTTCTTCCTCTGGGATTGGGAAACAAGTGAATATGAATTGCAGGGAGCGAGGATTTGGACATTATATGCGGAGAAAAATAGAAGGGATGGCGAAGCAGTGACGACTGACGGAGGTCGGTGGTGTCTCGTCGACGAATCTGATTGTTTTACCTCTGACGTCAGGGATGATTGCATCAGTCTCTGCTTTTTATCCGCCCTGCTGGCATCGTTTTTCAGGTGTTTATAATTGGCCAATAATGCATATACAATTTCAATGTTTTTTATTGATATTTTCGGAGTTGTTTTCCGACTGAAAATGGATTGTTTGGGAATTAACGATTCTACCGGAGTTGAATTCCTTGTTTTCTTCTCGATCTAGGAATTGTAAGGGAATAAACAATTCTCTTCAATTCTCTTATGTTCGATAGAAATTTCAGATTCCTGTTGGAGCTGGATTTACGGCCAAGCAGAAATTCAATTCCGGTGATATTAGAAGGACAATTAGAGGTGAAAAACAAGAAATTCGAAAGTGTAACGAAATTGCTCAATTCTTCCTTCCAAATCCAGACTGGAAACGCCCCACAAAAAGGGTCATGGTGTCATTTTCCGCACCAATAATGGACTCATAATTAGGGCGAAATTGAAACCCAATTTGAACGCGCGTCCATATCCACCGAATACATTTTCCGAACGTCCAATTCCACTGGATACATTTTCCGAATACAAAATAGTGGGATTAAATTCCACCGATATTGGGATCCAATTCCAACCGCTCAATTCCATTCCAATCTGACTTGAATACGAATTCCGACCAAAATTCGATCAAATTAAGCGAAAAAGATTTCTCTGTTCGGATGGAAATGTTCGTTATTTTTTACTTACCATACACTACATTGCTATAATCGACCATCCACAGTCATCAATTCTGGAAACCAATGATCATTCATGAGCCACGGCTACAACTTGTTTCCCAACATTGCGGCCGCTGAAGAGCCCTAACAGAGCAGCAGGTCCGTTCTCCAGTCCTTCTGCAACGTCTTCCACATACGCGACCTTACCTTCCTTGATGTACGGCAACATCTTGCCTAAGAACTCGGCGTATCTGCCGAAGTAATCAGTGACCACAAAGCCTTGGATTCGAACTCTCTTGTATACGATGGTCATCAGGTTATGTACACCTTCTGGCTCCACTAGATTGTACTGTGATATCATCCCGCACGCTGCAATTCGGCCATGGGCTCTCATGTTTAGGAGTACTGCATCCAGCATTTTGCCACCCACGTTCTCGAAGTAGATGTCGATGCCTTGAGGGAAGTACCTGGCATTAAGGTGGGGGAGAACATCGTCAAGCTCAGTTGAATGCCTTGGCGTGTCAGGAAATTAGGCATAGAATGAGTTTATTACCTCTTCAGAGCTGCATCGAAGTCATCCTCTTCTTTGTAGTTGAATGCCTCGTCAAATCCAAACTTGTTCTTCAGCAATTCAACCTTGTTTCAGATTCGACATTACGCACCAGCCAAGAAGTCAGATCAGAAACAAATCCTCAGAACTCAATCATATATATGTTTTGAAAGCTTCCGATTGTGACAATGGAAGATTTCATATCAACAGGAATTAGATGACTATCTGGAACAGCTCAGTCTTGACTTTATCTTATGCAGAAAAGATTGAACATGAACATTGATCAGCAATGAGAATGCCATTAGTAACTGTTAGTTTGCTACTCATGAACTTCAGTCAAACTATGCAGATTTGCAGACTAAGAAAGCTGTTCAATTGCTTAGGTTGCAGAGATTTCATGGCTCACCTTTTCTTTGCTGCCAGCACTTCCAACAACGTGGCAACCCGTCAATTTGGCTAATTGGCCAACGAGCTGACCAACAGCACCAGATGCTGCTGAAACAAATACATATTCTCCTTTCTTTGGAGTGCAAACATCATAGAATCCGAAGTAAGCAGTCATACCAGGCATACCTAAAATCCATAAAACCAAGAGAAGCCCACAGGACAGATTACAAACAGAGAACCATGAATCATGAGAAAGATCGTGACCAGGTTGAAGTTGTAAACTAACTGTTTCGCAAATATGTACTGTACCGATGAGTTAAGCCAGCTATATCTCCGATCAGAAACCAAATCAGCATACTATTATTCATTGTGATTTCACTATATCATCAAACCTTGAATTCTTAGGCAGTTAAATCCCAGTTTTCACAAATCATTCTAGTTATAGCTTTGATGTAATCATGTAAAACGTGGGAATCTTACCAAGAATGCCAGTGTAGTAGGAAAGTGGCACATCTGCATCAGGAATCTTGAACAGGCCATTAGGGTTCTCAACGATGCTATACTCTTCCCAAGCAATCCCTCCCCAAACCAAATCGCCAATCTTGTAATCAGGATGTGCAGAATCCACCACCTTCCTCACTCCAAGCCCTGATATTGGCTGCACATTTCCACATCACAAACAGACAAACAAAGGATAAGTTATCATTCACCAAACATCCCAACCTAATTAATTACTATTTTTAACCTAAAGTGGTTCAGCGAATCTGAATATAATAATAATCTAATTCCTTCTCAGCTAAACCCTAAAACACATCTCAATTCATCAAACTTCTCACTGCAATTACTCGAATCCAGACTTACGGAGCCGAGGGTGTAGGAGTTGAACTGGGGATCGTTCGCATCGCCGTGAGAAACAGGAGACATCCGGCCGCGCATGTAAGGATCGCAGGAGAGGTAAAGGTTCTTGAACAGAACAGCATTGGAACCCTGGGGGACTTTACGCGGAATCGAGACGGTTGTGACGCCGAATTGCGATTCCTTAGGAAGCCGGTGGCGTATTCCTTTAGCACTATCTGCTTGTTCTTCTGCTGTACTTCTCCATCCGCCATTGTTGCTCCTCTTTTGATTTCCTTTCAGCCACGAAATTAGGTAGCTGGGAAGTGTGGCAAGTAAATGCAGGAAACGAAAGGCAGTGGTGAATTGGAAGGATCACGATCTTTTGTCTGAGTATTACGTGTCAGATCATGCAGCCTGCTGGGGCCCACTTATACGACGTTGTTATAACGGGGGGTTTTGATTTTGTACATAAATGACGGATAATTAATTAATGGGTAAAAAATATGGAAGATCACCTAAATTTGTAGTTAGTCACCCAACTTTGTTTTTGTAACAGAGCACTGATCTTTGTTTGGATCAACCATTTTCGTAGGTATTGATTTGGTTTTTGAGTTGGATCAGTTTATTTTTAGGGTTCAACCGAGTTGATCAAGGAGATTAAAAGGTATTAAGTTTGATGATGTTGCATGTTTAGTTGTCAATTTGGTCAAATTTTTTCATCAAAAGTGGCCGGAATAATTGCTCGGTTACCTTGTTTAAACATAGATGAGTGTTCTGCTACAAAATAAAGTTAGGTGACCACGTTGTTACAATCCCCAAACTTAGGTGACCGACAATATTTTTGACCTATTAATTAATTAATAATGGATCAAAACTCATACACCACAAGGGGCATCTCGTGCCAAACACAAGCGTGATAGTCCGCTACATGGTTACCTTCACGATAGGTATGAATACACTATATCTTCCACGTCTTCTTTATCAACTCGTGTATCTGGCCAACAATAGTAGAGTGATGGTGAACCCCTTCCTCTTCTCCACGTGTGAGGCTAACGGCATATCGGAAGTCTAGCTGCACATGTACTCTCCAGTATTCCTTCTTTCAAGCTATTAGAAGACCTGTCAAATTTCATGAATAGCCGTTGTTAACAAAATTTTTTTAAGAAACCTATGATAAATTAATAATGGTTTTATTCGCTGGGCCCCTGTTTTTCACAACGGAGAGTTTTATTCGCTGGGCTCATATGGACGGTTGGGAGTTTTCAACCCTCGTAACAAGACATGGAGAGTACTCGACACGACACACGCTGCAGCCGATTTCGATATTCAATGTGAAGTATATTGATGGAGTCTCCCAAGGGAGAATTGATTTCGGCTGTAGTCGGATCCGAGGGGGATTTCGTAAAGGTCGTCAAGTTCAGTGATAGACGCCAGAAGTGGCACAAGGTTACCTCGCTTCAAGATGAGCGATTTTCTTGAGTCGCACCTCTTGCATTGTGATCAACTGCGCAGAGTTGGACGTCAAGGGATTTGAAAACACCATTCACTTCCGAGGTTTCTTCATAATATTAATGTTGATGGTGATCATCAATATAACGTCTTTCTACTCATGTCCTCCAAAATGTTCCACACGTTCGAGGCTGCTGGATATGCATCGCGAGACTTGCAACATACGAAACTTGCGTTGAATTGTACTTGGATAGTACCACATTTTCATCAATCATTCGATGATCAACAATTGAATTGGGCTTCCTTGGTTGAACAACGAGGAGATGAAGATTATTATACTTATATGATGATGAGTCTTGGGGAGCTAACCTTCTTTCGGCCGAATGAGTCTACAATAAGGAGGATGATAGGTCAACAATCGTCGTCGTCAAGGAAGCCATGGATTATCTATCCTTATGAAACAGAAGACAAACAAGAGAAGATTGCATATGTGGACTTATCCAGTACTGGCATTGAGTACATACATTCGTCACTACAGGAAAAACGGTCTATTATGACACATTACAAATGTCGCTATAAGTTAAAAAAACGTCGCTATAACTTTTCTCTGACACTTAATTGAAATGTCGGTTAAATGTCATTTAAACTAACGTCGCTCCATATTTCGGCGACACTTACACCAAATGTCGGTGACACTTTTTTACAACGTTTACAGCGACACTTAAAGTGTCGCTGTAAACAATTTTTACGACGTTTGCAATGACACAAAAAATGTCACAAGAAAGCAATTTCTATGACATTTGTAACGACACATAAAGTGTTGCAAGAAAAAATTTATTGCGACGTTTGCAACGACACATAAAGTGTCATGAGAGAATTTTTTTTACGACGTTTGCAACGACAGCTAAAGTGTCGCAAGAAAACAATATTTACGACGTTTGCAACGACACATAAAGTGTCGCAATAGAATAACTTGTTCCGACGCTTGCAACGACACATGAAGTGTCAAAAGTAAACAAATTTCCCCGACGTTTTTTAACGTCACATTAAACATATTTTTTAACGACAAATAAAGTATCACAAGAAACGACATTTTTAAACGTTGTTAAATTTAATTAAAAGACATTTTAAATTGTCATTCTAGCAATACTTATTAGTATAATTCAAATAGTATTTTATTTTATTTAATAAATAAATAAAAATATTAAAGTGACAATTATAAGCGTAACCAATGTTTATAATTAAATATAAAAACACAACATCAAAAATGAAATTAATATGAAAAAAAAACAAATCACAAAAATGATTAATTGCGAAATACCAAAAGCATGAAACATAATTTTTAACTAAATTAAATTTAAAAAATATCTACATCCTCAATAGTAAAATACAATGTTCAGTTATCCAAAAAAAATTAATATCTAACCCACTACTTTAAATGATGATATCTAAATCTTCTGTGTTCCATTCTTTTGTCATGTCTCCATCTCTTCTGCAAATATCAATATCATAAATTAATAAAACTTAAAAATATTAAGTTAAAATGTAAACTAATAATTTTGTAAGAAAAAAATATTAATACATAACCTGAAGATGAGGTAGAAGCAGGGTTAGTAGTCTGAGAACTAACATTAAGCAATGTTTCAATGTTTGGAGTCTACAATTAATCATCAAACAACAATTAAATTAGTACCAATGTAACAGTTAAAATATAAAAAACCATATGATACGTACGCGGGAAATTAGTTAGGAACATAGTCTTAATACCTGTTGGAGAATTTGTGGATTGGCCGAACCGATAAACTTAAAACTAAGTTCCCCTAACTTATTCATTGTATCATTAAGAGTGCCGACTTGCTCCTCCAGTTTCTGATTGTGCTCCTTCACTCGCTCATTGATTGAATGACATCTAAATTTGACTTGGCGAACGTCTTTGGAGTGACACCGAATCTCATTCCCCGCACACGCCATTTTGTTATGGGCCAAGCACCTCATACAAAATACCTCCTTCCTTTCTACCAAAAAAAAACTATCTCTTTCCAATGGAGCAAATGGATCATCTTCACCTTCACTATGCTCATTGATTGAATCACCTTCTTTCTCGAGTTTCTCATTAATTTTTTCCTTTAAAAAGTTATAATTTACAACATATTGTTATAAATAAAATAATACAATATATAAAACGCTTATTATGAGAAAACTATGACGATAAACTTATAAGTAGAGTTGCATTTACTTCAGAAACAGGTGTTTCCATCTTTATATTTATGACATTTTGAATATATCTTTGCTCTTTTAGGTTTTTTTCCAGTTTATTTATATAATATCATAATTAAAAGGAACAGAACGTTCACCATCCTATTAACTAACATCTATTATCATGGTCAATCGGATGATCATAATCCCTTCCAAGTGCAACTTTCATTAATCTGAACCGTCCATTTGTTTGATAGTTAATACAATTAGCTATCTATGTGTCTACCGCCGAACTAATCGTAACCATACCATTGATAGCTATTATCTAACAGTTGTCCTTTGCTCTCTTTAATTTCTTTTTACTTTCTTTGTTTAACATTAAAATATAAAAAGAAATGAACGGATGATTCTGATGTGTGAAATTTAGAGTATTATGATTTCGAGAAGGAACGACAGACTCCTCGATCGATGAGTTAAAGTGAAAAATATAATAACTAAATGTGAAATTGGGTCTGGTCCGTTAAACATAGATGATATATTATGGTTAATACAACATTGTTTCATATTGGATACCCATCAGTTGGGTATGGGCGGATATCTTGAAACCCTTACCCGCTCTAACTGGGTCTGCCCATATCCGTGATCAACTTTACCCGGTCAACGGGTAATCTCCACCCAATTTGGTTGGGTATCAGGTGGTACTCGTTTTCCGTATACCCATTGCCAAGCCTAATTGTACTTGCCCAATTAATCATAAATTTTGAATTATGATTTTCTTGGTGTTGAATATTTTTAACTATTTACTTTTAAAATTTTGGACTTTAATACTTGGATGTATAATTAATGTTTTTATATAGATCAGGTTTATCCTGGGTACCCGATGACCCCCTTGAAACTTTTCCGAACTTTTCCTAGTCCGGTTCGGTACCCCAGTCCAGATCTGACAACATTTATTCATTGATGAATTTTTGTTGACATGTTGACATTATTCCTTCATATATATTGTTATTGTTTTGTTAGGTTCCTTTATACTAATAGAGACAGTTACACTGAAGCCTTCCCGGGCTAACATTGAGAATTGAAAAATTTGAAATCTATTAAAAGACACAATCATCTACCGATAAATATTAAGTGTTATATATACTAAGCGTCACAACAATGTATGCTCAAATTATTTGTTACGACATTTAGCTAAGTGATGCTTCAAGTAAATTAAAGTGTCGTAAAAGACATAAACATCTACCGACAAATAATAAATGGCATACTAAGAGTCACAACAATGAATGCTCAAATCATTTATTACGACATTTAGCTAAGTGATGTTTCAAGTAAAATAAAGTATCGTAAAAGATACACATTTTTACCGACATGTGTTAAGTGTCATAAAAATTGTCATAAAAGACACAGATTTTTACCGACATATATTAAGTGTCATAAAAATTGTCATAAAAGACACAGATTTCTACCGACATATATTAAGTGTCATACTAAATGTCGCAATAACTTACAAAATAGCGACATTTAGCTAAGCGTCGTCTAAAGTGAAATAAATTGTCATAAAAGGCACAAATTTTTACCGACATATATTAAGTGTCATAAAAATTGTCATAAAAGACACAGATTTTTACCGACATATATTAAGTGTCATAAAAATTGTCATAAAAGACACAGATTTCTACCGACATATATTAAGTGTCATACTAAATGTCGCATTAACTTACAAAATAGCGACATTTAGCTAAGCGTCGTCTAAAGTCCAATAAATTGTCATAAAAGGCACAAATTTTTACCGACATATATTAAGTGTCATAAAATTGTCATAAAAGACACAGATTTTCACCGACATATATTAAGTGTCATACTAAATGTCGCAATAGTTCACAAAATAGCGACATTTAGCTAAGCGTCGTTTGAAGTGAAATAAATTATCATAAAAGACACGGATTTTTACCTACATATATTAAGTGTCACAGTAAATGTCGCAATAACTTACATAATAGCGACATTTACAATAAATGTCGTACAAGCTGTGTTACATTATGATCCGGCGACATTTGTATTATATGTCGCTATAAAAATGTTGCTAAAAGCCATTTTTCTTGTAGTGCGTTGAGATTGAGGTTGATCAACAAAACTATAGCGTCTATACTGTCAAAGTAATCAAGGGGATTAAGCTTCCAATCTACGAACAAAGAGGGTCCGAGACTATTTACTACAAGTTGGTTTAGTTACAATATGTATTCATCGGTTTTTTATATCGTCATTGGTTTAGTTACTCTTTGTTATTATTACTATACAATATAATAAATCATTTTTGTTATTTATATTTGTCCATTTCAGTGGCTTGAATTAAATGTCTATACATGAAAGTTGAGTCTCTAATTCCATAGTTGTAGACTTGATCATAGTTGCACCTATCTAAAGAAGCATACCTATCATAGGACAGGTTAAAAGTCAAGTCCAAATCTTCTTCTTCCTGATTCGAATCAACATCCAAACTTTGGCGTAATCAGGATTGGTATACGGGGGGAGCCGAATTGTACATTAAAAATTGGTGCCCCGGCAAAAAAATTTCTTCAAATTTGAATAATAGTATAAATTTTTCATTCATCTAATACTATGTAAAAATACACAATAAATATTTTGGATATAGGTTACTTAATTAGTAAAAAATAATTATATGTACCACCGGCAATTTTTTTTCTTCAAATTTGGATAATTTATGATCAAATATTTAATTATTACACACTATAAGTGAATTATGAGTAACTATTACGTGAATTTTAAGACAATATTTCACCGAAACAACGTAGTGGGGAGCCGAACTTCAAATACCCCAGCGCCAAATTCCGAAAATACTAAAAAATACATGTAATATTAGACTCGATACTGGGGGAGGGGGGCCCATGGCTCCCAGCTCCCCTGGTACCGCCATTGATCCAAAGGTAAAAGCTTTGATCTTCGATAAGGGTAGAAAAGATGGAATATAGAGTACTTAGGAGTTGACATTGGTCGTTCTGATGAGTGAGTAAAGCTTTTCGAGACTACCTTCAACGCAAACTAGAGAAGAGAAAATACTTATACGAATTTGAGGACATAGAATTAATCTGATATATGTACGTAAGGGGTATATGTGTTGGATTAGAGAACTTAATTACAAGTATAAACAGGATACTAACTATGATTAGTTGTTTAATTACCAAGTTCATCCCTAATTAAATTCGGAACGGTGAAAAGAAGGTCGGGGACGATTGGGGAGATGGGGAGGAGGTCGGTGCCGGAGACGAAGGACGGGGAGGGTGAAAAAAACACTACAAGAAAATTACGTCCTAACATCGAAACTCTAACAGCGGTCAGGAATCCGCTGTTAGATACTACTGCCTAACAGCGGATTTTTAAAAATCCGCTGTTAGCTAACAACGGTCATAAATCCGCTGTTAGGTATTCGATGTTAAAATGAAAAGTCAGCAGGCGCCAAAAAATCCCGCCACCGGGGAATGTGAAATTTTGGAGGGAAAGCTAACAGTGGATAATTTCCGCTGTTAGAATGAAAATTCAGTACGCGCCAAAATATCCCGCTTCCGCGAGAATTCAAAATTTTGGGTGGGATCCTAACAGCGGATAATATCCGCTGTTAGGGAATCCGCCGTTAGAGATTGCTGATGTGGCAATCCGTGTGCCCACCTCTAGCCAATCCATGTGTTTTGTTATTTTATTTATTTATTTAACTTTCTGCAATTTTGCACATTTGCATACTTGGAAGGTTTGATTGGTAGAAGAAGAAGAAGAAGAAAAAGGAAGAAGGAGAATAAGGAGAAGGGAGAAGGAAGAAGAATGCTAGAAGCTGAAGAGGGAGAAGGAAGAAGAAGAAGAATATAAGATGAAGAAGAAGAACATAAGAGAACAGAAGAAGAAGAAGAAGAAACAGAAGAAGAAGAAGAAGAAGAAGAAACTGAAGAAAAAGAAGAATAGAAGCTGAAGAAGAAGAACAAAAGATGAAGAAGGAGAAGGGAAGAAGAAGAAGAAGAAAGAATAACAACTGAAGATGAAGAAGGAGAAGAAAGAAGAAGAAGGAGAAGGAAGAGAAGAAAGAAGAATGAAGAAGAAGAAGAGGAACAACTGAAGAGGAAGAAGGAGAAGAAAGAAGAAAGGAGAATAGAGAAAGAAGAAGAAGAAAGAGAAAGAAGAAGAAGAAGAAGGAAGGAGAAGAAAGAAGAATGAAGAAGAAGAAGAGGAAAAATTGCAGAAACTTGCTCCGGCGAGCAGGTTTCTGCAATTTTTTTTATTCTGATCGGAACTCTAACAGCGGATTTTATCCGCTGTTATATATTTAATCCGCTGTCAGGTTTAACGGCGGATATAAAGCTATCCGTTGTTAGGTTTAACGGCGGACGCATATCCGCTGTTAGCTAAGCTTACGTTAGTCAACCTAACAGCGGACACGCGTCCGACGTTAGGATAGCTAACAGCGGCCTATCCGCTGTTAGGCTACATAAAAATCCGCTGTTAAACCTCCATTTTCTTGTAGTGAAAAGGGGATGGGGCTAATTTTTTTTATTCGGTTAAATTAGTTAGTCAAAATATGTGTCATTCAACATTTCAAGAAAATATCCCTTTTCAAAAAAAAAAAATTCAAGAAAAATTGCGATTTAATCACTTTCTTTAAAAACATTTCAAATGAGGTCTAACCAAGACTAATAACCCCTATCTCCTTCCCCCGGCTCTTCCCCGCTTGCTCACTCCACCGACCACCTGACCGCCACAGCACCACCGCCACAAGTCCTCAAGTTTCGCCACCGCACTTCCGCAGCCAATCGCCTCCAGACACCTTCAGCCGTCGATTTCGATAATCCGGAAAACAAAATCGTCGAAAATCCAATTGGCACTAATTGCCGCGCCAGTGGGTTCGAACGGCAGTGATTGACTCTAACTCGAGAACCCCTCCAATTCGAGTTCGAAGCTGTCGTAGTTCCGTCCCTCCAATTCCAGGATCTGTAAACCCGAGTCCCAAGATCCATAATAAGCTCAGAGGATGCTCTGAAGCAAGAGTTTTTTTTGCTCCAATGCACGAGATGCTCATGAAGCAGAAGTTGGCTCGACAGGGTTCAAGCAAAGACTTTGGGACTAGGCACGACAGGTTTTTAGCAAAGACCCTGCAGAATGACCTGAAACACTGTGGTACGCGTTTCTTCTGTAAAAAATTAGTCGCATATTCACTTTTCTCCTTTTACGGTATGGAATGCCTCTTCACAGAAGGATCTGAGTATTAGTCAATATGTTTTGGTTTAACTTCTAAGGCATGCTTACAGTCACAGCCCTGTTGCTCAAATGATGTATATACTTTTCGAACTTCAACAAGACAGTATTTCACATGTTTTTGGGCATTCAGGCACAAATTTTGTCTCACAATCTTTTGTATATATGAAAGACAAGGAAGAAAGATGATGGGATGACGGCAGCCATTACATATAAGAGAATGGTTTACAGTAAGTAATATTTTTTCCCTAATGGACTTTTGCAGCTACCTCTCTTCTCTTGCACCTAGAAATCAGCAATGGCGGCGTCTCAAGTATCCTCGCCGGCAAAACGTAAATCTTTTCTCTCAATTGCCAATTTCCAGAAAAAAAATGCCCCTCTCTCAATTTTCTTCCCGTTGCCTCCTCTCGGTCCCGGCGATCTCCGCTGGCCGCCGTCTCCGTGGCCTCGGCCCTTTCGTCACCTTTCCTACCTTCTCTTCTCTCCCCCATCAACTGCTTCTCCTCGTCTCTGTTCAGGTCGTTGTTTTCAGTGTTTTCCCTTCCGTAAGTTGGCTTTTGGGGTCAAACGGTTGTGGTTCGATTACAGTCACGGGCTCCCCGTTGTCTGATTTACAGGCTCGTTTGAGTCCTGAGGGCGTCTTTATGGCGTATTCTCTTCTTGTTTGTTTCAGGTTCTGGCTCTCGAATCGGTTTTTGTGCTGTTTTGCCGTTCATGCCCAATTCCTACTTCGGAGATCTCTTTCCGCCACTGGTCTCCAATTGACCTTCTGTTGGAGGCCCCAACATCCGAATCCAACCCCCAACCGGATCCGACGTCCTCCAGCCAGCATCTTTTCAGTCCAGATCGACGAGGGTGGGAGGGGCTCTGGCCCCCTTCCTTTTTCTCCCACGATCGGCGTTCTCCCTCCCCTCAATACTGGTTGGTTGATTCCCCCAGTTCTTTTCGGTTGGTTTGCTTTCTCTCAGGAAATTTAGGTTTGGGCCTTGTTGTACGGTGGTTTGATTTTTCTGTTTGGTTGGTTATTCAATTATGATATTTTTTTTCATTACTTTTCCTACTTAATTGCCACTAAACCCACTACTTCTTCCTTCTTAGAGCATCCCCATCCATGCAAATGGGGAGGTTTGCAAAGTGAGGCGGCGCCTACGTGACTACTAAATGCAAGAAAAAAATAATTTTAAATTAATGACAACTCATTTTTTGATTTGCAAAATTGCATGATGCAATTTGCTTTGCAATTGAAAGGGTCCTACCATTCATTCTCCCCTTTTGTTTTTTTTTGGTAAGATTCTCTTCCTTTGTTTAATTTGTTGTTCATTCATATTTTAAGTTTTAAAATATTTTAATTGTATTTAAAAGTGATAATGGTCCCACCTTTTTTAATTGCATTGATGGAGATAGTATGAAAGTGGGAAGTGGGATAATTGCAAAGTTGTTGAGATGGCAGTAGGGATCACATTTGAAATTACAAGAGAATTACATCGATGTGGATGCTCTTAATTGCCACTAAACCCACTACTTTTTCTATACTTAATTGCCACTAAACCCATGTTTTTGTTTAATAATTGACTTTGGAGCTCTAATTTAACCAAATTTTCGATTTGGTCATCCAAACCCACCCCCACCCCACCCCCAACCCTCTCTCCCCCCTTTCTCTTTTAGTCTAGGCGATCTTGGTACTCTCTTCCGTGGGAGTGCTTGACAAAAAAAAAATATTTTTTCCATAATGCCTCTTTGTTGTTCTTATTTATTTTTCTGGGAATTTAGTGCTGGTACGCTAATACTTGTATGTAGGACGCCAAGTTGGAAGGGTTCAGTTCACCTCGGCAGCAGGTCCTCCAGCTCCTCCAGCCCCAACAGGTCCTCCAAACCCGCCTGTCCCACCAGCTCCTGCCCCGCCATTTTCATTTTTATCTTTTTCAGGCTTGCAGGGGTGACCTAGTAAAGCACTTAACATTTCGAACTTACCTCATACTTGAACTTCTTGCAAGGGTAATCCCTGTACAAATGGTCAGAACAGTATCAGTCAGTAGCTTATAACACACCTTTTTTTCAGTCAGTAGGTTAGATCTTAAAACAAAACTTTTCAAGTCGTACAGTAGCTTAGATCTGAATGGAGGAAGAAAATTGTGCATACGGGAACCGTAGGGTGGAAGGGGAAGCAGAATGGAGGGAAAATCAAACGAAACACACAGAAAAGTTAATCCTAGCCGTCTATTTTTTGTTTTTTTTGTTTTTTTTTTCCTTTGTCTTCTGATTTCCTTGTGAGTTATTGTTCTTTCATTGTCAATATATCCGTAATGATGACTTAGTCATGATGTTGCTGTTCTTGTATCACGGGCAGATTCGACACTCTAAAGGAATCATTGTATCACCGGAATTTTTTTCGGTGACAAATTGTTTTATCACAGGGACAAAATTTAATCCTAGCCGTCTATTTTTGTATTTTTTTGTTTTTTTTTTTTTTTTCCTTTGTCTTCTGATTTCCCTGTGAGTTATTGTTCTTTCATTGTCAATATATCCGTAATGATGACTTAGTCATGATGTTGTTGTTCTTGTATCACGGGCAGATTCGACACTCTAAAGGAATCATTGTATCACCAGAATTTTTTTGGTGACAAATTGTTTTATCACAGGGACAAAATTTAATCCTAGCCGTCTATTTTTGTATTTTTTTTGTTTTTTTGTTTTTTTTCCTTTGTCTTCTGATTTTAATAACTTTTCTTTTCTTAATTGAACTAACCACACTAATTAATGAGATATTATAATTGAATGACCCTTTATTATTTTAATTTGATATTATTATCCCACCTCCTAAAAATCTAAACCGAAAAAATCTCCCCCTATCCGAAAAAAATCAAAATCCCCGAAAAAGTACATGTTGAACTAATTAACTGAACTTAAAATTATATGCAGCAAATTGGTGCTTATCACAATACTTTCAACTAGCTATACAACTTAAAGCTTTTTCAAGCTTGTTCACATCGACTGCCACAATGAACTAGGAAAAGAACAACCTAAAAGTATTATCAGCATAACATCAAATTTATAGTTACGAAGCAATGAACAACTTGAAACTTATCCTAGACTGTAAACATACCAACAAATCGAAGTTTTTTCAAGCTTGTTCACAACCACGATAATTTTGATTAACTTAAAGAGTTACATGGCTATTATGCTTAATTGGAAAACTTGGTTGGTCACGGACCAAAATGTCCAGTGACCATTCAAGTAGTTTATGTAAGTTATTTTGTATATATTTTGGAAATTCTAGGCTTCCTATTTGTCTCTAAACCCTAAACAAGAAATCCAAGCTCAAGAGTGAAGAATGGCGCCACCAACCAAAAGGGAGAAGAGGGACCCGAACAAAGAACCCCCAAAAAGGTTAACTGTTCATGAACTCAATTACTTTGTATTATTCCAAATTTCTGCACTTTTCAGAAAATAGGTTTCAATTAATCCCCAAAAATGTTTCTACTATTCATCAACTCAGTTATTTTGCTTGTACTTTTACAAATCTTCGGCTATTCTATCTACTATTCATCTAGTATAGGATACTCATCCCGCCTATACAAAACTATAGTATTGCATGTGTATAATACAATTTATTTTTTTATTCTCAATTCCCTATAGAAATACTATTCGGATGTTAAAACTAGAAGTTACATATCTAGTTTTCTTTATTTTATGTGCATAAATACTATTATATTAACTTTAATTTTGTATCAACTGTAGATGTACCGGAGGTAGATTTTGATTGGGAAGAGTTGGAGTTCAAATCTGTCAAGGAGGTCGAAGATTTTTACAGAGACTATGCTCATAGTGTCGGATTTGAAATCAAAATAAGATCTACAAGCAAGAATAATAGTAAAGTTTCGAAGACAGATAAAGTCCAGTATATTCACCTTACATGCACCAATGAAGCTTTTAAGGATAAACAACAATTTGGATCCGGATAACCAAATAATAATATTGGAAATATATTATTATTGTGAATATGCTATTACCATACACAATTATTGAGAAATGCAAATAATAATAGTTCTTATACAACCAAATAATAGTATTGACAAACCCAAATATTGTGAAAATGGCCAATAAAGCTCAGTAATATAAGAACAAATAGCAAATACAAATTGTTCCAAATACATACAACCATAAGATATAATACACGAGAAATTAAAAATGACTACCAGAACATAATGCTTACGAACATATCTATCATTACTAAAAACAAACTAGGGGTCGTTGGTATAGGGGAAATTCAGCTGTGTTTCTTGGAAATTTTGTATTCTGAGATATCCTTGTTTGTTTACTGTCTAATGGAGCTGGAGTTTTGTATTTCAGATACCCAGAGTTTCTTATTGTCTCCAGAATGTGTATTCTGACAATTTCTACTTTTATCAGAAATTCTGACTTCCCCCAAATAGAATAATGGGACCCAATGTCTTCTCCTCCTATTTTCTTTACCAAATATACATACCAAATAATGTAATTTAACATCCTCCAACTTTTAACAAATACTTTTCCACCAGTTTTTATTTTCATATTTTCCCTAATTCTCAATCCCCTGTACCAAACGACCCCTAATTTGTTTAAAGATACCACAACAACAAACAATTCATGGAACCTCCTTCCCACTAGACACTTCGGTACGGACACGAATCTAACAGCAAAACAACTACCATTCGAAGTAAAATATCTATCACAATCCACAACTTTACGTGACTATATTGATAGCCCCATGAAAGAAGAAAATTGTATGAAATTGGCACAACTACCGCTTTCCATATTTTGACAAATGTTACAAATGTATGGTTAAGTAGACAAAGTTCTAAACACGTTACATTATGGGCACGAGAACTTTGCGTCACCTATCATTCAATCACTTTAATTAATCTATTTAACAAACTAACCCATCCATCTCTTCTTACCTACCCATCCAAACTAACAGAACTCATTTATATTCATTCACAACAAGGAACTCTCTATGTCTGGTTTAATTTAATCACTTTATCTTCGGTTTCATGAGGATAGATCCAATTTTCCATCCATCAGCCTACGTGGAGGTGCCACGTCATCTAAAATCCACATCAGCCAAACCTATCACAAACTCATACACCCGACCCAATTAACCAACTGATTTACCCAATCCTCCTTCCTCCTTGCTCAACCTTCCATTTCCATGGCTGCCACTTACATCCTCTGACGAAACCCCACCTCCCCACATTCAAAACCCTAATTCCCACTTACCCTTGTTCTCATCTTCTCTCTGTGTGAAATACTTTGTTTCAGCTCTTTAGATAGGTATGCTTCTTTAAAGGTGCACCTATGATCAAGTGTACAACTATGGAATTAGAGAGACTGAACTTTCATGTATACTAGATTATGGTAGCCTAGCCGCGGAGTTTTAGATAGAGTCAGTAAGACGCTGCTCACTCGTAGGTGAGGTTATTAAAGTAATAATAATAAGGTCATTTAATTTAAACCAATAATAAATTCATTAAAAAACACAAAACATGACAAATATTATTTAGAAGGTACTAATCTAAATCTAAATTGAACAAAAGTTAATTGAAGGCTGGCTTCAAGTTCTAAATTCAACAACTACATTTTCCATTCGGAGCAATTTGACAGAAAGAAAGCAATAAACCATTTCGATGTATCTCCATAAATCATCAATGAAGACAAATAAGCTAGTGGGTGATGGTCATTTCATAAGCAAAACTCGATGACTACATTCACCGTCTGAGTTTCGCTTGGTGTTGAGATTTACTAATCATTCTTGTCTCTACCCGAATCGTCAATATATGTAATAATAAGCTCTGAAGCTTCTTTTGCTGGAGCCTGGAGCTGGAACTGTATTGTCTTCACTCGTGCCAATATCATTTCTACAATGCTCTAAGTTTCTTGGTGAGGTTGAAGTAAGGTCTATTGCTTGCTTCTCTTAAAAATGCAGATGAAAACACCAAATTAACGCAGCTGGAAAATCAAAGAGAAACCTTGTAAACCTTGCAATCGATGGATTCAAACAGAGAAAACTAATAAGCTCATATAAGTAAGAGGAAGTTGAAAATGCAGAACAACACAATACAAAAAGTGCAACATATCAAAGAGAAACTCTGCAAATTTTGGTGGGTTCTTGCATTGTTGGGTGCTTTTATAATCAGTCTTTTGTGGAGCTACTAATCTTATAAACCTAAGGACTTGTAGGATCCAACCAGAAGAATGGTGTTAGAAATGGGTCTAAGATCTCTCTGCTACAGTTTAAGAAACATCAATTTACCATCTGCTACAAAAATAACTATGCACATTCTGCAGTTCATGGACTAAAAAACCATAGTAATTGATGACCATCTTCAAGGCTAAAGCAAGCTATTTGAACCCACATATTGTTCTATATGTACAATTGTTTGATAGCAGTTCTTCATCATGGAGTTGATTGATAAATTAGACTTTTCTGCATGCATAGCTGATCTTCTACTAAGATAAAAGTTCAGAAAACGATTATGAGACGGTATTTATCAAGTCAGAATCAAGAAATGAGTAACTCTTACCTAATTCTTCAACTCCCAATAATTGTCCTGAGCCCCTTATTTCATAATCCTCTGCGACCATTAGTAAATTTGAAAGTCCACATGATTAGAGTAATAATTAGAAAAGTGAAAGAAGATGGAAACATTCCACAGGAGAGAGCTTGTGGTATGCTTGGGAATCCAAATGTGTTGGCCATTGAGTTAATGACTCCTCCAGCATCTGTTACTTATTGCACAACCAAAACCACATACCTGAGTTTGGAGTAATGACAAATGGAGGCGTGAACGGAGTAGTTTGAGTAATCAAGGATGCAAACACCATTGCCAATTGGTGGTCAAGTGGAAAGATTGTATCAAGGAGAGCCAATGCTGGTCGCCACTACATCCGATTTGCTTCAACATCCCTCTCATCACCATAGAAGAGAAGCAGCCATGGAGCCAGAAAAGATTGGATATTGCCAGTAAACAAAAACTTGAATCAGACTGATGACAATATAAAAGAAATACAGGAACTCACGAGGAAAAAACAAACCTTTCATTGGGCAGAGTAAAATTATAGAACCAAGATAGTTGGGGAAACTGACTTATATTTTCCTCACTACGGAAAATAAGCTTAGCCATCGCGTAAGGCAGAAGTAAGAGAAGCAGAAAAATCTACATCTTAAGGACATGCTCCATGAACTGAGAATGGAGATCGAAGGAAGATGACATATTCAAATCCCTAATTTGCAACAGAGCTATGGTCGGTAACAGAGCAACACCCCCAATCATCAGCAAATTAACCTAGAGACAGGTTTCAAAATCGGAATCTCAGATCAAAATAAATACCTAAACTCTGTCGCCGTTTCCGTCGTCCTCCTCCCATCTCGCCGACCTATGACGGAGAGCCAACGCCGATCGCCATCTGCCTTACTTCAACAGTCCTCGATCCCGTGAACAAAAAAGCAGAATATAATAAAACTAAAATGATTTATTATATTGTATAATAATAATAATAATAATAATAACAGAGACTAACTAAACCAATGAAAAAAAATTTCGTTAAAAAAAAAACTAAACCAATGATGATATAAAACCGATTAATACATATATTGTATCTACTACCTTCTAGCAGTACATAACAAATTTATTTTCCCAATATGGAGGGTTAATGTTGGAACAATATAATGAGAAAGAAACACTATCATCGCCATAGTTGTACTTGTATAACTTGTTATCAGCATCAGATGTATAGTAAATAGTGTTCGCGTCCAACCCAAATTCGGAGGCACAACACCCGAAACCGCAATCCAACGCAGGAGCAAAGAAGAAGGCCCTATCACCAAAATGCTCCAACTCTTGTAATCTTCTGGTTGCTTTGCTGTTGTTCACATCTAATTTAAACACTTTAACGTCTGCGATTATATCTTCTTGTTTGTCATCATCTCCATGGAAGTAGATGTAAAATAAAAGAAGTTCACCACATGATTCAACCAACTTGTAGAGAGTCTTGCACCCTCTTCGTTCGTAGATTGGAAGCTTAATCCCCTTGATTACTTTGACGGTATAGGCGCCGTAGTTTTGTTGATCAACCTCAATCTCAACGAATGTATACTCATGCTCATGCTCATGCTCATAGTTGATTCCATAAATCTTGCCCTCGTAAGAAACAACATGTAGTATGTCTGGTCCCTTAAATGTTGTCCATCTATCGTCACCAACTTGACAGAATATGGCCACACCCTCCCATTCTTCGCCATTTAAGATTGTACCGAAGACTAGTACTACAGCCTTGGAGAGCAAGGAACAATGCTGATAGAAGTTACTTACAGTATTCCACGTTGGACTTGGAAGCTGATAGGTTGTGAAAGATGATGTATCCACTAATGTGCAAACAAGCTGCACGGCATCCATTAGAAACACTCGACCGTCGTTGATCGCAACGACTTTGCTTCCTCGTCTCAACCTTTCTTCATTCACAAAGAATACGACATTGTTAGTACTTGTTGAATCGTAGTACTCAATGCCAGTACTGGATAAGTCCACATATGCAATCTTCTCTTGTTTGTCTTCTGTTTCATAAGGATAGATAATCCATGGCTTCCTTGACGACGACGATTGTTGACCTATCATCCTCCTTATTGTAGACTCATTCGGCCGAAAGAAGGTTAGCTCCCAAGACTCATCATCATATAAGTATAATAATCTTCATCTCCTCGTTGTTCAACCAAGGAAGCCCAATTCAATTGTTGATCATCGAATGATTGATGAAAATGTGGTACTATCCAAGTACAATTCAACGCAAGTTTCGTATGTTGCAAGTCTCGCGATGCATATCCAGCAGCCTCGAACGTGTGGAACATTTTGGAGGACAATGAGTAGAAAGACGTTATATTGATGATCACCATCAACATTAATATTATGAAGAAACCTCGGGAAGTGAATGGTGTTTTCAAGTCCCTTGACGCCCAACTCTGCGCAATTGATCACAATGCAAGAGGTGCGACTCAAGAAAATCGCATCATCTTGAAGCGAGGTAACCATGTGCCACTTCTGGCGTCTTCATTGAACTTGAGACCCTTACGAAATCCCCCATGGATCCGATACAACGAAATCAATTCTCCCTTGGGCGACTCCATCAAATAGGCTTCACATTGACAATCGAAATCGGCTGCAGCGTGTGTCGTGTCGAGTACTCTCCACGTCTTGTTACGAGGGTTGAAAACTCCCAACCGTCCATATGAGCCCAGCGAATAAAACTCACCGTTGTGGAAAACAGGGGCAGCACCAAGATTAGACCAGTCGAAATACTTTTTGAGCTTGCAAGAGATGGCCGGAACGAGTTTGCGGAACTTGGTATACAACAACAACTTACTTGACGACGACGACCGGTGATGATGCTTGAACTTCTTCTCCATCTTATTCGAGAACTGGCGTCGTCGCCACGAACTGTCGCCTCGTCGAATGAAACTAATATCCGTGGTGGAATAATAAACGTCGACGAATCCGAGTACGACGCAGTCGGGAGATGTAGGAGGAGCAGAGAAGCTCATACGGGTGAAGGATTTCCTAAGATCATCACGATCTGTGTCGATAAGGAGGGGCAACTTAATGATACTCTGAGTGGTGGGATGGAGGAAGAAAATCCTCCGACTTGTACAAGATAGAAGCAACCAACCGTAATTGTAGCAGTGAATTTGAGCATCTCCAATTCGTGAGTCTATAGCGTCGATGAGATACGTTTTGCTGTAAGATGGAGAGTAGAGTCGATAGAAGGCAGGGCCACCGCCATTGTTAAGAATCTTGATCTTACGTCGGATGCTGAAGAGGAAAGGATGCTTGATGATTTCAGAGATTGGATGATTGATAAGCTTCAGTTGAGACTTAGGAGTTAGTCTCCAGTGCTTACAAACTGATCTGTAGCTTAAGAAATCTTGACCGAATAACCTCTCCAGAATTGAGATGCAGAGATCATGAGGAAGATTACCCCAAGCCCTAATTTCATCATCGATCTTCATTCTGAATTCCGATCTCTGCTCTATACTACTCTGCTTTAATTTGCTTTGCTCTCGATTCAGATTCTCTCGTATTTATTGAACAAAGGAAACGGAACGGGATTCCTATACAGGCAGAGACTATTAGCTTCTTCCTTAATTAACTCAAACCATATCAATGTTCCTTATTAGTTTATTTCTCCTTAAATTGGATTTAATTTCATTCCATAAATAATTCGACTATTAATCCCCCATTGTTAACGCGTATCATGAAAATAGTTTGAAAGGAGGGTTACTGGAGAGTACATGTGCATCTAGACTTTTGATGCGCCGTTAGCCTCACACGTGGTGAAGAGGAAGGAGTCCACCAACATTCTGTATTATTGGCCAGATACACGAGTTGATGAAGAAGACGTGGAAGATATATGTGTATTCATACCTATCGTGAAGGTAACCAACCACGTAACGGACTATCGCGCTTGTGTTTGGCACGAAATGCCCCTTGAGGTGGGGATCTACTGGGGAATGATACCCCTTAGTGTCATTACATCATGACACCCTTGAGGTGGGGATCTACTGGGTGGATGATACCCCTTAGTGTCATTACATCATGACACCCTTGAGGTGTGGATCTATTGGTTCCAAGATCTAATGGCTCATATTAATTGGGTTTTTTTTTTTGGAAAGTGGAACTATAAATTTGAATATCTCGGTAAAATATAATATGCAAACCAAATCGACTGTAAATTGAAGTGGAACGATAATTATGAATATCTTAGTAAAATGTAATAAGCAAACCAAGTCCTTCAAGGGTAATAATAAATGTATAATCAATTTTGAAGAGTAAACAAACTACTTATTCATTCGATCCATGAAAATTGAGAACCGCTTCCTCTACTAAGGCCTTCTGCTTCCTCTTCTTCTCATTGGTGTGGATAATCTTCTCAACTCTAGATCTGAAGCGTTTAGACGACTTGTTCGGCTTGACGCGCATCTTGAATCCCTTAATTGCAAGCAAACTATCATCCTTAGGAGTGGAGGATGAAACTATAGTATGTTCGTAGAAACGAGATAAGTGTATAATTGTAGTAAACACTAATATGACGTAAATAAACAAACAAAAAGATCATGGACACTTACCACGGGGGCAGCAGATGACCGAATGGGCTTAGTTATTCGAAGATTCAAAAGCTTGACGCGCACATCATCATGGATCATGGATTTGATGTACATCGAAATAGCGAATCAACCCCCGATTCATCAACCTCTAGCCCTTAATTTATTCCCTTATAGGCTACCCGAATCTAACAGCAAAACAACTACCATTCGAAGTAAAATATCTATCACAATCCAAAACTTTACGTGACTATATTGATAGCCCCATGAAAGAAGAAAATTGTATTAAATTGGCACAACTACCGCTTTCCATATTTTGACAAATGTTACAAATGTATGGTTAAGTAGACAAAGTTCTAAATACGTTACATTATGGGCACGAGAACTTTGCGTCACCCATCATTCAATCACTTTAATTAATCTATTTAACAAACTAACCATCTCTTCTTACCTACCCATCCAAACTAACAGAACCCATATATATTCATTCACAACAACGAACTCTCTGTGTTTAATTTAGTCATCGCCGACGTACAATGGCCGCCGCGACGACTCCAAAAAGCAGCTCACGGTGGCCATGTTCCCACTCTTCGCAATGGGACACATCACACCATTCCTCCACCTGTCCAACGGACTCGCCGCCCGAGGCCACCGCATTTCATTCCTCGTACCGACCCGCACAATCCCCAAGGTAGCCCACCTCAGCAACCACCCTGCACTCATCACCTTCCACCCAATCACGGTCCCCCACGTGGCAGGACTCCCCGTGGGATCCGAGCTCATCGCGGACGTGCCACCTCACCTCACGGGTCACATATTCGCCGCGCTGGACGCCACGGAGGATCAGTTCAGATCCATCCTCCGCCACGTCAGACCTGACTTCGTCATCTATGATGCCACTCCGTGGATCCCACGCGCCGCGCGTGAGGTTGGATGCGTGTCCGTTTCGTACGGGACGTCGTCGGCGGTCTCCGCCGCGCTGAGGTTGGTGCCGTCGGCGAGGATCGTGAAGGGTGTGACGGATGAGGAGCTGGGGATGGTTCCGCCGGGTTACCCGTCGTCGGCGGTGGGGCCCAGGGCCGACGAAATCGCTAAGGCGAGGGTTTACGCCATGGAATTCGGATCGATGTCGCTTTACGAGAGGATTGTGTCTGTGATTGAAGGAGGTGATGTGATGGCAATGAGGAGTTGCTGGGAGCTTGAAGGGAAGTACGTGGAGTATTTCGGGAAGCAGTACGGGAAACGGGTTTTGTTGACTGGGCCCGTTTTGCCCAAATCTGATGGGCTGGGCCTGGACGAGAAATTGGGCTCTTGGCTCTCCAGATTCTCGCCCAACTCGGTTGTGTACTGCGCGTTTGGGAGTGAAGTCGTTCTTCACAAGGACCAATTCCAGGAGCTTCTCAGGTATAAAATGGAGTAGAATTGAGTTTCAATTTTCGGTACATTGGAAACTAGCCCAAATTTTTGTACTACCTGAATATCTATTGGTTAAATACATAATACATTCTGAAACTGTGGGCCGGGTTACAAAATGGTCCTGAAACTTCAAAATGTTATAAACTAGTCCCGAAAATTTGAATCGTGTTACGATTCAGTCCTATACTCGCCGGTGAAAGCATATTCAGACCATTTTGCCACGCCACTCAGACACGCCATAATTTTTTTAATATTTTATTGATTTTTTATGACGTGTCAGTGGTGACAAGGCAAAATGATACTGACACGTCATAAAAATGTAATATTTTATTAAATTTTTATGATGTGTCAGAGGTGACGTGGAAAAATGGCTTGAATATGTTGTTTGTTGGTGACTATAGGACTGAATCGTAATATGATTCAAAGTTTCGGGACCAGTCTGTAACATTTTGAAATTTTAGTACTACTTTGTAACCTGACCCAAAATTTAAGTATGTATTAAGTATTTGACCCGAATGTACCACTTTCCTCTGGTACCAGTTTATTTGGTGTTTGGCAAAAAAAAAGTTTGTTTGGTACTATTCTAAGTTTAGTGAGTAACATATCAATGTAGTCCAGCAATCGTAGCACTAACATGGATGACACGTTGATCTCACGTGACCAAATTCATCAATAAGACTTACGAAAAATAATAGACATCACAAATCAAATTATAAGACAGGATAAAATTAGTTGAAATTAATATAGTTAAAATATTGATGGTATGTCAAATCGTCCATCAAAACCTTAGAATCTTGTAGAATCAACGATATATTATGTAACAGGGGATTGGAGCTATGTGGGCGACCATTCCTGACCGCGCTAAAGCCGCCACAAGGTTGCAAGACAGTCGAAGAAGCATTACCAGACAACTTCAAAGACAGAGTGATCACAACCCAGGGCAGAGCAATGGTGCACGAGGGATGGGTCCCACAGCCGCAAATTCTAGCCCATCCATCGGTCGGATGCTTCGTGAGTCACTGCGGGTTCGGATCAATGTGGGAGGCACTGCTGAGTGACTGTCAGATACTGCTGGTCCCCAACATAAGCGAGCAGATCGTGTCGACGATGTTCATGGTGAAGGAGCTGAAGGTGGCGTTGGAAGTCGAGAAGGACGCGAACGGGTGGGTTTCGAAGGAGGAGGTTTGCAGAGCAGTTGAGGATGTGATGGGTGAAGATAGTGAGGTGGGGAATGAAGTGAGGATGAATCATTTGAAGTTGAGGGATGTTCTTGGGGATGTTAGGGTTTTGGAGAAGTATGTTGATGATTTTGTTGGGGAGCTTTGTGGGTTGCTTGTGGAGAAGAGATTGAAGAAGGAGGAACTGTGAGTCTTGTGGACTTGGATATGTGTTATTCAGGTTTACCTAAATAGAGAAATAATGTAAGAGGTTTGATCGGTATTGAATCGTTAGATAATTGTTGAGAGAGCTGTTTAGGTACTTTATATATGCACACATAATAATGTTTGGGGTCGAGTAAATAGATCTACGTGCAACAGCATGTACAGCTCTATTACTATTTCTCCTAACGTCGAACTAGTTTGGTTTTTAAGATACTCCCTAAACGTGATCATAATCCTACCAAATTCTGTGCAATTTAGGTGCTTGCTTGACGCCGCATTGCTCACCAACTGACTATCGACTTCAAACATACAACATTCGTCATTCTCATGCTATGCACCCAACGAATTGCAATCCAGCAGAGCTCTTTGCATGGATAATCTGCATCATTCCAAGGAAGCTCCCCTCCGAGTTTCTCATTATCGCCCCTGGCCCAATGTGCGCTCTACCCTGCAAAACTAGCGCCATCAATGTTAATCTTTTAATCCAACCTCGAGCCGGCTTATGTCACTTCTCTCATGCTCTTTGTGTAGCTCCGATTGTCACTGCCCTATACTCTTCGCATTCGCAATCCGCCACTCTTCCACTTGACCGTGTCCTGCTTTGACAATAATCCGAGTTTTGCCTTGCCACACCCTACAACATGACCCCTAGTTAGTATGCTTTGTTTGACACTTTGACTATGGAGAACAACTTGGTTTCATGGATTTTGTTAGTTGTCCATGCTGTCCTTTGAAAAAATTGAACACTTTCTTTAACGTTTACTCGAATGCCCGACAAGTTACATAGATTATATAAATGCAACAACTTTGCAATAAGTGTTGGGGAGTTAGAGAGGCTCAGTTACTCACGACTCTCTGCACCAACTCCCCATAGTAACATTCATGAGTGTCGGTAAAGCTATCCTCCTCAATTCCTCATTCCTTTCCCACTGCTCTTAGCATGACCATGTGCGGTTAATCCCATTGTTGGGTTCTGCAATCCAACCTCGGATGGTTATGTTCTGTTTCTCTAAGCAGTTTGTTGATCTGTTTCTGTCAAAAGACGCCTTCTTTATCTGGTCGGTTGGTGACTGATGGAATATATTAACATATTTTACTTCTGGGTCTTTGTTACTACTCCATTTGGGTCTCATTAGTCTCTGTTTTTGGTTTCTTCCTAACTTCTAAAATTGCCATTTGAGTCTTTCTTTTGCTTAGTTGTCTGTCTGTGACTGTCCCCACTACCGCTCCCCTTTTTCTTCTTCTAATCTTTCTTTGCATTTCAATTCTTTGGAAACTTGGCTTCTCTCTTTCTTTATTTCTTACTTCTCAGAGTCAACCAAATTCCCTTTTTTCTCGTTTTATACCAGCACAATCGTCTGTGGTTGAGCAGAAGAAGCGGTCATTTTGCTATTGCTAGTGTTGGTCGCCATTCTAAAGGGTAAAGGAACTGCCTTTTGACTAACAGCTTGCTAGTCTCTATACTTTTTACTCTGTTTTTCCTAATCCTGAAATCAATTCCATGGTTAGATGGGCTGTTTTCCTCGTTGTTTGAACTTTGAATGATGTTAAATGAGTTTTCTGGGTATGGAGATTTTTGTGGTTGTAAGGTTGGAGAAGTTTAGGGTAATGATCTGATTAGGTTGTGAGAACTGACAGCTAGGTTTGCCAGGAAGCTGATGTGTTGTTTTGCAGGTAACAAGAGCTGTAATGGAGCTTTGATTTGTGGTGTTAGTTTGTTTGAGGCTTAATTTGAAGTGCTGGTTGTTGGTTCTCATCCAATTGTAATTTGGGGTTGGCTGTTGCTGTGATGTGGTTAGGTTAGGTGAGTAGAAATGGAAGAGAGGTATGAGATGATCAAAGATCTTGGTTCGGGGAATTTCGGAGTGGCGAAGTTGGTGAGGGATAAGAAGACTAAGGAACTTGTTGCTGTCAAGTACATTGAAAGAGGGAAGAAGGTGAGAGCTTCTTTCTTTCTGCTCTTGAATTTGTGCTTCCATGGAAGTCTATGATCACTGTAGAATTGTTATGTAAACAACTGTCAAAAAGCTAGAGTCTTGAAGAACTGGAGTAGTAAAACATGATATGATAGCCTGATAAGATGTTTAAATCCATTTTTGTACTTGATGTTGCATTGGTTACCTGATCTTGACATCTTGTTTCGAAATATGAACTTGCTAACCTTGATGTCTTGGGTTAATTGAGTTTACTTGGGCAGTTTGATGCTAAGAACTGTACTCGTTCTCTGCGGTTCAGATTGATGCTCATGTCCAGAGAGAAATTATCAACCACAGGTCCTTGAGGCATCCAAATATCGTCAGGTTCAAAGAGGTAATGATCTAACTACTTGCTCAATATCCATGCTCGTGGTTATGTCTGATAAACATTGCTGCAGAGCTATGCTATGAAAAAATTGTCAGATGGTTTGATGTCAATCTGTTGATACTTATATATCGATCTTATAAGCTTGTTTTAGCATCCGATTCAGGTCTCAGTTGTATCTGATCAGAAAACTGCTCGAACTTGCAGGTATGGCTGACTCCGACACATCTGGCAATCGTCATGGAATATGCAGCTGGTGGAGAACTCTTTGCAAGGATATGCAACGCTGGCCGTTTTAGCGAAGATGAGGTTGTGAATCCTTACCTATACATTGTCCAATGCTGTCATATATTGGATGTTCATATTCAGTTATTTTGATGCAGGCAAGGTTTTTCTTCCAGCAGCTAATATCTGGAGTCAGCTACTGCCACTCTATGGTAGTTTTCTAAACCCGTTCCCTTCGTTGTCGCCTAATGTCTATATCTCCAGGTCTTTTGATGTGTATTACATTGTTGCAGGAAATCTGTCACAGGGATCTGAAACTTGAAAACACGCTTCTGGATGGAAGTCCTGCTCCGCGTCTTAAAATATGTGACTTCGGTTACTCAAAGGTTCGCTTTCTGTGGTGTTCAGTAATCAGTAGTTTTTGGTATCATCAGCCGCTTCTGAAACCATGTGTTTGTTTGCAGTCTGGTCTACTGCATTCGCAACCCAAATCGACGGTTGGAACTCCAGCATACATTGCGCCAGAAGTTCTGTCACGAAAGGAATATGATGGGAAGGTAATGAATTGAATCTCTTCTCTTTGTTATGGAAGATAAAGGTCTACATGAATCTGTTAAGTCATGAAAGTGGAAAAGCTCCATCATTTTGTTCCCGTTAGTTTGATGGGTTTATCAGTTATAGATTGCAGACGTATGGTCGTGTGGAGTGACGCTCTATGTAATGCTGGTTGGAGGATACCCTTTCGAGGATCCAGACGATCCAAGGAACTTCCGCAAGACCATTGGGGTAAGTACTATTAACCCAATTCGTGTGTTTCAGAACCATACTCCTAGCGATTTCTTGTTTATAAATGGTAATCTGGAAACTGAACAATGCTCGTTTTCGTATGATCATATCACAGAGAATAATGAGTGTTCAGTACTCAATCCCGGACTATGTACGTGTCTCAGCAGATTGCAAGCAGCTCCTTTCTCGAATCTTCGTCGCCAATCCTGCAAAGGTAGCTTCTTTTCTACCACTTGGATATGTTTCTTTCTGCAGCTGTTTATGCTTTACTGATATATGGAATCCTGGCGGTAAGAGGATTACCATTCCGGAGATTAAGCAGCTGCCTTGGTTCCTCAAGAACCTGCCCACGGAGCTGATCGAGATCGAGAAGACGAACTACAGTGGAGGCGCAGAAGGTGATCAGCCGTCTCAGAGTGTCGACGAAATAATGCGGATCATTGAAGAGGCTAAGGTTCCGGGTGAAGGGGCCAAATTAGGTACACAAATTTCAGGTGGTATTGGGACATCAGATGAGCTGGGAACTTCCATGGATATGGACTCTTCTGAACTTAGTGGAGACTTTGTAGCTGCTGTGTAGAGCCTTGTGAAAGCTTGGTCAATAATATTTCTGTAATGTTGGATTTGCTTTAATGCCCATAAGCTCACTTCATAAATTGCGAGATCACCCGAAGAGACGAAAGTTCAAACAATGAAAGCTCACAGGCAATCCAAATGAATCACGATTCAAGCTATGAGAACTAGTACAAACTCGAATATTTATCGATTCATGGAACTCGATGAACCAAGATTAGAAAACTTGTTTAACATGATAACACAAATTGTAACCTATCTAACTTATAAGTTATAACGCTTAATAAACCAACATCTAACCACTAAACCAACTAATACTCGGCCGTCAAATAATGTAACATATGAACAAGCCAAAATTTTGAATATTAAAAGAAAAAACAAGATAATAACTTAGGGTACGGAGTCCATACTTACGGGACGAGTCTGCAACAAATTGAAGATTTTCGGGTTTAGGGTAAATTGATAAATTTGATTAGGGGTTAATTCGAATCGGGCCGAGTCTATTATTTTATTATTATTTAACTGATGTGGACCAGATGACGTGGCAAATTCGCCCGAAAAATTCATGGCAAAATCGAAACATAGTATTCAACTCTGTCGCCTGTCCATTAAAATTTTAATTTATTTTTAGTACTATATCCTTATTTGTTATTTTCATAGTAGAATAGTCAAAGTACTTTGGGCCTGTGGACTTTTAGGCCTTAGCAATGGGCCAATGATTTAAAGCCCATTAATTCAGTTCGGTCCACGACTGATTATTTCTTAAGCTGACAATCTCCTCGTCGCCGGCGATTTGATATTCAGCCGTAGATTCCCTTTTTCGCTTCGGCCGTCAATTGTGCAGAGTCCTTTTCAGGTATCATGCTTTCTTCTATAACTTGGTTGATTTCGATCTGCTCCCGAATTTCGATCCATTCGTGTCACTCTCAGTCTCACGTTTTCGTCTTCTAATTGTTATACTTCTTTTGGGGTTTCAGATTAGTCGAAGAAATCCAGGCCTGCGACGTTGATTCAACCGTAAGCTTTAGATCCCCTCCTCGACTGCCTTCAACCTGTTCGATGAATTGTCTAGCTCACCAAATGAGCTTCGCTTCTCTGTAAATTTCGCCCAAATCCGATGTCTAGCCGCGGATCGGCTCTGTGGTGTCTGCTCCTCCAATTACTGTTTCTCCGTCTCTTACCCTTAGTTACAGCAATAAGGAAAGACATCGGCTTCCGGGAAAATCAGATTTGTAGAACCACTGTTCATGGAAGATACCTACTATCAGACGACAATGGCCATGTATGTGATGCTCTATCCATTGATCCCAGATCCCGCTGTTGCCCTATGAAAGGGGAGAGATTCTCCTGCCATGGATGCAACCCTTTCTCACGGTGCTGCAATTCGTATGAGTACTGTGTTTCCTGCTGCCTGAACCCTTCCAGGACAAGGCAAGATGAGGTTGTGAAGCTGAGAATAGCCAAGACAGCAACTGCAGGGACTTACGGGAGTGTGTTTGATTTCTGTGCTGCGAGGTGTCGACATAACAGCGGGAGTGTGGTTCATGAGAATGCTTACATCAGTGAGTTCCATCACTGCTTTGCTATGCCTTCGAATCGATCAGGAGAAGGTAATGATGCTCAGCTGGAATCTAGACTGGTTGGGGTTAATGTTGTGGTTGGTGGGCAAGGTGAGTCGTGTGATTCGGTCTGCAGGTCGAAAGGGCAGTCTTGTATTGGCAATAAGCTTATGGTGCTTAATGATTGTGACATTGTGCGGCGATACATGAGTTGTAAAGGAGGGTGCTTGGCAAGCATTGGTAGTGATCAGCCAGCTGAAGTCGTTGTTGATGCTCCGAAAGATCTGAACCCTGGAACTTGCTTGTACACTAAGGTCCAATCGATGCTTTCTTGCGATGGTTCTCATCGTCATACGCAGAGACTCTGTCCATGTGCCTAGTGGTGATGCTTGGTGCTACTCACACGAGTATGGAAAATCGGATGCTCACTTCAAAACTGGTGAGCTGCTGCTGATTTGATTCACCAAAGTGCTCTCTTGAGAAATAGTTTTGTACCTGTGATGAATATTTCGATGAATGACTGCTGATTCTTTAGGTCTTCACCTGGTGTTGTGCGTTCAATTCTTTGTATCTATGGATCTTGGCTTGCTTGGATGAATGAATATACACAAATTTATGGACCTCTTTGGTGCAGTATAAAAGCAGCAGAACAAACCTGTGAAAACTGTAAACCTTTAGCAGTAGCTAAATTACCTTCTTATGTCAACAGTTCAGTTCTATCTGCTCCTTTAGGCTGATCATTACCATCATCAGATGATAAGAGTTTTGGATGTCCGATTGGCCTCCTAGATGCTAACAATCTTTTTGCATTTGTAAGCAAACTAGTATTTTGCCCGCCTATCGGCCGGTCTAAGAGCATCTACAATGGTCTTGAAAGCTTTAACAAGTATGTCACGTCATTTTTTTTTAACACTCTAACTTATAAAGTTATTCCTACAATGACATGAACCTTATAAAGCTGTATAACCTTTTAAATATTAACTAATAATATAATATGATTAAAATATTGAAGAAAAATAGCACTTTGCCCCCCTAAACTTTGTCAACTTTACAAATAGCCCCCTATATAAATACAACCTCCTAATTTGATCACTTTACATTTTGGGTCTTTCCATTCCACTAATCATTTTCATGACGTCAATTGGTACGCATTCAGTACACCACACTAGCTCCAAGACCATGTATCAGCTGACTAAGTATTTTATGATTAAGAATATAAGTATATATAATTACAAATTATGAAATCGACAAATAAATCGCCTAAAAATTAATAATATAATATAATTAAAATAATACATCCCTTTGAAGATAAACAGGTCAAACTCAATTTAAATTAGGTATTTGATGGAATACTATGAAAAATGCAATTAATTAGTCCAAGCCTAAAATATATATATCTTCAATATATTATTCAAACCCTCATATCCCCATGTATCAACACTATGAGTATTTCAATCCAGCAATGCAACAACAATATACACCACAAAGTATGCCAACACCGCCTGCCGATACAAGACCTGATGATATGGTGGAGTCTGACGGAATGAGTAATGATGAAAGTCGCAAGAGGTGGACCGTTGAAGATGACAAATTGCTTGCAAGCTCTTACATCATCATCTCAACTGATAGTGTGAAATCAATGCTTAACCAATGTTTCATTCAAACCAAAAGACAAAATCATAACGGTTGGTCGGATGATCAAGTTATGGGAGCTGCACGAGAGTTGTTTTACTCCATGCGTAACAAACATTTTAAGTATGAGCATGTGTGGATGATGGTCAAAGATGAGCCAAAATGGAACGCGCGCAACTCAAGTGAACCGTCTTCGAAAAAAAAGAATGTGTCTGCATCTGGAGTAGACTCACCTGTAGGTGATGAGGATACACTCATTGCCACTAATGATGATGAAGTTGAAAAGAGGGCGAAGAGGAAAGCCAAAGCGAAAGTTAATTAAATAGATGAAAGCGTGAGCGACAAGTGGAATGAATTTCGTGCGATGAATGTGGAGCGGATGGACATGATCAAACGAATGAAAGAAGTGATGCAGGAAACCATTAACAGTAGTTCGATTGGGGCTGATTATGCGAGAAATTAGGAGAGAGAAATGAGTTTATTGGTGAATTGCGTAAAGCTTTTTGCAAAAGTTTTCAATATACAAAGCTTTTGCATTCTCTCTCTTCCATAATTTCCACCTCATACTATTTTATGGATTATAATATTTTCGCTTAAAGCTTTAAACTTTTAAACCATACCATTGTAGTCCCTAAAACTTTATGTACATAAAGCTTTTAGTGCCACCTAGAACTCTTCTATGGTTGTAAAGTTTTTTCTAAAAGCTTTAAACCTTTTACACGAGACTATTGGAGATGCTCTAAGCTTTAGATATTTAGATTCTAAATTTTGGAGCAAATAATAAATAAGGAAAATAGCATTTTGACCCCTTTTACTTTGCCAACTTAACAGATAGCCCACTATACTATAGATCGCTCTTTTTACCCCTTCCCACCTCGACCACTTTGCCTTTTGGGTCTCTCCGTTCCAACTTCCGTCTTCGTGATGTTAATTGATGCGCATTCAGTACACCACATTAGCTTCAATAGCTATGTATTAGGTTACTAAGCGTATTTTAATGGGTAATATAAGTATATATATTTATATATGATGAAGTTGATGAACATTAAAAACATTCGTATTTCACCATACTCTTCATGATACCTCTCTAATCAACTCTTCATATCCTACCTCTGATATCTCTCTTTTTCGGTGTGTGGATGTGTCTAGGTTTAATGTTAAGAAGACGAAAGTTGAAATGGAAGGACCAAAACGGCAAAGTAGTCGAAGTAGGAGGAGATAAAAATAGAGATTTATAGTATATGAGGTTATTTGTTAAGTTGGCAAAGTAGAGGGGGGCAAAGTGCTATTTTCCCTAACAAATTCTATGAAACAAAATTATTATTATTAAGATAAATTACCTCGATCATTATAACTTAGAGCAACATCAAAGTCTTTTTTTAGGGGAATCGTCAATATTATTCATCAATTGTGTGCGTCTAGGCAAGAATTGCGTAGAGCATCGACAAAGAAATCAAGAGAGGTATGTCCCGAGGTGGGTGATACAAAGAAACGCGAATGCCTAGCTAACAAGTGGGCAACTACGTTACTATATCTCTTGGCGAAGACTACTCTGCTGGCATTCAGAATGTTCTTAATACTCTGAATTTTATAAAATTAATATTAGTTGTTGTTAGGTTCTCAAACTTAGGTTAATATATAAAAAATCAACATACTATACAACTTGAATGTATAGTGATCAATATTTTGATTTATATATACTTTTATTTTTTTATTTAAATTAGTATACAGTTACTTAATTAATATATATTTATGTATGCATCTTTTACATAGTACTTTCCAAATATGATGTATGTGGAATAAAATTACTCATATTGAGTATAATCAATGGTAAATCTTTATTAACGAATAAGTGAGCTAATTAAGTATAAAGTTTATAGAAATAAAAAAAAAGCGTGAAGGAGTATATTGACCATAATTAGAACTACTTTTTTTTGTAATTTTACCAAATATGGTGCATATAGTTGTGTTTATTCTCAAAATACGAAAATTCGATAGAAATATCACTACATCGCGATAATTTTATAATAATAAATTATTTGTATTAAACTTAATCTAAATATTACAGAGATCTCTAAGCTAGGGGATTTAAAATAAAGTCAATGAGAAATTGATGGATGATACTACTCAATAAAAGAACGTTGCTTATAATTTTAACATGACATATATATACTTCAGAAGTTAGAAATATGTTAGAATACATTAATTGGTTCTACCGGGTCGTTCGTTTCTGTGATTTGGAAATAGTGTATTTGAACAATATTGTGGTTTTAGAAAAAGCTGTTTTGTGATTACATTTTTTTACTCAAAACCTTTGTTTGGAAGTTGCTCTGAATCAGTTTGGGATTTGGGTGTGGGGTCTTAAAATGAAGCCAAACTACCATTTTACCCTTGTTATTATGTTGGTCATATTTGAACCGAAGAGTTTTGGTATTTTTATGATATTTGTATGTAGCAATTTTGTAATAGCAGATTATGGCCAAGTCATTGTTGTTGTAAGAGACATGTTTGTTTTAATGCAAGTGATACCAAGGACAACAATTCATGGTTAATAATCCTTCAAATTACGAGCAAACATCAAACTAGAATAATACTAATCCAAAGATAACATTTCATGCTTACACAAGCTACACTACTGCATATTCAAGTTCCTATCTACATAACTGTGGAATTTTAAAATATGAGTTGTAGTAGTCTAACACTACCTGCTCTCCAAAAGATGGTTACAAAACATAATAATATATAATCCTACAACACAAATCTCCCATTGTTCCCAAGCTTAAGTTGGAGAGAGTAACCAGAAAGTTGAACTAAAATAGTGACATAGATTGTAAATTTTGAATTAGTAGTTGGATAAAAAGGTAATTGTACAAACCCTTCAATTCACCCTTTTTTTTGGCCTAAATCAACTGTTTTGTGCAGTTGTATTTCCAGAAAAAACGAAGGTTTTGGATGAATTACTGTATTCATCCAAAACACACCTCCAAATCACAGAAACCAAACATGGTGTACATATAAAGCAAATTCTTTATTAATGCCACTGAAATCCCAAGATGAAAGCTAGGTACATGCATTTTGACTTTGAATTCTTCTTTTCAGTTCTCTTTATGTCAATTTTTTGCATTCATTGCTAATTGTATCTTCCATTCTTTTATAAATTTCATATTACCCATTTATTTGGTTATCGTTATAATGTTTTTTTTGTCAAGTTTGATGATTTTTTTTGTTTTAATTCGAAGAACTCATGTAAAACTCTTTGTTGTGGAGCTATTTTATTAAACTAATTCAATTATATAAAAAAAAGTTGTTTGGTTTTAAAAAATTGCTTTGGTACTCATATCTTCCCCCTCTTTTCGTGCAACAAAATTTTAACTCGTAAAATTATGGTGAAACCAACATGACCGTGATAAGAAAAAAGAAAAATAAATATTTATTAAAAATTTATAGTAACTACATTGAGTTGAATAAAATGCATAATTATCATTCACTCACTTATATAAAGTATGTGTAATCCTTAATGATAACTCTACCCAACTAAAATAATATAACTTTATTAAGTCTAACTGTCTAACAAATTTCATACCAACATGTAAGTTAAAGTACAAAAACAAAGTTTGTAATGAATTTGAACATGATACAAAAAATACAATATTGTGCCCAAAATTTATGACAAATGAAGTATAGATGAGAAATTATAAGTGTTTTTCATGTAAGTTGAGTGAAAAGTGGTCGGAGAAATGAGTAAAATAGAAGACAATGAATTAAGAATGACAATTTAGACCGATCCTCTTGGATCAATCTAGTCCGACTTTTTTTGAGGTTGTTACACCTGACTCACAATGGACATAATGTCGTAAGGATCTTTCTATATTATATCAACAGATCAGATTAAAACACACATAAATGCATAAGAGAGTAATTGAGACAGTTGAGAATAATCAAGGCATGGGGGTGTGGTATTACGTCTAGATGATAAATACAAATTTAATATTTTTCCCCCTTCCTCTCTGTGTGTTCATTCAATCTTTTTTGCTTTCCTTTTCACTCTTCTCATCACTCACTAAATGCCACCTTTCGGTTAAGTGGTAATCACATAATGATGAATGAAGTAGTGAAAGAAAGCAAGTTAATTTGACGATTTACAACAAATATCTGCTACTTTTGCAAATTTTCCTACAGTTACAATGCTATACATTGGATATTGACGTGTTCCGTTAGAGGATGCAAATGGAAACACTAACACACATTTATATAAACATTTTGAGAGTCAGTTAGAAGCAACAATGTGAATTCTCGACAAAAAATTACCAGATCAGTTTAGATCAGAAGCAGTAAAAAGACATGTGTTTTGCTGTGTGAGAGATTGCTTGGACCACAAGAAAGGGTCATTATCCAGGAAAAAGCAAAATTTGATAAATGTAAATATGAGATAACTAGATAAACTGGTGAGTGGGATGAATGATTGAATGGTACTTGGAATATTACCCTATTTACCCTAAACCCTAACCTCACATGGTAAAGTTTGTCAAAAAATGGTTTGAATGAACCACACTACAGTTGTGAATTGAGGCTTATTGTCCATTTTGGTCATAAAACTTTGTGGGCTGAATGAACTAAAATGGTGCTGAAGCTTTCTCAGCCTCTACTTTGTTAGTGGGCTGAGACCAATCACAATGGTGGGCTGAACCCACTCACAAATTAAATGCTGAGAAAGCTTCAACACTAGAGTACTGAAACTTCAGCACCAAAATGGTGCTAAGCTTTCTCAACCTCTAATTTGTTAGTGGGCTGAGCCCAATCACAAATTAAAGGCTGAGAAAGCTTCAGCAACATTTTGATGCTGAAGTTTCAGCATTATACACACTCTTCTCCAGTTGTGAATTGGTGATGTGGTTAAGATTTTTTTGGTTTGGCATTGAACTACAAATTGTCAATTCAAACTCTCAATTTTAGTAATTTGGGTGTGATTTTTGTGGTTGGAATGGATTCTGACAACTTTATAAATATCAAAATTATTATTAACAAAATCACAATCTTTTCACATTTTTGTTTGTGATAAGGATGTTGGAAATCCCTTTACCAAGATGAGAATCTTTAATTTAATGTCTCATCTTAGTTTTAGCTCATGAACAAATGGATTCATTTGCATTGTCTGTTGCAAAAGTAACATACTATGTACTAAATCAAAGAGGAATGACAATGAGTTAGATTGGCGTGAGCACCGCAACATTTATGACTATCTCGTGGTGAGGCATGAACGAGATGAGCTTTCACATACGTTATTAAGCCATAAGAATAAGATTTAAACAACAAAACTTTATTTTTGTGTGAAAAAAAAACTAATAACAAATATTTTCTAATTTATAAGATATGATTAGTGAAGATCGATGTTGATTCGAGTTGGTTGAATCTAAATGAACCGTTCATGAAATCAAACTCTAACCGAGTGGTAAAGCCACATGTTAACTCTTTTAAACGATCATGTTGGAAGTTGGAACGCGTCTATTTTGCTAACATTTTCTCATCTGTTTTGCTGACTCAATAGATAGTTTCTTATACGGTAAATTGTTGTTTCTCTCCCCAAATTATCAATTCAAAGTTTCATTTTTAGTAATTTGGGTGTGATTTTTTTGGTATGGAATGGATTCAAACAATTATAAAATATCAAAATTATTACTAAAGCAAGATCACAATGTTTGCACATTTTTGTTTGTGATAAGGATGTTGGGAGAACCTGAATCTATTCTAATTTATCTTAGTTTTAGTGGAATTCAATTAAGAAATTCGCCGATCAGGAAATGGATGAAAATCATGATACTTGTATTGTCTTCTATATTGATATCATGAACAAAGGGATACATTGACGTTGTAAGAGAAAAATTGTTGTGTACTAAATCAAAAAAGAATGAGAATGAGTTGATTGACGTGAACACTACAATATTTATGTCAATACTATGGTGAGGCATGGACGAGATGAGACTCCGCGTATACTTCACTAAGTCATATGAATAAGATTTAAACAATAAAACTTTATTTTCGTATCGAAAAAACTAATAATAAATATTTTCTAATTCATAAAATATGATTAGTGAAAAGTGAATACTGATTACTGATGTAGATTCGAGCTGGTTGAATCTAAATGACCCGTTCCAAAAATCAAACTCTAACCGAGTAGTTAAAGCCACGAGTTAACTCTTTTAAGCGATCATGTTGGAAGTTGGAACGCGTCGACATTGGTCGTCATCTACAACCCTCATTTCCTTCCCATGCTTAATATATAAAAGTATGAAACACACTAATTCCACGTGGACGATCAAGCTTCACCGTCTGAATCATAGATCACAAGGTGGGGTCCCACCTAAGACACGTTTACGATCACCGACGTTGCCCCGATAGATGGTTACCGATTCAATAGGACGTAGCACTTATCAACCGTACACGTGTTCAACCCTTGAACCGCTAACAAACAATGATATTGTTGGTTGGGATCTGTTTGGCCGAGTATTACATTTCAAATTTCTAGTAGGCTGTTTTTAAATTTTAGGGAAAATATTTTCCCATCTGTTTTGCTAACTCCCATCTGGAGAGATCAATTTTGGTTTTTCTGTCATTCCGCCTTGGCCGATAAGCTGTTCGATCAATCTTTCTAAGGAAATTTGCTTCATAAGATGTGAACAACTACTGAAGTTTCCCTCTCGATGTGTTGCTCATGAATTAATGCGGAATCCTTTAATGGCGAAATTTTTCCTTATCTCACGTTCGACCCTTTTTGTGGAAGTTAAGCTTAAATTAGGCATGTTGTACGTTAAGGTAATTGCCAAATTTTGTCTTTATGATTGCGAAAAGGTTTTTGGAATAATTAGTGGCATTGAACGTGATTTGAAAGATTGTTTTGCTCCGGTTTGGGTAAGTAAAATATCACGATTTGAGTGTTTGATTGGGGTTAGCATAATTGTGCATGTTTTTCAGTTCTTTCCAATTTTGGGGCTTATTTTTTCGGAAGGTGTTTATGAGTTACAGATGGCCGGATTTGTTGGCATAAAAAATATTCTTTTTCCCTTTGTGTTTCAGCGGAGAAGCTTATTTAACATACGATCTTTCTGCTCTAGCTTCACGCTTCCTTGTGCTCAGAGTCTTTCTCTAATCCTAATACTAAAACTCATCTTCTCTTCCATCCTCGCTTTTTCAATGGCAGGAAACAAACAGAAGCTCCCCGTTGGAGGACCAATTAGGTTCTGTAAGCAGGATATCATTGATGCAGAGGATCGAACGGAGTACTTCCTGCTGGTGAGGATCTTCTGGGATCAACCTCGACCGTTGAACTTCGTTCAAGAAACTTTGGATAACCTCTGGAAGTGCCATGGTATGCTCAGAATCTTTGACGCTGGCTTTGGTTTGTATGTTTTCCAATTCCCTACTCTTAATAAGAAAGATTGGGTTTTGAAGCATCAACCCTGGTCTTATGGGTTATCCATTATGAATATGAGAAAGTTTGTTGCACCCTCTCATGAAATTTTTGAAGATATGCAATTCATGGAGCTTGTTGTTAAACTTTTTGGCATTCCAATTGATGTGCGTACAATTGCTTTTGGCTTGATTATGTTGCAACCTTTGGGTTATGTTCGGGATGTCAAACTGTTTAGTGCTGAGGTCGAAGGTTTCTGCCCTAAAGGTTTTGTAACTATGGATCTTTTAGCTCCTAGGTTGGGTAGAGAGCAAGCTATTATTGATGATGGTAGGGAGTTTTGGGTGTATTTTCAGTATGAGTAGGTCCAAGCTATCTGTTATCGCTGTGGATTAATTGGCCATGTGCTTGGAAGATGTCCAAATCCTCAACTTCCCTTGGATTTGGAGGCAAGGAATCAATGGATCTGTGTTGAAGCTAGCGGTGAAGAGATTGATGATGTATACTTGCTCAAGAAGTCAGAGGAAAAGAAGTGGGCACGGAAAAGTCAAGCTGTGCTTCCTCCTGCTGTCCTCAAGGCTGCTTCAAATTCAATGCTTTGGGATAGAGATCCTGTTTCAAGAAGACGTAGGGCAGGACAAGGGGCAGGGAATCGACAGAGCTCATTAGTAGCTCGTCCGGGTTCGGTCTCTACTCAAAATAAAAAACTTCTTTCATCAACTAAAAGTTCTGCTTCTTTTTGTGATATGGCAGTGGATAAGTCAACGGATTCTTTCCGTGTGGGGAGGGGGAACCATCTTGCTTCCTCTCCGCCATCCAAACGGCGACTTTCTTACCAGGAGAAAGGAAAAGGCAAGATGCCAGCAAAGTCTCAGGTCCCTTCCTTTGTTTTTCCAATGCAGAATAAAGAAATTGTGATTCGAGATCAAGCGGTACCTGAAAGACAATGCGAAGCTCCTTTTAATGGAGAGTCAAGAAGTGTTGATGTTCCTGGAGGTTTGCCTAAGAAGCGTGTTGAGATGGCTTTTTCTGCACCTGTTCGAATGGAGGAAGAAGGAAGAGATGGGTGCCCAGTGGAAGTAATTCAGCATCAGCATATTGAAAAGGCTTCTGCTTCAATGAAATTGGCCAAAAAGAGGGCTACCTTGGGAGAAAAAGAGAATGATAAGTTGGCTGCTATGCTCTCTGTGAAGGCATCCAAGAAAGGAAAGCAAAGTTTGGTGTTTGGCTCTTTTGGTGCAAGTTGTACTAAGGCTGTAGGAGGAGTCCAAAAAGCCTTAAAAGGAACAAATGACAATCCATTGACCATTTCAGAAGGGGTGGTTGAAGATTCGGACCTGGCTTCGTCCGCAGGTTTTCATGGAGAAAAAATTATGGCTAAGGATGCAGGTATTAATTTTGAGATTGTACCGCACGAGAGGATGGTAGAGACTGAAAATGACGGTGCTAATAAGGACTTTGAGCAGGTTCTTCTCTTGAGGCTCGTTCTCTTTTTGAAACTTTTTTCCTTGGTTTTATTCTGTTATTTTGAAGATGTGTTTTCTTTCCTACAGATTAATCCACTTATGGGAATGGAATCAGATGATGAAGATGGCTTTCGATTGATTAATGAGGAACTGGGTGATGACAATGATTTGGAACTCAATAATTTTGGAATGGAGGGGGATCCATCTGCTTGGACAGAATCTGAGTTTGCTGAGCTGGATCAGTCAGGTACGAAACTCTGCTTTGACCAATCGGTTTGGTTTTCATCCTTTCGATCTGACCTTATTTTGAGCCTTTACATGATTTGGTTATGGAACTTGTTTGCAGAAGACTTTATGGGGAAATCTAATCACGAAGTCTTTGAAGAAGGAGGTACTGGAAAGCGTCGTGACTCTGAAGTGGAGGTAGCCAGCTTGGAATGGCCCCAAAAGGATAAATGAGTGTACTTGCATGGAATTGTCGTGGTCTTGGTCCAGACTTGACAATTCGAGAATTAAAAAGGCTCGTGAACTGTTTTAGTCCTAATTTTCTGTTTTTATGCGAAACTCATGTTCCTTCTAAGGATGTTAGAGATAAGCTGTTCGGGGTTGGTTTCCGTAAGTTTGAACTTGTTCGGTTAGATAGAAAGGGGGGCATTGTCTTGGCTTGGGAAGATGATTTGAATTGTAGTGTGATTTTTGCTTTACCTTACGCAGTTTGTGTGCGATGGGATTTTTCATCTAATAATAAGTGTTTCCTTGTTGGTGTTTATCTCTCAAATCTTATTCCGCAAAGATGCGTGGAATTAGAAAATCTAAGAAACTTATTACTTGCACTCGATGGTCCTTTCACTATCTTTGGTGATTTTAATGCGCTCACAAGTCCAATGGAGAGAAAAGGTGGGAATCCACCAAACGCGACATCCATGGCAGACTTCAATGCCTTCATTTCGGATCTTAGGCTTATCAATGTTGAGTTTAATGGCCCAGAGTTCACTTGGACAAATAAAAAAGTTAAAGGTAAAAAAATATCGAGTCGGCTTGATAGGTTTTTAATTTCGTGTGATTGGCTTGAAAACTGGCCAGAATCGTCAGTTAGTCATTTAAAAGCACGAGGCTCAGATCATTTACCAATCTTTTTACAACAAGTTCCAACCTCTTCTCCTTCTAAACGTCTTTTCCGTTTTGATAATAGATGGTTAGAACTTCGAGAAGTCCGTGAGTTAGTCGTTACGGTCTGGTCCGTACCTCAAGCGGGATTGCCAATGTTCAAAGTTACACAAAAATTAAAAAAAATTCGGCACAAACTTTTCAGTCTAATGAACTCGGGAATGACCAATTCAGCAAAAAAATTTAAGAAAATTGAAAATGATATTGATGCAGAACTTTCCAAAGAAGAACCGGATTGGGAGATTATCGCTACTCTTGAATCTGATTTGGCGGTTGAAGCCCATAGAGAAGCGCAATATTGGAAAGCTAGAAATCGCACCAAGTGGTTGGATCTTGGTGACAAAAGCTCGAAGTTCTTTCACCATTCAGTAGCGCAACAACGAAAAAGAAATACGGTAAAGTCTCTTTTGGATGATAATGGAAATATTCAAACATCAGAAGAGAGAATGGGGGAGATTGCTGTCTCCTTTTATAAAGTTCTTTTTGAATCCTCAAATCCCCCGACAGGAGTGCATTGTTGGTTTCCTCCTCGATCTCAGGGTAGGAAAGTTTCTAATGAGATGAATATTTGTCTTACGGCACTAGTCTCCAATGAGGAAATTAGGGATGCTATCTTTGATATTGGAACAGATAAGGCTCCTGGTTCAGATGGTTTCACAAGTGCTTTTTTTCAACATTATTGGGATATTGTCGGACGAGAAGTTACAGATGCAATCTCCTTTTTCTTTAGATCGGGAAGAATTCTAAAATCTATCAATCATACGTGGATTTCATTATTACCAAAAGTTAAGAAGGTTGAATCTATGAAGCAGTTACGTCCAATTGGTTTGTGTTCAGTTCTATATAAAACAATTTCAAAAATCCTGGCTCGGAGATTAGGATTGGTACTTCCTTCAATTATCAGTCCGACCCAAAATGGATTTGTCCAAGGACGAGATATTACAGATAATATCTTAATTGCTCATGAGGTAATGCATTACTTGTCCGGGCATTCTTCGAAAAAGACGAGTTTTATGGCTCTCAAACTTGACATGGAAAAAGCATATGACAGGGTAGAATGGTCTTTTCTATTTACAATGATGAGGCGCTTAGGATTTAGGGAGCGATGGATTTCGTGGATCGTTCAATGTGTAATGACGTCTTCTATGACTTTACTTTTTAATGGTCAAGCAAGTAAAGAGCTTATTGTGCCTTCGAGGGGGCTTCGACAAGGTGATCCTTTATCTCCTCTTCTTTTTGCTATTTTCTCTGAAGGTCTTACCCTGCTCATTGAGAAAGCAATTTCAGACAAAGTTCTGGTAGGCCTGAAGTTAAACTCGTATAGTCCAGTTATTACTCATCTGATGTTTGCAGACGATACTTATATATTCCTGCGTGTGTCCTCGCCTGAAATTGATAATCTGCTTTTTCTCTTCCAGAATTATGAAACGTTTAGTGGACAGAAAATTAATCTGGGAAAATCAGCTGTTACTTTCTGTAACGGTACACCTAATGTTTCAAGAGTGGAATGGAGTGAAAAACTGGGAGTTGAAATCTCAACCTCCCTAGATATCTATTTGGGACTCCCATCACGGGTTAGAAAGAAGAAGACAGAGTCTTTCAAATTTTTGGAGGACTTGGTTATTAAAAAAATCCATTCTTGGAAAGGTAAGTCTCTCTCGCCCGCAGGAATGGAAGTACTGATTTCATCAGTTCTTTCGGCATTGCCGGTCTATACGATGGCATCATTTCAACTTCCAAAGAATACGATAAAAAAATTAACACAATTATTGGCAAACTTCTGGTGGGGGCAAATTGATGAAACGAGGAAATTACATTGGCTGTCTTGGAAGAGAATGTGTGTGCCAAAATATGAAGGAGGGCTGGGATTTAGAGACTTTGAGGCTTTTAATCAAGCACTACTTGGGAGACAGGCCTGGAGAATCGTGCAAGAGTATATTAAAGGGACGTTATTATCCTAAATCTACATTCTTAGAAGTTGTGGCTGGATCAAGACCATCTTGGGGGTAGAGAAGTATTCTTCATGGCAGAGAATTGATACGTCAGGGCCTCAGATGGCAAGTTGGTTCAGGCTGTATGATTAACCCATTCATAGATTCTTGGATTCCCAATACTGTAAACTCTCGGCCAGTGCTTAATTTTTCAAACCCTATCTCCTTCATCCCAAGCTCGGTGGCAGATTTAGTCAATTCCGGCAGTTGGGTTCTCGAAAAAATTAACTCTATTTTTTATAAACATACTGTTCAACAAATCCTATCTATTCCTCTTTCCTTTGAGGGAGTGGATGACAAAATAATTTGGAAATTTTCTACTTCAGGAGCATATACCGTCCACTCGGGATATGAAGTTGCGAGTGGGAAGTTCACTTCATTACAAGTCTTTAGGCCTTACTCATTATATGACGAAGGTTTTTGGAAGAAAATTTGGAACCTACCGGTGCAACCAAAACTTAGAATTTTCCTTTGGAAAATATTTAGAGGGGTACTACCTATTAGAGAAAACTTGGCGAGAAAGTTTACTATCCAAGCCGAATGTCCGGTTTGTTTAGAAGAAGTGGAATCCAATGAACACCTCTTTATGAAATGTATTTTGGCAAGAAAGTTAGCTAGGCTTATTAATGTGCAAATTGGTACATTTGAGCATGATTGTGTGGCTTACTCATGGAGAAAGTTGTTCAAATTGGATCTAAGAACTCAAATTAGGGTGATTTTTATGTGGTGGCGTCTATGGAAATCTAGGAACACTGTCCTATTCCAAAAAGCCCAATTACATCCAGAAATTCTTGCTAAGCAATTCATGGCCCAGTTTAATGAATTTGAGGTTTGGTTTAGTCGAAACCAAGAACACAAAAGTAGTCAAAAAGTTCACCAACCTATTCAAAATTCTTTGAGGGACTCGCATCATCCATTTGACTTTTTAATTAAAGTGGATGGAGCAATTTCAAAAGAAATTGGAGGGGCTATTGGCTTTGTGGTACTTGACTCTTCGGGGGGGTATTTTCTTTGTTGGAGGTAAAAGTTTTCAAGGAATCTTAGATCCCTTCACAATTGAAAGTATCGCCGTAAGGGAATCTCTTAAATGGTGTCTCCAAGTTGGGATCGGTGAGGTTCTAGTGGAGGGGGATGCCGAGTCAGTGAATAAAAGAGTACTCAATAATAAATCTTTACACCCTATTGCAGGAGCCATTATTCAAGAAATAAGAATTCTTGTGACAAGATTCATTAGATTTGAATATAACGCAATTCCAAGAACAAAAACCCAAATGGCTCATAACCTAGCAAAATTCTCCCTTGGTTTTCTCCCCACTTCTTCGCCTCTGATCAACCTTACCTTGTTCGCGTCAATTAATAATCAATAAAGCTTGTATAAGCGTGGTCTCTTGTTTCTTTTCCTCCCTGCCCCCTCTCTAAGCCCTTCCCCTTCTCCTGTCTCTTCCTTTTCTTTTCTTTTCTTTTTTTTTTGTATCTCCTAGGTTGGCTCGCGATCTTTGGTTCTCCCCTCCAAGGGAGTTGCCTCGGCAAAAAAAAAAAAAAAAACTCAATATATACCTTCTTATACGGTAAATTGCTGTTTGTCTCTTCTACTTCGATCACTTTACATTTTGGATCCTTTCATTTCAACTATCATCATTTTAACATTGAATTTGGACACATTCGCACATCAGAAGAGTGATATATCAATGGTAGGAAACAAAGAGTTGGTCAGGGAGGCAAATTTTGAGAGGTATCTCGAAGAATATGATCGAATACGATGAATTTTAAAACCACACAGTCTATTCGTCAATTTCATCATATCTAATTATATATATTAATATTTCAAATTAAAAAATGTCTGGTAAGCTAATACATGACTAGTGAATTTGACGGCCACTCACCACATTCAAATAATTTTATAACCAATTACAACTTACAAAACTAATTTTTGTAATTTTTGTTGTTGTTTCGCTGACTAAATGCTAGCTACGACTTTGATGGGCTCGTGATTGTTTCGAATTTGGGTCAGAAAGTTTAATTTGGATTAACTAAGGTTAATCAATTTACCTAGAACTCGTTGAAATTAAAAGATTAATTAGCTCGACGCTCAGCTCAGCCCTCTAAATCGAAGAAGGACTCATGGAAATCCTAAACGACTAAGATTTCACTTGACGAAAGCATATGACTATGCGGAAAAAATTGGGCAGCCTACCCATCTTCAACAGTGGTATGAGTATAAATACGGCACTAGTCCCACCACAAAGGACATACTAACACTTTAGCATGAAAATACTTCCTCATTACGTACTAAACCCCCTCTCTGTCACCATCCAATCACTGTTTACTATATCCATAAATTTACTACTCCCATTTATCTTATACCTTACGAGGAACATTCAGGTAAATCCTACGACCCACTCAGAACAATACGAAATCTCATTGTTCCAAACCCACATTGGAACAAATAACTTTTATTTATTCCCACAATTTATCAAATTATGCTCAATTCTATGCCTCAAATGATCCTAGCTCCATCTAACATCCTTACGTGTAATTAGTAATTAGCATATTTCTTCCGAGACGTGTAATCCAAGTAACCAAAAATCCACATCTGACGACTGGAACGAAATGGCACACGTTGAGCCCGTGGACGTAGGTCACTAGTCAACGTCAACGCAAATCCTCAAATCCTCTATCCTTTGACCACATCACACGATTTAGAGCCCCATAGCCTGCAATCCTGCACCTACACCGCACCAGATAACGCCCCCCTTTTATCCACCAGCAAGCATACATAAACCCTAAATTTCTGGATATTAAAACTCGGATATTATTGTTTTTCCCCCTTTCTCACTTCCTCTCCTCTCCATCTCTCACTCGCTACAGAAAAAACAAAAACCTTCCTAGATCCAAATCCACCACCTCATTAGTTTGATTACCAACTAACCCTAAATCCCGAATTGATCTGAAATCCGGAGCAGCGATGACTAGGCGCTGCTCTCACTGCAGCCACAACGGCCACAATTCCAGGACCTGCCCCAATCGTGGGGTGAAGCTGTTTGGGGTCCGATTGACAGATGGGTCCTCGATCCGGAAAAGTGCAAGTATGGGCAACTTGAGCCATTATACCGGGTCGGGTAACCCGGGTGGTCCGCTGAGTTCTGGGTTGAATGCTCCTGGATCCCCTGGCGGAGATAATCCCGATCACGGCGGTACAGCCGATGGATACGCTTCTGAGGATTTCGTTGCTGGGTCGTCTTCGAGCCGTGAGAGAAAGAAAGGTTTGAGGAACTTGCATGGAATTGTTAGATCCCTTTTAATCATGTTATTGTTTTGTGTTTTTGTTTTATGTGTGAATTCATTTTGGTGGGTAGTGTGTGAATTTGTGATATTGGGAATTGAAATGTTTGAAGAATTGTTCTTGATCAACTTTACTAATTTGGGTAATCAAAGCAAACTGATCAGGATAAGTATGCCTTTTTTCCTTTTCTTTTTTCCCACCTTTATTATGCAAGTTGGGATAGAGATGATAAATTGATAATGGATTCCACGGATGAACTTTATAATGGGACTTGATTAGTAAATTGGATCTATTGACTTGGTTCACCAACTCCACTAATGGATTTGGTTGGTTGGAGCAGCCATGGGAGGTTTCTTCACTGCTTTTATGGATTAAGCATGTAGAGTGAAAATGAAATGCATGTTTTGAATGACGATCACTTAAGTGATAGAACTTAGATGTAGAGGATATTGCTTTCTACTTTGGTAGTCGTTTAATGGGTGAGGAGTGGATTGATTGATTTCCTACTAGCAATCTATACCTTCAAAAGGAAAACAAGTTGTTGGAATCGCCAATAACTTGGGTTTGCAGCAACTGCTTATTTGCATTCACTGGACCGAGAAGATAACGCCAGAATCCAGATAGAGAGTTGTTAAAGAATATGCAGTTTGATTGTTCTCCGATGTACTTGGAAGGGGCATGTGTTTTTGTTGATTGCCCCAATTAATGTATGGAAGTTATGCAGGGACTCCATGGACTGAAGAGGAGCATAGGATGTTTCTGTTAGGCTTGCAGAAGCTAGGGAAAGGTGATTGGCGTGGAATAGCACGCAATTATGTTATATCAAGGACTCCTACTCAGGTGGCCAGTCATGCTCAGAAGTATTTTGTCAGACAAAGTAATGTATCGAGGAGGAAAAGACGTTCCAGCCTGTTCGATATAGTTGTAGATGAAGTAAGCACCATTCTCTTACATTTTGTGTATATAGTAAACTAGTGGACATGATCATATCTGCACTGCATGAAATTTTTTGCTGCTTATTGTCAATATAACGGATTAACGGTGGTAGAAGAGTCTCTGAATCTGCTGCCTGGCTGCTTACCAAACAAGGGTCTTTATCCTAACATATCGACTTTATGTTGAACAAGACCTTGTCTCTATACTAAGGTGGTTACAGGATGTTGTTACTGCAGCTATATACTGTTGCAAGTACATAAGTTTATTATTTGTTGATCTTGCAACCTTATCAGGCTTGTGTGGTTTCCTTATGATCAATCTTTGTGTGTATCTGTAGGCTGCAGATACTGAGATGGCTACCCAAGAATTCCTGCCTATGAGCAATCCTCAGTCTGAAACGCATGAGGAAGACGATACATTTCTTGCTGCTCTTCCTCCTCCTCTCTCATTGGACGAAGAATGTGAATCGATGGAGTCAACCAACTCCAACGACGGAGATAGTGCTCTCCCTCCGAAACCTGATGGGTCGCAGCCTTGTTACCCAGTTATGTACCCTGCATATTACTCGCCATTCTACCCATTCCCCCTCCCATACTGGCCAGGATACCCTGCAGCAGCAGAGCCTATCAAGAACGAGGAGACACACAAGATCCTCAAGCCAACTGCATTGCACTCAAAGAGCCCTATCAATGTCGACGAGCTGGTCGGCATGTCAAAGCTAAGTCTAGGAGAATCCATAGGCAGTGCAGGGTCCTCTTCACTTTCACAGAAATTGATCGAGGGCTCATCATCTGGGCAGTCTGCATTTCATGCCAGTCCAACTACTCCTAGCAACTCGAGTATGAACACAAACAGCAATCCTCCTATCCACGCTGTATGAAGTGCTGATGAGGCTTTGACAGCAAAATGACTGTTTATACAAAAGAAGACTGATAATATGCGCACTCTAGTTTCGTGTTTCTCCAGTTATTTATATTCGTTTATCAGATAATGTGAATAAGATTGTGGTTAAGTAGAGTTGACTGGTATCTGGGGTTGCTAGGGTTTCTTGTAGGAGGTTGTAGCATTTGGTGGGTAGATGCTTAGAAATTATTTGAATCTTTGACCCTCAAGTGTGGCAACTTGGTTTTGTGATCTTTCCTCTCTTACTTACAGTCTTGCTCCCTACTTTTGATCTTCAAAGTCAATTCTGCAGAAATTTGTCAAAGTTTGGAGCTTTGTCCCCCATTGATGGTTCATTCCGTAGTCCGAATGTGTACTCGTGAGCTCTGATTCGTACCCGTTTGGGTCACGGGTATCTATTACCCGGCGCCAACTTCCAGCTCTATGGTTAAAGACTTGTTAGAAGACTGCCATTCCTAGAAAATGAGAGAAAAAACCCGTGAAAACTGTACAGCCTGCAAGAGGCAAAAGCCCAAAAGGTCCAAGCTCCGTCTTCTTCGTTTGTCCACCGTCATCAGAGCCCCGACATCAAGCGAATTAAACTACCGGTGGCATCCTTTGGGAGCAAACTTCCGTTATAGCCATGAATACGATCCTCAATCTCCACGGAGAAACAACCAGATCATGGCGGAAACGGAAATCGACGAACCTATTTGCTTATAGATCTCCCTCCTTCATCCTCGTAATCTCTTTACTCACGCTCTCTCTTCTCTTCTTCGTCTTCTCCCGTTTCTCCTTCCAAACCACTAAATCTCTATTCGTTTCCCAAACCCTAAATCCCCAAAATCCGAAATGCGGCAACATTCGAACTTCGTTCGAGGGGGAGAAGTTCATGTGGTACGCGCCCCACAGTGGATTCAGCAACCAGCAGTCGGAGCTGAAGAACGCGATTTTGATGGCCGGGATTCTGCACAGAACTTTGGTTGTGCCTCCGGTTCTCGATCACCATGCCGTTGTTCTGGGGAGCTGCCCGAAGTTTCGGGTTACGGAGCCTAACGAGATCAGGGCTTCTGTTTGGAATCACGCCATTGAACTGATGAAGAGCGGGAGGTAAATTCTGCTTTCTTTTGGCACTCTGTAGGTTATTTAGTATTGGAAATTCTAATGAATGCAATTGCTTGTAGTTGTGAATGCTCACTGAAAGATTAGCTGTAGTAGGATTCTGATCATAATGTTCTAATTCTCTAAGGATGTTGGGAGTTTGAATTTCTTCCTATTTGTGGATGAGGCAATATGCTAAGTTGTTAGCTTTTGAAGGGACTCAACCATTGACTGAATGGTTTCTGGTAGATGCTTGTGCTTATATGTTGAATTTATGTTCCGCAACTACTCTTGCAGGTATGTATCAATGGCAGACATCATTGATATGTCCTCACTGGTGTCTGCATCGCTTCATATGATTGATTTGAGGGAGTTTGCTACGATCTTTTGTGGTGTAAATATGGATTTGACTTGTGTAGATGATATGAACGCTGGCTCTTCTCTGCTCGATAGCCTTAGGGAGTGTGGAAATGTGCTATCGGGGCGAAATGGTAACATAGATGAGTGTTTGTATGCAGTAAATGAGGACTGCAGAACCACAGTATGGACATACGAGAATGGTGATGATGGAGCCTTAGATTCATTTCAAGCTGATGAACTGCTCAGGAAGAAAAAGAGGATATCTTATGTGAGGAAGCGTCGAGATGTGTATAAGAACCTTGGACCGGGTTCTGCAGCTGACTCCGCCACTGTTCTGGCATTTGGATCCCTCTTCTCTGCTCCTTACAAAGGCTCCGAGTCTCATGTCGATATTCGCAAAGTAAAGAGCAGCTCAAGAGTAGGTTCTTTGATTGAGAAGAGCGAGTTCCTACCATTTGTCCCTGAAATCTTAAATGCAGGGAAGAAATTCGCCCTGGACAAGATAAAAGATCCTTTTGTTTGCGCGCAGCTGAGATTGTTAGACGGGCAGTTTAAGAACCACTGGAAGGCCACCTTCCAGGGTGTAAGGCAAAAGCTTGAATCTTTGAATCAGGGAGATGCTCAGCCCATTAACATTTTTGTAATGACCGATCTTCCTCGAGCCAACTGGAGCAGAACTTATCTGGGGGAGCTAGCTGGTGATGCGAAGCACTACAAGCTGCATTCTCTTGGAGAAGAAGATGGTTTAGTCCTTCAAACAGCGAGACAGCTCGCAACGAAAGCAAGCAAAGGTCAGCATTGCCCTCATCAGAAACTTCCGGACATTCTCTTAGACATTGAAGAGAGTGTATGCAGTTGCGCATCACTTGGATTCGTCGGGACTGCCGGGTCAACTATTGCCGAGAGCATACAGTTGATGCGGATGTCAGATGTCTGTTCCATACTGAATCGGACTGCAAGATAACAACAACTGGCTTGGGTTTAGTTTTGATAATCTATTGTGTTACAAAAATGGGGTTTCTTTCCACTGTACAAGCAAGCCATTGGCAAGTCGGACCTCTCACTGGTGTACTATGCTGCAAAATACGCTCAATGTTCGAAGTTAACCGGGTCGGATGCTGTAATTCTGGAAGATTTAGAGCTGAACAAGCACAATTGGATGATCGTTTGTTCATGATTATTCAGCATGATCTTACCAGGTGAAGCAAGTTTTGTCCCGACTCTAGAAACAGCATCTGCTCGAGGTATGTCAATGGTAGCATAGCTGTAGCAATAGAGCTTTTGCATCCAGTCCATTGAAAGATTTGAGCTGCTATGCACAAGACTGACCAAAGGAGTTTTGAAGCATCATAGAGTGGCTACTGTTGATGAATGGTTGTATTTATTTCTTAATTTATAACTATTATATCGTGAACTCATGATTACACATACACCGTGCTGTTCACGAGCCCTTGACGGAGCCTTTAATGAGCTGCTCGCGGCGAGCTATCATACTCAAGCCAGCTCGCGAGCCATAAATGAGCCGGCTCACGAGACTTGCTCTCGAGGTTAAGTGTGGAACTAGTTATTTTTCTCCAGTAACTAGTTACGAAAGCACGGAACTTGTTACTAAGCCGCGTAACTAGTTATAAGATTTCGTAACTAATTACGAGACTCGCCAAAAAGTCATCGACCGATCGATGTAAAAGTCAACGCGTGTGAACCAAAAAAATCAACACCAGTCAATGAAAAGTCAACACCGGTAATCGTAATGCAATGAATGAAAAGAGTGGATATTTGGAATGCTGACTTGTCCGAACACACACAGACACTCTCTCTCCTCTCACAGCCAGAATAAGATTCAAAAAGGAAGAAATTGGTGTTCTACGAGTCATCTGAGTTTCCGTTTCAGACTTGTTCTACCGTGTTATTTCCAGAATTGACGACAAATTCAGCAGGCAGAAATGGAGACCAACGGCGGTGTCGATCACTTAGCCGGCGAGCGGAACAAAGCTCAGTTCGACGTCGATGAAATGAAAGTCGTCTGGGCCGGCTCCCGCCACGACTTCGAGCTCTCCGACCGCATCGCTCGTCTCGTCGCCAGTGATCCGGTAAATTTCTTCTCCCGTCCATCCCTGTAACTGTAGGTGCCAGACTGAATAGCAGAACTGATTCGTTTAGCTACAGCTTTGAATTTGTCGGGAAATTGCTTCAAGAGAACGGTATTTGACTCTCTGTAATCAGTCCGACTTGGCTTGATATGTTTAGATTCCGTGTTTATGAGTTTCAGGCGTTTCGGAAGGATAACAGGGTTACGCTGGGCAGGAAGGAATTGTTTAAGAATACTCTGAGGAAGGCGACCTATGCCTGGAAAAGAATCATTGAGCTCCGTCTTTCAGGTAGTTTCTGTGATTTGGAATTCTGTTGCCATTACTATGCATTCATGTAGACAAGTAGTTCATATTGTTACTCTTCTAATATGCATACTGTTGATGTTGCAGAGGAAGAGGCGAGTAAGTTAAGGTTATATGTAGATGAAGCAGCATTCACCGATCTTCATTGGGTAACGATCTAGTCCAGTTTTCTTCCTTCCCAATTATTTATGTTTCGATTCCCTGTTTCGTGTTGATTCTGCTCCTTTTCCATTATCCACTAATTTCATCACATGTTTGACTTGGATGCTGTAGGGGATGTTTGTACCGGCTATTAAAGGGCAAGGGACGGATGAACAGCAGAAGAAATGGTTGCCTTTGGCATATCGGATGCAGATAATTGGCTGTTATGCACAAACTGAACTAGGTCATGGTTCTAACGTCCAAGGCCTTGAAACCACTGCAACATTTGATCACAAAACTGATGAGTTTGTCATCCACAGTCCCACCTTAACCTCAAGCAAAGTGAGTAAGAAAGGTTGACAGTGCTGTCTTTGAGATGCAATACTGATTTCTTTTGCTTTAATGAAGTTTGTGAATTGTTCAAATTATTGTACTTGTTTAATTTCTTAGAATGCAGAGTAGAGACATACGTAGAATCTCGGTTTTGTTGCTGTAACTTGAAACTGAATATTGTTTCTTCCCTGTGTAGTGGTGGCCTGGTGGACTTGGTAAAGTGTCAACCCATGCTGTTGTTTATGCACGTCTTGTTACTGATGGTCAAGAACATGGGGTGCATGGTAAGAAAGGAAAACAAATTTCCTATTTCTACGTATTGGTGACAAGTCTATTGACTAAGCTGCAATCTCAATTCCAGGGTTTATCGTGCAGCTCCGCAGCTTGGACGATCATATGCCTCTCCCTGGCATAACAATTGGTGATATTGGCATGAAATTTGGCAATGGTGCCTATAACACCATGGACAATGGTCTTTTACGTTTTGATCATGTCCGCATTCCAAGGGATCAAATGTTAATGAGGTAGGTTCTCTTAATCTTTCTCTTTGTCCAAGATAGTTCAAGGATCAATGTTGTGGCATAAACTGCTACATTTTCCCTTTGTGTTGCTTTGACATGAAATTTTGAGGTTGTTTAACAAGAGTAGGTTAACTTTTTCAGTTACATGCAAAGAAAATAAGCATATATGGTTCAGTTCTAGACGGAACGAAAAATGAGGAGTTTGAGCATGAATTTAGTAATTCTAATTTTTGTTGGCAGAACGAATTTAGTCATTCATTCTATCTTTAAAAAGGAACTTGAGTGGGAATTTCAGATGCCTAATGGTTTCCTTGCTCAGTTAACAGGAGAAGCCTAATATCTAATACATCATGTCAAAGTATCAATCATCCCCATTGCTCTGATATTTTTCTGCCACATTTGGATTTTTGTAGGGTACTGCAAGTTACAAGGGAAGGGAAATGTGTGGAGTCCAATGTTCCTCGGCAGTTGATTTATGGTACCATGGTTTACGTGCGACAAAAAATTGTGGCAGATGCTTCTCGTGCTTTATCACGAGCAGTTTGTATTGCGACAAGATACAGTGCTGTTCGCAGGCAATTTGGATCTCAAAATGGTGTTGAGACACAGGTATCTTTGAGAACTACTTGTATAGGTCTTTACAACTCAGTTGACTAAAATTTGTACAACTACTTTCATCTCTGTTTCTACGGTTCTGTTTTCCTTGGTCACCTTTCTGGATATGGTTACACCATTCTTATTATGCAAACATTTCATGCTTGATGCATCTTCTGCTTCATTCTGCTTCAGGTGATTGATTACAAGACTCAACAAAGTAGACTCTTCCCTTTGCTTGCTTCTGCATACGCTTTCAGATTCGTCGGTGAATGGTTAAAATTGCTATACACGGATGTCACTCAAAGATTGCAAGCTAGTGACTTCTCTACTTTGCCTGAGGTTCATGCTTGCACTGCTGGTTTGAAGTCTTTGACTACTTCTGCCACTGCCGTATGTTCTTACTCTTCAGTATCAGTTTTCAGTTCTTTTTGGGGGTAAAGTTGGTTGCTATATTTCTTTGAAAAATCTGTTTTACCAAAACAAAATATCTGTTGGAACAGGACGGCATTGAAGAATGCAGGAAACTGTGTGGTGGCCATGGTTATCTTTGCAGCAGCGGCCTCCCTGAATTATTTGCGGTTTATGTTCCTGCCTGTACATACGAAGGAGACAATGTTGTACTGCTCTTGCAGGTTTAGAAAACATGAAGTCTGGCTGCTTCTTTGTTACCTTTATTTCAGTTAAAGCATCTTCAAAAATGAGTACTTCTATCATATCTTGGAATGTATTTTCTTAGATCGGAAGTTTTCTGTAGGTAGCAAGATTTCTGATGAAGACGGTTGCTCAGTTGCCTTCTGGAAAAAAGCCGATTGGAACAACATCTTATCTAGGACGAGTAGAACATCTTATGCAGTATCGCTGTGGCGTTGAAAAGGGTACTGAGATAACTCTGCATCATATTTTCATCTATTACACGGCGAGTGAACTGGGGAAATTTAAATTTCACCATGACAAGTAGAAACTTCCCAGCTATCTGCTTTTCTTAAACAAGTCATACATTATTTCTGTTTCAATGACAATAATTTACTTGATGCAGCTGACCATTGGTTAAACCCTTCTGTGATACTCGAGGTCTTCGAATCCAGGGCCGCTAGGATGTGTGTTAACCGTGCTCAAAAGCTTGACAGTTTTTCGAACCCTGAAGAGGGTATGTACGCCTTCTTGCCCTTTTTACATCTCCACTTTCTCTGAACATAATATGGTTTGACCTTTGAGACCTCTGTCATGATTTTTTTTTTCATTAATGAATCTGCGGTCGTGTTTAGATGATCTGATCAAGTAGATTTATTTAAGTAGTCATATTTGCTTGCTCAGCTGTTACAGCTTAGCTACTTAATTCTCATATCTCATTTCCTCTCTTATGTTGCTTCACATTATTAGCTCTTTCGCCTGTATGGTTGTAAGCTACATCTGATATCTCGTACCGCATTTTTTTGCATTTGTCCAGGTTTTGCAGAACTTTCAGCTTTTTTAGCTGAGGCTTCTGTTGCTCATTGCCAATTGATTGTGGTCTCCAAGTAAGATTACACTTCCCATTAACTTGCTCGAGTTTTGACGTACTGGAAGCTATGAAAAGGCTTTTCTTTGCCTCCCTGCCATGAGCATCGAAATCGTGCTAGTTTTTGTGTTTGTTTTGTTTATCTCCCTTAAGTTTGATGTATCGGAATTGATGTTTCTAATCCAGGTTCATTGAGAAATTACAACAAGACATACCAGGAGAAGGAGTGAAACAGCAGCTGCAGAACTTGTGCAATATATATGCATTAAACCTGATCAACAGACACTTGGGGGATTTCCTCTCCACTGGTACCATCACCACAAAGCAAGCTTCCCTTGCAAATGATCAGCTTAGATCATTATTCTCTCAGGTGATTCTCTGCTTCTCATCTCTCCCTTTCAGTCTAGTACATCAACTAACGTTACATTGAATTTCTGGAATATATAGGTTCGTCCGAATGCAATTGCATTGGTGGACGCGTTTAACTACTCCGATCACTACCTGGGGTCGATACTCGGCCGCTACGACGGAGACGTGTACCCGAAACTGTATGAAGAAGCGTGGAAGGATCCTCTGAATGATTCAGTTGTGGCTGATGGCTACCAGGAGTACATCCGACCAATGCTGAAGCAGCAGCTCCGCAATGCTAGGCTTTGAAATACTTTAGTTTTGAATAGTATGTGTGTGAATAGAATAAAGGAGAATGAATTTGATTCAAATAATTTTATAGCTGGTTAAAAAAAAAATTAGTTATTTTGTCTTGTAACTAGTTACAAAGTTCTTCTTACGAGATAAAATAACTAGTTCTTATATATTATTATAAAATTGTTTGAATTATGTTTGAATGAAAAAAATGTTTAAACGTGATGAGCAACCAGTATATAAAGGACCTCAGAGTTTGCTCTGATACGATTCGTGTGTTTATTTTACATTTGACAAGAGTAAATGATGTATTGGCCCAATTTGGGACAGACCTCGAGCCCACGAGTTATATAATTGTAATTGAGTTGATCTTCTAGACTTGAAGTCTAATTATGAAATCTACAAATAAAATGTGTGATTTTAAAATCCTTCGTATTTCATTATATTTTTTGTGATACCTTCCTAACCAACTCTTCATCTTCTACCTTCGAGATTTCTCTCTGTCGGTGTGCGGATGTGTCCAAATTTAATGTTAAGAAGAGAAAACTTGAAATAGAAGGACCAAAATGGCATAGTAGTCAAAGTAGGAAGAATAAAATGAGCGATTTATAGTATAGGGGCTATTTGCTAAGTTGGTAATGTAAAGGAGTTCAAGTGTTATTTTCCTAATAAGAAAAACACTAGTTTTCATTCATATACAATTCAATATTTAATAATTAGTATAGGGGCTATTTGCTAAATTGGTAAAGTAAAGGAGTTCAAGTGCTATTTTCCTCTTAATAAATTAATAATAAGAAAAACATAGTTTTCATTCATATACAATTCAATATTTAATAATTATTTTATTGGTTAAATTTAATGAGATAAAAAAACTAAAAAGCGATTTTAATACGAATTAATTAAGTTAATTGCGGTTTTGTGACGAGTTCATGTCAATTATGCAACAGCGAAGGAAGAGAGGTACACATCTACCCTCCAATTAGTCATCGTCCTCTCGTCTCCTCTCTTTCACTTCTCCATTGATTACATTCGCAGAAGCAACCAATACCTCCACTAGGATCAGTCCCTTTTCCTCCTTGCCTCTGTTCTCGATTCTCATTACCTTCGCTGCAGGGGCCACCGGCGGTTTAAAATATGCCTGTAAGTTCTTTCTCTCTCTCTCTCTGCTCGCCGATGTCAGATCCAGATCTCTTAGCTCAACCAAGCAACGTAGTTTATTTTTTACTGACTTCCTGGTCGTTGATTCATAAGCATGCGGGTTTCTGATCTGAATTTCCGGTTTTCGATTTGCAGCATATGAGAATCGTCGAGGTTGAGCCGCCGAGTCCGATTAGATACCTGATCGGCGCGGCGATAATGATGATCGGAGTGGTATTGCCGGTCGGCTACATGATGTTCCGCAACAAGCGCGTCCCTTCTTCTTCTTCTTACTCCAAACAGACGTAGGTGTGCCTTTGCATTTGCTGATTTTCTAGGTTTCCCTAGCTTTGACCTTCATGTTAGCCTCCGGATATTTTGATCTCGTCGCTTAATTGGAACCCCTAATTGCAATTGAAATCCAGGCTAGCCTTATTGGATGATTACAGATTAAGTGGGAAATTATAGAAAATGAACCAAGAAATTTGATAATTGCAGTGCCTATGCTAAATGAACCAAGAAATCCAGATATCAAGCACTAGATGTGGTTAGGGCTTTTGTGATCCTTTCCTTTGTGAATCCAAACTCCATCGTACTACCATTCACTACTCCCTGAAGCTGTTCTTACCTTTGTTCTGCTGAAGCTGTTGTTCTTGAATCAGTCAGTTGCATTTCGTGACCATGGCATCTTAGCAATGTTGTTATGGAAAGCTAATGTTAGATGGTTTTTTTGAATGAATCAGATTATTCCTAGTGACTGTGTGATTCCCATTAGTTGGCTTCTTGGTTGAGCTTAGCATTAGAGCTGTCTGTTGAGCTAACACGAAACATGTTTTTTGTTAACAGGAACAAAGTCTTGATATAGAGAGAGTGTAACCTGGAAGGGGCGATAAGCGGCTTTTATGTTTTCTGTTATGTGGAGTGATGCATGTAGATCAGTTTTGAAGCAGAGGGGGTAGATAGGGTCTTCGACAGAGATGTGCAAACACGACACAAAGAACCGACAATGTGTTTCTGGGTTAGGAATTCTAATCAGGCATCTATGTGATTCGATTCCTTACATCGCGATTGATGGTTAGAAAACTAGCAAAAAATTGTAAGTCACTTTCAAAGGAGTCGATCCCGTTTGATGTTTGTGACAACAATGTTCTGGACCCTTATTGTACTGATTGCCATTCTGTAATTCACAGTGATAATACTAATGGTAGATTATATCTTTGCTTGTGCTGGTATGCCTTTGTTTACTATACTGTTATTGTGATGAATAATCAGTTCATTCTTTTGTAAAGCTCTGTTCTACAGTGAAAGGTGTACTGCAGATTTGTTACAGTCTGCCCAGAAACCCGAAATCTTACTAACGGTTTGTGGTTTAATCGTTTAACCTATTATGATTGAACCATGATTGTATGACTTGATAACCGGTGCACGATTGAGCCGGTCGAACCTTTCGGCTGAAATGATACCAATTTGGCAATTTTGGATATCCAAATCTTAGATAACACCAAAACAGTAAGCAGCTGCTGTCAAGGCCCCACAAGGCGCCATAATTCTTAGCCAGCAATGAATCTAGACGCATAATCAGCAAATTTCCGTTACGATCATGGTATCTCGTTAATTGATCTCTTTTCATCAGCCATTAATCGTGTCCATAAAAACCACGAACCGGCAAAACTTTTCAACTATCAGCGAAAGAAATTTCTTCGCCATGGCTGAATCTGGGAGAGCAGCAACTGTTAAGTACGGGATCATCGGAGTTGGAATGATGGGGAGAGAACACCTCATTAATCTCCACCACCTTCGCTCCGGCCACAACGTCGCCGTGGTTTGCATCGCCGATCCTCACGTTCCTTCCCAGCAGCAGGCCGTTGACCTCGCTCAATCTTTCGGCTGGAATGATCTTCAGGTGTTTTCCGGCCACCGGAAGTTGCTTGACAGTGGTCTCTGCGATGTTGTGGTTGTGGCTAGTCCGAACATGACTCATTTCGAGATTCTCATGGATATCATCGCTCACCCCAAGGCACACCAAGTGCTCGTCGAAAAGCCGCTCTGCACCACCGTTGCTCACTGTAAACAGGTTAGGAAGGTTCTTGCTCTCAAAACTAAGCTAAGCAGCTGATGTAGTTTACGTTTACGTTTTCGATTGATGATTCAGTTTCTGATAGGTTGTGGATGCTGCCAGGAAGAGGACGGATATGCTGGTTCAGGTTGGACTGGAGTATCGATACATGCCGCCGGTTGCGAAGTTGATCGAGATTGTCAAGGGTGGATCTCTAGGACTTGTGAAGATGGTGGCGATCAGGGAACATAGGTTTCCCTTTCTGGTTAAGGTAGAAAATATCTTCAGAGTACTGTTTAAGTTCTTCTTAATCAAGCCTTTGTTGGCAGTAGTTGGTAATGGTGTTCTTCTTGATGACTGTAACTAGGTTTATAACTGGAACAGGTTCAATATCAACACAGGGGGAACTCTGGTTGAGAAGTGCTGCCACTTCTTCGATCTGATGAGGCTGTTTGCTGGTGCCAATCCGGTTCGAGTCATGGCTTCTGGCGGTGTTGATGTTAACCACAAGGATGAACTTTATGATGGGAAGGTAAAATCCATTTGAGATTTATAGCTTTAGCTCTGCATTTCTTGCTTCTGAACTATGAGATTAAGAAGAACAAACCATCTGGAATTAGATATTTCTTCACATTGCTTCAGGTACCTGATATTATCGACAATGCATACGTGATCGTCGAGTTCGATAACGGGTCCAGAGGAATGCTAGACCTTTGCATGTTTGCTGAAGGAAGCAAGAACGAGCAAGAAATATCCGTAGTGGGTGACCTTGGAAAGGTACTCCACTCTGATCCGTTCAGCGATTGACACCGTTATTCGTCATCCTGATTATGTTCTGATCATGAGATTCCAACAGGGAGAGGCTTTTGTACCGGAGAGCATCGTGCGAGTTGGTGCTCGAGTTACTCGTAGAGATGGTGTGAAGACCTTGAAAGCTGAGGATGACAGAATAATGTGAGCCACCTTTGGGAATATGCTAAGCGATTTCCAGACTATACCTTTCGATTTCGAAATACAATTCTGACTCTGACTTGTTTTCTTACACAGATACGATGGACTTCATCACGGATCAAGCTACTTAGAACACCTCAACTTTCTGGGTGCGATAAGAGCTGAAGGTGCAAAAGCTCCTGCTGTGGACTTGCAAGATGGACTGGTATCAGTAGCTATTGGAGTTGCAGCGCAACGGTCTATCGAGGAGGGCCGATTTGTAACGATCGAAGAAGTCATGTAGGATGAAAGATGCTGCTGAAAGCTTAACACTTGAGTTCTCTTAGTCTCCTGACTTGTGCTGTAAAATGAAAAAATGAATGATTACACGGTGGTTTGTTGCAGCTAGTTTGTCTTTGCCGGGCTTAAATGGCCGGCTCATGATCAAATTGAATGTAAGCCGACTCACATTATTCTGGGCTAAGTTAACATTATGAAAATACACATAAAATTTGGACTATAAGCCGACTCACGTACACCCTCCAATACAAGGCTTTAGGATTTTGTGCATTAGTTACCACAGAGTGCAAAATATACGGCTGCTGTCTTACGTCACAATTTTATTCAAATGGACGGATGGATACATAGACCTCATAATCTAGGGAAATTGGACAATGCTAATGTGTGTATCGGTACACGTGGCATGTATAAGGGTGTGTAGATATGTGGGAGATGTGTAAAGAATGTGTACTCACGTATACATGGTGTATTAGGCGGTATGTACATGTCTTTTTAAACGGTTTATCATGTCTTTTTTTATTGAAAAAAAAATTCACAATAATTAATATAAAAATTAATTTCACAATTATTTCAAGGGTTAAGATGATAGAACTCATTTTAGACATTTCAACCAAAATAATTGGTCACATTTTGATTTAATTGAAACAAAAATCCAAAATTAATGAGTAAATAGTAACATTGATTAAGTTATTGACATTACATATGATTCTAATATATAACTAGGTAACTATTGTAAAATATTATATTTCTTATTATTTCAGTTCATCATCATACAAAAATATTAGCCATATGAAGTTATCATTTAATTTTTAAACTGTAGTTATAAAATAATTCATTAAAAAAATCAACTTCACAAATTGAGGGACTTAATAGTTAATAATAGTTTTATAGGGACTTAAAGTTCATATACAAACGTTTTGAGCTGAAGGACTAATTGTCAGGCAGCTTGAGCATCGAGTTATTTGTTTCTCGACTTTTCAAACCGAAACGGCAGTGGAACACATTGGAGCGCATTTTAGCGGCTCTACCTAGCGTAAAGTAGTACGGGTGGCCATCTGTATATAGGGCAGGAGTTGGCGCCCAAATTCTGAGGTTCTTTCCTTTTTCAGTGATCGATTCGTTTCTCTTAGCAACGTAGCGTTGGAGAGAAATGGACGACGACGGAGAGAGATCAAGCATCGTTATCGGCCTCATTGAGAACAGAGCCAAAGAGGTATTTCCTGCTTCGTTGCTAAGAAACTTTGGGGGGGAGGGATAGTCTACTGACTCATTTGAACACTGTTCTTGTGCTGGTTCGTTTCTCCTCTTCTGCGAATCGTCTGTATCCTCTGAAATCGCATCTCATTAATGCATGTACAGATCAGTTTAGCTATTCTTTTACATAAGGTAGAAGATGTCATGTATATCTCACGCCCTAACCGCTTTGGAAATCTGCGAAGTCAGATACTAACACCTGTTTACTAAGTGAAAATTGAGAGTCGAGACGCTTCCGCAATTCCAAATTTGAATTCTCTGTAACAATTTGGCCAAGCAAGAGTCTAGACACTTCCGAGATTCCTAATTTGAATTCTCTGAAGCTGAAGCAAGGAAGCGGTGCTAGCTGCTTATATTGGTTGCATTTTGCATGCAAGCGATTTCGTGAAATTGGATTAGCTTGTCCGAGAATGTTTGATCAGACTGACGACTTGTTTAATTAGGTGTGATTTTATGTTACTGTGCAGGTTGGAATGGCTGCGTTTAATATGAGATCAGCTGCTCTGGACCTTTCTCAATACATTGAAACCAGCATTTCATATCACAACACGAAAACTTTGCTGCAGTTTTATGATCCAATGGTGATAATTGTTCCTCCGAACAAGCTGGCAGCTGATGGCATGGTTGGAGTTTCTGAATTGGTGGATAGATTCTATGCTCCAACAAGGAAGGTGGCTTACTGACTGTTTCGCTAATCAAACACCTTTATGCTTCTGGATGTTCATGCGTGTGTTGGTGGAGATTCGGATGAGAAATCACATCCTTGCTTGGTTATTTTTTAGGTTATAATGGCCCGTGGATGTTTTGATGATACCAAGGTTGATACCTCTTTTTTTTATTTGTTAGGGTTCTTTATTACTTGCATGTCTCTGAACAGATGCATCTATTGTTACCTGTTCCAGGGCGCTGTAATGGTGAAAAGTTTAGCTGCAAAGGATCCTTCAGCTCTGGGCCTTGAGACGTACTACAAGCAATACTATCTTTGTTTGGCTGCTGCTGCTGCTACAATCAAGTGGTATTTTCTGTGGTTTGACCATTTCCATAGCAATTGCAGATTCAATTTGTGACAGTGAATAGGGTTATGCATGAACTATCTGGTAGTTATGCCTGTATGAGACATGCTTTAGGAATCAAATATCCCTAGTAAGAACTAGGGCACATATTTTTTATATTGAATAAATAGTTGTTACTTGTTCGGTATAAAAACATTTAAGTAGTATGCTGTCGATGTTTTGTTAACATATCAGTTTTCTGATTAAGTAGTAAAAAAATCAAAGATATTAGTCAGAAGGAAACTATTTAAGTTTGCTGCACTGACCTCTTATCAAGCATTACCTGTAAATTGTATAGATATTGAGAACTCCCATGCATTTGCTTAAGGTCATATACAATTTGTCAATAGCTAAGTTTACTGATTGACCAGTCTGTATAAGATGAGTTTTGTACTGTGTCATCCACAGGATAGAAGGCGAAAAAGGAGTTATTGTGACAAACCACTCACTGTCGGTATGTTCATCATGCGATATGTTTTCCTCTATATTTATCTATAAGACCGGGATCTCATTTCCTGCTCCCTCAATAATGCACTAGAGTCTCTTAAACTATTGTAATGCTAGAAACAATTACAATAACAGTCAGTAACTTGATTCAGAGGTTGAACTTGAACTTGTATTTTATGCTGTACTTATATTGGTCATTCTTGTCTGTGCAATATGAACTTGGGAAAAGCTATTTATACTAATTAATGTCTTGTAAGAGCATCTGTAACTACACTTTTCTAATAGAGTTTGGTTTTCCTCACGGATTTTGTGCTCTTCCAGGTTACCTTTAATGGATCATTTAATCACATGAACATAGATGCAACTAGGTAATCTAGTCTCTGTTTGCAATTTTTCTCTTTTAGTATGATATCTTGTCTATTTGTTATGTTTTACCTTCTCATATTGTGAGGACTCTTTCGTAGGTCATTGTTTAGTTTACAATTTTGATCTCTTGCAGTGTTCACAACTTGGAATTAATTGACCCACTTCACTCTTCACTTTTGGGCACAACCAACAAGAAGAAAAGTTTGTTTCACATGCTCAAGACAACAAAAACTGCAGGAGGGTATGGGAATTATCTTATCACTTGATAAAATTTTCGATCATATAGAAGAATTGAAGAGCCTTAAAATTTGACATGTTAGTGCTTCACTATATCAATCTCAAAATTATCTTCAGAACCAGACTTCTTCGAGCCAATCTGTTGCAGCCCTTAAAAGACATTGAAACTATCAACGCACGTCTTAATTGCCTGGTCAGTTGTTAGACTTCATTTTCCGAAGTTTATGCAATACTTTTATAAAAAAAATCTTTGTGGTATTGTGATAATGTTATTTCTTTCAGTCAAGTATTCCGTATCAGAGTCAATATTTTACATATTTCTTAAGTATTACATTCATCATCCTTGCTTACCTCATGAAAATCACAGACAACTCAAATATAATAAATCAGAGGTCTTCAAGACTCATTTTCTTTTCTTTTTTATTCATCAGTTGTGAGTGCCTTTCACATGCCCCATAGGGACGAGCCACACAGAAGTAAAAAACTGGGGGAATACTATCATGTTGGGAAGTCCTTACAGAAGATTCTATGTTCTTCAAAACATTAAGTTGTTTGATGCATGCCATAATTTAGTCAACCATGAAATAGGGTTCATCATCATACCAATTCTGCTGCTCAAATGTTTGACAGTTCTAATGTTGTCAAAAATGATCATTTACTGGATGTCCACTATTTTTCTATGCTTATAATATGGATTAGCTTGAGTCTCCAGTACCTTCTGCACATTATGTCTCCTTTTAACTTGGGAGGTTGCGTTGAAGAAACTCTGAGCTACCACTGTCCACTCAGCCAAATGTTAAGGAATGAGTTTCCATCTTTGGTCTATGGGATGCCCAACAATTTGTTCTGATACGCTTGTCCCTTTCTATGTGCATCCTATCATTTACAAGTCTGGTTTTTGCTTAAATGTTTTAACTGGACTGGATCAACTCTACAGTACTGATGTTATGGGTTTTCTGATACACTTGCATCTTTATGTGTATCTTATCATCTTATCATATTATAGAGATCTGTTTTTTGCTTGAAGATCAACTGAACTGGACAAACTCTGCAGTGATAACATTATGTAAAGCACGCGTCTCTTGACATTTGGTTTCAGGATGAGCTAATGAGCAATGAACAGCTATTCTTTGGACTTACTCAGGTTCTCCGCAAGTTTCCAAAAGAGACTGGTAAGTAGAATAGACAACAACTGATGAAATACATGGTGTATATCTCCATCCTTACCCATTTCCCCTCAAATCTTCTTCCTGATTCTAGGCTTCTCCACATGTCATACTAATGAAACCCACTCATCCTATTCTTTTTCAGATAGGGTACTTTGTCACTTCTGCTTTAAGCCGAAGAAAGTAACAAACGATGTTGTGGGTGTTGACAATGCCAGAAAAAGCCAAGTGTTGATATCAAGCATTATTCTGCTTAAAACTACATTGGAAGCATTGCCTTTGCTCGGGAAGGTGAGTTTTTTCTTTCTTTCATATACAACTTTAGCATGCTTGTCCAACACTAGTTTGAAACTTTTTGTGTTCACCTTTCAGGTTTTGAAGGATGCAAACTGTGTTCTTCTTTCAAACATATACAGGACTGTGTGTGATAATGAGAAATACTCTAACATGAGGAAGAGGTAATTGCAATGGTTTGACCTTTTGAACCATCTCAATCAACTGATTTTACTCCAAGATACTCATTTATGTACTTTTTTTTTGGTTAAAATTTATGTACTGACGGAGTGATTCTCTTGAAGAATTGGTGAGGTTATTGATGAAGATGTACTTCATGCACGTGTACCTTTTATCGCCCGTACACAGCAATGTTTTGCCGTTAAAGCTGGAATCGATGGACTTCTGGATATTGCAAGGAGAACATTCTGTGATACCAGTGAAGGTTTTCTAATGCTTGGATTGTTTACATAATTACTTTCGGTTTTTCGTTTCATCATTATGATTCTCCTCTTTTTTTCTGTTTTTTGTCCTTTTTTGTTATTTTGATATCCTCACATGGCTGGGCAGCTATACACACCCTTGCAAATAAGTACCGTGAAGAATTCAAACTGCCCAATTTGAAACTTCCTTTTAACAATAGGCAGGGTTTTATTTTAGCATTCCACAAAAGGATATTCAGGGAAAGCTTCCAAGGAAGTTCATTCAGGTTCTTGAATCGTACACTTCTTTCTGAAACTTTTTTATCATGAGAATCTGGTTCCTATAAGCGATAACTTTGAGGTGCTTTGGAATTGCAATTCAGGTCCTAAAACATGGAAACAATGTACACTGCTCAACCTTGGAATTAGCTTCTGTAAGTTGTTGGTTTAGTGATCACTGTAACTTGTATGAGTGATTATTTCGTTATTTGTTGTTTTTAATTTGTAAATTTATCGAATTTCTTCGTGGCGCAAATCAGGGTTCATGGTCTTTCCATGTGTTGGAAGTCACATATTCTTTCTTGTATTATCTGAATGCATAAATGCGGCACTCCCATGTCTTTCGCCTTATGGAATCTTCACCAATTCCAATTCGGAAGTTTTGTGTTGCATCGATTATGAGATGAAATTATTGTTCCATTCATAAGGAATTAATCAACTTATAAGAAACGCTGAAAGCTAGTTTGACTCATTTTTCTGTAGTGCTGTTTACTGGTTCTAGAAACGGTGTGTGTGTAACCTATAAAGGTTCTATGTCTCCTTTTGAATTGTGTGAGATGCCAACTTTGCTGATATCTGTACTCTGACCATGTTTCATTTATTGTCCTTTCTTGAATGAAATGAGCAGCTTAATGTAAGAAATAAGTCTGCTGCTGGAGAATGCTATATAAGAACAGAAGTTTGCCTTGAAGGTTGTAATGAGCTGCAGTAAGCTTCATTCCATTAAGCGGTTTGCTTTTCCATATTGATGAAGTATACTCTGAGATCTTTGCTCTTCAAGATTTCTTCTATATTGCTTCATTAATTTTTTAAATGGTCTAGTTGGGTAGCTGATATGGGTGATGATTTCTTAATGCTTCACTACAATTATTACCTTTTTCAGCTTCCAAGTTCCCGCAATGCTTAGTTTCAATCAATATAAGAAATTCATTCCATTCAGCACTACTTTATAAGTAACGTGCTCCATATTTCATTGCATATGAACTATCTGAGAGTACTTTAAAGGATTTAGCAATGCTTCTAGTCTGTTTAGTGAAAAGAAACGTTATGAATCTTATGCTTTTATAAGCTTTTTATTCAGTTGCTTCACGATTTTGTAATTCATTTTGTAATTCATTTTTTACAGACTTTTTTTTATTATATTTTTAGCTAAAATATTCTTTGTAGCTCTTAACAAATCTTAATTTGCAGCTCTCCTAGACGCCATCAGGGAGGATGTATCTGCACTTACACTTCTGGCAGAGGCTTTATGCCTTTTAGACATGATAGTTAATTCATTTGCACATACTATCTCCACTAAGCCAAGTGGCCAATACGTTAGACCTGAATTTACCAGTAAGCTCAATGCCATTTCTATCTTATGTCTAGTAAATTGCACTCTAGAACTCCATGCCTGATTTGCTTTCCAATTGCAGATGATGGCCCATTGGCAATTGACTCTGGACGACATCCAATTCTGGAAACCATACACAACGAATTTGTTGTAAGAACCTCATGTATTTATTTTGCCGTCTTTTATATGTAGCCATACTATAAAAATTATTGAGAGTAATCAATCGTAGCTAAATATTTGAAACCACTTTTCTGCAGCCTAACAATATCTTCATCTCGGAAGCATCAAACATGGTAACTGTAATGGGCCCAAACATGTAAGAATACTCTAGCTATAAACACTTTTGGTTCTATGTTTTCTGTCATGTTAAGAATTTCTTGCCAATAGCCTATGAAAGTACAGTTGCATTGTTAATCATTAACTGATCATCTTTCCAGGAGTGGGAAGAGCACATATCTTCAACAAGTGTGTCTTATTGTCATTCTTGCTCAAATTGGGTGCTATGTTCCCGCTTGCTTCTCAACTATACGGGTAGTCGATCGTATATTTACAAGGATGGGTTCAACAGATAGCCTAGAGTCAAACTCCAGTACGGTAAACTCCTGACACTAGCTAAAGGATTGTATATAATCCCAAACCCTTTTTATGACCCCTTGACAATTCTTAGTAAGAAACTTGTGCTACCGCTAAATGGAGGAGTCATATAATCCCAAACCCTTTATGACCCATGTTTGGCTAAATCATGGGGGTTACAGACTCACAGTGATGATCTCAATGGTGGACAATAGTTCGTTCTTTTTCTTTGCCCAAGAAACTTACGAATTTCTTTTACTTTGATACTGCTACAGTTCATGACAGAGATGAGGGAGACGGCTTTTATCATGCAGAACGTCTCCCAAAGGTGAAGGACACTGCTCTAATATTGCCCGAGTAATCCTAAATCAGCAAGTAGAATATCAAATAACGGACTTCAATTTTCTTCATTGAATGCTGTCTTGTTTCAGAAGTCTGATTGTTATGGATGAACTTGGGAGGGCAACTTCTTCAACTGATGGATTTTCTATTGCATGGAGCTGCTGTGAACATCTGTTATCACTTAAAGCGTAACGACTTCTCTCACTTTGATGGACTATACATCGAGTTTATCTTTACCGGTGTCATTGTGTGGACACTAAAGTTCAATGCTATTCATTTATTTGTTTCTTTTGCGAGGCTAAGTATGAATTTGATCATTATTGTTGTTTAATCTTACTTCATTTCATCTTTCTTCAAGTTGCTTCATTTATTTCCACCACATGAAAGCTTTGATGTTATCGAAGTGTTACTAAAACTTAACACTATAGCTCTTGATCAAAGTTCATTCAGTGGGGATAGGCCATTTAGATCTCTGTTGAAACTTTTCAGGTACACAATCTTTGCAACCCATATGGAGAACCTAGCAGAACTTGCAGTAATCTATCCAAATGTGAAGATCTTACATTTTGATGTTGATATACGAAACAACCGCTTGGATTTCAAGGTATCTATTTTAAATCCGAACTGAGCATCAGTATTCAGCTATTCGGCTTGTTTCGTCCCTGAGTGGGGATTTGTTTCCGGTACAGTTTCAACTGAAGGATGGACCAAGACATATTCACCATTACGGACTTCTACTAGCAGAAGTTGCAGGACTACCAAGCTCAGTTATCGAAACTGCACGAACCATCACATCAAACATCACACAAAGGGTAAGTTCCTTCCCTCTTTAGTGAACTACAATTTTACTCACTATTACTCGTCAAACATACCCCTAGACTGATTGTAATTGGAACCAGGAAACAAATAGAATGGACGAGGACTGTGAGCAGCACCAGCAACTCCAGATGGTTTATCGAGTAGCCCAAAGGCTGCTATGCTTGAAATTTTCGAGCCAACCTGAGGACTCAATTCGGCAAGCACTGCAGAATCTCAAGGACAGCTATCTGGATGGTACGCTCTGAAAGCCAACTGTGTTCTTTAAAGATGAAAAACGCTAAACAGCTATTTTAACCAGACATTAGTATCCTGTTTACAGTTGTCAGATGTTAAAAGCAGTTACAAATCCTTAAATTTTAATGGTACATCACATTTGATAATTCATTTCAAACCTTAGGTTTCATTTAATCACTAGCAATATCTAGATAATATAATAGAATACATTATTATCTTTAGAAAAGGGAGAAAAATCGAATAAAAGTAGCATATCCTCCATTACAAGGCCAAATTATATTTATGGCAAAACAGAATTGAGGAACTTAAACCAAGCTGTAATATTCTGAAATCATTCCAATATCCAAAATTTCCTGTCAAAATGACAACCAACATATTCAAAAGACCACAAGATCTAACAATCCAGAAACACAGCCACATAAAAATAAAACTAAGCTCAACGGTATCGACGGAGGGAAAGGGTGTTGTTCCTCTTCCATGTAGCCCTGCGAGAAGGCTTGTTCTTGTGGTACAATGACCCCTTTCCACGAAGACCTCTGTACTTCTTTCCAGCTGAAGTGAGACCACGCAGCTCCCTGTGCTTGTGCACTGGGTTGCACAGCCAGTTGATCCTTGGGTCGTTGCGGATGGCATTGTGTGCCACGTCAACAAGGATAACTTCAAAGTACTTGTAGGTAGAATCCTGCAATACAACAGTTGCAGAATTAGACACAGGCCATCCATCATTAGAGAACAGTTTGATCAAAGAAAGTGAAATACCTCATTGACCCAGTAAGAGTTAAGAACCCTAAGACCACCGAGCTTCCTTCCAGCACGCTCCTCAGCGACTGACCTCTTGCTTCTCTGGAACTTCAGCTGAGTAACTCCCTGGTTCGTCGGCTTACCGTACACAATACCCTTAGGGACTGGCCTCTTCCTGCCACCACGCCTAACTCGGACACGGTAAACCACATATCCCTGCAAGAATCAACTTCAGTCATTGTAATGCCACAACTAATGCATCCTCCACCAGTTAATGCCCACAACTAGAACATAAAAATGGCTTAAGACATAATTAATCAAGCCTTAATCACTGTGTGTCACAACTAGACACATAGAATCACCATATCAAAGGAAGAAAGACTAGCTGATTAGGGTCATACAGAAACACCTAAAATCAGTACAAAAAGAGACAACTAATGTGCCAGATCTAGACAAAAGAATGTTCAATAGAGATGAGAACACACTTGGTCAGATGATCTGACTGTGATTTTTTTTTATAGCTGGTCTCAGGAAGCTTCTCTATCATTTATACATATCCACCAAAGTAGAAGATAGGTGAATATGCATCAGGACGCCTCTGAACCAGCATGATAACATTGCATTACTTCTATACTTAGCCTCAACACATCTACAAAACCTAAACTAGCTTCAAACACTGAAATCGTGAGCATTCAGGGAGGATCAAATATACCTGTTTGGCCTTGTAGCCCAAGCGCCTAGCCTTGTCAGGACGAGTAGGATGGGTGACACGAACAATTGACGGATGCTGACGGTACTCCCAGCACCTCACCCTCTGAATAAATCGCATAACATCGGACTGCTTCTTCCTCCATAGCTCAGACACATATGTGTAAGCACCTGTTGACAGATTACATCAATTAGATCGATCCACCGTTTCGAAACACAGAACGAATTCAATGTCGCATAAGCATTCAGAAGAAGAAACGGATAAAAGCGACAGAGGGAAAGAGATGATACCCATTGTGTCGCACCAGATCGCAGCTTGTCACCGGTAGGGTTTCGGCTGCAAAGAACTCAGAGAATTGAAATGCAAAACCCTAATGACGGTTTTATAAACTGCAAACGCAAGATCTGGACCGTCCATCGTCGCCACGTTTTGGATCGTCTCAGAACTCAAATCAGCAGTTAGACGACAGCGTTTCGTATTTAAGTAAGTGGGCCTTATGGGCTGATAATTTTTGGGCCGTAGCGGCCCAAGTAGGAAACTCAAATACTCCGAAGCTCCCAGAAATGAAATCGGACTTTTGCAGCTACCTCTCTTCTCTTGCAGCAATGGCGGCGTCTCAAGTATCCTCGCCGGCGGCCATCTTCGCTGTTGCAGCCGCTTCCTTCTCCGAGACTAAATCCTCCTTTTCTCCTTCGTCTTCTCTTGCTGTCAACTTTGGCTCCATTTCTTCGAAGCGGTCCTTCATCGGACGATCCCAAATATCCAAGGCGCCGATCGTCTGTACTCAACGAGCTTCCTTCATTTCTCCACGCGCAGCTTCGGAATCCTCCTCGACTGCCTCACCTGCCACCTTCCACGGCCTGTGCTACGTGCTCGGAGACAATATCGACACCGACCAGATCATCCCTGCAGAGTACCTAACTCTCGTCCCTTCGAATCCTGCCGAATACGAGAAGCTAGGTTCCTACGCCTTGATCGGCCTTCCTGCGTCGTACGAGACAAGATTCGTCGAGCCGAATGAGACGAAGACGAAGTACTCGATCGTTATCGCGGGAGAGAACTTCGGGTGCGGATCGTCTCGAGAGCACGCGCCGGTCGCTTTGGGCGCTGCGGGAGTGACGGCAGTGGTTGCTCAGTCGTACGCGAGAATCTTCTTCAGGAACTCTGTTGCGACCGGGGAAGTGTATCCGCTGGAGACTGAGGTTAGGGTTTGCGATGAGTGCAGGACTGGTGATGTGTTGACCATTGAGCTGGAAGATAGCCGATTGATCAACCACACGACCGGGAAAAGTACAAGCTTCTGCCTATTGGGGATGCCGGACCGGTAATTGATGCTGGAGGAATTTTTGCTTATGCGAGGAAGGCTGGGATGATACCTGCACAGGCTGCTGCTTAGAATTACCAGGTAATAATCACTTCTTACTTGCAGACTTACTTTACTCCCAGTCCTGTGCGTCATTCCTAGATTTCTTGACTTGTTGAATTTAACCTGTAAAATGGATAAAGTGTTTCCACAGTTCAGATACTGGCTGTAAGTTCTCGATTTCCATGGTCATTTGTCAGGTACTCGAGTGCAGAATTCTGAGCTTGTGCCTAAACACACGTCATTCTTCAGGGTTTATCCAAAGGGTTCATAAACTGAGTACCCGTCTGTCCTTTGATTTTGAAATGGGTTTCATAGGAAGTGAAACATTTTCGGTGTGAAACTAATGCAATTCTTTGATAGACAAGGCACATTTGCACCTAAGGTGGTTCGCCATTGAAATCGTTTGATTTCAGTGATAGTCTGGTGAATGTGACTGGTATAGGTTGGTAGGATTGACAATGAAACGATTTCAGTGATAGTCTGGTGAATGTGACTGGTATAGGTTGGTAGGATTGACAATGTGCTTGCTGAAACTCTGCTTCTGTTCAAGCTGGATCGGAAGATTCTCGAGATGAGTTGACTAAGTTATAGTTCAATCTAATTCGTCAGCTTGAAAGTGATAATTTTAGCCAATCCAGCTTGCTTGGTAGTAAACTATATAAAACGTGCAGAATTCGAAAATCCATAGTCCAGGGAGTTGATCCACGAAGGTTGTGTATGCTAATCTGAAGAGTTCATGAATTCTCGATTGTTGTATTCCTATCTGTATTTACTCTATCATCGCAGGCTGTCGTTGACTGATATTAGCTGGCAGATTTCAAGATACACCTCTTATATTTATGACGTCTTGCTTGCAGGTAGAACAAGAACACGTACAAGCAATTGCCTTGCATTGGCCATGGTGAAACCAGGTGAATGTCTTGTTGGTGTTCTTGTTAGGGTTTCTTGTGTTGTTCTGCAACTGGTTCTGTTGCCCAGAATGTCATTGTCGTATAAGAATAATCATAGTAGTAGTTTGCCCAGTAGTGTTGCACTCTTGTTTGTATCCTTTTTATTGTGTGGTCTTTGTTCTATCTAATGCACTAGTTTGGCTTGATTCATGTTGGCCGCATTCCTGGTTTGGCGGGGATTAGCTAGATGTTTAAAAATTAAACAAATACAAATCGATCTCAGAATACAAATCGATTGAATTATTAGAGCATATCCAACTTGAACACAAAGTGGTAAGCACACAAGAAAACACCAGCCAAATACAAAAACCCAGATGATTTTCGCAGCAACCGCAGTCCAGGTTACAATACAAAGGTTTGTTTTCTATAATTGGTTCAATTGCAAGTATAGACTCCACTCTGGTACCTGTGATCAACCTCGTAGAAGTCTGTGTTCCCTTCCGATGCAGGCTGCAAACGAATCTCTGACAACGACTTGCTTCCTTCCATCGAAAATTTCACATAACAGACAGCCTCTACGTCCTCATCACCTTCTCCTTCAATGGAGTCGACCGGCATCCTCACCCTCAACTTACCAGGAGATCCCTTCAGTGGAATCTCCGGCACCACCCATTTCAGCTCCTTTTGAGACCTGTTCAAGGCTGCTTTGGGCGAAACCATCAACAATGTTGGATCGACTGGCAACTTCAACACAAATGTCACGTTGCTTAGTGGCACTGGCAGATCTGGGTTCGAGACGTACTGGATCATTACGGAGAAGAGGGTTCCGCTGTGACGTTGAACTAGACGGACCCTCAATGGCAATGGAGTTAGCCTAGGTATTAAGCTGTACTTGAATATTGGTATAGGTTCGTCAGATGCAGCAGTCCTGACGTGAAACATTCCGTTACCAAGGCTACTGACCTTCGAGCGCTGCATGACAAACCTCTTGACTGCTTTCGTGTTCTCAACACGGAATGAGAACTCGGTTTCCTTATCACCGGATCTCTTAATCGGCAATGTTTTCAAGTAAACTACACCCATCAATCCAACCCTAGCAAGCTGTGACTCTCTAAACTCTGCACTGACTTCCTCAACTATGTACATCTCAGGACCCTTCATTTCTGTTTTCGTTACCAAAAGATTCTCGAGAGGAGTACCTGTATCTCCAGTAGCAGCTTTCGCAGCTACGGCAGGATCAGCACCTGTTTGAAGCAACTCCAGTCCACTGAGTCCTTCCTGCTTCGGGATCTTATTCGTTCCCACGAACTCGGAAGCATCCAATCCACCACCCCAAGCTTCACTAAACCCTTCAAATGTCTCTCCCAATGAAGCTTGTTCATTGTTGAACTCAATCCCACCGTAATCCCCTTCGAATCCTTCGACATTGATATGTGTAGCTTTCGTAGCTTCAGCATTTGGCAATGCAGTAACTTCCAGCCCTGCTAATGCTAATGTCAAATCTTTAGCCTGAGTCTTATCTTTCTTGAACTCACCTGCTAGATCCTCCTGTTTGTTTACCACCTCGCTTGCAGCAAAAGGATCCTTCGCTTCCTCTTTCTCTTCTTCATTCTCTTCCTTCTTCTCCAATTGCTCACCAGAAGAAACAGGTGCGAGACTCGCTGCCACGTCATCTCCAGATGCAAGGGTTTCCGGGGGAAGCTCGAACACGGCATTGGAGAAAGCTTCCACGCTTCCTTCGCGCTCGATCGCGTGCCCTTCTACAGCCGGCCAGCTCTCTCCTCCGCGGATCTTGCTCTCCGTCTCCAGCGCAGAGTGCACCATCTTCGCGATGCTCTCGCCGTGGATCGAGGCCAGCATCGCCGCCAGTCGGATGCTGCTCACTCCGCGGAGGACGATGTCCAGAGCCATGTAGATCTCAGCGTATTTCCTGCTCAGCTTCTCCGGCGTGACGTCGACGCCGCGGCAGGCGGCGACGATGACGCTGACGGCCTGGTTGACGACGTGGATGCACTCGAACACGTTGACGGAGTTGTCGTGGTCGTCAGCGATCGTGATCCCGAGGACGTAGATCCCATTGACGAGGCGGTAGACCACGCGGTACTGGCTCTCGACGCCGACGATTAGCTGGCCGCTGGAGGCGGCGAGGGGGTCGTCGCCGAGGGAGGAGAGGGAGTCGGAAGATACGGAAGGGGAATAGTCATCGGAGGAGGAAGACTGATTGTTTTTGTTTGCTGCGAAGGCCAATCGGGTCTGGCGGAAGGCGGAGGTGGCGACTAGGGCTCGCGGTGGAGGGAACCATTCCCGGGTCTGGATTAAGATGTCGGAGCCGTTGGAAGGCTGAAGAGAGAGAGCCAGGCAGGACATATCGACGGCGAGCTCAGTGACGCCGGAATTTGATGGATCTGGATCTGTATCTCCGATCGGGTAATGAGTTGGTTTGCCACTGTGATTTGCTGATCTGCGAGGAGTTGGCGGAGGAGGGAGACAGAGAGGTTTGCAGTCACCGCTGGAAAAGGTAGGAAGTAGTCAGGTGCAACCGTTAGCTGGTGAGCTCGAAATTGATCCCGTACGATACTGACACGTGTCCCAGCTAAAAAAGAATCTTTAAATCTTTGGAGACAGGCTTATTGTCCATTTTCATCATAAACCTTTCGAGTTTATAACAAAGTGGTCATAAACCTTTGTTTTGTAACCTAGTGGTCATTCACCTTTAGGGTTTGTAACAGTTTGGTCAATCCGTTAAATCTCCATCGAATTTCTCCGTTAAGTGCTGATATCAGTATGCCACGTCAGTCTTTTTTTTCCACCTCACCTCTTACAACATCACCTAATCTATCTCTGACTCAATCCAACGTAACACAAACCCATTACCCATAAATTTTGATTTTTCGGTTTGCCAGTTCATCTTCCCAGCACCTTGTATGATCCATTTTCTAGATTTTGATCCTCTCCTCCTCCGTCGACGACAATGACGGTGAAGTCTCCACGTTGGAGAAGAAGGGAAAACCCATCAGCGGAGTGTCGACGACATCATCAAAAGAAGGAAAAAACCCCACCAACTGAACTTGCTTTTCCACCTATGGGAATGGGATCTCCTAATCTCCCCCGAGCTTCCTCCACATCTTTCTTCTCTTCTTCCTCTTCTTCTCCGAATACTTCTTCGTCCTCTATTCTTTGATGAATCCAACTTTGAGGTGAGCTCTTCCTTATCTTCTCATCATGAGGATGTACTACCATCAACTGCCGACATAGAAGAATAAATTCAACTTTCTGATCACTCTCATCAATAATGGAAAGCAATGCAGGAGCCAACAGTGAAAATCAAAGAGAGCAGTGGTGCAATGTCCGGTATGACATAGAGTAAATCCTTAACGATTTTTTTTAGGTAAGATATTATCCTATGAATATTTTGTCTATATAAGCGATTTGATTGAACATAATATCATCAAATATATCAAACATAATATTTACTATCCCAAAATATATATAAATATAGAACTTCAACATTTATTAAAAAATTAAATTTTAAAATATTCTACCAACCAAATATCCCTAAACAACATTAAGAAAGTTAAGATCGAATTCCTTTTCTAACCCAAATTAATTCCTTATTAGTTCATTCGAATTCTATTTCTTTAATAATCACCTCATATAAAAGCTGATTCAGAAACTATTAAACTTCTCTAAAAAAACTTAGCAACAATGGCCGCCGGCGAAAACAGCAGCGGGAAGAAGTCCGACCAACTCTTCTTCCGCCGGAAGATATAGTGATGAACATCCTCTTGAGGTTGCCCATCGCTCGATTCCGATGCGTCTGCAGATCGTGGCGAAATCTCCTCTCCGATCCCAACATCATCCGCAGAATACTCTTCTTCCAAAATCTCGCCGACCAAAAAGACCTCCAGATCCTCGTCACCGGTACGATTGAAGAGCCGATGAGACTCTCCTCAAGTACCATTCTCTCCTCCTTGCATTCCTACCTAACACTCTCCCCTATTTCACCGCCAACAAAATTGCCATTTATCCGGAATCCCATCCACAGTTTCAAATTCATCGCTTGCTGCGACGGCATATTTTGTCTAGTCGCTTATCCGGATATCATTCTATGGAATCCCACAACCTCCGAATCGAAGATTCTCCCGCCGTGCCCTAATCGCCCTCATCCCAGGGGTCACAGCGTGGTTAGTATTGCTTATTATTTTGCAGGTTTTGGTTTCGATCCCGTAACCAGTGATTACAAAGTTGTCTGCACGCTGGAGGCTGGGAGAAATAGGGATAATGGTTCTCCTCGTCTTATCTACAGTGAGGTAAATTTCAATTTTCTAATTTCCTAAGTTCTAGCTTTCTGGATCGTAATGTTTTGTTCTGCGCAAGTTAGGTTTATAGCTTGAAGAATGATTCATGGAAAAGAAAAGAGTGAGCTCGATGTGTGATTTGAGCTCTGGTGATTGTAATGTTTTGTTTTGCAGGTTTATAGTTTGAAGAATGATTCATGGAAAACAGTGAGCTCGATGTGTGATCTGAGCTCTGGTGTTCCTGGTTTGGGGATGAATCTCAAATACGTACACCAGCGAGGAAACACTTCTCGAAACGACAAATGCTACTGGTTCTACGATAGGGTTCCCAAGCTCTGTGGTATTCTCTCCTTCGACATGAGTACTGAAGTGTTTGAATCTGTCAAATTCCCGTGTCCCTCGGGGTTTCCTCCCGTGTCTCCTAGAGAGGGCTCGAGACGTAATGATTGGATTTCCGCGTCTTGCTTCATGCTGAAGGACTCGTTTGTTGTCATGTTCCGACCATCGAGTTTCAAGGTCGATGATGGTCCATACGAGATATGGGATTGTTGAAATGCGGAGTTGCTGAATCTTGGACGAAACTGTTCACATTTGAGCCACCGAGAGAAGGAGGACTCTGTGTCGAGTATTGGGATGTTTGGAAAGATACTACATACATTTGCTCACATCACTTGTATCGAGTTACTACCGCTGATCCTGCTGCTAAAGAAATCGACGGAGTTTTCTGTCTTGATCTCTCGACCGGTGAAGAAGTGGGCGGTCGTCTTGAAATTCGAGGCACTGTTCAGCCATTCGTAGCTCAGACTTTTGCTCCAAGTCGAGTTTCACTCTCTAGTGACTAGTGCAGTTTGGATGGAGTAGATGTGAGCCTTCAAGCAATCATGTTGAAGATCTTAATAATCGTAAGATGTCTCTGTATTTTTTTTTTTATGATTGGGTGTGAATTTTCTTATCTCGTCTCTTTATTAGTGAGATTAGTACATGTAAACTTTGTTTTTGATTGTGGTACGAATTTCCTCAAGTTTACTACCAACTAGTTTGTTATCTTAAAATATGTGATGGGTGTTTTTTATGTTTATGTTTATCACAGAGTTAGAACTTTTTTCACAATTTTCCACATTATTAATATATTTTAAATTAAAATATAATTATTTTTTCTCATTTTGTCAGGATGATTTTACCATAATAAATATAAAATTATTTATACAAATAAAATAATTCGTTTTGAAACTGATTACAAGTCTAGTAAATTTCATCCAGAAATTAGGCGATTTTTTTAATAGTTCTGACCAATCCAACAAAATAACCTTACTGAGCGAATTCACCAGCTTACCTATTCCTCTTCCAAATCAAATATTTCGTAATAGTTTTTGCTAATTAGTATGACGATTTTTAATAATTACAAAATGATCACTAGTCTATATAATCTCAAAACGTTGGGTTAGATTAGTTAAAAATTGGGTTAGATTTGTCAAAATGTTGGGTTAGAATTGTCAAAAAGTTTGGTTAGATTTGTAAAAAAATTGGGTTAGATTTGTCAAAAGTTGGTTTGGATTTGTCAAAAGTTGGATTAGATATGTCATAACGTTGGGTTAGATTTGTCAAAATGTTGGGTTGAATTTGTCAAAAGTTGGATTAAATTTGCCAAATGCTGGGTTTATATTTGTCAAACATTGGGTTATATTTGTAAAACGTTGGGTTAGATTTGACAAACGTTAGGTTAGATTGGACAAACATTTCGGGCAAGAATTGTCAAAATTTATGGGCTAGATTTGTCAAAAATTCCGGTCAAGATTTGTCAAATTTCCGGGCTATATTTGTCAATATTTCTTGGCTAGATTTGTTAAAAAAATTGGGATAGATTTGTGAAAATTTCTAGGCTACATTTGTCAACAAATTCGGGCTTGATTTGTCAAAATTTCTTAGCTAGATTTGTCAAATATCCGAGCTAGATTTGTAAAAAATCGTGGGTGGATTCGTCAAAATTTATGGTCTAGATTTGCCCAACATTCGGGGCTAGATTTGTAAATGTCTTGAACAATCTAACCCAAAGTTTTGACAAATCTAGTCTGAAATTTTGACAAATATAGTCTAGAATTTTTACAAATCTAGTCCAGAATTTGACAAATCTAGCCCAGAATTTGACAAATCTATTCCAATTTTTGACAAATCTAGTCCAAAATTTATACAAATCTAGTCCAAAATTCTGACAAATCTATTCTAAAATTTAAATAATCTAGTCCATAATTTTGACAAATCTAGTCTAGAATTTTTACAAATCTAGTCCAGAATTTTGACAAATCTAGTTCAGTTTTTTACAAATATAGTCCAAAATTTTGACAAATCTAGTTTAAAATTTTGACAAATCTAGTTTAAATTTTGAAAATCTAGTACAAAATTTTGACAGATTGTACAAAATTGACAAAACTAGTCCAGAATTTTTGACAAATCTAGTCTAGTTTTTTACAAATGTAGTCCAAAATTTTGACAAATCTAGTCAAGTTTTTAACAAATATAGTCCAAAATTTTGACAAATCAAGTCCAAAATTTTGACAAATCTAGTCCAAAGTCCAAAATTATGACATATCTAGTCCAAATTTGACCAATCTAGTCGAGAATTTTTACAAAACTAGTCCAGACTTTTGACAAATCTAGTCTAGAATTTTGACAAATCTAGTCCAATTTAAATTCTTCAACAAATCTAGTCCAAAGAATTGTGACAAATCTAGTCCAAATTGAATTAGAGCAAATCTAGTCCAAAATTTTTGACAAATCTAGTCCCAGATTTTGACAAATCTAGTCCAAAATTTTGACAAATATAGTCCATGAATTTTACAAATCTAGTCCTGAATTTGACAAATCTAGTCCAAATTTTGACAAATTAGTCCAGAATTTGACAAATCTACTCAGAATTTTGACAAATCTAGTCTAGTTTTTGACAAATCTACTCAAAATTTGAACATCAAATTTTATCTTATAATTGTGACAAATCTAGTCTAGATTTTTGACAAATCTATTCAGAAATTTTGACAAATCTAGTCCAAATTTTGACAAATCTAGTCCAAAATTTTGACAAATCTAGTCAAATTTTGACAAATCTAGTCCAAATTTTTACAATCTAGTACAAAATTTGAAATCTAGGCCAAATTTGACAAATCTAGTCCAATTTTTTTACAGATCTAGTACAAAATTCTGACAAATCTAGTCTAATTTCAAACAGTCAATTTGACAAATCTAGTCCAAAATTTTTGACAGATCTAGTACCAAAATTCTGACAAATCTAGTCTAAATTTTGACAAATCTAATCCAAATTTTGACAAATCTAGTCCAAATTTTGACAATCTAGTTGACAAAATTTTGACAAATCTAGTCTAAATTTTGACAAATCTATCCAAATTTTGACAAATCTAGTCCAAAGTTTTGACAAATCTAGTCCGAATTTTGACAAATCTATTCCAGTTTTTAGACAAATCTATCATAATTTTGACAAATCTAGTCCAAAATTTTTGACAAATCTAGTCCAAAATTTTGACAAATCTAGTCCAAATTTTGACAAATCTATTCTAGAATTTTAGACAAATCTATCCATTATTTTGACAAGTCTAGTCTAAAATTTTGACAAATCTATTCCATAATTTTGACAAATCTAATCCAGAATTTTGACAAATCTAGTCTAGAATTTGCAAATCTAGTACAGAATTTGATAAATCTAGTCCAAAATTTTGACAAATCTAGTCCAAAATTTGGCAAATCTGGTCCAGAATTTTGACAAATCTAATCTAGAATTTTGACAAATCTAGTCCAAATATTGACAAATCTAGTCTAGAATCTTGACAAATCTAGTCTAGAATTTTGACAAATCTAGTCCAAATTTTTGACAAATCTAGGCCAAAATTTTGACAAATCTAGTCCAAAATTTTGACAGATCTAGTACCAAAATTTCTGAGAAATCTAGGGCAAAATTTTGACAAATCTAGTACCAAAATTCTGACAAATCTAGTCTAAAATTTTGAACTCCAAAATTTTGCCAAAACTAGTCCAAATTTTGACAAATCTAGTCTAGAATTTTAACAAATCTAGTCTAGAATTTTGACAAATCTAGTCCAAAATTTTGACAGATCTGGTACCAAAATTCTGAAAATCTAGTTCAGAATTTTGACAAATCTAGTCCAATATTTCACAAATCTAGTCTAGAATTTGACAAATCTAATCCAGAATTTTGACATATCTTTTCCCAGTTTTGACAAATCTAGTCTAGAATTTTGACAAATCTAGTCCAAAATTTTGACAGATCTAGTACCAAAATTCTGACAAATCTAGTTCAGAATTTTGACAAATCTAGTCCAATATTTGACAAATCTAGTCTAGAATTTGACAAATCTAGTCCAGAATTTTGACAAATCTATTCCAGTTTTTGACAAATCTAGTCTAGAATTTTGACAAATCTAGTCCAAAATTTTGAGAGATTCTAGTACCAAAATTCTGACAAATCTAGTTCAGAATTTTGACAAATCTAATTTAGAATTTTGACAAATCTAGTTCAAATTTGACAAATCTAGTCTAGAATTTGACAAATCTAGTCCAGAATTTTGACAAATCTATTCCAGTTTTTGACAAATCTAGTCTAGAATTTTGACAAATCTAGTCCAAAATTTTGACAGATCTAGTTCCAAATTATGACAAATCTAGTTCAGAATTTTGACAAATCTAATCTAGAATTTTGACAAATCTAGTCCAATATTTGACAAATCTAGTCCAGAATTTTGACAAATCTAGTCTAGTTTTTTACAAACCTAGTCCAAAATTTTGACAAATCTAGTCTAGAATTTTTACAAATGTAGTCCTGAATTTTGACAAATCTAGTCCAAATTTTGACAAATCTAGTCTAGAATTTTTACAAATGTAGTCTTGAATTTTGACAAATCTAGTCCAAAATGTTGACAAATGTTGTCCAAAATTTGACAAATCTAGTCTTGAATTTTGACAATCTAGTCCATAATTTGAAAAATCTAGTCTAGAATTTGACAAATCTAGTCAAGTTTTTAACCAATCTAGTACAAAATTTTGACAAATCTAGTCCAAAATTTTGACATAACTACAGTAAAACCTCTATTATTTGATATATTCGGGACGACATAAATTATTAATTTATAGTACTTATTAATTAATTGATAAAATAATAATTATTAATTCAAAGAGGTTTTTGTTGTAATGTGTTTGTCATAAATGACTTTATAATTCATCGAATACATGTATGGTGACTTTATTAATTGTGAATAATTGTCCTGTCCATACAAAAAATATTGAGGGGTTACAAAATTGTGGAGTTGTTTTTTTTGCCGCCGAACATGACGTCAAAAATCCAACCATGTGATGCTGGGATAATAAGATGCTTCAAGGTGCTCTACCGTAAGAGATTTTACCAAAAATGTATTGGAGGGATGCGAATTGCATTTATCGAGTCCGAAAAAAATTAATGTCTTAGATGCTATGAATCTTGCAAACGCATCTTGGATGTCGGATGTTCATCAAGGCACAATAGCAAATTGTTTTCGACATTGCAAAATCCGTTCAAGGGATGAAGCCGGCTCAAGTGAAATTTTTTTGAAGAAAACTTGAGGGTATGATTAATGATATGGGTTATCGTAACACGCTGGATGTAAGTCAGTTTGTTGGAGTATCCAGGTGAAAATGATGAATGTATTGCGGCACAAAGTTTAGAAGAAATTGTGGCCGACGTCGTTGGGAGTTTGATTGAGGATGAAGGAGATGATGATTTAACTACTTTGGAACCAATCCCGAGAAAGGAAACGCTTAAAATCGCATCGACTCTTCAAAACTACTTGTTGCAATTAGAGAAGACAACACCAGATTTTGAGTGCACTAAGAAAAGTTCACAATGAACTTCTACTAGACTTGAACTTCAAGAAGAAACAAACAACTATATATTCTTATTTTTCTACATTAACCTAGTTATATAGATTTCTTAATGAATTATACTTATTCATGTGGAGAATGCGACCACGATAGCCTCTAAGGCTTTAAACTGGGAAATCAAGGTTAGGGATGCTATTAACTTCAAGGCCAATATTCTTGACAGCAACAAAAAAAGCGTCAGATTGAAGTGGCGTGGAAGGCAGGACCTCCAGGTTGGATTGTTGTAAATTCGGACGGTTCAGTCCTGGGGAATCGAGGGGGCGCAACGGCTGGAGGTCTACTAAGAAACGAGGATGGTCAGTGTGTTGAGGTTTTTGCTCTGAATTTGGGGATCTGCTCAATCACTCGGACATAAATTAGAGGAGCCCTTGAAGGTATTAGACGCGCTTGGTCAGGAGGCTATAGAAAGGTGGAAGTTCGAATGGATTCCAAGCTGCGGTTGCTATTTTATTGGATAACAACAGGATGATTGAACACTAGCATGCACTCGAAGTCTTCGAATTCCGAGACTGGCTTACGAGGGACTGGGACTGGGACCTGAAACTTATACATGTTTACAGAGAAGCAAACAAGGCGGCCGATTTCCTAGCAAGCCTTGGTCATACTCTTCAGAGGGGCTGTCATTCCGTCCCTTCCTCCAATTGTAATCTTGCTTATTATGTTCGCTACGATTGTATGGGGATCTCGAAACCCCGGCTGGTTATTTAATTGATGCGGCGAGTTTCGCCTTTCCACCAAAAAAAAAATATTCATGTACTTATATAGGTTGGTTTTCAAAAAAAATTATCTTATTATTTTATTAAATTTGCTCATTTTTTACACTGGTCCAAGTTGGGACTGAAAAAATTATTAATTTATACTAGATTATTAATTTATACTTATATAGGTCACTATATAGCTCGTCAGACTGAGAGCAACTTCCTACTCCCGTCTAATAACCAAGATTACAGTTCGTCTATGGAATCATATGACAACTAATGAGAAAACTATTGTCTAATTGCTGCGAGAAAGTCCGTTGCATGATTACCTTCTCTATATGTGTCGAATCTCTGCTCGGTACTCCCATCTAATAAGCTCCTGGAAATCGAGAACTTCTATAAACCGTTGTTCATTGGTTCGATTGTCGAGCTGGAACCACAAACCGAACCGGTCTGGTTATATCCCAACTCAACAAACAAACTACTATCATCATCCAACAACCCTCACAGCTTCCAATTTTTGGTTGGTGGCAACATAAGAATGGCCTACCAAGAACAAACGAGGAGATTCACTGATTCAGAATGAATTTGAGAAAATGAGCGCCATTCTTCGAAGGACGAAGATTCCTTCAACCCTCCTTCCCCAATTCGTCAACTTCGCAAGCAGGTCAATCAAGTCCTTCAGATTCCCTGGCGAGCCTCTCGATTCTTCTTCCATCACCTATGGCATCCATGTCTTCCAATGCCCGGTAACTTTCAATCCTATCTCCTATACCATTTCTCTCTGTTTTCCCGTCACAGTGATCAATCTGTTCATTCGAGATTAGCAGAGAATTTGGGATTCATGTCCAGTTTTGATTGAACAGGATGCGCGCGGCATCGTTGCGAAGCTATCTGACTGCATTGCATCCAGAGGCGGCAACATCCTCGGAGCTGATATTTTCGTCCCTGAAAACAAGGAGGTTTTCTATTCCAGAAGGTAACCTGTTTCTCGAATTTGCATCCATTTCTGTATAATGCAGCAATTCAGAGTTTTGGTTATGATAGTTAAGAATTGAGTTGTTTGGTTGGAATGTTGAATCTTCAATTTCCATGGATGAAATCTGTGCGATGATTCTTCTAGCTTCTCTCATTGTTTTCATCATCAGGATTCAGGTATCCCATTTTCATAAGAAAACAAACGGAATACTGATGCGTTTAGTTTAGTTGTTCTTCATTTTCTATTTACTGATGCACATTCATTTTACATTTGTAATCTGGCAGTGAGTTTATTTTCGACCATGTAAAGTGGCCAAGAGCAGAAGTTGAAGAGGACTTTCTGAAGCTATCTAAAACGTTCAACGCGGCAAGATCTGTTGTCCGGGTGCCTGATCTGGACCCCAAGTATAAAATTGCTATACTTGCTTCAAAACAGGCGAGTGTTCATGGTTAGTAATGGTGGATGTGTATGTTCATTGTTTCATAGTATAATAAGCATCATTTTTCTTGTTGCAGGAACACTGCCTGACCGATATGCTGCATGTATGGCAGGATGGGAAACTTCCTGTCGAGATAGTTTGTGTAATTAGGTCAGATTTCGGTGTTTGTGATCCGTGGAATTAGTTAGTTCTTTTGTTTTTGCTACATGCTTACTTATGGTTCATTGTGCTCTTTGCAACAGTAACCATGAAAGAGGGAGAACACACATGTGATTCGTTTTCTCGAAAGAAATGGTATTCCTTATCATTTCGTTGATACAACCACAGAGAATAAAAGGGAGGAAGAGATATTGAATTTGGTGCAGGATACAGATTTCTTAGTACTTGCTAGATACATGCAGGTATAATTTTGGTGCTAGAGTAATGTTTCCTCGACTTCAACGTCAAAGATTTGAGCTTTTTTTAGATCAAAAGAAACCTGTTTCGTTATGCAATCAACCCAACAGAAGTTCTCATGCTGCAATCAATTCATTGCAGATACTATCTGGTAACTTTTTGAGGAGCTATGGGAAAGATGTAATTAATATCCACCATGGGCTTCTCCCATCGTTTAAAGGTGGATTCCCTTCGAAGCAGGTGAGAATACAAGTTTTTTTACAGGCTTCATACAGAGAGAAAGGAAGCTTTTTAGGGGCTCTTGTGTCCCTAACTCAGAGACATGTTGAACCTGACCTGTGTTCTCTACAGGCTTTTGATGCAGGTGTGAAACTAATCGGAGCAACATCTCACTTTGTCACTGAAGAACTTGATGCTGGACCTATTATTGAACAGATGGTATTACTTGCTGAAGTCTGCACTTTCTGTTCTTATATACTTGCTGACTTTAGTTCCGTTATGTGTGTTCGTTGACTTGATATGCGATCAATGGTAACTTTGTCAACTTCTTATTGCCTTGATGCATACATCCGTGTTGCATTTTGATCATCAAGTACTGAATAGATCAAGAATCTGCATATCTAATGCTAGTTAAAACAATGTTCTAATATGTCTCATTGTTGAATGCAGGTGGAGAGAGTTACCCACAGAGATAATCTTCGAAGTTTCATCCAGAAATCGGAGAACCTCGAGAAACAATGCCTTGCCAAAGCTATAAAGTCGTACTGCGAACTAAGAGTATTGCCTTACGAGCATAACAAGACTGTTGTATTCTGAGGTATAACAACTCCAGAATCCAGATACTGTTATTGTCAGTTGAAGAAAACAAACCTGTCTGTGGATAGCACGCATTCTTTGTACTGGATCATACACTGCATAAAAGAGAGAAGCATTTGACATCTTCTTGCTTACCCAAACCAGTGGTCGAACCGGATTGATTTCGAATCCTACTGCTTGTTACCGGTCCAATAAACGATTGAGAGGACTTTGTATCCTAAACTACTCCAAGTTAGCTTGTTGCTCCAAACAAAGTGCTAACAATTAGGCAAAATAGCACTTTGAACCCTCTCGACTTTCCCAACTTAACAAATAGCTTCATACACTATAAATCACTTTTTTTATCCCTCCTATTTTGACTACTTTGCCGTTCTGGTCATTCTGTTTCAACTTTCGCCTTTCATAACATTAAATCTGGGAGGCAAACTGGGGAGGTACAGTGAAATACGAAGGATTTTAAAATCACACATTTTATTCGTCGATTTCATCCCATCTAATTATATTCTCAATTAAAAAATGCTTAGTAAGCTAAATAGCTAATACATGGCTATTGGAACTAATGTGGTGTACTGAATATGCATAAATTAACGTCACGAAGACAAACGTTAGAACGGAAAGACCCAAACGGCAAAGTGATCGAAATAAGAGAGGTAAAAAGAGCGATTTATAGTGTAGGAGGTTATCTGTTAAGCCGGCAAACTAGAGGGTGCAAAATGCTATTAACGAACTAGTCATGCAAGTAAAAAACTCTCTGACTCACAAGCCTTCACTCAAAAAATCCATTCACGGTCACTTGTGTGCATACAACCATATAGATCATCGGACATCATTTTTGCCTAACACAGACTAGTTTATCAACACTTGAAAACTCACCATTGTCTTCTTCTGTACATTCACTCATCCCTTCAAATCTCTCATCTACTACTCACTCAACCCTCTACCCAGAAACAAGACGCTCACACTATCCGTCGGGCGAGTGGCTTTCCACTCCTCGATGCCCGTCCCGAGATTACTCATCCATATAGACATTTATGTCAGTGTCAGAATCTGATTTCCTTCGATCCTCAAAGTTCGTATCTTTCCTTGGTATCTCATGGAAGATGGGATTGCTTACCTTCCTATTGTCTGTTCATTGTCTCTTCGGGTTAAAAGTGGACTGATTTCGTGAGTAAGCAATGTCTTCCTTGAGGTTTCCGTCCTCGGTGAATGGCTTCTCGCAGATACATGAAGCAGGGTGCTCGTGGAAGTCGCCTCGGCTAGGTTTTGGGTCATCTGGTTCTCCCATGAACCCTCTCTGGTGTGATTTTACCTTCTTGGAGAAGGTATCCCAGTCCATCTTATGTCTCTTCAGGAACAATGCACTGAGCTTCTTAGAGTTCGGCCGGATGGTCCTCTTGTGCCCTGCGTACCTCCTTAGAACATAACAGAGGAAGCAAAGAAATTATCAGATCATCCCAGAAGAAAAGAACACAATGAACTGGAATCAAAAAGCTCAAAATAGATAGTTGAATCAGAAATAAGACCAACAATCCAGGTTTCAAAATCTGAGCACTTATGCCTTAACTGGTCTTCGATTATTTCAGACTGTAGCAATGATGAAATTCTGTTCTGAAGAATAGACAAAAAAGTATGCATTCACATTACCTTCGTCCTGCAAGAATTCTCGCCATGTTTCCGTTATTGTTCGCGACAAAGACATCACTCTCGTCGCAGACAATGTAGTCAATAGCCGCCAAGCGAGAAGAGTAAGGAAGAAACGGTTTCAGCTCTTCATTAGCAAGCATCTCCTTTGTGTAGAAGTTGGGAAATAGTTCTTTAAGGGGTCGCAAAGTTTCTTCCCCGCCATATATCTCTCCAGATGCAACAAAGAGGTATGTATCATTAGCGAAACCCAATGCACGCAGCATCAGTCCTACTTCGTGAGGAGTTAGCGGGCATTTCCCTCTTGCCCGTTCATCCTCAGGACTCAAGTCCTAAAACAATTAAGTACACTTGCTGAGAGATCAAAACACATGTGATGCTGTACAGTTGACATTTTATGGATGAAAGTTGACGAGATTGTACAATACAACCTCCAACACTTGTGAAATTTGCAGGTACTAACTAGTCCTTGCAGAAGTGATTTTGGAATACTATATATTGCTAAACTAACCCGCTAACAAAAAACTGAAATTTCAACGACAAAAATCTCACCGGCAATGTTTCCCATCTTTTCCTTATTTGACTGAGCTCATATCTCTCTTTGTCACCGCCTCCAAAGTAACAACCAGAGAAGGCTAGCATATCAGGTTCAAACCTGTACTCCAGTGCGGTTTAGATCAATATCAGAAGGTGCATAGAGAAGCACAACCATAAAATATGCATGTTCACAAAGCAATTCGTTATGTGGGCACGCCAGCAATCATAAGTAATAACAAATGTGAAAAACATCCATCTCGTATAATGCTGGTGTAAGAACAAGCTGACCCTTTCTAATTGGTGAAACAAAATCCAGCAATGGTGTCTCTGACTTTCTAAAGGAAAAATCACCTACTAGAGTGTAACTCAGGTAAAAATTCCAGAAGAGAGATATTTTTTGTCAGATTTAACTGACAGGGATTCTAATAATCAGTAAACACTCAAGGGTTAGCAAATAACTAAGCTGCACTGGGAACATATTCCTACCACTGTATTTCCATGCAAGTATTTGTTTAACATCAGAGCTACCACTCTATTCTGCAATTAGGACATGATTCATGCAACGCTTGGATCCCACCAAACAAGACTAGATGAGAACAAAGTCAGACATATTTAGAGAATCCATGAGCAAACCTCAAGTGAATAGCAATAAAACGTGTAGCCATCGTCTTCATCTTCATAACAATCTTTTGGCCAATTTCTCGTATTGGCTTTGTGAATCTCAGAGCATGATAGTTAACCCGGCAACGCAACCTTTGCAATTCTTCATCAAGCTCATATCCAAGCCTATAATCAAACTTTGTCAATTGCAGAACCTGCAACAATACGAACATTAACTTCTATGAAACGGGCTGAGCGAAGACCATCATGTCACTACTTACAAAGACATGCTCACGAGTATCTAAAACATAAACACTAAGATTCATCATGTCAACAAATAAGACATCAGCTTACTTTTCTCCTCAATAATATAGGTAGAACTTGGTCCATGTAATATTCCGGTGGGGATTTTCTTGGGACCCGCATTGTATATGGAGGCTTATCCATTGATCTCATAACTTTATCCGGCACTCTTTTAACAATGGTGACATCTTTCGCGAGGTACGATATGAACCAGTCAACATCAAATATATCAACAAAATCACTGCAAGCCAAATGTATCTTTAGTCCGTGCCAGACAGTAGAGATTGCAAAAATGGTGCAAGAAACTGTTTTATAGAGTAGCAGAAACGTAACTCACCTATCATCTTTCCAATAAGATTGGTGATCCAACTCAGGAACAACTAGGGTGGCATTAAGAAACCTCGCAACAACTACAGCATCTGTTATCTGAGATGGAAAAACAAATCAATCATACAGTTTGCTTGTGATGAACATAGCTAGGACGAATCACACCAGAAGTTCTTTCATCAGGCAAATGAAATTGAAAAGAGTATAGCATTGTAGGTGCAAACAATTGTTACAAAACCAATTACAAATGACCACTGAACTTTGATAGGGTGTATCTAACTAAGAGTACTTCCACCAAATTACTCAATAACATTGAAATGAGATAGAACACTTTCACTCACTCCTGTTCGTTCTTGGTTGAGTCCTCCACTTGCTGCTATAAGCAGATACCCATTGGATGCCCTTTGAGGTGTAGCAGCTACAGGTAGACACAGCAACATTCAGGAAGAAGTTGAATCCATTACAACTTATAGAAAGTCCATGCACAACAACACAAACAACTGATTTGAATCAATCCTATCGTTTTTTGTCCTCGCCACAAAGCTGATGATGCACGGAGGAAAAGAAATCATATGAACAGATCTAATCTAATCTACTTATCGGAGGTTAAAGCCACTAATACAAAATACTCTATCTATACACCCTAGCCTAAACACAACACAAATGGGGCTTTTCTCAAAATAAGGCAAAAGATTATAAGAAATTGAGAGAATCCAGCTGCCCTGGACCAGTTCATCTCAGTCACTTTAATCTGGACGACATCATATTAACATATGAAAACTCCTGGAATGGTAGAACTTACGAGCATATTTGCGGCCCCTTTCGCTGCATCCATAGAACATTTTCGAGTAATTGGATTTCCAAATATCAACAGGCTTTCGGTGACCACTCTGCAAAAAAATCAATGTCCTCATTAATGAGGACAAACCTAAGAAAACGACAATTACTGGAAACAATTCCACTAAACATTGGTTGATTCTTCTCTTCGATACTGAAAATTCCACTTCACAGACTGCTAAAACACACAAAACTAAGAGAGAAGAGAAGAGAGAGAGAAGCTCACTAATCTGGAGTAGAGACTCTGTTTTACCAGCCGCTGAGACCAATCGATATCAGACGCCATGTGTCCGGTGAAGAGAGAGACCATCCCGAGCGCGAAGAGCATCAAACCACAGACTAACGACCACCGGATCTTCCTACATTGCATCTGCAGCCCTTGCGCCACGGAGGATCTCCACCTCCCGCGCCACCAGCACCACTCACTGTGATGATGAATACTGCTCTGAACCTTTCCTCCTCCGCCGCCGCCGCCGGCGGGGCTCATTATACCGTTCGATTGCTGTGACTGCGCCAGGTTCGCCGGCATCAAACTAAACCTCGACGCCTTTGCCACTCCCGCTCCCATTTGTTTCCAACCCTAGCCTTCTTGACATCACCGAATTACTCAAAAGGCCACCGCCTCTGCCAGCATTTCCGCCACCAGTGAATCAATCATCCGGTTCCGTTCACACTCGACGAGAACAGAAAAAAGCTAGCTGAAATGGAACGGAGAAAACGTCGGAGAGAGGTACAATCGTGAAGAATGCGCCGGGAAATTGGAGCTTTACTGTGTGTGATCACTGTTCTCGCACAGAAGGGAGAATTTGTGTTTCGATTTTTTTTCCCTAGGAGTGAAAGGGGAAATCTGAATGTGAAGAAGCTCTTCTCCAGAGACATAACGTGGGTCCAAGGAAAAAAGGGAAAAATAAATGCAAATAAAAAACAAATTACTTCCTATATAATCATGCTGGATTTTTTTTAAGATTAATTGTTGCTGAATAATAATTAGCAGAAGGCCTTGTTTGATTGGCTATTATATTAATCTAATATATTTCTCGTCTTAATCATAAAATTAGTGTAACTGTGCAAGTATGCAGAAAAATTAAACCTAACTGTCAAACTTAAACCTACAGCATGATTAAGATTTGGTTAACTGTTGGCAAAGGTATGTGAGTGTGTTTGGTTGATGGAATTGAGTTCGGGAATTGAATTCTCATCCCTGGTCCACGGGGAACTAGCCCAAATAATTACACTCCAATTTTCAGTGGGCCAAGAATCGAAACCCAATTTCATCAACCAAACCACCCCTATATTTTTATCATAGACAACTGCAAAAAAAATTGGAGAATCAAGATTGATAGAATATTCCAAAGTAGCTAATTTAATACATGTGTGAGCTTGCACATTAGATCAACGAAGAACACGGATAGCATCATGATAGTAAATGAAGCATCCTTCCCCAAGGATGTCTCTAGAGCATATCGGAGTTTGGCATGATCAAACATCCTTGTTAAGGTTCATGAATGGTTGAGAGAACATAGCAGATATTTGTCGATCACAATTGTGAATGAATCGTTCTCACACAAGATTTATCCTTAAAATAAGATCGATGTTTGGTCGAGCTATCTAAAAAGTAAACGATGCAGAAAAATCAAATTTAAATAAAGTTTTGTGTGTTTTCACATATGTATGAATTTGACGTACTTGGTATATGATTTTAACATTCTTCTTGTTTAATACAATCATCATCTTATACCAAAAAAGAATTTTCACATATACAAGAGACTATAACCGTGTTAGTTGGTGTTTTACTTTCGCTCTTACCTTATCCCTATAAGCCTCCCTTCCTCGTCTTTTTCCTTTCTTTTTTATTTTTTCTTTTTGTATTTCTTAGTTTGGCTCGCTATCTTGATTCTCTCCACCCGAGAGTTTGCCTTCACTAAAAAAGCTTAATATGGAATAGGTGGTACAATAATTTTGTAGGGACGAGGAGTTGCTTTATTAGAAAGCTTATATGAATTGAAGGGACTCCTTGGTAAGGGAATGGAATGGAAGGGATTCCTAGATATTTGTTACTTCACATTCATCATCTTATAATCCAAAAATATCAAATATCACAATAGAAGCTAGTAAAAAAACAAAGAAGTATGGGATGTGTCCTAAGAGCGTGTGACCACCAAGGTGGTGTGTGCTTAATGAGTGATCAGTCTTATATTTATAAAGCTACTATGTCATGGGTATGAACTCCATGTGTCGACCCTCGAGTGGTAACTTCGTGTGGTGCGATTTTGACCATTGATGTGCAGACCGTTAATGAGGACCTAGCTAGTATTAGGTGGGACGGTACAGACAATGTTGAAGAAATGTCTTTGGTATAATGTGACTGGACTGTGAACTAGACTGTCGTGACTAGTAATAGAACGTTCACCTTGTCAGTTGACATCAAGGGTCAAATCTAACCCTATCAAATTACGGGGCGTTTGGTATGGGGTGATTCTTCCCTATGATTGTAAAAATCCAGAGATTGTTAAAATCAGCCGTTTTTAGTGGTACATTTTGTTGGGAGAAATGCATGTATTCAATCCCATGTGTATTTCTCAAATACAAGCTAGGAAGGATTTCACAATCTTAGGGGGTAAGATTGTTAGAATCATGGGGTGAGGGATTCATTAAACACAAATTTTTTAAAATACACTAACAAATCACTTCATACCAAACAATGGATTTCATATGGGGTTTTTAAATACATGGGTTTATAAATCACTAGAAACAAATCCATGGTACATTGAAATACATGGTTTTATGAATCTCGGATACCAAACGGGGTGTTAGGTGATTGAACAGGCGAACCAGATCAGAAGGTGAATCTAACTAGGCGTCTAGACGAACAAATGGACCACCTGCTTAAGGCCTTTGGGCCGAGGCCCATCAGTAACCATAAAACTCATGTTTCTTCATATACAAGTGTGTCCCTGAATTGATCTTCTCAGGGTAGGCGTTAATGAATGATAGCGATTAGTGAAGTTGAAATCAAAATAATGGGTAGCAGTGGCACACTATACTAACATTTGTTTAGTCAATTGTCAATTGCAATTGCAATTGCAATTGCTATCACATAAGCGCACTTCCGAGAGTGAAAGGGAAAGGGCCTTTAGCAGCCCTTTCTTGTCCGATCAAAACCCACAACCACACCCTTGTCATCAACACCATCGGTCTCAATCCCTACGTATTTACTGTTTATCTTAAAATGGTATAAAACTAAGGTTTAAGTACTCATGTCATCACCTACATTTGAAATTTGTATCAATATGGTAAAGTATTTGTAACTTCTTGTACGGTGTTAGTTTTGTAGCCCTTTTCTTCGGGTTCTGTTTTGAGTTAGGTATGTAGGTTTGAGTGAGGCCTGTGGCCACCTCTTGTACAGGGATCTTTTTGGTGCTCTGTGTGGCTTTTGGTTGGAGATTTATATATATTCATCCACTACAAAAAAATTGATCTTTAGTCACTGCAAATTACAACGGCATGAAAATGCAGTAGCAAATAGTTGATATTTACTACGGCAATCACTATTTCATGTAGTAATTTGCAGTAGCAAATACTATTTGCCGCACCACTATTTGCGACGGGGATGCTGAGTGTAGCAAATAGTATTTGCTACTGCAAATTACTACATGAAATAGTGATTGCCGTAGTAAATATCAACTATTTGCTACTGCATTTTCATGTCGTTGTAATTTTGCAGTGGCTAAAGATAATTTTTTATAGTGATCATTCGTCAAAAACCTTTTTAGCTTCGTCATTGAATACTTCTCTAAGTCCTCACTATGCTTTCGATTCATCTGATGTACCATTAGCTACATCTCTTAACCCTTATTCTTTCTTAATTACGAGGCTATCCATATGATCTCTAACAATCACCACCAACACTAGTTGAGTAGTTGGGAAAATGATATACATATTTGTGATTAATAATTCTTTGAACTTAGAATACATGATAATTAGTCAAATGATTTAATTACTAACTCAACAAAAAGTAAAAGTAAGCATAGCCGTTGACGAGTGGGTGGACCATAATTATTCAATTGACCCAATTGCATCATTGAGTTTTGACCCATTACAATTTGGTTTGAGTTGTTGAGCAGGAAAAACATGGGAAAACGTTTCCCCTTTCCCCTCTATAATCAGGTGGATCAGAAAGTATTATTAATTATTATCATCGCCACCTAATTTGGTCAACAAACAAAAAACTCCTTAAATTTCAGTAGTTGACTCAACCCGATTCTAGATTATCTCAACGCAATTCTAACTTATAGTTATGGCTCGCTATGTGACCGTTCTAGATTTGGGTTAGACGGTTCACCTTCATCTTGTCGAAACAAATTCATTGACCCGATCAATTCAGTCTTCTGAGTTTAGGAATGGCCCACGTGAAATTGTAATCGTCTTAGCGATTACGGTTACGCTCGATAGAAGCATACGACTACGTGAAAAGATATTGGAAGCTCACCCCTCTTCAACAGTGGGGATCACCAAAATCAATCAGTGTCAGTCCCACCGTAGAAGGGATGTACAAGCCGACACTTTGAGAATCTCAATACGTACAAAAATTTTCTATCACTACCATTCCATTACCGGTCAATGCATCCCTGAACTTATGATCCGAACAAGGTGAAACAATATTACTAATTACAATTAACTCGATCAAGTTTATCATAATAGCATGAACCTTGCCGGTCACCAACAATGGAAAATCCAAGTTGCCCAACAAAACAAAAAGATACTATATTGTACATAATATTATTCCTTCTAAAGTCTAACCACACATCTTTAATAGTCAATTAATTAAATGATGACATCCATCACAATTATTTTAAAAAGAAAAAATAGCACTTTGCCCCCATTTACTTTGCCAACTTAACAGATAGCCCCCTACATTATAAACCATTTTAAAATTGTTGGTGAAACTAAAACCTTTATCAACGGTTTCAAAATCGTTGCTTGAAAACCGTAGCTAAAGCTGCAGTTTTTTGTAGTGCCTCCTACTTCAGTCAATTTATCTTTTGGGTTCTTCTGTTTCAACTTTAATCTTCATGACGTTAATTGGTGCGCATTCAACGCACCATGTTAATTACTCCTACTTCAGTCAATTTATCTTTTGGGTTCTTCTGTTTCAACTTTAATCTTCATGACGTTAATTGGTGCGCATTCAACGCACCATGTTAATTAGCTGCAACAGCCATGTATTAGCTTACTAAAGTTTCCTAATTGAGAATATAAGTATATATATATATATATGATGAAATTTTTTACGTTTGATTTTAAAATTCTTCGTATTTCACCATACTCTTGCGATACCTCCCCAATTTACCTCCCTGACCAACACTTCGTCTCCTACTTCCGATATCTTTCTCTGTCGGTGTGCGGATGTGTCCAAATTTAATGTTAAGAAGACGATAGTTGGAACGGAATGACCCAAAATGCAAAGTGACCAAAGTAAGAAGGGGGACAAAAAGAATAATTCATAGCCTAAAGGACTATTTGTTAAATTAACAAAGTAAAGATGGCCAAAGTGCTATTTTCCCTTAATTAAAAAAAGATTATTACACAAGTGGTTTACCCACCATAGTATTAGTCCCCCCTATAGGTCACCACATAACATCATATATTCTTCTTCCCCTCCCAATTTCACAATCTGCAAAGTCAGAATCTTCTCATTTTTCATCTATTTAATTTAATTCCTTCATATGATTTGAATAACTAAGCCCCACCATCAAAAAATCAATCTCATTCCTTCACAAATTCAACTTTATCTTCCTCCTCCTTCTTCTTCTTCTCCAGCCGCCAAAAGGGAAAGCCATGATTCAGTTATTCAGTTATTTCCGTTTCTTCTTCTTCTTCTTCTTCCTCTCTTTCTTTCCCGCTCTTCCTTACTAGTTCCCGCCAGAATCATACCGGACGACGTCGTAACTGTCATAACGGACAACAGCAACGAAAACAAGTACAACACCAGCAGCAGCAACGCATCCACGTGGCGGAATTTCGTTCGTTTAATTGACGCCGGAAAGGGTACCGAGCTCAGCGGCGTATCCGATCTCAAGCGATACTTCCACCGATTCGGCTACCTCGCGAATTCCAATTTCCCTAATTTTACCGATTTGTTCGACGGCGAATTGGAATCCGCCGTCCAATCGTATCAGCGAAACCTCGGGCTACACGTCACCAAGAAATTGGACTCCGACACGGTTAACGCCATCATGTCTCCTCGTTGCGGCGTCGGGGACGCCTCGCCGGCGGCGAGGAAGACGTCGACGCTGGGGATCCACGCGACGAAGCGATTCGCGTACTTTTACGGCCAGCCGAGGTGGGACCGGGCAGGGGAGCCGATGATGCTAACCTACGCCTTCTCGCCGGAGCACACGATCAAGTACATAAGCTTAAAGGACATCAGGAAGGTGTTCCGGCGGGCGTTCGGGAGGTGGTCGTCGGCGATTCCGGTGAGCTTCCGGGAGGTGGAGGATTACGGGTCGGCGGATATCAAGATCGGGTGGTACAGAGGGGATCACGGCGACGGTGAGGAGTTCGACGGGGTGTTGGGGGTTCTGGCCCACGCGTTCTCGCCGGAGAACGGGAGGCTTCATTTGGACGCGGCGGAGACGTGGGCGGCGGTGGAAGATTACAAAGGGGTGGCGACGTCGAAAGTGGCGGTGGATTTGGAATCGGTGGCGACGCACGAGATAGGTCACGTGCTGGGCCTGGCCCACAGCTCGGTCAAGGAAGCGGTGATGTACCCGAGTTTGAGCCCAAGGACTAAGAAAGTGGAGCTCAAGGTTGATGACGTGGAAGGTATCCAGGCGCTTTACGGGTCAAACCCGAATTTCAGGTTCGATACGTTGCTGGCGTCGGAGAATTCAACGGACAGCAGCGGCGGAGGAATTCGGTCGTCGCCGGCGGCGGCGGCGTGGACTCATGTCGCCGTCCTGGTGGGCCTCACTGGCCTGTTTCTTTCTTGTATATAACAAAATAGAAGGATTTATTTTTCTAATTATTCAGCTGGGGTCCACAGTCTACTGTATACTGTTTTGTTCCAAGTAGTTAACTTGGATGATGATTGATGATACAAAAAGAAATATATTATTGACATACAATAGGTTACATTAATGTAATTTGGGACCAACAATTTTTTTTTACCTTTTATTAATTAATTTTATGAATTATCTTCGATCTTCATATATCAATATTTCAAGGGTGAAAAACATTCGCGGTCACCTAAATTTGGGGTCGTAACATTGTGGTCATCTAACTTCATTTTGTAACAGAGCACTCATCTATGTTTAAACGATGTAACCGAACAATTATTCCAGTCACTTATGATGATTTTTTGAGGCAAACGTCAATAAATCTTTATTAATGGCTGCTTGAAAAGCAAATCTCGCTCAGTCACTTATGATGATTATTCCGGCGAAAATGACAGTTAGGACAAGCCACATCGTCAAACATAATAATTTTTTAATCAACCTAATTCAGTTAGAGGAGAATAAAGATATCAAAACAACGAAAAATGGCTAAAAACAATTGTTGTTCAATTTTTGTAAATATTTGTTTGGTTTTTGGGTTGACTATAATAATTTCAAAGGTTCAACCGAGTAGATTAGATGGATTGAAAAATTATTATGTTTGATGATGTGACATGCTTATTTGTCATTTTGGCTGGAATAATCATCGAAAGTGACCGAAATAATTGCCCGAACATAAATGAGTGCTCTGTTATAAAATGAAGTTAGGTGACCGCGGTGTTACGACTCCTAACTTAAGTGACCGCTAATGAGGGCCGGCCGTGAACAAGGGATCAGAAATGAGAAAAGTTAATTATCATATTTGCACACGAAAACAATAGCCTTAAATGATGCTGTAATTCAGTCCGATGGGCCAAACTTTCTTGTAATTAATTGTTTGGTCTACTTTCTCAAAGAGTTTTCTCTTTTCGTCCTTTTTGATTTCTTCACGTTTTATATATTTGCATCTAAACTTATTATATGGTTTAAAGCAATTGCGGAGACAGGGGAGCTAGGGGAGCCACGGCGCCCCCCCCCCGGTATCAAGTGTAAAATTATATGTAATATTTAGTGTTTTCAGAGTTTAGCGCCGGGATATTTGAAGTTCGGCTCCCCCACTACGATGTTTCGGTGAAATGTTGTCTTAAATTTTATAAAATAATTACTCATAATCAACTTATAATATGTAATAATTACAATATGTGATCATAAATTATTCAAATTTGAAGAAAAATTTGCCGGTGGCACATATAATTCTTTTTTACTAACTAAGTAACTTATAATCAAACAATTATTGTGTAATTTTACGTAGTATTAGATTCATGAAATTTTTCTACTACTAATTAAATCCGAAGAAATTTTTTTGCCGGTGGCACCCATTTTCAGTTTATAATTTGGCTCCCCCTTGTACCAATCCTGGTTCCGCCATTGGTTTAAAAGAATGGTCCAAAATGAAAAGAAAAAAATTAATGGTGATGATACAAGAAAAGGCAAACAAACACTACAGTATGAGATTAGGAAGAAAGAATGAAGGAAAGGAACAACAAGAAGAAAGTTTTAGGGATATTTGTCCATGCAGACTGGAAACTTAATTAATTTGTCCTTACTTTTGGATGATTCTATTTCAAGTGAAATGGGAGTTAATAACTGCCATCAAATTAATCACGACTAAATTTGCACCAAAACGCTAGTGCTGGGAGTGAACTTGTATGAGTTTGGGATTTATGCGAACTCGTGCGAGGTTAGGTCGTTAGGATACCCGAAGTTCGTTTGAATTGGTTGACTAGGACAGTGGGGAACTAGCCCGATTCATTCCACTTTCAGTTTCGAGCGTTGAAATCGAGTGTAAATTTGTGATTATTTTTTAATTCGGCTCAGTGCAAATTTTAAACACTACAAAAAAATTGACCTTTACCTACTGCAAAATTACAATGTCATGAAAATGCAGTAGCAAATAGTTAGTATTTGCTACGGCAATCACTATTTCATGTAGTAATTTGCAGTAGCAAATACTATTTGCCACACCTAGCATCCCGTCGTGGGGGGCAATAATTTCTACAAATAATCACTCATTTGATAACTTTGTCTGCCAGGTGCAACCAACGTCCAACTCTGAAAAAATTATTGCCCCCCATACAAAAAAAGGCATGAATTAAGCGGTTCCTAAAATTCTCAAAACCTCTCAAACAGTTCCTAAATTGCCATTCGTGGATAACCTCCTGCATATCGAAAGAGATAGTACCATACATGACAAGCTTGGAACTTTATGTATTACAATTGTTTATGTAGAAAACATAAAATTAATGGGTGACGGGAAAATAAGATTAATTAGCAAGAAAGAAAAAAAAAATATAAATGATGAAAAAGCTAAAATTAATTAAGGGAAAGACTTGGAAATACATCTCTTAATTATAAATAATAAGGATAGAAGAAGTGAGAAGAATGATACATAATAATACGTAACATAAAGCTACATTACAATTTACGATATCGATATCACGATTACATTATCAAATCAAACGCCTCTTCATATGAAATTTCATGAAATAGAGATTCTGGATCGATCGATAACTCTAACTAGTATCATCCCTTCATTAGATCTGGTAAGTTAATTTCATTTATTTCCCCAATTTTTTTCTTTTTCGCAGAAATGCCAAATAAATAAGATCACTGCGGAGAATGAGACCTAGCTAGGCATATTAAAATTTGCATTATATCTACTGATTTTGAAATGACAAACAAGATTAGTAGTAATTGTACCTAGTTTTAACAGTTAATTCGTTCGTATATCATTCATTAACAGTTAATTCGTTCTTATATCATTCATTAACAGTTAATTCGTTGCTCATTTCTGTATCGCAGTCTCGAAGCAAACATGGAAGCTCCAGGACAGGAGAATTTAGAGGCACTAATCACATGCGTGGATAACAAGGTAGGGTTTCACCAAGGAAAGCCAGTAGCAGCAATTACCATATACAGATGCCTTGTCGAATGGGGTTCATTTGAAGCAGAGAAAACACCCGTCTTTGATCGCCTTATCCAGGCAATTGGTACTGTATTTGAGGTAACTAAATTCATTCATCGAAAGCGATATTCATCTCCGATCGAGCACCTTGCCTAACGTTAGCCTGCTGCAATATATACATTCTGCAGCACGAAGATGAATATGATTATCTGGCCTATTGGCTCTCTAATTGTGCAATGCTACTGTTCTTATTGCAACGAACTCTGATCAGAGGCAATTCTGACGTGATAGTTGGTAAAGATTTCATACTACCTGTGGTTGATCCTAAGAAGCCGGCGTTGCTTTTTAAGCAGCAGGTTACAGCATATCTCGAAACAATATACGGCATGATCCGAGACAATGTGAAACATTTTTTGTCACCTTTGCTAGATTCATGTATCAAGGTAACTAATGATCATCAGTTGGTTGGTTAATTGGTAGCAGTTTTCTAATGTTATCGAACCGTTCAGGTAGCCAAGGCAAAGAGGAATGATGTGGGATTAATGAACTGGAACAGACTGGTGGAATATCTTGAAGAACAGCTGAGTTCAATGAAAGAAAACTTTGTATGCAGAGGGGAGCTTTGATTTTGCATCTTTTGTTTAGTTTGATCATCATCTCTGTGTGATTGATTATGTGTTGCTTATTCAGGTGCCTGCATTTCTGATTCAGAAGGCCTTCTGTCAGATTTTTTACCATATCAACGTAAACTTGTTTAACAGGTATCGATTCTTCGAGTTGTTGAGAGAGAGTTCAACATTAGTTTTATATTATTCATTAACAGCTTTCGTATATTGTTTGCAGCTTGTTCCTTAGTCCAAAGTGTTGTACTTTGAGCAATGGAGAATTTGTGAAATCTGGGTTAGACAGATTGGAAGCATGGTGTGCTCAAGCAAATCAAGAGGTCTATATCACAGTTACTTAGCTATTACTTGTTTATTTCTGGTTAACTTACAGGATGTGTTATAAAATTCAGATGATTAGATCAGCGTGGAATGAAGAACTGAAGCACACAAGGCAAGCAGTTGGATTCCTGGTAATGGAAGTTGCAGAAGAATTACAGAAGAAACAGCTTTGCTATGTCTCCACTCTCTCTTTGAATAATTTTGATCATCTTTCTTTGTTCAGGTTATACATAAGAAATCAAAGCTTTCTTATGACAAACTCTCAAAGAACATTTGCCCAGTAATCTGCATCTCCCAATTCACTGTTTCTTTCAGAAAGCTAGATTACAGCAACTCTTTTAACAATGGATTGTAAAAATGCTGCCCTGTTTCAGGCATTAAGCGTTACACAACTTCTCACACTTTGTACAACGTACGAGGATGAAAACGGCATCTCTGCAGACGTAAGTCTCGGCTTAATCTTCTTCTTTTTCGACGAGAAATTCATTTCGCGATCCCGATACAATTTGCAGGTAATATCCACCATGGAAAAACTGGTAGAAAGAGTGAGTGATTGCTCATTTTTGTTGGAGGAAAGTTCAAGGTAAATATCAAGTAGTGAATTACATGCTGCAGTTTTTGCTTTCCTTAGATTAATGCGTGTGTTCTTGTTCTTGTTCTTGTTCTGGGTCAGGAGAAGAACACCTTTCACAGTAGATGAGTTATGTGATTCCTACCAAGAGAAGGACTATTCTCAAGTGAAGCCTCCCGAGGAACTTGCCAAGAAGCCCGGATTCGAGTTCTTACTGGGATAAGATGTTCTTACTGATTCCTCTGTTCAATCAAAATTTTTTTTTTTTTTTGGCTAATGTTCAATCAAATTTTCTACTCTACACAATTTGTTGCATTCTGTAATTTGCAGAAGTTTGTTTTTGATTAATGAAATTAGTATATTTTCGTATTTTTAAATGTATTTAATTAGTTCATCTTAATTTTATTTAGGGAAAATAACACTTTGCCCCCCTCTACTTTGCCAATTTAGCAAATAACCCCCTATACTATAAGTCGCTTCTTTTACCCCTTTCTACTTTGACTACTCTGCTGTTATGATCATTCTGTTTCAACTTTCGTCTTCGGGACGCTGAATATGGACACATCCACACACCGACAAAGAGAGATATCGGAGGTAGGATATGAAGAGTTGGTTAGGGAGATAAATTGTGGAGGTATCACGAAGAGTATGGTGAAATACGAAGGGTTTTAGAACCATACGTTTTATTCGTTGATTTCATCCTATGTAATTATATGTATACATATATTCTCAATTAAAAAACGCTTAGTAAGATAATGCATGGATATTGGAGCTAATGTGGTGTACTGAATGTGCACCAATTAACGTCATGAAGATGATAGTTGTGGAAGGACTCAAAATGTAAAATGGTCAAAGTAGAAGGGGTAAAAAGAGCGATTTATAGTACAAGGGGCTATTTGTTAAGTTGACAAAGTAGAGGGGTCCATTATGTTATTTTCCTATTCTTTTCGATCCGTGATAACCAACGGCCCATAAAATTGAGATATGTCATTAGCCAAACGAAGCCCAGCCCACTGGAAATAAGGCCCAACACCGAGGGAAGCCTGCACGGACAAAATTCAATTCTAGAACCCTAAACCCCTCAATTCTAATTCTTCCAAATCTTCATAAACGCTACAACCTCTCAATCCATTTTCAGTCTTTTTCAAATCTTCCATTCTTCCTCCTCTGTATTCGAATCTCACCAATGGCATCCTTCGGCGCCAAATTCATATCTAGATCATCCTTATCCTCCATAAAATCTGCCCTCAGATCCAACGCTTCCAAATCTGCCTTCTCCAGATCAGCCCCTTCTTCTTCTGCTTCCTCTCCTGCTCCCTCCATCCGCCGCTTCTCCATCTCCAGGTATGTAATTCGAAACTTGAGTTAGGAAGCCAGTTTGGATTACAGAGTAGTGTTTGTAATTGCTTGGGTCTGTGTTTTTTGTTGTGGTTCTCTCCAGGATGCCGTCGGAGCTGGGATGCGCGGCGTCTCTGCTGCCGTTTCACAGTGCGGTGGCGTCGGCGAGGCTGACGTCATGCTTGAGCACGACTTCGAGGAGTTGCCGTGCGCTCTCTCAGGGTACACTCTGCTGCACCTCTCCCAGCCTCTAGTTGCTACTTGCTAAAAGCTTTATTTACTCTCTACTTTGACTGTGAGTAGCTTTTGCTTCTCTCAATCCCAAACCCTAAATTTTGTTACTGCAGTTTGATTTTATGTATGTTGCTCTTCCCATTGCCTGGAAGAAGTAGAGCTGCCTCTCGGTTATCATTTGGAGAATACCAATTATTCTGCCTTTCTTGAAACTTCAATTGATGAGAATACCCATTGAATGTAATGAATTGGAACTATTTGTTGCGGTCATTAAAGTTGGGAACTTCTAGTCCAGGAATTTGAGTAGGTTAAGAAGCTTGAGGCTGTTCAGGTTAGGAAACTTAAGGATGTAGAATTGAATCTTGGGGGACGTTTTTCTGTTAGGTTTTGCTTATTGGGGTTCAATGTCATATGGGAATCTTAAGAGTGGCGAGAGAGTCTTTGCACAGGTTAAACACAGTCTGACCTAGAATATTTGGTTCCTGCAGGCACATAATTTCCAAAGATCTGTCAATTATGGCCCACTGCATCCTTACCAAGTACGAATTAACTAGTACTTTGTCACTAATCTCAAATTCTTGCATCGTCAATAATGATAACCTTTGCTTCGCCTTATTGGAGTCTACATGGACAAGTTTTACTCCGCTTCACTTGGTGTTCCAGTTGGCCTATTCTCACATGTGAGATCAATAGCAGTTCCCACCCATAAGTCTAGGTTCCTCTGTGGCCAAGATCTAGTTTATGGATTTTATTAACTTATAACTAGGTATCTAGATGTCATTGACCCAAGCACCAAAGCAAGAACTTGACTTCAGTATCAAACTTCAAAACGACATTCCTATTAGGAGATCTCAAATATAGCCATCTGCAGTATTAGAATATAAAAATGAGACTAGGCAAGCTGGGATGCAACAACATTGTGCAATTTTTTTATAATTTTGATGCCTGTGTATATCCACACGTCAATGCTTATTCATAGTCATACTAGCTCAATTCATAGGGTTCTTGTTAGCATCAAAATTCGGCCTATGTAGTGTCAATTTTGGATAGCTTCTCCTGCATTAGACCTGGCTAGATGCGATCCCCCATCCATGTTGGTTCTATATTATCCTACATGAATGACTAGAAACATCGTCTTAAATCTGCAGTTAGTAAACATGAATTTTCTGTAAGCTAAGCATGCCATGGCCGTAACTCCATAACACAATCAACACATTAGGATACCAGCTTACTTGCAAGAATCTTTGACATGATTTTGCTCATAGATAGTATGCTTCTGATGAACTGAGAGTACTATAGTAACCATCACTGCTCCTTTTCCCAGATGGTGTTGATGGGACGTGAGAGGAGTATCCTGTTTTGAAGGTGGGCTCTATGTTAAAACTGTACTGTTCACACAAATATTGAACTATGGCTTTTCTTCTCATTCGGTCAACAGTACCTAGTGGAGTCTACCCTTGAATCCACCTGCATAACTTGCATATTATCTCTCTATTTAGCAGCTCTTTGACTCATGAATCAGTTCCTAATTCAACTTCCTTTTTCTTTGGTGATATGAACAGAGCTGGGGCTGTCAGTTCCAAGGTGATTTAGCTGAAGAAAGTCACATTATAAAGAGTACATTTTGCCTTGTTTTTTCTAAGCAAGGGACAATTTCTTGCTTCTCATTTCTGGGAAGAGATAGACTGAGTAAATCCTGCCTAGTGAGAATTTTGATTTGATTCTCTGGTGATACAATTTTGAGCTGTGTATGAACTGAAATTATCTTGTATTTAACTCTTACAATGAAAATTCGATAAAATCAAAGCTCTGCATTTGCCACTTCAATCCAACTGCAGCCAGCTTCTTTGTTCACTCTTTTCTTCCACATGAGATGCCTTACTTTCTTTACATCTCCCCATTTCCCACAAGAGGCAGAAATGTTGGACATCGTAACGTAAACATAGTCATCGTCGCCATCCAATTCGATCACCTTTGCAGCTGCAATCTTAGCAACCTGCAAATTCGCACAATTTCCACAAGCACTGAGCAATGCCCTCCAAACGACAGGGCATGATCCGAATCCAAAGTCATAGATCATCCTCAGTGCGCAGAGGGCTTCACTGTTTTGTCCCATGAGACGAATCATTGAACAGCAGTGCTCGATGGATGGTGTGATTCCGTAGTCGTTGATCATGGATTCAAAATATTGAGTTGCTGTCTCGAGTGGCACCTTGGTGTTCGAGCATGAAGCTAACACGTTTAGGAACGTGATCCAATCGGGATCCAAACCTTTCACCGTCTTCAACTCTTCGAATAGTTGTATCACCTTTTTGGAATCACCACTCTGAGCATGTCCTGCTATGATTGCATTCCATGTAACCAAATTCTTATGAGGAAGTGAATGGAATATCGAATCAGCCTTGCTCACTTCACCGCATTTGGAGTACATGTCGATAAGAGCGCTCCCGACAACAACCGTCGCTGTTAAGCTGCATTTTACGATGCAACAGTGGATAGCCGTTCCCCATCTCAATGCAGCTAGACTAGCAATTCCACTTAGCAAACTCGAATACGTGTACTCGTCCATTCTAACGCCACTCGAGTGCATCCTACTGAAGAAATCCATTGCTTCTCGTGCCCTGCTTCTGTTGACATACCCTGTAAGAATGGAGTTCCAAGAAGATGAATTGGGGTTAGGCATTGTATACAAAATCTCCACAGCATCTTCTAAATGACCAAACTGAGCTATCCCATTGATCAGTTCATTGTACGAGACGGTATCAGGCTCTGGCATCTGCCGGAAGAAACTGCTGGCCAGATCAAGTCTATGGTTTCTACCACACGCTGCTATAATCGAGTTCCACGAAATCGTGTCCCTGTCATCCATTCCATCAAACACCCGAATCGCCTCCTCGATCAACCCACATTTCCCATACATGTCAATCAAGCAATTCGGCACGAAAACACCACAATCAATTCCATCTTTAATGATCTTGCAGTGAACTGACCTCCCAAATTGCAACATACTCAGCTGCCCGCAAGCTGATAAAGCTGCTGTAAGCGAGTAAGCATCTGCGCAGACATCAGACCTCTCGAGTTGTACAAACAACCCCAAAGCTTGCTTGAACTTCCCTGAACGCACATACCCTGAAATCAGAGTATTCCAAGAAATCACATTTGGTTGTGGAATTTCGTCGAACACCTCGTGAGCACAACATAGCAACTTCGTCGCCCTGTAGAACCGCATCAAAGCAGTGGAAACCACAACGTCTGAGGTGAACCCACATTTGATAACGTAGCAATGGAGCTGTGAACAGTATGATTCAAGACTCAGGTCAGTGGAAGCGCGGATAAGATGAACCAGAGCATACCCAGTAGCGTCCTCTGCTCCAGAGTTGAGCAGCTCCGAGGCGCGTAAAAGGGAATGTTCTGAACCTGACCCGAGCTGGGAAAGGGATGAGATTCGGGTAATCCATGATTCGATTTGGTGAGAAGTGCTGGTAGGAAGCGAGAAGGTTGCGTCTGCGAATGTGGAGATGTGTTTGCAGAGAAGATTGTATCGTGCCCTCTTCAGGAGAAGAATGGGCATCGGTTTATTTACTAGCTACAAATTGAACGTCCAAGTGAAGAACATATGAAAATATTGGGAAATACGTAACAAGTCCTGAAACTTTGTATCTTATTACAAATTAGTCCAAAAACTTTCAAACTTTGACTAGCGGTCCTTTAATTTAGGATCATGTTACAATCAATCAATCATGTACTACTATTGCCGATGATAGTATTTTTCTATCTTTTTGTCATGTCGGCACTAATATGTCATACAAAATATAATAAAAAATGCATGTTTTAGTACGAATTTGTTTCAAGGGTCGTTTGGTATAGAAAAATTGAAAATTAGGGGTAATAGTGTTTGTTAAAACTTAAAAGTTGGAGGATGTTAAATTATAATGTTTGTTATGTATATTTAATAAAGAAAATAGTATGAGGAAACAGTGAGACGCACATCTTTTAATAAAAGTAGAAATTCTCAAAATATAAATTCTGAAGACAATCAGAAACTTAAGCTATCTGAAATATGAAAACACGAATCCATTAGACAGAAAACAGATAAGAATATCTTATAATACAAATTTTTTAACAAACCCAATAAAATTTTCTCATACCAAACAATACCAATAAATTTGAGAAAAATAATAGTATCCAACAATCGTCTAAAAAACAGCCAACAATAAGACGGAGAGAATGTTGGCCAAACGATCATAGGAAAATATGAGCTTACTATCTACACAAATAAATCCAACATACAAATTAAAATCAAACAAAAACAATCTAATTAAACAGCTAACAAACAAACAAAAATCAAATAAAACCAGAGTAATTTAAAAAGGTTTCCAAACACACAGAAGAAAAAACCTAAATCAGTCCCCATTAATCATCCTTCTCCTCCAAAACAAGACTCTCCATCCTTCCTGTTTTTCTTTCTTACATCATCCATTTCCATGGTTATGTCGGAAGAACAATAGGAGGGAACAGAGAAACAAAGAAAGAAACATAAAACAACATTCACAGGAAAAAACAGGACATCTCCATGATTATGTCGGAAGAACAATAGGAGGGAAACGGAGGAAAAAAATAAAACAACAACATTCACAGGACATCGATCATCTTCATTAAATAAATAAAAAGCATGAAGAAGGATGCATTGGAAGAAATTGGGGTCATTGGAGGTCTGATATTGGTGCAATTCGTGTACGCTGGGAATTCGGTTCTGTTGAGCTGTTTGATGTCGGGCGGGCTTACACCTCTCACCATTGTCATCTTCTCCACTTTCGCCACCTTCCTCGTCGTCTCCCCATTCGCTTTCTATTTTGAAAGGTATGCTCTGTTTCTTTGTTCTTTCCTTTCATGGCTTTTTTGCATGAAGAACAGAATGTTCATGATCATGGCATGTTGCAGGAAGAAATGGCCCTCCAGATTCAGTTTCAAGTTTGCAACCCAGCTGGTACTCATTTCCTTTGGAGGGTAAGTTTGTTTATCGCCAATCTACGTACATAGAATCTTTCCCAACAACTCGAGTTATTCGGTTATCACGGTTCTCAACATGGTATCAGAATTTTTCATCGAGAAATTCAGAAATTGAATTATGTTAATTAACTCATTTCTTGATTTGACTACAGAGTTACACTGTTCCAATCATTCTTCCTGAAGGGAATCAAGCTGACATCTCCAGCTCTGGCTACAGCCATGCCAAACTTAGCCCCTGGCTTGATTTTCATCATTGCTTGGACATTTAGGTACTCTTAACATGAACATTTGCATCTTCTTTCTTAGTCAAAACCCAGCTACAAAAATCTTGTAACAATCCTTGAACTCATAAAAACAGGTTAGAAAGAGTTAGATTTGGATGCATATACAGCAAGGTGAAAATCGTGGGTACATTGCTTTGTGTGGTTGGTGCCTTGACAATGAGCCTCATGCACAGCCGATCGGCGAAAGATGTTTCCTTGGTCTCTTCCACCACCGACATTTTAATCGACGAGGGCAAGCTCGTCGGTTGCTTGTACCTCTTGGCTGCCGTCTTTGTCCTCGCTAGCAATGTCGTGCTACAGGTAAATGCAAAAAACTGTGCATTCTTCTCATCCTAAAAGTTAGCTCGTGAAATAAACGCATTATGGGACAAAACTATTTTGAACTTTTACAGGCAACAACGTTGGGGGATTTTCCAGCACCGATGTCGCTATGTGCGATAACATCATTGATCGGTGTGGTGATTACGGCAGTTGTGCAGCTGGTTCAAGGTCAAACGATGTCGGATATCTTCTTCCCGCTAGTGGATGTTGTGGATCTCATTGGCTATTCTTTCCTGGTAAAAAAATATACCGTTAAATTCGAACTTTGTGGCTAACATTCAACGATCATTGACCGAAATTCGACGTTTTGGGACATATAGGGAGGAGCAGTGGGAGGAGCATGTGTGAGCTTCAATGGGTGGGCAATGAAGAAGAGAGGTCCTGTACTTGTGTCCATGTTTAACCCCATTGGAACTGTTATCTCAGTTGTTCTATCAGTCATCACATTAGGAGAGACCATTGACATTGCAAGGTAATTTACTTGTTCATGATTATGCTAAGGTAAACTTAATCATCTGATCTCTGAAAATTGCGAAGTAACCATTTTTCTACAATAACTCGAGTTATTGGGGATGCAATGGTTTTCCACGTTGTATCAGAGAGTCTTTGTGCCGAGAGGGGTTCTAACAATGAACATTGTAGTTCCTAGGATATCAATATCATTTGCACATCACGATAGTAGTTTTGTTAAACTCAGCACAATTGGACCGAATTTGACAACTCAATCGACAACTCCTCAGTATTTTTGTTCTTTCCAATGGATCATTCGTCCCTATGATCCTGCCGTGGTGGCAGAAAGTGTTGCCTTTGTTTGGCAAGATCTCGTGTTCGAGCTCAAACACCGTTACCAAGTAGACATCTGGTTATAAGAAGAAATCTAACTAGGTGTCCACTTGGTAATGGTACTAGAACTCAAACACGAGACCTTGTCAAACAAAGACAACACTTTCTACCACTAAGACAGGATCCCATCTCGTATACGCTACTGGGATGCAATATTTCTCGAGAAATAGTGATTAAAAGAAGAATAATATTGGATTACAAATGATGAATGCAGCCTATGTGGGATGTTCTTGATGTTCACGGGTCTATACTTCTTCTTGTGGGCAAAAGGGAAAGAAGGTCACTCAGATGATCCATTGGAAAGCAGTGAGTACAATCCTCAGAAGCCTCTCCTTAGCTAAAATTAAAAACCCAGATTTTTTTTTGTATTGTTTTCCTCTTCCATAATCGATTTGTTTGTTTTTTTCTCTTTTAATTTTTGTTTTAATTTAGGCATGTAGAGAGAAAAATTGGGTGGGGAGAGAGTTACATTTCTGAGATGGACACAAACAACCTCACATGTACAGTTTTACCACACCTTTGTAAAATGGGGCATTTTCTTCTTTCTTCTTCTTTGTTTCTTTGCTTAATCATATGGTAGGGATGATGATCACCGGGGCATCGTCTAATTCTGGTTGGATGTGATTAGTCGATCACTGACTTCAATTTCAGATCATTCATTTTGTTTGTTGTTGTGGTGAATTACTTAATTACTGGCTTACTAAGAGCTGATGCGTGAGTTGTGTGCTCTGAATTATTCGTTCTTTAAGCTAGTAAGGTGTTGAGGAGATCGGATTTAGTAATCAAGTAATACAATAAATGAAAAGAGTTGAGATAGAGTAGAAAATGGGCCGATCAATGTAGAGCAGAAAACGGGTTGAGATAGCGAAGTATATACCGAGATGAGTTGAGATGGAGAGGTAACGTGGGTGATTCTCTTTGTGATGTGATGAGCTAAGTTTTTACTACGAACTTCCGAACCACTCAGACTGTAGCCCAAAACGATAATGAAGCTAAAAATGTATTGTGTTATACTATAACTCCTGATTGTCTCTTTTGGAAAGGCGACATGCCTGCCTATAAGTTGGTTGGAATCACAATATTATATCATATACAGGGTAGTGATACATGGTTATGAATAATGACTAGCAAACAAACATGGTCGTCATTCTCTCTTATTCCGAGCTGGATTTTATCAGTCTTGGACAATAATGTCAGATTCTCATCATCATCCCGTATAAATCAGAGAATTATTAAAAAAAAGGGTGAAATGAGCTTCATTTTATCAAATCATGAGAGTTTGTGAAAGTGAGATTAACAACACCTAACATAAATTAAAATGATGAGTTCCATTATGGAAAGTTACAAGTCCAAATTTGGGTTCACCAATAAGCTAAGCAAAATTATTTTGGCTTGGAATTGCAGTCAGCTTATTAACTTTGGGAAATTAGAAAATAAAAATAGGGAAAATATCACTTTACCTCCCTCTACTTTGCCAACTTAACAAATAGCTCCCTCTACTATAAATTGCTCTTCTTACCCCTCCTACTTTCACTATTTTGCCGTTTTGATCTTTCCATTTCAACTTTCTTCTTCTTAACATTGAATCTGGACACATCCGCACACCGACGAAGAGAGATGTTGGTTGTAGGAGACGAGAGTTGGTATGAGATGCAGATTGGGGGAGGTATCAATGAAAATATGGTGATAATATGAAGAGTTTTAAACTGCATGTTTTGTCCATCAATTTTATCCGAAGTAATTATATATATTTATATTCTCAATTAGAAAATGCTTAGTAAGCTAATACATGGTTATTGGAGTTGATGTGGTATGCTGAATGCACATTAATTAAGCGTTAAGAAGATGGAAAGGAATGACTGAAAAGGTAAAGTGACGGAAGTAGGAGGGAGTAAAAAGAGCTATTTGTTAAGTTGAGGGAGCTATTTGTTAAGTTGGCAAAGTAGAGGGGGCAAAGTGCTATTCTCCCAAAATAAAAAATACATCACTAGTCTTTGGGATTTTTGTGTTTGTTGTTTACTTATTTCTCACTTTAACAAAATATCATATTTGCTCTTCAATTTTCCCATCAACCAGACTAAATATGCAAGAGAAGAATGGATCAAAAAGTGTGTACTGCTAAATGTTAATTAGGTTCAAATTATGAATGAAATATTTTATAGTTTTTAGTTTAGTTGAAATTATAAAAGTAAATAACAAATAAAATTTAAATCATACCCATATAGCCATACTAAAAAAGTCTAATTTGAAGACAATCAAAACACACAAAATTAGGCCGACCGAGGATACACCGGGGATTGGACATTGTCAAGAATCGTTGTATCTCAATAACTCAAGTTGTTGGAGAGAATTCTGAATGGATTTTATATTGTTTACTAACATGCCCCTCAAACGAAAGCCCATGAAAAAGAATGAAGTTTGCAAAGGTCCACCAAGTCTTATGCAAGATAATTTATTATATCGGAGCTACTAGGGTTCGATACCGAGACATTTTGATCATTAAAGACTCTGCTATCATGTCATGAACCGTTGCATCCCAATAATTCGAGTTGTTGGGAGAGAGTCCTGAAATTGAATGGATCTTATATTATTTATTAACAGGCATGTACGAGCCTCGCCTGGGCCAACATTGTTAAAAAGAGGGAAATTCCTTGTGGAATAAGTGAGAATCTCATAATAGAATTCATATCTAGTTAGAGTTTTTTCTTGTTTAATTTAATGTCCTCCTTTGTTACGACGACAACAAACTCAGTCTTAAAACAGACATGATAGGAGGGATATATTATAGCCCCTCACGAAACACGAAATTTCCTTGCCATTTTAAATATGTTTTCCGATATCAAGAACCGTTACATTACATCCCAATAACTCAAATTGTTAAAAGAAACGATTCAAATCGATCTTTATATTAGTTATTAACCTAATAAAATACAACCGAAAGGGGCAAAAAACTAACAGCAGCCGCATTAATAAACAAACAAGAATAAGAAAGATTTAAGAAAGCATCATGTGGCCAAGTAATTACCAGTTCAGCAGCAGATCCTGCGCTGCCGGCCAGCCAGCCAATCCTTATTAATGCTGAGAGCTTAAAAGAAGACAGTCACCGATTCAGTAAAGGTCTAAAAAGCAGCTGAAACGACGCCGTATTAAGCTGCAGCACCAGAAGAGGGAAAAACCCAGCAAATCTGGGGAGCGTGCTTGCTTGCCGATCTTGCTCATGATATTATTCTTTTGGGTAAAAAAAAAACATTGACGATCACCTAAATTTAGGGTCGTAACAGGGCGTGGTTACCTAACTTTATTTCGTAACAGATCACTCATCTATGTTTAAACAAGGTAACCGAGCAATTATTTCTGTCACTTTTGATGACAATTTTGGCCAAATTGACAACTAAACATACAACATCATCAAACATAATATCTTTTAATCTCTCTTATCAACTCGGTTAAACTGTTTCAACTCAAAAACCAAACCAGTATCTACAAAAATGACTGACCCAAACATACGGAACGAAGTTAAGTGACCACGCTGTTACAAACCCCAAACTTAGGTGACCGCCAATGTTTTTGACCCATATTCTTTTTATAGTTACTAATCAGTTACTTCTGAGAAGTAACCAAACCAAATCTGTAAATCTGTATAATTTGGAGTATCATTGACGTTGAGTGTTTCTGGCAAAAAGGAAAGACCAGACATGAGAGGGACCCACCAGCAGCAGTTGTAGTAGTAACACATGCCTCGTGGTCCGTGTAGAAATGCCAATTCAACAAGACAGTCGGTCGGTCAGTCACAGAAGAACTCAACTGCATTTGTTGTACTATGTATGTTATGTAAGTGTTAAGCTTGTCTTAGTCCTAGGATTAGACGGATTGGTATTACTCGAATATTAGGCCTGCATTCAACTTTCCACCCTTAGGGGTGAAATACAATGGTGGTCACTTAAGTTTTGGATTGTAACAGTTTGGTTACTCGAGTTTGTTTTTTTGCATCGTCATCGCTTAGTTTTATGATGTGTAACTCGGAAGAATTTTCGTTAATTTTTCATGTCACACTAAATGATTGACTAATAACTCATTTGAAACGCGTGAAGAAGAAAGAAATCACCTTCCATGGTCTTTCGTGCTCTCCCAATCCTCCGACGAAACTCTCTCTGTCAGTGGCTCCAACAATGGCGTCGACTCCTGTCCCTAAGTCCACGAATGACTCGGTCCTCAACATAATCAACAAGTGCATCCCCGCGCCCTCAGCAAGAAGTACAAAACAAATCACCCTTATGGAAGAGTCTGTCGCCAAAAGGGAAGCCCCTCGACAAGGAGAAAGAAGAAAATCGTCCGTCTGGGTGGAAATCAACCTTGCCGTTAAGAAAATCAAGACTCTGGCACTACTGGCAGAGAACCGGGAGGCAAAGAAGAGCAAGTTGAGAAGATCATCGATCATCAACTCAACAACATCGTCAGGCTTAGGTCTCACCCTCCTTCTCTTCCTTTTCTCCAATCCTCCTTGTTGAGCTTTCCTTGTAGCGAATGATCTTGATTTAGTCGAAAGATAGTTGAACTGCAATGGTGCCAAATCAAGACAGAAAGCTATAAATCAACTACAATCTACCCAGGAAGTGAGGACTACCAACAATTCCCCTGGAAGATATCCTGATCTACCGTTGAACTTACCACTATCCAATGACTTTTCAACACACATTGTTTCTTATGCGACAAAAAGAGGATCTCTTCCATAAATGGTTCATCTTTGTATTTGTAATCTTGCATTTGGTTTCATCTAAGACCGTCCATTCTGTAATGTACCCTAACATCAAAATCTATTCTTGATGAAATTTGGTGTAGGGTGTTCTATTCAGTCAAAGCTAATAGTCAAATGTGGTTCAAATGGGGACTGACTGGTAATGAGTAAGGCCAGCGACAGTCGTGCCGTATTCTGGGAAGGAAAGCCGATGGCCGGCTAAGTTTCTAAAGTGCAGAAAAGGCTCAAAAGTTCAAGTTAAAGCAACCCCCAATAATAATTATTGGTTGCAAAAGTGACTTGATTATTTTTCCTGGCCTGCAAAAGAAAAGCATGTCAAAGTTGTAGTGCACTTTTGTAATTTTACTTCACCCCATTGTTAATTTCAACATGCACTCGAAATTCAGCCCATCTTTTAACCTAAATTTTTGGGCATATTAATATGTGTTGTAGATCTGGCCTACATATAGTGATATAGATGCCAACTTGAAAGGATTGTAGAGAGGAGAAATTTGGGTTCGAAGTTGGGACTCTGGTTATCTGGTTGCATAGCTTAGAGTCGCGTAATGGGAAACTGCACTCAGTAGAAAGGTATGTTTTTTAGCATTAGTAAGAACGGTTGGTAGTTAGTAAACGAAAGAAGAACTAGGCTATATGGCTCAACTTGCAGCAAGTATATACTTCCCCTGCTTAGCAGGAGGAATTGGATATCCTCCAAACGGTATGGGAGCCTTTCAGCTCGAGCCCCCCAGTAGAATCCATTAAGGTTGTTGAAGAGAAGTCTCTGTCTATTCTTAGAGGATATCTTCACTTTAGATTAGCTCATAACATCAATAATATGAATAATTTTTTTTCATGAAAAGAAATTCAACAAAAACAGTCTTGTTTTTGTAAGTTATTATGGGACCCAACGAAGACAGTGGCAGCAAGCAAAAGGGTAAGAAGAAGGTTACTGAAATTTGCAAAGGAAGGATGGGCTGATCATGTGCTTTGTCATGAGGCCACTTCCCCTTTTGGACGGCACTCTTCTACGTTTCATGCCAAAAATATAACTAAAATGCTGTTTTTTTTTTTTATTTTATTTTACCTTTTTCTTCTCTAATAAAAATACTTGTAATTTTTTTTTACTTTTCCAAGCCATGTATTTTAGATCCAGCTGATCATGTCACTCCTCAAGTTTAAAGGGTATTAATTTGCCAGATATGGAGATATTCGTATATTAATATTAAAAGGGGAAAATAGCATTTTGCTCCCCTCTACTTTGCCAACTTAACAGATAGCTCCCTATACTATAAATCGCTCGTTTTACTCCCTCTTATTACGGTCACTTTTTCGTTTGGGTTCTTCCGTTCCAATTTTCGTCTTTGTGGCGTTAATTGATGCACATTCAATACACCAACAAAGAGAGATATCGAAGGTAGGAGGCGAAGAGTTGGTCAGAGAGATAAATTGGGGAGGTGTCGTGAAGAGTATGGTGAAATACGAAGGGTTTTAAAACCACGCGTTTTACTCGTCGATTTCATCCAATCCAATTACATATATTTATATTCCCAGTTTAAAAAACCCTTAGTAAGCTAATACATGGTTATTGGAGCTAATGTGGTATACTGAATGCACATCAATTAACGTCAAGAAGACGATAGTTGAAACGAAAGGATCCAAACGACAAAGAGACCGAAATATGAGGGGGTGAAATGAGTAATTTATAGTATAGGGACCTATTTGTTAAGTTGGCAAAGTAGAGGGAGCCAAAATGTATTTTCCCTATAAAAAAATACCTAAAAAGAATGGTGAGTGAGTCAAGCAAGATGTTAGGAAATGTGTAGCAAATTATTAGTAACACTAATAGCAAATGAACTTTTATTTGAAAGAGTGTGTAATAACTCAAGTACCAAAGATGAACAGGGCTAAGCACGAACAACACGACCTCGTGATCGTAAGCCTTTCATGCTATGTTTGGACAAGCCCGAAAAAAACTATTCTAATCTCCCATGATATATCGTTGTATCCTACATCTTAAAGAAGCTCAACCAAGTGACGACTGGCTTGCTAAATCTTCTCATCATACATTCATACTAATTCTTTGTTGTTGAATTAGATCCTAATTATAGATTTTAATTTCAAAATTTCTAGTAAGAGCTTGACCTAAATGAAAAAACAACTTTAAATTGGGATTATTCTTGGTTTCTAAGTAGAGAATTTCATGATATACAGAGTTTCCCTTTTTCTTTGTGTTTCTTACTGTATACAACTGTTATCGTTTTTTCAATTTCCTTTAAATAATTCTTTGCCTGCAAAATTGAGCAGCTCATAAGTTTTGGGTTGCTGTCTTTTGGTGGAAGAATGCTTGTCACCTACTACTCCTTTTAAAACTTCTCCCCAACTCCAACTCCAACTCCAACCAACAATGGCGGACACCCACAAATGCAAGCTCTGTTTCAGACTCTTTCCCAATGGCAGAGCTTTAGGCGGTCACATGAAAGCTCACTTCCACCTCACCACCGCCGCCGCATTCCCTCTCCCACCCAAATCTCCCACTACTACTCCCCACCGCCGTGGCCAACTCGGCCACGACCCGGACGCCACTGAGTCGTCTTCCTCTTCCTCGTATTCCTCACCGGACGAGGAAGAAGAAGAAGAAACAGAGCTGAAATTCGTGAAGAACGACGTCGTTTACGGGCTGAGGGAGAATCCGAGAAAGAGCTTCCGTGTCGCGGATCCCGAGTTTTCCTTCTCCGCCGCTGCCGCGTTGTTCAAGACAGGGAGAGTGAGACTGAGTCCAGTAACCCGACCCGGAGGCGATCCAAGCGGACCCGGAAACCCGGAGTTCTTCACCAGAAGCAGCGGTGGGCTTCGGAATCGCCGGTGAGTTCGGTCTCCGATGCTTCCCAGGCTGACGAGGACGTGGCGATGTGTCTGGTGATGCTGTCGAGGGACGTGAACTGGAGGTCGCAGAAGAAGAAGCGGAGATTCAACAATGTCGTGGATTTCGAAGAAGCAGAGGAAGAAGAAAAGGAGGAAGTTCACGGGATGAAGAAGAAATTGAAATGCGAGAAATGTATGAAACAGTTCCGATCCCTAAAGGCATTAACCTCCCACCGTCGGATTTGCTCACTCAACGACAAAGGTCAGCTCCGGAGCCTCATCACCGACGTGGAGGAGAAGATCTTCCAGTGCCCTTACTGCTTCAAGGTGTTCGGGTCGGGCAAGCTCTCGGCGGGCACAAGAGATCACATCTATCCGGGGTGGATCCTCCTCTTTTGCCTCGTTCCACAGATAGAAGTGAGAAAACCTGCAGTTTGTGGGATCTGAACTTGCCTGCGGCAGAAGAAGAAGAGGAGGAGTTTAGTGTAGTTTCTGATGCTTAAATTTCAAAATGTGTGGTAAATTGGTAATTAATTCATCATCATCAATTGTAGTTTTAGGAAAGAAGCTACTTCTTCTGTTCTTCATTGTTTAGTTTGTTTTAGTTCTCTGGTTCAAACTTGAAAAGTTTTCCTCCCTCATCCATGGACGAACTTGTGAACTCTGTTTTTTGAAGCTGCATTCAATGGTGAAGATGGCGATGTGTGGGTTTGTTTGTTGAAGAAGATTGGTTGAAAGTGTCGGAATGGTTAAGTGAGAGACAGGTGGCAGGCAAGTGAGGCCAAGGAATTGGTAGCTGTTGTAGACTGCACTGCAGTGGAGTGGACTTAGCAGATAAGCTGTTGCTGGACAATGCCTGCCTTGTTTCTTGTCCCGTTTTATAATTTAATTAATTCCCTATCTTAACTGTAAAATTTATTGTTTAAACCAAGTCTGGTAAATAGGTAAACTGTTACTAATTTGTTGTGGTTCTCTTCTACTATTGTGTACCAAATTTAGGTTAGAATTGAGGATAATGTGATCCTAAATCAATTAAGCTCAATCAATCAACAGTTTTCGTTACCTCAACATTATCTCTAGTGTTGCGGATTAAAAACACGGTATGTGGTGATTCTAGTGTTAATGTATAATAGAACTGAGTTTTTGAATTCCAAATACTTTGAGTTTTTTATCGTCTCCCGAATGTGTATTTCGAAAATTCCTATCTTTATTAGAAATTACGATCTCTCCAATTAGGATTTGTGAGTCTCAGTGTTTTTTCTTACCATTTCTTTCTACGAAGCATATTTACCAAATAAGATAATTTAATGTCCTCTAACACTTTTTTTATCGTTCACCTATTTTCATACTTCTCTTAATTCTCAAACCTGGCGGGTAAAAAAGCTATAAATCATCTTTTTGTGAATTTCAAAATCTTGTATTCAACAATCAGCACCAACTGTTAAGCCCAAAACAGCACTTTTTTGGAATCACTGTTTTCTGAAGAAAACAAAGACACTCATACTCATAGTAAAAATAGCAAGTTCCAAACACGATTAATGCTGTAAAAGTTGACAATACCCTCAAATTATACTTGTTCATGAGATAGAATATATTTGCGATTCCCCTGTAGTAGCTGAATTCATTCATAACATTGATTTGATTACTCAGAAAAGGCCATGCCGGAGCGGCTGAAAAATCAAAGTAAGAAATGAAAAGAATAAATAACAAGGAATCAGAAAAGGCAGAGTTGGGCTGGGTCTGTGGACCAAATGAGAAGGAAAGAAAAGAAAGATGAGAAGAGAAGAGAAGAGAAGGAAGCATGTCAGGTCAGGTGTGCTGTGCTGCTGCTCTCTTCTTAACTGATAACTCAGAGACACACAGAGAGAGATGAAAAGGTAGATAGATAGAAAAGGGCATTACAAATAATCGGTTAATCTGTCTTCTTTTACAAACAAAATAACATGGGCCTTCCCTCTTCTAGGCTGTGTGGTCACTTGTAGTAGTCCTTCACTCCACATTTAGCATTCCTTCTTCCTTTGTAGTTTGTACACTTCCCTAACTTTGTATAATGTTTGGGATAAAATTGGAGGTGATGGGCCATGGCCCGGAATGACTTGGTCGGTGGTCCGTTTAGGTAAGTCATTCACACGGATTGAACAGTTTATGTAGAATGCATGTTTTGTGCTATGTATGTCGTGTGTTTAGAGTTACACCAGGTTAATTATGGTTCTTCATTTTGTAATGGCTAGAATTTTAGTATAATTGGGTTATCTATCAGTTGGCGATAATATGGCAATACGATTTAGATTCTGTTGCATTATAAATAGCGGGGTGAGCATGACATAATATCACATTCCACACACGCTAAAGGGTTTGCACACTTACTAGCTATACACTTAAGGTCATAAGCCCACACTCGTGGGAAATGCCATTCTCATGTACTATTTTGTCTCTCATATACTTATATGTCTTACCTCTTACTTTATCATAGGCTTATTACTCCCTCGTTTATTAGTCTTGCGAGAAATTGCTCTAGGAGACTCTGGTGCGATCAATGAGTAGAAGACACACTCAATCTACGTTATAACTCAAATAATCCTCCAAATCGAATCACTCATTAGATCAATTAGTCTTATTGGGCAGAATAAAAGATATACAATCATATTATTTATTCACTTAAGTGTACTCCGAGATTGCTCAAGATCATTGCTTCACGCGTCAGGAACTCCGTATCAAGGTGTCATTGACCATTTTCTCCTTGAATTACTTGCTTGTCGAGATGTTATTTCCTGGCTGGTTTACAAATCGTATAAATAATAATATTGAAGGCTATGTGGAACAAGTGTCTCTCCTTCTCCTCTCTAGATCTTCCTCTTTAGCCACATATGGTATGATTGTTCAAGATATCATCTACAGTTGGCAGTGGCCCCATGCATTCACTTTATCTCTTGGTTCTCTAGTCCGCAAATCGAGATGCCCATTCTGTGACACCTTGACTCTTACATATTTCTCAAGTGTGTTGCCGATAATCCTCACTATCTAAGTAGATCCTCCGGGAAGCTATTTAAGTAAAAAAAAAATACCTTTAATTCTCTTGAAATCTGAACCATTGAATATTGAATGTTAAATTAAGGGTTTGGATTTTATTTGAGAAGATCAAATTTGATTTGAAGCCAATTAAAGGGATTTAAATGGGTAAATTGCACTAGGTACCACCCAACTATTCATTTGGTTTAGTAACAACCACCTAACTAATTTTCTTGGTTCGGATACAACTGAACTCAAATTTCCTTGGTTCGGAGTACCACCTAACTAATTTCTTGGCTCGGATACCACCAAACTCAAATTTTTCTTGGCTCGGATACCACTGCATAGGGCTGGCAAATTTGGTTTGTTTTTTTTGTCTAACCGAATGACCAATCCGACCGAATTCAATTTCTTGTTCACATATCTTCTTCAGTTCTTCTTCGGTTCTTCTTCAATCTTCTTCTTCTTCTTATTTTTCAGATGTTACATGAGTGTCATCTTCCTCTTCTCGTCCAACCCCTCCCCACCCCCGAGCTTCGGATCAAACAACGACAAATCTGACGACTCCGTCGATACCCAAAATCGGTCGTCCTGTTAACGCACATGCACAACTACGGAAAATGCAAATCAACAGGGAGCAAAAGGTGCATCCGCCACCACAACATAATCTAGTGGTTGTCGGTGGCCACACTGTCGATCCTACTCATAAATTATCGGCGATGGTCTCCCAACCAATAAATCTCTTTGGAAGTCGGATTCCCTGCAAATTTTCAACGTCGGCAACTGACTTTGGCCTCTAACAAAACTGATTCGGAGCTCTTATTCTTCTTTTTATCTTCCCAAATCGTCTTCTTCTTCTTCTTTTTTTCTTCATTTTCCTAGATTTATCATTTTTTTCTATCTTCACATTTTCATTCATTTCTTTTCTTTCGAGATCTGCCTCTTCCGGAATCGGTCAGTGACTCGGTATACTTGGTTGACTTTAGCGGTATTTGAATTCGGTCATGGTTACTGGTTTGGGCTCGATTTTGGTCACCGGCCAAATTCGGTTAGGTGGTACCCCGAGCCAAGAAAATTTGAGTTCGGTGGTATCCGAGCCAAGAAATTAGTTAGGTGGTACTTCGAACCAAGGAAATTCGAGTTCAGTGGTATCCGAACCAAGAAAATTAGTTAGGTGGCTGCTACTAAACCTAATAAATAGTTCGGTGGTACCCGGCGCAATTTACCCGGATTTAAATCAACGATCGAGATCTTTCTCCAAAACCTAAATGTCTAGTATCTAACTGACAACGAACAAAACCCTCCAATTTTCGATACCCTTTCCACTGCAATCCACGGCAACTGACTCGTCGAACGGAACTCGGACTGCTTGTCGTAATTCTTGACGTTCTCCGCACCGTCGACGGAAGTGTGAGCGAGAATCTTGTCCGGCGAGGATTGGAAGTGTTCGACGGAAGGGAAAATCTTCCTGTGTTCTGCTGCAACCGAGGTAGAGGAGGGTACTTCCTCTGGCGTTGGACTGCATAGGCGGCGTCGACGACCTAGCGTCAATCGCTTTGCAGTGAGTTACACGCTCCTTCAATGGAGCAGCAGCAGAATGCTTTTCGTCCTCGTGGCAAACATCTTCTCAAGGGCGAAACTTATTTTTCACTGCTCCGACTCTTGTCCTTCTGTGATGACCATCCTCATCTCTGGCAGCTCAAACCAGGTATTATCATATTTTCGCTGTTATCATTTTATTTTGGCGGACACATTTAGTTAATGCTGTTACCAACGGTGTCTGAGGTGAGATTGGTTGAATTGTTTGTATGAAGGTAGCAATAATAGTGATGAACCTGAAGGGAAGACTTGCGTTCAAGAGGGCAGTAATGATGGTGATTGCCTAGCTGAAAAAAGTAAGGCTCATGATCCAACTTTTGACTGTAGGGACTTAGACGACATAGGGTTTGGTGAAACAAAGGTTGTAATTGATGAGATAGAGTGTATAATGAGTGTGGATGAAGATGAACATCAGCTGATGCAGAATTGCTCTGTTGTTGACAAGATCATGGAGTTAGGCCATGTGATGAAAGGGAATGATAATTTCGGAGGGGACAATAATGAGAGTCCCCATGAGATTGTGGGCGAAGATACATGCTTGGATATTCATCCATTAGGTGAAAGCAGGATGGATAGTGAACAAACAATTCTGGGAGAAGGTAGCATTAGTGATGTATCTAAGCTCTTGGATTTGTCTTCAGGTGAAAGTAGAGATTCCAAAGTTTTAGGGGCAAGTCAAGAGATCGGATCTGAGTTAAAAGAGATTATTACATTGGAGAAGCCAATATGTGTCAGTAATGCAACGGATTGTCCGAATAATGTGATTGTTGGTGGTGAGGTTGAAGAGGGAGAGATTCACGTGGACTCAAATGTAGATGAGAGAGCAGATCTCAAATCTTGTAAAGATGATAGAATGCCACAGACAATAAAGTTAGATGAGAAGAAATTATCTAGTGATGTTATTGATGAAGCTGGAAGTAGGAAGCAATCAGCCACTAATGCTACTACTGGAAATCAGTTTCCTTCTTCCCCAAGAACCAAGACAAACAAGGATGATAGCTGTTCCATTTTCTCCACCATTGATAGAGTTGACAATCGTCATAATGGAATAGGAAATAAAGGACAGCTTGACATTCCAATGGTGTCTAATCGCAAAAACTGTTGTATATGAAGATCTATTTACTGAAGGTCAAGAGATATGGCAGGAAGGAAAGAAAGGCGAAAGGGCCAAGGGCCAGCGGATCATTTCTGAGAATGCAGGAAGAAACAAAGGTAACAGAGGCGGAGAAGTTGGGAATGTCAAAGGACAGACAGAACAAAACAAAGGTGGTGTTGCCAAAGGTGATGTCAGATGCGCCGACATGTCTGTTGAAAAATCAAGTCGGGATCCAAGTGGAAGTCAAGTATCTGCCTGCCTTGATAAGGTGTGTCTCAATTACATTTTACTCATATATCTAATTGTGTAATTCCCAATGTTTTCCAAACGTTAATGAAGACGTTTTGACTTGCTTATATATTGTTAGAACATGAAATATGTGTGTGTGTGTGTTTTATATCTATTGCCTGCTTAGTTCCTTTCTAGTTCTTTACTAGCACTTCAAGTTGGTATTGTTAGTTTTTCTTTTTTCGTATTTAAGATATATATATTTTGTCTCTTTGCCCAAAATCTTATGCACTTTTTTCTTTGCTAATGTGAAGCAGGATGGAAGTCCATGCAAGAATAGAAAAAGGGGTCCTTTGAGTGATGCACGAAAGGAGTCGAGAAAGGTTCAATATCTGCACTATTTATTCTCAGTGATACTGTTACTTTTTTGTCCACTTTTGTTTCGGAAACAATCGTTCATATGGCTTGTTTTTCATACATTTGTATTTGTTATTGTTAGTTGAACGGGGATGGACAAGATAACTTGTCCTGCATCCGTAGTCATTTATAATGGATTTGTTAATCCTTGACTACATAAGATGTTATTGTCATCTAACAATTCTATCTTTCCACGTTCCATTTCCTTTTTGTCGATATGATTGATTTCTTGATTGAACATTTTTTTACAGCGAAGCAAAAGAAAGAAACGAGCAGAATTGAACAAAGAACTTGGTGTTAAACGGCTCAAACTACAACCAGTTGTCAATCAGAAGCCAGTAGGAGTGTGCCGCCATTACATGAAGGGCAAATGCCATGAGGTGATTGTTTTCATGTATGCTTTCTCTTCTTTGGTGTCATAGTATGATTGTATTGACTCTTAGTTTCATGTGATACAGGAAGAGAAATGCAAATTTTCACATGATGCAATTCCTTTGACAAAATCTAAGGTATGCTCTTTATCCCAGTACCTTCTGTACCTTGTCATGTGAGTCAATTGTTTTGTTTCATTTTCCCTTATCCGGGAGCTATCAATTTATCCTGTATTATGAATCATCAAGCACCAACAATAGGGAAGCTGACTAATGGAAACATTGGAAAGGTCCCCATTGATGCTAGAGATGCTTAATATAAGCTTCCTGTGGAGTAGAGTGTGAAAAATTGAACATTTGTTGATGAAATTGAATGTATATACGTTTCTGGTCCTTGCCAAGCATAGGCATCTCCCCGGGGCCTGAATCCTAACTGTTCATGCTACTCATTTGAAATTATTTTGAGCTTCTCTGAAAGGTATAAGAATTTATAGTTTATAATTACCATTGAACACATAAGAAGAATTTATAGTGGCAGTAAGTTAGTTTACTCATGGAATTTTGACGAAAATTGGACTTCTCCAATCACACTGCCCTAGCTGCCTTCTCCTCTAGTTCAAGCCAGTAGTCTTGTGCTTCCGTTCTTTATTTTTTGTGTGTTGCTGAGAATCTCTGATGTATTTTTTTTTTCCGGTAAACTCTATTATATTTGTTGTGTTGCAGCCATGCGTGCATTTTGCTCGGGACAAATGCATTAAGATGGATAAATGTCCATATGATCATCAGCTTTCCAAATATCCATGTGACAAATATATGTCGACAGGTTCTTGTATCAGAGGCAATAACTGCCTGTTTTCTCACAAGGTACCTTCCCTATGGACATTTGATGTTATCATGTGCTTTAACATGTCCTTTGTTTGAAGTTTTTCTGTCAAATTTATTTTTCATAAGACTTGAATGATTACACTCTTTGCAGGATCTACCAAATGGGGAAGTGCCAACTATGGACAGTGTAAAACAAAAGTCGTCAGTCCTAACAGGAAATGTTGGTACGAAGAGGAAGCTGGATATTGTTGACAACTTAAATCAGAATGGCAAAACTGCAGGTGTGCCAGCAGCAGCTTCTTCCGCAAAGATTCAACCAGTTGGATGGAAAAATATGCTTAATGCACCTGGGGTAACGCTCACGGGCATTGCCGGGAAATCGTTGCTAGGTGGATCCAATTGTACACCGCAGGGAAGTTCATCTGTGGCAGCCAGTGATACACTGAACTCCAATCACACAGATCAACATTCATCTGGTGTAGCTGGAAAGCCAAACACTACTTTGAAGCAAACTCCCCCTGCTGCCGCACCAAAGGGTATTAACTTCCTATCGTTTGGAAAATCTTCTTTGCAGTTGTCTGCAGCTAAGCAATCAAGTGTCACACCTATTTCACGCAATGATTCTTTCAAGCTACCTTTGTTGAACACTTCCGGTCCATATAAACAAGTCTCAGATGCAGGAACTAGCATCCAAATGGGAGGTTTTAAACAACCAAGTGAGTGTAATACGATACCTAAGATGAATCAGATGGCACAGAGGACTGATCATGTAACTGCATCTCCAAATCACAGCAGCTTACTTCCGAGGGTAGCTTCTGCAGGCGATTGCAACAGACAGGCTCATTTACCTTCCAGTTCAGATGGTGGCATTTCTAGTACCTGCAAAGGGAATAAAACTGACATAAATCATAGCTTGAATGCGACGACACAGGGACTACCTTCCTCCTCCTCTGGTTCAGGCCAATTGTCAGGCCACATGGCACTTTTGCAGTTGAAGAATGTACCAAACTCTACTCGGAAGTCACTGATGTCAACCTTAGCTTTTGCAGCTAAGGTCGACTCTGACATGAAGAAGAAGCAAATAGGGACTGAATCTAGCAATGTGCTTAGAACCTCAAATGATCACAACCAAGCATCTAGGATACTTGATTTTATGTCTAGTCTTAGCGGCAAGACTAAATAAACATCTCCTGTGGTAAGTTGTGCTGACCGCTGGGATTGAGCAGGAGTTTCACTTACTCTACTGTGCAAAGGGCAAGTAAGGACGAGAAGCACGAGGGTTATCAATGAAAAGAAAAAAGCTCAGAAGTCCGACGTCTGATTATATATTACGGGCCTGTTAGGGAAATGAATCCTGGCGTATTAAACTGTAGCTGAAGATGATGAGTTGCTTGGCTGTTCTGGTTTCCTCCACAGAAAGCACAACGATTCATGGGGAATGAGATTACTCGGTCACACTGCTCATCGTCTACAATCGAGAGACGCTACTGGCAGTCTGCAGTAAAGCGGTCTGTTACCTGCTTTGACATGATCACAAAAGAGTTCAGTTCAGTGAAGCTGCCTCCAGAACCCAAGCCTTACAGGATCTGGAAATGAATTTCCATGTTAGGCAACTCATTAATGGCCATTTCTGCTGTTGAAGATCAACAAGGCTGCCCTGTCTATGTGGTCGTTGAACTAAGATGAGCACCAACATGGTGAAGAATGCTTTTCGGTCAACCACTCAACCTGTACACTCTTGCAGATTCGAGTTTCTTTCGATTGTGACAACTGACAACTGTAACTTGAATTCGGCATTGCCAATTGACAGCAACTATGTATCAGTTCATTTATTGGATTTTCCGATTGTTCCTGAAAGGGAAGTTTGCAGCATATTCTTAACACAGTTGCAGTGTGCAGGTAACGTTATTGTTTATCCTTTACCATCTTTAAGGTAGATTAAGATTCCATGTTCCTGCGAATCTTGCCTTGTCTGCCAAGTACTCAACTAATTCCAAGCCTGAACTCTGTTTTGTCCTTTTCTAATTACAGAAACCTGCAATTCTGCAGATTCATTCCCATCCTGAAATCATTTTCATACTTCTCCATTGTACATAATTAAGGAACATAAGCTTGTCCTCACTCTGCATTTTTACCTGTATAAAAGCTGCTGAAGAAAGCTTGGCTTCTTCACACAACAAATCCACATCTGCAAGAAAGAAGAATCATAATACATCAAAAGATGATGAAAAGACAAACCCTTTCTACCATTTTACTCATAACCTTCTTGGTTTTCTTTCTCACATACACAGTGGAGGCACAGAAATGCAAGCCAAGTGGGTACATTACAGGGAAGACTCCTCCACCGGGGCAATGCAACCAAGGCGAGGAATCCGACTGCTGCAAGAAAGGCAAGCACTACACCACCTTCACATGTTCACCCGCTGTGACCTCCCATACGAAAGCTACGCTGACGTGGAACAGCTTCGAGAAAGGAGGGAGCGGTGGTGCCCCGTCAGAGTGCGATAATCAGTACCATTCTGACGATAAACCTGTTGTGGCTCTCTCGACTGGATGGTTCAACAAGAAAAGCAGGTGCCTTAATTTCATTAACATCCACGGAAATGGTAAGACTGTCAAGGCTATGGTTGTTGATGAATGTGACTCCAAGATGGGATGTGATTCCGACCATGACTATCAGCCTCCTTGCCCCAACAATATCGTCGATGCCTCGAAAGCGGTCTGGAAAGCCTTGGGAGTGCCTGAAGATAATTGGGGAGATCTTGATATTTCCTGGTCTGATGCTTGAACCTCATATACTTCTAATATCATGCACATGTACATTATACATATGGTACACACGTATCTTTGTGAATAGTTGTGTGTGTTTATAGATTATTTCAAACTTGTTGCGATCTTTAAATGTATTGGTTTGTAGTCTCGTTGTGCAAATGAATTTTCCGGAAATTATTATTCTATTAAGTTGGTTGCAAGGTAGTCAAATTCGAAATTCCACATGAAATTGAAAATTGGGAGAATCATAATTAAAAATTTAAATCACAAAACCGTAAGAGTTTATGAAATATTACGTGAAATATGTAGGCCAATGAATTTGAAGCATAAGCACGTAAATTCATATTTTCTATTAATTTCAATTGATTAGACAAAGAATAAGATGATTGCATAACTATTAAAAAGTCGATACAATGAAATGAGAGTGAAGGCCAACTTCCATCGATCAATCGTTCAAGAAAAAATCAAATCTTACACAATTTTTATTTTAATAATCTAACTTTACATCAATAAAGAAATGACCAATAAAAAATTAAAGTTCACGTAGAAAGTGAAGTCTCAGAATATAAGAAAAATCGCTAAATCAAAGCGACCCAGTTTATTAAATCCTCTGTTCATCCAATGCCAAGGCATGGACCTGATAAAATATTTTGATAGCATCCCTGAAGCTGTCATGGAGAACATATATCCTCGAAATCTTCGAAGACAGCGTCCAGTAATCCGAGCATTCCCACTAGTTTGATCCCGGAAAGAAAGTGAAGTGAGCTTGTGCATCCTAAGTAGAAGGTAGCAAGATTTGTAGTTGATGATGGGTCTTCCCTTGTTCCACAGTCTCACCTGCAGTTGGTTTTATAAGCTGCAACTCCAATGGAAACTTTGAGCTGCACCCATTACAATTCTGGTGTGCCTCTTTGCTTGGTTTCGAGCACCCACTTCTATTTCTGCAGTTGACGCACGCATTCTACACTTCAGTAATAACGGTTCTATGACGTGTTAGAACTTGTAATGAACAGAAGACTTCAACTTAATCTCAGGTTTGGTTTTCAGTGAGAGGATACTTGATGCTTTACAAATCAACCATCTTTGGTTTGAGTGATGAAAATCATTAAAGTCGGTAATTGAAGCACTTACCTGTAGATCCCATGATGCTAATGATGCCCACGGAACAAAGGAAAGATACCACACGTTGAGCCTCTGGTTTCACTGGGTCAGTCACAACCATAGGCTCCTGCTATCTTCCCATCAATGGTGACAAGTACACATGTTCTAGCTAACTATTCATATTTCTCCAGTTCCAGTGTGCACCTCAATGTCATTTACCTGGGGATATGAAGATCAGTGTTTGACCCAATCCTCACTGCCTTTGCAATTGGGTGTTCACTATTCGCCTGAAAAATTTAGCAAGGAAAAATGAGACCTCGAGTAAAATCACTGATTAAAGTCTAGACAGTTTGGCAGATAAAGTTGTTTAGTCGGAGTTGGCATGGCACCTTTGACTAACATGACTACATGATTAAACAAACAACGTGTCAAGACATATATGAGCATCATACGAACTTTTCTGGCAAAATTATCCATCACTGTTCCTTTCAGTCCTAATAATTCAGATGCATACCTCTGCAGCAGTTGCAATGTCACTCACAGAACTCTACCATCGAGAAGCTGGAAAAAGAATATCACAGACCTGCTGGTTTCCCCTGTCTTGACCTGCTGGAAGCACAAAAGAGGGACTTCAGTTGAAAGAATACACAAGTTGTGCACTGCTCGCCAGTTCGGTCCAAAGAATACTAAAAATGGAGACAGAGCATATATGCTATAGTGACTAGATTTGTACAGAGAAGCAAAAAACGAAGATCAAACAGAAGTTGTACTTTAGAAATATAGGGCTAACTTTTATAACGTGCCTTTTCAAGGGCATCTCCGCTCTTCTTAAGGACTCCCTGGGAAGCACATTTTCTAGTTGCAACCAGAACAACTATTGCTGTTGCTAACCCCAAAGCACAAGGACAAGCAATCACTAGCACCGAAGTGCCAAATTGTATGGCAAGCTTGAACTTATCCATGGCTTCTGGCATCCATTGCCTAGGACACATGCCAATTTCTCTGGCTATAAACCATCCCAGACAAGTAATAAAAGCAGAGCAGCAACTACCTGAGATGGATAAACAATTTCAAAATTATGACCAATGACTCAGAGATCTCAACAGAACGTTCACAACATCTATAAAACAGAAAGAAATATACCGTTTGTGTATCTATTTGGTTTACCATACCCATGAGAATAACGACCAAAAGTTTGACCAACAACCCAGCATCTTTCTTGTAGAAATGTTCATGAACAATCATTATTGGTGCATTAGGTAAAGGTTTCTAGGAGAATCTATGCTGCTGCAACCTGGAGTCTTTTTCAACTTTCTCTCGCTCATCAAGTTTCTAATCTTGCAATAATTGTGCCATGCACCAGTTGCAGCATATATATTCCCAAGAACTGCATAATTAACTGATTTGTCTGGGCTCAGATTAATGAGGCGTGTAGCTATACTCTCCCCAAGAGCAACATTACCATATAAATTGCATGCCCCAAGAATGGAACCCCACAGTGACAAATTAGGTGTAACATTATTCTTACAAATCATATCGTGGACATCTTCCAACTGTCCTGCACGAGCAAAAAGATCAACCATGCAAGAAAAATGCTCAGACCGTGGAGAGATATGGTGTTTGTTGATCATGTTATTGAAGAATTCCAATCCCTCCCTAGCCAATCCAGAATGGCTGCAAGCAAAGAGAACAGACAGAAAAGTAATGTCGTTTGGCATCAAACCTTCGTCTTCCATCTCTTTACACAATTCAACTGCCTCACATCCATATCCGTGTTTACCATATCCACTAATCAATGATGTCCATGATATGACATTTTTCTCCTTCATCTCACCAAAAGCACGGCTAGCATCTTCAATTTCTCCGGACTTTGCATACATGTCAACGAGAGAATTCCCTACAGCCACATCATAACTGGGTTTACACTTGACAGCAAAAGCATGAAGTTGCCTTCCCATTACCAATGATGTTGCATTAGCACTCATATTGAGCACTGAACATAACATGACATCATCAATTTCAGTGTATTGTTTTCTATGTATTTCTTTGAAGAGATTCATAGCTTGTGTTCTGTAGACGCCATTCTGCACAAACCCGTTCATCAATGCTGTGCAAGATGTTATATCTTTCTTTTCCATAGTGTTGTACAAGCTATTAGCACTTTCCAGTCTCCCACATCTTACATAAGCATCAATTATTGATCCAATTAACTCAAGATGCACTCCAAAACCTAGTTTCTCAACAAATCCGTGGAGCTGGCTAACTTTGATGAAGTTATTAGTTCTACCAGATACCTTCAATAGGCTCCCTAAAGTGAAGCGATCAGGTGGCAAACCTTTTGCGGCGACAATAAGCAAAAAGAGTTAGACAATCTAATTGACTAGACACCAAACACCAACCAAAACTAACAAACTTAAGTGGACGATCATCCATTTGCATTATAGAGTGTGCATCAAGGTCTTGCAACAAAAATCACCGAAAAGTAGTATGCATACCTTCTGTCATCATATCATGAAAAAGTTGAAAAGAATCATCCACACAACCCTGAGCAGCATAGCCACCAACCATTGCATTCCAAGAAACCATGTCTCTTTCAAGCATCGCATTAAACAAATAGCGAGCATCATCCATTCTGCCACACTTAGAATGCAAATCAACCAATGCACTTTGTACATATAAATTCCCCATGAACCTACTCTTCTGCACACAACTCTGTATTTGTAGTCCTCTCCAAAAACTCCTCAAACAACAGGATGCCTTAAGCACACTTCCAAATGTAAACTGATTAGGCTTAACACCCACCCCAAGCATATTTGAAAACAACTGCATAGCATCTTCATAACACTTATTTTGAGTATACGCAGAAATCTGTGCTGTCCAAGCCACAACATTTTTGTCATTTATTCTATCAAACACTTTACGAGCAGTTCCAACATCACCAAGCCTTGCGTAAAAAGTAATCAATTTGGTCGCTACATTGGGACTGAACAAAACCCCATTAATAATCAAACGAGCATGAGCTAAAAGGCCCTGCATTGAAGCCCTAGACATTTCTTCCTAGTAGAGGAACCGCAAGAACAACCAATGACCAGAGGAGATATCATCGAAGGTGGGGAAAAGAGGGGTGAAAAGCTCTCAGTTGGTGATGGAAGAGTGACATTTCAACTCCAGAGAAGGCTCTTCTGTCTAGTAAAGCTCATAACAGTCAGTTAATCCACGTCACAGTAGCCAAAATAGATTGACCGATCGTTTCGATTGAACAAAAAGAAGACATAAGACAAAACGGTTTAGAATTGGAGCTAAAGAGTATAATCCGTCATTGGAAAGCAGCAGGATCATTCGAGCTAAGGATTGAATCGTGGGAGAAGAGGGACAATGATGACAGAGTTAGCAGCAAAGAAGACGAAGCTCTGTGTTTTTCTTTTATTAGGTAAAGACACGAAGACGAAGCATCAATTTTGAAACCAAAAACAACTAGATGGATGGACCATCCGTTTGGGAGAAAGGTTAATAAGGGCTAACCGGAGGAGAAATCTAGGAGAAGGTGATACAACGGTTGCGAAAGTGAGACGACGGCGAGGCAGACGGAGGCGACAGAGAACGACGGACGATGATGAATATTCAGGAGGGAAATTGGATTCGGGAAGATGATGGGTATCCATTGTTTTCTGTTGGGCCTGAAGCCCTGAACACTTGCAAATGGATCTAACACATTTAAAAAAAAAAAAAATTTGTTAATAACATTTTCAATCTATTTACAAATCTACTTATTTTCTCTTAGAGATGAATTCGCCCGTAATTTGAGAGAGCTCGTCTAGATAGGGGTGAAAATAAGGATTTAGGATTAGGGGTATGGTTAGGTTTGAGGAGGATTCTACGTGAGCTAGTCTAGATGGGGAAAATGGGGATTTAGGGTTTAGGGTTTTTGTAGTTCGGGGCTTCGAGGTCTTGGGTTTAGGACCTAGGAGAGAGTATGGTTAGTTAGTGTTTGGGTTTTAGTTGGAGCTACGATTTAGGTTTTGCATTAAGGCTAGTAAGTTCCATGAAGAGCCGCAACTTCTCGAAGATTTTGCCATAGAGCATGGCGTTGAGCACAATGGAAGTTTGTGTGATTAGCAGTATACAGGTTCGTATCTCATAACCCCTACAACGTACACAATTCATCGTAATAAAACAAGAACCTTTAATGACCATTAATTTCAGCATGCTTGGATTATAACATGCTGAGTTTCTTTTTACAGTCACAAGCCCAAGTTTGATTCAAAGTTAAGGGGGCAAGGCTCCGGGTCCCGATGGTCTGACTCTCAAATTCTTTCAAGCGAATTGAGGGTTGTGATATTGTTCAAGTGTTTTTCATATTTTGTTGCCTCGGATTCTTCCTAGAGCAATCAATAGCACTTTCATCCGTTTGATCCAAAAAAGAAGCGGTTGAAGATATTAAGCACCTTAGACTTATTAGTTTGCTGAATTTCCTTTTACAAGATTTTGTCCAAGACCTTGACAATCCACCTCAAAAGAGTTATCTCAGACTGCATTTCAGTTCATCGATGCGCTTTCATATCACTATTTTGGTAAGCGTGAATGAGAATGAGTGATGCAGTTAACCTTCATTTTTTCCATAGGCGATACTAGAAATCTCGACTGCATTGAAATTAACCACACTTGGTAAAAAGAATCAAAATTCTAATTTTAATGAAACCAAAAATTCTAATACCACAAACTTCTAGAGATTTACAAGAAAGAGAATCTCATTGTTGCCCTTTAGCCGAACCAATAATGTGTGTATATATACATCCTCAGTTCAACATTGTGAAAGATCTGTAATCTACTGGTAAATAACTACACTTCCAGAAAGAAAATCACAAGTTCAAATCTACACCCAAATCATAAAAAACAACAACTCAGAAACCATGACGGGTTTCAGCTACTCGATCATACTCGCTTTCCTCCTAGGGTTCATAATAATTTCCATGGACGTGGAATCTCGAGTCATCCTCGATCAACCAAACGCATCTCATCATACAAACATTCTGTCAAAGGTGACGAATGCAAAGGCTATGCTCACGATCAACAGCTTCGAGAAAGGTAGGGATGGTGGTGGCCCATCGGAGTGCGACGGGAAGTACCAACTCCGATGATAACCTCATCGTTGCTCATTTGGAACACCATACCCTTTTCAGGTTATGGATACCCTAACCCCGAATGGGGTCGGGTATTCACGGTCCACGGATACCCGAAATTGAGTTGGAAAAAAACAACATTGAGGCTAGTCAACAACGTAACAAGTGCTCTAGTTTGTGACACAAATGATAGTCTCGTGCGTCATAAATTACGAACATCAGCGTAATAATTCATGTTGTTGTTGTTGTTTATTTGTCTTGATGTTGGTCATCCGGAGCAACATTGACATGTTAGTTACTTAGTTGGGGAGTTCGTGATCATCATTACCCACTTTGGAAATGACTTTGGACTTATAAATATGCTAGGTTTGGGATGCATATTTACTACTTAAAAGATTAGTTAAGGCTCAACCCGTAACTCATGACCATTTGAGCTCAAATTATTATAAATTTCAGCATGCTTTTGTACTTTTGGGTATTTTGATATGACTCGGGTAGTTCGGATATACCGTATACGTACCCCAAACGGGTTACGAGTACCCTAACTCTTTAATTTCTAATCCAAACCTCAAATTCAAATGAATTTTGGTACCCTAAACCTGCACGGGTTCAGATCAGGTTCGGATATCCCAACCTATACGATTTACTTCCAGCCCTAGCACTCTCCTTGATGTTAATTAGGAATAAAAGTTGCCACTAGAAGCATCAACTATCAAATAGCTATCTCATGGTCAGGGCCGTCCCGTGAATTTCGGAGGCCCTGTTCTAAATTTATTATGTGGCCCTATAAAATGATAATTTAAACCCAAATTATTTGGGTACCCTAACTTGACTTGTTTGGACGGGTATACTTATTGGTTTGAGACATTAATAATACCCCTTTATGATGGTATACACGTCCGATCTTGTACCCACCTTAACTTAGACCCATTGTCATTCCTAGACTATATAAAATTTATTAACAACTAAAAAAAATGAAAAGTAAAATAATATATGAAGTATAACTTAATATCATATCATACTTATATATTTAATAATAAATTTAGGGAAAACGATGATAATAAAAATAGAAAGACCACTTCAAAAATACAAACAATGTTGAATAGAACAGAAAAATTTAATTTGGTTTTGTCAAAGATGAGGATTGAACCCATGACCACCTAGAATAAAACAAAAAGCTAAGCCACTAGACCACATCAACATTTATGCTTACTTTTTGCACACTTTATTTATAATTTATATTTTAGGTATTTTTACTTAACCCGAAAATTTTGAGGCCTCCGATATTTTGAGGCCCTGTGCCGGAGGGCAGGCCAGCACACCCTCAGGGCCGGCCCTGCTCATGGTGTTAATTTTTAAACTAAAGTTTCCACCATAGTCAACTCAAAGTTAACATTGATTGCTTAGGCTAGTGTCAAGATTTTTCGACATTGTGTGTCTAATTCCGGGTTGGTTACCCAAATCATCACTGAACCATGGTCAAATAATATGTCAGTCACTGAACTCAGAAAAAATTACCTAGTAGTTCAGTGATTGCTAGGTAATTTTTCTGAGTTTAGTGACTGACGAGTTATTTGGTCATAGTTCATAGATGATTTGAGTAACCAACCCGTCTAAGTCTCGTACCGGAGATTATCAGCATGGCACGGCGAGTGCAGAGTAAATATAGAATGTAGGTTTAAAATAAAGCAATGATAACATCAAATGGGCATTTGGTCTAGTGGTATGATTCTCGCTTAGGGTGCGAGAGGTCCCGAGTTCAATTCTCGGAATGCCCCGTTCATTTTTTTTCATTTTCAACTATTAACTTGAAGGTTTATCGACTAATTTCTATCTTACAATTAATGATTATCTTGGAATGTTAATTAAGCATACGACGTAAGTAGCACGCACTTAGTAGTTGAAAATCAACCTACAAAATTCAACATACTTTATAGCTGAAGAGAAAATCAATCCAACTCTAAGCGTGGTAAAGAAATAATAATAATCTATTTGTAAAATAGGTAGAGAAAAGTGATCAAATTACAACGAATAATCTAGCTGGCCAGCGTTGTACGGGTTATGTTTGTCTACTTTTTTACATCTTCATACGTTTTGTCACTAACGTTAAATAACAACAAATAATGTGCTATAAAATTTCAAAACTCGGCAAAATTTTGTCGGCAACAATGGTCTCAATGTGATAATTTCAGTATCTTTTGTATATTTTAATGTTAGAGTGAATGAGTGACGCATCATTGCAAGGCATGGAGAAGACTCTAAAGAAGTAAATTCAAAAAAGCTTCTGATCATTTGTCTTTCACTGGCGATTAGTACTATAATTAATCTAAACAACCCACAAGGAATTTTGATACCAATTGAAGTTAACCAGGAAAATTATCATTTTATTAATCAGTTTCACCACTTAGTAAAAAGAATCAAAACTCTAATTTTGATGAACTATTAATCCCCCAACTTCTAGGTGTCGTTTGGCAATCAGAAAGCAGGAGCGGAACCAGGATTAATATAACGGGAAGTGGAATTGTAAATAAAGAAAGGTGTCACCAATTTTTTTTTCAAATTTAGATAATATAGTATAATTTTTTTTATGAATCTAATACTAAGTAAAAGTACACACGATTTTCTATTATTATAGGTTGCTTAAGTAGTAAAAAAGAATTATATGTGCCACCGATAAATTTTTCATTAAATTTGGATAATTTATGATCAAATATTGTAATTATTACACACTATAAGTTGATTATGAGTAACTATTTTGTAAAATTTAAGACAACATTTCACCGAACAATGTAGTGGGGGAGCCGAACTTCAAGAACCCCGTCGCCAAACTCTGAAAATACCAAATGTTAGATATAATTTTATACTCGATACCGAGGGAAGTGGGTGCAATGGCTCCCCCTAGCTCCCCTAATACCGCCCTTGTTGGCAAGTGGAATAAGGAGGGGGAATTGAATTAGTTAGAGAATTGGAGATATTTGTCCATTTCGAAAGTAGACCGTTTGGAGGAGAGAATGTGAGATTGTGGAATTGATATTAAAAATTAAAAATAAAACTGAATGGTAAAATACTAAAGATAACCCAATTCTCCCTGATTCCCTCCCTCCATTCGAGCATTGAAATAGACCCCAGTTGTTCTCCATGAGGTCTCACGATAGAGAATTTGAATTCTCCATAATTCTCCTTCAATTCACCCTTCCAAACAGTCTATTCCAACGAATTCTCCCGTCCACCCCAATTCTCCCTAACAAACCACCCCTAGACATTTACAAGAAACAGAATGTCACTTCTGCCCTTCATCAGATCCCATATTGCATGTATAAATACCCCCGTCGTTATTTGCACATAACACAACATTCCCATATATCTTACACAACATGAAGGGTTTCACCTCGATCATGCTCGTTTTCCTCGTGGCCCTTATAGTAATTTCCATGGACGTCGAATCTCGAGTCATCCTCGATCCACCAAACGTAACTCATCATATAAATGTCACGTCCACAAAGCTGGCCAAGGTAACGAATGCAAAGGCTATGCTCACGATCAACAGCTTCGAGAAAGGCGGGGATGGTGGTGGGCCCTCGGAGTGTGATGGGAAGTACCACTCCGATGATACCCTCATCGTTGCCTTGTCCACCGGATGGTATGCTAACGGTCAACGGTGCAACAAGTTCATCACCGTTAATGCTAACGGGAGATCGGTAAGTGCTAAGGTGGTGGATGAGTGTGACGTGAAGCATGACCATTGCAAGACCAACATAGTGGATGGTTCTAAAGCGGTATGGAAGGCTCTCGGTGCATCGCGTAGTCAGTGGGGACTTATGGCCGTGACTTGGTCCGATCAATGATGCATTTATGGATCGAGCATTTGTCGAACTAGTACGTGGTCATGATTTTGATGTGAGACGTTGGTGTCTCTAAATAAAAGGGTCTGTTTTCAATAAGGAGCTAAAAATTAAGATGGTCGGATCAGTATCTCGTTGATTACCAAGTTTCAATGTCGTTTTGTGATGTGTAAAATGTGTGAAATAAGGAAGTGAAATAAGAATATATTTAAGTTGTTTGGCACGGTCGTTGATGTTAGCACAAGCCACGGCAAATTTGTATTTATTTGGTATAAAAGTTGCCATTAGAAGCATCAACGAATCACTATAGCTTATGGTGTTATTTTGGTTCTGATCGATTATAAATTCGGTCAAACTAATTGACGGGAAAAAATCACCCAATTCTTGGGCGAAAAATACTAAATTTGTAATTAGTTTGGGTTCGTATTTATTTACGTAATTAGTTATGTAAATTTATTTATTATGTTGAAAAATCTTGATGATTAAGATAAAATTCATTAGTGAAAATTGAATAAGACGAAGCGCTAAATGTATGTGGTATAAAATTTGGGTTTTTTTTTTTAGTTTTGGGGATAAAATTTGATAAAAATTACATTCGGTTGTACACTGCATTACAAGGTCCAAAATAGACCAATGTGACAAGTGGGTTGTGTCACGTCGACTAGGTGGCTTTTGGCCAATCAAGTTATTACTTAATTATTAATCTCAACTATTAATTAACCCAATATGTTAATTGCATGATTTGTATTTGACCGAAGAATACACGAAGCAAATTGAGATTAATAATTAAGCAACTTGGGTGGCGCAATGTCACGCAGCCGACTCGACGCCACCCACCTGTTACATTTTTTTTTATTTTGGAATGCAATGAACTATTGGATATAATTAATGATTAAATCTTGTCTCCAAAACTACGAAGTCTTATAATTTTTTCAATCTTAGAAAAAATTATTTGTGAACTCAAACTATCCTAAAAAAACATGCTAGCTCATTACAAAAAAAGTTTGCTTTTAACTACAGCAAAATTACAACAACATAAAATTATAGTAGTAAATAGTTGATGTTAGCAACGACAATCACTATTTCTATAGTAATATACCGTAACAAATACTATTTGCAACGTTTAGCATGCACTAATAGAAATGCCCTCCAAAGAATTTGGGATTGGAATGTTACAACATGAAAAAATATATACAAGTCCAAAAGGGTTGGAACAAGCGACAACAAGTGAAGCTTACAAGTCCAGAGGTGCAGAGGTGGATTATTAGTACAAGACCAAGTAGACAATTTAGTCTTATTTTATCTTTATCTGTTAAAAAATATTCACAATTTCATAAAAAACGATGAAAATTGTCGAACCACAGCCGAAAAAAATCAGTAGTTTAAGCTAAAAATTGAAATCAAATAAGTTAATAAATGATATTTTAAAGTTTATACTAATATGCTCCTTTGGAATTTATACATTTATTAATTAAAATTTCAAACTTACTGGAATTGGAAGGCAACGACAAGAATCTGAACAAGTGAAGTTAAAACTTCTCAACTCTAGAATTGATATAAACAACCAACACAAGCAATTTCGATTCCATTGTATATATATAGTTGGCCACTTTAGTATAAAGAAACAGGGAAAATAGCATTTTGGCCCCTCTAATTTGTCAACTTAACAGATAGGTTCATATACTATAAATTTTTCTTTTTATTCCCTTTTACTTTAGTCACTTTGCCGTTTCGATTCTTCCGTCCCGATTGTTGTCTTCTTAATGTTAAATCTGGAAACATGCCGATAAATAGAGATATTCAAGGTAGGACACAAAGAGGGGAGGTATCACGATAAATATGGAGAAATATGAAGAGTTTTAAAACTGCATGTTATATCCGTCAATTTTATCCTATATAATCATGTATATTTATATTTGTAATTAAAAATACTTAGTAAGCTAATATGTGGTTATTAGAGCTGATGTGGAGTACTAAATGCACATTAATAATTAATCATTAAGAAGACAAATGTTGGGACAGAAGGTAGGGGTGGGATACATGACCCGAACCAGTCAAACCAGACTTCGGGTTACCCGATTAGTATGACCGGGTTGGGCTCAGGTTGACAACATTGACGCTCGGATAGCCCAACACGACCCGATTCCCACCCTTAACAGAAGGACCCAAAAAGCAAACTGGCTAAAATAAAAGGGGATAAAAAGAGCAATCTATAGTAAAAGAGACTATTTGATAAGTTAGCAAAGTTCACGGGTCAACGCGTTATTTTCCTAAAAAGAAATACTTAAATTGATATAAACATGGGTACAAGAAATAAAATGCCAATAATACCCTCCTATAGCACCAACTATTGCGAAATCCCCAAAATATATACACCGTTTTACAAAATACTCAGTTAGCACCATCTACCGAGACCCAAGTTTAAATTAGCATGCCGTCAGTTTTTCTCGCATTCCGTTAGTCTGACTTGGCAATTTAATTGACATGGCCTATGATGGGCCCCTAGCATGAATCCGCCCTCGCCCCCCATGGCTAGGGCGGTCCTTCACTCCAAGGCGTTCGAAGCAGTTATATAGTATCGCCTCGAGCCTCTCACGGCCTCAAGACCATGCTGGGGGCAATTGATGGGCCCCTAGTGTGAATCTGCCTTCCCTCGTGGCCAGGGCGGTCCTTCACTACAGGGCGGTCCGTCATCCGCCCCAACCAAAGGGTCACCTGTCACATCGACGGGACAGGAAAGCGGCCACCGCCCATTACTGTTGACGGTGACTCGCTGCGGCCCACTCAGAGCAGGACACGTGGACTGATGACGTTAGATTTACCGCGTTTATCTCGCCACATTTGAACGACATTCCTCTTGTTTGACTCTGAATTGTGATGAACTTGAATGATTTTTATGTAAAATATGTTTTATCCTCGTTGGCCCTCTTTTGGGCAATTTGATGTTGCTTCAAGTTGTTTTTGTTGAGATTTCAGGTTACCACATTGTGGAGGACCTTTCTACGAGCTCGGCGCTTCAAACGGGGATCAATTTGGAGCACAAATGAGGTGGAAATTACCGAAAGAAGTTCGGAGCTGGATTCAGGTCCAAAAGTGCGCCTTTTGAAGGGAAAAGTGCGTCTCCGCACTTTTCGACCCCCTTCCCGCACTTTTTGCTTTAATTCCGGATTTTGACGGAAATTGGGTTTTTAACCCAATTTCGAGGAGGGAGGAAACATACATCATTTTCTGCAAATTCTCTACTTTTCTCTGACGAACCAGACACTCTCGGAGGTGAAGACGGAGCTTTGGAGACGCGATTGAGCGAGGATTAGCGAGGATTAACTCAGGAGTTTGAAGGATTGATCGAGATTAGGTCTATTCGGAGTAAGATGTCTTCTTCTCCGGTTTTCTTCTTCTTTGTTTCTGCGATTTCTTCTGTAACGATGTCTGGCTAAACCTCTAGGGTTGTTTAGATTAGATGAAGCGTTAGATAGGATTTTGTATGGATGATTTCGGGTTTCTAACCCGTTTATGTTAATCGATGATCTTTCAGACTTAGATGCGATTTCTCCTAAACCCTAATTTAAACTGTTTGACTCTGGCAACTTGATCAATTGTTAGTTTTTGAGTTTATCTTTGAATTGCGGGTCTGACCATGAACGCAATTCATTCTAGAGTTTAGGAGTTCGTTAGGTTCTCCAATAGCTTGACCATAGGATTGTCAGAACCTAATCTCTTTGCATGAATTTGTGGCATTTCACTGTTCTTGATCGTTCTTGATTTCTTGCAAGTTAGCTTGACCATAGGAGCTTGTAGGTTTGAAAAAATTGAATCTCTACGGCCTGACCATGGAGTAGAGATTACAAAAGGAATTGTCGAGTCGTCTAGTCTGTTGAATTTCGTCGTCTGCATAGTTTCATCCATCTAAACCGAACTAGCGTGGATTCGAGTCTGAACAACCGCCTTAGTCTATCTCTGAAAAAACCCCAGTCTGCTTTAATTGCTTTGTTTGATTTCAATTGCATTCTTAGTTAATTTTATTCACAACCAATTCAAACCCAAAACGAAACCCTGAATAGCTTTGACACACTGTTCTGAGTAATAGAGAAAGAAAGACCCTTGGGAAGTGATGACGTTAGATTTACCGCGTTTATATCGCCACATTTGAACGACATTCCCCTTATTTGACTCCGAATTGTGATGAACTTGAATGACTTTTATGAAAAATATGTTTTATCTCCCGTTAGCCCTCTTTTGGGCAATTTGATGTTGTTTCGAGTTGTTTTTGTTGAGATTTCAGGTTACCACGTTGTGGATGACTTTTCTACGAGCTCGGCACTTCAAACGGGGATCAATTTGGAGTTCAAACGGAGCGGGAATCATCAAAAGAGCTGAAGGTCATTTCCAGGGGCAAAAGTGCGCCTAAATCCATGAAAAGTGCGCCGGCGCACTTTTCTGGTGCTGCCAGGCGCACTTTATTTTTAGTCTCCTGGAATTTTTTCATCGGCCACAAAAGTGCGCCATTTTCATGGAAAAGTGCGCCGGCGCACTTTTTAAGTGCCGCCGGGCGCACTTTTTCCCAGGACGGATTTCGGAGAGTAAAACAGGGTTTTCAAGGGAGAGACGGGGGACTTCATTCTTCATTCTGATTTCGACGAACCAGACACTCTCGGAGGAGGATTTTGAAGCTTTGAAGTGACGATTAAGCGAGGAGAAGCGAGGATTAACTCAGGAGTTTCTAGGATTCATCAGGATTAGGTTTTCTCGGAGTAAGATGTCTTCTTCTCCGGTTTTCTTCTTCTTTGTTTCTGCGATTTCTTCTGTAGCGATGTCGAGCTAAACTCCTTAGTTTGTTCAGATTAGATGAAACTCTAGTGAGATTTTATATGGATGATGTCGGGTTTCTAACCCGTTAATGTTAATTGAGGTTTATTCAGGCATGTGATGAGTTTTCTCTTAAACCCTAATTTGAAGCTCTAAGAATCCGTTGATTGACCATATCGTAGGGTTTTGTTTCATCTTTGATTTGCGGTTCTGACCATGGACGTAGATCATTCTAGAGTTTAGGAGGTCGTTAGGGTTGCCGGTGTCTTGACCATAGGGCCGGTGAAACTAATCTCTTTACATATCTTTGTGGCATTTCACTGTTCTTCGTGCGTTCTTGAGGATTTGCGAGTTATCTTGACCATAGGAACTTGTAGGTTTGATAGGATAGTTTCTCTGCGTCCTGACCATGGAGTAGAGATTACCCAAGGAAGTGTCGAGTCATCAAGTCTGATAAACTGAAATTGCATTGCATCATCCGTCTTAATCGAGCTAGAGCGGATTCGAGTCTGAATTTTACTATTGAGTCTAAAAACTCAAGTGGATTCCCTCTACTCCAAATATTTGATGTTTCTTCTAACAAGTTTGTGGGTAGGCTGCCTTTAGGGTGGTTTACAAGTTGGAAGGAAATGATGAAGCAAGCTACTCCACCGGGTTCTCAGAGCGAAGTTATCAGCTTCACTTACTATGGACAATACCCAGGAATCCCTCATAATAATTATTATCAAGATTCAGTTACGGTAACCGCTAAAGGAATTGAAAGGGAATACGGCAAAATCCTCACTAGCTTCGTCTTAATTGATGTATCCAACAACAGATTCACAGGCGAAATTCCTGAAGCAATAGCTCGTCTGGAATCAATACATCTGCTCAACCTCTCTAACAACCATTTCACAGGTCCCATCCCAATATCATTCGGACAACTAAGTCAGCTGGAGTCACTAGACCTTTCATCAAACAAGCTCTCTGGCAACATCCCCTCACAACTTACAAAGCTCACATTCATGTCAAAACTGAACCTGTCACACAATTCACTCACAGGGGAGATACCTCGAGGATTCCAATTCGAAAATTTTGACCCAGATTCTTATGAAGGGAATCCTGGACTATGTGGGAAGTCGTTGCCCAAATCATGCTACAACGTGAAATCCCCACCTCTAAGCAACAAACCAGATGACGAAGATGAAGGAGGGCATGGTTTCATTGATTGGGAGTACTATCGACTTGGGATTGAATGTGGAGTCGGGACAGGACTCGTTCTTGGGTTTGTGGTTGCTTATCTTGTGTTTGGGAACTTTTTAGTCCATCGAAGAAGAATTCGTCGTTATGTTATCCGTCCTTTAAGAACTAATTAAGTTCTATATTTACCATAGTACGTACTTAAGTGCTAAGTTATGCTAGGCCTCTAGGGTAATGTTAGCCTTCTGGTTTTGATTTATTTCCCACTTGTACTATTTCCCTTTTATAATAATAATGAATATTCCACAGGATGATTCAATTTTCAAGTCTAGAATATTAAACACCGAGCTAGAATTTTGATTTCAAAAATCATACATATGATTTAATCATTTTAAGACGATGGGACCCTGAACGATGGCCTAGATGGACTCATTCTCAGTTCCGTTAGTAGTATTGATCTGGTAACATAAATTAACAACTGCTCAACTAACAACTACCTCAAGACCAAGACCTATTATTTTTGTGGAAAATCATAGGTCAATTGAACTTTTGTGGACTAGAAGTCTTGTTGTGGGGCTTGATTTTGGGGAATTGGAATTTTGTAGCACAATTTTAAAAAATATGTACCGTCAGTAGCCAAACACGTAAAAATGTCCAGAAATAGCACAATCTGACTGGCAGCCAGCGCTGCGCCATCCAGATAGCGCTGCGCCACCCAGCCAGCGCAGCGCTACCCAGCAGGCGCAGCGCTGGCTGCCTAATCAGATTAGATACCGTCAAATCTCCGTTAGGGTTTCCTCAAACCCAGCCAGCAATGCGCTGGCTAGGTGGCGCAGCGCTGCCTGGGACTGAAGAAACCCTAAGGCCTCAATTTTCAGTATAAATACCCCCTCTATGATGCAGTTTTGGACCACTCACCTCCCTTGCCCTAAACTTAGAATTTGAAGTAGGCAGCCGTCACCAAGCTTAGAATATGTCGTTCTTCAACTCTGGCTCTAGGTCTCGGAAGAGTAAGCGTAAGTGAAATTCGTTTGGGTGCTTTGTACTTATCTCATTTTTGCGTTTAACGAATTAATCTTGTGTACTGTTGTTCTGTAGTGACAGATACTGAGAGGGTAATGCACAAGTTGAAGAAGCCGGTGGAGGAGGACTTGTTCGTTTATGAGGCAAGTGTGGTGAACTGCTGGTGTGACTTAAGGGCGACTAGATCCGTTCGACCAAGTGATCTGGAACGCTTTTTTGGCTGCCCTCGTGAGAGAGAGGTAAAAAAATGGGTCTGAATTTAATTATTTGCATTTTCGTAGTTCTCAAAACCCTCTACGTTTGCCTTATGATCTGTAGGAGAAGGGTGTGGTTATTATGAAAAACTGGAGGTGCGGGAGGCCGTGGATGCTGCGATTAAGGAGAAGGACCAAATCATTCGGGCGAAGGACGAACAACTTGTTCGAGCGAATAGAGAGAAGGATGAAATCGTCGAGGAGAAGGACAACATTATTCGAGATCTGAGGGAAGAAATTTCATGGTTGCACGTTTCAATCAATAGGTTGCTGAGGGAAGGGCCTCCCTCTCCACCACCCGGACATCGTCCTTACAATTGACATCCATGTCATCCCTGATGGTGCCAAAGTGGTTACGCAACCACGACATCTTCACTCTGCCAGCAGACAGGTCAGCGGTAGATGGTTTCTTCCCCAGAAGCTGCTCAACGTAAATCTGCAGATCAGAATCCACAGTCGGAATGCGCCTCTGCGACTCCACAAGCACACCATCGATGCTCAGACCAGTGAGAAAGTACATGTCCTCGAGTGTTATGGTTGCCTCACCGTGGTACAAGTGAAAAGTGCTCGTCTCGGGACGCCATCTCTCGACCAATGCGGTGATCAGCTCAGAATCAGGGGTAAAATCCAAGCAGTCACGCAACTGACCTAGACCTATGGGGGCAAGGTATGCCTCGAACCTAGGATCGTACTTCACGATCTTCTTAGAGAAGCGACAATTAAGCGTCATATGTGGGTCCTAATAGTTGGGGGAAGAAGATGTAACAAAATTAATAACTAGTACTCAATTTCTGAGTGCACCCTAAACATTTAAATGTAATTAACATTCACATATAATTAACATTCAAATATAACTAACATTTACATATAACAAACATTTATACATAACTAACATTTCAAATTGAAGTAACATTTCAATTATTACTATATAGTAATATGAATTAGGACTTACATTATTTGTAATTATATCAATTAGTATTATAATTATTAATATTAGGTACTACTAATTATCATTAGTAGTGAATTACTAATTCTATTTAAATTTTTTAATATAATTACTATTATTTGTTACTTTTTAACTTTTTTAACGTAACTAATATTCTTTACTAATATTCGGAACTAATATTCGTTACTAATTACTATTATTAGTAAATTTCTAAGGTACATAATGTTCGCTACTAATTAATATTAGTAGTCAACTAGTAGTTAATTTGTATTTGAACCTAATATTACAATATAATATTCAAATTTGCTCCTAATTTGTATTTGATCCTAATAGTACAATATAATATTATACTAATTAATACTAATTAATGTTCGCTCAAATTTGATCCTAATATTACAATATAAGTAATTAAATTATGAATATTATTAAAATAAATGCAACATTCAAACATAAATACCTTGTAAAAATAAATAACATTTCAAATGTACCAACCTGAGCTTCAAAAATTCCCGCCGCTCGATGTCGGTCAGCATCACCCCATAAAATCGACGGGTCCTCGGAACTACCACTTCGTACCCCAACCGGCACCTCTCCAAACATGTAATCCATCTACAATTTAATATCCACAAGCAATGTTAAATACATATAAAATCGTAAAACACAATTTAATTACCATATAATTTATAGCATGATACCTTTTGAGGGAGGGTTCAGGCCTTCTTCAAACGAAATTTCCTCGCCGGACAATTGCTATGAACCTACAAATAAAATACGTCATTAGCGTACAATAATACTAACAAAAAATTTATGACAAACACAAACAAACTATCAAAAATACCTTAGAGAGAATTGAGTTTCAGAAAGTATGAGAGGAGGTGTGAAGATGGTATGTGGGGGGTAGGGGGTATTTATACCAAAAAAAAAACGGTAGTATTGATCCCAGGTAGCGCTGCGCCACCCAGCCAGCGCAGCGCTGCCTGGGATCAATACTACCGTTAGTTAACGGATACATTGTAACGGCTAGTGTGCCACATGGCGCAGCGCTGCAACGGCACAAATTTGACTTGGCAGCCAGCGCTGCGCTGGCTGGGTGGCGCAGCGCTATCTGGCTGGCGCAGCGCTGACTGCCAGTCAGATTGTGCTATTTCTGGACATTTTTACGCATTTGGCTACTGACGGTACATATTTTTTAAAATTGTGCTACAAAATTCCAATTCCCTTGATTTTGATTAAACAAAGGAAAGACTTTTGATATAAATACGTATCAAGGGTATAGCTTCAACACCTTAGCCTACATAGTAATAAGACGTATGACTCAGTTGTCTCTTCTGATTTCAAAGAACCTGTGTTGTGACTCATATACTACGAGGAAAAAGGGTTGTTTCTGAGCTTATCACTACACATCATCTTGTTTCGTGAGAAAAATCAAACAATGACCAAAGCAGGTGACCTGCTCAGGCGATCGAATCGCCCGGAGCAAACTCATCTCATCAGGGTCTCATTGTTCGCCTAGGCAATTTGGGTGACAAAAGTAACATTTTGTTCTTGATTGGACTAACCTTAATTTAATTCCAATGCATGCATATATCTTTATAATTAGTTTCATAAATATATGTAATGCCATACTACTGAAGCAAAAGACTACGTCAAAGACCCTCTTTATTATTTGGGAAAATAGCATTTTGCCCCCTCTACTTTGTCAATTTAACAAATAGCCCCCTATATTATAAATTACTCGTTTTACCCCTCCTACTTTGACGGCTTTGCCGTTTTGGTCCTTCCGTTTCAACTTTCGTCTTCTTAACATTAAATCTGGACACATCCACTGACCGACAAAGAGAGATATCAGAGGTAGGAGATGAAGAGTTGGTTAGAGAGGTAACTTGGGGAGGAATCACGAAGAGTATGGTGAAATACGAATGATTTTAAAACCATATTTTATTTGTCGATTTCATCTCATCTAACCATATATATACGTATATTCCTAATTAAAAAGTGCTTAGTAAGCTAATACATGGCTATTCGAGCTAATGCGGTGTAGTGAATGCTCATCAGTTAACGTTCTGAGTACCAAAGTTCAAACGGAAGGACCCAAACGGCAAAGTGGTCAAAGTAGGAGGGGGTAAAACTAGCGATTTATAATACAGGGAGGGCTATTTGTTAAGTTGGTAAAGTAGATGGGGCAAAGTACTATTTTTCCTTATTGTTTTCTAAAAATACTTTGTGGAATTTTGTTTTGAATTGATTTATAACATAGTATTGAAGTAATGATCACGTCGAAGACTTTATTTTTTATTATGTGTAAAAGATTTGTGGAATTATCAAGTCTATATTTCTAATAATATTGGTTCCTTTTGATGTGTGGATAAAAAGAAAAGTAAGACTTTTCAATTTTATGGAATACTTTATGTGGCCAATCAGAATTTTGGATTTTAATTTTGATTAAACAAAGGGATGACTTGCAAGACTTGTAAATATAGTGATACTCTGCTTCTTCAGCATCACTATACTCTGACTAAACATCAAATTCATAATGGCATTCTCTTGTTTTCCATCTCATGATCATACCTTCTTTGTTGATGTTATTATTATAATAGCATTCTTCCATCTCTGTTGTTATGTTTTTTCCACCAAAATTCGATGTCTGGAAGAGGATAGATCACTTCTCTTGCGTCTCAAACAAGAAATTTCCATTGATGTTGATCGTTATTATCGAGATTTATGATGGTGTCTAAAATATATGCTCAAACACATTTTTCCTTGAAATTTGGAGAAACTCTAGTCATTTAAGCCATAATACCGCAATTTTTAGTTTTTGTCCATTTCAGTGATGGTTAGCCTATAAAAAATTAGAAAAAACTCAAAATGACCAATATTATCCTAGATGGTAATAAATTGAATGAAATATATGCCCAAACACGTTCGTCCTTGAAATTTGGATAAAATCTAGGCATATAAGCCATAATACCGCAATTTTCAGTTTTTGGTCATTTCGGTGATGGTTAGCCTATGAAAGATTGGAAAAAACTCAAAATGATCAATATTCTTCTAGATAGTAGTAAAATAACTGAAATATACGCTCAAACACGTTCAACCTCGAAATTTGGAGAAAATCTATGCATTTAAGCCATAATACCGTAATTTTCAATTTTTGGCCATTTTGGTGATGGTTACCCGATGAAAATTTGGAAAAAAAACTCAAAATGGCTAATATTCTTCTAGATTCTATTAAAATGTCTGATATATATGTCCAAACACGTTCTGCCTCGAAATTTAGAGAAAATCTAGGCATTTAAGCCATAATAGCGCAATTGTCCAGTTTTTGCCATTTCGGTGATGATTAGCCTATGAAAAATTGGAAAAAACTCAAAATAGCTAATATTCTACGAGATGGTAGTAAAATGTATGAAATATATGCCCAAACATGTTTGACCTCGAAATTTGGAGAAAATCTAGTCATTTAAGCCATAATACCACAATTTACAGTTTTTTGCCATTTCGGTGATGGATAGTCTATGAAAAATTGGAAAAAAAAACTCAAAATGGCTAATATTCTTCTGGATTCTATTAAAATGTCTGATATATATGTCCAAACACGTTCTGCCTCGAAATTTGGAGAAAATCTAGTCATTTAAGCCATAATACCGCAATTTTCAGTTTTTTGCCATTTGGGTGATGGATAGCCTATGAAAAATTGAAAAAAAACTCAGAATGGCTAATATTATTATGGATTCTATTAAAATGTCTGATATATATGTCCAAACACGTTCTGCCTTGAAATTTATAGAAAATCTAGGCATTTAAGCCATAATACCGCATATTTCATTTTTTTGCCATTTCGGTAATGATTAGTCTATGAAAATTTGGAAAAACAATAAAAATGGCTAATTCTTTTCTGGATGGTAGTAATTGTCTGTCGAGTGGTAGCTACTGTGTGTGTGAGAGAAAAAAACTAAAATCAAGAGTTGGGTAGCAACATGATGACAATCAAAAGGGGTAAGTCTCGTATCTAAACCCATATAGATCACTCTGAACATCGACACCATAGAAGTGTACACAACAGTCGTCCAACGTCGATGCAACCTGCTGATGACACGCTCGACACTCGTCAAGATCAGTCGTGCTACAACGAGGCAAAACGTACATTCGATGAAATGGAGTCATGAGGTTGTTAAGGGACCTTTGCGCAAAGAACCCTTCGCGAAGGTACTTCTTGATCTCGTCTTCACTCACCTTCAAGTCTTGCTCTGTATCTGGGTTGAACTGTGTAGAATTCCAACGAATGTTGATTTTATAATCACCGTCTGCATCGTAGCCATCCATCGTCATCATCCCCACGAGCATAATCGTCAGTGTGATCGACATTAATCTTCGAATATGACTAACCATTTCCTCTCTCTTATTGATGTGTATGTATGTGTTGGTAGAGATTAAGATGATTTCATTATGATATTGTTACTTCCAATTTATAGCCATAGCTAGCTAATTACAAAGAAGATTAGGATACAATATTTAATCTTACATTGATAATTTCACTAATTAAGTGGTGATCATTACAAAGAAGATTAGGATACATTTAATTACTATGTTAAGTTCCCATTAATTTAATTCTTCTTCTTTTAAAATTCTAATCTCCCATGTTTTAGGAATGTGTTCAAGAGGAATGCTGACTCTTTCTGTGACGAAATTGTTTCCGTCGCTAGTTTTCCGTCACAGAAAACCCCATTTCTTGTAGTATATGTTCGGAAATGGTTATGGTGATTTTTTTATGTTTTTTCCAAACCCCCAAAAAAACTCGATTCGATACTGACCAGTGGGTTATGAAGAACAAACCAATTAAAATCACATAAAAATCTCAATTCTAAGCAGCAGAGAGGTCCAAGACTTCCTAACCGAGCTGATAAAATTATTGAGGCGAAAACCTGAGTTCATGTGCTAAAAAGAAAATAGCACATGAACTCAGGCTACCTAAAGGGCTTCTCCGTCATAAAAAAAAAACAACATAGAGGCAAGAAAAATGTACTAGTATTTACACGACATGAAGTTGTATAGCCTCGATCGATGAATATTGTAGATCGTGACTATACAATATACATATTTTCATTAAACATTGAACGATTTCTATATTTGTCAGTTGTCACACATTAATAATTCGATCTACTTAGATTTCACTAGTGGTATGCAATAAAGCTAAAAATTCACTACAAAATGATAGTAATGTACATGCATGCATGCTACGTACTCCTTTCAGGGACACTTGAAATATTCAGAGAGATTTCTTCTGTTCTAATGAACCATTCTTTCATAAAACAATATTACGAGACGATTACGAGACGTGTTTCGTTGAACATGGACGACCTGATCTCTCATCACCCGAAGTTTGGTCCTTGAAATCCCCATCGACAATCGTCTGTGGGAAGGAGTCACTCGTAATTCTCGATCAGGTCATGTAATCATCTCTGTCGATGGTGGAATCAATGTGGACGATTCTACCACCTTCTTCCACCTTCGTCATCTCCACAGTCTAGCTCGTGATAAGATGTGTGACTCAGTTGTCCCTTCTGGGTTCGAGAACTTGTCTAGCTTGACCCGTCCACTAAGGGGGAAAATGGTTGTAGGGACATTTTTGTAACGACAAAATATAAGTTACAATCCAAGATTTCCTTTATTATATATTTTGTTTTCTTCTGTGGAAAAATACTTGTGGAATTTTATTTTTGAATAATTTCGTAATAAATTATTGAAGTAATGACCGAAGACTTTTCATTTTTGTTTGTGTTTTTATGTGGAGAATACTTGTGAAATAATGGAGTCAACTCTATTTTAAATGTCTAAATTTGTCCATATTCATGATTATAACATTGGTACCCCTTCATAGTTGGTTCCTTTTGATGTGTGGATAACAAAACCATCCTATCTAAATTACTTTTTAAACGTTGGATACTGTTTTATTTGTATCCCAGACATAAAGTATTGTCGGGATTTTTAGCCCAACTTATCTTCATAACTAGTTTCTTTTGAAGTATGGAACAGAAGATCACACCAATCAAATCATATATAATGCCAAATTGATGAAGTGACGAATACGTCCAAGACCAAGACCCATTTATTAATTTTGTGGAATTTTTGTTGAAAATTATAGGTCAGTCGAACTTTTGTGGATCAAAACTCTTGTCGTGGGACTTGATTTTTGATTAAACCAAGGAAAGACTCTTGATATAAAACGTATCAAGAGTCTAACTGCAACACCTTAGCCTAGCTCGTAATAAAACGTATGACTTAGTTGTCCCTTTTGGTTTCGAAAAACTGTCCATCTTGACTCATTCACTACGGGGGGAAATAATTTTAGGGACATGTTTGTAACAATGAATATCAGTTATACCTTGATATAACATAGTTTAGACATCATGTGTAGTAGGAAAAAACAGTCCAATCAAATCATAAATATATATAATTATGTCATGCTACTAAAGTAAAAGACACGTCCAAGACCTCTTTTATTATTATTATTTTTTCTTGTGGAATTTTGTTTTGAATAATTTTGTAATAGATTATTGAAGTAATGACCACGTCGAATGCCTTTAATTTTGTTTGTGTTTTTTCTGTGGAGAAGACTTGTGGAGTCAACTCTATTCTGGAATTTTTCTTACTCTGATCTTACGAAGGGGCTATTCATTGTGCTCAAGTATGAATTTGTCGATATTACTTGACTGGGAAGTTTCCTCTTTGGTTGGAGAATTTTCCTTTGCTGAGAATTCTCGTCTTGCATTCCAACCAATTTGGTGGTACTGTTGAGTCTAAAAACTCAAGTGGATTCCCTCTACTCCAAATATTTGATGTTTCTTCTAACAAGTTTGTGGGTAAGATGCCTTCAGGGTGGTTCAGGAGTTGGGAAGAAATGATGAAGCAATCTACTCCACCAAGTTCCCAAGGCGAAGTTATAAGCTTCACTTACTATATAGAATCCATTGACAATTATCATTACCAAGATTCAATTACGGTAACTGATAAAGAAATTGAAAGGGAGTACGGCAAAATCCTCACCAGCTTCGTCTTAATTGATGTATCCAACAACAGATTCACAGGCGAAATTCCTGAAGCAATAGCTCGTCTCGAATCAATACATCTGCTCAACCTCTCTAACAACCATTTCACAGGTCACATCCCCGGATCATTCGGACAACTAAGTCAGTTGGATAAGGAAATCTCCATCGACGATTACGAGACGTGTTTCGTTGAACATGGACGACCGAATCTCTTATCTCCCAAAGTTTGGTCTTTGAAATCCCCATCGACAGTCGTATGTGGGAAGGAGTCACTCGTGATTCTTGATCAGGTCATGTAATCATCTCTGTCGATGGTGGAATCAACGTTGACGATTTTACCACCTTCTTCCTCCTTCGTCATCTCCATAGTCTGGCTCGTGATAAGATGTGTGACCCAGTTGTTCCTTCTGGGTTCGAGAACTTGTCTAGCTTGACCCGTCCACTAAGGGGGGAAATGGTTCTAGGAACATTTTTGTAACGACATAATATCAGTTACAATCCAAGATTTCCTTTATTATATATTTTGTTTTCTTCCGTGGAAAAATACTTGTGGAATTTTGTTTTTGAATAATTTCGTAATAAATTATTGAAGTAACGACCACGTCGAAAACTTTTCAATTTTGTTTGTGTTTTTATGTGGAGAAGACTTGTGAAATAATGGAGTCAACTTTATTTTAAATGTCTGAATTTGTCGATATTCATGATTATAACATTGGTATCCCGTTCATAGTTGGTTCCTTTTGATGTGTGGATAACAAAACCATCCTATCTAAATTACTTTTTAAACGTTGGATACTGTTTTATTTGTATCCCAGACATAAAATATTGTCGGGATTTTTAGCCCAACTTATCTTCATAACTAGTTTCTTTTGAAGTATGGAACAGAAGATCACACCAATCAAATCATATATAATGCCAAATTGATGAAGTGACGAATACGTCCAAGACCAAGACCTATTTATTAATTTTGTGGAATTTTTGTTGAAAATTATAGGTCAGTCGAACTTTTGTGGATCAAAACTCTTGTCGTGGGACTTGATTTTTGATTAAACCAAGGAAAGACTCTTGATATAAAACGTATCAAGAGTCTAACTGCAACACCTTAGCCTAGCTCGTAATAAAACGTATGACTTAGTTGTCCCTTTTGGTTTCGAAAAAACTGTCCATCTTGACTCATTCACTACGGGGGGAAATAATTTTAGGGACATGTTTGTAACAATGAATATTAGTTATACCTTGATATAACATAGTTTAGACATCATGTGTGGTAGGAAAAAACAGTCCAATCAAATCATAAATATATATAATTATGTCATGCTACTAAAGTAAAAGACACGTCCAAGACCTCTTTTATTATTATTATTTTTTCTTGTGGAATTTTGTTTTGAATAATTTTGTAATAGATTATTGAAGTAATGACCACGTCGAATGCCTTTAATTTTGTTTGTGTTTTTTCTGTGGAGAAGACTTGTGGAGTCAACTCTATTCTGGAATTTTTCTTACTCTGATCTTACGAAGGGGCTATTCATTGTGCTCAAGTATGAATTTGTCGATATTACTTGATTGGGAAGTTGCCTTTGCTGAGAATTCTCATCTTGCACTCCAACCACTTTGGTGGTACTGTTGAGTCTAAAAACTCAAGTGGATTCCCTCTACTCCAAATATTTGATATTTCTTCTAATAAGTTTGTGGGTAAGATGCCTTCAGGGTGGTTCAGGAGTTGGGAAGAAATGATGAAGCAATCTACTCCACCAAGTTCCCAAGGCGAAGTTATAAGCTTCACTTACTATAAAGAATCCATTGACAATTATCATTACCAAGATTCAGTTACGGTAACCGCTAAAGGAATTGAAAGGGAGTACGGCAAAATCCTCACCAGCTTCGTCTTAATTGATGTATCCAACAACAGATTCACCGGCGAAATTCCTGAAGCAATTGCTCATCTGGAATCAATACATCTGCTCAACCTCTCTAACAACCATTTCACAGGTCACATCCCAATATCATTCGGACAACTAAGTCAGCTGGAGTCACTAGACCTTTCATCAAACAAGCTCTCTGGCAACATCCCCTCACAACTTACAAAGCTCACATTCATGTCAAAACTGAACCTGTCACACAATTAAGACTGCTGAGCAATGTTATGGGCATTACGAGCATTGAAATAGACCCCAGTTCTCCATGAGGTCTCACGATAGAGAATTTGAATTCTCCATAATTCTCCCTTCAATTCACCCTTCCAAACAGTCTATTCCAACGAATTCTCCCGTCCACCCCAATTCTCCCTAACAAACCACCCTAGACATTTACAAGAAACAGAATGTCACTTCTGCCCTTCATCAGATCCCATATTGCATGTATAAATACCCCCGTCGTTATTTGCACATAACACAACATTCCCATATATCTTACACAACATGAAGGGTTTCACCTCGATCATGCTCGTTTTCCTCGTGGCCCTTATAGTAATTTCCATGGACGTCGAATCTCGAGTCATCCTCGATCCACCAAACGTAACTCATCATATAAATGTCACGTCCACAAAGCTGGCCAAGGTAACGAATGCAAAGGCTATGCTCACGATCAACAGCTTCGAGAAAGGCGGGGATGGTGGTGGGCCCTCGGAGTGTGATGGGAAGTACCACTCCGATGATACCCTCATCGTTGCCTTGTCCACCGGATGGTATGCTAACGGTCAACGGTGCAACAAGTTCATCACCGTTAATGCTAACGGGAGATCGGTAAGTGCTAAGGTGGTGGATGAGTGTGACGTGAAGCATGACCATTGCAAGACCAACATAGTGGATGGTTCTAAAGCGGTATGGAAGGCTCTCGGTGCATCGCGTAGTCAGTGGGGACTTATGGCCGTGACTTGGTCCGATCAATGATGCATTTATGGATCGAGCATTTGTCGAACTAGTACGTGGTCATGATTTTGATGTGAGACGTTGGTGTCTCTAAATAAAAGGGTCTGTTTTCAATAAGGAGCTAAAAATTAAGATGGTCGGATCAGTATCTCGTTAATTACCAAGTTTCAATGTCTGTTTTGTGTATGTGTAAGTGTGTGAAAATAATGGAAGTGAAATTAAAGAAATATATTTAAGTTGTTTGGCACGGTCGTTGATGTTAGCACAAGCCACGGCAAATTTGTATTTATTTGGTATAAAAGTTGCCATTAGAAGCATCAACGAATCACTATAGCTTATGGTGTTATTTTGGTTCTGATCGATTATAAATTCGGTCAAACTAATTGACGGGAAAAAATCACCCAATTCTTGGGCGAAAAATACTAAATTTGTAATTAGTTTGGGTTCGTATTTATTTACGTAATTAGTTATGTAAATTTATTTATTATGTTGAAAAATCTTGATGATTAAGATAAAATTCATTAGTGAAAATTGAATAAGACGAAGCGCTAAATGTATGTGGTATAAAATTTGGGTTTTTTTTTTTAGTTTTGGGGATAAAATTTGATAAAAATTACATTCGGTTGTACACTGCATTACAAGGTCCAAAATAGACCAATGTGACAAGTGGGTTGTGTCACGTCGACTAGGTGGCTTTTGGCCAATCAAGTTATTACTTAATTATTAATCTCAACTATTAATTAACCCAATATGTTAATTGCATGATTTGTATTTGACCGAAGAATACACGAAGCAAATTGAGATTAATAATTAAGCAACTTGGGTGGCGCAATGTCACGCAGCCGACTCGACGCCACCCACCTGTTACATTTTTTTTTATTTTGGAATGCAATGAACTATTGGATATAATTAATGATTAAATCTTGTCTCCAAAACTACGAAGTCTTATAATTTTTTCAATCTTAGAAAAAATTATTTGTGAACTCAAACTATCCTAAAAAAACATGCTAGCTCATTACAAAAAAAGTTTGCTTTTAACTACAGCAAAATTACAACAACATAAAATTATAGTAGTAAATAGTTGATGTTAGCAACGACAATCACTATTTCTATAGTAATATACCGTAACAAATACTATTTGCAACGTTTAGCATGCACTAATAGAAATGCCCTCCAAAGAATTTGGGATTGGAATGTTACAACATGAAAAAAATATTACAAGTCCAAAAGGGTTGGAACAAGCGACAACAAGTGAAGCTTACAAGTCCAGAGGTGCAGAGGTGGATTATTAGTACAAGACCAAGTAGACAATTTAGTCTTATTTTATCTTTATCTGTTAAAAAATATTCACAATTTCATAAAAAACGATGAAAATTGTCGAACCACAGCCGAAAAAAATCAGTAGTTTAAGCTAAAAATTGAAATCAAATAAGTTAATAAATGATATTTTAAAGTTTATACTAATATGCTCCTTTGGAATTTATACATTTATTAATTAAAATTTCAAACTTACTGGAATTGGAAGGCAACGACAAGAATCTGAACAAGTGAAGTTAAAACTTCTCAACTCTAGAATTGATATAAACAACCAACACAAGCAATTTCGATTCCATTGTATATATATAGTTGGCCACTTTAGTATAAAGAAACAGGGAAAATAGCATTTTGGCCCCTCTAATTTGTCAACTTAACAGATAGGTTCATATACTATAAATTTTTCTTTTTATTCCCTTTTACTTTAGTCACTTTGCCGTTTCGATTCTTCCGTCCCGATTGTTGTCTTCTTAATGTTAAATCTGGAAACATGCCGATAAATAGAGATATTCAAGGTAGGACACAAAGAGGGGAGGTATCACGATAAATATGGAGAAATATGAAGAGTTTTAAAACTGCATGTTATATCCGTCAATTTTATCCTATATAATCATGTATATTTATATTTGTAATTAAAAATACTTAGTAAGCTAATATGTGGTTATTAGAGCTGATGTGGAGTACTAAATGCACATTAATAATTAATCATTAAGAAGACAAAAGTTGGGACAGAAGGTAGGGGTGGGATACATGACCCGAACCAGTCAAACCAGACTTCGGGTTACCCGATTAGTATGACCGGGTTGGGCTCAGGTTGACAACATTGACGCTCGGATAGCCCAACACGACCCGATTCCCACCCTTAACAGAAGGACCCAAAAAGCAAACTGGCTAAAATAAAAGGGGATAAAAAGAGCAATCTATAGTAAAAGAGACTATTTGATAAGTTAGCAAAGTTCACGGGTCAACGCGTTATTTTCCTAAAAAGAAATACTTAAATTGATATAAACATGGGTACAAGAAATAAAATGCCAATAATACCCTCCTATAGCACCAACTATTGCGAAATCCCCAAAATATATACACCGTTTTACAAAATACTCAGTTAGCACCATCTACCGAGACCCAAGTTTAAATTAGCATGCCGTCAGTTTTTCTCGCATTCCGTTAGTCTGACTTGGCAATTTAATTGACATGGCCTATGATGGGCCCCTAGCATGAATCCGCCCTCGCCCCCCATGGCTAGGGCGGTCCTTCACTCCAAGGCGTTCGAAGCAGTTATATAGTATCGCCTCGAGCCTCTCACGGCCTCAAGACCATGCTGGGGGCAATTGATGGGCCCCTAGTGTGAATCTGCCTTCCCTCGTGGCCAGGGCGGTCCTTCACTACAGGGCGGTCCGTCATCCGCCCCAACCAAAGGGTCACCTGTCACATCGACGGGACAGGAAAGCGGCCACCGCCCATTACTGTTGACGGTGACTCGCTGCGGCCCACTCAGAGCAGGACACGTGGACTGATGACGTTAGATTTACCGCGTTTATCTCGCCACATTTGAACGACATTCCTCTTGTTTGACTCTGAATTGTGATGAACTTGAATGATTTTTATGTAAAATATGTTTTATCCTCGTTGGCCCTCTTTTGGGCAATTTGATGTTGCTTCAAGTTGTTTTTGTTGAGATTTCAGGTTACCACATTGTGGAGGACCTTTCTACGAGCTCGGCGCTTCAAACGGGGATCAATTTGGAGCACAAATGAGGTGGAAATTACCGAAAGAAGTTCGGAGCTGGATTCAGGTCCAAAAGTGCGCCTTTTGAAGGGAAAAGTGCGTCTCCGCACTTTTCGACCCCCTTCCCGCACTTTTTGCTTTAATTCCGGATTTTGACGGAAATTGGGTTTTTAACCCAATTTCGAGGAGGGAGGAAACATACATCATTTTCTGCAAATTCTCTACTTTTCTCTGACGAACCAGACACTCTCGGAGGTGAAGACGGAGCTTTGGAGACGCGATTGAGCGAGGATTAGCGAGGATTAACTCAGGAGTTTGAAGGATTGATCGAGATTAGGTCTATTCGGAGTAAGATGTCTTCTTCTCCGGTTTTCTTCTTCTTTGTTTCTGCGATTTCTTCTGTAACGATGTCTGGCTAAACCTCTAGGGTTGTTTAGATTAGATGAAGCGTTAGATAGGATTTTGTATGGATGATTTCGGGTTTCTAACCCGTTTATGTTAATCGATGATCTTTCAGACTTAGATGCGATTTCTCCTAAACCCTAATTTAAACTGTTTGACTCTGGCAACTTGATCAATTGTTAGTTTTTGAGTTTATCTTTGAATTGCGGGTCTGACCATGAACGCAATTCATTCTAGAGTTTAGGAGTTCGTTAGGTTCTCCAATAGCTTGACCATAGGATTGTCAGAACCTAATCTCTTTGCATGAATTTGTGGCATTTCACTGTTCTTGATCGTTCTTGATTTCTTGCAAGTTAGCTTGACCATAGGAGCTTGTAGGTTTGAAAAAATTGAATCTCTACGGCCTGACCATGGAGTAGAGATTACAAAAGGAATTGTCGAGTCGTCTAGTCTGTTGAATTTCGTCGTCTGCATAGTTTCATCCATCTAAACCGAACTAGCGTGGATTCGAGTCTGAACAACCGCCTTAGTCTATCTCTGAAAAAACCCCAGTCTGCTTTAATTGCTTTGTTTGATTTCAATTGCATTCTTAGTTAATTTTATTCACAACCAATTCAAACCCAAAACGAAACCCTGAATAGCTTTGACACACTGTTCTGAGTAATAGAGAAAGAAAGACCCTTGGGAAGTGATGACGTTAGATTTACCGCGTTTATATCGCCACATTTGAACGACATTCCCCTTATTTGACTCCGAATTGTGATGAACTTGAATGACTTTTATGAAAAATATGTTTTATCTCCCGTTAGCCCTCTTTTGGGCAATTTGATGTTGTTTCGAGTTGTTTTTGTTGAGATTTCAGGTTACCACGTTGTGGATGACTTTTCTACGAGCTCGGCACTTCAAACGGGGATCAATTTGGAGTTCAAACGGAGCGGGAATCATCAAAAGAGCTGAAGGTCATTTCCAGGGGCAAAAGTGCGCCTAAATCCATGAAAAGTGCGCCGGCGCACTTTTCTGGTGCTGCCAGGCGCACTTTATTTTTAGTCTCCTGGAATTTTTTCATCGGCCACAAAAGTGCGCCATTTTCATGGAAAAGTGCGCCGGCGCACTTTTTAAGTGCCGCCGGGCGCACTTTTTCCCAGGACGGATTTCGGAGAGTAAAACAGGGTTTTCAAGGGAGAGACGGGGGACTTCATTCTTCATTCTGATTTCGACGAACCAGACACTCTCGGAGGAGGATTTTGAAGCTTTGAAGTGACGATTAAGCGAGGAGAAGCGAGGATTAACTCAGGAGTTTCTAGGATTCATCAGGATTAGGTTTTCTCGGAGTAAGATGTCTTCTTCTCCGGTTTTCTTCTTCTTTGTTTCTGCGATTTCTTCTGTAGCGATGTCGAGCTAAACTCCTTAGTTTGTTCAGATTAGATGAAACTCTAGTGAGATTTTATATGGATGATGTCGGGTTTCTAACCCGTTAATGTTAATTGAGGTTTATTCAGGCATGTGATGAGTTTTCTCTTAAACCCTAATTTGAAGCTCTAAGAATCCGTTGATTGACCATATCGTAGGGTTTTGTTCATCTTTGATTTGCGGTTCTGACCATGGACGTAGATCATTCTAGAGTTTAGGAGGTCGTTAGGGTTGCCGGTGTCTTGACCATAGGGCCGGTGAAACTAATCTCTTTACATATCTTTGTGGCATTTCACTGTTCTTCGTGCGTTCTTGAGGATTTGCGAGTTATCTTGACCATAGGAACTTGTAGGTTTGATAGGATAGTTTCTCTGCGTCCTGACCATGGAGTAGAGATTACCCAAGGAAGTGTCGAGTCATCAAGTCTGATAAACTGAAATTGCATTGCATCATCCGTCTTAATCGAGCTAGAGCGGATTCGAGTCTGAATTTTACTATTGAGTCTAAAAACTCAAGTGGATTCCCTCTACTCCAAATATTTGATGTTTCTTCTAACAAGTTTGTGGGTAGGCTGCCTTTAGGGTGGTTTACAAGTTGGAAGGAAATGATGAAGCAAGCTACTCCACCGGGTTCTCAGAGCGAAGTTATCAGCTTCACTTACTATGGACAATACCCAGGAATCCCTCATAATAATTATTATCAAGATTCAGTTACGGTAACCGCTAAAGGAATTGAAAGGGAATACGGCAAAATCCTCACTAGCTTCGTCTTAATTGATGTATCCAACAACAGATTCACAGGCGAAATTCCTGAAGCAATAGCTCGTCTGGAATCAATACATCTGCTCAACCTCTCTAACAACCATTTCACAGGTCCCATCCCAATATCATTCGGACAACTAAGTCAGCTGGAGTCACTAGACCTTTCATCAAACAAGCTCTCTGGCAACATCCCCTCACAACTTACAAAGCTCACATTCATGTCAAAACTGAACCTGTCACACAATTCACTCACAGGGGAGATACCTCGAGGATTCCAATTCGAAAATTTTGACCCAGATTCTTATGAAGGGAATCCTGGACTATGTGGGAAGTCGTTGCCCAAATCATGCTACAACGTGAAATCCCCACCTCTAAGCAACAAACCAGATGACGAAGATGAAGGAGGGCATGGTTTCATTGATTGGGAGTACTATCGACTTGGGATTGAATGTGGAGTCGGGACAGGACTCGTTCTTGGGTTTGTGGTTGCTTATCTTGTGTTTGGGAACTTTTTAGTCCATCGAAGAAGAATTCGTCGTTATGTTATCCGTCCTTTAAGAACTAATTAAGTTCTATATTTACCATAGTACGTACTTAAGTGCTAAGTTATGCTAGGCCTCTAGGGTAATGTTAGCCTTCTGGTTTTGATTTATTTCCCACTTGTACTATTTCCCTTTTATAATAATAATGAATATTCCACAGGATGATTCAATTTTCAAGTCTAGAATATTAAACACCGAGCTAGAATTTTGATTTCAAAAATCATACATATGATTTAATCATTTTAAGACGATGGGACCCTGAACGATGGCCTAGATGGACTCATTCTCAGTTCCGTTAGTAGTATTGATCTGGTAACATAAATTAACAACTGCTCAACTAACAACTACCTCAAGACCAAGACCTATTATTTTTGTGGAAAATCATAGGTCAATTGAACTTTTGTGGACTAGAAGTCTTGTTGTGGGGCTTGATTTTGGGGAATTGGAATTTTGTAGCACAATTTTAAAAAATATGTACCGTCAGTAGCCAAACACGTAAAAATGTCCAGAAATAGCACAATCTGACTGGCAGCCAGCGCTGCGCCATCCAGATAGCGCTGCGCCACCCAGCCAGCGCAGCGCTACCCAGCAGGCGCAGCGCTGGCTGCCTAATCAGATTAGATACCGTCAAATCTCCGTTAGGGTTTCCTCAAACCCAGCCAGCAATGCGCTGGCTAGGTGGCGCAGCGCTGCCTGGGACTGAAGAAACCCTAAGGCCTCAATTTTCAGTATAAATACCCCCTCTATGATGCAGTTTTGGACCACTCACCTCCCTTGCCCTAAACTTAGAATTTGAAGTAGGCAGCCGTCACCAAGCTTAGAATATGTCGTTCTTCAACTCTGGCTCTAGGTCTCGGAAGAGTAAGCGTAAGTGAAATTCGTTTGGGTGCTTTGTACTTATCTCATTTTTGCGTTTAACGAATTAATCTTGTGTACTGTTGTTCTGTAGTGACAGATACTGAGAGGGTAATGCACAAGTTGAAGAAGCCGGTGGAGGAGGACTTGTTCGTTTATGAGGCAAGTGTGGTGAACTGCTGGTGTGACTTAAGGGCGACTAGATCCGTTCGACCAAGTGATCTGGAACGCTTTTTTGGCTGCCCTCGTGAGAGAGAGGTAAAAAAATGGGTCTGAATTTAATTATTTGCATTTTCGTAGTTCTCAAAACCCTCTACGTTTGCCTTATGATCTGTAGGAGAAGGGGTGTGGTTATTATGAAAAACTGGAGGTGCGGGAGGCCGTGGATGCTGCGATTAAGGAGAAGGACCAAATCATTCGGGCGAAGGACGAACAACTTGTTCGAGCGAATAGAGAGAAGGATGAAATCGTCGAGGAGAAGGACAACATTATTCGAGATCTGAGGGAAGAAATTTCATGGTTGCACGTTTCAATCAATAGGTTGCTGAGGGAAGGGCCTCCCTCTCCACCACCCGGACATCGTCCTTACAATTGACATCCATGTCATCCCTGATGGTGCCAAAGTGGTTACGCAACCACGACATCTTCACTCTGCCAGCAGACAGGTCAGCGGTAGATGGTTTCTTCCCCAGAAGCTGCTCAACGTAAATCTGCAGATCAGAATCCACAGTCGGAATGCGCCTCTGCGACTCCACAAGCACACCATCGATGCTCAGACCAGTGAGAAAGTACATGTCCTCGAGTGTTATGGTTGCCTCACCGTGGTACAAGTGAAAAGTGCTCGTCTCGGGACGCCATCTCTCGACCAATGCGGTGATCAGCTCAGAATCAGGGGTAAAATCCAAGCAGTCACGCAACTGACCTAGACCTATGGGGGCAAGGTATGCCTCGAACCTAGGATCGTACTTCACGATCTTCTTAGAGAAGCGACAATTAAGCGTCATATGTGGGTCCTAATAGTTGGGGGAAGAAGATGTAACAAAATTAATAACTAGTACTCAATTTCTGAGTGCACCCTAAACATTTAAATGTAATTAACATTCACATATAATTAACATTCAAATATAACTAACATTTACATATAACAAACATTTATACATAACTAACATTTCAAATTGAAGTAACATTTCAATTATTACTATATAGTAATATGAATTAGGACTTACATTATTTGTAATTATATCAATTAGTATTATAATTATTAATATTAGGTACTACTAATTATCATTAGTAGTGAATTACTAATTCTATTTAAATTTTTTAATATAATTACTATTATTTGTTACTTTTTAACTTTTTTAACGTAACTAATATTCTTTACTAATATTCGGAACTAATATTCGTTACTAATTACTATTATTAGTAAATTTCTAAGGTACATAATGTTCGCTACTAATTAATATTAGTAGTCAACTAGTAGTTAATTTGTATTTGAACCTAATATTACAATATAATATTCAAATTTGCTCCTAATTTGTATTTGATCCTAATAGTACAATATAATATTATACTAATTAATACTAATTAATGTTCGCTCAAATTTGATCCTAATATTACAATATAAGTAATTAAATTATGAATATTATTAAAATAAATGCAACATTCAAACATAAATACCTTGTAAAAATAAATAACATTTCAAATGTACCAACCTGAGCTTCAAAAATTCCCGCCGCTCGATGTCGGTCAGCATCACCCCATAAAATCGACGGGTCCTCGGAACTACCACTTCGTACCCCAACCGGCACCTCTCCAAACATGTAATCCATCTACAATTTAATATCCACAAGCAATGTTAAATACATATAAAATCGTAAAACACAATTTAATTACCATATAATTTATAGCATGATACCTTTTGAGGGAGGGTTCAGGCCTTCTTCAAACGAAATTTCCTCGCCGGACAATTGCTATGAACCTACAAATAAAATACGTCATTAGCGTACAATAATACTAACAAAAAATTTATGACAAACACAAACAAACTATCAAAAATACCTTAGAGAGAATTGAGTTTCAGAAAGTATGAGAGGAGGTGTGAAGATGGTATGTGGGGGGTAGGGGGTATTTATACCAAAAAAAAAAACGGTAGTATTGATCCCAGGTAGCGCTGCGCCACCCAGCCAGCGCAGCGCTGCCTGGGATCAATACTACCGTTAGTTAACGGATACATTGTAACGGCTAGTGTGCCACATGGCGCAGCGCTGCAACGGCACAAATTTGACTTGGCAGCCAGCGCTGCGCTGGCTGGGTGGCGCAGCGCTATCTGGCTGGCGCAGCGCTGACTGCCAGTCAGATTGTGCTATTTCTGGACATTTTTACGCATTTGGCTACTGACGGTACATATTTTTTAAAATTGTGCTACAAAATTCCAATTCCCTTGATTTTGATTAAACAAAGGAAAGACTTTTGATATAAATACGTATCAAGGGTATAGCTTCAACACCTTAGCCTACATAGTAATAAGACGTATGACTCAGTTGTCTCTTCTGATTTCAAAGAACCTGTGTTGTGACTCATATACTACGAGGAAAAAGGGTTGTTTCTGAGCTTATCACTACACATCATCTTGTTTCGTGAGAAAAATCAAACAATGACCAAAGCAGGTGACCTGCTCAGGCGATCGAATCGCCCGGAGCAAACTCATCTCATCAGGGTCTCATTGTTCGCCTAGGCAATTTGGGTGACAAAAGTAACATTTTGTTCTTGATTGGACTAACCTTAATTTAATTCCAATGCATGCATATATCTTTATAATTAGTTTCATAAATATATGTAATGCCATACTACTGAAGCAAAAGACTACGTCAAAGACCCTCTTTATTATTTGGGAAAATAGCATTTTGCCCCCTCTACTTTGTCAATTTAACAAATAGCCCCCTATATTATAAATTACTCGTTTTACCCCTCCTACTTTGACGGCTTTGCCGTTTTGGTCCTTCCGTTTCAACTTTCGTCTTCTTAACATTAAATCTGGACACATCCACTGACCGACAAAGAGAGATATCAGAGGTAGGAGATGAAGAGTTGGTTAGAGAGGTAACTTGGGGAGGAATCACGAAGAGTATGGTGAAATACGAATGATTTTAAAACCATATTTTATTTGTCGATTTCATCTCATCTAACCATATATATACGTATATTCCTAATTAAAAAGTGCTTAGTAAGCTAATACATGGCTATTCGAGCTAATGCGGTGTAGTGAATGCTCATCAGTTAACGTTCTGAGTACCAAAGTTCAAACGGAAGGACCCAAACGGCAAAGTGGTCAAAGTAGGAGGGGGTAAAACTAGCGATTTATAATACAGGGAGGGCTATTTGTTAAGTTGGTAAAGTAGATGGGGCAAAGTACTATTTTTCCTTATTGTTTTCTAAAAATACTTTGTGGAATTTTGTTTTGAATTGATTTATAACATAGTATTGAAGTAATGATCACGTCGAAGACTTTATTTTTTATTATGTGTAAAAGATTTGTGGAATTATCAAGTCTATATTTCTAATAATATTGGTTCCTTTTGATGTGTGGATAAAAAGAAAAGTAAGACTTTTCAATTTTATGGAATACTTTATGTGGCCAATCAGAATTTTGGATTTTAATTTTGATTAAACAAAGGGATGACTTGCAAGACTTGTAAATATAGTGATACTCTGCTTCTTCAGCATCACTATACTCTGACTAAACATCAAATTCATAATGGCATTCTCTTGTTTTCCATCTCATGATCATACCTTCTTTGTTGATGTTATTATTATAATAGCATTCTTCCATCTCTGTTGTTATGTTTTTTCCACCAAAATTCGATGTCTGGAAGAGGATAGATCACTTCTCTTGCGTCTCAAACAAGAAATTTCCATTGATGTTGATCGTTATTATCGAGATTTATGATGGTGTCTAAAATATATGCTCAAACACATTTTTCCTTGAAATTTGGAGAAACTCTAGTCATTTAAGCCATAATACCGCAATTTTTAGTTTTTGTCCATTTCAGTGATGGTTAGCCTATAAAAAATTAGAAAAAACTCAAAATGACCAATATTATCCTAGATGGTAATAAATTGAATGAAATATATGCCCAAACACGTTCGTCCTTGAAATTTGGATAAAATCTAGGCATATAAGCCATAATACCGCAATTTTCAGTTTTTGGTCATTTCGGTGATGGTTAGCCTATGAAAGATTGGAAAAAACTCAAAATGATCAATATTCTTCTAGATAGTAGTAAAATAACTGAAATATACGCTCAAACACGTTCAACCTCGAAATTTGGAGAAAATCTATGCATTTAAGCCATAATACCGTAATTTTCAATTTTTGGCCATTTTGGTGATGGTTACCCGATGAAAATTTGGAAAAAAAACTCAAAATGGCTAATATTCTTCTGGATTCTATTAAAATGTCTGATATATATGTCCAAACACGTTCTGCCTCGAAATTTAGAGAAAATCTAGGCATTTAAGCCATAATAGCGCAATTGTCCAGTTTTTGCCATTTCGGTGATGATTAGCCTATGAAAAATTGGAAAAAACTCAAAATAGCTAATATTCTACGAGATGGTAGTAAAATGTATGAAATATATGCCCAAACATGTTTGACCTCGAAATTTGGAGAAAATCTAGTCATTTAAGCCATAATACCACAATTTACAGTTTTTTGCCATTTCGGTGATGGATAGTCTATGAAAAATTGGAAAAAAAAACTCAAAATGGCTAATATTCTTCTGGATTCTATTAAAATGTCTGATATATATGTCCAAACACGTTCTGCCTCGAAATTTGGAGAAAATCTAGTCATTTAAGCCATAATACCGCAATTTTCAGTTTTTTGCCATTTGGGTGATGGATAGCCTATGAAAAATTGAAAAAAACTCAGAATGGCTAATATTATTATGGATTCTATTAAAATGTCTGATATATATGTCCAAACACGTTCTGCCTTGAAATTTATAGAAAATCTAGGCATTTAAGCCATAATACCGCATATTTCATTTTTTTGCCATTTCGGTAATGATTAGTCTATGAAAATTTGGAAAAACAATAAAAATGGCTAATTCTTTTCTGGATGGTAGTAATTGTCTGTCGAGTGGTAGCTACTGTGTGTGTGAGAGAAAAAAACTAAAATCAAGAGTTGGGTAGCAACATGATGACAATCAAAAGGGGTAAGTCTCGTATCTAAACCCATATAGATCACTCTGAACATCGACACCATAGAAGTGTACACAACAGTCGTCCAACGTCGATGCAACCTGCTGATGACACGCTCGACACTCGTCAAGATCAGTCGTGCTACAACGAGGCAAAACGTACATTCGATGAAATGGAGTCATGAGGTTGTTAAGGGACCTTTGCGCAAAGAACCCTTCGCGAAGGTACTTCTTGATCTCGTCTTCACTCACCTTCAAGTCTTGCTCTGTATCTGGGTTGAACTGTGTAGAATTCCAACGAATGTTGATTTTATAATCACCGTCTGCATCGTAGCCATCCATCGTCATCATCCATCGGATAATCGTCAGTGTGACGACATAATTTTCGAATATGATAATTTTTCTTCTCTTATTGATTGTATGTATGTGTTGGTAAGAGTAAGATGATTTCATTATGATTTGTTCTTCCTTTTGAAAAGCCTTGTAGAATTACAAAGAAGTTAGATACAATATTTAATCTACATTGATAATTGTCACTATTAATGTATATTACAAAGAAGTAGATACACTTAATATATGTTAAGTTCCTTATTTATTTTTTCTTTTAAAATCTAATCTCCCATTTTTTAGAAGTTTGGAATGCTGATTTTTTGTACGAAAATATTGTCGGCTAGTTTTCGTCACAGAACCCATTTCTATAATATGTTCGTGAAGGTATGGATTTTTTATGTTCAAACCACCAAAACTATTCATACTGTGACCAGTGGTTAGTAAGACAAACCATTAAAATCACATAAAATCTCATTCTAAGCAGCAAGAGGTCCAAGACTTCCTAACCGAGCGATAAAATTTTGAGGGAAAACCTGAGTTCATGTGCTAAAAGAAAAATAGCACATGAACTCGCTACTAAAGGGCTTCTCCGTCATAAAAAAAAAACAACATAGAGCAGAAAAATGTACTAGTATTTACACGACATGAGTTGTATAGCTCGATCGATGAATATTGTAGATCGTGATATACAATATAACATATTTTCATTAAACATTGAACGATTCTATATTTGTCAGTTGTCACACATTAATAATTCGATCTATTAGATTTCACTAGTGGTATGCAATAAAGCTAAAAATTCACTACAAATATAGTAATGTACATGCATGCATGCTACGTACTCCTTTCAGGACACTTGAAATATTCAGAGAGATTTCTTCTGTTCTAATGAACCATTCTTTCATAAAACAATATTACGAGACGATTACGAGACGTGTTTCGTTGAACATGGACGACCTGATCTCTCATCACCCGAAGTTTGGTCCTTGAAATCCCCCATCGACAATCGTCTGTGGGAAGGAGTCACTCGTAATTCTCGATCAGGTCATGTAATCATCTCTGTCGATGGTGGAATCAATGTGGACGATTCTACCACCTTCTTCCACCTTCGTCATCTCCACAGTCTAGCTCGTGATAAGATGTGTGACTCAGTTGTCCCTTCTGGGTTCGAGAACTTGTCTAGCTTGACCCGTCCACTAAGGGGGAAAATGGTTGTAGGGACATTTTTGTAACGACAAAATATAAGTTACAATCCAAGATTTCCTTTATTATATATTTTGTTTTCTTCTGTGGAAAAATACTTGTGGAATTTTATTTTTGAATAATTTCGTAATAAATTATTGAAGTAATGACCGAAGACTTTTCATTTTTGTTTGTGTTTTTATGTGGAGAATACTTGTGAAATAATGGAGTCAACTCTATTTTAAATGTCTAATTTGTCCATATTCATGATTATAACATTGTACCCCTTCATATTGGTTCCTTTTGATGTGTGGATAACAAAACCATCCTATCTAAATTACTTTTTAAACGTTGGATACTGTTTTATTTGTATCCAGACATAAAGTATTGTCGGGATTTTTAGCCCAACTTATCTTCATAACTAGTTTCTTTTGAAGTATGGAACAGAAGATCACACCAATCAAATCATATATAATGCCAAATTGATGAAGTGACGAATACGTCCAAGACCAAGACCCATTTATTAATTTTGTGGAATTTTTGTTGAAAATTATAGGTCAGTCGAACTTTGTGGATCAAAACTCTTGTCGTGGGACTTGATTTTTGATTAAACCAAGGAAAGACTCTTGATATAAAACGTATCAAGAGTCTAACTGCAACACCTTAGCCTAGCTCGTAATAAAACGTATGACTTAGTTGTCCCTTTTGGTTTCGAAAAACTGTCCATCTTGACTCATTCACTACGGGGGAAATAATTTTAGGGACATGTTTGTAACAATGAATATCAGTTATACCTTGATATAACATAGTTTAGACATCATGTGTAGTAGGAAAAAACAGTCCAATCAAATCATAAATATATATAATTATGTCATGCTACTAAGTAAAAGACACGTCCAAGACCTCTTTTATTATTATTATTTTTTCTTGTGGAATTTTGTTTTGAATAATTTTGTAATAGATTATTGAAGTAATGACCACGTCGAATGCCTTTAATTTTGTTTGTGTTTTTTCTGTGAGAAGACTTGTGGAGTCAACTCTATTCTGGAATTTTCTTACTCTGATCTTACGAAGGGCTATTCATTGTGCTCAAGTATGAATTTGTCGATATTACTTGACTGGGAAGTTTCCTCTTTGGTTGGAGAATTTTCCTTTGCTGAGAATTCTCGTCTTGCATTCCAACCAATTTGGTGGTACTGTTGAGTCTAAAAACTCAAGTGGATTCCCTCTACTCCAAATATTTGATGTTTCTTCTAACAAGTTTGTGGGTAAGATGCCTTCAGGGTGGTTCAGGAGTTGGGAAGAAATGATGAAGCAATCTACTCCACCAAGTTCCCAAGGCGAAGTTATAAGCTTCACTTACTATATAGAATCCATTGACAATTATCATTACCAAGATTCAATTACGGTAACTGATAAAGAAATTGAAAGGGAGTACGGCAAAATCCTCACCAGCTTCGTCTTAATTGATGTATCCAACAACAGATTCACAGGCGAAATTCCTGAAGCAATAGCTCGTCTCGAATCAATACATCTGCTCAACCTCTCTAACAACCATTTCACAGGTCACATCCCCGGATCATTCGGACAACTAAGTCAGTTGGATAAGGAAATCTCCATCGACGATTACGAGACGTGTTTCGTTGAACATGGACGACCGAATCTCTTATCTCCCAAAGTTTGGTCTTTGAAATCCCCCATCGACAGTCGTATGTGGGAAGGAGTCACTCGTGATTCTTGATCAGGTCATGTAATCATCTCTGTCGATGGTGGAATCAACGTTGACGATTTTACCACCTTCTTCCTCCTTCGTCATCTCCATAGTCTGGCTCGTGATAAGATGTGTGACCCAGTTGTTCCTTCTGGGTTCGAGAACTTGTCTAGCTTGACCCGTCCACTAAGGGGGGAAATGGTTCTAGGAACATTTTTGTAACGACATAATATCAGTTACAATCCAAGATTTCCTTTATTATATATTTTGTTTTCTTCCGTGGAAAAATACTTGTGGAATTTTGTTTTTGAATAATTTCGTAATAAATTATTGAAGTAACGACCACGTCGAAAACTTTTCAATTTTGTTTGTGTTTTTATGTGGAGAAGACTTGTGAAATAATGGAGTCAACTTTATTTTAAATGTCTGAATTTGTCGATATTCATGATTATAACATTGGTATCCCGTTCATAGTTGGTTCCTTTTGATGTGTGGATAACAAAACCATCCTATCTAAATTACTTTTTAAACGTTGGATACTGTTTTATTTGTATCCCAGACATAAAATATTGTCGGGATTTTTAGCCCAACTTATCTTCATAACTAGTTTCTTTTGAAGTATGGAACAGAAGATCACACCAATCAAATCATATATAATGCCAAATTGATGAAGTGACGAATACGTCCAAGACCAAGACCTATTTATTAATTTTGTGGAATTTTTGTTGAAAATTATAGGTCAGTCGAACTTTTGTGGATCAAAACTCTTGTCGTGGGACTTGATTTTTGATTAAACCAAGGAAAGACTCTTGATATAAAACGTATCAAGAGTCTAACTGCAACACCTTAGCCTAGCTCGTAATAAAACGTATGACTTAGTTGTCCCTTTTGGTTTCGAAAAACTGTCCATCTTGACTCATTCACTACGGGGGGAAATAATTTTAGGGACATGTTTGTAACAATGAATATTAGTTATACCTTGATATAACATAGTTTAGACATCATGTGTGGTAGGAAAAAACAGTCCAATCAAATCATAAATATATATAATTATGTCATGCTACTAAAGTAAAAGACACGTCCAAGACCTCTTTTATTATTATTATTTTTTCTTGTGGAATTTTGTTTTGAATAATTTTGTAATAGATTATTGAAGTAATGACCACGTCGAATGCCTTTAATTTTGTTTGTGTTTTTTCTGTGGAGAAGACTTGTGGAGTCAACTCTATTCTGGAATTTTTCTTACTCTGATCTTACGAAGGGGCTATTCATTGTGCTCAAGTATGAATTTGTCGATATTACTTGATTGGGAAGTTGCCTTTGCTGAGAATTCTCATCTTGCACTCCAACCACTTTGGTGGTACTGTTGAGTCTAAAAACTCAAGTGGATTCCCTCTACTCCAAATATTTGATATTTCTTCTAATAAGTTTGTGGGTAAGATGCCTTCAGGGTGGTTCAGGAGTTGGGAAGAAATGATGAAGCAATCTACTCCACCAAGTTCCCAAGGCGAAGTTATAAGCTTCACTTACTATAAAGAATCCATTGACAATTATCATTACCAAGATTCAGTTACGGTAACCGCTAAAGGAATTGAAAGGGAGTACGGCAAAATCCTCACCAGCTTCGTCTTAATTGATGTATCCAACAACAGATTCACCGGCGAAATTCCTGAAGCAATTGCTCATCTGGAATCAATACATCTGCTCAACCTCTCTAACAACCATTTCACAGGTCACATCCCAATATCATTCGGACAACTAAGTCAGCTGGAGTCACTAGACCTTTCATCAAACAAGCTCTCTGGCAACATCCCCTCACAACTTACAAAGCTCACATTCATGTCAAAACTGAACCTGTCACACAATTAAGACTGCTGAGCAATGTTATGGGCATTACGAGCATTGAAATAGACCCCAGTTCTCCATGAGGTCTCACGATAGAGAATTTGAATTCTCCATAATTCTCCCTTCAATTCACCCTTCCAAACAGTCTATTCCAACGAATTCTCCCGTCCACCCCAATTCTCCCTAACAAACCACCCCTAGACATTTACAAGAAACAGAATGTCACTTCTGCCCTTCATCAGATCCCATATTGCATGTATAAATACCCCCGTCGTTATTTGCACATAACACAACATTCCCATATATCTTACACAACATGAAGGGTTTCACCTCGATCATGCTCGTTTTCCTCGTGGCCCTTATAGTAATTTCCATGGACGTCGAATCTCGAGTCATCCTCGATCCACCAAACGTAACTCATCATATAAATGTCACGTCCACAAAGCTGGCCAAGGTAACGAATGCAAAGGCTATGCTCACGATCAACAGCTTCGAGAAAGGCGGGGATGGTGGTGGGCCCTCGGAGTGTGATGGGAAGTACCACTCCGATGATACCCTCATCGTTGCCTTGTCCACCGGATGGTATGCTAACGGTCAACGGTGCAACAAGTTCATCACCGTTAATGCTAACGGGAGATCGGTAAGTGCTAAGGTGGTGGATGAGTGTGACGTGAAGCATGACCATTGCAAGACCAACATAGTGGATGGTTCTAAAGCGGTATGGAAGGCTCTCGGTGCATCGCGTAGTCAGTGGGGACTTATGGCCGTGACTTGGTCCGATCAATGATGCATTTATGGATCGAGCATTTGTCGAACTAGTACGTGGTCATGATTTTGATGTGAGACGTTGGTGTCTCTAAATAAAAGGGTCTGTTTTCAATAAGGAGCTAAAAATTAAGATGGTCGGATCAGTATCTCGTTAATTACCAAGTTTCAATGTCTGTTTTGTGTATGTGTAAAGTGTGTGAAAATAATGGAAGTGAAATTAAAGAAATATATTTAAGTTGTTTGGCACGGTCGTTGATGTTAGCACAAGCCACGGCAAATTTGTATTTATTTGGTATAAAAGTTGCCATTAGAAGCATCAACGAATCACTATAGCTTATGGTGTTATTTTGGTTCTGATCGATTATAAATTCGGTCAAACTAATTGACGGGAAAAAATCACCCAATTCTTGGGCGAAAAATACTAAATTTGTAATTAGTTTGGGTTCGTATTTATTTACGTAATTAGTTATGTAAATTTATTTATTATGTTGAAAAATCTTGATGATTAAGATAAAATTCATTAGTGAAAATTGAATAAGACGAAGCGCTAAATGTATGTGGTATAAAATTTGGGTTTTTTTTTTTAGTTTTGGGGATAAAATTTGATAAAAATTACATTCGGTTGTACACTGCATTACAAGGTCCAAAATAGACCAATGTGACAAGTGGGTTGTGTCACGTCGACTAGGTGGCTTTTGGCCAATCAAGTTATTACTTAATTATTAATCTCAACTATTAATTAACCCAATATGTTAATTGCATGATTTGTATTTGACCGAAGAATACACGAAGCAAATTGAGATTAATAATTAAGCAACTTGGGTGGCGCAATGTCACGCAGCCGACTCGACGCCACCCACCTGTTACATTTTTTTTTATTTTGGAATGCAATGAACTATTGGATATAATTAATGATTAAATCTTGTCTCCAAAACTACGAAGTCTTATAATTTTTTCAATCTTAGAAAAAATTATTTGTGAACTCAAACTATCCTAAAAAAACATGCTAGCTCATTACAAAAAAAGTTTGCTTTTAACTACAGCAAAATTACAACAACATAAAATTATAGTAGTAAATAGTTGATGTTAGCAACGACAATCACTATTTCTATAGTAATATACCGTAACAAATACTATTTGCAACGTTTAGCATGCACTAATAGAAATGCCCTCCAAAGAATTTGGGATTGGAATGTTACAACATGAAAAAAATATTACAAGTCCAAAAGGGTTGGAACAAGCGACAACAAGTGAAGCTTACAAGTCCAGAGGTGCAGAGGTGGATTATTAGTACAAGACCAAGTAGACAATTTAGTCTTATTTTATCTTTATCTGTTAAAAAATATTCACAATTTCATAAAAAACGATGAAAATTGTCGAACCACAGCCGAAAAAAATCAGTAGTTTAAGCTAAAAATTGAAATCAAATAAGTTAATAAATGATATTTTAAAGTTTATACTAATATGCTCCTTTGGAATTTATACATTTATTAATTAAAATTTCAAACTTACTGGAATTGGAAGGCAACGACAAGAATCTGAACAAGTGAAGTTAAAACTTCTCAACTCTAGAATTGATATAAACAACCAACACAAGCAATTTCGATTCCATTGTATATATATAGTTGGCCACTTTAGTATAAAGAAACAGGGAAAATAGCATTTTGGCCCCTCTAATTTGTCAACTTAACAGATAGGTTCATATACTATAAATTTTTCTTTTTATTCCCTTTTACTTTAGTCACTTTGCCGTTTCGATTCTTCCGTCCCGATTGTTGTCTTCTTAATGTTAAATCTGGAAACATGCCGATAAATAGAGATATTCAAGGTAGGACACAAAGAGGGGAGGTATCACGATAAATATGGAGAAATATGAAGAGTTTTAAAACTGCATGTTATATCCGTCAATTTTATCCTATATAATCATGTATATTTATATTTGTAATTAAAAATACTTAGTAAGCTAATATGTGGTTATTAGAGCTGATGTGGAGTACTAAATGCACATTAATAATTAATCATTAAGAAGACAAATGTTGGGACAGAAGGTAGGGGTGGGATACATGACCCGAACCAGTCAAACCAGACTTCGGGTTACCCGATTAGTATGACCGGGTTGGGCTCAGGTTGACAACATTGACGCTCGGATAGCCCAACACGACCCGATTCCCACCCTTAACAGAAGGACCCAAAAAGCAAACTGGCTAAAATAAAAGGGGATAAAAAGAGCAATCTATAGTAAAAGAGACTATTTGATAAGTTAGCAAAGTTCACGGGTCAACGCGTTATTTTCCTAAAAAGAAATACTTAAATTGATATAAACATGGGTACAAGAAATAAAATGCCAATAATACCCTCCTATAGCACCAACTATTGCGAAATCCCCAAAATATATACACCGTTTTACAAAATACTCAGTTAGCACCATCTACCGAGACCCAAGTTTAAATTAGCATGCCGTCAATTTTTCTCGCATTCCGTTAGTCTGACTTGGCAATTTAATTGACATGGCCTATGATGGGCCCCTAGCATGAATCCGCCCTCGCCCCCCATGGCTAGGGCGGTCCTTCACTCCAAGGCGTTCGAAGCAGTTATATAGTATCGCCTCGAGCCTCTCACGGCCTCAAGACCATGCTGGGGGCAATTGATGGGCCCCTAGTGTGAATCTGCCCTCCCTCGTGGCCAGGGCGGTCCTTCACTACAGGGCGGTCCGTCATCCGCCCCAACCAAAGGGTCACCTGTCACATCGACGGGACAGGAAAGCGGCCACCGCCCATTACTGTTGACGGTGACTCGCTGCGGCCCACTCAGAGCAGGACACGTGGACTGATGACGTTAGATTTACCGCGTTTATCTCGCCACATTTGAACGACATTCCTCTTGTTTGACTCTGAATTGTGATGAACTTGAATGATTTTTATGTAAAATATGTTTTATCCCGTTGGCCCTCTTTTGGGCAATTTGATGTTGCTTCGAGTTGTTTTTGTTGAGATTTCAGGTTACCACATTGTGGAGGACCTTTCTACGAGCTCGGCGCTTCAAACGGGGATCAATTTGGAGCACAAATGAGGTGGAAATTACCGAAAGAAGTTCGGAGCTGGATTCAGGTCCAAAAGTGCGCCTTTTGAAGGGAAAAGTGCGCCTCCGCACTTTTTGCTTTAATTCCGGATTTTGACGGAAATTGGGTTTTTAACCCAATTTCGAGGAGGGAGGAAACATACATCATTTTCTGCAAATTCTCTACTTTTCTCTGACGAACCAGACACTCTCGGAGGTGAAGACGGAGCTTTGGAGACGCGATTGAGCGAGGATTAGCGAGGATTAACTCAGGAGTTTGAAGGATTGATCGAGATTAGGTCTATTCGGAGTAAGATGTCTTCTTCTCCGGTTTTCTTCTTCTTTGTTTCTGCGATTTCTTCTGTAACGATGTCTGGCTAAACCTCTAGGGTTGTTTAGATTAGATGAAGCGTTAGATAGGATTTTGTATGGATGATTTCGGGTTTCTAACCCGTTTATGTTAATCGATGATCTTTCAGACTTAGATGCGATTTCTCCTAAACCCTAATTTAAACTGTTTGACTCTGGCAACTTGATCAATTGTTAGTTTCTGAGTTTATCTTTGAATTGCGGGTCTGACCATGAACGCAATTCATTCTAGAGTTTAGGAGGTCGTTAGGTTCTCCAATAGCTTGACCATAGGATTGTCAGAACCTAATCTCTTTGCATGAATTTGTGGCATTTCACTGTTCTTGATCGTTCTTGATTTCTTGCAAGTTAGGTTGACCATAGGAGCTTGTAGGTTTGAAGGAATTGAATCTCTACGGCCTGACCATGGAGTAGAGATTACAAAAGGATTGCCGAGTCGTCTAGTCTGTTGAATTTCGTCGTCTGCATAGTTTCATCCATCTAAACCGAACTAGCGTGGATTCGAGTCTGAACAACCGCCTTAGTCTATCTCTGAAAAAACCCCAGTCTGCTTTAATTGCTTTGTTTGATTTCAATTGCATTCTTAGTTAATTTCATTCACAACCAATTCAAACCCAAAACGAAACCCTGAATAGCTTTGACACACTGTTCTGAGTAATAGAGAAAGGAAGACCCTTGGGAAGTAACGATCTCGCTAGAGCGATCTAGCGAGTAAAACTTTGTGTGCATTAATTTGCGCACCAAGTTTTTGGCGCCGTTGCCGGGGACTTTTCTTTTTCTAGGAAAGGCATTGTACGTTTAAGCTTTTCATTCACTCTTTTATCATCTCTTTTCTCCCCATCTTTTTCATGATTTACCTGGGTAGTGCTCTTGTGTTTTGAGATGCAGGACTACAGGTTCGATAGCAACCAAGGATGGTACAACAATGGAATGCCACTTAATGATTACAAAAAAGAGTGGAGTACATCATGGCAACCATGTATGCCAAACTGGAATGAGGAACCACCACCCTTGCCTTCTTGGCCAGAGCCACAAGCTATACACTACTACCGAGATTACGAAGAGGAATATCTACATTCGCACCAGTACCAACAACAAGAGTCTTATACAGATTTTATGTTGAATAAGATCCTCTCGACTCTACGAGCTCCTAATGTTGTGAACGCCGAAATTGAGCAACAGTATCAACTGATGGAAGAAGATTCTCGAGAGCTGGTCGAAGAAGAAAATGATAACCTAGCCCATGACTGTTGTGAGCTAGAGGTATCTGATGAAGAATCTTTGACAATGGTGGTAGATGAAGATGTGGAGCTTATCCATCTCTTGATTGAAGCTGAAGATGAGCATCTGGATATTGAGGAGCTATCCTCATTTATGCTTCCATCGAGCCAGCCTGTAGTTCCAAATAGAGATGAGCACATGGATATCGAGGAGTCACCTTCATTGGTAATTCAGGCAACTGAAACTGAGGAGGGCAATGATTCTGAGGTGTATGAGCTTAACTGTCAGATCAATTTGGATGACATTGGTGTGGAGCAGACTGCAATCTATAACACACCATACTATCTCTTTCCTCCTCAAGTAGGAAAATTTGAGAAGAAAAGGTCATCCGAGCATAACCAGGATCTACTTGAGCACCGCCGACTACATCTTGCTCCTTCTGGCGTGCTATTTGGAACTCAACCGCTAGCCCTGAAGAAGCTGTTTGACTTCAAGGAACTCTTGAGTTGGGGTCCATAATCAGGTATCGTCTAGCTCAAAGACGTAAAATAAAGAGCGCTTCTCGGGAGGCAACCCGAGTCTGGAGTCTTTAAATTTGTTGAGTCGAGTCCGTGGTAGAGTCGTGGTGTCAGTTTTGTGTGTGTGTCAGTCCCTGAGAGTCAATTTCGTGATTTGGTCGCTTTAAAACCTCAGATTTTTGGCAAATTTTTCATGATTTAATTGATTTTTCCGAGTAGCAGGTCAAAAAGTGCTGTTTTTGGGGTAAAAGTGCGCCGGCGCACTTTTCGAAGGCTCCGGGCGCACTTTTCAATTAAATTTCCAAACTCTCGGTGAAAAACTCAAAAAGTGCCATTTTTGGGGGTAAAAGTGCGCCGGCGCACTTTTCGAAGGCTCCGGGCGCACTTTTGAGACCTAAAAAAAAAATTAAAAAAAAAATTCAGAAAATTTGGAAATTTTAAAAGTGCACTCTTGGCTGTTCGCACACACTTTTATTTTATTTTATTGAGTCAGTCTATCTTGTTCTTGAGTCAGTAGTCTATTATGTACTTTGAATGCTCTAATCGTGTTGTGAGGTTCTCTCCAGTTTCAGGCTATCCTCAGCTCCCGCCATGACTGTCCGCCGGTACTTCACTGATGCCTTCTCTGGCAACCTTATGATCTATTTCCTGGTACCCCTAAACACTTTCTTTTTCATGCTAATTCTTTGGTGTGGAACATTGAGGACAATGTCCAAAATTAAGTGTGGGGTGGGATGTTTATTTTTGAGGGTTGCTTTGCTTCGATTTCGGTATGTCTTCCATGATTGAATCTTGTTCTGTTCTTGACTTGCTATGCTTAACTGATTTAAAATCTTTCGCAATGATGCTTAGACTGTCTTATCTAGAACCTGTAACCAGCATGTTTGAATTGAAATTAAATGAATCCAGCCAGAACAGACTTTAGAATCACTCTTGTAGCTTCACTTTGAATTGCACGAAAATGATTCGAACCCGACTAGCAGCTTTTGGTGAGCTTTTGATCCGTTGCGCGTAACTTGCAACTTGTTTCTTTTTGAGTGGCTTTCTTGTACTTGAATGCGTCAGAATTTGCATGATACCTATTTGAGACCACACGATAACACGAGTACTAGAAGGATAGGGGCACCTAGAATTGATACCTCAGCCAGAAGCCATCCCGATATAAATCCCCTTAGGTGTAAACCCTTGAGCTTGGCCTATTCTTTCGGTTCGATATTACGTTACAGCTTATTCCCATGTTTTTGTTCACCCCGTTGATCCCTTGTGGTAGTGGCCTGAGATTAGCCTAACCGGAAGTCGGTCTGAGGTGACTTGCCTCTAGCCAGTAAACCAGTGGTCTTAGCTAGTATGTCCAGACGTGTAAACCCCCTCTAGCAGCTTAAAAATTTAGCACTAAAAAAAAAAGAGTTCAAATAAAGTGTCAAGTGTTAGTAGTTTTTAGTTTAAAACGTTCTTCTCCCTACATAAGGAAGAACGAAAGCAATAAGTAAAAAAAAAAAAAAGAAGAAGAAGAAAAGAAAAAATAAATGAAGTGCTAAGTTGCTTGAGGGTGTCATAGGACGAGCGTACATTATTCCACCTGTGTCTGGTTAGACGGTAGGAATCCATAGACTTTGATTCGAGGGAGGTTAGTCGATTGCTGCACCGCACCATACCTTTATCATCATTTATCCCTTCATCCATTCATCATTAGCCGTCGTAGTATAGTATCGTTACAGTCCCTGCAGGGAAGACCTTCTTGACTAGTTACTCGTGTTGTCACAGTGGTTGATTTGGTGGTTGAAATGCAAGCCTATGACATAATTTGGTAAAGAAAGTGATTGAGAGTTTAAACACGTCCCTAAAACACAGAGTGTGAGAGTTCCCTATTACTATATTCTCTGTGCGAGGAAGTCTGGTTGGTTAGGTCGGATTCGTGCTTGATTGGTGCTTGTCACTTGATGTGTGCAGATGATAGTGAGACTTGGATTTGTTTGGTGGATTTTCTTTCACGCGTGGGTTGCGTTTTCTGAATGATACAGTCTTGGTTAAATTGTTAGAGATTGAACTTTGGTGTAGTTGATCTTGTCATTTGTGAATTAGGGCGAGATTCAGAAATTCAATTTGTTTGAGGACAAACAAAAGTTTAAGTGTGGGGTGATTTGATGACGTTAGATTTACCGCGTTTATCTCGCCACATTTGAACGACATTCCTCTTGTTTGACTCTGAATTGTGATGAACTTAAATGATTTTTATGTAAAATATGTTTTATCCCCGTTGGCCCTCTTTGGGCAATTTGATGTTGCTTCGAGTTGTTTTTGTTGAGATTTCAGGTTACCACATTGTGGAGGACCTTTCTACGAGCTCGGCGCTTCAAACGGGGATCAATTTGGAGCACAAATGAGGTGAAAATTACCGAAAGAAGTTCGGAGCTGGATTCAGGTCCAAAAGTGCGCCTTTTGAAGGGAAAAGTGCGCCTCCGCACTTTTCGACCCCCTTCCCGCACTTTTGCTTTAATTCCAGATTTTGACGGAAATTGGGTTTTTAACCCAATTTCGAGGAGGGAGGAAACATACATCATTTTCTGCAAATTCTCTACTTTTCTCTGACGAACTAGACACTCTCGGAGGTGAAGACGGAGCTTTGGAGACGCGATTGAGCGAGGATTAGCGAGGATTAACTCAGGAGTTTGAAGGATTGATCGAGATTAGGTCTATTCGGAGTAAGATGTCTTCTTCTCCGGTTTTCTTCTTCTTTGTTTCTGCGATTTCTTCTGTAACGATGTCTGGCTAAACCTCTAGGGTTGTTTAGATTAGATGAAGCGTTAGATAGGATTTTGTATGGATGATTTCGGGTTTCTAACCCGTTTATGTTAATCGATGATCTTTCAGACTTAGATGCGATTTCTCCTAAACCCTAATTTAAACTGTTTGACTCTGGCAACTTGATCAATTGTTAGTTTCTGAGTTTATCTTTGAATTGCGGGTCTGACCATGAACGCAATTCATTCTAGAGTTTAGGAGGTCGTTAGGTTCTCCAATAGCTTGACCATAGGATTGTCAGAACCTAATCTCTTTGCATGAATTTGTGGCATTTCACTGTTCTTGATCGTTCTTGATTTCTTGCAAGTTAGCTTGACCATAGGAGCTTGTAGGTTTGAAAGAATTGAATCTCTACGGCCTGACCATGGAGTAGAGATTACAAAAGGAATTGCCGAGTCGTCTAGTCTGTTGAATTTCGTCGTCTGCGTAGTTTCATCCATCTAAACCGAACTAGTGTGGATTCGAGTCTGAACAACCACCTTAGTCTATCTCTGAAAAAACCCCAGTCTGCTTTAATTGCTTTGTTTGATTTCAATTGCATTCTTAGTTAATTTCATTCACAACCAATTCAAACCCAAAACGAAACCCTGAATAGCTTTGACACACTGTTCTGAGTAATAGAGAAAGGAAGACCATTGGGAAGTAACGATCTCGCTAGAGCGATCTAGCGAGTAAAACTTTGTGTGCATTAATTTACGCACCATGGACCCTGCCAGTCCAATGGGACCTATAAATAATAGGTTCCCCCATTCAGAGGAGGACACGACAGACCCGAGGACCATACGCCTGATACTACTAGCTTCCACGCTGTACGCTAAAGGCTATCGGTTCCGCCCACACCAAAGGGCTCTCGCCCGGTACTTCTCTGTAGCCCATCCTCCCTACATTATTCACATACTTGCCACCCTACACATGCTAACCCCTTGTACGTTCCGCCCTGCAAGGTACCATCCGCCGAGGCAAGCCGAGGACGGATCCATTGTCTAAACCTCCAAAGAACCAGTATTGATCCACCGGTCCAACTGGGCGGATCAATTGGCGCGCCAGATAGGGGTAGGGGTAGCATGGGGAGATACTACGTTGGCACGAAAGTGCTATAAAGTAGCTCTCAAGAAAGAGGAGGCGTGCTTCTCAGTAGATACTAGAGACGACGCGTTCGTCCGCCCGGAATCAGCAGAGGCGGACTTGGAAGTCCCATTATTCCCTGGTGATCCTGAGAAAGTAGTGAAACTGTCCGCTCATATGCCGGTCCCAGACAGAGAGCGTACGGTGACGCTCCTAAGAGAATATGCTGACTTGTTCGCGTGGAAACCCCAGGATATGCCTGGGCTGGACCCCGCGATCATGCAGCACCACCTAGCGGTCAGAGCAGACGCTCGTCCTGTGTCACAAAAGAAACAGACGGTAAACTGGACAAGGAAACAAGCGGTCCAAGAGGAGCTCACGAAACTATTAGAGGCAGGCTTCATCAGGGAAGTCCAATACCCCACATGGTTGTCCAATATAGTGATGGTGGGCAAGGCGGACGGAAGCTGGCGGATGTGCATAGATTTTACCAACCTCAACGACGCATGTCCCAAGGACCCGTATCCGCTGCCTAACATTGATCAGCTGGTGGACGCCACAGCCAACCATGACATGTTCTCGGGATATCATCAGATCCCTTTGGCAAAGGCGGATCAAGAAAAAACGTCATTCTCGACGCCCTTTGGCAATTATTGCTACAATGTGATGCCATTTGGTTTGAAGAACGCCGGAGCGACGTACCAGAGGATGATTGACATAGTTTTTCAAGATCAGCTAGGTCATCACATGGAAGCATATGTAGATGACCTGCTGGTTAAAACCAAGGCGGGTGATGACCACCTGGTAGACCTCCGAAAAACTTTCGACACCTTGAAGGCGTTCCAACTTCGCCTGAATCCGAAGAAGTGTGTCTTCGGCGCCTCTTCAGGAAAGTTTTTGGGATTTATAATCACCAGAAGGGGGATCGAGGCGAACCCAAAAAAGATAGAGGCTATCATGAAGACGCCACCTCCCAAGTCTGTCAGGGATGTCAAAACATTGACAGGGCGGCTAGCGGCAATGAACAGGTTCATTCCGAAGTCCGCCGAGAGGCAGGCGCCATTCTTTGCCATTTTGAAGGCGGCAGCCAAGTTCTCGTGGACGGAAGAATGTTCCAAGGCTTTTGAGGAACTCAAGGCATTCCTCACCACTCCGCCGACGCTGGCGGCCCCGATTCCGGGAGATGAGCTATACCTGTATGTCGCCATCGCGGCTACAGCTGTCAGCTCAGTTCTCGTGAAGCAGACAGACAAGGAAGAGTGCCCGGTTTTCTACACAAGCAAGTCATTGGTAGACGCCGAAACCAGGTATTCCCCGTTGGAGAAGTCAGCCTACGCAGTAATCATCGCTTCCAGAAAGCTGCGCCCATACTTCCATGCTCACACAATTCATGTTGTGACGAACTTGCCGCTCAAGGCAGCACTCAGATCCATGGGAGTGGCAGGGCGCATGTCGAAGTGGGCGGTAGAGCTCAGCGAGTACGACGTACACTTTCAACCACGGACAACCATCAAAGCGCAGGCTCTGGCTGATTTCGTAGTCGAAGGATGCGTTCGGGCAGAAGGACGCCCAGATGATTACTGGGAGCTTTACGTCGACGGGGCATCGAGCAAGAACGGAGCAGGAGCGGGCATAGTGCTAAAAAGTCCCCAGGGTGTCCAACATGAAACCGCCCTCCGCTTCAACAAGTCACGGACTAACAATGCCGCGGAGTACGAGGCGCTCATTGCGGGGCTCAGAATGGCTAAAGCCATGGGAGTATCACATCTCAAGGTTTTCTCCGACTCCGCCATTGTGGTCAATCAACTCAGCGGGGTGTACGAAGTCTGGGAGGAAACTCTGGCCCTGTACAATGACCAAGCCAAGATCGCCCTTAAAGGTTTTGAAACAACGGAGATCCATCAGGTGGCAAGGGAAGATAACGCCCACGCCGACGCCCTCTCCAAGCTCGCAACTGCTCTCAGCTTCGAAGATGATAGAATGATCACCGTGGAGAAAGATAGGGAAGAGGGCGAGTGTATGGTTGTCGGTGACCAAACAAGGGTAACACCACCGACTGTGCCACTCACAGACTGGCGCATGCCTATACGAACTTTCATTGAAACAGACGCTCTCCCGGCGGACAAAGCTCTAGCCACCAAAGTCCGTAGGCGAGCGCAAAGTGTCTTTTGCTGGACGGAGAAATATATCGCAAGTCCTCGGCAGGCCCATACTTGCGATGCTTGAGTAATGAGGAGGCGTCTTTCACATTGAGGGAAATCCATCAAGGCGTATGTGGGATGCATATAGGCGCCAAAAGCGTTGAAAAGAATGTGCTGTTGCAGGGTTACTATTGGCCCACAATCCGCCGGGATTCTGAAGAGCTGGTCAAACGGTGCCACAAGTGTCAGCTGTTTGCTAACACACATCACCTGCCCTCCACCGCTCTCCAGCCAATAGTTTCACCCTGGCCGTTCGCCTTCTGGGGAATGGATTTGCTGGGACCATTCCCAGAGGCGGTGGGCAAGAGAAAATACATCATCGTGGCGGTGGATTACTTCACCAAGTGGGTTGAAGCCGAAGCTCTCGACCTCTATCACGGCGTACCAAGTACAGAAGTTCGTTTTGAAGAACATCATCTCTCGTTTCAGCCTTCCTATGGGTTTCTTCTGCGATCATGGAACTCAGTTTGATTGTACGGCGTTCCTTGAATTTTGTGAGGAATTCAAGATACTGGTTCGCTTGGCGTCCGTGGCATACCCCCGGGCGAACGGACAGGCAGAAGCCATTAACAAACTCATTTTGCAAGGATTGAAGAAAAGAGTGGATGCGGCGAAAGGCAAATGGGTCGATGAGTTGCCCAACATCCTATGGGCGCATAGGACGTCATATAAAACGGCCACAGAAGAAACCCCCTACACTCTGGTGCACGGGACTGAGGCAGTCTTACCCGTAGAGGTTAATCTGCCTAGCCTAAGGATTCAACATTTTAATCACGACGGTAATGAGGCAGCTCTACATCATAATCTGGACATGATAGAAGAACGACGGGAGGATGCAGCTATCCGCCTTGTAGCTGAAAAGGAACAGCTGGCTAGGCGGTACAATGCTCATCTTCGACCTCATCAACTGGAAGAAGGGGACTGGGTAGTTCGAAAGGTTTTTCGCCTGATCCCCCAACAGGGCAAGCTAAACGTCAACTGGGAGGGACCATACAAGGTCCGTGAAGTGATTGGTCCAAGCACCTTTAAACTCGAACACCCTACGGGCGAACCCATACACAAGACATGGAACGCCATGCACTTACGAAAGTACAGTGCCAACGGAGAAGAGGTCTAGCTTACCGCGTCTTTCCCCGTGTCTTTGTTTTGTTTTGTTTTTTTTTAAAAAATGCCCGGCTAAGGGCGTATATGTATGGAAGGGAAGCCACTGTCGCTCCTATATATATATATATTGATATTATATATGAATAGGCGAAGTACCCCCTAAAAGCCAAGCAAGTTCGAGTTCCCCAAGGCGGAACCCAACGTGCCTATGAGTTCGGATTCCTCGAGATGGAAACCAACATCATCATCATTCGGGTTCCCCAAGGCGGAACCCAATATCATTCGAGTTCCCCAAGGCGGAACTCAACGTGCTTATAGACTCGGATTCCTCGTGATGGAAACCAGTTCGTCATCATTCGGATTCCCCAAGGCGGAACCCAACCCCAAAAACAGAACAGAGGGAATAACAACCGGATAACAATGACATTTCCTTTTCATTCCGACTTGGCGGATTGTTATGTTTAATACAAAGAACAGGGAAACGAAAGGAACAGCAAAAATTACAAGATGGAATTACTGGCGCCCGCCTGATGATCCCATTTTGTCCGCCCGGGACCTCTCGGCCCGGGCCTTCCTTTTCAGCTCCTTGTGATGGAGACTCACCTCGGCGTACGCCTCGGACAACAGCTCCTTGCGACGGTCCGAAGGGAGCACTTGAGAGTCGGCGGACTCCTCCTTGAACTCCTGCGCCATCAGCCTCCGAGACGCAGAGCGAAACATCTGCTCCTGGTTCCAGGAACAATCGATGTTCCCCTGTCGGAGTTCATGGCGGACGGCAGTGAGGGTGTTGTCAAGAGCACCCTGCACCCGGTCGCCTGACTCCGCCTCAGCCTTCTCGGCGACGCCTTCTCAACGTCCGCCCTCAGCGCCTGAAGGGTCTCCTCCGTTTCCTTCAAAACAAGGTCGCGGCTTTCCAAGTCTTTTGTCTTGGCCCCCAGGTCCTTGGCCATGTCCGCCTTGTCGGTCTCTAGGAGGATCACTTGTTCCTTCAGGGCTTTCATATCAGCCTCCGCCTGGGACAAGGCTGCCTCCATCTTGTAACGCTTCTCCTGCTCCGCCTGTAAGTCCAACATGTGTTCAGTGGCTTGGTTAGCGTGCGCAACATGGAGCAAATCCAATTGATAAGAGGTAGTTACCAGAAGCCGGGTCGCCTCCTCGTCCATTTCCTTTTTGGCCTTGGCGAATTTGGCTTTCCATTGTTGAGTGGCGGCCCGAGCCTCCCTCAACTCAGCCACCATCTCCTCAACGCCTTGGGGTTGCTCTGCCCTGTGCGCCTGATCTGCTGACAGCAGTGCCCCAGCGGTACCTAGGAGCTGCAACAAAAGTAAAAACCAAACCGACGGCGGATCAAATTACGAAACGGGACGTGGTCGACGAGTACGCAACGCCAGTCTTCCGTACAAAGAAATCTTACCCTGGCCCCGATCGCCATTTGCTCCATCGCCAAGCGGGGACCCCGTCCTCGGAGCGAGGGTGGTCGATATCCCAGTCGGCCGCCAGTTGGAGGGCGGCCCGTGTGAGAATCTCACTGCCACAGAGCGTTGGCTGCATGGCGGGGAGACGGGCGATGCTGAACTCCCCTGACGAGGTCTCTGGCTTAGATCGCCCCCGGTTTTCTTCTTGCCAGAGTCTTTCCTCATGGTCGTCTTTCGGCGTTTTTGACGCTCCAAGTTCTGTACTGGTGGGCTCGAGGTCTGGTGAGACCGTTTCTTCTCAAGGCGTTCCTTATCCGCCTCTTCTTTATCTGGGCGCGTCTGGTCCGCGTCTTTCTGTTGCTGATGTTGCTCGACTCTCGAACCTTCGGGTCGAGGCTGAGTGTCACCAGACGCTCCCGGGTCTTGGCGTTCAGCAACGCCACGAAGATGGAACTCTCTGCGACAAAAAAAATAGCAAGACAAGCAGACAAGTTAAGCATCAGCACGACAATAAATATATATATATAAACGGCGCACAACAAGAGACGCATCGCCCTCAGTGGTTGTCCGCTCACCACCGCCTTTAAGCCAGTACTTCAGAGCGTTTAGGCCCCGCTTCTTAAGGTTGTAGTTCCAGGTAGTCACCCAGTCTAAATGGCAGGTCATTCCCCTGAGGGCAGCGGGGTCGGTTGAACTCCTCGATTGCACCATACGACCATGTAGGTCGAAGGCGCTCCGCCCAGAATGCATCCTCCGGTGATTCAGCTCTTATAAAGAAGAAGCTGTGAAACCACACGGAGTCCGCCTTGATGGCGCCGTAGACTCCGCTCCTCGAGTACGTTCTCCTCTTTGAGAACGTAATGCCGTTCTGCCCAATTTTGGCGTAGTAAAGGTGGCGGAATACTCTGGCGCTTGGAGCAACATGCCTTTTGACACATGACACTTTGAAAGCAGTCATGATTGCCCAAGCATGGGGTTGGAGCGCTCCCAAGACGTAGACGCTCCCAGCAGATCTAGAACATCCACCTCCCAGGAGTCCAAAGGGAAGCGGAGGCCGTACCTGAGCGCCTCAACCCACACGCCTACCCAGCCAGGTGGACAGTTTCCGATTGAGCAGAGTCGAGCGGGGGCGGCGTATGAGAACTTTGAGGCATGTCGCACTCATTCAACATCCTCACTAGGGCATTCGTCTTGACGTAGGGGAAGTACCCCGGACCATACACCTCTCGGCAGTCCGCAGGCGCGCCGTCCCACATCTGCTCCCAGGATAAGACCTTATACCCATACTTCTCCACAGCCTCGGTCTGCATCTCAAAACCCCAAGATTCTTTGGTGAACCCGACTTGCCACGACGCGAACCGCCGAGCGCTGTTTGAGGTGGGTCCGCCTTTGAACCTGGCCTCTGCCTGCTGGTGGAGCTGCTCCGCCGAAGGAGTAGGCAGCGGTTCGGCATCCTCCGTAAACAAGTACTCCACGTCGTAGTCCGCGTACGGATTGAAGGCGATGTCTGTATCCTCCGGATAGGGCATCTGCCCTTTCTGTTTGGGATCTGCTGCATCTGATCCTCGTCATCAATTTCTTCTTCCTTAGAAGGCTCGGGAGTCAGGGGGGACTCAGTTGCAGGGACGAGGTTGACGACGTAGATGCTTCAGAGGACGTATCCGCCCCCGATCCTCTCCTCCCTTCATCATAACCTCCTACAACAGAAGGATAAGGGGCGCAAATCAGAAGAGGAGGAGGAATGAACGCCAGAGGGCGGGCAGATACAGGAGCAGTTTTCATCCCCGCCTCTCGAGAAGGGCGGGCGGCAGACCGCCGTCGTCCCCGCATGCCCCTCAACACACTCTCTAAGTGGTCATAATCTAAGGACGAGGACGACCCACTAGAAGACATCTCACACTAACAAGCGAAGGAAATGGAAAATACGAGGCGCGCAAAAGAAAGAAAGTTAAACACAGGAAAGTTTCAAGGACACCTACTTGCTTCGGCGGACGAAGACGATTCAGCGTCAGAAGTCATCCTCTACAGTGTTTTGGAAGGTGGCGGACAAACGTAAAAGGGGAGCAAGAAGGAAAAGGCGGATGAACTCAAAGTAATTTGGTACTAGGAAAGGGCGGAAGCTCTCAAGAATTTAGTTGACAAGCTGAAGTGCTGAAAGGGGGGGAGAACCCCTATTTATACTGGTGACGTGGGTAAGCGAAACGTCGCCAAATATAATTGAGCCACGTGTCCCCTAGGCAGTGGGCGAATAGGCTAGTAGCCTGCAAAAAGGAAAGAAAGCGTGCAAAAGGGTGGGACGCGTGCGAGTTCACCTCAAAAGAAGAGTCCACCCGTTTCGGTCACCGGTAACAGCATCGACAACAAGTTAAACCCGCCCACCACCTTTTACCAGGGCGGTCCTTCACTCCAGGACGTTTCCATAGTATCGTCTCGAGCCTCTCGCGGCCTCAAGACCATACTGGGGGAAATTGATGGGCCCCTAGCATGAATCCGCCCTCGCCCCCCATGGCTAGGGCGGTCCTTCACTCCAAGGCGTTCGAAGCAGTTATATAGTATCGCCTCGAGCCTCTCACGGCCTCAAGACCATGCTGGGGGCAATTGATGGGCCCCTAGTGTGAATCCGCCCTCCCTCGTGGCCAGGGCGGTCCTTCACTACAGGGCGGTCCGTCATCCGCCCCAACCAAAGGGTCACCTGTCACATCGACGGGACAGGAAAGCGGCCACCGCCCATTACTGTTGACGGTGACTCGCTGCGGCCCACTCAGAGCAGGACACGTGGACCCTGCCAGTCCAATGGGACCTATAAATAATAGGTTCCCCCATTCAGAAGAGGACACGACAGACCCGGGACCATACGCCTGATACTACTAGCTTCCACGCTGTACGCTAAAGGCTATCGGTTCCGCCCACACCAAAGGGCTCTCGCCCGGTACTTCTCTGTAGCCCATCCTCCCTACATTATTCACATACTTGCCACCCTACACATGCTAACCCCTTGTACGTCCGCCCTGCAAGGTACCATCCGCCGAGGCAAGCCGAGGACGGATCCATTGTCTAAACCTCCAAAGAACCAGTATTGATCCACCGATCCAACTAGGCGGATCAACCTATAAAATGCATACATGTTATCTGACGTGGCAAAAGTTAACACCCATTTGTCATATAAAAGCCACATCATCATTTTTAGAAACAATAAAATATATTAATTATAAATTAAAATAATTTAATTAATTCAACCCCTCTCTCTTCCACATTCATCTTCTCCTCTTCCACATTCATCTTCTCCGATTAGGGTTTCTGAAACTGATCTGATCAAATTGTGGAGCATGATGAGGAACTTAAACCCATCGAATCCTGATCAAATGGGATCTGCACTTGAAACCCGTAATCTGCTGCCCGGAGGTCGGAGAACAGATCTTCCCTTCGAATCATCCCAACTCGCTCCTGAATCAAAACTCGGAGGAACAGGACCTCCTGCCGCCACCACCACTTGGAAGACCTATCCCCGACCAGTCTCTTGGAGCAATCATTCACCTCGCCAACAACCCCGTTGTCCAACCACAGCCAGGCGAGGCTCAGCCTCGATTCTTCTTTAGAGGAAGAGGACGATTCTCGCTACGATGTCAAGCTCATCGAGTCTTCCTGCTCCGTGCTCTGCTATTACTCCATCTCTTCGCTCCCCACTGACAAACCCGCCAGCGATCGAACATGGAATCCGTCGGCGAGAAGAAGACCTCGCTCACCGATGCCGACATCACCGCACTCGTCAATTCCTTCCGCGAGATCACCTCCTCAACCAGAGATGAAGCCGCTTTCTATTTTGGATCGTGGAGGGTTGGGGATAGAGAGAAGGAACAGAAGATGAAGAGGCTAGATTTGGATCTGGATTTGCTTGAACACATCGGAGAAGATGAATGTGGCCACATCAGAGAGAGGAAGGATAAAAAGATAGAGAGGAACAGTTCGACACCCCCAATTTCTTCCCACCCCCAACTTGCAGCAACCTAGATTGAAGCTTGTCCTCCACCAGCACCACCTCTAGAATCGGCGTTTTCAACGCTGACGGATTCTCGTCGGATAAGAGGAGCTTGTCCAACGGAGGATTAGCGCCGCCGTCAGCGGAGCTCCTAGTTTCTTCTTCTCCTTGCGACTGTGTCTAGGTTGCCTCAGGAGGGGAGATCGAAGGAGGATAAGAAAAAGAAGAAGAAGAGTTGCGGTAGCGGTAGCGGTGGTGCTAGTGGGAGTAGGAATCGCGACGGATTTGTTTCTCCGGGCAGCAGATGACGTCGGCTCCTGCTCCTCTTCAATTAAAGGGAGACAAACCCTTCCAAATTCCAATGAAATATAAATTACAAATACAAAACCCTAAAATTTAAATGAATATCCACGTCATCAAGTTTCCACGTCAGCATAAGAACCCAGTCATAACCCTCCGTCATCCTACGTGGTAACTTTTTGGACGGAACATCACGGCGTGCTACGAGAAAACTTGTTGCACGATAGGTTGAGCTAATTGAGTATTTTGTAAAACGGTGTGTATATTTTGGGGATTTCGTAATAGTTGGTGCTATCTGAGGGTATTAGGCCGGTATAAATACTCCCCCCACCCTCCATCATTTTACATATACTCAACTACTTAAACCGATCATAACCGCCGCACACAACATAAACAAAAAACCATGAAGGGTTTCACCTGATCATACTCCCTTTCCTCCTAGGGTTCATAGTAATTTCCATGGATGTCGAATCTCGAGTCATCCTCGATCAACCAAACGCGACTCATCATACAAATGTCACGTCCACAAAGCTGGCCAAGGTAACGAATGCAAAGGCTATGCTCACGATCAACAGTTTCGAGAAAGGCGGGGATGGTGGTGGGCCCTCAGAGTGCGACGAGAAGTACCATTCCGACGATACCCTCATCGTTGCTTTGTCTACCGGACCCTATGCTAACGGTCAACGGTGCAATAAATTCATCACCGTTAACAGTAACGGGAGATTGGTTAGTGCTAAGGTGGTGGATGAGTGTGACCACTGCAAGGACAACATAGTGGATGCCTCTAAAGGTGTATGGAAGGCTCTTGGTGTACCACAACAAGATTGGGGACTTATGGCCGTTACTTGGTCCGATGCATGATGCTTATATGGTTCGTTCATTTAATTTCCCTAGCAATATATGACGTTGGTGTCGCTGAATAAAAGGGTCGTTTCGAACACTAGCGGATCTGGGATGGATCATGATACTGGGTCATTTCGTCAAATTGTAATATGTATTGGGCTAAATTTGAAAAATAACTGGGTCAATCCATTTGTGTGCACGATATACATATAGTTTAATAGCTCTAAAATCCGAAGTGGGTGGACCGTGGCCGGAGGAACCCCATTCCAAATATGCCACTGGTTTCGAATAAGGAGCTAAGATGGCCAGAATCAATATCTCGTTAATTACCAAGTTTAAGATGGTCGATGGATGGAATAATACTCTAAATTAATTAGTAAAAAATTAGATTTATATAAGATATTTATCAATTTGGTGTTATGTCACTTTCAAATGACCTCAAAAGGTTAAGCATATAAATTCCCAGCTCATATATATGATAACCACGCAGCATATATAATGAATTACTTAAACTGAGAGTGTCTAAATTGATGTATAGGTTTCATAGTTTTGTAGAAAAAAATAGGTAACAATATATTATCAATGGTACATTAATCAATAATGGATGAACATAATTAATAGTGACACGTACATGGTGGTGTCACGACACCACCCACTAATCCTAATTAATAATTTTATCAACTAATTAACCATCTCAGTTGTATGTTCTGCATGCATGGCTGGCGGCAAACACAAACATATTATTTATATCGAGAACAAACTCAAACACTTACCATACCAATGTACAGGGACAATTTTTCTAATTCGTATTAATGGGCTAGTGTACAAATACATTCAGGATTTTGTCAAACCTGGCAAAACTTATTGGTAAACTAGCTCAACCTAGCCCAAAAATGTGCTAGCTTTGTAAGTTCTGTGACAATTATAGTCAAATCAAAACTAATTTAGGATTTTCTTGTCGAGAGCTAATGTGTGGTAGAGACCATTTTAGGTGAGCGGGTTTGGGCCATTTTTTGTCTGTGGACTTTCAACAAGGGTCGGAAGTTCTAGTAGCAGACGACAGTCGGTAACGTTAGTGAGAAAAATGTCGTGCATAGGGGCCTGGTCCTGATACGGGACCAGAGTTTAACCTTGGGTGATACGTCGGAAGGGAGACTCATTGTGAGACTTCTCCGTCATTAAAAAAAAAAAACTAACTTAGGGCAAGGCAAATGTTTATTAAATATAGAAGCTGAGTTTAAACTAAACTGAAAAAGAACACAAATTGGGCATTTGGTCTAGTGGTATGATTCTCGCTTAGGGTGCGAGAGGTCCCGAGTTCAATTCTCGGAATGCCCCTTCATTTTTCTAATTCTTTTCATTTTTAACAACGGTAAATTTATGATGGATGTCTAGTCCCGAAATTATGTGTGTTCTTGTGTTTGAACCTAATGAAGTTTGACACCGGTGTATTTGAAGTTCAACTCTCCCGCTACGTTGTTTCGGTAAAATGTTGTCTTAAATTTTTTGCTAAGTAGTTACTCATAATCAACTTATAGTGTGTAATAATTACAATATTTGATCATAAATTATCCAAATTGAATGAAAAAATTGCCGGTAGCACATACAATTATTATTTTACTATTTAAGCAAACCTATAATCAAACAAATTTTTGTGTATTTTTACTTAGTATTACATTCATAAAATTCAGCACATTTTTTTTATTTACAATTCGACTCTCCCCGTATACCAATTCCAATTCCGTCCCTAACTGCAGTGTACATAGGTATCACACATTAAAATCAAAAAAATTTCCATAAGAGTTACAAAATAGAATTTTATTCATACATCCTGCCTCATATATATCACAAACAACTACATTTTTTTTTAACTCGCAGCAAGGTGAATATGAACAACTGAAAACAGAGGACTCATAGAAATGTTACAAAAATCAATTGAAAAAAACAGAGCAAATAAAACAAATCAGAGGTTTACTTTTCAGAATCTGGATCCTTTACACTCAACAGGAAAGCCTTGAGGGAACCGTTTGGAATCAGCACAGTAGTTGTAAACCATGAAATATCTCTGTACCCATCTCAGCCGTCTTCTTCCATATGCATTCAGTTCATTCGACTCCCAATCGCCGCCGGAGACAGAGTTCGGCGACGATGCCAAATGGGTAGCCTGGAAATTTCTGTAGTAAGCAGTGAACGGAGCTCTGGACCAATCAGTCTTCACCAAACCGCCTCTGGTAGCCCAGTCGTCGGCGTTCCATAGGCTCGAGTAAATCCTCATCGGCTGGCTCTTTGGGAATGGAACTCCTAAGCTCTCTGCGTTCTTGAATACCCTTATTGGGATGTTGTCCACCATGAATCTGTAGTTCACATGAAGAACAAAGAAAAGAGTAAGATTAAAGTTGAAAATTGGATTCTGGAATTGGGTTTTTCGGGTTCTGAGGGAAAGGTTTGTTACATGATGTGTTGAGGCTTCCATACGATCGAGTATGTGTGGAAATTCTTGGTTGGGTCGAACCAGAGGTGAAACTGTTGTTCTCTGTTTCCTTTCCCTTGAGTGAACACGTTTGTGTGTAATGTGTACGGGTCTCCGCTTAGGTTTCCTAGGAATTCGAAGTCAATTTCGTCGTGAGTTGGTCCTTGAGATGATAACTGCATGAACAAGAAGAAAAATAGTAAAGGTGAGATTCGAGATAAGTACTATAAATTTATCATAATAACACGAATTGTGGAGAAATGTTTAATAAAAATACTATACAATTACAAAGTGTTTCAAACATATTATGACTTTTACCGCACGTAAAATAGAATTCCTTGTACAAGTAAAAACGTGCAGAATAATGCATCTATTTGTAGAAATAACCGACGAATAATACCGTATCTATATTATAGAAAAAAAGTTAAAAGAGCTAAAAAAATAGAGTTAATTGATTAATTAATTAATTATTGAGAATGGGTGGTTGTACAAGTCACTTTCAAAGTGACACTAAAAGTTGCCCTGCATAGCAAGCAAAAGAATTCCCCTCTTTGTTAGCCACACATATCACAAATAATTGCAAGCTTTTGCATTCCATCTCTCAATTTCTCCATTCCAAGAACTTAGGTCCCGAAAGCGACTCTCATCAACCATTACATCTTAATAATCTCGAAATACTGATAAAAAAAAACAACAAGATGATGACCAACTTACATAGTAAGCAGTGACGGTGCCAGCAGAGTTACCAGCGACAAGCTTAAGCTGAACATCAATCCTCCCAAACAAGTACTCCTTCTTCGACCGGAACCCAGACCCAGACGCCCTGTCCAAAGACAAAGACAACATCTGTCCACCGCCGCCGAATATCTTGGCCCTATCACCACCCCACGTTAGATCAAACTCGTCGTAGAAGTTCCCGCCAAAGGCTGGTACACCCAAGATCATACATAACAACAAGGTCAAAGCCGTCGCCGCCCCGCCATGGGAGAAAGAGAGAGTGAAGAATGAATGTTTTTGGGGGGGTTTGAATTTGAGGAGTGAGGTATGAAGTGGAGAAATGAGGTGTTTGTATTTATAGTGATGAGGATAAAGTAGAAGGCGTGAATAGCAATAATAATAAATATAAGGAGCGTACAAGTAAGCGGGAAAGATATGAAGGATGAGAGCAGCTGGTGCCAGCTTTGCTTTATTATTTATTTATTTATTTTATTTTTTTGTTAAAATCAGCATGTCGATCGATTTCAAAAAGAATGTCAAATTATTAGCTGGATTTTTAATATTTTTTTTAATTTGATAATAAATAATTTGTGTATTTTGGGCGTGCAATGTCTTTTCTTTTATATGGCGTAAAGTATGCGTATAGCTAGTCATAGTACTATACGTAGCCGCTACCATCTTTATTATTAACTTATCGTACAAGTTTATAAGTAAATAATAGAGGTGGTATAATTATGCTTTTTGGAGAAAAATAAAAAATAAAATACGACAGGTTGTTTGGTACGGAGATTAAGAATTAGAGGAAGTACGAGGATTGAGAAATAGTGGAATAGTGTTTTATTAAAACTCAGAGAATGTTAAATTATAGATTGCATGACCCAGGTTGATTTTGGTCGTTGGTCTTGTTGTCTTGACCGATTTTGGGTTTGGGTTTGTGTTGCGGATCATTTTGGTTGGAGGGTTTAGGCTTGCTGGGATGTTTTTTTGGGTTGGTTCCGCAGATTGTATAGGGTGTCGTTGGGGGCATATATAGCTGTTTTGCTATTTTGGGAAGAGTTAGGTGACGTTGGTAGGCTTGGCAATGGGTATCCAGAAATCGGGTACCCACTCGAAATCCGGCTAAATTGGGTGGGGATTACCCGTTGACTGGGTAAAGTTGACGTGTATGGGCAAACCCGGTACCCAGTTAGAGCGGGTAGCGGGTGGGGACGGGTTTCAAGGTATCCGCCCCATACCCAACCCGATGGGTACCCAATATGAAACAATGTAGTATTAGCCATAATATATCATCTATGTTTAATGGACCAGACCCAATTTCTCAATCAATCGTTCAGTTTTTCACTTTAATTCATCGATCGAGCAGTTTGTCGGTCCCTCTCGAAACGATAATACTCTAAAAATCGTAGCTCCTTCTCGAAAATCTCTTTGTAATCCAGATGCAAAGAGATTTTGGGTTCACCCAATGGGTAGCGGGTTTACCCGATACCCATGCTGGGGCGAGGATGGTTTGGATTTTGTACCCATTTAGTCTTGGCGGGCGGGTATGAGTAATACCCATTTAATAAACGGGTGGGTAGTGAATATGTGGTATCCGGACCCATGGGTACCCATTGCCGACCCAAGACGTTGGTTGGGGCCAAAGGCCTCTGGCAGGAGCCTTCCTGTGGGTGTTCGGTGCCCAAAGGTTGGTTTTGTAATCGTTTCTATCCTTTTATTTGTTATATATATTTAGTAACCATTCATAATTTTTTTTTATCTTGTTTGATATGTATATTTGATGAAAAAAATAGTAGGGTGAAACAGTGTGACCCTCAATTCTGATTTTGGAGAAGTCAGAATTTATAATAAAAGTAGAAAATTCTGAGAATACACATTCTAAAGGAAATAAGAAACTCTAACTATCTAAAATACACAAACTCAGCTCCATCAGACAACAAACAACCAAAAACATCTCAGAATCAATGGCGTAACCAGGATTGGTATACGGGGGGAGCCGAATTGTACATTAAAAATTGATGCCACCGACAAAAAAATTTCTTCAAATTTGAATAATAGTATAAATTTTTCATTCATCTAATACTAAGTAAAAATACACAATAAATGTTTTGGTTATAAGTTGCTTAATTAGTAAAAAATAATTATATGTGCCACCGGCAATTTTTTTTTCAAATTTGGATAATTTATGATCAAATATTTAATTATTACACACTATAAGTGAATTATGAGTAACTATTATGTAAAATTTAAGACAACATTTCACCGAAACAACGTAGTGGGGGAGCCGAACTTCAAATACCCCGGCGCCAAATTCCGAAAATACCAAAAAATACATGTAATATTAGACTCGATACTGGGGGAGGGGGGCGCCGTGGCTCCCCCAGCTCCCCCTGGTACCGCCATTGCTCAGAATACAGAATTTCCAAAGAACCCAACAAAATTATCTCCGTAATAAACAACCCGAAAGTAAAATATGATGCAATTTCTACGTTTTTGTTACCAAGGAATCACAATTCATATAGAAATTCAATAGTTTTCCCCCTCAATTATGACTACTTTTGTCACTCAAAGTAATGTTTTGGTGCATTGTTCACTAAACCAATAATGGAGGGTCCATTTTAGAAGGTGATGATTAGATGAGGGCTATGATGGTTTCCTGAATAATTGGCCGTATTGCCACTAGCTTCTTTTTTTTATTATATATATCTTTCTGGTCTAGCCAGCTGGAACTGCCTTGTGGGCAGTATCATATAATTATTTATCCTACGTGGCAGCATAATATCCGAGTCACTTTCATATTGGCCGCTGCCGTGTCAAGTTGTGATGTCCCTTATTCCGATGCTATCCGGATCAAACATTTTAAATAAGCTGGAAGTTGTGTACAGCTCGGAGCTAGCTAGCTGCGATTGTTCTTATGATGATGATGATTTTAGTTCTAACTTTTAGGGATTTAATAGATAGAGAGGTTATGATGGCCTTCATATTTGTTTTTGGGTTTAGCGTTTTATCCTTGTAGCTTGCGGATTTTGCATATATAGTGTAATTGATTTCCCACTAGCAAGTGCTTACTATGGGGTCGTTCCCAAGGCAAGCCGAGAGGAAGGTTCGGAGCACTGAATATGTAGAATTAATTCGTCTTTGATGTCATGAAAACCAGTTTGAATATTAGTCTTTTTTTTTTTTTTTGAAAAGGTGTATTCATTAATCTCCCGAAAAATCGATCGTACAGAAGTCGTCTAATACAAGTTGAAAGAACTGAAAGGAGCATAAAGCCAGTTCTCAGGGAGACAGGAGTCCCTTGCGGACCGAGCCACCCAGTCCGCGAGCTTGTTGTTACTGCGGGGAGTAAATCGCACCTGGATAGTCGGGGAGGTCCTGAGGACAGACGTGATGCTAGCCAGTAGGCCGTAGCATTCCCAAGGCCAACGACAGGAGGGGCTTGAGCCCACAGTTTACCAGGGTAAGGCAATCTGAGAACACTGTGCAAAGCACTGGTGACAACCTGGCGAGAGAGACTGCTATCGAGTTAATTCAGTGCTTATTGCTTTTTCAAATTAACAAATAGCCTTTCGTGCAACAAAATTATAACATAATTTTTATGTTTTTTTTTTCACATTTAACGATTGACCTCTTCCATTCATCAGCTTGTTATATTTCTGTCAAATATGTTGACTTGGGTCATTACCTCATCTCGATTTGTCCATGTTATCCCGTTTGAATAGACATAATAAAAAAAAGTCTCACGCTTTTTTAATTAATCGGTGAAATCAACACATAGGAAACAATGATTTTGGGCGTTCGGAGAAGCATGAAGTGAGTTGATGCATGGTGAAGGCTTTATCAGACATGAGTATTTAGACTTTCTATGTTGAGAAAAGATGAACCTGTAAATGATTTACGGTGTTACAAAAACCATCACTAAAACGCCAAAAATAGTCACTAAATATCTTTAGCGACCATCAAGTTAATAACTTTTTTTCAAAAATTTTGGTCACTAAAAGTGTTTTTTCTTGTAGTATAAGAATTGTTTTCCTCCTCCTGATGTGAGGCCTCAATTCAGCAGTGTGACAGAGCAAACATATAATGGAGTAAATCGTATACTATACAATCGTGCATATATATGAGAACATGAGCATATGCCACTAAAAAGATTTAGCCACCATCAAATTAGTGACCATTTTCCAAATTACGGTTACTAAAAATGATTTTTCTATGTTGCATGCATATGATAGTGGATAATAATGAATGATAAAATGTCTAAACTAACCTTAATAAAGTAGATAATTAGTCAAATGATCGACTTTGATGTGATATTAGAGAATCAAATAAAAGAAAATCCCCTCAAAGATCCTCCTCTCAAGTATTTCCAACAGCTGTGGTATCATATTACTCTCGTGATGTCTTCCTCATTCTAATAATTTAATACCCAATAAATAAATATATATATATATATATGGCGTGTAGATTTTGTTCATTGACTATTCTACCATTTGCTATTTTTTTAATATTTATTTAACTATTTTTATTCATATGTAGTTATATATACGTACTCACTGATGAAAAATGGAGAATATTTTGAGACTGTTCTTTGACTAGCTAGTACCTACCCTAGCAATTACCTAAATTTAATTCATTATATTATTCAATATCGTTTCAAATTTTCAACCATATGCTTATTTGCCATTTAAATCAGTTTTGTCTTCCTTTTCCAAAAGTTGAACATATATATTCTCAAATCATTTAAACGTTTTAAATTTTAGATATGAGAATTTTTAGTATTAGGGTACCGGTATCCTAAAAGTACCGGAGCATTCGCTAAACTTATATATGTGTTGTATTAGTTATATTTAATTAATTTTAATCGCGGCGGGGACAACCTAACTAAAATGATGCTTGTACTGAAGTCTTTTCCATAGCCCTCTAATTTATGAATCGAATAAATAGCTTCCAGGAAATAAAAACATTATATGATTACCATTGTTAAATAAAAATCCCGATCAATGGGTTGGGTTCAATGGCGGAGATAGGGGGAGCCACGGCGCCCCCTCCCCCGGTATCGAGTGTAAAATTATATGTAATATTTGGTACTTTCGGAGTTTGGCGCCGGGGTATTTGAAGTTCGGCTCCCCCACTACAATGTTTCGGTGAAATGTTGTCTTAAATTTTACGTAATAGTTACTCGGAATCAACTTATAATATGTAATAATTACAATATTTGATCATAAATCATCCAAATTTGAAGAAAAAATTGCCGGTGGCACATATAATTCTTTTTTACTAATTAAGCAACTTATAATCAAACAATTTATTATGTATTTTTACGTAGTATTAGATTAATAATTTTTTTTTCTACTACTATCCAATTTTGATTTTTTTTTTTTGCCGGTGGCACCCATTTTCATTTTATAATTTGGCTCCCCCCCCTTATACCAATCCTGGTTCCGCCATTGGTCGGGTTCAAAACTAGTTATTCGGAATTTGTAAAGGTAGATATCTATCATGAATCATGCACAATTCAATAAATTAACACAGCCTGTTGGCAGGCAGAAGAATAAGTTTGTTTAATTTGTGTGGATCGATGACCATAGATTAGTTGAGAAATAAGGTATATATCAGCTGCATATCACACGACAAATGTTAGCGGGCGCTAACTGCACAAATCATATACAGTCTAGTTTGTTCATAAAAATTAAGTTTGGTATATGTCAAAATTATTCGTTAATTAAATATGCTGGTTCATGCATATTCATTTATCTGTATACACTGTAATCAAGCAGCTGGAAATATCAGTTGGGTTTAATGCATAAACCTAATACGTTTAATGAAGAAGATGATGTATATCCAACCTTTCTGTTTGCTGATTAATAAAAAAATAATAAAAAATTTCAAATCTAAAAATCCAAACACACTTGCAAACAAAAGTATCAAATTCACAGCCTTTATTAGTCGGCATTGATTATATGATCTCAGCTACTAACTCAAATAGGATTTGGACGATTCCAGAATCTGGACCCCGCTACACAGTCACAGCTGGATTCCAAAAAACCTGAGGGGTCTGTGAAATTGGATGGGAGTGGATGATGGAGCCTTTGAGTCAAAATTATAATATATATATATATATATGGTGAATGCTCTGGAATCTATGGTACCGATATTCTAGCACTAAAAATTCGTTATATTTATGTTTGAATTTTGGAGTTTGAGGGGTTTAGTTTAGTGTTTAGGGGTTGTGATATAGTGTTGGTGGTTTTGAGTTTATTTTTAGGGTTTACAATTTCTTAATTTAGACTTATGATCAAAAGTTAGATAAAAATTAGAATTTAATGTACGATTTAGGATTTGAGTTTATGATGTACTTGAGGGTTAGGATTAGTGTTTACTCATTAGGGTGCAATATCTATCGCAATAAATTTAAGTCTCGTTATTTGAATTTTAATTTTTGTTTCCGGATGAAAGATAATCAATACTCATTAATGTGACGAAGTCGTACAAATAATGTTGAGTGTACTCTCCACCACTCGGGAGAGGCCTCACCTGCAAAAGCTGGTGCAAATTAAACAAAATCGATTAAAATGTGAATTTTTTGTACTAGAATGTCAATATACCGTGAGTACCGGAGCATCCACCATATATATACAGTCATAATTTATTATTAATTCATAAATAAAACCCCGCGCATGCATATGGTTAATTAGTGGTTAAAGAAATTAAAGAAGGTTGAGGAAGACGACAGAAGGTACTACTGTTACCAGTTTTGTCGGATGATATAATATACCAATAATGGAAGCTGGCAATTCTGGTAAAGTTATGGCTGCTGCATGCCAATTGCCAGCCAGGTTAAAGTTGACAAAGCAAAGCGGGACCAATGCATACGTACACTCCCATGCAACGATCCATCCATATTCGCTTATTATATCTACTCTGGATAAGAACTGAATCCTCTAGTTTCTATGTATAATATGCTATATTAATGTACGTTTAAACCAATCAAAGAGTTTTCTGTTATCATTATGTCTTTTATTTAATTTTATTCTTATAAAAATAAGTTTAAAATAAATTTGGAACAGGACCTTCAAAAAATTACGACTGGCCTTGCGAACCAGTCGCGTCACGTCTATTGCAACTTCTACTGTGGATGAAGCACGAGGACGAAAGAAGAAGAAAAAGCATGGGAAGGAAGCAATGTACCAGCAGGGGACAGCGGCAGAGCCAGGGGCTCCAAGCGGGGTCCCCGGATTCCACTTGATAATCAATTTTTTGAAAATATGTATGTAAAATTGTAACATAAATGCTTAAAATTGAATAGTAGACCTCACTTGGACTTGACCGAAACTCTTATTATTCGATCACTTTGCCAACTTTTTTTTTTTTGGACCCCACTTGACAAAATTTCTGGCTCCGCCACTGGCAGGGGAAGAAAGGTCAGTTGTCAAAAATGATGAAGAATAAGATGGACATTCTGATCACTTACAATTTAGTCAACTAATTTTAATTGATTTTAGTTAGGTCACTTATTTTATGTACTGACAGTATTAGCAATTTTAGGCCATTTTTAAAAATTTTGTATCTGAACATTGTTAGAAAATAACTTTGTAACTTTATAATGAGGTAACCGTTTGTTAACTATTTCATATAACAAAAAACTTGTCAATTACTTCCCCGACTCTCATTCTCTCCGCTTAATTTCCCAATCTCCATCGAATAACTCCGTCAATCGACCATGTTAAGAGGACAACATTCAGTTTACGAATCTAACATTAAAACACCAATAAAGAATACAAACACAAACCCTAATCAAATTTGTAGTAAAAAAAATCACTCAAGAACACAAATGGTTAAAAATTTACACAAAAAACTAGTGTATAGGTACTTTAGTGATCAAGGTTTTATGGCGATGGGAAGATGGTGAACCAGGATGTGCTAAACAAACTCGATTCTTGCAGTAGTCTTTAAGGATCCTTCAATAAAATACTTGGTCACAATGTAAGATAAGTTGTTCTCGAATTTTTTCTCCACGTACACGGTCTTCAATCTCCTAAATAGACAAGGCCGTTCATTCAAATATTCAGAAATCTTATCAAGTACCTACACACCGAAATCACACGAGCCATGTTATAATAATATATACAGTCAATGATGATAAGTAGATAGCACGACAGTGGTTGGATGACACTGGTCATCCAACTCCCCGTTAATTAACACAGTCATTTGTTAATTAATGACTTCAGCCAGTCATGCATGTGCATGGCAGGAACATGTGAACCCATGCACATCTATGGCTGGTTGGAGTCATTAATTAACAAATGATTTTGTTAATTAAGACCGGCGACACATCACCAACGTATCATCATTGTTGAATAATGTGCCAATTGTAACGTAATTTTGTTCCCAAAACTATAAACTCCCAAAACATTAATACCTGGAGGGTGTCAGAACGCAGTTTTAGAGACGATACATCCCTGATACCTCGCATCAAGTTCGCGAAACCTTGCACGACGACCACGACGACCCCCCGTAGTTCTCAAAGCAGTCCAAGCCATCAGAACTCACACAAATATCGGCATGATTGAGGTAAAGAGTCTCGTGGTTAAGGTCAAAGAACTCGAGGAATTCCCATGCACACTCAAGTCTAAAGGATTCGAGCCCCGGTGCATATATCTGGAAGTTGCAACGACAAGACACGAGTTCTAGCCTACTCAAACTCTCGTTCGAGATCCTAATCACGAGAGGAGGGTCCGTACGACGTCTTCCTAACTCGTCGTGACGCAGTTAGTGAAGGACAGTTCAACCAAGTTAAGAAATTGACGCGTAGGGGTAAGAAGAATGTAGCCCCGATCTCGAGGCGAAGCGAAGAAGCAGCAGGAAGACAAGTGTAGAGTATGAAGATGAGGAAAACGTGAAGAAGATGCGAATGAGTGTTCATCATCAATGAGCTTTTTTGTTATCTTCAAACTCTTGGACCTATCATGGAGCTTTGATGATATGATGTGTTTGTGAAGATGAGGGACGATGCGGTTCCATTGGAGCCTCCATTGTCGGGACAAGACGGTGGTTCGAGCAGCTTCGTCGGCGTTTAAGAAGGAAACGATATGGTCAAGAATGTCGTCTGGAAGATGGCTTAACCTGTCGTCTTCTACTTGCATGAATTTCCTGCGTTTCTCCATTGCAAAAGCTTTTGTTCTTGCTGTTTTGCGGGCAGAAACCCTAGAAACCCTAGAAGGCTAGAATACAATGGTTTTCATTTAGTGTTACCTGGGCCGGCCTGCTAATGACGGGCCGGGAAGCCCAAAACTCAGCCCGACGGGTTTGCACTGAGTACCCGACTATCACTTGTGCGTTTCGGCCAAGCCTGGCCCGCTGTCCTATGCTCTAGTTTACAATGTATAGTTAAAATCGGGTCAAATACTTAATATGTCCTGAACTATAGGGCGGGTTACAAACTCATCCTAAAATTTTAATCCGTTACAGAGTGGTCCTATGACTATGAAACGAGTTATAAAGTATGACATCATCAGTTTGCTATTCCAGCCATTTTGCCACGTCACCATTGACATGTCATCGAAATTATAATTTAAAATTCATCTTAAATTGATTCAAATCTAAAATTATATCAATCTAACTCACTAGATTTAGTTTTGAACCAAAGTTTATAAGGTAGATGAGTTTAGATTTAGATTCGAATCATATTGGTGAATTTTGAATTATGTTTTTTATGACATGTCAATGGTAACATGACGAAATTACTGAAAAAAGTACTCGGATGACATCATTAGGACTACTTTATAACTCATTTTATAGTAATAGGACCACTCTGTAATGGATTAAAGTGTTAGGATGAGTTTGTAACTCATCCTATAATTTCGGGACGTTCTAAGTATTTGCCCCAGTTAAAATCTCATCCGGTAATTACGATTTTTAACCTTATGAATGTGATGTAAATTCATAAAAGTAAAAAGAAAACGAATTATTATTGCAAATAAAAAATAAAATAGTAATTTTTCAAAACCAAACACAAATTTAAAACTCTCTCAATCATTCAAAAATCGGACACAGTTCTCATCCATTGGTACGAGATCATCCCCTGGGAATTCCGAATTTGACCTCCACGGAGAGTTGCACCCCACTAATGAAGCAAGAGACCCTCGTGTTCGCAAACTCTACGGGAACAACCATCTGATGGAAAACAACGAAAATCACTCAACTGTAAGAAGAAAAAAACAAGCCGCCTGTCATCATCTATCCAAACCCTGCGACAATTGTTAGATTTTTGGATGTCTTAATTGAATACATCGTTGCACTTTCACTTGATACACCTTTTTTCTTTTTGATTCGAAGTCCAGCTTGAAGTTGGCTTTAGGTGGAATAAGACTCCATGGGCCAGTATTGTTAAAAAAAGAAAATTGTGGATCCATGTTTCAAACTAGAAAAAATGTAGGTGGTAGTTGTAGTAGTCATAGTCAGTCAAAAAATGGCGGCCGTGTTGTATTTATTATTTAACCATGCAAAATGGAAATAATGTACTAAAAAATAGAACCTGGAAATTGAAAATGACAAGAAAAATCTAAAGAAATTACTGATAAAATTAAAAACAATAAACAGTTATAATTAATTAATTTTGAGTATAAAAAAAACTGAAAACTGATGGCATATTGTGAGTTAATCGGCAATTAATACTGGAACACGAAAAAAGAAAAACCAGTATTAGAAAACCGAAATAAACTAATAAGGAAAAAAAAATTAACTAGGAAAGAAATACACGAAGCTCTCTCCTACCTGGAGTTGTTTGCTGGAGCGAAAATCAGCAAATCCGTCTTCTTCAGTCTCTCCATATTCTCTTCCAATTCTTCAATCGTCGCATCTGGTTTTGCTTTGGTCTCAGCGAAGAAATTCTCCGATTGATCCACAATCCGTAAGTTGATTTCACTCCTCTTGAATCGATGATATCCCGCTGTTGACGAATCCAATGTGCGTGCTGAATTTCGGAGTTTACGCCTTCCTTGTGCTTCGTAAACCCTAGATCTCGTTGTTTTCGTCTTTGTACAGCTTTGATTTAGGGTTTTAGATTGCGGATCTCGAGGGGCTTCTGTTCTATTTTCAGCTCGGGTTTTGCGATTCGATTGGCTGGGGAAGGAAAAGTGGAAATAAGTTAATTTTGTTTGTCGGATAAAGGGTGGGAGAGGTTTGCGTTGGAATCTTTTCGGGAGTTTGCTCTTTCAATTAGATGGCTACAAATCCCCCATTCCAAGCGATGGAGGATCAAATCGACGATGATTTCTTCGACAAATTGGTCGATGATGATTTTGGCCCCACCAGTTCTGGTACCGGCAACGACAAATTGACGGAGGGGAGTGATTCCGATGAGGCCAAGGCGTTCGCTAACCTGAGCATGGAGGATGTCAACGGTGGCGATACTGGAGCTGAGGAGGTTAGAGATGACAAGATTTCTTCTGTAGATGATAGCGCAGGATTTTCTGGGGTTTCCGCAGAAGTGAATGATGAATTGAACTTGTCCGGCTCATCTGTGTCCGCTAATGCAGTTGACTTGAGTAATGATGGTTTAAAATCAGAAGTTGTGTCTAAGCCAGATCCAGTTACTGACATCGGATCTACAAAGCCTGGGGCTAAGGTCGTGGATTGGGGTTCTCTATATGCTGATTCAGCTGCAAATGGAAATCAAGAGTTTGGTTCATACTCGGATTTTTTCAGTGAGTTGGGAGGTAATTCTGATGGTTCTCCTTCAAAAGTTGATGGAAGCGCCAATCTAGAAGCTAGCGCTGGTGGGAAATTGGAGAATTCGGTTAATTATGAGACATATCAAGAAGGTACACAAGGTCATGGAGGTCATATGCAGCCAAAAGCAAACGAGCAGGATTCTAATAGCAGTCAGTACTGGGAAAGTATGTATCCTGGATGGAAATACGATGTGAACACTGGGGAATGGTATCAAGTAGATGGTTATGGTGCTACAGAAGCTCCCCAAGAGAGTTATGATTCCAATATTGGGAGTGAATGGGCTGCTGCATCTGATAAGAAAGCAGAGGCAAATTTCTTGCAGCAGGGTTCTCAGTCTGTGGCTGGTACTATTGCTGAGACCAGCGCAACTGAGAGTGTGTCTGCCTGGAATCAGGTATCTCAGGAAAGTAACAATGGTTATCCAGAACATATGATTTTTGACCCTCAATACCCAGGTTGGTATTATGACACAATCGCCCAAGAATGGCGTTCATTGGAGAGCTATGCTTCACCAGTACAACAAGTGATTCCCCAAACTCATGACCAGCACAATCAAAATGGTTACGGTTTACACAGTACTTATTCACAGAATGGCAGTGATGTATATGGGGAATTTCCGCAAGCAGAGAAATATGTCTCACATAGTTACACTAGCCAAGGACAAGAAATTGGCAGGGGCGAGTCACATGGAAGCTACAACCAGAGTGATCGATCTACGTGGCAACCAGAGAGTGCTCCAAAGAATGATTTTAGTCCAGATTTTGGTCAAAAGCAGCAGGTGCAGAACTCTTATGGCTCAAATACTTTGATGGGTAATCATTTTGATAATCAGAAGTCCTTTAATGCCATTGCAACAGTTCCCTCATATGACAAATTGAGGCAAGGCCACTCTGAGGGTAATGGGTTCTTGGGCTCGCAAAATTTTGTCAATAGTGGAAACTTCAATCAACAGTTTAATCAGGGAAATGTGAAACTGAATGAGCCGGTATATTTTCCAAATGATTTATATAGCAGTACAAAGCCAATGAATTTTGCAGACCAATCATATCAGACAGGTCAGCAGTATTCTTTTGCTCCAGCTACTGGAAGATCTTCTGCTGGCCGTCCTCCACATGCACTGGTCTCTTTTGGGTTTGGTGGAAAGCTTGTTGTTATGAAAGATGGTAGTCTTGCAAACTCTTCATTTGGCACCCAGGTGAGTCCTTTTCGTTTGTGTAATTTATATTTAGCTATTTGATTGTCCTAAGCTAGAGAAGAAAGAAACATGTCACTTGTGTCACAACGTTTAGTTTGTTTTTATGATCCTCTAATTTGAAAAGAAGTATTTCGACACTAGTGTGGCTAATTGTGTCTCTGTTTGATGATTTTTTCTGGAAAGGGTGCCATCGGTGGCTCAGTTTCTCTTATGAATTTAATGGAGGTTATTTCTGGAAGTACTACCGACAGTATTTCCACTGTTGGAAGCGCATCCTGCAATTATTTTCGTCCTCTCTGCCAACAGTCGTTTCCTGGTCCCCTGGTGGGGGGAAATGCTGGGAGTAGAGATTTGAATAAGTGGATTGATGAGAGGATTGCCAACTGTGAGTCACCCGATATGGATTATAGAAAAGGCGAAGTATTGAAACTTCTCCTTTCTTTGCTTAAAATAGCATGTAAGCATTATGGGAAACTTCGGTCTCCTTTTGGGTCGGACACATCTTTGAAGGTAAATAACTTATCCTTTTCCCTTTGCAAGAAGGTGGCTTCTGTTTGTTTATGCAATCAAATTTCGTAGTTACTGGAAATCTCAATCTTTTGCCCTTGTCATGTGATGCTTTTGCGTTGAATCTTAATGTTCTTTTAACTGCTTTCCTATGGTTCTGTGGCTTAGTCTATGTGGATGTACTGAAAGAACTTACTCGTCGAGAAGGTTTTCTCTTGAAACCGGAGCTAAAAAGAGCTATATCCTCAAGGAACTTTATTATTTACTGTAAAAAACACTACTGTATTAGGTGTTCAGAGTTCGACTTGTATTGTGATTTCTGTTGTGAGAGCACTTTGTTGAAACTGCCTAACTGGCCCTTTCCTCATGTTTCCTTTTCATTGTTTATAGGAAAGTGATACTCCAGAATCAGCAGTTGCAAAACTGTTTTCATCTGTCAAGAGAAATTTCAGTGAGTATGGTGGTCTTAGCCACTGCTTGCAAACTTTGCCATCTGAAACACAACTTCAGGTAATACTATAATTTGTATTACTACATCTTTGTGATAAAAGTTTCCTTGCATATTGTGAAAGAATGTTGTCTTTGTTCTAGGCAACTGCTTCCGAGGTACAAAATCTTCTGGTTTCTGGTAGAAAACAAGAAGCTTTACAATTTGCACAGGAAGGCCAGTTGTGGGGACCTGCACTTGTGCTTGCATCACAACTTGGAGAGCAGGTTTTTTGTTCTTCTATCTGCTTGCCTTGCATTTGCTCTGGTGAGCCTCGCCTAACACGGACTAACTGTCATGGACTGTCATCTCTCTGTTTGATTGCAGTTCTATATTGATACTGTGAAGCAAATGGCACTACGACAATTGTTGCCCGGGTCACCTTTACGGACGTTATGCCTTCTTATTGCTGGGCAGCCAGCCGAAGTTTTTTCTTCAGATACCAAATCTGTTGGTGGTCCTGGCATTGCTGCCAGTGGCGCTCCACAGAATTTACAGGTCAGTTGAAAATTCCCTTATTTTGATGGACACCTCCACTTCATTCTTGGTTTTTGGTAGTATCCAGTGAAGGGTCTTTCAAATGTTCAGAGTTGAAACAGTAATCAGTAATACTTGTAGCATTGTAGGGCTGTTCACAGTTTTGATGATCCCTATCAGTGACTTCTGAAAATTGTGGTCCTAAACTAACAATAATGAATGATTCAGCTGGAACGAGGATTAATGCTTGTATGCACATTAACCACTTTAGTTAGTCTCCTCTATAAATCCATTTAGTTCATTTGACCAAAATAAACATTTAGATAATAAACTAGTTGTCCCACATCCTTGTAAGGCTTTGCAGTTTTAGTTGTATCCTTTCTGTTTGGTCTGTAAGGTTATCCTAACTTTGTAGTTTGTACCTTATTTTGGTCTGCTCTTGATTATTATTAATCAAACTCCTTTATTAAAAAAAAACATGAACCCTGCATAAAAGATAGGTACTACCGCCTCAAACAAAGCCTTCCAATGCATATCTGGATTTAGTTCCCCAGGAGATGTACCTGATTATAAGAAAAAAGTGAAAAGAAGTGATGAACTTCACTTTAGTTGTCATATCACCAACGATTTTATTGTTCTTTTGGCGTTGTCCAAAGAAAATGATTGCAAAGTAGCTGATATCGTTTAAACGTGTATTTGTTCACTGTTGATCACGACTCGCAGTCTGGACCAAATAGCATGCTTGATGACTGGGAGCAGAATTTAGCTTTGATCGCTGCAAATAGGACAAAAGATGATGAGCTTGTCATCATACATCTTGGGGACTGTCTATGGAAAGATAGAAGTGAGGTATGTTATCTCAACACATCTTATGTTATCATTATTTTTTACATGCTCTCTTCCTTGTTTTAACTTGAAGTTATTTTGCAGATTACAGCGGCTCATATATGCTATCTAGTTGCAGAAGCAAACTTTGAGACATATTCAGACAGTGCCAGGCTCTGTCTTATTGGTGCAGACCACTGGAAGCATCCTCGTACATTTGCTAGTCCAGAAGCTATTCAGGTACTTTCAGATTCTGTCAGCTTTTTCGTGCATGCTTTTATCTCTTCTCCATTAAACAATAGACAAGGAATCTTTTCTACTTATTGTATTGGTTTTACCTGTTTATACTTATTATATTTCAATCTCTATCTCATTTAACATACATTCATCCATTTTCAGGTAATCTGGTTTTTAATTTTTTTTGTTTGATCATATCATATGCAGAGAACTGAACTTTACGAGTATTCGAAAGTGCTAGGTAACTCCCAGTTCATATTGCTGCCATTTCAGCCATATAAGCTTGTTTATGCATACATGCTGGCTGAAGTAGGCAGAATCTCAGACTCTTTGAAGTAAGTGGGTTCTATTTGCGAAATTCTAACTTATTTCTTAGTTGTCGATTTTCTTAATGTTGAGAGTTAATGCAGGTACTGTCAAGCAGTATTAAAATCTTTGAAAACGGGTCGATCTCCTGAAGTAGAAATGTGGAAACAGTTAGTATCATCCCTTGAGGAAAGGATTCGAATACACCAACAGGTATGATTTTGAATGGAGTGCTTGCTTTGTTTTCACCACTTGCTGTTAACCAATGCCTCCTTTCAGGGTGGACAGGCTTCAAATTTGGCACCAGCAAAGTTTGTGGGCAAATTGCTCAATTTCTTCGATAGTACTGCACATCTTGTTGTTGGGGGTCTACCACCACCAGCGCCATCAACATCACAAGGTGTACATAGTTATGACCATGATCAGCAATCGATGGCGCCTAGAGTGGCTGCTAGTCAGTCAACAATGGCAATGTCAACATTGGTACCTTCTGCTTCCATGGAACCCATAAGTGACTGGGCTGCTGACGGCAATAAAATGGGAAGACATTCAAGAAGTGTCTCGGAGCCTGACTTCGGTAGAACTCCAAGACAGGTATATGATAATCTCCAAGTTGTGGCTAATATTTTACTAATCTCTCGATTAATCATCTTTGTCCCTCTCATTTAACATAAATATCACACTCGCATTGTCAGGGCCAGGCTGACCCCTCAGGTGCATCCACGTCCAGTTCTCAAGAAAAGCATCAACTTCACCAGGGGTATCTCGCCTGGGTCGTTTTTCTTTCGGATCACAACTACTTCAGAAGACGGTAGATCTAGTGTTACGACCCCGCTCAGAAAAGCAGGTTAGTAATAGTATATACGTGTGCTGATCGCGCATTCTCCTTTATACTGGGAAAGTGGAAATGCACAAACTCAAGTAAGTTTCTGACGTTATCTTATCATCACTGAAGGCCAAGCTAGGTGAAAAGAACAAATTTTACTACGATGAAAAACTTAAAAGATGGGTAGAAGAAGGCGTAGATCCCCCAGCTGAGGAAGCTGCCCTGCCACCTCCACCAACTACCGCAGTCTTTCAGAATGGAGCATCTGACTACAACTTAAAATCTGCAATGAAAAGTGATGCTTCCCCTCCTCCTAGTGGGAGCCCCAAATTCCGGAGTCCAGCTACACAAGAACATGGTTCTGGAATTCCACCTATTCCTACCAGCTCGAATCAATTTTCTGCACGTGGACGAATGGGTGTACGAGCAAGGTAAATTTACTCGTCCATGTAGATCAATCAAGTTGATCGATTATAATCTGATAGCTGTTGCTAATAGCGATCTGTCTGCGCAGGTACGTGGACACCTTCAACCAAGGTGGTGGAAAGGCAGCAAACTTGTTCCATTCACCTCCTCTGCCGTCTGCTAAACCTGCTGCTCCTATGAACACCAAGTTTTTTGTTCCTGCCCCTGCACCTTCTGCGACTGAAAATGCAGCAGACAACCTGCAAGACAACAACATTGCAGCTAGTGAAATTCCTCCGACTACTTCCATGAACAGTAATTCTTTCCAGCCTCCAACAACCTCCATGAACAATAATTCTTTCCAGCCTGCGACATCTTCCTCACCAGTCATGCAAAGGTTCCCCAGTATGGATAACCTTCCGAGAGGGAGAGGCGGTCTAAATAACAATGACGGTGCGGATGCTCAATCTCGACGAGCAGCCTCGTGGAGTGGTAGTTTCAATAACTCGTTCAGCCCACCAAAGACAACTGAGACCCAATCCTCCTATGGCATGCAGCCTTCATCTTTTATGCCTGTGGAGCCACCTGCTATGACTCGTGTGCCAACGAATGGTAGCAGCTTTGGTGACCTTCAGGAAGTGGAACTTTGAGGGCAGAAATCAATGAAAAGGTTCTGTACACTGAAATTTTGTTCATCGCAATCAAAACCACGACAACCAGGAAGTTTTGAGAAGCGCACGACGTGACTGGAGGAGCATATATATATACACATACATGTGGTTTGTAGACGAACTCCCTCCCTTGGCCTTCTGCCCTGCTAATGTAGTAATTCTGAAGGGAAGTTGGCATTAAGTTTTTGCAATCTTATGATGTGATCCTTGAAATGTTGTTACCTATTACTCTACAGATGTTTTTGGTTTATAAATATTGGGACAGGACACAAAGGAGGAGTTTGCTGCTGCCATCTGAAAGCTCCAGTCTTACCAAAAGAGAAAGAAAGAAAGAACGTTGTACAGTTTCTTTACTTTGATTTATATTTTTTTGAGAAGAAGAAATAGAGGATGTGAGTTAAGAAGAATAGGTAGATGAAAAGATTAGGCATTCCCTCCCTAAATAAGTCTCCTTACTTGTGATTTGTATCTTCAGTCTTAATTGTTATATCAAGTTGAGTTTTAGAATTTTACCCCAAATTGGGTTTGTTTAATCTTATTCTTAAACTTGTCTGATATCTTTAATTTTCTCAACATGTATTCAAATGCTTGTTCTGGATGTCGAGTTACCGGATATTCTGTATTAGTTGATGCAACTCTAGGTCTAGGGTGAATCTTTTTGTTGTTGGTATGAACTCTCGGGTGAATCTGAATATTCTATTGACCATAAAACAAAGCGGATAATGACTTTTGATGTTTCTGGCATTCTCAGCGACTAAATGTCTCAGTCAAACTCAATTCAATCAAAAATTTAAATTTACTTAAGCCAACATTTCAAAGCTAGCCTAATTTTAATATTTAAAAAATCTTCAAACTGAGCGAGTTTCAATATAATTTATCCATAATATAATAAATAAATGACCCAATAACCCCAACCCGATGAGCCGCCCGTTCTACTGAAAAGGATCCTTTCATTTTCGTAAACAAAAAAGGTTTATTGACTTGCTCTTGTTAATTGGTACCTCATTATTTTCCTATGCAGAATCGCTACAAATGCTGGATAAATAAATAAAGATTATGAGAAAAGACGATCTCGGAAATTATTACAACGACCGTAACTTCAAAGCTGGACAAAATTTGAGAAAGGATGGTATGGTAGAATAGCAGTCACACCATAAATATCCAGCTCTGAGTTACATCAAAACTCAGCTGAGCCAGGAGTCCGAGGGAACGGTATGGTATCTTTAATATTCTCTAATCCAGTTGCAAACTGCACCAGCCTCTCAAACCCAGCCCCGAAACCAGCATGAGGAACTGCACCCACAGCCATTACAAACCGAAATCAGGCAAACATTGATCATACCCATCAGAGGACGTTTGTTGAGTTCATTGCACTTTAATACCAGCAGAGACAAAAGTTTAATCAGCAGTCACCAACCAACCTGAACCATAACGCCGTAAATCAAGGTACCACCAGTAGCTCTCCTTGTTAAGCTTCAATTCGTCCAAGCGATCTTCGAGATAATCAAGCCGTTCTTCTCTTTGACTTCCTCCCATCAGTTCCCCAACCTGACCAATAAACAACCAGAAGTTTGTTTAAAAATAACACGATAAGAAGCTGTTCAAAACTTTCTTCCTTCCAGGGGAAATGGCCACTAGCAGTTGCTGAAGTGGAGGTTCGTTCCAGTTTCGTCAGGCATGGTGCTAGTAGAAAAGTGGGTTCAGGTCTGAAAAGTAGTGATAATTACCCGAGGAACCAACAGATCCATGGCAGCAACAGTCTTGCCGTCATCATTCTGACGCATATAAAATGCCTTAATCTCCTGGAGAGGAAAAACCAAACAAAAGGTTTCAGGACTACATCCTGGTTTTCATTAGATACCACATTAAGTGTTTCTTTCCATCTTAAACCAAAGAAAAGAAGCGGAGCAAGTGCCTTAGGATAGTCTCTGATTATGACAGGGCAACTACCAAATGCTTCTTCAGTTATGTAGCGTTCGTGCTCACTCTGCAGATCACATCCCCATGCCACCTACAGCTTGCACCAATGAAAAGACCACCATCATTATTAAGTCTAATTACATGCACGAAAATTTATCTTATACTTCACTACTGACAAATGTACTGTACCGGGAATTCAAACTTCTTATTCGTTTTGAGAAGAAGCTCAACTGCATCAGTGTAAGTCAACTGCACGAATTCCTTCTCAGCTACGTTCTGTGGATCAAATAGATGAATGCTCAAGAATTAAGGGCAACCGAATCGCACAATCATTACCCATAAAAGTACATAAAGATCAAAGTCATATTGCAGAAAGGTAAAGAGGGTACAGTTACACTTGAGAGTTCATACATTTAAGCGATCAATGATCCCCTTCTCGATCCAAGTATTGAAAAATTCCATGTCTTCTTTACAGTTTTCTAGGATGTACCTCACCTGTCATAAAACATAAGCATTGATTGGCTATAGCAATTTTATTGTAAGCTTCTGTCAACTTAGTGAAGGACAGAAGTGATGTCAAAGAAGATGTGGAAAGTGACATACTACATACTGGAGATAGGCAGTGGCACAGGCCATATCATCGTTCAAATCCGCAAATGCTAATTCTGGTTCAATCATCTAAATTAGAGAAATAGAAGAGGTCATAAGGCACTGATACACACAAATGAGTAACAATAAATTCTTAAAGGAGAATGACAAGATTAACAAGTAACGGTTTACCCAAAACTCTGCGAGGTGTCTGGAAGTGTTGGAGTTTTCTGCACGAAATGTTGGGCCAAATGTATACACCTGGCAGAATGTGAATATACCATGAGAAACAGAGAAAGGATCTGATTTGACAAGTAGACAGGTTGAATCCAGTAACAGATACATGTTCAAAAATGTACATCAGAAAGAGCAGTGGCATATGTTTCAGCATTGAGCTGGCCAGAGACTGTCAAAAAGGCTGGTTTTCCGAAAAAGTCCTGAAAAAATAAGAATCATAAGATTTCCTCCAAAATAATAACATAATTTTTATATAATGCATTATGAATCATCCAAAACTGATTTCACAGCTGCAGTAACATATCTTCCATCAGTTTACAGACTCCACTAGTCTATTTTCATTTCCTGGGGTAGACAGAAAGGACTGTGGGTGTAAGGTATTGCTATTAGAGCAAATAACAAAATTATGGTCATTATAGTTGAGATATTGAAACATTCAGCCAGAAGATGATCTGTTGAATGAAATTGATATGATGGAGATTAAGTTTGCCCAAAGTCCTGCAGATTCTTGCCAGACACCCACAGCATAATACAGCATATTGTATTCAAATAAAGAGGATAAAACATGTTTGGCTTCTATCAAGCAGGATTAGACAGGAATATCATGAGGAATTGGATGTCAGCTAACATTAACAGCGAAAAGCTTACAACAACTCACTTGGGACCAATCAATCATTCCATCCTTGGTTTTAGGAATTCCATCTACAGGTGATTTACTCACTTCTTGAGAGCCTGGAATCTGTTCATTAACGCAGTATAACAAAAACATAAGTGAAACAGACATACTGTAACAGTTCATCTCACATCGTGTAAATTCAAACAACCTTGAGTATTTTTTCATGGAACGAGGTATTACTCATGTTCACACCTATGAGATACTAACAATTCACTACACAGCAAACTAGGCAGCGAAAAATGAAGGCATAGTTAAGAAACAGGAGCATACCAATGTAGTAACACAGAACTGTTCCCCTGCTCCTTCACAGTCCGAGGCTGTGATAATAGGACTTGAGACCCAAACAAACCCATTTTCTTGAAAGAACTTGTGGGTAGCATATGCTAAAGCATTCCTAACTCTGGCAACCTACACAAATTTCGCATTAATTTCTGTCAAAAATATTTTGCACCGTTTGAAGATCCTGAACCATAAATTCAGTACTTGGATAGGGAACAATAGATGCTCACTTTCTTGCTTTACACCAGAATAAATAATAATCACGCTTTCTACAGTGAAATGAAGATGCTACTCTAGCACATATACTCGCTGTTGATCAAACAGAAGAAACATACCGCACTGAATGTATTCGTGCGGGGACGAAGATGAGCTTTAGTTCTCAGAAACTCTCTGGTGACTCTTTTCTTTTGGATTGGATATGATGGATCACTCTTACCAACCTATTAAATGAAAATATCGCTTGTTATCAGTAAAGAGTAGAAACGAGTAAACCAGATTTCAGGACATACCCAACTGAAATGAAAGCTCGCAACTAAAGAACAATATAATTGTGCTAGGAAATCCAAACTTCGAACTGATCACAGGTCAAAGCATATCAGTCATAGTAATCTATTCATCTGTATATAATGTAGATGATCCACATTATAAACAGGAAAGACATAGGAGTCACAAACAGGATTGATTGTTTATAATAGTGCAAAATAAAATATAAGAAGTACATTCAATCAAGAAATTAATCTCAGTCTGTAGCATACCAATACAAGCTTGTTGACCTTCAATTCCACCTTCTGCTTTGATCCTTGGCTCTCAACTATAGTTCCTTGTACACTTACTGACACACCAGTAACTATGGCACCAGACTCTACCTGAGAAAAATATCGAGCTTAGACATAAACAATACAAAACCGACAGAGAATACTACTATTGCATGTCACTGACAAAAGGTACAAAGCATATAACTGTTATGTTCCGACGACATTTTCTGCAAATAGCGAGATAGAGAATGTAATCTGTATCAACCAGTCATGGAATAGTGTACAAATTTCGATTAACCAGGTGCTACCTTGTTGTATTGAATGCTAATTCAAGGAAATTGACCGGTAAAGATAGCTTTTGCTTTAAATTGTCACAACATTGGACACGATGGCAAGCCATATGTTTAAGACACAAAGATCCAACTTCTTATCAAGCTTTGCAATGCAGATTAGAGTGTTTCGTTCACATAACACTAAAAGAAAGGGCAAGGCTGCATAAACCTGCGCCAAGCTTGAAGCATAGCACACAGTAAAATAAACATGCTTTACAAGTTCAATTATCACCTGATCATAGCCTTCAGCTTGTGGATCCAATACACATTGCATATTTGACAAGCACGAACCATCATTAACCTAAAACAAAGAGCATAGAAATTAAGCTCAATTGAAGCGGTCAAATTTGCAATTCAGCTTACTGTTATGCCAAAGCTCAAAAGCTTTTACCTCCATGAATGTCACGCTGCTCTGCAACCGAAGTGTCTTGACCCAACCCATAACAACCACGGTCTGCCCTACTCGCTCCAAACCTTCAGTAGGCCCGCCTTTCACATCAGCAATCTTCAATTTCTTCCTGAACTCCCCAACTCTGTTCCCCAAACCTCCCACCGGATTTTCAACATCACCGGCGGCCACATTAAGGGCTCCAGTAATAAGGCTGCAGAAAAGCCTCCTACGTGGCTCTGCGGCGGAGAACGGAAGGGAAGAACGGTGGAATTGGATTTTTGGCGGGAAATAATGGGGCGTTGGAGATAGCCGAAGGAACCTATGGCTTGACTTGAGGAAGCGAAGAGTTGAGTAGGATCTTAACCACAGAGAACTGGTGGCCGGCGCAAATGCAGCGGCGGCGGCTGCCATTCTGGGTGATTGTCTTTGGCCACTGGACGTGTGGCTTTTGGTGAATTGGGATTTTGGGGATATAGTTTCGTCCAGGAAGGAATGAAGGATGGATTAAATGCCAACTTGGTCACTACATTTTGGATATGTGTCAAATTGGGTGCTAATTCATTTGTCCAATACAAAAAAAATGTCAAACCTTTCACTAACCAATACTATTTTAAAATTTAAATCGGCCATAATTTTTGTTAACAGGGACGGTGGAACGGGAGCAATTAGGTTCTTTTCAAGAACTTATATTTGAAACTAAAGATTTTATCATAGAAGAGATAAATTAACGAGATTCGATGAGGCAGACAGGAACAAGAGCGTATCTTGCACAAACATATACCCTTTTGTTTTGATTTCTTGATATTGCTCTTTACTCCAATGCGTTTAAGGAGCTAGTCAAACATCTTACCACGAAGGAAGTAAGGAACAAAGTTTAATTGACTAAAAAATCGAGTCTTTTTCTAATGCTAATTGACATTGTGCCGCATTGACAAATAACGACTTGTCATCAAAACGATGATAACTAATTTTTGCTCCATTGGCATGATAGGTTTGTCCTCAAAATGATGATAGCTAATTTTTGCCTCCATTGCCATGGATAGCCTTGTCCTCGAAACGAGGATAGCTAATAGGTGGTCATAGGGCACAACAAGTCTTGTTCTTTCAAGTGAGTGACGACCAACTGATCTTTTATTTTTGCTGATCAACCAATTTGCTGACAATCAAGAGAGTATCAAGTCCAAGCTACAATCTTTTTCATTTACCCAGTATGTTAATCAGACCATTCATCAGAGTTAGCAGTGCAGCAGCCCACCTGAATTTGATCTTGAAGATGATGCTCAGCAAATCTCTGATGCGTTAACCCAACGTCTAGATGTCGAACTGGTAGCTGTTGACCCCAAAAATCGATATCAAATCTCGTCAATCACATCTCTGCTACTTACAGTAGCTCTGCCTTTCACCCTTTTATTTGGACTCTCAAGACGCAACTTCAATTCTTCAATGCTCAAGTGATCACCAAGCTTAGACTTCAATAAGTTGCAACCATCTATACACGTCGTAGATTTGTTCATGCCAGGTACTACTGGTGGCAAATCCTTTACCTTTTCTCTGAAATGCTCCATGACAACTAGCCCGAATGCTCGGAGCAGCTTCAAGTCGAATTCCTCGGCTAGTTCCTTGTGACCTATAGCTTCTGCCTGCCGGAACACCAGCTTCTTCAAGCTGATTAGGAGGTCAAGCTCAGACTTGGAGAGGGAACATAGCCATTGTACGTCTTCAATTCTGTTGTTCACTAGAAGCTTGTCTACGCCATCCATGGTGGGAAATCGCGAACTTGTCTGAATTCAAGACAAAAAGTGCACACAGTCAAATAGTTTATGTCAAGCTGAATATAATGACTGATTTATCAAAATCTGGAAAAATTCACAGAAAATTTCATATCTATACAGAGTGTTATACATCACCAAACTCCCTGTAGAACAGATTCGCGTTTGGAAGGAAAAAGGATCGCATCCTTGACAACAATTTCCATGTTGTAGCTTGTAGATCCTAAAAGGAATCGAGTTAGTTTTGTTTCTAGGGTTCCTGAAATCATTGACGAAATAAATCATGTTGGAGAGAGTACCTGGAAGACAAAGTGAAAGGAGGATGACGATCCGTTCGGTGAGAGGCGGCGGCGATCAAATTGTAAACGTCGGCGGCCACCGAGCGGACGGAATGCGAGTGACGACTTGTCGGGGAGGCGGAGAGATGGTGGCTGAGCAGTCTTTGAAGAACATCATCATCTACAGAAGATGAATACTTGAATCCAGATTTGCATGGTGAATTACATTTCTGGTCATTGTAGCTTATATCAAATAACAATTCAGTCACCTAACATGTTTCTTTAACGAATCCATACATAATAAAGTTCTTGGTAACATTTTCCTTTACAAACGAGTGGAACAAAAAGGATTAGTTGAGAGAAAACATTGACATATATTGGATCTCGGCATGATATTTTACTTCAATCCAAAGTTCCATCGACTGTTAAGATTGAAGCCTTACGGACAATTGTTTATCCCATCAATAGACAACCGACTCGGGTTCTTAAGAATAAGAGTCTGTATAAGTTCTTATTTATTCGTCAGCCGGATTAATATGCTCATTTTCGTGTCTTTGGGTGTACATGTTATGTTTTGCTCCCACGGAAAGATCGTATGAAACTTACGCCGAAAACTGGCAAGTAGAATTAGGTTTGAGAGTTAAATATATTTGGTGTACAATAACTTAGCCGCTTTAAGACTTTTGAGGAGAATAATACGTAACTAGGTTGTTCTCTATGTGGATTAGCTTCGTTAGTGAACCACATAAAATAACCCTCTCGTTTCTCTTTCGATCTTTATTATTCTCTTATCTTGGTTTACTATCAACGACGACCTCAGAACATGATAGCTAGACTTAATTGAGAACTTCACATGCATGTCATAATGTAAATTAATTTTTAAACATATCAACTATTAAAGTTATCATGCAACTGAAGCCGGCCAACGAACACATTAATAATTAGTGTATAGTAAAGAATTAAGATTGGCATAGTAATTTTTGAAAGGGAAAATGGTGTTTTGCCCCCCTCTACTTTGCCAAGTTAACAAACAGCCCCCTATACTATGAAATGATCAATTTACCCCCTCCTACTTTGCCAACCTAACAAACAACCACTTCCATCCAAATTTCCATCCAAAATTCCGTTAAGTGATGACTCACCAATATGACTCATCCACAATTAATGACTGTACAATGCCACATCAACGACTTTCATCCATCTCAACTAAACTAAAAAGAGAAAAACAAAAATTATAAAAATAATTAAATTAAATTTATAAATAATAAATAATAAATATTTTTTAAAAATATTTCGTTTATGAATTTTAATATTAAAAATGAAATAAATTTTTTTCCTAAAATAAATATATAATTTTTTCTAAAAATAACTTTGAAATTTTTAAATACAAAATATTTATTAACTTTAACTGAAAATAATTAAAAAAATAAAAATCCATAAAAAATTAAACATATACTTTTTAATTTATAAATTTAAAATAATATTTTTATTACCTTTTGTACTAAAAATGTATTGTCACTAATGATGTGGCAATGTACTGTAATTAATTATGGATGAATCATATTGGTGAGTCATCACTTAACGGAATTTTGGATGGAGTTTTGGATGGAAGGGGCTGTTTGTTAGGTTGGCATAGTAAGAGGGGGTAAATGGATCATTTCATAGTATAGGGGGTTGTTTGTTAACTTGGCAAAGTAGAGGGGGGCAAAGTACCATTTTCCCTTTTTGAAATAAATAATTTATAACTAAATGTGTACTAAGCAATGTAAACTAAAAATTTCATACGATAAAATTGACATTATTATTTATTAATATATAATAAATTAAAAATTTACTAGAGCCAACAAATCTAGTCTAAAATAAGATCATCGAGAGAATCATGGAGCACGATCCCACTTCCCCAATATTTTCTATAACTAATCAAACCAATTACTGTGTTAATTTTTCAGTTCAAATAATCACCTTAATTACTTGCAAAACCCTAACAATTAAAAAGGGAAAATAACATTTGCCCCCTCTACTTTGTCAACTTAACGAATAGCTTCCTATACTATAAATCGCTCGTTTTACCGCCTCCTACTTTGACTACTTTCCCGTTTTGGTCCTTCCGTTTCAACTTTCGCCTTCTTAACGTTAAATCTGGACACATCCACAAAGAGAGATATCATAGGTAGGACATGAAGAGTTGGTTAGGGAGGTAATTTGGGGATGTATCACGAAGAGTATGGTGAAATACGAAGAATTTTAAAATCACATCTTATTCGTCGATTTCATCCTATCTAACCATGTATATTCATATTAAAAAAAAAAACCCATGTATATTCCCAATTAAAAACGCTTAGTAAGCTAATACATGGCTATTGGAGCTACCATGGTGTACCGAATGTGCATCAATTAACGTTACGTAGACGAAAGTTAAAATGAAAGGACCCAAACGGCAAAGTGGTCAAAGTAGTAGGAGGTTATTCGTTAAATTGACAAAGTAGAGGGGCCAAATTTCTATTTTCCCAATTAAAAACTCTTTGACTGAGTATTAGGGTTCCGTGCGTATATGAATTATAATAAAAAACCGAATAAATCTTAACAAATTAGCGTTATGGTTATCTTAAAATCATAATTAGTAAATAATAAATCGAAGCAATCATTTTATTATATAAATACAGTTTAAATAACACTCCAAATTCCCCAAAACCCTAATTGAAAACAAGCTGCCGCAGCACAAAGTCCGATTAGGGTTTTTAACCAACTCTTCATCTCCGATGGCGAACGTGGAGGCTCCGGCGCCGGAACTTGCAGTGGTGAAGAAGAGCAGAACGTTCAAGCAGTTCAGCTACAGGGGAAAGGATTTGGATGCTCTTCTTGATATGTCGACCGATGATCTGGTTAAGTCTTTCCCTGCCAGAGCTCGTAGAAGGTTCCAGAGAGGCCTAACCAGGAAGCCCATGGCCTTGATCAAGAAGCTTCGCAAGGCCAAAAGGGAGGCTGCTCCAGGTAATTATGAATCTAGAATTGAATTAATATAAAGATTAATGTCTAATTAAAGCTTTGATTTAATGGCTAGAAGTTAATTAATATGATTATCATTTCTTACTTGAGCTAAATCATTGTATTACCATGCATGTTATACACAATATTGTTTGGATCGGGCTTGTCATGAACCGTTGTATCCTAACAACCGTTGTATCCTAACAACTCGAGCTGTTGGAAGAGGGTTTATGAATGGAAGTAGTATTTATGAACCGTTGTATCCCAACAACTCGAGTTGTTGGGAGAGGGTTCTGAATGGAAGTAGTATTTATGAACCGTTGTATCCCAACAACTCGAGTTGTTGGGAAAGGGTTCTGAATGGAAGTAGTATTTATGAACCGTTGTATCCAAACAACTCGAAGTTGTTGGGAGAGGGTTCTAAATGGAATTAGTATTTATGAACCGTTGTATCCCAATAACTCGAGTTGTTGGGAGAGTGTTCTGCTAGTAAACAATATAAGATCCATTCAGAACCCTCTCCCAACAACTCGAATTATTGGGATACAACGGTTCATGAGATGAATGAATCATATATTATTCATTAACAGGATTCAACCCAAAAGTGAAATATTGATTTGTTGTGACTTATGAATATATAAATTTTATGCTTTTAACACTAGTAATTGTTGAGTTACCATGTTACGTTATTGTAACGAGTGTCTACCCTGGGCCCAAATAGCTATCTAATCATGGCCTACCAACATCCTGACTTTGTCATTGTCCATGTCCATCCTAGTTGAACTCTTAACTCTCAACTCTCGCTCATTACGTGAAATCTCGATTTTGATACAGGGGAGAAGCCAGATCCGGTGAGGACCCACCTGAGGAACATGATCATAGTACCAGAGATGATCGGGAGCGTGATCGGAGTGTACAACGGGAAGACCTTCAATCAGATAGAGATAAAGCCAGAGATGATAGGTCACTACTTGGCTGAGTTCTCCATATCGTACAAGCCAATTAGGCACGGCAAGCCTGGTGTTGGAGCTACTCACTCTTCCAGATTCATTCCTCTCAAGTGATCAACGAAGGCTACTACTATTCTTATGTTTTGGTTTGGTTTGGTCTGGTTTGCTCGTTTCGAGTTTTAGTTTCATGTTTACCCAAGGTTAAACTTTTGGTCATTAAGATGGAGTAACTCGGTTTCTTTTTTGTTCATCTTGATTGAATGCGTAACTTCGTTGATTAATAATGGATAAGTAGTGTTGTTTTGTGTCACACATGGTATTCGATATTCTATATGCTATATGCTATTTTTGTTTGCTTTATATTTCTTCATCCTGTGGCAATGTAGTTAAAAATTCAATTTTAATTTTAAAATCTTACGATTTTACAATTTATGTGATGTCTAGCGATCCCAATTCACGTAAAAGTTAAAACCTAGATTAAAATCTTAGGGATCTTATATCTTATGTGCGCACAACCCTAGAAATTTGTTCAAAATGGCCTACTACAATGCATATCAACACAAATGATAATTGTCTCCTAATCGTTTAGATTCCACTATCTCCTTTGGAGTAACACTGTCTCCTAATCGTTTAGATTCCAACTTCCCTCGAACTCGTGAACTCGATCCTACCTCCAACCTCGTAAACTCGTTCATGAATCGATTCGTTAACTCATTGAGTTTATAGCTCGTGATTCAGCTTAAGTAAGATAGCTCGTGAGCCAGCAAGTTTATAGCTCGTGAGCTGGCTTAATAATAAATGAGCGAGTTCGAGCCTACCCGACTTAGCTCGCTCAATTCGTTAACTCGTTGAGTTTGGCTCGTTAACTTGTTAAAGAATCAATTAGCGACAAGCTCGCAAGTAAGGACTAAGTTCAATTTAGTTACGATCACGGTAGCCTGATCAAACTTATTATTATTATTATTATTATTATTATAAGTTTGATCAAACTTATTATTGAAATTCAAACTTCAATGAATATTTTACAAAATTATATAGACTAGTGATCATTTTATAATCGCTGATAATTGGGCTAGTTATTAGTGATTAAAAAATGATGAAATAAAATCAAATGGATTTGATTTGGGAGATGGGATTATGATTTTGTCGGGTGAATTCGTCCAGCTTGGAGGCTCTTCGAAATTCCTAGGGTTTCATATTACATGCCACTTGTACTCCTTAACCCGGATCACATACATTTTTTTAGTCAAATTTCTAACTTGTCGAGATTCTTGTGCTTATTGTCATCTTTCAAGTTTCGTTGTAGATGAATATCGAAAAGGATGCATAACCATTTACTCTCTTAACATGAAAGTTCTTTCAGATGATGCTTTATTACGAGAGCTCGCCAACTTCTTTCAGCTAGCTCCTACACTGCGTCTACAAACAGTCCATCGTACAGATAATTAATTCACTCATTCAATAACACGCCTAACTCTTACACATATTTTACAAGCATTACCGATAATTCTCGCAAATAATTTTGATTTTTTTTCCCGATCATCAGTAAAAAAAAACACCATAACATCTTGAAATTTCTATATTAAATTAAGGTGATTATTTAAAGTAACAAAACACTTCAGTTATGCCATTTGGATTAAATTCAACACAAGTTATATTAAACAGTTATGCTGTTTGGTATTTGTTTTAACAACCCAAGCCCAACTGTATTATCGGCCCATTAAACAGTTGTTTCATTTGACTTTGACTAATAATGGAAGGCCCAATTTGAATAAATTACTAAATTGCCACTCTCACTCTTTGTAGGACACTAGAAAGAAACACACTCTGTAACGAAGTATTTTCCAATTACTAAAAGGAGAAAGGAACATTCTTCCGCTCATCGAATCCTTTACAGACATGGATTCGGTTCATCTGATCACCAGAACTTATATATACACAGACCAAACCTTGCTAATTTCATCTCCATCTTAACTCACTGCAACTCTGCAACCCTAAACCCTTCTCTGTTTCTCCGTCTTCTTCTTAACCCTCTCTGTTTTCTTTCCAAGAAACCATGGAGAAAGTGGTGAACTGGACTCGTGGCCGACGCCTAGGCAACGGTAGCTTCGGAGAAGTATTCATCGCCATTCCCACTAATCCACATCTTCCACTCATGGCCGTCAAATCAGCGCCGGAGCACACCGCTTCGTCACTCCTCGTCGAGCACAACATTCTTAAAATCTTTCAGGGCGCTCCTTGGATCATCCAATGCCACGGCTTCGGAATCTCCACAGGCCAACCTGACACTTGTGCTCCGGTGGTCTACGACTTGCTTCTTGAATACGCCGCCGGCGGATCCCTCACCAAATTGATCAGGCGTTACGGCCGGATGCCGGAGATGCTCGTGAGGGACTACACTCGAGAGCTCCTGAAAGCTCTCTGGATCATCCACTCACACGGCTACACTCACTGTGACATCAAGCCTGATAACATACTAGTTTTCCCGGATTCGAAAAACCCATTAATCTCTCATCTGAAAGTCGCCGACTTTGGTTTGGCGGTGGAGGCTGCGAAGATACACCCGAGGAACAGGGACTTCAGGGGAACGCCGAGGTACGCTCCGTATGAGTTGGCTGTCTTCGGGAGGATCACGACGGCGATGGACATATGGGCTTTGGGGTGCACTGTGATCGAGATGCTTACCGGAGTGCCCCCGTGGAAGGAGTGCAAGGACGGAAACGAAGTGATGACGGAGATCAGGAAAGGGAGACCACCGCAGATTCCAGAGTGGCTGTCTGATGAAGGCAAGGATTTTCTGAACAGGTGTTTCCTGATGAGCTGGGTCGAACGCCCCTCTGCTGGCTTGCTGCTGTTACATCCCTTCGTCAACGACGGCGGGAGACACATGGAGGCGGCGGTCCAACCATTACTGATGAGTCTAGAGAAACAAATTGAGCAGGAGCAGATGAAACAGAGGTCTCCTACTGTGGATTGTGGGAAGTTTCTTCCTCGTTTTCTGCAGGAGCAGGAGCAGGAGCAGAAGCAGAAGCAGCAGCAACAGATGTTTCAACCTGCGATGCTTTTTTAGTTAGTTAGCTAGGCCTGAGTGTTAGACTTCCGAATGAGGATGATCGATCATTGATATATAGTTCAGAGCCATTCTTTTGTTACAATATATTCATTATTCTCTTCGAATTGTAATCTGAATTTTGTTTTGGATAGTGGTTTATTTTAGTATGAAAATTCATTCAAATGTTCATTCAAAGGCTTTACTTCTCGTTTCCAGTAACCTACAATCTATGATCATACTAAGTACTAACAACAACGATCCAAGTCAAAACCAGCAAGTTCATCTATAATTATGATAAATGCAACTGAACTGATTCTGTATTGCATCACTTTCGAATTTCCCCGCATTCGTTTCGTACAATTAGACAATTAAATAATTACATGGGACGATTCAGAAGGTAGGCAGGGGTACCTTTGCTGCAAAAAATCAGTAGAGCCTTGACGTGGATTGCAAGCAAGCCATCTGAGGCTCAACACAGCTTGTTCAGCTCAGAAGGCGGGGAAGACTCCCCTAACTTGGGGAAGAAGGTTTCCCTTTCAAGTGATAGTTGAAGGGAAGTCATGACTTTTTTTATTGACACCCACAACAAAGGTGCAGCGCAGAATGCATATCCGAAAACAGCCAGAGCTCTCACGACACCATCTGGATACCAAGGAAATGCCATCACCAACAGAACTCCTAATATTCCCATCCATGGCATTAGAACGTAGAGCATCGGCAGCATGAATGCATTGATTGCTACCGAGGAGAGGGCAAATGACCCGAGTAAGTAGAGCGACCAGCCCAATATGGGATGAAGTGTGCAAGGGATGATGAAGAACGGGACCACGTAGGCAGCCAGAATTGCCCACCAAGACATCAACTTGAGGCCATACTGAAGTAAAGAGACATGTCTGTCACTTCGGCGGTTGCATAGCTTGGATAGGTTTGGTCGGGCTAGACTTGTCAATGCTATTATTCCTAGGTAAAGGAATGATTGGATCACCACCATTGGCATCTCTGCGCCGTATCTGTTCATCAAAGTTTGTGTCTCAGTTATGGGATATTTACAATCAAACCTTTCAGAGTGTAACACAAAAACATATTTATAACTTTCATCTGTGGCTTACCCAAGATGCTGAAGGCGTTTCTGATGCCAATTGATTCCTAGAGGCAGAACAGGCCATGACCACCAGTACCATGGTTTCAACCATGGTGCACCGGGGAAAGTTATAACACTGTTAGGCCCACAGGGCACGTTCCACCTGAGTCTAAGGTCTGAATTTGGAAGAACCAATGAAAAATTATTCGGTATATTTCAGAAACAGTCTCAGAGTTTTGAGAGAACGGAAGTGAAAAAATTGTAGCATGTGTACTTACAGTAGTAAGTGGCGTCCATTTGATAACCCAGAGGAAGCCTATATGACCCACTGATGACAGAGCCATTAGCAGGAGGATGAAACAATGGCTTGTCGAGCAAGTCAGGGAAATAGCCACCAATGAAACCCTGGTCAGCGCCATCTGGGTTGTCTTTCCCTACACTGAGTTGATGGAGCATATCTTTGAACACTTCATTTGATGGCTATTACAAACAATTAAGAGACTCTTATCAATCCTTAACATTCATAATTAATGTATGATGATAAGTTGATAACCACTTTTATAGTAGCCTCAGAACTGCTTGCCTGCAACACAAAGAGACCGGTGTGGAAGATGCATGGATTGATGAAGACCGCACAGAATTGGCCACATTGGAACAGTTCGTCAGTGTTGCGGAGGAAGAGGTTGTCAGCGTCCAACATGACAACCCTCTTGTAGTCCACCAAGCTCCATGCATAGAGCTTGTTTAGTGTGAGTTTGAATCTGTTGTCGAAGTTGTCTTGATTTTTGTATGGATTGTTCACATTTTCCACTCTTAGAACTTTCGCCCCATCCTCCTCTTCCCTGAACCAAAACAAAACAACAAAGTTCATAAACTTTCCTATCCCACAACAAGAACAATCAATCAGACATGATATATGGGACTCTGTAATGCAGTTTAGAAACTTTGCCAGTAGGTACTATAGAACTGCAAGACAACTAGAATCATCTGATCTGAAAATACAACTTAAAAGGATAACATGATCATAAACGGTCACCATAGCAATTATATTTGGTAAAGGCATTGATTAATGCTACACGTTACCATTTTTGGTCTCGTTCAGGAAGTAAACTAAACATATTTGAAGCTAGGTTCGTTTAGCAGGTCTCTCCCGGGATGGATTAATGGGCGTAGCTGAGCTCGCATCCAAAGAAATTAAGCTACTAAAAATCAAACTCAGATGAAAAAAACTTGACAAATAGATGAGCAGAAATGGACTTGCCAAGTATTCTTTTTTAGAAAAACAGACTAGTCATACAAACATGCAGCTCCTACCATATGCTGCTGTTGCTAGCCAGCTGAATAACCTCAGAACAGAAAAATACAAAGACGGAAGTTTCCATCACTGACAAAGTTGGTTGAGTAAAGAATCCAAATTCTTTCTTCCATAAATCATATTCACTTGGTAGTTCTGGTAACTGATAATTTACACGTACCATAGATAAGAACAAGGAAACATTGTAGGCAGCTATTATTATGTAGAATGACCAAGACATTACGTAGCAATCTGTAGTCCATAAAATGTGAAAGATGCTTTCTAGTGATGATATCCTAAACATCCCCACTTAAGTTATATTATTTTCTATAAACCGGGGTGACAAAGCCAAGTGGAATGTAGGGCCAGCTTTCAGCAGTTGGTTGGTAAGCTCACCTTATTCTAATACTACTCATTTTCAACTTAGAAACAATGGAATAAAGTTGATGTTATCATGAAAGAAAGAAGCTTTGGTGATTAATATAGAGATAATCATAATTTTTTTATAAACACATAGACAATTATTAGATTCTAATAACTCGATTAGTTGAGACGTTCATAAATTACTTAATAAATCCAATCACCCTAGCATACTATTACAATAAAATAAAAAATTACCCTAATACTCATCAATTCTAAATCACTAAATTTAAGTGATTAATTTAATAAATAAATTGGGAAGATTATTTTCCTCACATCAAATTTTGCGTGACAAGGATATTATTAGATTAAGGTGAAGTGATTTTTATTAATCGTTTCTTCAACAAAAATAGCACCTTCCCACCCCAAAAAACAAAAAAAAAAACAAAAATAGCACCTAGTGAGACGAAATACAGTATTCAAATAAGATTAATCACATCCAGTGTTTGCTCCGCAGCCCAATACAACTGCAAAGCGACAAATTCCACAATATTGGAACCTCTGGCACATAAGACTTTTTTTACAAGTCTTTCTTCCCTATTCTTTAAGGGCTCGTCCACTCGAGGGATTTGGATTTAGGGGATTTCAAATCTCTAGAGATTTGAAATAGCTAGAGATTTGAGATTCTCTAGCTATTTCAAAAAGTTATGTTCACTTGGGTGATTTGGTGTAGAGAATTCTAAAAATATAAAAATAATAATAAATATACATATTATGAAAGACCAAAATGGCCTCATTCATCATCTCCGTTTTGATATTAGACAAGTTAGTTGAGGTTATTTTCGTATAGTGAGCCCCAAATCTCTCAAATCCCCCCTCAAATCTCTGGTCTTAGTAGAGATTTCAGAAAGCTCCCCAAATCTCTAGGGGCCACCTTGAAATCTCTAATCCTCCCCAAATCTCTATCTCCAATTGTGAAGTAAACAGGAGATTTCGTCCAAATCTCTAGAACAGAGATTTGAGCCCCAAATCACCTCAAATCTCCACCCCAAATCTCTCAAGTAAACGACCCCTAAATATAAAACCAACTCGTCGCATTACCGTAGTAATGTGTCATGCTTAAAAAGTAAAGATTTTTTTTCATCTTTTGTAGAAGAAGTAAAGCTGTTTTCAAATGGCGTGGAAAATGAGATGTGAAAAAAAGAAACAAAGCTTAAACGCGGCCTTTTCTCCTGCCCCAAAACGAACCAGACAAGTGTAAATTTTTTAATGGGGAAAGAATAAAACGAAGCAAACTGGTGGTGTCCTAGAAAAATGCAAGAAAAACGAACCAAGTGGGTCCATTCACCAAGAAATTGTTTGAACTATACACTGGAAAACGTTACTCAATGTAGCCAGAAGCCGGTCACCTCTGACCTCACATGACCATTAATATGAAATGGTAGTTAGTTTGTAATTTGTCCTAACATCAAAACAAATCAGAAGCATATTCTCCTAAAGCTAACCAGAATGATGCTTAAATCAGTTGAATGGCGAAAACCAAGATGATCAGAGCCCCTACCCTAATGATTTGAATGCACCTTAATACCATAAATGCTTGATCATATACTAGCTTGTAGTACAAGCCTAATTGGTGGAATGAGATTAACTATTCAAGTTCTAATAGCATGTCGACAATCTATGTTCCAATGGAGACTAATCCGACCAGATATTCATGGTCAATGTCAGGACTATTGCCCAGGGAAATATTAATGAGTAGACAATACAGTAGTCAAGAATGTGACGCTGCAAAAATATCTCCATGGGAATGGCCAAAGATGGGAAAACAAGACTTTTTCCTCTTTCCTAGATCTTCATATATCACAAATATCTCCATGGTGGAATGCACCTTAATACCATAAATATCTCCATGGGAAGCAGCCTAACTTGGACAGAGACGACAGACTGTCTGTAAATTGTAATGTAGTACTTGAGCGCCCTGGGGGACGCCAAAAAATTCCAAGTTTTAAACAGGTATACACGGCCCCTCATCCTCTGTACACAGTTCTTTCAGGAAATTAATCAAACACCTGGTGGGTGCCCAGAAGTAGAACACAGTCTAATACTAGTGGTGGTGTCTATTATATCACAGAATAAAATAATCACCTCGACTCCGGTAGATTATCGCCGGCGGGGAAATTAGACGAGACAAGCAAAAGGAGTACTTACATGGCTTGTATCCAGCGGAGAGGGACGTCGAGGGAGGCAATGACGACGAGATCGGCGTCGACGGCGAGACTGGAGAGGGATCTAAGCATAACTCTAGTAGCAACATAGAACTCGTAGTCCCTGGGAGTCCCCATGTACATCATGGTGGCGTAAGCGTTCCGATGCTTCGGCCAGTACTGATTCTCGTGCCTACTCTGTTCTTCTTGCTCCTCCATCTCACCTGGCCCTTGAGTCCCGGCGACCTCGCCAGAGGCCGCCGTTTGGAAGATTAACCCCGAGCCAAACAGCACCACGATAACTGACCACAAACACAACCTCCACATCGCCATACTTACCATTTTTGGTCCGAAGAAGAAGTGTAGGTAGCTCAAAACACGGCAGACGGAGTAGTCTTTCGGATCAGAGACCTGAGACTCGGGAGTTATCTATTCTCCCTCACGAACCCCATCAAATAGAGAGGAAGGCGAAGGGGAGTGAGTTGAGAGAGGAGATGAAAGGTCTTTGTCTTACTGTAATCGATGAGAAATGGGAAAAAGTTGTTAAAAAAAGGAAGGTGTCGGATGGTTAAGTTCTTTATTGGGAGACTTGTTGTGCAGTGCTCTGCTGCTAGCAGGTAGCAGGTAGCAGCGACTCTTCCTTGTTGCAGACTGCAGAGAGAAGCCGAAAGCTCCAAAAACTGATGACTGAGAGGTGGCGACCTCCGAGTACATCTCAGCCGTTGGTTCCGGACAACTGATCTGTGTTCCGGAATACCAGTGTTATGCACGAAACGGACCAAACCGGTAGAATAAGAATTGAAAAGGCAATAAAATCTTTTTTTTGGTAGAAAAGGCAAAAAAATCGAACTACACCGATGTATCATTCAATTCGACTTTAAAACTGCTCTCGTTTTGTCGTTCAGCAAATAGGGCCGCTCATTTTGTGGTACGAATAGTTTTTAGCCTTCTAGATATCTCACATGGATGTTGCTGGTAGTCCTTACTCTCCTTGGGTAGATTGTAGTTGATTGACTAATTTCTGCCTTGATTCTCCTCCGGAGCTATCTAAGTAAACAAAAAACTACTGAGAAATTTTGAATTGCTTATTTAGTTTGTACTCCCGTCGGGAGTTGCTACGATCAACAAGTGGAAGGGCTTATTTGATTGCGATGATGAAAAATGATGTAATGTACATGGTGGATGAAGCAGAAGGAGTTGCGAGGAGGTACATATCAGAGGCAAACAATTGAGAGGACATTAGTTAAGAGGTGCTCTACCATCACTCTTCTGACTCTGTCCACCCTCCTCGTCGACCCGCTATCGTCTTCTCCACCAAGTCTGACTAGCATAGCTCCTTAACATCATATCCAAAAAAAAAAAGATTCGACTGAAAGTTCAATCTCAATGCGTTACAACAAGACTAAGAAAGTGAAAATAGGTTTTGATTAATTAATTGTATTATTTAAATTTTCCTAGTTAAATTCTTGTAGGGTTTTTTTTTGTAGTTTATTTGTATGTATTTAAAATATATTACAAATTAAACCAAATTCCCATGTAGGCAATATAGGGGTCGTTTGTGCCCAAAAATTGGTTTGGAGAGAATTGAGTTCTCTAAGATTTGGGCATTCTAGGCTATTTCGAGAATCAATCGTTTGGATGAGTGAATGTGTGAGATGTTTGGGCTGAGAAAATAAAAATAAATAAAAGAAAAGAATATGCCAAATACCAAACTACCCCAACTTTAATCCCTTCATCCCCAATAACGAGGACATTTTTGTCATCTTACTTTGAATTCACCCTAGAATGTGAATTCTCACCTTGTCATCAGAGAATTCGGAGGGGGTCCGAATTCAATTCTAGGCAATTCTCACCACTTTTTTGCGAAACAAACGTTAGAATTGATTGAATTCTAGGATGAGCCCTAATTCTAGGCAATTCCCACCCCTCAATTCTTTGGCACAAACGACCCCATAATTTTGTTATCTTGTCCATTTCAGTAGCTTGTAATCTGTTAGAGTTTTGGAAACCTATAAAAAGTAGTAACTACAGCTAAAGAGTATTTATAATGACGCCTGATGCAGAATTTTAACTATTAAGACATAACGTGCAGAAAGTGAAAACTATAATGATACAAGACGCTCGTGGAAATTAGTCAGGTGCTGACTCTTTATGGTGCTGAATGGTACTGAACCAAATCTGAGCCGTCCATGAGCTTGGCCCCACAAGATCAATGACTATAATAAATGAGAGTGTCAGAAGGGTAAAATAGTAATCTCGTCAATGTGTTAAAGTGATGGAAAAGTGACAGAAAAGTAGGAAAGAGAGTACTCAATTTTTCTATTCTCTTCTTCTTCTTCTTTCTTCTTCTTTCTTCTCCTTCCTTCTTCTTAAAAGAAAAAGGAGAGAAAAAGAGAGGGAAATTAATGTAATACTTGGTACTTAATTCGTAACACTTGGTACTTTGTTCGTATGGTTTTATAGCATGTTTCGTAAAGTTTTGAGAACCAATTTCGTATTGGGTTATAGCAAGTTCCGTATGGATTTGGGATCATGTTTCCTAACATTTGAGAATTACTTTCGTATTAGTTATGCGGGCATAAAATAGAAAAAAAGAAAAAGGAGAGGAAAAAAGAGGGAAATGAATGTAATATTTTGGTACTTAACTCGTAACGCTTGTTTTTCTTGAGAAAAAGAAAAAAAAAAGAGAAAAAAGAGAGAAATGAATGATTTTGAATTTTGAAAATGGAGGGAGAAACACATTCTCTTTCTTCTTCTTCTTTCTTCTCCTTTCTTTTTCTTAAAAGAAAAATGAGAGAAAAAGAGAGAGGAAATGAATGTAATACTTGATACTTAATTCGTAACACTTGCTACTTTGTTCGTATGGTTTTATAGCATGTTTCGAACGTTTTGAGAACCAATTTCGTATTGGGTTATAGCTAGTTTCGTATGGATTTGAGATCATGTTTCGTAACATTTGAGAATTACTTTCGTATTAGTTATGTGAGCATAAAATAAAAAAAAAGGAGAGAAAAAGAGAGGGAAATGAATGTAATACTTGGTACTTAATTCGTAACACTTGTTTTTCTTGAGAGAAAAAAAAGGAGAGAAAAAGAGAGGGAAATGAATGATTTTGAGTTTTGAAAATGGAGGGAGAAATACATTCTCTTTCTTCTTCTTCTTTCTTCTCCTTCCTTCTTCTTCTCCTTCTTCATTCTTCTTCATCTTTTTCTCCTTCCTTCTTCTTCCTTCTTCTTCTTTCTCTATTCCAGATCTAGATTCTTCTTTCTTCTCTTCGTCTTCTCCTTCCTTCTTCTTCTCTTCTTATTTTCTCTATTCCAGATCTAGAATCTTTTCTTCTTTCCTCTTCTTCTTCATTCCTTTTTCTTGTTTCTAAACATACGAAAACGAGAGAATGTGAGGGAGAAACAACACGAAAGTATTACGAAAGTAACATGAAGAGCACGAAAGTGTTACGAAACAGTTACGAAAGTATTTGAGAGAAAAAAAAGGAGAGAGAAAAAGAGAGGGAAATAAAGGATTACGAAAGTAACATGAAGAGCACGGAAGTGTTACGAAACAGCTACAAAAGTATTATGAAAATTGATAAAAAATATTACAAAAACTGATATTATAAAACAATAACGAAAGTATTACGGAAATGGTTACAGACATTACGAAACTCAACATATCTCAACCAAATGTTACGGAATCAATTTTTGACACCCTCAAACAAGAAAAGAACACGAAAAATATGAAAATACAAAGATTCATACACATTATGAGGGTTGTATGCACTCTCCCGACGTTTTCATGCGTAGATCCAACTCCGACGTTCTATTTCCCGGCATAATGAACACACAAATCTCCTATTTGTTCATGAAAAATTGAGATAGAAAAGGAGAGAGAAATTGAGATTTTTTATTTTTGAAAATGGAGAGAGAAACAATGGTGATTTCTCAATTATATAGTGACTTTTTTATTTTAGATTTGTACTATTCACGTGTCAGATTCGTAATACATGTTTTTACCAAAATACTCCTCGCGAATTGGGTTCAGCACGGTGCTGAATCACCCCATTCAGCATAATACCATTAGCTTGTAGTTGTAGGTCTTCTAACACATGGTAATGGAGCCCTCGTCTACTTATGGCCTATATATACAAACTACGATGTTGGATGTTAGTGATTAATTATATTAATAATTCCTTTAAAAGCCGTAGTTTTATCTTATCTTATTGTTTCTTAAATAGTTTAACCTATCTGGGGGACTTTGTCCTGTACGACAAAAACGATTTAGGTGTCCATAATCAACATTCAACAGTGAGTCAACTTAATTGTTGAAATATGTGGCTATTTTCCATATATTTTCACTCTACTATTAAAACAACGAAATTAGTTGTATAGATCCATGCTCGGCTGGACGTCGGCGGATCATCTGGATGGGTACTTCGAAATTCAGCAGGGTAAGTTCTTCGTACGATTGGGACTACGTACCAAGGTATCGTTAACCCACTTGATGCTTGTTGGTTGGGATTTTGCAGGTGGATATAGAGGGTGACGTGGAATTGATTTCGACGAGATTATTAGTCAGTCATGTTAATATGAATTCTGGAGGGGCTATAGTATATAAGAAATTATTCAGCTCAAAGAGGGGGTTCCAACTTGGCGCTTTCAGACGGTTCACCGTACAAGTAACAGGATCGTCCATTACGTGGCTCGTATGACCATAACTAACATCCCGGGAATCATGGAGGTAAACATGACTTTTTATGTTGGGACTACATATTCCTTCCTTTTTATGATTGCCGTCTTTGTGTATCCGCGAGTAACTATTTATGGAAAAAAAAAACAAAGATTCCTTCGAAACATGAATCATCAAATGCTTTGCCTTTAATTGGGCTCTACTTCTTTAATAGTCAGATACTTCACAGCCCAATAACACCCAGGCCCGTCATACTAACTAACGGCCCACATACTGCTGCTTTTAGCCCAATTCAGTAGCCTTCCTTTAAGTCTGTCCGGCGGCGGATTATTCTGGTTCTGGTTCGGATTTAGAAGCTTATCGTTCTCGGTCTTAGAGTGGGTATGGAGGAGAGGGAAGGAGGTTGAACGGTTAGCTTAGTGATTAGTTTAAGTTACTTCAGATTTGATTTATATTAACAATTAATATAACGATGTGGCGTGCCACATGTGCACACCCAAGCCACATTGACATATTTGCCAGCTAACATGGATAGATACAGACGGAAATCGTTCGAAAATAGATGGAGTGTTACGTGAAATTTGTAACTCAGCAGGTGGTGACGCTAGAGACATACATAATAGGTGGTATATACGCGAGTAATTACCGAATAATTAGTGACATGTGAATGGGGTAGGTGAATTTTTTAAAAGAATGTTGAGTGACTGATTTGTTAATTAATCCAAATGTAAGGGATGTAAATGCTTTCCAAGTCTCAGAAATGAAGGGAAGAAGGAACAAACCGAATTTTAGACGGGGACGCAATCATTCTCCGGGAGTTGGGAGGAGAAATGGCCGGAGCTTCCTCACCGGCGCCTTGCATCTTCTGTCAAATCTCCGGAAAATTCACTTCCACTAATCTTCTACATACTGTCAGTTTCTTCCACCTCTGTCCCCCCCTCAGTCTTCGAATTTCCCCTGTTTCTGTATCCTCTAATTTGAATTGAAAACGAACTGTTGTTTACTGTAGGATGATACAGTGGTGGCTTTCCAGGACATCAGGCCTTCTGCTTTCCGGTATTTCTAGCTTTTGCGTTCCCTCTTCTTTACTTGTTGCTCTGTCATTCTTCGTCTGGTTGAATTAGGCAATTAGGTTTCGGAGTCGCCTTTTCCTTTGAACTAGACTGCCAGCATTGGATTTGGATAGTCGAAATTTGGCTCTTTTTGTGCAAAGTCTGGTATTGTTATTTGTTAAAGTTGGTTGATTACAAGAGATGGTATCTGCATTCACCACAAAATGTGAATAAATAACGAACAACAGTGAGCTAGTGACTTCCATTTTAGTGCCACCACCTGCTGGTTCTTTCAAAAGTTTCAGCATTTCTTGAGCATGATAGTTCGAAATAGCGTATGTCAAGAACTTGCTGTTGCTTCTGCTGCATATTCATTACTTCCATGGATGGAAGAGTGTGTTAGCTACCTTCTCTAATCTTGCTGTCATGCCTACTCGGGAGACCTTTTCACTCTCCTTTGGGATGTCAATCTTGCTGATTTCAGTTTCAGTTAATGCATTAAGGTATTAGGTTCAAGTTCAGTGCTTGTGCTGATGGTGTGTGTGTAATAGTACTGGGATCAGATTTGAATGCAGTTGGTTGTGAATGCATTAAACATAATTTTGTAATAGTACTTGGACCAGTTCTTTCACAATGTCGTCATCTACTGCTTATGGAGGCAGGTTTAGTTTCTTTTGCTTCATTTGACATTTTGCAATACCTATCTATCTCATAGGCATTACTTGGTGATTCCTGTGAAACACATTGCTACTGTCAATGATCTGAGAAGAAGAGAAGAGGATTATACTCTAGGTAAAGAAATCTGTTATAGTACCAAATTGCAACTGATTCTTACTCATTCTTTCCCCTTTCGTCTTCTTGCTCTTGGCCGTGACTGATGTTGGTTCCTGTTACTATCTCCAGTAAATCACATGTTACAGGTGGGGAGAACTCTATTACAACAGGATGCTCCAGAGTCGAAGCACAGGTAGGTGCCTTTTGCAGAAATGTCATTTAGTTCAAGTTTAAACTGTTTCGCATGACAATTTGAATGAGAGTAAAACTAAACTCGGATGTCTGGTCTTTTTGCAGGTTTGGCTTTCATCAGCCACCATTTAACAGTGTGAATCATCTACACCTCCATTGTTTTGCACTGCCATTCATACCCAAGTGAGCTTACTTATCATATCTTTCTTTAAATTACATCTAAAGAACCAATCTTTCCATACACCAAGTTTAGGATTTTGATTCATTAATGATTCGGAACAGATGGAAGCACATAAAATACCTATCTCTTGGACCACTTGGCTTCATTGAAGCTGAAAGACTTCTTGAGAAGATAAAGCCTTGACAACCCCTTACTCCTTTCAGCCGCTCATTGGTCCCATTTCTTCAATACACTAGGTAAGCCTGAGTTCAAGCTGAATTGATATCACAGTAATGATTCCTGCAGATTCAACACATTGTCAGAACTTTCTTTTCTTTGTTGTAGCATCTAACATCGATTGAAGAAAAGGCAGCAGCTGGTGAGGTGAGCCCTCCAATTATCAGAAAACATGGTTGGTGTACCGTCCATTAGTTAAACAGTCTTTTTATTATAATTGAATTGAGTATTTGTTAGATGATTATATACCATATAAACAATAATATACACATAACAGAACTCCCGGGAGATGGAGAAGAAGGCCATATAAATGAATTAGTCGTAGTTAAGTAGTTACAGATGATAACTGCAAAATGTAAGATACTGTGTATCTTGATGTAGATTGAATTATAATTCAAGTTCTTTTAGGTAGCCATGTTGACTTCTTTTTCATAATTCATAATTCTAGCCCTTTGAACTTGTTTTATCATGAGATTTCCAAGTGTTCCATGAAGACAACTAACCTCCTAATTAGTGTTAAACAGATGGGATTAGTCGGGTTCGGGTTGTGAGAGTTCATCAGGTCACAAATTGATTAGGTTACGAGTTAATCTGGTCACATTTTTCTTCGATTTGCATGTTTTTGCGCTTTAGGAATTGAGCTAGTTTTGAAATATTGGTTTCTTATCGATTCAAATTATGAATCGAGTTGGATCGAGGCGAGACCGGTCAGTTTTTGACGGCTGTTCTCCTGAACTGTAGGCTTAACTAAGATTCTTGAGTCGTAAGATATACATAAGGCAAGCATTAGTACACGTAATTAGTGGTCGACATCTCTAAATAAAACAACATCAATCACAATCAAACTCAACTGTTATAAAGTTAGTATTGTTTTTTAATACTCTGTAGTACATCATTATCGTCTTCTTTTCAATAATTGGAAGAGTCAAATCAAATTAAAACCACATATCCCTATTGACCTCCTCCTAATCGGCTGGCTTATCTCCCTCCCCTTATAAATCCTAGTCTCTGCACATTCTTCACTATTCACAACACTTAGCTCTGAATCTCTGGTTATGGCAAACTCTGTTTTCTTCCTCCTCTGTTTTCTTCACCACCTCTGTTTCTCCTCCTCACATCTCCTCCTTCCTTTAACCCACTCCCTCTCCACAGCCCACTTCACCTCAACCCACCACCTCCTCAAATCCACCTCCTCCCGCTCCGCCACCCGCTTCCGCCACCACCATCACCGGCGACACCAACAAGCCTCTCTTCCCCTGTCTCCCGGCAGCGACTACACCCTCTCCATCACTCTGAACTCCGACCCACCTCGCCACGTGTCGCTCTACCTCGACACCGGCAGCGACCTCGTCTGGTTCCCTTGCCACCCTTTCGAATGCATCCTCTGTGAGGGGAAATCGGAAAACCAGTCGTTGACCGTTCCCGCCAATCTTACTTCATCTTCCGCCGCCGTTGTTACCTGCCAGTCGGCGGCTTGCTCCGCCGCCCATTCCAATCATCGGACCTCCGACCTCTGCGCGATTGCCAAGTGTCCCTTGGATATGATTGAGACTTCCGATTGTCAGTCTTTCTCTTGTCCTCCTTTCTACTACGCCTACGGCGACGGAAGCCTCGTCGCTCGGCTTTACACTGACGCCGTTAAGTTGCCGTTAGCTACGCCGTCGTTGGAGATTAAGAATTTCACTTTTGGATGTGCTCACACCGCTCTGGGTGAACCGGTCGGGGTAGCCGGGTTCGGTCCGGGTGTCCTGTCTTTACCGGTTCAGCTTGCTGCCGATTCGCCTCAGTTTGGGAATCGGTTCTCTTACTGTTTGGTTTCTCACTCGTTTGACTCGGACAAGGTTCGTCACCCGAGTCCGTTGATTCTCGGCCAGCTTGAAGAGAAGCAGGAACGGGCGGGTACTAATCCGACCCAGTATTCGTACACTTCGTTGATCGACAACCCGAAACATCCGTACTTCTACACGGTCGGGCTGGAAGGAATTTCGGTCGGGAAGACGAATATTCCTGCTCCGAATTTCCTGAAGGAGGTCGACGGCGAAGGGATGGGAGGATTGGTGGTGGATTCAGGGACGACTTTCACTATGTTACCCGTTGGCTTGTACAACTCGGTGGTTTCCGAGTTTGTGAACCGGGTTGGGCGGGTTTACGAGCGGGCCAAGGAAATCGAGTTGAACACTGGGCTGAGTCCGTGCTTTTATTACAACGACGTCGTAGCGAAGGTTCCGAGCTTGGTGCTACATTTCTCCGGGAATGGATCCAGTGTGGCGCTGCCTAGGAAGAACTATTTTTACGAGTTCGTGGACGGTAGAGATGATGCGAGGAGGAAGAGGAAGGTTGGGTGCTTGATGCTGATGAACGGTGGAGATGAGGAGGAGCTGAGTGGTGGGCCCGCGGGTACTTTGGGGAATTACCAGCAGCAAGGGTTTGAGGTGGTGTATGATTTGGAGAAGAGGAGAGTTGGGTTTGGTAGAAGGGAGTGCGCATCTTTGTGGGAGAGCTTGAACCAAGGCTAATGTGCGCCGTACAAAGTGGGAGTTGACTTTTAGGTGGAGAGGGGTTGACTGGAGGATTGTACTTCTTCTTTTTACCGCTCATCAATATCTTGTAAATGGTGAAAATATGTCTATAGAAGTCGGATGTGTGGGAAGGTAAAAAAATTAGAAGTTCAATTATTCATCGTGTCAAACTGTCACTACAACAAAGTTTACCTTTAACTATTACAAAATTACAACGGCATGAAAATGCATTAGCGAATAGTTAGTATTTGCTACGGCAATCACTATTTCATGTAGTAATTTGCAGTAGAAAATACTATTTGTCACACCACTATTTGCAATGGGGATGCTGAGTGTAGCAAATAGTGGTGTGGCAAAATAGTATTTGCTACTGCAAATTACTACATGAAATAGTGATTGCCGTAGCAAGTACTAACTATTTGCTACTGCATTTTCATGTCGTTGTAATTTTGCAGTAGCTAAAGATCAATTTTTTTTTGTAGTGTGTAAATTTCTTTAGTTTATGGTGTTAAATTATATAATTAGCTTATATTTGGGCAATTGAATAGTGAAGGTACAAAATAAGAATGATAAAGGGTCCCGGTTGGCTGATTCTCAATTGGTCGCTTTGGCAGTCAACGGTGATCATGAGGAGGATGCTACGGAGTTCAGCAGAGTGATCAAAGTGTGTAGGGATCTCATACAAATTAACCGAGTCGTTTTTGTTAGGAAAGATAAGAACGAGGTTGTCCATGTTTTTGCTAGACAATCGCGTCTTTTTGACGATGAGGTGGAATGTAAGCGAAGCTGAGGAGGATAGAGTTTCGGTAATCGAAATTGGCAGCTGGAATGCAGTACCCAAAGTACAAGTGCAGTGAAGCAGGAGGTTGGGAAAACAAGCAATAAATTAGACGCACTTGTTTTGAGGCATTCAAGAGATGGTTAGCTGTCTCTCACAACAACTCTCAGCCCAATCCATTGGTTGGGGGGATTCCTGAAACACAAAGAGCATTGGAAAAAGGACGAAAATATTAGAGTGTTGAAGTTGCCTACGTGTGAATTCATTTAAACGTAGGATTGTCACGTTTGAATAAATCTACACGTAGGGAGCTTCAGCATCATTTTGGTGCTGAAACTTCAGCACCATAAATTGTTCCGGAAAAGTACGGCACACATTGAATAGTACAATTGGACGTATCCAATCCATGCAGAGGGGGGTTTCCAAATTCCAACTAGTACAACTACTAGTGCTTTGTGGACCATCTTCTTAATTAATCAACAGTAGTGGACAGTGATCCTTCTCTTTTCTCCCATGCACAGTTTCATATATAGCTCTGAAATAATGCAGATGGTATATTTGAGCAAATTTCTTTTGTATATTAAAATAGGCGGTATCTAGTACTTTCTGGCCTAGTGGTAAAATACTTGGCTAGATGTTAATTTGGGTACATATTTCTTGGATTCGATTCTTGTCAAAAGCGAATCCAAATTTTTTTTTTGTTGGGACTTGAGAGCTAATGTGTGGTAGAGACCACTCCAATCTCCAGGTGAGCGGCTTGGGTTATTTCCTGGTATGTTAGCTTTCAACAATGGCCATAAAGACTATAATAGCAGGTCACTATCAGTAATGATGGTGAGAAAAACATTCTACACAGGTGCATTTTCCTGATGTGAACGCGCAAATGATGACCCATTGTGAAGCGCTTCTCCATCATAAAAAAAAAAAAAATGTCGAGATTGATTTTGGATTTCATAGTCCTCACTCGAAAATTTAGTTAATAGGTGCATTTTATGAGATATTGGATTTGTGTTTTAATATCTTCATGTTTTAAGCACATAGTTAAACTACAACTCTCTATAAAACTCTTGTTTTAAACCTTTTTTTTCGTAGCAATTCCTGGGCAGGAGGAAGCTATAGATTGTGAACCAAACTAGGAGATAAAAAAGAAAATTAAAAAAAAAGAAGGGGAAAGAGGAAAGGGGTTTAGAGGGGGTGGGACTGTAATTGTTATCTGAAAACGAAAACACCTTTCAAAAAGTTAAATCCTTGATAGTCTAAGAGGCGTTCTAGAAAAGCAAAGTAAATCCTATTGTTTAAAGCATATTTCCACGAGGGACAAAAAATGCCTTCAGAACCCTTAACAGGAAAGCGCAAAGCCTGGTGGAGTTGCATCCCACAGACGGTCAAATAGAAAGAGTGGCGTATCCTCAAAGAGGAAAAGTAAGTATGACACAAACGTGCATAAATTGGCTGATCCTTGACAGGATAGCACTATCCCGTTAATGGGCAAATTAAGTATGACACAAACGTGCATAAACGGCTGATCCTTAACAGGATAGCACAATCCCATAAATGGGCAAGGTATAACCACATCCCCCAATTGGCAAAGCTGATCCACAAGATCAAAAACCAAAAGAACCTCCTCCATGGTCAATGATGCGTCCTAAATAAAAAAAATAGTTAGTATAGTGTAGAAAATGTTCCAAAGAATGAAAAAATTATATACTAAATAAAGAAACATAAATAAAATTAACTAGCAACTACTCAAAATAAAAAGTGAAATACATGTATTTTCAAATCTCAACAACCAAACCACCCGGTACCCTAACCCTATTTTGCATTAATAAGATGGTACAAGCTGTAAGCTTGTAAAGTACACTTTGTGCTGGCATGCATGAAGAATCCGCAAACATTTAATAGAAGGGCTACTACTTTGTCCTATGAATTAATAATGATGCATGCCAGCTGTCAAATATTTCGGACTACTAATATAATCATGGTCAATCAAAAGAATGCGTGCAACTAATTAATGATGTTTTGTCATCAGATTAATCATAATCTCAAACTTAAACCTTTTTATGGAATGAGATTCCATAATCAAACCAACTGATTAATTATGGAATGAGTGAATTAATTGCATTGATTATATTTGAGTCAATTTGGGGATGCATTTATATTATGATATTATTCTTATTCTTTGCAATCAATCATTTATATTAGTTACCATATTATTACTAATATTATTCTTACTCAAATCCGAAAATATCTTACTTCCTTTTTTTCAATCGAAGTAAATCATTCAGAGACGACTGAGAATACTGCACCATCTCTGCCAATCTTGAATTTTTGCAAGGCCATAGTATGGAGAGAATACTATTATCCAGCCAATACTATTATTTCTAAACCTTCATTTTTTACTTACTCATTATGAACTCGATTTTCAATAAGATAATAAATGATTTATTTTTTATGTTTTTTTTTTATAATCGTCTTCCGTCGGATCTTCAGTGTATATTTCGTTCATTTTTCAATTTTTTTTTAGTTTCCAAATAACCGACCCTATTATCTAGCTAGTAATAGTATTATATGAATTCTGATGTTTCGTTATTCGCACAGTACTGATATTTATCTATTTTAGTGTGTATTTATACGTGTTTTACATATAATACTATTATTTACCATTAGTTTCTGTTCAATTTCTTAGATGTGCCTGAGGTAGCTTTTGATTGGGAGGCGTTGGAGTTCAAAACTGTCAAGGATGCCGAATCATTTTACAGAGACTATGCTCATAGGAGTTTTAGTACCGAGCTTTGCTTTGGTGTGTATTCATTTGAGATTCACCAACAGTAGGTTGATCCGGCCTATTCACCGGTTCATTCCTGTCTACCGGACGTTTTGGTACAACAGGTTTCCTCGGCTTCGGCTTTTTGGATACAACCAACTTAATCCTTTTCCCACTTTTCTGAATAGGAGTTTTAGTCATCCTGATCCAAGATTAATTGCATCTACATGAGGCAAAGGCATCCTGATCAAAGAATAATAGTATTCCTAATATACAATTATTGGAACAACCAAACTACACCCCAAACAACACAGTATAACTCAATCAATAATAGTAAAACTACAATACTATTATATGCATACTATTGTGTTCGGAGACAAGTAAATGTTCAAAATCAATCATAATAACGACAATTATCTGGAACAAATAGTAATCATAACATACAATTATTAGCAGGAACAAATCACACACACAAATCACAGTTGCAGTCACCATTTACAATACAGATTCAAAACAGGTCCGCACGAGATTCAAAACTCTTAAACCACAAATCAGACTCTTCGAACACTAATCTTGTTTGATAATAGTATTAACCTAATAATAGTATTTGTCATTCCAAAATCAGAGCAGAAAACAATATATCTGAGATGAATGCTGGTTCACAAACCTAACCCAACACAATCGACAAATAAAACTAGGTCTGATCGAACATGCAGAGTAAGAAATCAAAACCTGATTATAGGTCGAACGAGATTCAAGGAAACGACGGCGGCTACACCACGCACCAGAAACCGAATCGGAAACACAAAACGAGCACTGAGGAATCGGCAGTGGAATGACGTCCGGTAGTGGTTCGCTGAATGTAGAGATTGAATCGGCGGGTTCGGCGACTGAATGCAGAGAAGATTTGGGAGAGAATGGGGTGCGATTTTTTTTGTGGCAACGGTTAAAAGAAGAATGAAAATGGAAAAGGTAAGTAATATAATGCAATTTGGGGTAATAAAAATATTTAATATGACACAATAAATAGTGGATCCATTATTTTATTAATATAATCTCTCCACCATTGGATCTAATATATGAAAATCTAATGGCTCTTATGGATTATGTCTTATAACATAATCCAACTTTTGTCTCCACCATTGGATCTAATATATGAAAATTAATGGCTCTTATGAATTATGTCTTCTAGACATAACCAATTTTTGTCACCACTCTAATCCGTGGCGACAAAAAGAGAACCTATGTCGACCAAAATAAAAAGGAAACAAACAGATATAGTTTTTCATACACACGTGGCGCAACAAGACATGACAAAAACAGCCGCCAAGGCGGGATGAGGTGAAAAAATTGGAAAACCAAATACAAGTCCCGATAAGGGAGCACTGACTGAGCAGTGAAGTGTGCGTGGCTGGATACAGCTGGCGTCTACCTGTCGCCATACGTGCGGTTCCAGATACTTCTCCACGTTTTCCATCTCCGGCCCCCACTATCACTTTCACACGTGCGGCCCTAACATTTACCATTACAAAATTAAACTAAAAATTACCATTACAAAATTAATCCAAAATCTGTAAATTAATAACATAGTTCAAATTAAAAAATTTGTAGTAGGTAGCTCATAAATCGTGAATCATTCTAAAAATTACGATAATTTTGAAAAAAAAAGGAGTGATGGTGGGAGGGGAAAGGTTTAGAGGAAAAGAATGTGAAATTTTGAGAAAATACAAGTATAGTAAAAGAAAATATGAGCTAACAATGTATTGGACTCATCCAAAGTGGATACATTATCAGCTCAGAGAAAGCAGGTAGAGCGCGAAACGGGCAATATCATGAGTTTTTTTCATTGTTACATCTCGACATAGATCTATATTCCAACACTTTCACAGAGTTAATCATGATGAATGATTAATCTCGCGATTTGGTGCGTGAACAATTCTATTTTTTACCAATTCTGTATCACCCACCAATATCACCTCAAAGAAATTCATTCGAAAACATCAGCTTAAAGCCTCTCGCACTGCTAAGCTTTCAATCGTAAAATGGTCAGTGATCGGGAAAAAATACTCTCCCTCTGAAGAAAAAGGTCAGTTGCATTCCTTTTGTCTAGAGTTTGGTGGTGCTTTGAATAATGGACAACTTATTCCAATGAGATTACATTTTTGGAGTGTTTCTGTTTTGTTTTTAGCTCTTTTTCTGTTTTGTCCACAACTTTAGAAGAAAGTAGATTGATTTGTCAAGCTGTGCCCATAACACCATTACCTTTCTTGGCACGTAACATAATGGCCATGAAATATAATTGGAATGGATCCCATGGCCCATAGGTATATGCCTCATTAATCACATTTGTTTTCAAGCAAGACCAAGTTGAACCTTTCCTGTCCCAAGCTCGAGGGATTCTAATTACTTGCACCATAAATTGTTATATTGAGGGCTACCGAAATTCAATACCAAGAACGATCAGTCATCAAGAACCGTTAACATCCCAATAACTCGAGCTATTGGGAGAGGATTCTGAATGGATCTTATATTGTTTTCATATATGTTTGCTCAATCTTTAGTTGAATTTCGACTATGATTTTGATATGATAGACTAATCTTCTGAAACTGTTTTTGCATAGTATGCTAACTTCAATATAACTGGACACAAAATGTCTACTGAAGAGATTAAAAACAGTTAAATGATTTGACGAAAATACAAACACTGAAATAAGAAATCAATCCATACAGAGAGATCTACATTCATTCTATACCAGTAGGGGATGTAACCTTCAGCAGATTTGCAGTATAGACTACCAGTTAATAATCCGGGATGGATGCAAACCGATATCCCTTAGCACCCCTCCATGAGTAGTATGCTAACCGTGTTTCGTAGAACCCTACAACCAAACCCAACCGTTTGTAAGTCGCTTAAGCTGCAATGTAATTCAACAACACATGAAACTGCTTAAATGAACGAGCTGTGTAACAGTTGCAGGAAAAAAATGCATGTAGTATGAGCAGGAATAATGATAGTTAAGAAGAATAACTTCCCATATCAACTGGATCAGCAACCATTTGGAAAGGAGATTGCTAGAGTAGAAAGGTGGATTGTAATCGAAATTTCAAACACACGTTATGAAGGACCATATGAATCACTGAAGCTGTGGCCTAAACACAATTTGAACAGTTTGCAGCTATAGAGAGCGAGAGTGACCTAAACGATCATCAACTGCATTGGATCATGAGCATATGTTTGAAAGTGGCAAATGCTAATAGCTCCTACTTACTGTTTCTATATAATAGAGAAGCATGTAAATTCAAGGATGAGATGACGGTTCAGCCTAAGGCAAGGGGAAACGATACGAAAGGAAAAGAAACATCCTGAAGTTTATATTTTTTCTTCAAATTAATTCAAGATACCGATACAGAAATGACATTTAGCAGCTACATCATAAACATAGTCTTGTGTAACAGAGATTGTTCAACGTACCTGGTAAGAAGGTAAGGAACCCCAAGGCTAAGAGACCATAACCTTGTGACTTCTCTCCTCCCATGTGGCCCGTGAAAACGAAGAAAGACAGAAACAGAAGAACCGATCCAAGGAAGAGCAAGAAAATTGCAAGCATGACAGATTTCCACGGAATTCTATCGAATGCGCCAGGAGTGTACTCGAAGCGACGGTCATTTCTCGTACCATTGTAACCATCGCCCTCATCAGTGGCAAGAGGACTATAATTAACATGACGCCTAGTGGCCATTCCAGACTATAGAGGACTCTATGAAGATTGCAAGTCTGCTTAAAATTGAACCTGATAAACAGTAAGCATAATAGTGTGTGTTAGACAGCAATTAACAGGAACTACATGAACACCATGCCGAAAACAACAACAGAGGATACCAACGAGCTTGCCAGAATTTAAACTAAAGCATCTTACTCAAAACTCAGACCCTAATCTTACTAAAAATTTCAAAAGTATGATGGCAAATACAAATGACAGCATGAACCAGCCACCAACAATTGACTGCTTAATGATAGAATTAATATGCACTAGCTGAAGCATCTACGAGCAACATGCGACAATAATCGCGGATTCGACAAACACAGCTATCAAATAAGGGTTTGATGAACTAAGCATACCTAAAATTGATGAGGCAAAGTCAGCAATCGGCGCATAAGCGATTGCGAATCCTCCCTTTCGATCTGCCTTGAATTTCTTCCCCTAGATCTCTTTCCTAACAGCCTAGATATCGTCACAAAGCGATGACAGTGGCTACTAGAGTTGGCAGAGGAAAAATTAATAGTAGCGGCGACACAGCACCTCTGATCTGTCAGTTTTCGACGAAGGTGGAGGAAGCGGTGAAAGGAGGCGGCCGCGAATATATGACAAGCTCAACGCAATTACGGATTACTGATATCCTCTTTCGAAGATTCCGTCCACTTGCTTCTGAGTCAGGACGACGATCGACCTTTGATTTGTTCGGTCGTCGAAAGCGTGCTCACGTCGAGCAGGTTTGTTCTCATCTTTGATTCCAGACACAGACAGCAGTACCCCGTGAGAATTGTGTTTAGGCCCATTATGACTCACGATCACCTGGCCCATTTATATGGACCATCACCCACAAGCATTCGGCCCACACCAAGATGGGGATGAAATCAATTAATCATAGAAGGAAAATATTAATCAAACCGTATTAATTTAACATCAAAATCAAATTAAGATAATGCTTCCTAAGGGCTCTGGATCCGGACCCAACCTCCAAAGGTTGGACCGGTCCAACCCCAATACCCGGAGGGGTAATTTCGATATTTTGAAAAAATAACCCTATCCTTCCTCTGTTCATCTTCTTCAACGCCGCTATCCCACTTTTCTATTACCTTCCAAATCAACAAATTACAAAACTGAAAAAAGAAAGCACCATCCTCATCCCCAATCCTCGTCACATCGGCAGTCGGCGGCTGCTATCCGAGACCTCGATCGAAGCTTTTATCGTCCCGATCGTGAAACCCTAAGTCGGTCAGTCTACGTCCGCGCGTTCACCGACAGGCTGCCTTCGATGGTTGCCGGATTCGCGAAGATGGAGAGGATCATGAAGGTGCTCTACATAAGGAAGCTGCATCTGTGGCCGAGGTTTCAGGTCTACGTCTCCGAGGAGTTGGAGAGGAATCCGCTGGAGGTGGTACAAGTCGTTTGACGTGATGGATGCTTTCCTCCGGGTTCGATCCTTGCCTTGGACTAATATCCCTTCTTTTCCCTCTGTTTTTTCAATCCTATGAACCGTCTCGGCTTCTCCAAAGTTCCAAAGCCGTCGCCGTCCAATGTGGGATCTGAGGCAGTTTGTGGGAGTTGCAGGAGATGTGGAGTTTAAGGAATTGGGGAAATTCTTTGATGGTGGGTTTGATTATGGTGGTGATGTTAGGGATGCTGTTAGTGGGAGAGACAATGTGGGGAGAATTGGTGAATTTCTATAGTAGTGATTGGATGATATTATAGCTGTTACCCAATGCACATGATTTGCACTGTGTTCAGTTTGTTTCAATGGTTTATACTGAACTTGCAATGGCAGTGTAAACTTGTATGTTTGTGGTTAGGTTTAAGCTTATATGAAATGATCTTTTGATGATCTTGAGTCAATGCTTTGTTGCTACCTTGCTACGTGCTTTTGATTTGTACTCAAGCACCAATTTTCCAAGCAATGTGCTTCTTTTTATTTGTGGGAACAAAGGGTTTTGTTCTTGATTATCTGTTAGCCATTGTTGGGTTTTGACTGGTAGGAATTGGAGGACATGTTATGCCATTACTGACTGCATCTAAGCAACCATTTTCAGGAGTTTATATGTTTGTTCTGCCTTTATGCTTACTGAACATTGCTTCATTGTTACTTGCTTTCATTTACTGCATTCAATTGCCTAAGCTCAAATGAATGTGATTCTTTGCTCTGAGTGTAAAGACAGATACATTATCCTTTTGACTGTGAATCACTGAATCTATGTGTTGATTTCATAGTTAGGGTTGGTTGATTTTTGGCTAATGTGTGATTTGGTGATGTTTTGTTATTGTTGTTGTGCTTCTTCTTATCCATGGTTGTTGAACAATCTGTAGTTCAAATATCAATGGTTTCTAATGCAGATTCATTTGTCAAAACCCAGAACCCTAATTTTGTTCATTGGTTCTTCTGAGCTTATTTTGAATAACTTTTGATTGTAATCTGCTCCTCAATTTTGACTCTAAGCTGGGAGGTTAACTAGTTAACCGTTGGTTAACTAGTTAACACGGTTGGTTAACTAGTTAACACGATTGGATAACTAGTTAACCGTTGGTTAACTAGTTAACTGTTGGTTAACTAGTTAACTCGGTTGGTTAATTAGTTAACAACTTGATAAGTTAACTAATTAACTCGGTTGGTTAACTAGTTAACAACTTGATAACTAGTTAACTCGGATTGTTAACTAGTTAACAACTTGATAACTAGTTAACTCGGATTGTTAACTAGTTAACAAAAATAACTGTTATCGAGTAAAAAATTTGTTAACAAGTTAACTCGATTAGTTAACTAGTTAACAACTTGATATGTTAACTAGTTAACTCGGTTGGTTAACTAGTTAACAACTTGATAACTAGTTAACTCGGTTAGTTAACCTGTTAACAAAAAATCTCGTTAAAATTTTGATTATATGATTATTCGTTAACTAGTTATCAGGTTAAAATCTGTTAACAAGTTATCAAACAAAAAACGATGTTAACTAGTTATCAGTTAAAAAAACATTGTTAACAAGTTAACAGCAAAAAAAAGTGTTAACTAGTATTTTTTTAAGTAAAAAAAAAATTATTGAAAAAAAAAATTTCAAAAAAAAAAAGTCGCCGGCCGGTCGCCGGAGACGGCAGCTGGTCGTCGGAGAAGACCGCAGCCGGTCGCCGATCGCTGGAAAAATTAATTCTTTAATTTAAATATAAAAAATAATATTGTTTATTGAATTTAAATATAAAAAATAAATTATGTGTGTAAAGTCTTAAATACTCCTAACAATATAGACCATTGGATTGGTCAAAAGGTCAAAGGGTGATCTAATGATGGAGATGAAGGTTGGAAGTTTCCAACCCTTGGAAAGGTTGGAGCCTGATCCTTTGCCCTTCCTAAGAAAATTACAATACTAAAATGATTTTATTTATTTAATGGTTTAACATATCACTATGAAAATAATAAAACTCAATAAATTTTCTATATACATTAATTTTTAAAATGTGTGAATCATAATACGTAACGTAGCAAATAAAACGAAAAGTAACTCAACATGAACCCATTGTGAAATGGAGTTAATCATACCCCAAATGATACTTATAATAATATAAGATATTATATTACTATCATATTGATCAAGTCAACAAATATTTTAATGTCATAAGTTCATATGAGCTAAATAAACATACATATTATGCTTTGTCAATAATTAAAAGTGACACCTTTTAGCCTAATGTAAAACGCTTGATCAAATGTTGATTTGGGTACATATATCTCGGGTTTTAACTTCCTACCAGAAACAACTCGATGGATTTTATTATTGATAGCTAATGTGGTAGAAAACACTCCAAGGTAGCGAGTTTGGACCGTTTTTTTTGGTTTGTGGTCTTTCAACAACAGTCAATCAAAAGGACTAGTACCAGATGACTGTCAATAACGATGGTAAATGAAGCGTCCTCGCGCACGGTATATTATATATGTACCATTTTGATATCTATAGTTAAAAATAATTGTAAGATTTGGCGCCAAATCCTGCAAACTAGATTTTTTCACCAATGCTTCATTTGCTTTTTTTTTTTGTCATGCTTTTATAAGAGGTTCCTTACTTCCTTGCCTGCTAAATATTCCTAGGAAAAACCAGCAGCAAGCCTTTGGGATTCCTCTCCCACCTCTTTCATTCCCAAACTTCTCCACAATCTGTACTTGCAAAATAAAATTCAAAGTCTCCCACTTTGGTTCATTCCAAGTTACTTAAGTTCCTCTCCTGCTCTATAAAGAAGATCGAAGTTCAAACAAAAGGGGAACATGTCCAGACCAAACCAGAAGTCTAGAGACATCGTTATATCGAAAGGCGGTGGTAATACTAAGAAGAAGAAGCTCATCTATCCTCCGATCGAGTCTTACTGGCTGCTCCGGCCTCCAATGAAATCAGAGAAACACTCCTCTTTGAGCATGATGTCGCTGATCAAGAAGATTGGGAGGAGCAGAAGCATGACCATGGCACTTGAAGGAGCTCATGACCCTAAAGATGAAGACATTGTCAACTCTTTCAGAGAAGTTCTGTTTCTTGATGGCCATTTCCTTGGCAAACGGAATGACTACCACACCTTACTTCGGTAAATCTGTTATTGGGATACAACGGTTCTTGACACAAGATGCAATCTGTATCAAATAAGGAATTGTGGGGTTTCACTTTATTTTTCCCTTTTGTATAGGTTTCTTCGGATGAGAGATTTTGATATTCCAAAAGCTAAGGACATGTTTGTGAATTACATCAAGTGGCGTGAGGAGTACAGGGTTGATGCCATTGCAAAGGTACTGGATTGAGAATCTGATATGTATTCCTTAGTTAATGTTTGTAACGTGTCGGATGTTTCGTGTAGGAGTTCAAGTTCGAGGAGATCGTTGAGGTGAAGAAATACTACCCTAACGGGTTCCATGGAGTGGACAGAGTCGGGAGGCCGGTGTACATTGAAAGGCTCGGAATGGTGGACACGAACGGGTTGCTAGAAGTAACGACGTTGGACAGACTTGTGAAGTACCATATATTTGAACAAGAGAAGACTATGAATTTGAGGTACCCTGCTTGTTCAATTGTGGCCAAGACTCACATAGCTTCAACAACCAGCATTTTGGATGTGAAGGGAGTGGTAAGTCACAAAGTAAGAACCTTTGCTTTCATGTGTTACAACTTACAATTGAATCATGCAATTTGGAATTTAGGGTTTCTGAATCTTGTTATGTTTGGTTAGGGAATGTCGAGTTTCTCCAAGCCTGCTAGGTATCTGTTCATGGAGATTCAGAAGATTGACAGCAATTACTATCCAGAGGTGAGAATTCGATTCGTGTGACATTTTTACTACGATAGTTCGAGATTTTCTTACTAAATTGTGATGTGGAAATGGTTGATGAAACAGACGCTACATCGACTCTACATAGTGAATGCTGGATCTGGGTTCAGAATGCTGTGGAAAGTACTCAAGCCGTTTCTTGATGTCCGTACATTGAAGAAGATTTATGTAAGATATAGATTGTTCACTTCTTCTCGCTTTTATACGCGAGATTAACGATTCAATATTTAAAGATATCATCATGATCAAGAACTGTGATGAAGTTGTGACAAACTATGCAAACTTGGTCTCTATGTAGCTGATTCGTTTGCTGGTGCGACATAGTTTCGCAAACAATCGTAGTAAGTCCTTAAAAGGGGTTGTAATCATTTCAATCGAACAATGTTCAGGTGCTAGGAGAGAGCTACAAAAGTGAGCTCCTTGAAGCTGTTGATCCAAGGTAACTCTGTAACTCTGAAGCTCCTCAACTCCTAGGAGCAGATATTAAAGTGAATTTTTGGTGGGGTTTTGGAGACAGTAACTTGCCAAGCTTTCTGGGAGGAAGCTGCAGCTGTTCTTGTAATGGTGGCTGCTTGTTCAGTGACAAAGGACCCTGGAACAACCCTGAAATTCAAGACTTGCTTCAGGTTTTCTTCAACTTCCTACTCTTAAGAATTGAGACACTTCACAAATTTCTTAATTGCATCTCTGCATTTGTTCACTTTCCAAACAGGCACTTTCTGTGACAGAACAAGCAGAAATTGATGCTGACAACACCAGTTTAGCTTCAGAAGATGCATTAGTAAGTCTTCATCTTTTTCCTCTTTCTGTTCAGGGTTCTTCACAAGCATTATATTCAACCAAATTTCTGGGTTTTTTTTCTTTCATTAGGCAACACCAAGAAGGCAAGAAGAAATCAGAGAGAAGCTTGGAAAGATCCATGCTTTGGAAGCTGCACTCATGGAAGCTAACACCGTGAGTGACTAATTACTTAGCCTATATAGTGCCTAGAAACACTGAATCCTTTTCTGATGTTTCCCAGGAAATTGTATGTTATCTGTGTAGAAATTTGAAGCGCTGGAAAGAGCTATGGAGGATGCCAAGAAGATAATGAAAGGTCTTTCACAGCAGATACAAGCTATTAACTTCTAATGTGAAATTCAGTCACTTTTCTTTGTTCTTTATACATCAATCTCGTTTCATTTTCCCTCTCTTTTCTTATGAAAACTCAGAATTTTTCATTTACGATTTAATCTCTCTTCCAGCTGGCTTGTCTGGTTTATGGTATTAATTAATCAAGAAATCTGCCCGAAGGTGACTTGAAGGTCTACCCAGAATTGGACTCCCCCAGATTTGGGTGGCCTAAATGGACTGAAAAACATGGAGTTTGGATGGAGGCGGATTTTTTGCCAAATCTAGGGCCCAAAACCTGTACGGAAAACGACCTCTTAATATTCATTTTCCGCCCGTTTAGTAACTTTATATTACTTCTACCCGCTCTGTAAGACTAAACGGGTACAAAATTCAAACAATCACCGCCCATGAAATGGGTATTGGGTTTACCTGATGATACCCATCGGATAAACCAAACAGAATGAGAAAGTCAGAAACCCCAATCTGAAACCATGGAATCATAAACAAGCAAACACTATAAATTAACAATAATAGTAACGTAACCACTACTCAGTAGCAAACATAAATCTCTTTCTCATACCCCAATCTACATAAACCAACAAAATAGTTTACAAAACACTGTCAATTTAGTGTCGAGTACGAGTACAGGGGATATACCTTAAAACCAGTCTCCATTGGTTACTTGATCGAGTCGGGTACCAGATTTACCTGTATCCGTCAACGAATAATCTTTGCCCAAATTAGTCGTGTTTCAGATGGTACCCGATTTTCAAAAAACAATTGTGAAGCCTAGTTTTAAGAAAAAAAAAATTGAAAGAAATTAATTGTTGGTATGTTTCGTTTCAAACATGATTTTGATGTAATTTTTCACCATTTTTCCCCTACATAGTATGATTTCCTATTTTATGAATACAATCAAAATATCTAATCCAACTCAATTGTACCCTTTATTTTTACAAACACAAATCGAAACGGACAAAGGGAGCGTGGTCGCAAATCTGGGACATGACGGTGCCGCTTAGAATTAAAAATTTTATGTGGAGGCTCGCTAGGGCTGTAATTCCTACCCGCGCCGCGCTTCGTCGACGTCACATAGCAGTTCCGGGAGCTTGTGGCATTTGCGGCAGCGCCACAGAGGATTTTAATCATCTCTTCTTTGATTGTCAGTATGCCGAGGATTGTTGGGAGCATGCCTCTTTGCGTGCTAGGCTTGCTGACATTAAGCTAAATACACCCCTGTTTGATGATCGGCTACAAAGGCTCCTCCTTCACGCAACAATTGATTCTCGAGAGAAGGCTGCTGTTATCCTTTGGGGAATTTGGAGAGAGAGAAACAGGCGGGTCTGGACGCAAGAAGCCTGCACCGCGAGGACAGCAACTCGATTAGCTCTTGAGGATGTGGCGAATTGGCTTGCAGCTCAGACGCTCACAGCTCCACCGCAAGACCATCTCCTCCTTCCTGCGGAAAATGGCACGCCCCCCCGCAAGGTATGTTGAAATGCAATTCAGATGTTGGCTTCCTCGCATCTGCTAATGAGATGGGAATGGGCATCGTCCTCAGAGACAGTACCAGTTATGTTCTTGGATTTAAGCAGTGGCATGGTGCTGGGCAGTGGTCGCCGAGGGAAGGGGAAGCTGCAGCCCTCCTAGCTGCAATGCAGTGGGTCATCGCTGATGGACATACAAACGTCGTTTTTGAATGCGATGCGGAACAAGTTAAGCACGCTCTCATTGCTGATGACGAGGACCTATCGGAGTTCGGCTGTCTCATCTCTAAATGCCGAGAAATCCTTGCTGCTTCCCCAAGCTTCAGAGTCCAGGTAGTTCGGAGGAATAAGAATCAGGTTGCGCATCTGTTAGCGCGTCAGTCTTTCTCCTTAGATACGACTTTTACGAGTTATTCTCCTCCGGTCGGGATGGACCACATTCTGTTTGATGTATGCTTTGACAGCAACCATTAATAAGAATTGACTTCTTTGCCTTAAAAAAAAAAAATCGAAACGGACAATCATACAATGAACTAATGTCTAATATGATCATCCTAAAAGTGATTATTACCTTTTCTCGTCTTTTGTGTACATAAAAGAGCAATTTCTTGTACTACTTCCTCTTTCTATTCTTTTGCTTTCTAAAGAAGAAATTTAAAAGGAAGAACATTTACGTAAAACAAGTGATTAATTGGCCCTTCATTTTAATCATCTTAAAGCTTCAAAAAAAAATTGAAGTAGATAGCTTTATTTTGGTAAAACAAGGAAAAAGTTGTTTTGAAAATGTGTGTTAATCGTTCTAGGCAAAACAGTGGGGACCGATTGGGCACATTCGACACCATCATTCTGGCCTATTGGCCCGCCCATTATTGATCACTTTTTTGGAACCACTATATGAATGTGTATGGGCTATAATTTATTCATTAAAAAATAAAATCATATTATTAGTTTGGAGTAGTAAATTAGGAATAAAAATGGTGATTGAGATGGTAATACAACTTAAAAAATTAGAGCTTAATTCACTCATATTGGTATGTGTTGCGTTTGAGTCAATATGTTTGTAAATCGACAAGTCTCATTATGCATGCAATATTCAAAATATAAAGATATATAATACACCACCCTCTCATCACGATTCACGAGGCTTGGCAATCTTAGCCAAATTGGTTTTAGCTTCGTTCCTCTCAGCACTATCAACTCTTCGTAAGTAGTACTACAAAGTCTCTCGACAGCCTTAATCACACTATTTGGAAGAAGAAAAGACTGCATCCAACAATTATGCATTCTAAACGACATACAGTTGATCACCCACATATATGATATATATACCCAACATAAGAGATACATTAGACATCTAGTTGACAAATCTTTGGTGACGGATTAATTGGACTTGTAATCGTATGAACATTCCATTATCATCTCGACATGGATACCAAGCATCATCCACTAGACAAAATCACCCTTTTTAAAACAAAGAGAAGTTTTAAATAAGAGATCCCTAAAACCAAAACATAGTAAACTACTAACATTAGATCAGTTGATACCATTGGCAGAGCCAGGAATGAAGCTAAGTGGGGTCCCGTTAGAAAAAAAATGTAAAAAATAAGATATTAATATTTATTTATAGCGATCCACGTCGTGTTTTCATATTTTGGAAGTTCTCTAAAATACATTGATTGCTCAAAATATCTAGCACATCTTTCTTGATGAACGCTATTAAACAATCACATAAGAACTCATCACCCATCCGATTTCGGAGCTTGTTCTTCACATAAGTTGGAATCATGTTTTAAGGGAGAGTAGTTGTCAGATAAGAAAATTTAGGGTTGAAGAATCTGTTTGGGAATGTTATTTCGTTTCTTATTATATGTGTTCTTGTTCTATTTTGTTTTAAGTAAACGTACGAGTATTATATAGGGTTTATTATTTTTTAAAGAAATCTCCAACAAGCAAGTGTCCACAGTCTAGAGAGATGAGAGAGAGAGTGAGAGAAAAAAAAGAGGGTCAGTCGGTGAGAGAGTCGGTGAGGGTCTAGTGTCTAAGGGGGTGAGTGGTTCTGGGTTTGGGGTTTCACCGGATCGATGTTGACGTTCGTTTCAGATCGGGATCAATAGGATCTCTCTCGATTCTTCGGATGGTCGGTTTGGATCGGTATGTCGGTTGGAAGCTCTTAAAGGTGTTGCGTCTCATTTCGTCTTTCTCGATCGGGGCTCGGTTTTTTGGTTAGAAGATGTCCTGCTTGTTGCGTCCTTGAATGGTTGGAAATTTCCGTCTAGTTGTTTCTTGAATTCTTCTAGGCGGACTGTGGCGATCACTTCCTTTGTCTCGGAGGGGGATCAGTTCCTTAAAATTGCTGAATCTTGCTCTAATGGGAGTTTCTTCTTCGTTCTGGTTCTGGCGGCTTCCTCTTTTGAAGGATGGAAGAAATTTCTCTCTCTTTGTCAAGATTGGATTGCTTCGGCCCTAGCACCGCCTCCTCCTCCTCCTACACGCTCCTTAAGGCCATTAGTCTCGTACGCCAGCCTAGTGAAAGGGCCGACGTTATCCTCTGCTGGCAGATGTTTGGGGTCGGAGGTTCTAGGTTGCTCTGGGGTTAGAGTGGAGAAGGAAGGCACCCAAGATCGGCTCGATTATCTAGATCGTTGTGTGGTATTCAGACTCTGCTCGCAAGACGCAATTGATTGGCCTCAATTCCGGCGTTGGGCAAATAGAAATTGGGCCTCTGCTTTGAACGCCCCTCTGCAAAAGCTTGATGATGATCTCTGGCTTCTGTTTTGCGACTCCAAAGCCAAGGTGGAACGGATTAAGTCTCTCAATCGCAATAGCTTTGAGGGTATCCCGATTTTTCTGGACAAGTGGATTCCTGAGGCTGGGCGATCCAAGGTTCTGGCCGGAGAAAACGTTTTGTGGCTCACCATTAGAGGCATTCCCGTTCACTTACGTTCCTCCGACCTTTTCCGCCAAATTGGATCGGTGTGCGGCGTCTTCCTGGGCTTCGAGGCTTGCAGCTCCCTCTCCTCTGTCAGAATTAAAATTAGGCGCGCCGGAGATATTTCGGAGTCGGTGCCGATCATCTTCGACAACTCTGTATTCAGGGTAGAGGTGTCGTCAGACCTGGGAGCCCTTCATAGGAAGGAAGATTCTCAGTCTCATTGCTCCAAAGGAAAGGCAGTGCTCTGTCATCTTCCCTCCTCTCGTTCCGATTCTCAGACAGTGCTCGAAGTCGGGTCCTCGTCTTCTATTCCATCTCCGGCGTTTCGCTCCTCCGTTTTGTCCATCTCCTCCGATCTGCTTCCAGCCCACACGTTTTCCGATGTTCTCCCAAAAAGCAGCTCTGAAGTTTCCCCTCCATCACTCAGAACAGAGGAATGTCCATCGGTGTCAGTCTGCGCAGCTCTTGGCCCTAGAAAGGGCAGTCGCTTCGTTGGTTTGAGGTTGGATCGGGAAGATAACCTCTGGATTTTCTCCACTTCTAGTTGGAGTCGAACTCCTTTGATGAAGTTGGTTTCAGGTTTGAACCCCGTCGGGTCAGGGTTTTATCCCACGATGGGCCCTGCCACTTTGCAAATGGGTTGGGCCGGTTTGACTCCTGACTTTCTCAGAGGCCGAGAAGCCACGTACCCCCCCTTTTTAATCTGCCTATTTCGGTTGGGCCCGGTGTCTCCTCCTCTTCTCCTGAGTTTGGAAATTGGGAGAATCAATTAGACTCTCCTCTTTCTTCCCCGCAGCAGTCAATCCTTCCCTCGACTCCTCCGCCTACATACTCTGGTTCCCTGGACGTGGACTTTCTCTCCCCCGTGGTTAAGGAAGCAGCTGCACTTTTCGGATTAGAACTCGAAGGTAACAAGAGCCTCGGTATGGAGGCGGCTATTGTTTCCTGCTCTGAAATCTCAGCTCGACTTGCGCGGAGTCGTAAAGACAGGGAATGGCGCCGCTTGGGTTTTTCTCCGGACTCACCTTTAGTATCAGGTACGAGATCCTCCAGACGAGATAGTTGTTCTTCCCGGCTCCTCGCCATGGGTTTTAGTCTGCTCTCGTGGAATGTTCGTGATTTGGGTTTCCGGGATAAGTGTTTCAGGATTAAACAGCGAATCAAGGATATGAAGCTCCATTATCTGTCTCCAAGAGACTAAATTAGAGGTTATTGATGCTCGTGTTTTGAGAAGTCTTTTAGGTGTTTCGGAATGGAATTGGGCCTTCAAGCCAGCTTCAGGTTCTTCCGGAGGTATTTTGTCATGTTGGTCAGACTCTATGTTTGAGATTGAAGGAGAATGGGTCGGCTCCTTCTCTTTAGTCACAATCCTTAAGTCTCGTTCCGATGGTTTTCGATGGGTTCTGGTAAATGTGTATGGGCCATGCGACCAGGGTCTGAAAGCTGATTTTCTTCTTGAATTGAGGCGCTTCTGTGGCTGGTGGGATCTCCCTTTCTGCTTCATAGGCGATTTCAACCTGATTCGCTCCTCGTCAGACTCCACTAGCCTCTCTCCGAGTATACGGGATATGATCAGTTTCAATGATTGGTGCAACTACCTTAGTTTGATTGAGATTCCTCTTCGAGGCGCCTCATTTACTTGGTCCAACTTTCGTTCTCCGCCCACCCAATCTCGCATTGACCGTGCCTTTGTCACGCCCGATTGGGAAGAACATTTCTCTGACTCTCGCTCTCAGTTCGAGTTAGATCGTGTTCAGACCATCGGCCTTTGATATTGGATTGCGGTGAGTCCCTTCGAGTTTTAAGGCCTTGGAGATTCGAGAACATGTGGCTTGAACACCATTCCTTTAGCCACATGTTTGAAGACTTTTGGATCAATTCGGGGAGGGCCGTTGGTATGAGGGATCTGAGCTTAAAGCTCCGTAACCTTAAGATTCACTTGAAGAAATGGAATTCTGACATTTTTAAGAGATTAGATCAGCAAATAGCTTTACATCTCTCTGAAATTGAAGCTCTGGATTCATTGGACGATGCTGGATTGCTTTCGGATTCGGATAGATTGCTTCGGATCAATCTGAAATGTGGTTTGGATAGCTTTGGAAGATGGAAGAAATTAGCTGGGCTCAGAAGGCTAAGGAAAATTGGCTCTCGATGGGTGATAAGAATACTCGATTCTTCCATCGTGTTGCCAATGCCAAGAAGCGCTTCAACTTTCTTGATAGAATCTTGGTCAATGGAAGGATGACCCAAAGTTTTCTTGAACTTAAGGTGGCTGCTGTCTCTTTCTTCCAAGAGCTTTACTCTGAACCCCGAAGATCCAGACCTTTCCCAACAGAGCTGCTCTTTGATCGGATCTCGACTGTCGAGGCAGATTCTCTTGTGGCGCCTTTTTCCTTGGATGAGATTTGGCTGGTGGTGAAGAGTTGGCGGGGGCAACAAATCGCCGGGGCCGGATGGCTTTACGATGGAATTCTTTAAATCTCATTGGCCTATCATCAAGGAGGAGGTGTGTACTGCCCTTTCTCAATTTCATGAGCTCGCCTCCATTCCACGAAGTACCAACAGTACATTCGTTGTTCTCATTCCTAAAAAAGATGTTGTTGAGGAATTCCGCGACCTTCGTCCGATTAGCCTAGTCGGAGGTGTCTATAAAATCCTCTCCAAACTTCTTGCTAGCTGACTGCGTAAAGTCTTCGCCCAGGTCATTTCCGCCCATCAATGTGCTTTCGTCAGGGATCGACAAATTTTGGATGCGGTTCTCATTGCTAATGAACTGGTGGACTCCAGGATCAGAAGTAACAAGCCCGGACTTATTTTCAAGCTTGATATCGAGAAAGCTTTTGATCACGTCAACTGGGGATGCCTCCTTAAAGTCCTAAAGGTCATGGGTTTTAACGAGAAATGGATTTCTTGGATCTCAGCTTGCATCTCCTCGGCTTGGTTCTCTATCCTTGTGAATGGTGAGGCGGCTGGCTTCTTCAAGAGCTCAAGAGGTTTACGTCAGGGCGACTCGTTGTCTCCGCTGCTCTTCATTGCAGTGATGGAAATCCTTTCAAAAATGCTCCTGCGGGCTCAGGTTGAAGGTTTGATAAGTGGCTTCTTTATGAACCCGAGGGAAGTCGGCAAGCAGGTTAACCATATTTTCTTCGCTGACGACTCCCTGATTTTCTGCGATGCCACTGAATCTCAGGTCAGATTTTTGGCAGCCACCCTTGTTTGCTTCGAGTGCATTTCCGGGTTGAAGATTAATGTCCATAAATCTGAAATGTTCAAGGTTGGCGAAGTTCCAGATGCAGAGTCACTGGCTGACATTTTTGGTTGTACACTGGCGAACCTTCCCACTTTGTATTTGGGACTTCCCCTTGGTATGAAAGCATCCTCTATACGCCTTTGGGATCCAGTGGTTGAGAGAGTTAACAGCAGACTTGACACATGGAAATCAAATTTTCTCTCTTTCGGTGGCAGATTAGTTCTCCTCAAAAGTGTTCTGTCTTCTCTCCCAGTCTACTACCTTTCCCTGTTCAAGGCCCCGAATTCAGTTATTACCTCTCTTGAGCGTATTCAGAATCGCTTCCTTTGGTCCGGCAACTCTGAATCTGATAAAATTCATTGGATCAAATGGGAAGTGGTTAAAACCCCGAAGAAACTGGGGGGGCTCGGGGTTCAGGATCTTAGGTCTCTCAATACCGCCCTTCTGTGCAAATGGCACTGGAGGTTTGCGGTAGAGCGATCGGCTTGGTGGAGAAAGCTTATTATCTCTAAATGTGGAGTGGGTCCTTCTGAGTGGCAACCATATTGGCATTTCAGTTCAGCTGGTCTTTCATTGTGGAAAGGAGTGATCTCTGTCAGTTCCACGTTCTGGGCCTACGGCTTTATCGATCCGGGGGGGATGTGTTCTTTTTGGTTCGACTATTGGGTTAGGGGAGTGAAACTTGCGAGTGTTTTCCCAAGAATTGCAGCTTCTGCTCAATTCTTGGATGTGTCCATCTCTAATGTTGTTTCTTTTTCAGATCAACAGAGCTGGTTTATTCCTCTTCGATTCCAGTTACGAGGAGGAGCTTTGGAGGAGCGTCGCAAGCTCGATCGCCATCTCGCCTCCATCCCTCGGGACCGACTCTCCGAGGGCCCGGCATATATCTCGTGGGCTCCCCAAAGCAATGGCAGATACTCAGTTTCTTCTCTCCGACGCATTCTCATCGCTGAAAAGTTTCCCGGATTGCAGGCTTTTCCTTCGGAAGTTGTTTGGCAGCCGGCTGTTCCCTCCAAGATCACTTGTTTCAGCTGGAAGACTTTCTTAAACAAGGTGGCAACTCTCGACAACCTACAACGGAAAGGTTTCTCCCTTGCAAATAGGTGTGTCCTCTGTGGCTCCTCTTCAGAATCAGTTGATCATCTTTTCCTTCATTGTGATTACTCTTCGGAAGTATGGTCCCTTCTCAGTTCAAAGCTTTCCATTCACGGTCCTTTGCCTCACTCCATTGAGGATTTATTTTATGGATGGAAAGGCTTGAACTGTCTGCAGAGATTTGCTCCGTCGATGAAATTCATCATTCATTCTGTTTTGTGGTTCATTTGGGCTGAGCGTAATGATCGGATCTTCAGGGACCTTGATCGATCATCTTTGTCCACTTTTCATAGGATCTGGTTCGCTGTAGGAGATTGGTTGTTAGTGAGTGGTAGTTTTTTGTCGATAGACCTTTTAACATGGAGGCGGCTAGTGTTCGATAATGGCTAGTCCTCCATGTTCTTGCAGGCGGCCATGCTGCTGTTTCACCCCGAGGGTCTGCTGCAATGTTTTGTTTTCGGCACAGTCCTTTTGATGCAGTTTGCTGGTTGGGCTGGGGGCTGTCTTTTGCTGTCAAAGCCCCTGCTCTCTTTTGTTGTTAGCCTTTCGGCTATTTTGGTACATAATACACACATAATTCATCAAAAAAAGTATTTTTTAAAAATCACTAACTACGATGAATTATAATTAAAATTAATCAAATTAATCAAATACCCTCTGAATCAAAAGAGCTCGTATTTAGCAGTTGGCTAATCTATAAACCCAGAAACAGTTTGCATAACTCGGCTGAATTTCCAAAGAAAATTGCCTCAGATGACAAGTTAAGCAAACCTAAATACTAGGCGGATTCAAATTGTATAACTTGAGACCTTATATATATACAAGAATTACTGTTCAGTCAAATGGTTTCCAGTGTTGTCTACTACAAAGGTGATCATTTGTTCGATCCTGGGAGCTGCATACCTTGGATTTTTAATAGCCAACGTTTTTCCAAGTGGGGTCCCAGGACCCCATTAGCTACTGTGTGGCTCCGCCACTGGTTGATACTATTTAGTAAAACCTAGAAGATAATCATTCTTTCTGCTCGTGGCCAACGACAAACCATACACGCACTTATTATTATAATATAAGTAAGGTTAATACACCTTTTTACCCCTCTACTATGCAAAGTTAACAAACATATCTCTTTACTATTTTCTAACCGATTTAACACCCTCTACTTTGAAAATTTTAACAAATATGCCCCTCTGTTTAATTTTTCATCTATTTTTCATCCGATGAGATGTGTTGATTGTACGTGCCACATCATATTATTTGTACACTTTATCGCTGTTTGGAATGTTCCCAATCGAAAATTATTTAAATTATAAAGACAAATATAAAGGAATACCACAAACACCTCCGTACATAATAGTGATTATAATGTGCTTCTCCTTTATCTTTTCTTTTTAATTTCAATATTTTCACCTTGTGGACATCCCAATTAGCGATGTTGTGCACAAATAATATGATTTAGCATGTATAATGAACTCATTTGACGAAAAATAGATAAAAAGATAAATGGAGGGGCATATTTGTTAAACTTTTCAAAGTAGAGGGTGTTAAATCGGTTAGAAAATAGTAAAAGGTATGTTTGTTAACTTTGCATAGTAGAGGGGCAAAAAGGTGTATTAACCCTATAAGTAACAATGTAACATGGTAAGGCCAAGATGACTAGTTCTTGAATAAAATATTTTAAATATTAATCAACTGAAAGATAGCAATTGAATTGGAGTTGCCATTTATGATTGGCAGGTAGAAAAGAGAAATGATAAAAATGCTCTAAAACAAACAATCACCCACCCACCTCTCCTTTCCACCTTTTCTCCTTTCATTTTTTTTTAAATTTTAATTGGGAAAATATCACTTTGGCCCCTCTACTTTTCCACCTTAACAATTAGCCCTATACTATGAATGGCTCTATTTTACCCCCTCTTACTATGGGAACTTTGTATTTTGGGTCCTTCCGTTTCAAACTATCGTCTTCTTTAACATTAAATCTAAACACGTTAAGCAAGCGATTAGTAGAATTCTTTGGAATATCGGTAGGTGGTTGACAATAGCTCATTCGTTTTCTACTAAGAAGAGTGTGCTGGAATTATTTGTTTCTTGATCTAGATTGAGTTTTGTGAGTTTTTTGAGGGGGTTTGGGTCTGATTCTTTCGATGTGTGAGTGTGATTGAGTAGTTGCTGGTGTTTTGGTTTGGACGGGTTGGCTTGACCTAGAGGTGCTCGTAGTCTCCTGTTGGGCTTGAACACATCCTTCCTCGTAGTCTCCTATATTGGTTTTACCTTCCTTCCTCGTAGTCTCCTATATATATAAATCTGAACACATCCGCTCACCAAATGAAAGAGATATCAAAGGTTGAGTTAGTCAGCGAGGTAAATATTGGGGAGGTATCACGAAGAGTATAGTGAAATATAATTTTCTTTAAAACCACACATTTTATTCGTCGATTTCATCATATCTAGTTAGTCAGGGAGGTAATTATATATTATATACTTATATTCCAAATTAAAAAATACTTAGTAAGCTAATACATGGCTATTGAAGCTAATGTGGTGTACTTAATGCACATCAATTAACGTCACGAAGATGAAATCCAAAATGCAAAGTGGCCAAAGTAGGAAAGGATAAAAAAAAAACTATTTATAATATAGAGGGCTATTTGTTAAGTTGAAAAAGTAAAGGGCCCTAAAGTGCTATTTTTCTTTTAATTTTAATTTAAACTTCTTTTTTTCCTCTCTCTCGATCTCTCCGCTCATCTTAAAAATTTTCTCGCCCCGGAAAACAAACACTTTTTTTTTCCAAAATAAGATTCCTCCACTTTCCCCCCTCTTCCTACCCCCCATATATTTCCGGATCTTCTTTCTTCTCTTCCCCTTCTCCTTCCTTCTTCTCGTTTCCATTTCCTCCCAATTCAATCGAAGAAGAAGAAGGAATACATCGAAATGAGCACGGGAGAGCTTCTCACTGTCGAACCTCTTGAGCTCAAATTTCCATGTCAGTTTCCTGATTACGCCTCCGTTGTTCTTCCTACCTAACCTCGCGTCTGGTTCTCTCTGTTTTTTTTTTTTCTGATTTTGTGTTTCTGTAGTTGAATTGAAGAAGCAGATCTCATGTTCGCTCCAGCTGTCGAATCAAACCGATAGTCATGTGGCTTTCAAGGTGATTTCTCATCTTCCTCTGTTCATTTCTTTTTTGTTTGCGGTGGATCATATTATTGTCGTTTTCGTGATGTCGTAGTCTCCTGTTTGGCTGCTTCCTGTGCTTTGTAAGGAATCGAAGCTGGAAGCGAAGCGCCTGAATCTTCTTTCCTTTTGTTTGTTTGTTTTGTTATTTTTTGTTATGGCTCCCTTTCTCTTTTGGCGCAATTCGAGTATGATTGCAAAGCAGCTGAAAAATCTTATTGTTTAGGGGCGGATTATGGTTTGAATTTCATATGTGGAATGTAGATACGTGAATATTTGATTATTCTTTGTCCGTTAGTTCGGTTGTTTGGATATCTAATGTGTCCAATTGATGGATTAATGCCCGTTTAGGTCAAAACAACGAATCCGAAGAAGTACTGCGTTCGACCAAACGCAGGGGTCGTCTTGCCTCGTTCAACATGTGACATAATGGGTAATTTTGATTGACGTCTCTTCTGAGTATTATGAATGGTTGAATTTGTTGGTATGGTGTGGTTTGTCATAGGCTAATTTGGTTTTGGTGCTTGCGGTTTCAGTAACAATGCAAGCACAAAAGGAAGCTCCTCCTGATATGCAATGCAAGGATAAGTTTCTGCTTCAGAGTGTAAAAGCTCCTGATGGTTCATCTGCAAAGGATATCACGGCTGAGATGGTACAGTTTACGTTTGCTTACAAGTCTGTGTACTTGGTTGGGGAGTGTTGTTCATTTGAGAATGTTTTCTCATGATAATTGTGTTCTGTAGTTCAATAAGGAGGCGGGACATCTGGTGGAGGAAACTAAGTTGAAGGTTGTCTATGTTTCTCCACCTCAACCACCTTCGCCTGTGCCTGAAGGTTCAGAGGAAGGCTCTTCACCTCGTGGTTCTGTTTCAGACAATGGGCATGTAAATGGTGCCGAGTTTGCTGCTGTGAGTACTTAACTCTTTCTATTAAGAATGTTTCTTTAGGTATAAGCTCATTGTTGCTGAGAAACTGAGCCTTGTAATTGGTGATTTCAGGCCTCAAAAGCATTTGTCCAACGGTTTGACACGGATGATAAGTCTCCCGAGGTAAAAGTTCAAATATGTTTTCAAGCCTTATCACACAGTGGATAATTCTTCATGTAGTTTATGGTATACCGTTCACAATGATTGTCTAGCTCATACGTGGATATATTGATTTGGGTCCGACTCCTTGCTGCCAGTTACTCCTTGGGTTGTGTAGATATTTGAAATTTGCAGTCCTTAAATGTTTTTATAGTGATGGTCCTTAAGAAATTAAGGTCCAGATATGGCGCCAACAAAATGGAAAGCACGCTGGTACATCAGCATGCTTGTGTTGTGCTTGCCCTTCCTAGTCCCACATTTTACTGTAACTGTTGCGGAAACGTTCAACCTGACTTTTCTTTTGTATCATGCTATGAATTTGTCCCCGTGACATGACTATGTGTTGATATAAGAGGTATTTATGGCATTTAGTCACAATAACTTTCGTCAACATTTTGAATGGAGTGAAGATCTGAATATTATTTATTAGCTTTGCTATATCCAAATCCTTCACGCCACTCCTGTCCAATCCTTATCCTGTTGCTGCTGCGCTATAATCCCAGTAGTCACTTTGTACACCAGTTTTGCTCTGTTTCTCTAGATATACTAGTCAGCGTATATAGGATCTGCTTTTCTTTCTCCCTTTTAATGTGTTGCTGATTTGCTGGTTATTCACATTTAATTTCTAATTGGCTAATCGAACATGTATACATACAGAGATAGGCACATTCCTCTTTAGGCAATGCACTTCCTGATTATTGGTTTTGTAGTGCTGTCGTTAGTCTTGGGTTTAGTTTGTGGAATATAGCTTTGTACTTGATCGTGACTCTTGCTCAAACAATTTTCATACATGCCACTAACTACCGACTTATAATGGCAGGCTAAAGCTCTCATTACAAAGCTGACTGAAGAAAAGAACAACGCTGTTCAGCTAAATAACAAGCTTCGCCAGGAATTAGTAAGTCAAATCATCTATTCCTACGTTCTTGGTCTACAACTGTCTATTCCCATATTTGATCCGTAGGTGTTTCATTTCAAGTAATCAAAATGCTTAGCCATCACGTATGTAGTCAGCGTAGCTTCACGGTTGCTCATCTCCTGTCCGCATTAACTGATACCTCGTGCCTTGTCGGGAAAACTATTACTTCACAGTTCACAAGACTGTGATTGTACGCAACTGTAATTTACTCTTAAATGCCGTCATTGGGTGAGGATTTAAAAGGTTGCCAGTGTACAGACACGCTCCAGTACCACGACATATTCAATTCGTGTCAAATTTACATGCATTTCCAAAAATCTGAGATTTATTGCATGTTGGCAAGGATATATAATTATATACACTGTGAAATGGCAGGAAATGATGAAGCGAGAGGGAAGCAAAAGCAGTGGAGGCGTGTCGCTTATGTTCGTGATCATCATTGGTTTACTGGGTATATTGATGGGTTACCTCTTGAAGAAGACGTAAAGCAGTGATCTGAACATAAATTGATTCTTCACTGGTCATGCTTTTGAACATCGATCCTTTCATACCGCATCATTCAAAGAATGATATGATGAATGGCTTGAAAGAAAAAAAAAGGGGGAAAATCTTCAAATGGACAGAGCTTTTGGTTAATTTGGTAGTTAACTCTTGTTAGCAAAACCATCCTTTGTTATTAGGGTCAGAAGGTTTGCGTTTCTTGTTATTGTAGTACTCTCTTCCCATTGACTTGCATTTTCTTTTTGTAACTTAAAAAAAGAGTCTTGTTTTTCTTCTCTATTAGACTCTCTGTTTGTGGTAATGTTGATACTAAAAGCTTTAAAAAAATCTTCAGATTCCATGTTCTTACAGTTTCCCACCGCTTCAGTTGTAGTCGTGTCATCTCGTCAGCTTCCTTTCTTAATTTAAGGCTTCGGGTCACTCTTTCTTTCACTACGATACACAGAAAAGGCTTAAACATGTCGTCGGCCATCGCTCTCAGATCTAGTGGTTTTCCAGCAAGGTTTTTCTTGAAGGTAAACTAACACCCTGGGTACGCCGGAGATGAAACGGACAACATCCAACTCGACGGCGACAACTCCAACGAACGGAGCCTCTCCGAGAGTCGGTCATCTGATGATGGACTCGCTCGTCGACGGAGCTCCTCTGTTCCTAGCTTCTTTGGAGGTGATGAATGTTCTGTTTTAGTGTTTTTGGTCCTGAATTTAAGGTTACGGCTTACTTGCTATACATGCAAGGGACCCATTTTCACCGACAAGGACGATAACCCAGATGCTGGACATGATGAACAACTTGCCGGGTCCTTTGTTCTCCCCGGAAGGGACCTCCTCCGGCCGCCGTGGGTTGAAAATGAAGGAGGATGAAAAGAAGATGTGCGTATGGATGGAGATGCCTGGTCTTGGGAAGGAAGACGTGAAGGTGTAGGTGGAGATTAGTAAGAAGGATGTTAAGGAGGTGAATGTTGAGTAGTGAAAATCCTGAAAGATAAGGTTCATGAATTTGCGGTTTGTAAGTTATGAATAAATAAATGGATCACCTTATTAAATAATGCATTGGATTAGTGATAACAAATGACAAGCATTTCTTAGCAGTCAAACAATATAAGATTTATTTAGTAATTTTTAAACAATTTGAGTTACCATATCTAACGGTTCATGACATGATATCAGAATCTTTGATCAAAATGAGGTCAAAGTTTTGAATCCCGGTAATTGTCAACCCGTGTCGTTTGAGGGGAAATTTTAGAACTATCTACTAACAACTCGAGTTATTTGAATTCAATGGTTCATAACATGAATTTCATATGCCAGCTTGAATTTTTTGTAACTTTTAGATTATAGGCCTTTTTCAAACACTATTGGACTATAATATTTTATTGGGAAAATGGTACTTTGCCCCCCTCTATTTTGCCAAGTTAACAAACAGCCTCCTATACTATGAAATGATCAATTTACCCCCTCCTACTATACCATCCTAACAAACAACCCCTTCCATCCAAATTTCCATCCAAAATTCCGTTAAGTGATGACTCACCAACATGACTCATCCTCAATTAATGACAGTACATTGCCACATCATCGGCTTTCATCCATGTTTTTAGTGACTCAACTAAATTAAAACATTTAAAACAAAATAAAAAAAGTAATTTTAAATTTATAAATTAAAAAAATATATTTAATTTTTATGGATTTTTATTTTTTTAAATTAAATTTAATAAATATTTTGTATTTAAAAAATTCAAAGTTATTTTTAGAAAACATTGTATATTATTTTATAATAAATATTATTTTATTTTTTTAATATTAAAATCCATAAACGAAATATTTAAAAAAATTATGTTTTATATTTTATTTATGAATTAAATTTTAATTATTTTTTTCTCTTTTTAGGTTAGTTGAGATGGATGAAAGTCGATGATGTGGCAATGTACTGTTATTAATTGAGGATGACTCATATTGGTGAGTCATCACTTAACATAATTTTGGATGAAATTTGGATGGAAGGGGCTGTTTGTTAGGATGGCATAGTAGGAGGGATTAAATTGATCATTTCATAGTATAGGGGGCTGTTTGTTAACTTGGCAAAGTAGAGGGGGGCAAAGTACCATTTTCCCTATTTTATTTTATTTTTTTATGAATGATGAGTATATTGTCATCGAAATCAAAGCATAAAAGTCAGAGAAATCCATGTACAAGGGGTGGCCACAGCACACAAGCTCACCCCGAACCCCAAAACCAATCCAAAGAAGACACAAGAGAGTACTATAATATCTTCTTAAACTAACTTTTTTTATGGTAGTAATATTTCAAAATGATATCAATTGAAAAGAAATTTAAGGAGTGGTTTGGTTGATGGAATTGGGTCTGGGAATTGGATTTCAATTCCCAGCCTAATGAGAATTGTAGTGCAATTATTTGAGTCAATTTCCAATGAATCGAGAATTGGGTCTCAATTCCCGTACCCAATTCCATCAACCAAACGGCCCCTAAGTACCAAATAAATAAATAAAAACTAAAAAAACCAATCAATCAACAACCATCATTGTTTTTGGTTTAAGAAGCAGCAAGTTAGAAGAAAGAATGAAGAAAGGAACAACTTTAGTGAATAGCGACGCTCTTTCTTCTTCTCGTCGCTAAATGGAATACTTTCCGCTACGAAATTCAGTTTCCCCCTTGAATACTACTTGTTTCCCACGAACATCCACAGTGTACTCGATTAACCCTGTAATCAGTAATTAGTAATTACTAATTACCCCTCGTTTATATATTTTATTACTATTAGAAATCTGAAAAAGAAAAGAAAAGGAAAAAAATTGCAGCATAAATTGGTATACAAAAACCTGCGGCCATTCTGGAAAGAAGCAAGGAGACTCTTCGCCGACACTGTGAGCACGCCATGCTCGCCGTCACCACTACTATCTGAATCTGCACAAAAAAGATGATTAATTTTCAGCTCTGTGATTATAATTAATCACAAGTGTTAATTAATCACAGAAAGGCAAGAATTACAGAAGGGAAGCTCAAGTCTTCCAAGTAGATTAGTGACTTGTCGGAGAGCGCCACCATTCTTCAGCCAAATTAGCAGAGCTTAATTACTGTCTCCTTCTCTCTATATATAGCAGCTAATCACGATTAATCAGTATGGCGGAAATATATAAAAATGGCGTCTAATTGTTTTATGTGAAATTATAGGATGACACATGATGAGGTACAGGTAGTGATAAGTACATATTAATAAAAGAAATTCTGGAAGCTAATTAAGCCACCTGAAACTGTATACGTCCTCATTACTGTGACAGATATCTAAACCATCTTGAATATTCAGACCTAATTAGCAGAACCAAAATTCAAACCCATGTCACTTTTCATAAGTATATATGCCCCTTTCAGTTTCCTTGATTAATTATGCTTAATTATGGATAGTCTATAACAGTACTTACATATTGAACTTGAAAAGAGTTAAAAAAGATAAACTCAAACACAGAAACAGGGGTTAGGAGCTTATTGAACAGAATGAAAATGGCACGTTAGGGCCACCAACTCAAGATTTGTTTTTATTGCAAAGTTGTAAATTGTGGGTTTCATGTTCGTTTTGTAGGGTCTTACCTGCCTCCATCTGCATATTGGTCTGTGGATTTTTAAAAAAAAGTGAAGGATAAGATGTGGGTGGGAATTATTTGGTCTAGTTTGTTCATCCAAGACTGAGTCACCTGATTAAGAATGGACTGACTAATTCATATTCTACCCAATACAATTTATCAACTTCCAAACTCGAGTTTAGAGTTGTGCCTTAAATTCGACCTCTAGAGTTATCGGAGTTCTAGATCCAAATTAGAATGAGTCGTAGTATGAGAAAGGCACAAACACTCGTAAAATCCGCCACAATTGGTGTTACACAATCCTTCCAAACTTTCAAGTAGCATTAGAAGACTAGCTTGTACATTAATCTCCATGACTCCTCGTCACATGATCCAAATTTCTAAGTTGAGCTTTAAAACACTATACCCTAACTTAAGTCATTTATCCTTCATCTTTTAATGTCCACGTAAACCTAGCAACACCCCACGTGATTAATTATGCATAAATCCGGTCTGACCGACGCTAAACACTTGTTTTTTTTTAGTGCTAGTAATTTCATTGCACTGTCGAAACAATGATAATTTTTTAAACAAATTGGAAATACAAATCAGGTTTAACATGAAAAAGACTTTGAATTGCACTAACCTCACAGGATAGCAATCCTTGGCCTCGACATCAACCGAAGCAGAGAATTTGATTGGTAGTCTCTGTTTTTGTTTTATATGGTTAATCCAAGGCACTGGTCACAGGCTCAACTGCTACTCTATATCTGAATTCAACAACAGACATAAAATGAGATCATTTTTAACATTTATTAAACAAGAGGGGAGAAAAATGTAGATTTCATATGATCAGTAGGCAATCACTATCATTACGTACCTGGTTACAAACTATCACGCCACATTCAGAATTTGGGTTACATGCATCCAATTACACCAATGTGCAGGGGCGGATCTAGGGGTGCCCGGGTGAGCCCCGGCTCACCCCCTTTCGGTCCCGTCCTTGAAAATCAAGTATATATTTAGGGACGAAGTTATGTTGTAATGGTTCGACTGTTAGAGTACTCCCAAGAATTGGCATATGGTGTAATGGTTAGACTGTTAGATTAATTCCAAGAGGTTTTAGGTCAAACCCTGCCATTGCAATATCTTTTTATTTTATTTATTTTTTCTCTTACTTTAAAGCTAAAAGTCTAAAACCTAAAATATTGTTTAATTTAATCACAAACAAAACATAATTAAGTCAATTTATCTTGTGGATAGACTTATTTGTCTTGTTTTGATTGTTCCGATCTCTACTGCTACAGGTGAACGCCTATTTTCGGCGATACTAGGCTACGCAATAGTTGATAGTTTAATCATATATGTTAATTGTGATATACTAGAAAATTATAGTTTAAATGCGATTTTGAGTGATTTCAATGATATATTAGAAAATTTTTCATTTAATTTCGGCTCAGTGCATGATTCAATCCTGGATCCGCCCCTGCCAATATGTGAACCCATCAATACTAATCTGTATATGAAGTTTCTCACAAACAGAGAAGGATGAGGGAAAGTCTTCAAGAGCAGCTACGATGCTAGGAAGAACAGTTTGCGGATGTTTGGTATTTGAGATTTGATTCTTAATTAAGGGTTTTGAAGAATCTCATGTATTTCTGCATGAATTTAGGGGGCGTTTGGTTTATGAAACTGGGTAAGGGATTTGGGTTTCAATTTCCGGCTTACTGGGAATTGGCCCAAATAATTGTACTACAATTCTCAGCGGGCCGAGAATTGACACCAATTCCATCAACCAAAAGACCCTATAATCATAAAAATTTGTGAAGAAATAAAATCTCAACTTTTTGTTAGGATATGGTTCAACACTAGATATATAATCTCAAATAATCTCACATACCAAATATAGCATTTATAATCACAATATAATCTAGAATCATAACATTCAAAATCTCAAATTCATAAGAATCAAATCCCAAAAATCCTAACTTTCAAACAACCCGAAGCAAGAATGGCTCCTAGTTACCTTTCCATTAGGCTATATATAGTTGGTTTGCTTCAAAGTTTTCCCCCAAAAAAGCTTCACTTCAAGCTTTGGGAGATCACAAAACAATGACCAGTTCATAAACCATGACCATCTACCACTATTCATGACACAAAGTCACTAGCAAGACAAGCAAGAGTTGATTTTGCATACTGAAAGTCTACTTTTTTCACAAAGTCTAAAAACAAGTCAAAATTTGTTCCAAAGTTTAGGAATAGTGACTTGTTTAACCAATTACAAACGTAATCGTGGAGATACCTGGGCCGAGCATCCTGTTCCAACTTCACGTCGGTTGATAAGCCGATGAGCTTCTTTTTCCGAGCGACCCTGCTTTTCCCGGAAGCTGAATCTCTGTTCATTTATTCACCTGCTAAAAGTCAAATAGTCAAAGATCAAAAGCTTTGAATGAGAAGAAAGAATACATTTCAGGCCACCTCATCATTCCTGCTTCTTCATATAATGACAAATCATTAGGAAATCACTGAAGAATTCTCATGTCCGTTTAATTTTCTCTAATCACAGATTTTTACTTCTTCAACATAAAGGTAAAAAATTTCAAGCACTACTATCAAAATCATAGACTGCGGAATCATCAGGGCTCCTCTGCCTTTGATTTTTTTTTTAACCCCAGCCCCAATCAAACCATCTTTCCTTTTCATCTACAGTTGACCATGATCCTGATAAAACACAGAAAACCCTCAAGAAACAATACTGAATCTTACCCAGTTAAGGCTTCAGAAACTCAGACACAGTAGTTACTTTACCTTGATTCAGATGGTGGGTTGCAGTGCTGACGGGCACCTGAACGAAGCGAAGTACACTCAGCCTCTACCATGGATTGGACTCTACGTAGCAGCAGCTTCTCTAGTCTGTGCAATGGCCATGGCTGCAGATCTCGTCCACGGCTGTCGACACAGGAACTTCTGGTTCCCTAGTAAGTTCTTCTCCATTAACGCAACTTCACTCACTATAATAACAGTTGCAGTCAAGTTCTCTGTGGATCTCAACACCCCCATGCCTAGCCGTGTTGACCAGCTCTCCAAGCTCAGCAGCGGGGTATTGCTCTGCGTAGTGATGGCAAACTCTATGCCTTCACTCGGGACGGTGCAGAACAAGGAAATCATGATGAATATTATAGCCTTTGCGATACTGGTCATCACCGTTTTCGTCAACATGGCTATCCAATTAGGCACCGGGGTGATCTATATCTGTTGGAGGGAGAATGCCACCGTCATGTCTCTTATGCTTGTGATGCTTGTGATCTTGGGGTTCTCTGCTTTAGCGGTGCCAGCAACTAAGAGTGATTTGGAGTACAAGTACAAGAAGAGATGTGAGATGGCGCTGCAAGAAGGGTCAAAAGATATGAACAAGAGAACGCCAGAGGAGCTAAAGAAGACCTCATGAAGTTCTGGATAATGGCACATACCAGTAATCCTCAATTCGTGACAGGGCGTTCGGTTACTTGTACTGCTTCAGGTGCACTGTGTCTCTATGGCGCCATTGTTCTCGCTCAGGCAATGTTCCGGTCGTTTCTTCTGCCAGGATCCTTCCAGTTCTGTACAGGGGAGTCTGATTACAAGTGGTCAACCGCTTTAGTTCTCATTGCTCAGACAGTTGCTGTTGGGGTGGGTTCTGTTGCCCCCGCAGTCAGGTGGTTCACTTCAGTGTATTTCAGGTGTCCTAGAACTGGGAAGAGAACCAGTGAAGGGACGTATTTCAAAGTGGAGAAGTACTGGATACAGTTTCTAGTGGAGGCCAAAGAGTGTCCATTCATACACATCAAAAGCCAGCATCTTAGGAAACTTGCACATGACATGAAGCACAGAGTTCTGGACACATGTATTCGAACACAAATGGGAATCATAATAGGATGCAAAGCTATTCAATACATATGCATCTTCTGTGCAGCGCGAGTTGAGCAGGTCTGCATTTCCTGCAAAAAGTTGAAGTTGTTACTAAGTAATAACAGCATTTCCGCTGATCCCGGTCTGGAAGTGACCAACAAAATTGATCTAAGTCGCTTTGCTGATCCCGGTCTGGAAGTGACCAACAAAATTGATCTAAGTCGCTTTGTTTTGCATCTCGAAGGGGAGGAAAACCTAGTGGAAGTTACAATGAGGAAGAATTGTACTGCCACAGATCACTGGATGCGAAAGGGGAAAAGGAGACAGCCTAAGCTTCTCACTAACCTATTGAGAAAGGCAAACTTTGCAAAAGGGTTCAAGGGAGTAAGAGAATTTGACTGTCACCATGTCTACAGCCTGGAAGGTGAAGAACCTCAACATTGTTGGTCACTTCCTGTAGTTACATTGACAGCAATTGCAGTTGCACTCCCAAATGTCAGCAGCTGTTCTGTCAAACAATTGATACGGAGTGTACACGAGGGACTCATGTATGTCAACCTTGTAGAAGAACACGAGGATGGTAAAGAAGAGCTAATTAACATTAGAAGAGCCGCAAATCATGTGTGGTCCGGGGTCGACATTTACCACAGATGGTATGATGTAGATCTTGGTAAACTATCCCTGAAAGCAGAAAGCACAAGAGAAGTACTTGAAGGGCTTGCTGAAGCCGGAAAGCAGAGATTTGAAGACTTTAAGAAAACAAATCCATCTCAATGCCTGAGGGAAAACCCTTCAGTGTGGCACCCAACGTTACTGGCAGCTAATTCCATGTACAGAATAAGCAGCACTGTTCTGGAAAATTTTCACAGCAACACCGAATCCGGGGAAAGGTTATTTGATACACTATCCACGCTGATCGCTGATGTATTGGCTGCTTGTCTCACTAACTTAAGACCAGTCATCTTCTGCAAGTGTTTGAAGAGCACAATTGAAGACAGGAAAGTCAGTGTACGGGAAGCAGTTTACCTCCTTGGCGAGACGGAGGAGATAGTGAAGCTTCTAGACCGAAGTGCACTATCTGTCGTGTATCCAGACAAAATTACAAGCATTTCTGACTGGCATTCTTTCCAGAAACTCGATAAACCACCGGAAATAGCCACTCTGTCAATAATGGCTGATACATGTCCGATGAGTTCAAAAGACATCTGCCTAACCGTCGTCTGAAAAGCGGTGGCACTGAGCAGCTTCTTCAGATTATGTTACCCTGCGGATAGGACTTCCGTCTCCTGTTATGAAACATGTCAAATACTCCAACTACTGTCAAATTCTTGTAAAAAGCGAGTTATTTATTTACATGTTGAATTAAACTTCTAGCTACTGCAAATCACAGAAAACTGTGTTAATGCTTCTCATTAGAATGTGTCATAGCATGGATGATTTAACCATATGAAGGATTAGCAAGTGAAACAATGTCTCAAAGACTAAAGGAAAGGAACAAAGAGCAAGTGATTACTAAAGCATATAAGAGAGGGGAATGCAAAATAATTAAGAGTTAATAAGGATAATGAACAACATACGAAACAATTTAGTAGCTAGAGATTCACTAGGTTGAACTAACAACAAACAGGCATATAGTAGAGAACAATTAATGTAGCACCTGGCCGCTCCCGCTTCAATGGTAAGTCTTCTATGCAAAGAGTATCTGTAACATTCATAAATATGGGGTCACCCTGGAGCCTGAACCTAAGTTTCAAGTTGAAGCTAGGAGCTCAAGACATGTCCATACTTGCACTCCAATTGCAGATCCCTGGCTTCATAAAGTCAATAGCATGTTCTAGAAAATCAACAAATAGCTACTTTGAACTTCAGATTTCCAGAGGAATGAGAGTATAAAGTTACCAAGCTAGAATGATTCAATCGCTTGTCTCTACTGCATAACATAAAATCTTCCTTCTGCAACATAATGGAATTACAATAAACTTGTGGCATGACTGATATAATGACTGTTGCTATCCATTCAAAGCATACTTATCAGCTTCACATTAACCAGTTTTCAGTATTCAAATTTGCAGCAGATTGTAACTCTAAATGCAGAATTACAAGAAGCATATGGACCTCCAAGCTTTCAAGAGTAACAATGGCCACAACCACGATTAAAATCAATGAATCCTTTAGAATGCGTAAAGCAGAAACCAACAAAGATTGTAACAATGAATACGCAAAGTGTAGATTCCATTAATTCACCCTGATGATCAATAACATTATCCCATATTCAATCGTAGAAACATATAAAACCTACAAAACCTATCCACAATCCAATCACCCCAACAAAACTGATATCCCCAATATTAAGCAAAATCATAACCGTATCCAGAAAACGGAACTGCAACCCTAGAATACAATCAATCGTCATCATCAGTCTTCTTGGGCTTCCGATAAGATTCCTCAATGTGTTTGGCAATAACCATGCCGGTGTTGGCGAGCTTGCGTACGTTAGGGACGTTGTAGTTCTGAGCAAGGTAGATACCGAACGACGTACCGAGCATAAACGAGAACCCGCTCTTCAGAATCCCCATCGCCTAGTCTGGAAATCGGAGCTATTAACGCTACGCGTGTAGAAACAGTGAAGCAGGAGATGGATTGTCAATCGTCAACCCCTGATTTAAGCTTTGCTGAACCCTTCTCCAAGGATTTTCAAATTTGCAGCAAGGAAGGAAGAGGAGGATGAAAATTCTGGAATAAGCAGACCTGCATTGACAACCTAATTGGTGGGCCCTACTTGTTTTTTTTTTTGGTTGCTGACTGTACTAACTACTGAATTCTTCCGCAAGCGCGGGTAATGCAAACGACAGCGTTTTCGATCTGGTGATTCGTGAAGGCCCGGGAGACAAAAATCAACAGCCCATGTATGGACAATGCAGGCCCGCATTGGGCTATTAACCGAGTCCAGTGGGCCGTTTTAATTTGGATTGATTCAAGTATGCATTTGGATGATTTATATTATATTTTATAAGGTGTGAAAGTCAACATAACATCATTATTTTGGATGATTCTCAAGTTTGATTAGATCTTAATCAACTTCACTCATGATAAAATTTAGTTTCGAACATAATTACTCAAGATAGTGAATTCGGGGAAATGCATTTGCGTGGTTCCATGTATGAGTTGTTGGATTGATTAGGTGAACTGAATCTACTCATCTAATGAGTGGAGTGGAGTGCGTGCCTATAAAAGGCGTTGGTAGAATGATGTAGAGAACATCAATCTCATTGTCCATTTGAGAGTGAGTGTGTAGTCTTCTTAGACATTTGTGAGTCGAGAGAAACTCTTATTGTAGAGATAGGAGAGTGTGTGTCCACTTCCTACTCTTTGTAATCACTCAAGATAGTGAATTTGTGTGTTGGCTGTCACCCGTGGAGGAGGATAAACATTTTCTCCAAACCACGCTAAATTCTTGTGTCCCTCTTTCCTTTAGCTCGTGTGAGTGTGTGTGCATCGTTCGCTTCGTTCGTGCACAACACTATTAAAACATCATCACCAATAGAGTTAGTGCATTAGAATACCTTTGTAATAAAACAGATGAGTTCACAAATAACTACATTATGTGTGAGCCAATAAATCATGATTGTGACCCACATAGAGTTAACTCCTATTAGATCTGATCTGTTATTACGCAGGAATCATTAACACTTGCCCAGCTAGCATATAGCAGCTAGTAGTAGTCAACATTGTGTGAATTGTGACATGCACCATGGACAAGTTAGCAACATTCAAGTAGCCAAGTTAGGTAAAGCTCATTAAAACAGTTATGGTATTAAGAGAACGGAGTGATAAGATATGTCGAATATGTAGTTGTTTTCGTACATAGAAGCAAAAAAGAAACACAAATTAAGATAAGGGTGTATGTATGTACTAGTTACAAGCTAGTGCGTTTGTGTAAGCTTATGCAAGTCTACGTCCGATAATTTGAAAGGTGATCATATCATATGAAGACAAACAAGTAATAATTCGGCAATAAAGCAAGCTAAGATACCAATTGAAGAAGAGTGTGTGAAAGGGACTTATGATGATGAATGATGGATCGAAAGAAGAAGATAAGGGTAATTGGGTGACCAATGCATCTAATAGATAAAAAGGACAATTACCAAAAAGCTTTTCTTTGTGACGCCAACCTTAACTTTCCCCCAACACACCTTGCATTCGTGCATTTTGTTTTACATCTATATTGGATCATTAACCCATCACTCTAGTAAAATTGATTTTACGATTTGTAGTTAAGAATTGTTATTTTGTCTCTATGTTACTCAAGATTAACATGATCAATTCTCTTAAGATAAAACAGATTACCTCACAAGTGTAACGATGCTTCAAACGCTAGTGACCGACGAACAGCGCAAATCACACAAAATGATGTACAAAGAGGGGGAAATTGCAGAGGTTGGTTACGTATTTATAGTAAATGAAGGGGGTGCAAACACAACTGTTCATGTGAAAAGTTAGTACAAATCGAATGTTGGTTTCGTTGAACAGTGACCGACGAACAGTGCAAAAAATCACACAAAATGATGTACATAGAGGGGGAAATTGCAGAGTTTGGTTACGTATTTATAGTAAATGAAGGGGGTGCAGACACAACTGTTCATGTGACAGTTAGTACGAACCGAATGTTGGTTTCGTTGAACCCCTTTATACACGGATTGGTAATTACCGGGATTCAAAACCTTGAACTCATGTTGGTCAAATGCTCTGATACCATGTTAAGAACCGTTGCACCTCAATAACCCGAGTTATTAGAAGATTATTCTAAATGAATCCTATATTGTTTACTAACACGAACAACACAAAAAATCTCTGTATATGTGAAGAAAGTTTCCCCACTCCTAGGACCGATGGATGCTTCTTCATCACGAAAGCAACCTTCTTTTCCTTTCCTTTCATGACTTTATATAGTTGCAAAAAGACACTCATCATTTGCTCATCTTTCTTCTTTCTTTTCTTCCTTTTGTATTTTAGCCTCCCTCCATATCCTACACTATACATACATCAGATTTATTAGATTCTTTCTCTTTGACAGCCACACTCTCAAGGTTGCTCACAGAAAGTTTTCACGACTTTCTGTGTATAGCAGTAGCCTAGTAGCGGTGGCTTTTCTGCTGTGCGCATGTAAAGAAATTCGGCTTCTTTGTTTATATATGCATTCATCTTAAACTAATCGCTATAAAGTTAGAATATGTGAACTTAGAAAGTGGTTATCCATGTGGTTATGATGTGATTATGGGATGGGAATGAAAGTGATTAGTAGTCGTATGTGTAGGAATTAATGTTTTTAATGCCGTATCCTGTCTCTCAGTTGGATCAGTCCGATCGTGAACCAGTTAGCTCTCCGACACTGATAAATTTCGGTTCAATCCTAATTCGATCCCGGTTCAACCCTGATTTTCTCATTAATCTTTGAACCCTTGACCTTGCGGGCTCGACCCCCGATCCGGTTCTGAAAACCTTGGTAGGAATAAACCAAATAATTGGAATAGTAGTGTGTAGGGTTATATTGATCAAAATGATATAAATTGTTATGTGGGTCACTAGTAAGGTTGCATGTACCATTATATTAATGAAACCGATGATAGTTTTCGTCAGGAATGAAACCTATTGTAAAGAACTGTTGTATTTCAATAACTCGAGTTATTGGGAGAGGGTTTTGAATGATATCTGATATTGTTTAATGAAAGCCCATGAAAAGGGATTGAAGTTTGCAAATGTCCACCAAGTCTTATGCAAGATAAATTTTTATATTGGGGGCTACTGAGATTTGATGCCAAGACCTTTCGGTCATCAAAGGCTCTGATAGCATATCAAGAACCATTGCATCCCAATAACTCAAGTTACTGGGAGAGGGTTCTTAATGGATCTTATATTGTTTACGAACGTTGTAATCCATAGGTTGTAGGTTTTGAACATATGTGATTGTATTCATCAATTCTCAAAATTCTTCAAACTCTCACTATATATCTGTCTACGTGGACCCAATCACGAAGAAATTATGCATACCTGCCACGTTGTAACATTGATGACGTTAGATTTACCGCATTTATCTCGCCACATTTGAACGACATTCCTCTTGTTTGACCCTGAATTGTGATGAACTTGAATGATTTTATTGTAAATTATGTTTGATTCCCCGTTGGCCCTCTTTTGGGTCGTTTGACGTGTTTTCAAGTTATTTTGATGAGATTTCAGGATTTCACATCGTAGAAGACTTTTCTACGAGCTTGGCGGTTCAAACGGGGATCAATTCGGAGCACAAATGAGGTTGGAATTGCCGAAAGAAGTTCGGAGCAAGAAGCAGCATCGAAAAGTGCGGTTTTCAGAGGCAAATGTGCGCCGGCGCACTTTTCGAAGTGCCAGGCGCACTTTGCAATTTATTTTCAAAAGTTTCGGCGGAATATTCAAATGTGCGCCTTTAGGGGTCAATGTGCGCCGGCGCACTTTTTGACCCCGCCAGGCGCACATTTGGCCATTTTTCAGCACTTCGACGGAAATTGGGTTTTTAACCCAATTTCGAGGAGAGAGAAGACACACATCATTTTCTGCAAATTCTATACTTTTCTCTGACGAACCAGACACTCTCGGAGGTGAAGACGGAGCTTTGGAGACGCGATTGAGCGAGGATTAGCGAGGATTAACTCAGGAGTTTGAAGGATTGATCGAGATTAGGTCTATTCGGAGTAAGATGTCTTCTTCTCCGGTTTTCTTCTTCTTTGTTTCTGCGATTTCTTCTGTAACGATGTCTGGCTAAACCTCTAGGGTTGTTTAGATTAGATGAAGCATTAGATAGGATTTTGTATGGATGATTTCGGGTTTCTAACCCGTTTATGTTAATCGATGATCTTTCAGACTTAGATGCGATTTCTCCTAAACCCTAATTTAAACTGTTTGACTCTGGCAACTTGATCAATTGTTAGTTTCTGAGTTTATCTTTGAATTGCGGGTCTGACCATGAACGCAATTCATTCTAGAGTTTAGGAGGTCGTTAGGTTCTCCAATAGCTTGACCATAGGATTGTCAGAACCTAATCTCTGTGCATGAATTTGTGGCATTTCACTGTTCTTGATCGTTCTTGATTTCTTGCAAGTTAGCTTGACCATAGGAGCTTGTAGGTTTGAAAGAATTGAATCTCTATGGCCTGACCATGGAGTAGAGATTACAAAAGGAATTGCCGAGTCGTCTAGTCTGTTGAATTTCGTCGTCTGCATAGTTTCATCCATCTAAACCGAACTAGCGTGGATTCGAGTCTGAACAACCGCCTTAGTCTATCCCTGAAAAAACCCCAGTCTGTTTTAATTGCTTTGTTTGATTTCAATTGCATTCTTAGTTAATTTCATTCACAACCAATTCAAACCCAAAACGAAACCTGAATAGCTTTGACACACTGTTCTGAGTAATAGAGAAAGGAAGACCCTTGGGAAGTAACGATCTCGCTAGAGCGATCTAGCGAGTAAAACTTTGTGTGCATTAATTTGCGCACCAAACATCCCAACCTTTTTCTGACAAGATATTATCCATTTTGGGTTTAAGCCCTCATGAATTTTTTTTTTTGATGTTAATGAGATTCGAACTCATAACCTCCACTTCTCAAGATCAAATCTCATCATTACACCCCGAAACGTATCATGTTAATTGACCAAATGTGGAAACCCAAAAAATTACAAGGGGCCATTTCTAGGGGTAGTTTAGGTTGAGTTGCGCAATGGGCTTTTTTTATATCTTCGGCTCTCTTTATTATTTGAGGCCTTTCTTCTTTATGAGGCACTTGGCTAATGGGTGCTTGGAGACTTTTCCCACAAAACTCTCTTCTACTTGTCTCACAACTTTATGAAAATTGCCATATGGAATATATTCTGTCGATATTTTACGTGGCCTCTAAGGAATTCAGATCACTCCACCCACGTACACACCTTCGAATTTACCCTACTTGTGTGTTTATAAAGTCTGTGTTGTCTTATTTCTAAATGACATGAGCCGTAAAATGAAGCATACTCATGGTGCATTTGGTTGAATTCTCTATCCTTAAGATTAGGGTCCGATTCTAGATAATTCTTAGCCCTTAATTCATTGACATAAACAATCCCTTTATCTTATTAAGGATTCCAAATTAAGTTTGACACTAATTATATATATATATCCCTCCTTACTTGCCATTGGCAGTTTAATATTCACGTGTATGGTGTCATTGGTGAAGGTGTATGAGGAGTCTCATGTTGGGTTCTTCGTAACCTCAAGATAACAGTCTTAAATGTCATGGGTATATATAGCTCCTTGTTGGTCATTGGACTTTTGGCTTTTAGAGATGTTTGCGAGTTGGAATGTTGCAGATAGATATTGAAGGAGATGTAGAGTTGGTATTATCCGAGATTTCGGCTAAGTAGTCACTTTCAATGCTAGGTTTGGTTACAAGCTTTGTTTCCAACTTTTCGAATTTTGTTGGTTCTTTTCGGTAATCAAGTAAATCATTTTATGACATTGTCTGACTTTGTTGTATCTCTCCAAAAACTTATTGAAAAGTCTTTTCTTTCAAAACTACAAAACTCAGGACTACAATGGACAAGTTCAAAACATGTGTATGTAAACTATGAATGCAAGTTTGGTCAATTTATATTAAGGGGTCGTTTGGTATAGGGGAAATCCAACTGTGTTTCTTGGAAACTATGTATTCTGAGATATTTTTGTTTGTTTACTGTCTAATGGAGCTGGGGTTTTGTATTTCAGATACCCAGAGTTTTTTATTGTCTCCAGAATGTGTATTCTGACAATTTCTACTTTTATCAGAAATTCTGACTTCCCCCAAATAGAATAATGGGACCCACTGTCTTCCCCTCCTATTTTCTTTACCAAATTTACATATCAAACAATGTAATTTAACATCCTCCAACTTTTAACAAACACTTTTACACCATTCTCCTATTTTCATATTTCTCCTAATTCTCAATCCTGTACCAAACGACCCTAAATGATATACACATCATAAAGTTCAATAAAAAGTGTATAGATTAGAAGGTGAAACATATTATTGGTCTATGATATGGATAAATTATTTTTTTCTAAGCTAAATTATTAAAATGTCCTCTCACTTGGTCAACTATCTAGTCATGTAGATGCATCCACTTTATTGCAAATTACAATTTTGACAAAATATGTTAAATATCTTCAATTAGCTATGAATCAATCTCAAGTAACTTTCGAAGTTTGTACATAAAAATTTTAAGGCCGACTATGTGAAATTTTCACATAATCGGCCTTGATATTTTTAGTGGAGATGAATAAATAGCACATTTTCAATTTTGTTTTAAAAAGACAGAAATGGTCAAGTCTAATCTAATTAAATGGGGTTAAGCAAGTTGGGTCATTGATTGAACTATTTGGCCATTGTAGAGAATAACAAAAAGGGGAGAAACTGGGGATAGAGAATAACAATAGGATGGCATTGACCATGAGTCTTCTCTCGGGTCGGCAGAAGCAACTTTGTGGGTCACCTTTAAACCCATTATCTAGTTGGCTCATTGAGTTATGGACCACTTCCCCACACCTCTCATCTCCCCTATAATTTTTTATCTTAAAATAATTAATCGAACTCTCCAACTAAAATCTTCGTTAAAGGTTTTATATCATTAAACCAACTCAGCGAGTTTTTTTTTTCCGCTACCGACCTTCTTCTTGGCTTTCTTCTCCATTTTTTCCTTCACTAACTTCTGTTGTTTGAAATGCATCTTAGCAAAAGTCTTTGGCGTACACAATTTATCAAGCTTCTTTCATATGTTAGAAGTAGTTTTCGCTTTAACCACCTCATGCAAAATGTTAGATAAGTGGAGTTGAATCTATGATAGAGCTTCTCGTCCTTCTTCTTCTCTTCAACGGACCACTTAATCTTGAATCCTTCTAATGTCTCATCTAGATCTGTGTTTGATAGACCGTCTCGCGTATTCACTGTCATAAAGAAAACGTGTATCGTGTAATCTCTGGCCAAAATTCATACTCAAACCCTAACTTGTAAGGAGAGGGGGGTCTAATGGACTATAAACTCATTATGCTATGAAATAGGAGAAGAATGTAATTATAGTATTCATATAAAATAAATTAAAACCCTATTTTTTAAAGAGATACTGAAATTTGAAATCAATTAGGGCGGCTAACTATACTTAAAGGAAGTGTTCCTCGCAATTCCCAAATGCAACGCCATCAAACCAATAATTAAGTCTCTAAAACCAAAAGGGAAAATAGCATTTTGACCCCCTCTACTTTACCAACTTAACAAATAACCCCATATACCATATACTATAAATAAGTCATTATATTCCTACTATCGTCTTCATGACGTTAATTGGTGGACATTCAGTACACCACGTTAGCTCCAATAGCCATGTATTAGCTTACTAAATATTTTTTAATTGAGAATATAATTATATATAATTACATAGGATGAAATAGACGAATAAAATGTATAATTCTAAAACCCTTCGTATTTCACGATACCTCCTCAATTTATCTCCCTGGCCAACTCTTACTATCCTACCTCCGATATCTCTCTCCGTCGGTGTACAAATGTGTCCAAATTTAACGTCATGAAGAAGATAGTCGAAATGGAACGACCCAAAATGCAAAATGGTCAAAATAAAACAGGGTAAAAAGAACGATTTATAGTATAGGGACTTATTTGTTAATTTGGCAAAGTAGACGGGTCAAGGTGCTATTTTCCCAGACCAAAACTTGAATCTTCATACGCACATTTAATTTGGTTTAGTAAAATGATTGTTAGTCCCATGTTCCCAAAAATTAAGCTATAAGTCACAACTAATTGTGGTGGTTAGCCGCAAGAGTTGGTTAAAGATATAGTTTTTATGGATGATGGCTCGTTTTCAACGAAACCGACATTTCTATGTATTTATTTAATTTAGTTCCCAACAGAAAACTGTGAGGGGGGGAACCAAACATAACATTAAATAAATCAAATTAGCATTGGGGAGAGATGTGATTAATCTTTGTCGCTGTCCATACGAGGCATGTTCTCTCTTAATCCTTTCTTCTTCTTTATTTTTATCCCAACTTGATCTCCTCTTTAAACTAGATTAAAGTCTCTATCTGCCTCTTAATTATTATACTAACTCAAATCAATTCTCTAAATTATTCATTCAATCAAACATTATGTTGATTATTGATTGATTGATTGTGTTATTTTTTTTTAATAAAATGTGATGGGTCATGTAGCTTTTTGAAATAAGAAGTTTCAACATCTAACGATAGTACTAAAATCGGGTTGACACCACTCCCGTCGATTCAATCAAGGTGAGTGGATCACTATTGATATGGCCTATGAAAGAGTCAACATACCAAGGAAAAGTTGTTGAGCAGACTTTCGTATAATGTGAGGGCCAACATCTCCACGTGAACTATGTTTTAGGGCGAGAAAGTAAAGTAGTTTCGAACTAACTTTTGGTAGGAAATACACAACACCGAACAATAGTATTAAAGTCTAACCAAGCGACCATGCTGTTATAATGTGAAAACATAAGTTACCGATTTGACTGAATTCAAAATTAAGTGGCCGAGTTTGACACAATGAGTAATAAACTTACGGGTCGTTTGGTTTCTATGATTTGAAAATAGTGTATTTGATTAATATTGTGGTTTTAGAAATAGATGTTTTGTGATTAAGCTTATTTGTTGAAAACCTTTGTTTGAAAGTTGCTTTAATTCAATTGGGTTTTGGGTGGGTGTTATTATAATGAAGTAAAATTACCCCTTTGTCCTTGTTATAATGAATTAAAAGAGTGGCATTGGTTGTAATAATGTAAAAAAGTAGGACATATATGTAAATGAACATAAGCTCCAAATCCACCATTCTCAAATCACCCAAAACTCAGCTAATAGTTGAGTTTTGAAATCAACCATTTCTCCCTCATTTTTAAATCTCAAATCACTCATTTTTTAAAACACAAATCCAAAAAAACAAGGGTTTCACATGAATACACATATTCACCCAAATTACACCTCCAAATCACAGAAACCAAAGAGGTGTTAGATGACCACAAAAGTATTTCACCCTTTTACTAATTTTGAATGGTTTCATACGCAAAATAACCAAACCAGAGTGTACCTTATTAATAACAGGCGATAACACAACATTAATTAATAAAATATCTTAGAGCTTTAATTTATTATATAGTTTTAAAGAAGAACACCAAGATCCCATGTGAGACAGTTAGTAGATGTCCAATAACTTCAATTTATATTTGGGAAAATAATTTAGCAAATTCAGTGTATAATGAAAGCAAATCATTTTTTCCTTATTCTACAGAGACACACAAAAACAAACATTAATAATTAATTAATTAATCAACGAAAAGAAAAATGGAGGGTGACACGCTGCATGTCGGGCTTAAATACATGCATTATGATGAAAAGAAAAAAAAAAACAACAATTAACGTTAGTTTATATGTTAATATCCATGAGCATTGACAAAATAGTCAACAACATAACCCATGTTACTGTACATGAGTGACCAAATTATGAAGACAAAATACACTAAATCTTAGGTGTATTTGTATCTAATTTGTCTTCCTGGTTTGGAGCATTGTATCATTGGCCATGTTCTGTACACAGATAGATGAAAAGAACCAACAAAAATATCAAAAGGAAGATTTGCACTGTGGCAGAAACAGAACCAGGAAAACCCTTCTTGAGATTTTCCCCAGTTAGATTCAACCAAAGATGCTGAGATTCATGAGTAGACAACTCCTTAATATTGATGGGTTTTAACCGACACAAGCTCCATGAAATCAGCTATCAGCAGCTTGTATGGATTTGGAACAGACTGGTGTGTTTCTGGGTTTCATTCTGGGAATGCTAATTACTAAAGAAGCTTAAACTCTGCTAAGGTTTTCTGGGTCTTGCATGGTTCATCTAAAGCTCAAGTCTTTGGATCATAATGCTGGCAGACAACTAATAACAGAAGCTAGGTTTGAGCAAGTTTGGATTTTGATAGCTACTTTGATTCAATCCCAGTTCATAGTTGCTAGCTAAGCTAAAGCTTTCATAAGCACAAATGGAGAAATGAAACAATTGATGTTCATACATACAAAAGAAGCAAAGAAGAGTGACAGCAAGTTACCACCTTTCCCCACATTTGTTGTATAAGCATACAACAAATTAATGGCCCCCAAAAAAGCAGCTTGTCAGCATAAATATGTAGAAATAACATAGCAGCAATAACCATTTTTCCCCAGGATGAAGAACAACAATAACCTACTGAATTTTTTCCAAGTTAGATGATAGCTTTCTACCAAAGGGAGACATCCATAGGGGAGACATCCATCCCACAAACTACACAAATTCATATTTAGTCACAAAGGGAGAGGTATCACCAACGATAGTTCAAAAATTTATTGACATTTTCATTACCCGCATTAGATTTGAGTTGGAAGAACCCTCTAGTAGTAGACAAGTTAAAAGTTGATAACCCCTCTGATGATGAATGAAACCTTCTTCCCTCCCCTCTTCAGCACCTCCAAGCTGATGCCGATATGAGCTCGCGACGCTGCCAGCATAGCACGAGGGAGGCATGCCGCTTCTCGACGTGAAACCCCCTCACTTGAGTCCTTTTCAACACGCACTCGGCCTGAGTCTCGGTGAAGTTGCTGAAAGTCACTGGCGAGAACCCGGCAGAGGAGAATATCGTCTTCCAATTAGGCATCTTGTCCGGTGAACGAAGACGCCCCAGCACTGTGCTTTCGATCCTAGGCTGGAGTAGAAACCTCTCGATCTTGTTCAGGGCATCGCTCGTCACATTGACAGCATCCAACGACTCGAACAGATGAATGTACGACTGGAGGGCGTGGAGAATGTGCTGCGGGAATGGAAGATCACTCCTGTCGCACCCTCTATCCAAAGACACGACAATCTTCGGAGAAAGCTGCTTAACGAGACGTAGCAGAGATGGCAATGCAGCTGGCTGATTCGAACATGACCAAATGGGGAAGTTCACAGCAACAGCTTCGTTCTCGCTAGCCCGGAATACAGGAAGAGAGAAGCAATTCTGGTCCAAGGAATCAAAGTTAACCACGTCAAGCTCGAAGCTTACACCAATCTCGTTAGCAAACTGAGTCAAGTTCTCGCGCATTAAACCAAGCTCGATAGGGTGGTGAGTTGAAGGAGATGCAAAAGCAGTGATCTTTAAGGAAGGTGGACCTCTACTACGAGGCAGCTCCTGCATAAAGGACGCCCATTGAGCACCGAATCCAATGTCGAAGTCGACAATATGGATTCTATCAGCATCTTCAAGAGCCTCGAGTAACGCCTGGTTGCAAGTGAAGTTGACAAACTGGATTAGCGGTGAAACTTCAGAGAAGACCTTATAAGCACCCATTTTGAAGATGACATCAAAAGGAGTAGGTGTCCTAGGCAGTAAAGGTGCGGTAGTGACCGGGTTGTTGTTGTTGTTGTTGTTCGTCATGAGTAACAGTTGAAGAGCCTCCTTGAAGTAGAAAGCAGCCCTGTGAAGGGGCTTCCCAATTGGGGAGAGCTGTTGATTGAGCCGCGCCAATATCCCTTGCGCGTGAGTGAAATTCCCAGTCCCTACCAGCTCTGCTGCCTTGTAGAGCTGGTCCAGCAATGCATGTTGCTGAACTCCAGGGTCTTCCTTCGAATTTGAATTCGGCTGAATCCCCTGGAGGAGAAACGGAACCCCTGGAGGAAACCCCAGCTGCTGCTGATGTTGCTGGTGTTGTTGCTGCTGCTGTTTCCTTAAGAAGACATCATTCCCTGGATCTGAAAACGGGAGCTTTGGCATCATCTGAGGAATGGGTTCCATGTTGGTACCTGAATTCTGCCTCTTGGGTTGAGGATGATGATAATCTTGCTGCGGAAACGGCAAAGGGAAGAAGAAGTTCGGAGGCTGTTGTTGATGAGGATTCAGGTTCATCATAGGGTTGTTCAGAACATGCGGCTTCTCCTCCAAAGCATCAACTTGCTGCTGTGGATTGTAAAGCATTCCAGAAGGAAGATTAACAACAGTATTAGCTTTGAAATTAACCAACCCAGAACCAGAAGAAGAGCTTGGAGATACCAAACCAGTTCTCCCATTGCCACCACTGTTCATACCCCCAGCAAACCCAGAACCAGGGAAAACCCCCAAATTGGAAACCCCACCTCCAATTCCTTCAAACCCATGTCCCTGATCAACAATCCCTAACCCTCCACCGCCGCCATTCCCGTCAAAATCAAGCGGATTGTTATGATTATTACCCCCAGACTGAAGAAGATGCTTCAGCCCAAAAGACGAGTCGTCGACATCCCCGCCGGAGATCCACCTGAGCAGGGACTGCTCCTGTGTGGGTTCAGACAACATGTTCTCCCAATCGTCGAGCCCTAGACCGCATCTCTCACCTGCAGAGGAAACAATCTCGAGCCCACCAGCAGGGATTGGCTGAAGCTCATTAGCCCACTCGTCTTTTCTGTCATTAGCAAGTGCGGTGTCGGCGACGGCGTTGTTGAAGGAAGAGGAAAGAGTGGATGCCGATGTGGGTGGGCTTGGACTCCTTCTCATATGAAGAACTGAGATTGGCTCTGTGAAGCTGTTAACTTCCTGCTTCTTCCAAGCTGCTGCTTCTTCCTGCTGCTGAGAGAAAATGGATGCGAAACCAGCTATGTCTAAACCACCCTTCCCTTCCAGATGGAAGGGCATCCCTCTAACCCTACAAACTTCACTCAAAACCAAAACAAAAAAAGCTCGAAAGAAGATTTAAGGAAGAGGAAGAAGAAGAAGGAGAACGGATTTAGTTGGGGTAATTTGTGGTCAGATTTGGAAGGAAGAAGAAAAACAAAAAAGGAAGAAGCAACTTTATCTTTCTTTCTCTCTATCTCTCTTTGCATGCCATCCAACTTCCAAACTTTCAATCGTTCGTCTTCATTATCAGCAATCAGAGAACAGCAGCTCCATGGAACCCAGTTCTTCAACCATTCTCCTCTCTCTCTCTCTGGGCTGTAGTTGTTTCTTTCTTTCCCCCTTTAAAAAAAAAGAAAAGAAAACTTGTTATGTCGCAGCAGTACTGTGTACCCTTCTCTGTTCTGCCATGGATGCGTGCATCATAAAAAAGGCAAATAAAGTGTCCCCTCTCTCCCTCCCTTCCTTCCTTCTCTCCTTCTCTTCGCTTTCTCTCTCTAGTCCCTGTCTCTCTCTCTCTACTTCTTCTTTTTTTTAATTTTTGGCTCTGCTTTCTTTCTTTCTCTCTCTGTGTCTGGCTCTGCTGCTGCTGGGCTCTGTCTGTCACCTTCCCCACAGTGCTATCACTGTAGAGTTTACAGCCAAAGAGAGAGAGAAGAGGGTAAAATTGAATTGGAGAAAAGGGCGAAAAATCTTGCAATTTCCCACCAATATAAGCCAATTTGTGATTTCCGGGCCCACTCTTTCCCACCATTTTTACAGGTCAGAATCTCTCCCTCTTAAGGGAAAACTAAACCAACTTTTCCTTCTATTTTGGGCCGGACTTTCGTCGGATCCTACTATCCGACCCGGCTTGGATGTTAGGATTTGGGCTCGGGTAATTCTTTTTTTACTATGAGGCCTAGCTTGGGCCCATATCAAATGGTAAATTTGTGCTTTTGGGTGAAAATTACTTATTTACAAGTAGGGTTAATACATCTTTTTACCCCTCTACTATGCAAAGTTAACAAACATACCCTTTTACTATTTTCTAACCGATTTAACACCCTCTACTTTGAAAATTTTAACAAATATGCCCCGTTGTTTAATTTTTCATCTATTTTTTATTCGATGTGTTGATTGCACGTGCCACGTCATATTATTTGTACACCTTATCGTTGTTTGGAATGTTCCCAATCGAAAATTATTTAAATTAGCGAAACGACAGGATTTTCAACGAGACCTCTGCCTCTCCATTTGTTTTGTCCCGCAAAATCTGGTATGCTGTCGGTGATTGGCTGATATCGGCTAAGCGCATCTCGGAAGATCAGCTCCGCCTTTGGAGGAGATTAGTCTTCGACAATGGATGATCTCTTTCTGCTGGTTTCTGTTGTCAGTTTCCTCTGTTTTCTTTCGTTTTCCTGCTTTCCTTGTTTTGCGGCTTCTATTCCCTTTTGCCAATTTGGACAGCTTTCTTAGTCATGTTTTGGTCGGATGTGTTTCAGTTTTAGCAGTCCTTCTCCTTTGTATCTTGAACTAAGCTTCCTTTTGAAGCTTCGTTTTTGTATATAATACATACGCAACCATCATTATCAAAAAAAATATATATATATTTAAATTAGAAATAAAAATATAAAGGAATACCACAAACACCTCATTACATAATAGTGATTATAATGTGCTTTTTCTTTATCTTTTTTTTTTAATTTCAATATTTTCACCTTGTGGACATCCCAATTAGCGATGTTGTGCACAAATAATATGATTTAGCATGTATAATCAACACATTAAACGAAAAATAGATGGAAAAATAAATGGAGGGGCGTATTTGTTAAAATTTTCAAAGTAGAGGGTGTTAAATCGGTTAGAAAATAGTAAAAGGGTATGTTTGTTAAATTTGCATAGTAGAGGGGCAAAAAGGTGTATTAATCCTTACAAGTATTATAGTCCAGTTGATAAAATATTTGGTTATAGTTTAGGTAGCTCGTGATTTTATATTAGTAACTCATTTAATGAAATTTACGAGGGTTGGTGTGGAAAAAAACACATCTTCTTCATAATGCGACCAGACTCGGATAAACCTGAAGGATTAGTAGCATATGGTTATCACGACATGGTAAATGAAGAGTACTCGCATTTTGTGGGTAGGGAAAATGTTTAGTTTGACTGGACTATCCAAAATACACACCCCATTGGATGTTTTACAATATCATAATGAAAAAAAAAAATTATTTGTTTATTTGTGAAAATAAAACATTTTATTCTAGCCCATATTTACGAGATAGAAAACTAAATCACCTACGGATATGTGTGTCCCTCTAAAGTTAGAAGCAAACCACGAGTTGAAATGCTCGATGGAATCATTGCCAGGAATGAATTATAGAACTCTTAACTTTTTTCATACAAAAAATCGTCGTCTTTGTATGAGTATATAACAAGATTCATATAACGATAATTTGGAGTTGGGTGATCCTTATTGTAATATCGATGACTCAAAGCATCTATAGGGATTAATTCTGTTATAATTTGACAATATAGTCGATGAACTAACTATTCAAATGATCATATGGATGCATTGACTAATCTTAACCTTAATAATAGTGACTAATACGCAGGTTTAGTTTGTCATTATACTTGACTATGTTGTTTTGCGGCGTTAATTTTAAAACAACGACCAATCATGAACGACCACAAACCTATACTTCCCCATCACTTTCAGAACGACAAAACTAAGTTGTTGTTCCCTACTTCCCTTTCATTATAAAAATCAAACAAAATAATTCCCATTAGCAATATAATTAATACACTCTTAAGCTTAACTACAGCCGTCTGACTAATTATTTCAGTTTGGTTAACTTCAACACAATAATGATTAAGCCAACTATTTATGATGTCTTTTGCTTTTATTTTATTCATCATGTCTTTATGACATGATCACTAAATTTAGGGCAAAATACACGGAATATCATTAAATTTTTATTTTCTTTCACATTTACCACTTAACTAGTTTTCCTACACCGTATATCATTGAATTATACTTTCTATTTCACTCATTACCGCCTCATTTTCTAGATGTACGAAATAATGACGTGTCTTGATGGAATTATATCACAGTCAACATATATTGGTCAGTTAACTACCAACATGGTATTATGTAGCTAAAAAAAAGCTAACAATGTGTTTTGAAAATATAACACATGAAACCATTTAAAATGCATGATTTCAATTTTTTGGATGCATAATACCTTGTTGGCAGCTACTTCAACAGCGTCGAGGAGGAGGCAACGGAGGTGAACCGACCAATGGGTGCAGGCGGTGGCATCCACCTGAGGCAGGAATAATTAAGGTGAATGTTGATGCTGCTCTGTTTGGAACAGATCGCAAGTTTGGGGTAGGGCTCGTGGCTAGAGACGATACAGGGGGGGATGGTGGAATTCAAGCAGCTGTTGTTTGCAGGGCTACCCCAGGCTCATGAAGCGGAAGCACGAGGGATGCTGGAGGCGATTAAGTGGGGTCGGTTGATGCGGTGGGATAGGCTGATACTGGAGACGGACTGTCAACGTGTTCAACATGATATCAATGGAGAGAGGCGAGATAGGACGAAGTATGGTAGGATTATTGGGGCTTGTCAGGACTTGCTGCGTGTTCAACCACATGTAAAAGTGGCTTTTGTTAGGAGAGAGGGTAATAAGGCGGCTCACACGATTGCGAGACGATCTATTAACCCAGTTGACGGGGGAGACAGCTCCGGACTGGTTGTGTGATTCTTTATTTGACAGCTGTAATTGTTTGATGATTTAATGAAAGATGAACTTTCCTTCCAAAAAAAAAAACCTTGTTGGCAGCTGACTTTGCAATATATGTTTACAATATCATCATAACGTCAAGACACATCATCATTCCGTCCTAAAAAAAAAGGAATAAAGTTGTACTCGGTATAATTTGATGATATTCTGTGTATGAAAATAAGTTGACTCCTAAATACAACTGAGCAGGCTTATCTGAGCTCCCAAGCATCATGGTCGTGGGCCTGCTTGTGGCCCATAGGCATAACAAAGCTTATCCCCAAGAGAAGATTACTGCTAAGCCGGCCTTACTAATTAGCAATTTACTATACCTAATTTTGTGTGTTTAGCAATGATTGGTCATAAAGTATATACCATTAATCACATAAAAATTAACATAGCTTTTTGGTTTAGATTTGTTACTGATGCTCGAGGTTTAGATATGCAATATACACTTAACAACGTGAGAGACACATTTTCTTAATATAAATATTTTTTGTGACGATTTTACATAGAGGTCGTAAATCATCCTATGAGCTATAAAAAATAAAATAAAAAGACTGAAAGCAGGAAGGTTTCAGAGGAGGGGTCCAGCTTGGGATCAAGGAAGTGAGTTCCTTGATCCATCAAAGAAGGGTATTATAGGTATTTTCAAAAAAGGTGGCCAACACCTTCAACTATCGCCGGACCTCTGCCGTCGCCGGACTCCGCCGCCGTCGCCGGACCTACGCCATCGCCGCCGCCGCGTCGTCCGCCGCCGTCCGCCCGCCCCCGGGTCTCCGCCGCCCCCGCCTGCCGCGCCCGCCGGATCCTCCGCCGCCGCCCTCCGTCGCCGTCGCCGACCTCCCCCGCCCGCCCCGCCGCTACCCCTAGTTAGATAATTTATATATTAAAAAAAGTGTTGTGATGTGATTCGAAATCATGACCGCTCAATTTAAATATTAAACTCCTACCACTATGCTACTAAACACTTAGTGATATTATATAATAATAAAATTATCTTATTAAATAGATGCACATAGTTTGTAAAAAAATGTGCACACGAGTACGAAATATGTGTACACTAGTATATAAAATAGGTGTGCACGTGTACGCGTTCACATGTACACACATTACATTATTAAGTAGTGTGCACATGATTTATACAAAATATGTACACACGAGTACGAGTATGTGTACTAGTAAAAAATAAGTGTGCACGTGTACGAATAGGTGTACACATTTATAGATGTGTACAAGATAAGTGTACGTGTGTAAAAAATGTAAGTACATAAATGTGTACGTGTATAAAACGTGTACACATGATGTATACAAAATATGTGTACACTAGTGTAAAAAATAAGTGTGCACGTGTACAAATAGGTGTACACGTGTATAAAATGTGTGTATACGTATACATAAACAAAATGTAAGATATAGTGTACATGTGTACAAAGAGTGTGTGCACGTGTACACCGTGTGTACATATCTACAAGATAAGTGTACACATATACAAAAATGTAAGTACATAAACGTGTGCGTGTATAAAATGTGTACAAAACATGTACACATGTGTACGAAAAATCTTTGCAAATGAGTACACAGTTTATGTACAAAAGTGTGTACACACGAACAAAAGTGTGTACACATTAAAAACGAGTACGAAGCGTCACGAAAAAAAAATTCAGAAAAATAGGCCCGACTACGGTGGTCTGGTAGCCGAAATTTTTTTCGAAATCGGAGCTCCGATCGTCCAAAAAATTCATCGAAGAAGTCACCGGAGCTCCGGTGACCGGAGCTCCGGTCACCGGAGTTCTGGTCGCCGGAGCTCCAGTCACCAGCTATTTTCACTTGAATTAAAAAAACTATAATTAAATTAAATTAAATTAAATTAAATAGGGAAATGACCCTTTTATCCTTTTAATTTAAACCATTAGATCTGGAAAAATAAATCAATGGTTGAGATTGTTCCTTGACACTATCAAATAAGCTAAATTTGTTTGATGGTAAGTTGGACTCTCAGAGGGGTGAGGTTGTAAAGTCGTTGTTTTTATGATAAGTTAAAAAGGAAAGAATGATGATTTTCATACCAAGGAGGATAAAAGCACTACAACACAACTTAGTTTTAGAGGTAGAATCATTGAGACAGTCTCTAACTAACATATGATATGATTTTCATTCATCATTTCCATTTCATTGATTTAGTTGACGTACGAAAATTTCTAACTTATAGCTATATAGATGTGAGTACGGGGTAAGACCAAATGAGAGAGAGACAGAGAAGTATTAGGGGTACCCCTTAGGATTGTGTGAAGAGGATAGCCTCAAGCGTACGAACCAGAACCTACAGTTTAATGCATATCCTTTTTATGAATTGACAAACATTTTCCCTAGAAGAATCATAGTAAACCGAGATTGTTATCGATCGAACAAAGTATCGTTACAATCATACCCGATCCCGCCATGGCCAAAACCTAACCTTAATTTGAAGACGACACTTTTTAACTTTGTGGTTCCATTCCAAATCCTATTCCCCACCTCTTTCAAAAATCAAAACCCCTTCCTAATGCTCTCACAACAAATTGCCCAAAAGAGTAATACAGGTAAAAAGGGAAGAAGTAAAAAGGGAAGTAGCACCGATTAAGACACCTTAATTAATATCTTTTAATTAATTTTGATTAGGAAATCCAATAATTTAAGCAACTTCTAAACAAAGAGTGAAGCCAAAATGGGTGCCATGTGAAGTAATGAAAATGAAAGCAAAGGGGGAGATGATGGTCCCCCCTTGCCTCCGTCACATGCAAAATCCCCACCTTAATTAAATTGACTAATTAGTTATAGGGAAAAATATAATTTTGGACCCCCTACTTTTTCAACTTAACAAATAGCTCCTTATACTATAAATTGATCTTTTTATCCCTCCTACTTTGATTATTTTGCCGTTTTGGTCCTTACGTTTCAACTTTCTTCTTCTTAACATTAATTATGGACACATTCACACGCCGAAAAAAAGAGATATCAGAGGTAGCAGATGAAGAATTGGTAAGAATTGGTTAGAGAGGATGATAGGACCCAGCCTTGGGGATCATTAGCCAATTCCTATGCAAGAAGCTAAGTAATGGACTTGGGGACAATTGATAGGACTCAATCTTAGCGATCGTGGCTGCGGAAGAGCCCACGGGAAGGCGGTCAACGATCTGGCGATCCGTTGACTTGGGCCCACACTCACAGGCGACTAGAGCAGCGGGCCAGCAGAGTGGGACAAGGCCCATTCACTGCGCCCTAGTGGCCTTATAGGGTTTCGGAGAATCGCAGCCACGTGCCACCATCTCAGAGGTCACCACGGACAGCTGGGATTGATCCTTGGTGTACATGACAGGAGGTCAGGCTATAAATACAGCTCTGACTACCTTACATAATGGGACACTATTTTACAAAGGGGATAACCCCGCAGTACGTTATTCCCGTTCACCTACCCTAATCCTTACAATCGCCCAGATTACTCCTTGAACTTACTGATATCCCCCTTTTAACATACGAGGTACCCTCACATCACTAATGACAAAACGACTAAGCTTCCGACAATTATTGGGCTAGACGATCTGTCTAGAACAATCACACATTTTATTTGTCGATTTCATCCTATCTAATTATATGTACTTATATTTTAACATACGAGGTACCCTCACATCACTAAGGACAAGACGACTGAGTTTCCGACAATTATTAGGCTAGACGATCTGTCTAGAACAATCACACATTTTATTTGTCGATTTCATCCTATCTAATTATATGTACTTATATTTTCAATTAAAAAACATTTAGTAAGTTAATGCATGGCTATTGGAGCTAACGTGGTGTACTGAATGCGAATCAATTAGGGTCACGAAGATGAAAGTTCGAACGGAAGGACCCAAACGGTAAATTGGTCAAAGTAGGAGGGGTAAAAAGAGCAGTTATAGTGTAGGAGTCTATTTGTTAAGTTGGTAAAGTAGAGGGGCCAAAATGCTATTTTTCCTTAGTTATGTGATGTATTAATTATGTGTATGTGCTTGATTTTTGGCTTTCACGTTGGGCCCCACGTTTTGCCCAATTGGGTTTTGGTTTGTTTTATCCAACGATATGGTTTTCAAAGAAAGCAAAAGCTTTACTACTTGCCCCCACGGTAATTAAGAAAATTAAGACCACTCGCGCGCTTTTAGGGCTAATTAAGTATTGATGGAGGCTTTTTTGCCTTGTGCTTATGGTTCAAAATAAGTCTAGACGAATCTGTCGAGGTTTGAATTCGATAAATGTTGGCTTTGAAAGGAAGGGATATGTTGTTTGTCATATAAAAATTGTTTGTGGATGACGGTCATTGAGTATTTTTAAAATGATGAATGGTAATCCAATTGCGAAATTTTTAAAAACGTCATCAGACGAGTACACATAAAGGACCGATTGTAGGATAGCAGATGGTAATAGTCGCTATGTAATAGCAGGATGAGGTAGGGGAATGGAGTCCAAAGAAAGTCCGTGGGAGGGGTAAAACATGAATGTCATCGTACAAAAGATGAGAATGTGCTCAATTATTTATGGAGTCATACGACATACTTGACAGAGGGGTGACCCTAGCTCCATGCCACGAGATTAGAGTTCTTCAAATGTTGGAAAATACGATGACATAGACGCTAGAGAGAAAATTGAGTTTTGGTTGGACCCAAAGAGTCTAGATTGGCCGCCAAAGGGATGTGTGTGTGTGGGGGGGGGGGTGTTTAGGACACAAAAACTATGCATTTAAAGTGTGAAAGAGCAGTCAACAGTTGCTCTCATATGGACAAACCGCTATGATTCCAATAATCCTGAAGCAAACCGTAGGTAAAATGATTGCCCGAAAGCAACCATGAATTGAAACTACAAGAAGAGAGAAGTAACATATATTCTTTCAGGATGTGGAGCGCGAGACAAGAATATGGTAGTAAATAAACTTTGAACGTCGGAGTCGGAAGAATAAGATTAATCCAGAAAAGTAACCAAGACATTACGTGTAATATATTTGCTAGTGTATCTCTATGCATCTTTAAAAAAAAAAAAAACTGTATCTATACATGGATAAATGATAATAGTGGTAAGTTCAACATTAAATATCAACTAATTCTATCCAAACCCTAGTTAAAAAAACACAAGATTAGGCCTTAACACACATTTCGAATAATGAGATAATTTTAAATCATTAGTATAAATAACATAAGACTTATTAGAGATTGTATTATTTCAATGGCCCTTTCTGTCATTTCCAATAGGTCGAACTTGACAAAGCAGATATTGCAAGATTTCCCCTTTCCCGAATTTTAACACTCGACAATGGTTTTAGATAATCTGTCCTTGGAAATTTTATTTTACATGTTTGTTGTACCTCTATGCACTCTACTTCCAGAATGTTCAATTAATGGGAAACAAACTAATAACTGTTTGTTTGGAATACCAAAATTTTGTCCATTTATGAGTTTTGTTGGGTTTTTTCTTTTTTTCTTTTTGGTGGGAAAAGGCTTCATGACATAATGTCGATCATTATCATATTGTGCCCTTAATTCTTTGTATGCATGACTATCTCCGACGCTCCTGCGGGAGTTATCTAAGGAAAAAAAAAATCGTGAATTTGCTGATGGTCACAAAAGAGGGACACGTGTGTTTTACTGTGTTAAATGCAAATTTTTACTATTTACCTTGTTAGAAATTCCATGCGAAAGAAACTATCATAAATTAGGGCTTTTTGTCGGTAGCCCAAAGTAACACTAGGCTACTTTTGGGCCCGCATAAATACGGGATCAGCCCATAAAGTTTATGATATTTGTTTACACTTGTGCTGGGCCTTGGCCCTTTGGGTTTGGCGATATAATATTAAAATGAAACTCTCAAAACATTCGTTTCTCATATTTAAGGTATTCTTGATCATTTTATTGCTTAAAGTTACTTGCTTTCAGAGATGCGTGAAACAAATGCTGAGTTGGTCTCTACAAGGCTCTTGGAGGGTGCGGATAGTGCGGTCATGTCCAATTCTGGTGGTGGTATTGTGGAAGAAATTTTACAGTTGAAGACCGATGCTCCTTCTTGACGCTTCCAAATAGTTCACCGTTCAGGTAACAAGGTCACCCATTACATGACACGAACGTCCCTGATTCACCTCTCAGGGAGTATGAAAGTAGATATGACCGCTTGGTTTAAGACTTGATTTTCCTTCTTTCTTGTTCCAGCTATCTATGAAAAAAACCCTCCTGAACTTGTAAATACAGTAAATTGAAGACAACTATATCAAGCAAACCTTATGATATTCTAAACAAATTATTGAGATGGGTCCCAAGAATTTTTTTGGTAGGCCCAAACAAAGCAACCCAACTGGGTTTGATTTGTTTACATTTTTAGCCGATATTATATGTTTCACCTTTCGAAAGCTAAAGCTACATGTTTAAAGAAAATAGTACCAAACTGTTCTTTTTTAGGAGAAAGATGATGGAGTCGAGATATGGAGTCTTTGACGTACCTTACAATGAAGAATATGCGTGAGGGAGACTATATTCTTCATTGTAAGGTACGTCAGAGACTCCACGTCTCAATAACATTATGGAATTTACAAACTGTTATAATCACAATTAACTTGATTTTTAGTAGATACTGATTGAATAATTATATAAAATATTGAATAGAGGAATTAATAAATGTAACGGCGCCTCAAATCACGTCATAATTAAACAAAAGGGTTTGAACAAGAATAAGGATTGCCAAAAGGATGATATTATAATCAAATCTTAAAAAAAAAAGTGATGCAATAGGCTAGAATAAAACCCAAATGTAATTATCAAATCCTATAATTTGTACACCTCATTAAGGAAGTTGAATATGGGCCCACAAAATGACCCCACTATTGTTAATTCTGCATTCGGCCTGCTTAAAACGCCACGGAAATTGATATTTGTGATTTAAAATACATGAATTCTTTAAAATTAGTAATGTATATTTTTTTCCAAAGAAGAAATGTTGATTTTTAAATTGTGGTGTTCACGAATAAGTATATTTAGTATTTGTATTTTAAATTAGTAAAGAGAGAGTTATATTGTCGATTTTGAGCCAATTATTTATAACTATCAATTTCACCTAAAAACATATTAAGGGTATATGATAAAATAAAACATAAAGAATAAGAAATTCTCCACAAGTCGGAAGTGGTTCAACGAAGGCCATGTCTGAAATGGCATCCGCCTAAGCCTGGCGAACTAAAGTGTAATGTAGATGATGCCGTTGAACAGAACCTATTGAAAACAGGTGCAGGTATGGTGATTCGGAATGATACTGGAGCAATTATTAAATTCCGAGTTGCTGCATGGGACGGAGCATGGAATAGTAAGGAAGCGGAAGGAAGAGCTGTGCTGGAGGCGTTGAGTTGGATGGAGCTGGAGGGTTATTCACAGGTTACCATGGAGTCCGCGCCAAGGTGGTCATGGATGCGATCCGACAACCAAACGTTGCTGACACTGAGTTTGGGGATCTCATCCAAGGGTGCTTGAGTATTCTAGCAAGACAACCGGGGTACGTAGTGGAGTTTGGTAGAAGAGCTTGTAATACCGTGGCACATGAGTTAGCCAGATTTTCTTTTTCCACATACGTTCCGTTCATTGGGGGGGTACTCCGGGTTGGATGAATGAGGCTACCCTAGACCTTTGTAACCTTAATCACGATATGAATTAATAAGAGAACACCTTTTTTCTGTAAAAAAAAAAAAAATTCTCCACAATCTTACATAAAAAGTGAGAGTCTAAATCGATAGATTTGATCTTCTTAGAATTTCAATACATGAATTTTAGATAGAAATTACATAATAAGTGAGAGTCTAAATCGATAGATTTGATCTTCTTAGAATTGTAATACATGAATTTTAGATAAAAATTATATAAAAAGTGCGAGTCTAAATCAATAGATTTGATTTTCTTAGAATTGCACATGAATTTTAGATAGAAATAAATAATAATGAAATATAACAAAAAAAAAAAAAGACATTCACTACTGTACAATTCACTATTATACATGTATTCTCTAAAATCTACGAATCACAAATAGTCAAATACCAAACATCCCTCATAAAATTTTATTTTCCGATTTTACAAGAAACATTACAAATCGAGAACGGCAGATCATCCCCAAAGAGATATAGAATTCTCTCCACAGCCCAACTCGGCTGTTGTTGATGCTCGGCAGCTGCAGTCCAGTCCAAGCTCTGCGACGCAGTCAGCAAGGGCGTTCTGCAGAGAGGGCAAGTCCGATGATTACTCTCATCCTCTTCCTGATCATCAAGCTCGTGATCAATCCACCGATCAATACAGTCCTTGTGAAAGACATGGCAGCAATTCCTCAGCTCCCTCACCTCGTCCTCCGCCTTCATCTGGTTCAAGCACACCGCACAAGCAGCAGACACGGCGTCGCTTAGATCTGAATCTTGCTTCCTGTCCGCGACGTCGCCGAAAGTGGTGAGGATGAGTCGATCTCTAATCTGTTGAGTGGACGGTGAGTGGCGCGACGTCGGTGGTGTGAGGGTGTCGTTCCACAGTTTGAGAGCCCAAGAGAGAGCACATCTGAGGAGGGCGAGGACGAGAGCTGCCTTGTAGAGGATATGTGTGACGATTAGGCTTGAATCTTCAGCGAAGAAGCCCATGATTGCAGAAACAGAAGAGTGGGGAATCTCAATTGGAGAGAAATCAGAAACCCTAGGGATTGGGAATGGGAAGGGGAAGGGGAAGGGGGAATTTGAGTGGAGAAGGTGGGTTGGTTTATAAAAGGGAGAAGATAGTGGAGTGTGACAATGGCTGCGGTGGATTGGTGGGAGTCATTGTTCACTACTTTGGCTGCTTTTTCCTTTTTCTTTTCTGCTTTTTTTCCTCTTTTCTTTTTTCGCAAGATGATGATAAGAGATAAAAAGAATTCTGTGGCTAATCAGATCTGCCCAGCAAGCAGTACGCTGGAAACAACGTCAGATCAGTAAACAACTTGCAGCAAGACTCTCCAACATCCAGCTGTTGCAAAGGAAACAAGATTACAAGTGCCAAGGTACTCTCTGTTCTCTGCTAATTACTAGTAACTTGTTCTTCCTCACACAACCATACTGAGGCTGGCTAGTGATGTAAGAGTATGAACATGTACAACCATGAACCGTGTCACATAAAAGATGTGTTCATAGAATGATAGGAAGACAAAAAGGGTCAACACCAACATGGTCAACGGATCAGTCGGGATTGAAATCGACATTGAGGTAACGTGGGCCGCAAACACTTTGGGAGATTTCTGGTTATTATAATCATCAAAATTATCCATTCGAGTAATTATTGCTACAAATTTAGGATAAAACCAGAAGAAAAGAGAGTGATAATAAATATAACCGATAATAAGGGATGTGGTTTACTGGTTTTTATAATAATATTAGGCTTTCTACCCCAAAAAAAAAAAATATTAGGCTGCCGAACAAACCGAAGCACACTACTAGCTGTTTAGTGAAGAGTTTCGATCAAAGAAGCCAACTTCTTTCCTTCTTTCAGCCTCCTCGTCTTCTCCACCACTCTTGATTCAGCTTCGTATTCACAAGGTCACCACTTTTTTATGCTTTAACTCTTGCTTCGGAATCCAGGTTCCTTCAATGTTTGTGAATTTGTGTGTTCTTGCTGCATAATCGGTTGATTAGTTGATTATTAGCGTTTGACGGGGCTCTTGCTTGTTTTTGCTTTACTCGGTGGATTGTTATTGTCGACGACGCTAAAGTAGTCACTAGTCACCTAATTTAGCCTGATTTTTGGGGCTCGGTTTGGAATTGGGGTTTAGCTCAAGCTGCTGGGCTTGAATTTCGGTTTTCTTTTGGGGATGAGCGAAGTTAGAGGAAGAACATAATCCCGTGAATTGATTAATGGGTAACGTTTGTTGAGATTATTTACAGGGATTAGGAATGGGATGGTTTGTTGAAATAGAAGTGGAAAGCTTGGTTTTTAGTTATGGACTAGTGATTTACTTGCTTTGTTTTGGATGAGGTGCAGGAGGGATGACTAAGAGTTGCTTCAGGCAAGAGCACGACCATGGTATGTGCCCCGAGTTACATTTGGTAAATGTAGTATATTCCATGAATGCCATGTCAGTGGAGCTTTTGACAATTTAGTGAAATTAATTTGTCTGCAGAGAAGAGAAAGGCCGAGGCTGCCAGGATAAGGGACAAGTACCCAGATAGGATTCCGGTGAGCCATTGATGCTGAAATAAATCTGTCTTGATGTTTCAGTTGTTTAGTCTAGTTTCTTAGCTCTTGATTGAACAAACGTGTGATGTTGGAGTACCACGACTTTGTTTCATAGTCATTTCTGCTTGTTCAATGTGTATTTGAGCACCATCTTGTACCCATTTTTTGGGACTATTGTTGTAATGAGGTGCATAGTTTGATTCAAACTTGAATTGCTTAAGAAATCATGTTTAAGTCTGCCTGGATCATGTATCAGAATTGTCACTGTGATGAGTCAAATATAATACGAGTCTTTATGTTCTCGTACGCTGTAGCTGACTTCTTTCTTGCCGTGCTTTCTTGTTTTGAAGGTCATTGTGGAGAAGGCGGAGAGCAGTGAAATACCAAACATAGATAAGAAAAAGTACGATTCTGATTGATGATGCTTTTTTCTGTATAGAATTCCTCGTTCTTTATGGATATTTCTACCAGGTTCAGTAGATCGATTTTTCCTAGTCAAGAAAAGATGGCAGTGAAATACAGTTCTGATGTGGTCTATCAGAGTTATGCCCATTGCTCTCTGGCCTTATCTTTTTGTTGTTTCTCATCCCCTGAATGAATGTTCAGGGAGAGGAGGCTTCCTTGCATAGTATTCTTGTTCATGAACTGATGCTGCAACAATTTCTCAAAGGCAAAATCTCTTTTGGTTCTTAGCAATACTTGCTTTCTTACCCTCTTAGATTCTTGTGTTCAGTTCTCATCTCATTATCTTGTTTAGCCAAGAAGGGACAGATTGGTTAGATATATAGCACAGATCATCAAGCTCTCATGGAAACATTTGTTTATCCATTGACCCAGTTGACGTGTTCATGGAGCAGGTACCTAGTCCCGGCTGACTTGACTGTTGGACAGTTTGTTTACGTGATCCGAAAGAGGATAAAATTGAGTGCTGAAAAGGCGATCTTCATATTTGTTGACAATGTCCTGCCTCCAACGGGTAAGCAAACTGCAGAATCTGGTCTTGTATCTATAACCAGCACTGCACCAGTTCTAATTTTTTGGTTCCTCAATACAACAACAGGTGCTATAATGTCTGCAGTATATGAAGAAAAGAAGGACGAAGACGGATTTCTCTATGTCGCATACAGCGGCGAGAATACATTCGGAATGGAGATTTACCAGTCATGAGAGCCATTTGTTGCACATTGCCTCTGCCTACTTCCACTTCATCAATGTCCATTTCGTTGTTCTGTGTCTGTTCGATTTGCTTGTTTATAGTTTTTACTTGTGGTCTTTACATAAACAGAGGTGCTGCTGCTGCTGCCTCCTGGAGAAAATAGTGTACAGGTTATATATTCTATAGAAGCTTCCCAAAATCCGTCTCGTATTTAAGCCATCTTCTGATAAAATTCGAAATACTTGGAACTCTGGATCGTGGATTCTTGTGGCAATCGTGCACTGAAAGCTTATATAACATCGAGTGTTCGACTTTGAATCGTGGCAGTACATAATGATAGTAACTATATGTGTTCATAGGAAGACAGAAAAGGTCAACCACCAGCATGGTCAACTAACTAGTTAGGGTTGAAATCGAACAAAGCAAATCTCGCCAACTATGGTACTCCTATCGTCTCCTACGGGGCCTCTGACGCTTGTCACATGGTGGAGGTCGAATGGTGTCTTGTGGTCGCAGAGTTGGACCAGATAGTTGTACCGGTGCTGGTGCGCTCTTACGTGACTCAGCGAACTGCTCATATTGTTGCCTCAAACCTGGTACTGTGTCAAGAAATGCATGGAGATCTCCTAGTGGTTGGGTGCTCTGAGTTGGTTGCATATTGATGCCTGGCGATCCACCGCACTCCACATGCTGGGACTCAGCAAACAAGTGAGCATCACTAGGACCACTGCGGGGTGATGACTCTGGCTGGTGATGTGTAGAGTCTCGTCGTGCCGACGTCTGACCATGATGATTAGTGTCATGTTTGAAGGGAGGAAATGGAGACTCAGGTGGTCTGTCCACATACGATACATAGTGTTGGTGTGGAAATCCTCGTGTCTCCTTGCGAATACGTGTGTGTCGCTGCCTCTGTCGGCTGGATCCAACCGTCATGTCAAGTTGCTCCTGGTCTGGGTAGGGATGAAAACTCTGTCTAACAGGGGCAGGCTGCAGGTCCTCCACGTGCATATACCCGTCATAATCCCAAGCGCGCATACCAGTCTGCTGCCACTCGCGAAGGTCAATCGCACTGGCGCCAAAATAACCTCTCTCATTCGCATTCAACTACAAATACACAAAGACAAATATTAGATAAAACTTTCAAACATTTGGAAAAGCAAAGTATTGTACAAGTACATACCTGGCCTATTGTTATGGCACCACGACGAGAAATAGTCCTCCTGGTAATGCTGTTATACCACTGCAAGTACTCCGAATGAGGGTGCAACTGTGAATGTGCATCTGGCATCCACGCCACATGGTCACGCCGCCCTTCCCAATACTCCACATACTTGGCAAGGTGGTCTAGCACAGTAAAATGTTGGCGGTTACCCTGTTTAACTAGACTTAACACCTCCGACCTATCACGAGGTGATCGTGGTATAGGCTGCTCCATCCCGAATTGTCGCAACACACGATCTGGGTGGTGCCACATCACACTATAGAAACAAATCAACGGCGTGACTGCTCTAAATGTAAGTGATCTTACATCATTGGATCGTAATGCGTCGTCTTTGCCAACATATGGCCGCCACACCCACTAAACATGGCATCAATTAAGACATGAACAAATAATCCTAAATGATAGTAACATTAAAAAAATGTACGAATTAATGCACATACCGAATCCTCTGTAAGCTCGTCCAACATCAATCGAAATGTGTAAAGCAACATCTCGTTACTTTTGCTGCACTTCGTCCACCTAGATGACAAGTTCGTTACCACAACTAATTAATGCAAGAAATCTAATGTTCATCTAGAAATAGAAAATTTGAAGCTATACCTCAATCCTAACGGTAGATCACGAATGACTGGCGATCGAGGAACTGGTGCCAGAAAGGGTATCCGTTCATATGCCCACAATTGGACAATACTCACCCAACCACCTAAATCACCACGCATACTAGATGTGCTCTGAATAGAAAGAACAGTTTTGCTCATCTCCCTATACAAAACCGAGAGCACCGCAGAACCCCAACTAAAACGAGAAGCAACATCCCAATCCTCAAGCACCATAAGATAATACGCATGCACCACTGACCCCGTGCGCTCAACAAACATGAATTGTCCAAACATGGACAAGATGTGAGCACGCACATAGCACTCCACAGTGGTATCATTTGCATCTGTAGGCAGTGTGACGAACTCTGCCTTCAACCACGAGTTCTTCACAGTACCTGGAGCAATCGATGGAGGAGCACATCCAAGCAATCTCTCAAATAATGGACCCCACTTGGTCGGTATAGGTCGAGTGACAGGATCGCCATCAACTGGTAATCCAGTCAAGTACGCTATGTCCTCAAGGGTAATGGTGCACTCCCCAAATGGGAGATGAAATGTACTCGTCTCCGGCCGCCACCTCTCAATGAAGGCGGTGATCAACGTTTCGTCCGAGTGCACATCTTTTAACTGTCTAACATCGCTCAATCGCACCCTATCTAGATACGGTCTATACCTATCATCCCACCTAGTCGTTGAACCTGTCTGTCGTGATCGACAAACTCCCATCTCCCCTAATTTAACATTTTCATTTAGACTATAGTAATGCATTCAACAATTAAAATTACATGTATAACTAATTAATTTAGCAAAAAATAATTGTAATTACCTCTTTATCCCAAACAAGTTGTGCTCTATGTATACTGTCTGCCCATAGTAAATTTGTATCTTCAGGAGTAGGATCCAAACATGCCGGTGCTCTTGCCTGACGAAGAAAACGATCGTATCTCTCCATTTACCTATGTCGTACAACAAAAATTAATTCAAATTCCATATACTAAACTAAGGGGTTGTTTGTATTAGAGATTTGGGGTGGGGATTTTGAGTGATTTGGGGCCAAAATCCATTCCCTAGAGATTTCAATAAAATCACTTGTTTGAGCTACAAAATTGTAGGGAGATTGGGAGAGATTTTAAATCTCTTTCGTGGGCCCATAGAGATTTGAAAGTGATTTTAAATCACCACACAAAAATAGAGATTTGGGGAGTTTGAGAGAGATTTGAGTAAGGGTGGCGGTCCCAACCTGAAACCCGAAAACCTATCCGTAATCGACCCGGTCAACGCGGTTTTGTAACCGGACTGACCAAATAACGGGTCTAAGTCGGGCGGTTAAAAAAACCCGGCCAAATATTAGGGCGGTTATTGGTCCGCCAGATAACCAGGCCGAACCGGCCGAATGCCACCCCTATATGGATGACTTGACGAGAGTTGGGATCATCACATCGTTATGTTTTAAATTTATTTTCTTCGAACGCTTAGTATTCGCAATTTCGGATGTTAATTAGTTATTATTAGACAGAAGTATTTGTGTTATTATTTTGAGATTTCAGATTTTTAGTTTTCGGAATTAATTATTTGGTTAGTTGTTTAGTATTTCAAGATTAATTTTTATTAATTGTGTCACTTAATAAGTTAATACGAAGTACGAACTAAATTATGAAATTAACATATCCCAAATTAAGTGTTACAATTGAAATAACAAATTATTTGGGCTACTAAAACCCATAATTATGCAGCCCAATTGGGTTTGGAAGCAGTTGGGCTGCATTTGGATTCGAATTTGGGCCGCAAATGTTGGGATTACGCTAGGCCGGGTATAACCGTTGGTGCCCGCCCGCCCGTCGGCCACGGTCACAGTAAGGAAAACAGAACTGACGGTCTAGGTCGGGCGGTTAAAAAAAACCGGCCAAATTATAGGGCGGTTATTGGTCCGCCAGATAACCGGGCCGACCCAGCCGAATGCCACCCCTAGATTTGAGGCAAATTTACTAGTTTCCCTCAACTAATTCCCCTATTCACAATTTTAATGAAGGATATTTTTGTCATTTGTAATGTGAATTTAATTTTTAGTTTTTAATTTTATGAATTCCTTCCCTCAATAATATCTCAAATCACTTAACCAAACAATCTATTTTTCAAATAGCAAGGGGACCTCAATTCTCATGCTATTTCAAGTCTCTAGACATTTGAAATCTCCTCCTTCCAAATCACCCATCCAAACGACCCGTAAATTTCTAATATTTATTTATTTATTTCACATTTCATTTCCAATAACTTTTGTATTTAATTTCTAAACAAAGCTAATATTACTGAACAGATTATTAGAAAAAAGAAAAACGAAAAAAAATGGGATTATAAACAAAAATAGCTCACCTTTCCAGTAGAACACCAGTCGCCGCCGACCAGGTTTATTTCCCCGTCAACCACCTTCAATCTCGCCGGAAACTCCCGATATCTCCGGATCCGAACTCGCAGAACTGTAAACTATAAATTAGGGCCGAAGTCGGCAGCAAAATTTCAACGACAAAACCTTACCGTGAAACGCGCCGGTGGACGGTGGTAGAGCTGAATGGAGAAGAAGAAGATGAAGCTAGTAAGTAATAAAGCCGGAAAACTAAATAATTGATCCACGCCTTCTGCCCAGCCGTATAAGCTTCGTCTCTTACCACAGGAGGGAAAAGTACAGCTTCTCCCGACTGCTGTGCCTCTGTTCTTGCTTTTTGATTTTTCAACTTTTTGAACAGTAGTTTTCTTGGCATAATATTCATTTTGGTCATCGATTTATTTGGAGTTGTGATTCCACTATCATCAAATTTTAAAAAGTTTTGTAAAAAAAAGAAAAAATTTAAAAAAGTAACTTTTTTGGTAGGATGACCACGAGATTACGAACTCATATGTTGATGACCAAAATGTAAATTCCTTTTGTTTAGTCTTGTTTTTTGTGATGTGAAAAATTACCTGACTCCTCGTAGAATCGCGAGGGCCGATCACCGTCTCAACTCTTTTACTAATTTTGGTGGGTTTGAACTCTTATATCTAGGGCCGATCACCGTCTCAACTTTTTTACTAATTTTGGTGGTTTGAACTCTTATATCTAGCTCCATTTTCTATCTATTAGTAATGCGGTATTCAGTACCCCTTAGCTCATTCCTTCATTCACACCTCAAATCCCCAACATGAAGATCACAAGCATTCCTTCCTCTTCGACGTCCTCATTTTCTCCATTTGCTGGTGATGAAACACAGAGTTGAGGAGCGCGAGATAAAGGAGTTAATAGTGAGATGAGGGTAGGAGGTTTTACATGGGTTTTTTTTATAAAAATATTTAATATTGACCTGAATACCGTATCGACGCAATTAATTTTTTCGACGACAGTGTTAAATATATAACTGTCAGAAGACTATAATTGTGTGAGAAAATTTAAGATTCAAGTAAGCATTATGACTAAATTTGTCACAAATACGAAAAAAGGTAAAATTAGCTATGTGTTCTAGCGTTACTTACAACGCTTAGAATACATTTGAAATGAAGATTCACCAATTTGGAGAGCCAATTGTCACAACATTACACCTACTTTCACTGCCTCGAAAATGTTCTAGTGGTAGCATTTCTGATCCAAGATGATGATCTTGATCCAATAGAGCAAAGACAATACTGATCTTTAGTATAAAGTAACTGTCACAATCGATATTAAAAGTTGAATCTGCAGGAAGCAGAGGATAGTGGCCAGATTAAACATACCGATTCTTCCGACTTTGATTTGTTACCACATAAACCGTCATTTAATTTCGATTAAATTCCACCAACCCAAACTCCAACAAGCAAACATCCTTCATGTTTCAATTTGAAAAGAATGGACTCAGAAGCAACAACATTAATATTTTGATGGGCTCTTCTGAATCGATCGTCGTCCTCGCCGACCTGATCTCTATCTACATATCTTCAGTCTTTTGGTTCTTTCTTTCCTTCTCTGTTTAATTTATTCACCCACTAGTACTAGTAGTAGCTATGTGGCTGCTTTGTGTAGCGACTATGAAGAACACGAAAAGCACATGGGATGACGTGTCACGTGGCTATGGGCCCCACTTGGAAAGCCATAGAAAGTGAGCGGTCGCGGTGGCCATGCACCTTTGTCTCCGGCACTCGGTACTGATGAGCCCCCCACCGTCCCACAATATTCCACCCCAGGGCCATCCCTTACTCTCCCCCTTTTAGTTTGCTTACTTGTTTGTCGATATGTGTAATTTCTGATATGAAACGACATGACGTTTTCATCATTTGATTGGATCTCCGTTTTTAACGCCATATATATCAATCTTAATTCTTCTAACTACCTACAGTTTTGTCAATTACATAAATCACTCCTTGGGAGTTTATTCTTCAACAATACAAAATCAGATCACCAATTGTCTTTTTACAAGTGGATATTTATGTTGCTGGTGTTGGGAGTTTTACAAGTTATCTAGATGTTTATGATTCTTTTAATTTGGGAATTAGCGTTGGTTAGGATTCGTTTATTTGGAGTGAGAATTTTGGGTAATTTGGGTTTGAGGTCTAAATTCTTACTCTAGAGATTTGAACGAAATCACCCGTCTACTTTGCAATTGTAGCTGGACATTCTCATAAGGGATTTCGAGATGGCTCCTTAGAGAATGAGAAACTTTATGAAATCTCTCATAAGACCTACTAGAGATCTAGAGATTTGAGGGAGATCGATTTGAGAATTGTGTTACTGTTTTATACATAAATGCTCCAACTAACTCCTCTAATAATGAGAAGATGATGAACGACGTTATGTTGATTTTTCACAATAGGCACATATAATTCATTTTTTTAAAGTTTCAGAAATCTCTATCCCTAAATCTCTCTAAATCACCTAAGCATTGATTTTTTTAAAAATAGCTAGGGAATCCAAATCTCTAGCTACTTGAAATCTATAGAGATCCGAAAGACAAAAACCAAGCTCCATTAGACAGTAAACAAATAAGAATATATCAAAATACAGAGTTTCCAATAAACATAACTGAATTCTCCCCCATATCAAACGACCCTATAATATTATTTTTCCTAGATAAATTATCCATAATCACATTAAAATAAATAAATTATCCATAACCACATTAGTCAACAAACAGGGGCGGATTTGGGGGGTGGGGTTCCCCGGGCCGCGGCCCACCCCACTCTCGGGTTTAAAGCTACAAAACTATGTATATTTTTGTATGTGTAAGTAGATTAGCCCAGTGATTTGTTAGATTGAGCCAGTACATATGAAATGACCCAGTGTCTTGATCCATCCTGCATCCGCCACTGTCAACAAAGAAGAAAGTATCACATATCACGTATATGTAGGCGTTAATCACATGTATATACGAATGTACAATGATCTACGTACAACGGTTAGTGTTTGACAAAGCTCGATATGCAGCCAATAATCAAACTGATGAATCAAAGAAATTATTAGAAGAGTGTGTGGGCCATGGTGGGCCTGAGGGGACAGAGGAAGGCCCGCCAATGATCTGAAATCTTGTAATATGTAGGTTCAGTTCATAGCCCTTAAAAACATTTCCATGTTCTCTTTATGAACACTCTCCCTCCCTCTCCCTTCATAATAACCTTTACGTACGTACAGCTCGAGTTATTGAGATGTAACGATTATTCAAATTAGGTTTAAAAACAACGAATACTAAGCTAGATAATGAATCATCAACAACCCCTTGCAAGGCTGATTTAATACTGGGTGAACAATAACGAAGTAAGACCGCAAGAGAAGGATGAAAAAAAACTCACCAAATAGTAAAATAGAACACAAAACTATGAAACCATAAGTTTCCAAGGAGTGAGACGAGCTCGAGGCTCTTACCGCGTGTTTGTTGTGGGGTTGGGATTTGGCGCTAGTGATCAACCCCTGGACGTCAAATCATCTCCATGGTCTAGAGCTATGTGTATGTATATGTATGATATTCAGAAACACGAAAGGATAACGGAGAAGAGAACACCCAAGAATTAATGTGGTTCACCACCAGAGTGATGACTACATCCACTTGAAGAACGATGAAGTATTATTCGGTTTGTACATAAACAGAAAGGAAAACACGATACAAAACCCTAGAGGCTAACACAAAATATAAAGAGAGACTACTCCAATCCGTCCAGTCAAACCAAACAACCAAACCGAACTGAATTACATAAATCAACCAAGTATTTCAACCCATACTAGATCAACCTACATCTACTAGGCTGATGAGGAGATGTATTTCTGTTTTATTTTGTTTAACAACCATGCATTAAATGCTCCAATATCTCCATCCTATTTATAACCCTAGCGTACAAGTTACAACCAAACCCTATACGCTAACTAACAACAACACTTCCACATAACCACATCAAGCTCTTCTCTTCATAAAACCTTTGAAACGATGTCCCAAATTCTTCTGTCTCTACTCGTCGTTACTTCTCTTTCCATGCATGCATGCAGTTCTCGCCATCTGATCATCACTTCTCCCTTCCACGACCAAGCTACCACCCAAATTCTTCCACAACCATATGTTCAAATGGTGCAGGTTGGTGCAAGTAGCGATCATGTTCCCGTTCCGAATCCAGCACCCGAAAACGAAGCCGAAACACAGGATGCTGATCGGACTTTTCTTGGTGCAATTACTTCTGCCATCAAGCACAGATTATTCAGAACCAGTTTCATTGAAGTAACTGCAGGTACCTAACATTTTAGAAGGAAAAAAACGGGTGCACTGCTACTTTGTAAAAATTGTAAAACTTGCATATATATTTTCTCATTTTCGTAAAAAGAAGTTAAATTATATTAAATCTCTCTGTGTAGCAGGAAATAACGAGGCAGCAAGAAGAGAGAATATAATCCCAGATCAGGTATTGAATATATGATATATTTCAACTAGTACTATCTGTCAAGAACGGTTGCATCCCAATGACTCGAATTGTTGGGAGAGGATTCTGAATGGATCTTATATTGTTTACTAACATGCCCCCTCAAACGAAAGCCCATGAAAGCAGTGGCGAAGCCAGGGGGAGTCTACCCCTGGCCCGGGCCCAGGGTAAATACATGTATTTTTCCGTACAAAAATATATTCGGCCGATGTATTCTATGTATCAGGCCCAGGGTCTACTAGGATCCTGGCTTCGCCACTGCATGAAAGAGAATTGAAGTTTGCAAAGGTCCACCAACCCTTATGCAAGATAATTTGTTATATTGGGTTTTCGGTCATCAAAAACTCTGATACCATGTTAAGAACCGTTGCATATCCCGATAACTCGAGTTGTTGGGAGAGGATTCTGAATGGATCTTATACTGTTTACTAACATGCCCCCCTCAAACGAAACCCATGAAAGGAATTGAAGTTTGCAAAGTTCCACCAACCCTTATGCAAGATAGATTGTTATATTGGGTTTTCGGTCATCAAAAACTCTGATACCATGTTAAGAACCGTTGCATCCCAATAACTCGAGTTGTTGGGAAAGGGTTCTGAATCGATCTTATATTGTTTACCAACACTACCGACACACCATTTAAGAACAGTATATAGTAGCAGTGCAGCTTCTAAATGCTTTGGATTTGCTGCAGGGATTAACGAGGAAGATGTGGAGAGGAAGAGCACTAATGAAGAAGGAAAAGGAATCCAATGTTACTGAAGATGATGATCATCAGTCAGCAGAAGAGGACAGTAATAGTGTTGATATGATGGATTATGCTCAGCCACATCGAAAGCCGCCAATCCACAACGAGAAACACTGATATTTAATTGCTATATATATATACAACAATATTAAGATCGTAACTTACTATATATAGCTAATTATATACCTATAAATATGATTACCATACACAAAAGGGATGTTTGGTATTTGTGATTTGGAGGGGTTTGATTTTAGAGAATACATGTATGGTGGTGAATGCCTTGTTTTTTTGTTAATTTTCTTATCTAAAATCCATGTATTGTAGTTCCCAAAAGAAGCTCAAATCATGTTCGTTGGATGTCTGTTCAAGAAGAGAAGATGGACGGTTGGGGAAGGTAGAGTCGATCACGTGATGTCAGATATATTAATATTATATTATTATATATGGAGACACTGGGACATGCATATGGGTCTGCCGCCATGCATGGTTTGAATATGTCTTGTTGGTTTGTCTGTCTATATAACACAACCAGATGGAGTTATGAGTGGTCAAACTCTGTCAACTCAAGTCCATCTCCTTGTGTTTTCTCTCTAAATCCTTGCGGGTTTGGCCCAAAGAGAACAATATCATACTAGTGTGGGTCTGTTGGTGGTAGGGCAATCCTAACAAATAATAAGTGATACTATAACTATATAAAGAGCCGCACCATCAACGTTGAGTTTGAGGCAATGTCGAGCAAGGGGGATCCAGATGGGTTGGGGAGAGACCTGTAGTTTCTAGTATTCTTTGCTCTATCTAATGGTTCTGCTTAGCGCTATAAGTGGGTCGGCCATGACCCAATTTTATATGTATTTTCATGGACCAGTTCATGGGTAGTGTTGAATTTGCTCATGAAAATATACATAAAATAGAGTTATGAGCCGACCCACTCACAGCCAATCTACTGACATACATATACAATACAATAATGTTTGGCATTGGACAAAATGAAGCTGCCCATTTATAGCACACATGGGCCCATAGCCAGCGGCCCAGCGCAGCTTTTTGATGGGTATAAACAAATGAAAAGTCAAATAGTTCCGGGCTAATACTGGGCCTTAAATTATGGGCCCGTCTAATTTTTCAATTATGCTACGGAGACCAGTCCTTGAAAACTGGGTTTGGCTGGCACATGCTCTGTAGTTTAAAGAAACAAGGGACAAACGGCGAGTGGTTTCATAGCACCTGGTATTCTTCTTTCGCCGTGTAAAAGGAAAGAATGCTTAAAAGGTCTATGAAGAAACTTCTCATGATTACATTTCTTCCTGTTGCCTTGTAATACGAAGGCTTGTGTCGTCAAGAGTTAGAGTTTCGCGCCAATGTCATGCAACCAGCTAATATTCTTCGGCCAATCACCCCAACTCATGTGCTCAATTCGATTAACCAACCAATTCTGAAACTCAACCCAATCCTTCCTCCCTCCTCCACCGGCCAAGAAAAAGTTAAGTCGAAGAGAGATTTAAATTTTTTAAACGTCGTTTCTACAATGGCGAGTCCACCAATAATAATACACTAAATTATTGTTGAAAAATGAGTAAGAAATGTGACTGAAGTGAATGAGAAATTGAGATTCATAATAACTTTGTACAATATTGTTTGTAGAATACATGTTTACATCAAAACCTAAAGGTGCAAAGGGGTTGTGACGTGGAGAGCACTTTGACAGATGGATCGACATTTAGTTTGAAATTAAACTTTTATCAACATGCAAGCATGGTTTTCAATGTCGTATTCTGCCCCCGGTTGAACTGGTCTGACCGTGAACCAGTCAGCTTTCCGGCACCGATAAATTCCGGTTCGATCCCGGTTCAACCCTAATTTTTTCATTAAACCTTTGAACCATTGACCTTGCCGGCTCGACCCCCAGCCCGGTTCTGAAAACCATGCAAGACCATTGATTGACAACACACAAAATATGGGCTTTTCACTAAAATAAATAAAAAAAATTAACTATTAACCTAAATAAATACGTTTCAAAACTATTGATTTTTATAGATAAAATCGCCCCAGGACTAGGCGATATCGCCCAAGGCCCAGGCGATATCGCCCCATCACCAAGGATTGTCACCTGTGACTCTAAAACGGGTCCGTGATTAGATTCGGTTGAGTCACGGGTGTGAAAATAGCCAAGGACTAGGCGATATCGCCTAGGGCATGGGCGATATCGCCTAATGCATAGGCGATATCGCCTACATCTCGAGCACTAACCACCCTATAAATCCTTGTTAGTTTCGGGGGTTAGTCACCAAATCGAAAGAACTAACATTCTAAAATGGCCGACTACACTTTGTCACGAGAATTCCGAATCCAAGTTTTCTGGGGGGGCCGTATCGTCCAGGATTGGACCGGCTTATCCTACGAAGGGGGAAATAATGTCCGTCTGAAGATGACCAAGCGAGCGACCTATGATAGTGTGGTTACCGTGTTTCGGCGGAAAATGGGTCTTGGAGCGGATCAGATAATCCAGTCATTTGTCTGGAGAATGCCGATATACAGTTCTGAGGGAAATCTGTCGCATTTCGTTTCTAGGCCGATATCGGACGACAACGGCGTACAAGTCATATACGACTTAGTTCGCGTCAACCCATTTTTCGAAGTTGCCGAGTTGTACGCCTTGATGGAAGAGGAGCCGTCTCAGTTCTCCGATTTCTCGGGGTCATTCAAATCAGATGGCAGAGCATAGCCAAACGTATGATGGGGAATACATGGCGACCAGTCATATCGGTCCGGAGGAGGAGGAGGTTGACCAAGAGGGGTTGGCGCGAGATGAATATGTCAGCACCGACGATTCTGGAGATGAAAGGAGCCATTGCTCGGCGGACGAAGGGAATCCAAACGTCGACGATGACATTGGCCAAACCGACGAGGAAGACGACGATGAAGAAGGGGGAGCCACAGCAAATAGCGTGGAAGTTTATGTGCCACTAGAACATGCCACGAGCGAGGGTGACGACTGTGACGACATTATGACAATCTCCAACACCTACTCCATGGACAGGCGCTTCCAGATCCCAGCGAAGGCGTACTGGTCGGTGGAGATGGAATTCTTCTTGGGTCAGACATTCTCTACCAAAGGTCAACTGGTGTCCCTAACGAAGAGCCAAGCAGTCATCCGCAACTATAAGTACAGGGTAATCACTTCCAACCCGAAGGAATGGGCCATCAAGTGCATCGACCCGACGTGTCCTTGGAGGATGCGTTCTACACTTAGCAACAGATATGGATTCTGGATAATACGACAACTCAACAACGGCCACAGTTGTGACCGGTCAACGATACTAGGGCCCCACCCACAGCTCGATGTCACGTGATCTCAGATGCAATCATGCACATTGTGCGCAGAGAGCCGGGGTTGAAGGTTGAGACAGTTATTGATTGCATTATGGAGAAGTACCACCGCAATATATCGTACCGGAAGGCGTGGTTTGGCAAGCAACGTGCTGTCGAGAAGCTGTACGGTGACTGGGTGGCATCATACAACAACATTGAGACAATCCTGAATGCTATTCGTCTCACAAACCCCGGGACACGGTACGAGATCATAACCCACCCGGTGGGTAACTGTAGGATGTTCAAGAGTGTGTTTTGGGCGTTTGGGCCATGCATAGAAGCCTTCAAGCACTGCTCTGGGGTCATGATCATTGACGGCACATTCCTCACGGGCAAGTACAAGCAAGTGTTGTTGATGGCTAGTACATTCGATGGGCAACATCGGATTGTTCAATTGGCGTACGCCATAGTTGACAAAGAGGATTCCGATAATTGGAAGTGGTTCATGGAGAATCTACAGAGACATGTGACCAATCGGGCCAACATCACAATCATCAGTGATCGACACAAGGGGATAGCAGCGGCAATGCGCAACATTGATCGAGGGTGGGTATGGAGGTGGTGTCTACGCCAATTACGTAAGCAACTTCAACAAGAAACACCGCAACCAAACTTTAAAATCTCGCCTTTGGAACTTAGGTATTTGTCAACTTGTTTACGGTGTATATTTGAACTTAACTAATACAATATTGTCATACAAACTGGATATTCATAGAAGTCTTCATCGCTACCCGCAGGAATAGAAGGGAATGTGCGGAAGTTTGAGGCAAAGAAGGCAGAATGGTTGGCGATCCATGATGAACAAAACGTACGGGAGCCAAAATGGGTGAATGAGGAACTACCCTTATGGAGCTTGGCCTATGACAACACTGAGGGAGGCGGTGCTCGGTGGGGAACCATGACGACCAACGCGCAAGAATGCGTGAACGGAGTACTTAAGGGCGTGCGACGTTTGCCCATGTCTTCTGTGATCGAGCACACATTCCACCGTATGGTCAAGTATTGGCATAGGCGCCGTGGGGAATACCAGGGAATGTTGGCAGAAGGGAACGCGTATACGAAGTACTGTCAGAAATTAACCAAAGAATCTACGTCAAGTTCCGTCAGACACTACGTGCTGCCGTACGATGCGGCTAACGGGGTTTACGAGGTTAAGTCTGGTCCAAACAATCAGAACCGTAGCGGTAATAATAGCTACGTTGTTCGGTTCGATAGGCAGTCGAATCGTAAGGGGACTTGCACATGCGGGAAGTTCCAGGGGTACAAGGTACCGTGCTCCCATGCTGTAGCTTGTTGCACATTTGCTGGTGCTAACTGGCAAAACTACGTCAGCCCCTTCTATCTGGTATCCAAGACCCAGCTAGTGTATGCTCAGTCATTCCAACCAATACTGGGTCCTAAAGACTGGATCCCACACACGGGCCTACCAGTGATCCCGCAACCTCATCTTCTTCGTGGACAGGTCGTCCACGACACTCTCGAATCAGAAACGAGATGGATTGGCGTGAGGAGGGTCGCCCAAGTAAGTGCAGGACATGCGGTCGCGTGGGTCATAATGCAAGGACATGTGGAAGGAGACGGGACAGTGCTGGGGCGTCTTCTAGTAATCAAGCGTGAAATAAAATAGTATATCTGTAACGTTTTTATCTCGGTTCGTTTAATAAAAAAATGTTTTCAATTTCACCACTGTTTTTAATTTGAGTTTACATATTCCAAGGCAGTGCAAACACTGGCCGTCACTCTAGGCATAGGCGATGTCGCCTGTGACATGGGCGAGATCGCCTGGGTCACGGGCGATATCGCCTGTGCCACAACAGGGGGCAGTATGCATCATAAAACCCTCCTATCACCATACTCCAAACACACACCACTACTTTCAATTTTCGAATTCAGTTTCCATCCACCGCGGTCACACTATGGTGTTCTCACATGGGAAAGAAGTAGAGCTCGCGATAAAGGTAAAAAAAACATGCCTTGTTTCCCCCGTCTACTTCACGTTTTGCACTAATTACAATTGCTATTGTCGTGTAGTTTCAGAAGTTGATCGTATAATGTACAAGATGAAGAAACCTCAGGAAGACCTGTTCGAGTATGAGCTAAGTGAGGTGAATTGCTGGTGTGATTTGAGGGCAACAAGATCCATTCAACTGAAGGATCTCGAACCCTATTTTGGGTGTCCGCTTGAGAGGGAGGTATAAAGACTGGAATGATTTTCTTAATTTGTCACCTATCCCATTAATATTTCCTAACCCGCATGTTTCGTTGCCATTTTTTAAAGAACAAGGGTTGTGGTTATTTCGAAACATTGGTGGTTCGGGAGGCTGTGGACAAGATCAGAAGGGAGAAGGACAATATAATTCGGGCGAAGGACAAAGAACTTGATCGAGCTAAGAGGGAGAACCAAAGGGTCGTTAGGGAGAAGGACGAGATGATTCGACAACTGAACCAGAAAATCAAAGAACAACAAGAGCTTATGAATTTCATTATGAGAAACCCTCGGACCTGAACCGTGTTGGAACTGTTGTTTATGTAATTTTCGTAGTGAAGTTTGTTATAATAAAATGTGGCGCAGTAGTGTTCCATCCACATAACATGTGAGTGAAAATGACATGAAAGTGCAAATCAGTAAAATCGATCACCATAGTACGACAAATAAATACTACAACAGCCGAAACAAGTACAATCGATCACCATAGTACGACAAATAAAAATAGTAAACCATAACATAAATCCAGAAAGAAAAACTGAAAATGTGAGTGTCAATGCCTCCGACCCCTCTGGCGTCTCTGTCGCTGCTCGTCCGTGTAGCAATCCGGTGGACGCAATGTAGTCCGATCACGTAACATGTGAGTGTACGGTGGTGTCTGGGTGGACTGCGGTACGAAATCAGGTCGATGGGCCCAATCCTCGAACCCACTGTCCTCCGAGAAACCCTGGGAGCCGACCGGATGGCTCTGATCAACGTGCTGGCTGGTGGGCCCATACGGCTGGCTACTCGACGCACCTGGGTGTCCTGCATGCTGGTAATGAGGTGCCGTCGTCTGGTACTGAGGTGCCGTCGGCTGGTACTGAGGCGCCGTAGCCTGGTACTGAGGAGGGTCATCGAAACTGTAAGTCCGCCCGTCAGCGAAATCCTCGTTCCACACATAGTAGGGTGGAGGTGCGTATCCCACATCATGGTGCGCGAGACCGCCGTAATCGACATCATCCAACCCTGTACTGTGACCTCTCTGTGGGATGGGATAGCCATCATAGGGAGGGTATGTCGGCAGGCGTGATGCTGCACGTGGGCGGTGTGGTCCTCGATCGGGAAGGCGCTCATATGCTCCACTCATAGCCAATCCAGATCGGAGCACATGACTAATGTGAGAATCACTCGTACCACTCAAAATGGTAGCCTGCCCCAACGAGGCGATCTGAAAGGCAAAACAAAAAGAAAAGTTAGTGTACCCTAAGGGAATACTAAATTGGCTATAGTTACTCAAGTAGGGAATGCTTGTTCTCCCCCCACAATAGAGAACAATCACCAGGTTGAGGCCTACAGCCCTCAGGAGTCTGATCAACCAACGGTTATCCCATCCATAGTTCGACATCTATTGTATAGTAAATTGTTAGGAAAACTATTTTATACTAATTCTCTTTCTCAAAAGTATACTAGTTCTCTAACCTCAAAATTATACTAATTGTCTAACCTCAATACTATACTAATTCGCTAACCTTAACATCATACTAATTCTCTAAGCTATCCATAAATAATGACATGGTTCACAATGACATAAGAACAATAAATAATGTATGTACTATGATGACGTTAGATTACCGCATTTATCTCGCCACATTTGAACGACATTCCTCTTGTTTGACCCTGAATTGTGATGAACTTGAATGATTTTATTGTAAATTATGTTTGATTCCCCGTTGGCCCTCTTTTGGGTCGTTTGACGTGTTTTCAAGTTATTTTGATGAGATTTCAGGATTTCACATCGTAGAAGACTTTTCTACGAGCTTGGCGGTTCAAACGGGGATCAATTCGGAGCACAAATGAGGTTGGAATTGCCGAAAGAAGTTCGGAGCAAGAAGCAGCATCGAAAAGTGCGGTTTTCTAGAGGCAAATGTGCGCCGGCGCACTTTTCGAAGTGCCAGGCGCACTTTGCAATTTATTTTCAAAAGTTTCGGCGAAATATTCAAGATTTGCGCCTTTTAGGGGTCAATGTGCGCCGGCGCACTTTTTGACCCCGCCAGGCGCACATTTGGCCATTTTTCAGCACTTCGACGAAAATTGGGTTTTTAACCCAATTTCGAGGAGAGAGAAGACACACATCATTTTCTGCAAATTCTCTACTTTTCTCTGACGAACCAGACACTCTCGGAGGTGAAGACGGAGCTTTGGAGACGCGATTGAGCGAGGATTAGCGAGGATTAACTCAGGAGTTTGAAGGATTGATCGAGATTAGGTCTATTCGGAGTAAGATGTTTTCTTCTCCGGTTTTCTTCTTCTTTGTTTCTGTGATTTCTTCTGTAACGATGTCTGGCTAAACCTCTAGGGTTGTTTAGATTAGAGTGAAGCGTTAGACTAGGATTTTGTATGGATGATTTCGGGTTTCTAACCCGTTTATGTTAATCATGATCTTTCAGACTTAGATGCGATTTCTCCTAAACCCTAATTTAAACTGTTTGACTCTGGCAACTTGATCAATTGTTAGTTTCTGAGTTTATCTTTGAATTGCGGGTCTGACCATGAACGCAATTCATTCTAGAGTTTAGGAGGTCGTTAGGTTCTCCAATAGCTTGACCATAGGATTGTCAGAACCTAATCTCTGTGCATGAATTTGTGGCATTTCACTGTTCTTGATCGTTCTTGATTTCTTGCAAGTTAGCTTGACCATAGGAGCTTGTAGGTTTGAAAGAATTGAATCTCTACGGCCTGACCATGGAGTAGAGATTACAAAAGGAATTGCCGAGTCGTCTAGTCTGTTGAATTTCGTCGTCTGCATAGTTTCATCCATCTAAACCGAACTAGCGTGGATTCGAGTCTGAACAACCGCCTTAGTCTATCCCTGAAAAAACCCCAGTCTGCTTTAATTGCTTTGTTTGATTTCAATTGCATTCTTAGTTAATTTCATTCACAACCAATTCAAACCCAAAACGAAACCCTGAATAGCTTTGACACACTGTTCTGAGTAATAGAGAAAGGAAGACCCTTGGGAAGTAACGATCTCGCTAGAGCGATCTAGCGAGTAAAACTTTGTGTGCATTAATTTGCGCACCATACTACGTACCTTGTGTAATGGTGCGAGAAAAGGTCCTCTCCGTTTTATAAAAATCCTACAACGTCAATATGACAGTGTTAATAAATCACTTTGGAAAAAATTATCTACCATAATAACCCTAAACTAATTCTCTAACCTAAAACCCTAAACTAATTCTCTAACCTAAAACCCTAAACTAATTCTCTAACCTAAAACCCTAAACTAATTCTCTAACCTAAAATCCTAAACTAATTCTCTAACCTAAAACCTACTAAATAATGTAATTTAAAAAAAAAAGAGAAAGGAGACTTACCTTTGCCTTAGGGGTTAAAGAGTGGTGTGGGAGAATGGTGGGGTTGAAAAATGGGGTATTTATAGAGGTTGGGGCGAGATTGCCCGGTGTCTAACCCTCGGGCGATATCGCCTGTGGCTGGGGCGAGATCGCCTATGGCTGGGGCGAGATCGCCATATGTCCAGCCAGACAGCATTTACTCGGTTGGTTGGGCAGTTTAGAATCGGTTTGATCAGAAATATCTGGTGCTAGGGCGATATCGCCTGGGCCTTGGGCGATATCGCCTAGGCCTGGGGCGATTTTATCTATAAAAATCAATAGTTTTGAACCATATTTATTTAAGTTAATAGTTAATTTTTTATAATTATTTTAGTGAAAAATCCCACAGAATATACAACACAAATTATATAAATAAAAATTAAATGTTAAAAATAGACATTGCCGACATCCTGACAAGACTTATTATTCTCCAACTTCAGGTTTTTATAAAATAAAATCCTGCAGCTCTAATAAATAGGGAGGAAGAAATAGGGGTCCAACTCATTAAGGGTATTTTGGACATTTCAGACATACGTCAGCCAGGGGCAGAGCTACGTTGTATAGTAAGGGGGCCATGGCCCCTACAACAATTTGTTATGGCAGTGTTGGCTTAGATGCTGTAATATAATCAGGATGTTGTTGTTCGAGTCCCCCAAACAGCAATATAGCTACTTTTCTTTAGAATTTTCATTATTTTTCTTTGGTGCATGCTCCACCAACGGTTCAGGCTATCAACTATGAAGAGTAATTGTGTTTAACTTTTTCATATTTTTTACGTAACTTTTCTGCTTTTCATTGGTTAATTTTAAATTTTCAATAAAAAGGAAAAATAATTCATAACTTAACCATTATAGAAAAATATAAATAAATTTTTCTTTATATTCTATCCATAAATAGTTTCTAATAAACCTGAGTGTATACGATTTGAGGGTTAAGATTTGGAATACGATTTAGAGTTTTGAGTGTATAATATAGTGTTTGAGGGTTAAGATTTAGTGTTTATGGGGTTAGCATTATTAAGTAGCACTCAGGTTTATTGCAATAGGTTTAGGACTCATTATTTGAGTTTTAAAGTATAGAAATGTGAATTTTTATACTAGCTAGGGTACCGATACCCACGGGTACCGAAGTGATTTTACTGTTTAAATTAGTTAGACACTGTTTAAATGATTTTACTGTTTTAAAGAATTTTGTGTAAGATTAAATAATAATAATTTATATATATAAAATTTTAATCAAGCAACTTATTCTTTTGGCCCCCAGAATAAGAAATTCCTGGCTTCGTCCCTGACGTCAGCCCATTTGATGTAGACGTGCGGATGTGACTGATGTGTGAACAGCTATATAAACACCCCATCAGCCCTCATAAATGCCAAATTTGAATCCCCCCTCTCTCTCTCTCTTGTTTTTTCCTTTCTCTCTCCTCTTATTTCACAGACACACGTCTGGATTCCCCTTCTCTCTCCTCTTATTTCGCAGACACACGTCTGAATTTCCCTTCTCTCTCCTCTTATTTCGTAGACACACGTCTGGATTCGAAGGATTAATACAGAGAATGCAGACATACGAAGCCGATAAACCAGACGCAACAACAAGTATGGGTCCGATTTGCTCTCGTGCGTCTCTTTGGTTGTTGTGTTACATATAAATAGCGTACAATAGATGTATATGTCTTCTTGATGTCCTTTATACTTTGAGACTCGATCTTCACACGCAAATATGACGGAAGAGTAGACACAAACCTCAAAATACGTAAGATTCTACTTGTTTTCATGCTTTTTTGTTGAAAATTTCTGGGTTTTTTGTTTTTCCATGTTCTAACAAATTATTCATGTTCTAATGAGTTATTTGGGTGCTTCCCTTGTTGTAGGTATGCCCAAAAGGTCGAAACTAGTTTCGTGTTCTTGGTTCATAGGTTCTAGGTTTGTTCCATTACAAACGTGCGTATAAATTCGTATTATTCTATTTCAAATACTCATCAAGACGTGCGTATTGATAAATACTAACGTGCGCGAAACATGTATGTGCATGTATGACTTATCCAGACACACGTCTAATATAATTGTAATATGATACATGCGTCTAATATAATCCAGACACACGTCTAAGTTATGTGCACCTAGGAGTGAGTGCGTAATATTTGCGTCTTCTTTATTCTGTGTTTGATATGCTTGAATTATGCGGGCTAAGTAGACGTGTGTATGCTTGAATTATGAGGGCTAAGCAGATCTAGGCATGTTAGGAATCTAGACGAACGTATGTTTGAATTATTATATACATATGTCTTGGTTATAATAGACCAACATGTAGTGTGTTGCAAACACATACATATGCTTCAATCAATGTAAGCATACGTATAAACAACACAGGCGTCTAAATTAATAAAGTGAGTCTGAAAATGACATCAATCAACTCAAAAAAATAGAAATAAATAAATAAATATACTATATAATCAAAAAGTCAGCATTCTTTCTCTTTCTCATTTCAAAATTTGTAATTTCAAAATTTCCCTCCCTCTCTCTCTCCTTCCCCCAACAATTTTCTCTCAAATGTTTGAACTAACAATAGCTTTTGTGTTCATTTACACAGATTTTATACTTTGAGACTCGATCTTCACACGCAAAGATGACGGAAGCGTGGACACAAACCTCAAAATATGTAAGATTCTACTTGTTTTCATGTTTTTTTGTTGAAAATCTTTGGGTTTTTGTTTTTTTTCATGTTCTAACCAATTATTCATGTTCTAATGAGTTATTCATGATCTTCCTTGTTGTAGGTATGCCCAAAAGGTCGAAACTAGTTCCATGTTCTTGGTTCATATATTCTAGGTTTATTCATTACAAACGTGATGACGTTAGATTTACCGCATTTATCTCGCCACATTTGAACGACATTCCTCTTGTTTGACCCTGAATTGTGATGAACTTGAATGATTTTATTGTAAATTATGTTTGATTCCCCGTTGGCCCTCTTTTGGGTCGTTTGACGTGTTTTTAAGTTATTTTGATGAGATTTCAGGATTTCACATCGTAGAAGACTTTTCTACGAGCTTGGCGGTTCAAACGGGGATCAATTCGGAGCACAAATGAGGTTGGAATTGCCGAAAGAAGTTCGGAGCAAGAAGCAGCATCGAAAAGTGCGGTTTTCAGAGGCAAATGTGCGCCGGCGCACTTTTCGAAGTGCCAGGCGCACTTTGCAATTTATTTTCAAAAGTTTCGGCGGAATATTCAAGATGTGCGCCTTTTAGGGGTTAATGTGCGCCGGCGCACTTTTTGACCCCGCCAGGCGCACATTTGGCCATTTTTCAGCACTTCGACGGAAATTGGGTTTTGAACCCAATTTCGAGGAGAGAGAAGGGATACATCATTTTCTGCAAATTCTCTACTTTTCTCTTACGAACCAGACACTCTCGGAGGTGAAGACGGAGCGTTGGAGACGCGATTGAGCGAGGATTAGCGAGGATTAACTCAGGAGTTTGAAGGATTGATCGAGATTAGGTCTATTCGGAGTAAGATGTCTTCTTCTCCGGTTTTCTTCTTCTTTGTTTCTGCGATTTCTTCTGTAACGATGTCTGGCTAAACCTCTAGGGTTGTTTAGATTAGATGAAGCGTTAGATAGGATTTTGTATGGATGATTTCGGGTTTCTAACCCGTTTATGTTAATCGATGATCTTTCAGACTTAGATGCGATTTCTCCTAAACCCTAATTTAAACTGTTTGACTCTGGCAACTTGATCAATTGTTAGTTTCTGAGTTTGTCTTTGATTTGCGGATCTGACCATGAACGCATTTCATTCTAGAGTTTAGGAGGTCGTTAGGTTCCCCAATATCTTGACCATAGGATTGGAAGAACCTAATCTCTTTGCATGAATTTGTGGCATTTCATCGTTCTTCGTGCATTCTTGACAATTTGCGAGTTATCTTGACCATAGGAACTTGTAGGTTTGATAGGGTAGTTTCTCTGCGTCCTGACCATGGAGTAGAGATTACCAAAGGAAGTGTCGAGTCATCTAGTCTGTTGAAACTGAGATTGCATAGTTCATCCATCTTAACCGAACTAGCGTGGATTCGAGTCTAAGCAACCGCCTTAGTCTATCTGCAAAACCTCAATCTGCTTTACTTGCTTTGTTTGATTTAATTGCTTTCTTAGATTAATTCATTTCATAAACCAATTCAAAACCCAAAAACGAAAACCTGAATTGCTTATTCCACAACCGTTGAGTAATAGAGAAAGAGAGACCCTTGGGAAATAACGATCTCGCTAGAGCAATCTAGTGAGTAAAACTAGTGTGCATTAATTTGCGCATCAAAGGGTGGGTTCCCCGACCAGTTCCACCTCCGCAGCCTGAGATTCCAGTTCCAGAGGGCGACGCTCTAGAGCCACCCCAGTTTATGCAGCAGGGCCTGATCAGGCAGAGTTTCGGACACCACTTGAGCGAGTTCAGGATTGGCAGGCAGTTTTCGGAGAGGGTGGACACCCTTGGCAGCAGCAACAGGAGGCCAGATGGACTGAGATGACTGCGTGGCGCACCAGCTTTAGCCAGGGTACTCTTCCATGGCAGGAGGAAGTCCGCGATTTTCAGCAGCAGCAGCAAGCTTGGCACGAGCAGGAGATCCAGAAGATGGACACTCAGCATGCACAGCAGATGGCGCTGCTTCAGCAGATCCTCGATCGGCAGCCGCCAGCTCCGGCTCCAGCTCCTCGCCGACAGCGGGCTCGCCGGAATCGCGACCAAGATCAGGATCAGTGATTGACCTCAGGATTTTTATTTCCTTTTTCTAGACTTGTACTTTTTATTTTCGGAGTGGATTTTGAGTCGGTTTGTTCTTTGGAGTCTTTGTGAACCTTGAGTCGAGTCATATGTACTGTTATCATCTGAATGCTCTGATCGTGTGATGTTTTCTCTTTTCTATTTAACTCAGGGTATATGGCCAAACCTCTTGTGCATCCAGTTTTGATCAGGACGTTCATGCCGACGAGTTACTGATGCTTTCTATGGAAACCTTATGATCTATTTCCTGGTACCCCTAAACACTTTTGTTTTTCATACTAATTGTTTGGTGTGAACATTGAGGACAATGTCCAAATTTAAGTGTGGGGTGGGGTGTTCATTTGCATGTTTTGCCAAGTAATGGGCGGTGATTGTGCCTTGTTTTGTCACTCTTTCACAGCTTCCCATTCTCGGTAGCAAGTAATTTTCCACATTGCTTAATAACTTCTTGAATTGCCTACTGTCTTCCATATGGTGAGATTGATGTGGTGCTTTGGCTTTAACCAAATGTGTGTGAGAACCTGAATTATGACCATCTCCCACTCTTCTTGCTTGGAGTATTCTAGGAACTTGCCCTTATCGTGTTAGTGAACAATTGACTTGTTAATGTGTACGACTTGGTCTGTCTGATGCTCGAATTCTCTAGTTCAATGCCATGATCGAGTCTAGATAAGGGATCTTATAATTTCGTGTCTTTAAAGTGTTGTTAATGTTCCAGTCAGAGAAAATCTGAAAAATGAGTGGTTCGGTATTGAAGTTGTGGGTCGATTCACGAGCTGGCATACGTGCCTGCCCATTGCTGTAGTCCCAAAGGGAAGTCTCAATGTGGCGTTCTTTTTCTAACCTACTCCCGATCGTGGCTGGGGTCTAGGATAACGCGGAATTCCAAAGGTTTCTGGCTGCTCCATACCTAGTAGTATCCACACTGTACCGACCATTCGAAAATAAGACCTAAAAAAAAAAGAAAAAAAAACAGAAAAAAAGAGAAAAAAAAATGTTCTTTAATTTTGTTCAAGTCGTGTCCCCTTATCTAGCGAGTGTCAGGTTGCGTCCCAGAGTAAGTGTTGCGGAAGTAAGTATTGTCTTGCCTTTATCAAGTCAGGTTGTTCACTAGCTCGTTAAAGTCTTGTTCCTCTTTCACTCTGGCAAAAGTTTGGTTCCTAATTGTGTGGTTAGTTGGGTAATCCTCTTGTTTGGTAGAAGCACCGTATACATCTTTCTAGGAACCAAGAGGTTTACGGTTTTGCTCATTCAAGTTGGTGCATTGTTGTGGTAAAGTTCTTGTTTGAGGACAAACAAAAGTTTAAGTGTGGGGTGATTTGATGACGTTAGATTTACCGCATTTATCTCGCCACATTTGAACGACATTCCTCTTGTTTGACCCTGAATTGTGATGAACTTGAATGATTTTATTGTAAATTATGTTTGATTCCCCGTTGGCCCTCTTTTGGGTCGTTTGACGTGTTTTCAAGTTATTTTGATGAGATTTCAGGATTTCACATCGTAGAAGACTTTTCTACGAGCTTGGCGGTTCAAACGGGGATCAATTCGGAGCACAAATGAGGTTGGAATTGCCGAAAGAAGTTCGGAGCAAGAAGCAGCATCGAAAAGTGCGGTTTTCAGAGGCAAATGTGCGCCGGTGCACTTTTCGAAGTGCCAGGCGCACTTTGCAATTTATTTTCAAAAGTTTCGGCGGAATATTCAAGATGTGCGCCTTAGGGTCAATGTGCGCGCGCACTTTTTGACCCCGCCAGGCGCACATTTGGCCATTTTTCAGCACTTCGACGGAAATTGGGTTTTGAACCCAATTTCGAGGAGAGAGAAGGGATACATCATTTTCTGCAAATTCTCTACTTTTCTCTGACGAACCAGACACTCTCGGAGGTGAAGACGGAGCGTTGGAGACGCGATTGAGCGAGGATTAGCGAGGATTAACTCAGGAGTTTGAAGGATTGATCGAGATTAGGTCTATTCGGAGTAAGATGTCTTCTTCTCCGGTTTTCTTCTTCTTTGTTTCTGCGATTTCTTCTGTAACGATGTCTGGCTAAACCTCTAGGGTTGTTTAGATTAGATGAAGCGTTAGATAGGATTTTGTATGGATGATTTCGGGTTTCTAACCCGTTTATGTTAATCGATGATCTTTCAGACTTAGATGCGATTTCTCCTAAACCCTAATTTAAACTGTTTGACTCTGGCAACTTGATCAATTGTTAGTTTCTGAGTTTGTCTTTGATTTGCGGATCTGACCATGAACGCATTTCATTCTAGAGTTTAGGAGGTCGTTAGGTTCCCCAATATCTTGACCATAGGATTGGAAGAACCTAATCTCTTTGCATGAATTTGTGGCATTTCATCGTTCTTCGTGCATTCTTGACAATTTGCGAGTTATCTTGACCATAGGAACTTGTAGGTTTGATAGGGTAGTTTCTCTGCGTCTTGACCATGGAGTAGAGATTACCAAAGGAAGTGTCGAGTCATCTAGTCTGTTGAAACTGAGATTGCATAGTTCATCCATCTTAACCGAACTAGCGTGGATTCGAGTCTAAGCAACCGCCTTAGTCTATCTGCAAAACCTCAATCTGCTTTACTTGCTTTGTTTGATTTAATTGCTTTCTTAGATTAATTCATTTCATAAACCAATTCAAAACCCAAAACGAAAACCCGAATTGCTTATTCCACAACCGTTGAGTAATAGAGAAAGAGAGACCCTTGGGAAATAACGATCTCGCTAGAGCAATCTAGTGAGTAAAACTAGTGTGCATTAATTTGCGCATCAAAACGTACGTATAAATTTGTATTATTCTGTTTCAAATACTCATCAAGACGTGCGTATTAATAAATACTAATGTGTGCAAAATATGTATGTGCATGTATGACTTATCCAGACACACGTCTAATATAACTGTAATATGATACATGGGTCTAATATAATCCAGACACACGTCTAAGTTATGTGCACCTACGTGTAAGAGCGCAAATCCTTGCATCTTCTTTATTATGTATTTGATATGCTTGAAGTGCGAGGGCTAAGTAGACGTGTGTATGCTTGAATAATGAGGGCTAACAGATCTAGGCCTGTTAGGAATCCAGACGTACGTATGCTTGAATTAATCTATACATATGTTTTGGTTATAATAGACCAACATGTCGGGTGTTGCAAACACATACATATGCTTCAATTAATCTATGCATATGTCTTGAAAAAAACACACATATGCTTGTATTAATCTATCATATGTTTAGATTGTCGTAGCCCAATTTGCGGCATGTGAACCATGCGTCTAAATTATTTGGTAATACAACGTCGTCTTAATTAAAACAGATTTAACAAGGGGCGACAACGATGATTTGCTTCAGTTCAGGACAAGGAAATCAGCGAAGGCTTACTAAGATGCACATGCACATGAAACGAGTTTCGGGGTTCGCATCAATTACCAACAGAAGTATGAATTACACATGTATGAATTACAACAAACATATGGACTAGCATACATATGGTATACATACGTCTGAATGCTAACAATGCGTCAAACTTACGTAGACGTACTTATGTATTAATAAACACATATGTATGAATTATATATAGACATACGCGCAACGTTTGAGTTAATGCTCTAATTGGTTGCATCATGTAACACATACTTCTGAATTACAACACATTGTGCCAGCTCGGGTAACTAACATAGACGTAAGTATGTATTAATAGAAACATATGTATGAATTCTACATAGACATACGCGCAAGGTTTGTGTTAAAATGCTCTAATTGATTACATCATACGTCTGAATTACAACTAAAATATACGTAAGTATGTATTAACAAAACAAATGTATGAATTATGCATAGACATACGTGCAAAATTTGATTTAAAATACTCTAGTTGTGCATCATACTCCGGACATGCACAGCTTCTGAATACCAGCAATGCATCTTAACAACGAGTTCATTGCACAAACACATGTATTAGTTACACCAAACATATGGACTAGCAGACATTGTATACATACGTCCGAATAATAACAATGCGTCAAAGTTACAGACATCTGTCTCAAAAGCTTTGGAATAAACCTGTCAAAGTTACATATATACGTCTAAATTCTAACAGTGCGTCAAAGTTACATAGACATATACACAAGGTTTGAGTTAAAAATGTTCTAATTGATTGCATCATGTATGAACTTAAGACAGGTGACACACATATGTCTGAATTACAACTAACATAGACATAAGTATGTATTAACTGAAACATATGTATGAATTATATATAGACATATGCACAAGGTTTGAGTTAAAATGCTCTAATTACTTGCATCATGTATGAACTTGAGACAGATGATACACATGCGTCTGAATTACAACTAACATAGACGTAAGTATGTATTAACCGAAACATATGTAGAATTACAACTAACATAGACGTAAGTATGTGTTTATTTATGCGCACGTCTATATTATCTATTCTTCTCAGAATGTAGCAAGAGTGATATCGTTAGATTCGTTGTTAAACAACGAAACTTTTGACGTTTGAATTATTAAAAATGGATTTAAGATTAAGTAATTATGTTAAGTTTAATCATTAAATCCAAATTATGTGTGTGTAAACTAAGAGAGAGATTGTGAGTTGACATAAATTAATATATTTCTGCCACTTTTTCAGACTTCATGCGCAAAGACGAAAATACCCCTCTTTACTTTTCCTTCTCCAAGGCCCCACGTCTGAATCATCTGAGCCGTTGGATCCATACGTTCAATTAAAACAGACGTGGCCGTTGGATTCACACTTCAGCACCAATTTGGTGCTGAAGTTTCAGCACCCCAGAATTTTCCTTGTGATGTGTTGGATTTCTTCCCAGTTTGTCTGCAATTTCCACGTCAGATAACATAGAAAAGTCTTCCTTCCAGATCATTGACTTTGACTAACCCCAAAAAGAATACACACAGAGAACACATTCCCCTGCTTCGTCCTTCTTCACTTCATCTTCTCCCCCAATTCAATTTCTACAGACTCCCCATTTTCCGCCATTCCTATAAATCAACTTCCTTTACTTCAATCCAATCCAAACCCACAACCAATCAGCCAATCTCAGTCTCATTTTCATACAAAATGCACAAAACTCCTTCAGGTTCATCGCTAGGCCCCGGCGGCCTTGACCTAACTCAGTCCTTCTTCAAGCCCATCCAAAACACCGGCACTATCTCCTTCTCCAAGCGTGCCATCACCAAGATCTCCGTCATCGGCGTCGGAAACGTTGGCATGGCCATCGCCCAGACCATCCTCACCCAGGATCTAGCCGACGAGCTCGCACTCGTCGACGCCAACGACGACAAGCTCCGCGGCGAGATGCTCGACCTTCAGCACGCCGCCGCCTTCCTCCCCCGCACCAAGATCTTATCATCCACTGACTCCTCCATCACCGCCGGATCCGATCTCTGCATCGTCACCGCTGGCGCCCGCCAGAACCCCTGCGAGTCCAGGCTCAACCTCCTCCAGAGAAACGTCGGCATCTTCAAGTCGATCATCCCTTCCTTGGCTAAGCACTCCCCCGACGCCATTCTATTGATCGTCTCTAATCCAGTCGATGTTTTGACCTACGTCGCGTGGAAGCTCTCCGGGTTCCCCTCGAACCGGGTCATCGGGTCGGGTACCAATCTGGATAGCTCTCGCTTCAGGTTCCTGATCGCCGACCATCTCGACGTCAACGCCCAGGATGTCCAGGTAAAAACGAAATTCATCTGCTTAGCTGATCAATTTTAGCATTCCCCCCCTGTAATTGAATACCAATTGGATCTAATTCTAGAATCCTGGAGCCCTTATAAACCCTAATTTACACCAAATGTAATCCCCAATTCTTTGTGACCTAATTGATTTGAATAGGCGTACATAGTGGGGGAGCACGGAGACAGCTCTGTGGCGCTGTGGTCGAGCATAAGCGTAGGAGGAGTGCCGATAATGAGCTTCTTGGAGAAGCAACAGATCTCCTATGAGAAGGAGACGCTTGAGGAGATCCATAAAGAGGTAGTGCAGAGTGCTTATGAAGTTATAAAGTTGAAGGGTTATACTTCGTGGGCGATTGGGTACTCTGCAGCGAATTTAGCAAGGTCGATACTGAGGAACCAGAGGAAGATCCACCCTGTGACTGTCATGGCTAAAGGGTTCTACGGGATAGAAGGTGGGGAGGTGTTCTTGAGCCTGCCGGCTCTTCTGGGTAGAGGCGGTGCTCTGGCGGTGACTAATATCCATATGACAGATGAGGAAGCGCAGCGGCTTAGGGACTCTGCTATGACCATACTTGAGGTACAGAGCCAGCTCAAGATCTGATCAACAACTGATGAAACCCCAACTTTTCCATGTTTCTTGTTTTCTAGATATGCTATGAGGAATGAGCAGCAGTAGTAGTAGCAATGCCGAGGTTGTTCACTTGTTCTTTCTGTGGCGATCTGAAACTATGAGAAATCTGAAGTACGTTTCTTGATGTGTACAGAATAGATGTGTTGGTATTTATGTTACTTATTAAGCCACCTTAACTACGGCCTACGATGAATGTCTCCGAAGAGCAGGACCTCTGTTGAGTGTTGGTGCTCAACATCGCCGGTGCTCGTAAGACCATCTGAAGAGCGACCCTGCGGGCTCCCATCTTTCTCTATATCCTATCTATGAAAAAAAATCGAAATTGATTAAATTCAGTTTGCTTTCTATGTTGGGCTAATTTTTTTATCGATTGAGCAAGGCCTTATATGGCTATATACTAAAAGCCCACAATCAATACGTAGTCCCATTTGTTTAGGATTTATACAAAATCATCCCGTACTTTTAAAAATTAATTGATGAATCCTATACGTTTCAAAATCGTACAAAATCATCTGACCGTCAACTTTTCCTGCTAAATCACCTCGTCAGCATGCCAAGTCAGCAAAAAAATTACATGTCAAAGGTCCAACTTAACTATATTAATCCAATAGATTAAGTATCAAATTTTTCTCGAACAATTGAGGGAATAAATTAAAATACCCAAATATATGACTACGTCAGACATATTCCTTAGACGTACTGATATTTTTCATATGAACAAATATATAATTAAAACTTTAATTTAGGCCAAATATATTGTAAAAGATATCTTATTATGATAAAAAGATACTATTCATAAAGATTAATATTTTATTTTATTTGTGTCAAATACACAAATCTAGCCAAACCGATCGATATAATGATCATTTCGATTTCGTGGAAGTGAATTTCAAAAATTCTGAATCCCTTTCTAAGGCTCTCATCACAGCTGGTTCGTCCAGGGTCAACCACGCTTCTAACCCGCCAAGGTTATTCTCCACCAAACTAACCGTATCTTTAGTATAGAAAACGGTGTCGTTTTCTTCTTCCCCTGAAGCTCCTCCAGTGCCACTCCTTGCAACCCAAACCGTGGGTCCCCACCCGAAATCAACCTTACTGAACCCGAACCCATGCAAGCACGACACGTTCAGTTTGTCCACCGCCTTTTCATCCTCGCCGTTCATCTCCAACAACAACTGATCACAATAGTTGAATATGGCTTCGGTCCCACTTTCTCCTACGAACTCTGCCAACAACTCGGAGTTAATTTCAGACACCCCACTCCTCACCAGTCCGGCCAGATCATCCAGTCTCGGTTCACCATTGATTCTCGGGTCATAAACCGAACCCGAGTACTGAATCAGGTTTCCAAACGAGTGTTTGGACAAACGTGGCCTTGTTAACCTCCTCAAGTTCACTGTTTGAGACAAGACCGAGGAGTTGTAGTTGTTGTCTTTTTGTGATGGTGAGGCAGATACGGTGGCAGATATTATAGATTTCCATATGAAGGCTGAGATGGCGTCAGCCCTAGTTGGGTTCTCTAGGGTTTTGCTTTTAGCTTTCAACCTCAATTTGGAAATGGAATCGGTGTCGAACACGAACCTTCGAGTCACGGGCTTCCCTTTGCTCCCGAAGGAAAGACCATTCACAAGTAGTGATGTGTACTTGGGTTCTAATGACCTCACCGGAGGAAAAGTCAACGGACCTTCTTCGAAATTCGGCTCGATAACCTTACTATTCGCGAGGTTTTTGCTTTTCGCTGCCCAGCTTGTTAGGAACGAGTTTATCGTGGTACCATCGTGGCTCTTGTGCAAGGAGCACAACCCGACTGCCATCCCACCACATTCGAACACGTTCATCTGCACAGCGACCTGCGGGCTCGTGTCTGGGACCAGACATTCAGCCCGCAACGGGAGGAGGTTGTTGAGCAGTTCCACTCGATCGTTATGAGACCCCTGGTCGTGAAGGAAGTCTGACATGTGACACTTGATGCGGGTTTCAAGGAAAGGGACACCCTCGTGGAAGTCATGGATGGCGAAGTTGTCCCTAACCCTACCGGCCAAAGGGTAGTAGTCCGATAGGGTTTCGGAGAGGGACCATTTGAGCTTGTTGGAGATGTGGGAGAATTTGTCTTTGAAGTGCTGGCCGCCGGTGTTTTTGTAGAAGAGTATGATTGGGAATAGCTCGATGGAGTTAGCTGGTCCAATAGGTTGACTTTAATGGAGGTTGTATGCTTATGTTGATGGCTTAACAATTTCTTTGAAAGGATGGAAACTTCCATGTTTGAGCTGAATGAATGCTTAGGCTCAATATTCATGTTGGTTTGGTTTATTTATAAAGTGTTCAATATATATATATTTATCATGGTATCAACTGGGGGGTGTTTTCAACGATAAGAATATTTTTTTCTTTCATTTCGTGTGCTTTGGATAAGAAGTGTTTTAAACTTTTAATATATATTAAATAGTTTGGTCAAAGGAAAATGATAATTTTTCAACTCTACTCTATCTTGTTAATATATAGTCCCTATTCTATATAACATGCTTAACTTACTCTTTCTTATTATAACTTATCTAACAAATAAGTCATTTCATTACTATTTTTTGTTAATTTACTGTAAAATATGTCACGATATCATTTAGCATATAATTCATGGATGCTAACTGTTGAGTCATACAATGCTCTCGAGTCGACTTCTATAGTGGTGAATCAATTTCTCGATTTAATTGGAAAACTAATTATAGGAGTAAATCTAGCATTTTATAATAGTATATGAGTTGTTTGTTAACTTGAGAAAAAAATAGAAAATAGAAGGGCAAAGATAACATTATTTCTTTGGCGTATGTTGTTAGTCAAAGTAGGAAATGGTTTTTGGGTAGGGATTTTATTTCCGGAACTTGCCTGTTGTATTGAGTTTTTGTCGATATATATAATTCTTCATTCATAAAAAAAAAACATTATTTCTTTAATAAATTATAACTATTTCTGAAGTATTTTGGCTTCAGTTTTTTTATAGCTAAGCCTATCTATGTCTTATTATCATTAATAAAACTCACCAACTACATAGAAAAATAACGAAAATCTTTTATGACTTTTAATCCAACACGAAATAATAGGGAATTAGTGGCCACATGATTGAAGCGGCCGCGGCTGCGGCCGCCGGGGCGGATACATCCTCCCATCACTATCAGTCCGCGGCCGCCGGGGCGGATACATCCTCCCATCACTATCAGTTGTACCTAATTCGAATTAAATATAGAAGCAAACCTTTTCTGTGCTTTCTTTTTTTCTGAATTATTGTTGAAAATTATTTACGAAAATAAAATGAGTACAATGCGTATAGTTTACGAAAATAAATAGTGTGTACCAAGATGTGTGTTGGGAGATCGTCCACTAGTATGACTCGACGCCATAGCTCATTGGGATCTGAGTCGGGTAGCCACGTATCAGTTTTTGATGATCTCTCGTTAATAACTTGTTATATTAATTAATATAATTACTACAAATGGCATTGGAACGTTAGCTTCATATATATAATCCTTTCTTCTTTAGCTTGGAAACAAAAACATTAATACCAACTCTTCATCTTTCAAATATGGAGGTCTCAATATTGTCAAGAGAAATGATCAAACCATCAACCCTAAACATTCAACGACAACCGCCATTGAAGCTCAACCTCTTAGACCAGCTAACTCCCTCGAGCTATTCTCCCCTCATACTCTTCTACCAAAACAACAACAACAACCAAACCAACATTTCCCACATCTCTAAGCAACTCAAGTGGTCCCTCTCCAAAACCATATCCCTACACTACCCGATGAGCGGTAGGGTTAGGGACAACTTCGTCATCGACAACTTCTGCGAGGGTGTCCCTTTCATCGAAGCTCGTGTCAATTGTAGTCTATGTGATTTCCTCTACAACCAAGACAATGATAATACTAACCACGGTGTGGAATTACTCAACAACCTCCTCCCGCAGCAGGTCCAACGCCTGGTCCTGGACGACACAGGGCCACAGGTAGTGGTGCAGTTGAACAGGTTCGAGTGTGGAGGGTTGGCGCTAGGGTTTTGCAGCTTGCACAAGACCATAGACGGGGTTGCGGGTAGAGGGTTACTAAGGACTTGGTCAACTATTAACAAATGGTCAACTCGATGATAACCAAATGGTTCAACCGGATTTCTCGGAAGGGCATTCGACATTCCCACCTATGAGGTCAATACCGCCTCACTACACATCTCTAACGAGAAGCCTTTGGTTCGGGAAAAGTAAACTAGGAAAACCGGTGACTAGAAGGTTCGTGTTCGACGCAGAGTCCATTTCGATGCTGAGAGCAAAAGCCAAAAGCGAAAACCTCGAGAACCCTACTCGAGCCGAGGCACTCTCAGCTTTCATATGGAAATCTATCATGATGAATAACGAAAAAAATGATTACAAATCGTCGATCTTGTCTCAGACTGTCGATTTGAGAAGGCTAACTAGGCCGCGTTTGTCAAGGCATTCGTATGGGAACTCGATCTTGTTCACGGATTCTGTATACGATCCCAAGATCCATGGCGAACCACCAGGGATGGAGGTTCTAGCTGAGCTAGCGAGGAGCGGTGTGACCAAAATCGACCGCGAGTTCTTGAAAAGGATCTCGGGTGAAAACGGGTCGAGAGCGATATTCGAGTACTTTGATCGACAGACGGAGAGTGAGAACGAGGAAATGGACGTGTTGAACGTGGCTTGTTTGCATGGGCTTGGTATGGGTAAGATCGATTTCGGTTGGGGACCAACGGTTTGGGTTGCGTTGGGTGGACCGGGTTCGGGTTCGGGTGAAAACGACATGCCGTTTATGTTCGACACAGCGACTCTAGTAGATAATAACAAGGGAGGATTAGAGGCATGGCTGAATCTGAAAGAACCGGAAGAGATGAGAGCGTTGGAAAGTAACATGGAGTTCTTGGATTTCGTCTCCACAAAATCTACTATTTTACCATAATTTCGTAAGAAATTGTTGACCTAATGGCAGTAATTTAATTTATATGAAAATCATTTTAAATAATCTAGTATTTTTTAATAATGTATTTGATTCTCCATCTTGTGTAAGTTCTAATATTCGGTGGCTCTAGTCAAATACTTGTAAACACTAAATAATCTCTTTGAAAAATTCTTGACGAGTAATAGTCACTTGGGCCTAAACCTACGACTAAGTCCAACTTAAAGCATATTAGGGTTCTAATGGCCTATAAAAAGTGAAGTCTTTCTCACAAATTGAGATCTCTTTTCCACTCTCTGAGATGAAATTCAAGGCTACCAACTTCCTCCCAAGGCTATTAGCTTCTTCCCATACGACCAATTTTCTAGGCTATCAGCTCCATGCTATTGGCTTCTTCCCACCTGACCAACTTTCTAGGTTATCAACACTTAGGCTATTGGACACCTTTCATACTATCAACTATCTGCTATGCTATTACAGGCAACATACAAGTAAACCTCTCAGTGGTCATCGCTGGGATTTGACATACTCCTTATCTTATTTATTTGACACTACAGCCCATGAAATTATCATCAACGCGGCCCAGTCACCATAATTTCTTTTTTCCCACAGGCCCTCTCCAACCCCTACACTATGCTTTTACTATAACTGATGACATCATCATCGATTTCTTTAAGGCCAATTCAGTTTTCATTTTCTTCATGTCATATCATCATTTCGTCTAAAACTAAGATGAAATTTGTAATTGGTGAAATAAATACATTAGTTTCATGGCATTCAGTTCAGGAAAAAAAATAGTTCAGTGGTGAGTATGAACGAAAATAAAAATTCAGTAATATTCCATGTATTTTATATACATGTATTTTATTTTGCGCCTTATAAAATAAAATATTCCATGTATTTTATTCTCCAAAGACAATAAGAGTTCACATGTTTACATCTTTAGGCATTTTGGTACGGGCTTTGACAATACGCTAGCAATCAATTATGGAGCCAAACAGAAATGCTGACGCATCAAACGCTATATTATGACAAATGAGAAAGTTGAGTGATGAAAGGTGTCTCCTAAACTAAAAGCAATGTGATTGTAACCCTACATGAAAACTGGTATGGTGAAAAGTATTTATTATTTACAATATGGTCCTGTTGTGGGAGATGGAATTAATTTAACGCCCTAAAATGGGCACAAGACTACAAAATTTCACGGAGTGGGACCTATGTCGCTGTCAGGGATCACGGATGCTGCATTAAAGTTCGGGATTGCCCAATAAGAATCCAAATTACCTCTTCAGTTCATTTCCCTAATGGAAAACTTTGTTATTGGCCCCTCGAGTTGATAAATGAACTCTATGATTCTCATTCTTTAGAAGTTTGCCTTTTGATTACGCCATGTTTAGCAAGTTGTGTACTCATTTATGCTACAAATGCATTGCTTACCAAGGGTAATCTAACATTTTTCACGGTGGCTTATTGGCTTTCGTATCGTTTCGTAATTATTGATTTTTATTGTGAAATTCTTTTTCGGTTGATCTATTGGTTAGTCAAGTTAGTAAGTTATATGTTTCCTGCTCAGCTCCAATATTCACGTACCTTTTTAAACTCCTTGTTCACGATGTGTGAAGGGAAGGTTGTTGGGTTATCCCACATCGGAAAGTGGAAGGAGCAGGTGTCAAGAACCGTTGCATCCCAATAACTCGAGTTGTTGGGAGAGGGTTCTGAATTGATCTTATAGTGTTTACTAACAGCAGGGTGCACTATGTGAGCTAGGGAAAGCTTCATCCCATGAGCTAGCTTTTGGGTGAGAAGGCACAATAGCACCCAACCGTTCTTTATACACCATTCCACTCACAAAAATAGGTAATCTAACTCAATATTTAACTCATTTAAAAGTGTCAACATGGCATCCACGAGTCAAAAACATCATTTCCCATTCATACTTATTATCCTGATTATCTAGCCCACTTGATGAATCAAATTACAAGCACGCACGATGCACCTATACATCTATTCTATGGAAAGCCTATGGTCACGGGCTTACCTAAAACCAAGTTCAACATTAAACTACTAGAGCACACCCTACTCTAGCCTTCCCTTATATAGAACAAACCATAAACCACTAAACAAAACACATACCCTCTAAACTCATGATGGGTTCTTCAAAACTTGTAGCCATGCTATTCATGATCTCCATGCATCTCATGCTAATCTCTTTGCCTCCTATTCACGCTTGTGTCCCTTGCACTCACCCTAACCCACCACCTTCTCACTCTCCACCCTCCGGCCACCGCCCAACCCTTCCCCATCCTCCCCGCCATGGCCGCGGTGGTGGTGGTAAAGGTAAAGGAAAAGGAGGTGGTGGAGGGAAAGGGCATGATCATCATCCCCCATCAAAGGGCACACCAATAGTCTTACCACCAATCATAGTCAACCCTCCTCCGGTCAACCCACCACCAATAACATACCCTCCACCGGTCACACCTCCCGTGATAAACCCACTTCCGCCGGTGGTCACCCCACCACCACCGTGTCCTCCTGGTGGCGGCGGCAACGTGCCTACTCCGCCAGCCACACAACCCACGTGTCCGATAGGAGGACTGAAGCTGGGAGCGTGCGTGGACGTGCTAGGAGGGTTGGTGCACGTAGGAGTAGGGAACCCAGTGGAGAACGTGTGCTGCCCAGTGATTAAAGGGCTGCTTGAGCTTGAAGCCGCAGTTTGCTTGTGTACTTCCATAAGGCTTAAGCTTCTTAACATCAATATCTTCATTCCTTTGGCACTTCAAGCTCTTATCACCTGCGGGAAGACTCCTCCTCCTGGCTTCGTTTGTCCTCCACTTTGATAATTGATTCTCTCTGCTTGTTTCGTTCCATTGATCAGTTTAACTTAATTAAAATGTCCACTCGATCGTTTATTTTATAGTTCGTTTCCACCATTTGGTTCTTGTTTCTGACTCTGCCCTATTGGTTTCGTATTACTTTCGGTCGTTGTTTCATGTGGTCCAAGTCGAAAAAGGTGTTTCCAACTTTTACTTGGGGTACTGAAAACGTAACCATCGAACTGTTTTTCGAATTCAAAACAATTGACATACAATATAGTAATCCGGAATGAAATTTATTTAGTGTATGTATGTTGTTGGATAATTTTATTTTAATTCTCAAATATGTGCTTTCATTTTAACAATTGCGCTTGAGGGGCGATGAGAGGACGAATTTGATTCAAACACTTCTATAACTAGTTACAAGAACTAATTTTTGTAAATATATATAAGAACTAGCTAGTTACAAGGTCTCGCAACTAGATACAAGGTCAGGTAAACTAGTTACAAGACCTTGTAACTAGTTACCATAAAAAAACTAGTTCCTGTAACTAACTATACAATTGTTTGAATGGGAAAATGTTTGAACGTGATGAGCGGCTAGGTGGTCTTTTCTTATCAATGTAAATAGTGAAGTGACAAATCACAAATAATTGGAACAATTTATGGTGCTGAAGCCCCCTACGTGTAGATTCATTCAAACGTGGCAATCCTATGTTTAAATGAATCTACACATAGGCGGCTTCAACACCATTTTAGTGCTGAAAATTCAGCACTCTAATATTTCCCAAATAATTGAAGTTTTCATTATCTTCAGGGAGAGAATGATTGAGGATGAAATCGAATCTTGAAGAAAACAAAATCGAAGGCAGCATGCACATGTTCTATTGTTCTTTTGAAATTTTGTTTGTTACAATATATTCTTTTTTTTTTCTAGATTCATAATTATTTAATCTCCAAATATCAAAGTGTTTTACCTTGTTTATATTACTTACAAGATTATTTAATATATAGTAAATTTGGTATTTGTTAGGTTTAAAAAAATTGGTATTTGTTATTGCCTTTTCCCATGACCCATTGTATTATGTCTTGATACTTTTCATTGGTATAATTTATAGATTCAATATATAAATTTGTGTACATATTAATCATTTATTATATGAATGAGTAGCGTTGTACCAGCTCTGATTAAAATTTCTGCAGCATCGTGCGATCAACAGACGCTAGTGTATTAATACAGATTAAAATAAACCAAACCTTTCATTTCAACTTTTACCCCCAAGATTACACAAACATAAATAAAGTTACCTTAGTACACACAATCGATGAATAAAAAATCACCAGCTACATACTAGTAGATAACATGTATTATCCCAGACAAGAACTGATGGACACTCAAGAACTCAAACAACCAAGACCAAAGAAATCAAAACTCAAACACAATTAAGTTCATGATCCATGAACACAAACAATATCGATAGTTAAATAACACACTCTATAAAAAAAAAAACTTATGATGAGTACATAACATGACATAGTTTTGATAATCAATCAAGGGCACTGGAAGCCGGATGGGACATTCTTGCTACAAACATTGAGGAGCAAGCTAAGAGAAATCGGAACATTGAGGTGGATCCCAAGAACGTTAGCCTTAATGGCAGTGCAAAGGCAAACAGCAGCTTCGAGATCAACGAGTCCTTCAATCAAACTACAGCAGGGCTTGACCGGTGGGTTCCCGATCTTGAGCTTGAGCAACGAGCCTAGCACGTTGCCACACACTCCCAACTTGAGGGTATCGATGGGGCACTTCCCGGAAGAAGGGGTTGGAGTTGGTTTTGGTTTTGGTTTCGATGGGGTAGGTGGGCAACCGGTTGGCTTGGGCGGGGGAGGTGGGCAGCCATTGTGTGTGGCAGAGACCATGGAGAAGAAGAGAATGTTGAGAAGAAGGAAGAGAGCAATGGCTGAGTTTGATTTGGAAGCCATTGTTGTTGCTTTTAGTGAACTGAAGAGATGTGTAGTGCTACTGTTGGATTGGTGGGGAAGAAAGTGAGTGATTGAAGGGTTGTTTTTATAGGGCTGGAGAGGGGCAATTTCGGGATTTTGGAAAGAATCAAAGCCCATGTGTGAGCTTGAGATTTATTGTAGCTGTACCTCTGCAAAAAAGGACACATGAATTTTGGTGCCAAACTTTGGAAGTTTGTGGATTTAGACTTTGCAAATTGCCATGTTCGCTTGTGTTATTATTGGTTCCTATTATTTTCTGTCTATTTTTTTCATGTAATATTTTAATTGAATAGTATTTTATATTTATGAAATATAATTATACTGGTTATAAATATACTTGAATAGTGATTTATGATTTATAAGGAAAAGAAAGTGAGAAAAAAGGAAAATATTGGTTCCTATAGTGATTTATGATTTTTGGAAATATAATTATACTGATTTTGAAAACCTATAGCCGATTATGCGAATTTATAACCGGTTATGGAACTTTATAATCACTTGCAAAACCATAACCAAATATGATCATGTTCTTACGTATTTCTACACCAATCCTCGGAGACAGTGGATCCTGTGTTTGTAGGTGAGGTGGAAAAAAAAACTTAATTAATTTTAGTCTTATGGACTCTTTGATTGATCAAACTTACAACCCACTTCGAACAACTTACAATTAAGTTTTAATCTTGTAAAATAATTTTACAAATTGAAGCCATTTTTATGGTAGAGAATCAACATTTAACATAACAAATGAACAATTAGGAATATTCTTAAACATCTACATGTTTGCACTTTTTTGGGCCCAAAATTGACATGATCGGGGAAAAAACAAATAATCCAGCTGAAGCGGAGCCCAGTATTCCAGTGGGCTAGAGTAGGCCCACAATTCGTTTACTAGGCCTTGAATATGAAGACACTATTTATTATCTACATCTAGAGTCAAAATGTTTTGATACGTTTGGATTTAAATTAGTATACAATCAAGAAAGGGTGTTAACCCAAGTCGTGAGGTTAACCAAGTTCCGACTTGGAAGACAATTTAGAGTGTGTCGAGCTGCCTAATTGGTCACACAGTTCGCCTGACAGGGAACAAAAAAAGGCGGAGGCCCGGGAAGGCCGAGAGAAACCAGAAGATGTCGACAATAATATCCGACCTCCAGGTGAAAAACGGACTGATTCTGGACAAGCTGCACAATCTGAGAAGCATCACCCTCAATATCCACACAATGCCAACCGAGACAGAAGCACTCGTGACAAGCATCCCAGCTGAAAACAAGACATTCTAAGACAAGAGGGTTAGTGATGATGAGGTAAAAAGTACCTAACCAAAATGAAGGACTTTGCGCGATCACGAACAACAAGACCAGTGGCTCAAGTAAATCACGATACAAACAATTAAACACCATGATCAAGCCATTTATTCATAGTATAGGAACAATATTACATCAACCGATGCCTCTAGACACCATAATTGACACAAACTACGTACGTACTTAAGGCATGCAAGCCAATGAAACTACATCTGTTTCACAACTCCCTTGCCAATAACACACACAAATATATATTAGAACGATCAAATTAACCCGACACTATAGATCGTGTCCAAGCTCCACTCCAGATACGATACTAACGTAACGATTTTTCAATAAGCGCAAGTGAATCCCGATGGAACCGGCCTTCCACACTGATTGAGAAGCAAGGTGACCGCGACATTGAGGTTAAGGACGGCTCCAAGAACATTGGCTTTAAGGGCAGCGCAAATGCAAACAGCAGCATCGAGATCAGCCAACCCGGTGATAAGGCTACAACACGGTCCACTAGGTGGGGCGGTTCCAATCCTGATCCTGAGAAGGTAGCCTAGCAGGTCGGTGCAAACGCTAAGCCTGGTTATGTCGTAGGGGCACGTGTCCACGGTGGCCTTGACCGGGGACGAGAAGAAGATGAGGTTTAGGGCAAGGAAGAGAGCTAGGGCTGCTGTTTTGGAAGAAGCCATTAGTTTGAGAAATGGAGTGGAGCTTGTGGGGTTTTAGGGTCGAGAGAAAGAAGATGTGTTATGTGTTTGGTGTTTGGTGTGGTTTAGGGAAGAGGAAATGAGGGGTCTTTATATAGATGGAAAATGTGGGCTAAGGGTTATTTTTGAAAAAATTTCTACCTCGATGAACCAATGTGTTGAACCATGCAGTAGTACTGGTTATTTTGTGGACTATAATTAAATGCTTGTATTTTTAGTGGTATTGGGAGTTAAGTGGATGCATGACATTTTGTGCCAACTTGAAGGGGTGTGGTTGGTCAACCCGGCTAATCCGATCATACCAATTGGGTAATCCGAAGTCTGGTTTGGTTAGATTCGGGTTTAGCTTGAAACCTGATTAGTTATCCGATTATCTAAGTTAAACCCTCAAAGGGGTGATTTTGACCCTCCCTAACTAGGCTAACATGACTATCTTCCGGGGTTTTGTAGTTTTGTACTCAATATTACATAATAATGTATGGTTGGTGACACATTATTATTTAATATTGTCCAAAAATAGACAATGATAACATGTGCGTAGCGAGGCGCTGGTTGGGTAGCGCCTCGTCACCTAGTCTCCCTGATTAACATTTGCAAGTTAATTAGGGGACTAAAAGGCCCAAAACTATGCATTTGTTACATAGGGTTTGGCCCTAGAATCATGTAACATATGCATGATTTTGCCCTCTAATTATTAACATGGGCTAGTTGGGAGGTGAGGTGCTCTTCAGCAAGTGTCTCGCCACTCACTTGTCATCATTACTTTTCCCCCTCTTTATATTGCAATATACTATTGACGGTAAATTGTTACATAATTATGATACAAAACTCACTATCTTCATATACTTAAGAACTTGAGCAAACAAAAAAATCACTACAAATATATCTCGGACAAACTTTATTAGTTTCAAGTTTTTTCATTTAAAATAGTTAAATCTAATTCGTCTAATATTTGCAGTTTGCAAATATTGTATCATAAATTGAACTTTGAAATGAAGGGTATTGTGATGTAGTGCTTGGGAGTTGGGATATTGGAATAAACAAATGAAATATTGCACCATCATTTTTGCGAAATCGTAACGGCCTTGCAAATATTGTATCATAAATTGAACTTTGAAATGAAGGGTATTGTGATGTAGTGCTTGGGAGTTGGAATATTGGAATAAACAAATGCAAATTGCACCATCATTTTTGCGAAATCGTAACGGCCTACCGTGTCCTTGGAAACAAATCAAGGGTTCAGATTGGTTCTCAATAATTCAACAAGTAAACCATTTCTTCATTCAACCCCATCATTCCCGCTTCAAACCCATCCTCAAAGTCTACTATAAGGTTTATTATTAAAATAATTATAGCTCTAAAGGAAGATATCTAAATATTGTACGATAAAATGAACGACTTTATTACCAGAATGTTGGATTACCTAAAACTTGATGAAAAATGTAAGTCCTTAAAGATACAAAGCTCCTCAACAATGACATCTCACTGGATAACCGGATTTTTCCTTGAACGAAGATGGGTAAGGACCAACTCCGTATCGCTTTCGACATTTACGATAAATTTATAGTTTGTTTTTAAATTAGGGTGGTTATCTGATAACAATGTTTTTTTTTGTCTTAAGATAGTTACTGAGGGAGAATCAGAGATAGGCACCAGACATTTAAGATAGGGTGTCAACTCAAGTCGTGAGGTTTACCAATCTTCAATTTGAGAGACAATTTAGAGTGTGTCGAACAGCATAGTGGACCACACAATTAACCTGACGGAACACAAAATAAAGACGAAAGTCATGACAGACCGAAAAAAACTAGCACATGTCAACAATAATTGAGTCAGTCTTAAGATGAAAAAGGGATCTTGGGCCTAAGGGCAAAACCAAACTGGGCTTTCCTTGGCATGAACCACTTGAAAGTTTATGGCTTTGATTGTTGATTAATTGTATTTAATTTTTTTTTTCCTTAGATAACTCCCGCAGGACCGCTGGAGATAGTCATGCATTCAAAAAAGGTAAGGGCACACCCAAGCCGTAAGGTTAACCACGCCCTGACTTGGGAGGCTACGAAGCGCGTGACGAGCCACATAATGGGCTGTCATGTTAGCTTGACGAGGGACTGCAAGAAGCTGAACCTGAGGCAGAGAAGCCAGCAAATTGCAATTAATTATTTCATGCAAATTCAGTATAAATTATAAAACACATGAATGCGACTAGAGCTGACAAAAAGCTGACCCGACTCAATTTAACCAAAAAATTAAATAAGCTTAAAGCCAACATTTCAAAGCTAGACCAATTTTAATAACTAAAAAACTTTCAAACTTAGCAAACTGCCAAATAGTTTACCCATAATATAATGAATAAATGACCCGATAAACCCCCAACCCGATGAGCCCGCCCGCCCAACCCGACCCGTGGCCCGCCCAACCCGCCCGTTTGACAGCTCTAAATGCGACATTGATTCTAAAACTGTTTGTCTTGTGATGGAATCCTGTAAATCATGATTAAACTAATTTTCAGTACTCGTCTCGTGATTAATCATATCGCTGTCCACATGCATTCTTAATTAATATTAAATCTGTGGGTTTTGATCATATGTCAAAATATATGAACATATATTCATTCTATAATTAACATCTGATAGTAGGAGAATGACAGCTAGAGATGGGTATCTTGATCTAAATTTATGTCTTGTGACAGTGTCGATTCAAGTCCTATAAATTCATTTTTTTTTTAAACAAGCTGAAACTTATATGCTTCAACGTACAAACGTCACGTAACGTGTTACAAAGCCAGTTCGGAGCATCTGAATCTATAACTAGGTCAGCCGAGACTATGAATTGTCGTGCTAGCGCATGAGCAACCGTATTCTCACTCCTCCGAACAAAAATCACTTTCACATGTGTTTGATTCTTAAGCAACGACCTACCCTTCTCAACAATGCTTCCAAACTCCGACAGATCATGCTCCATTGCGCGTTGTAGCACCTGATAGTCGGTTTCGAAGATAACTCTTCCAAAGTCCTATAAATTCTTTATTTCATAAAAATAATTCTGATTGTTACAGTAGGAGAATAACTCAAAGTCCCCGTTGTAAATAGTAGTATCGCAAATAGTATTTGCTACAGCAAATCACTATAGAAAATAGTGATTACCCTTGCATAACATCAACTATTTGCTACTGCATTTTTATATTGTTGTAATTTATAGTAACTAATTAAGACAAGCTTTTTTTACAGTGATCCACATAATATTTAGGAAATTAGATATGACAAACGTTTGTTATAGATGAATAAACCTAAAGTCAACTAGTTTAGAATCATGATCAGTACCTTAATCAAATTGACATTAATTGGCTCTTTTACTTCTTTGAAAAGAGAGGTTTGCCATTTTCTTATACTATTTTGTCGTTTTTGTAAACTTGTTTATCCCATTTTGTCATTTTTACTATTCGGAGTAGTAATAGGTAATAACACCCCCGGTTCTATCCACTCGTACGTGATTACATGCACAATACATAACATGAACTCAATTATTCAAAGTAGAAACAATACAAATTAATAAGAGATTAGATCATAAGATTATTCAAATTCAAAGTATAAACAATACAAATAAGAGAGTAGCTAGATCATTAGATCTTTGAACATAAGCACACTTGAAATCACTTACAATCTCAAACCGACTGCAAACTTTAACTTCCACAACTTAAACACGATAGATCAAAAGCTAAAATAAACCACATTCAAGAGTACTACGTACTCGTACAATATAAAACACGTGGTTGTACTTAATTAAGGGCACTGGAAGCCGGACGGGACCTTCTTGTCACAGACATTGAGAAGAAGGCTAAGAGAAAGTGGAACGTTGAGGTTGATCCCTAGAAGGTTGGCTTTAATGGCTGTGCAAAGGCATACAGCTGCCTCGAGATCAACAAGTCCGTTAATCAAACTACAACAAGGCTTCACTGGTGGGTTTCCGATCTTGAGCTTGAGCAATGAGCCAAGCACATCGGCACAGACTCCCAACTTTAGTGCATCAATCGGGCATTTTCCGCTGCCTGATGGGGTAGGGGTAGGAGTAGGAGTTGGTTTCGGTTTGGGTTTGGGTTTGGGAGTAGGGCAGCCACCACCACAAGCGGAGACCATGGAGAAGAAGAGAAGGTTGAGTGCAAGGAAGAGAGCTAGGGCTGAGTTGGTTTTGGAAGCCATTGATAGTGTTATTGAAAGTGATTCAAAGAGCTTATTAATGAGTTAAGCTATGGAAGAAAGGTAGTTGGGTGGTTTTTGAAGGAACCATGGGTAGGGTTTTTATAGTGATCAAAGGGGATGTGTGAGAGCAAATAAAAAAGTATAATGTAATGAAAAATAATTGAATAGGGGAATATTAGAGAGGATATTTGTGGGCTAGTGAGTTGCTTGATTTAGCTGTCCACAGTGACAACTAGAAATTTCAGGCCAAGTTTTGGAACTTTATGGATTAATTAGTAAGTACCATGTTCCCACATGCCTTACCATATAGTTTCTTATATATACAAGATTCACTCAATTAAGTTTGAAAATTCTGTCAAGTAGAAGCGACCATGTTGCATAAACCCTTAGAACTAAACATTAAGGGTCGTTTGTTGCCAAAAATTGGATCGAAGAGAATTGAAATAGCTAGAGAATTGAAGATTCTTGTCTATTTCGAAAATAGACCGTTTGGACGAGTGAATTAGGAAGATTCTTGGATTCAAAAAATAAAAAAGATTAAATCAAACAAAATTAAGTAATTTAACAAAGACCAAATTACCCCAACTTATTCTCCATCTCTCTCTTAAATAAGGTTATTTTTGCCAAATCACCACCAATTCACCCTAGAATCTGCACATTCTCTCCTTGACAGTAGGGAATTCGGAGAAGGTCCGAATTCTCTGGAGGGCCCACCTTGAGAATTCAATTCTAGCCAATTCTCCCCCTCTTTTTGCAAAACAAACAATACATTTCACTCAAATCTCCAACTCATAGAATTTGGCCCAATTCTTGGCAATTCACACCATCCCAATTCTAGGGAACAAACAACCCCTAATTTACAATGAATCAAATGTGTGGATGGGCATGCCAAATCTCAAGGGTATATGGCAGTTTCAAGGGAAATTTTGGCATTGATGATCTTTTTTTTGATGAAGGCTTTGATGATCAAGATTGAATTTTGGCCCTTGTACCACCTTTTATAAATTTATGAACTAAGGGGCCTATTTAAAATAGATAAATTAATTTATTTGAACCGTTCCATTTATTTTAATTTTTCCTCGGTTTCACACCAAATAGTGACGCATATATATTTATTCTCTTTTTAAGTAATAATGATGTGATCCAAATCACGGATTCCACTCTTAGTTTAGCGCCCACTTGTTTAATTAACATCAACATCATAATATTTTATCCTTTGCATGCACACATCATCACTGAGAGTTTTACTTACCAATTTAGTCACCTTCTTATTGCATCTATATATAGTACATACCCATAGCTACGTACACAAACAATTAGGAAGATACTTATTGAACTTCAAAAATACAGTACTGATGGGTAACCTTCAATAATGGAGTTTTGTAGTTTTAGAACAAGTTTACATAACAATATATATATCGGATAATGTCGCTCTATGTGGTTGTCATTGTCACTACAACATAACCTGGCTATGAGGCAGATTCACAGAGGCACAAAGAATATTTGCCTCTAAATATACTTTTAAAGAACAAATACTATATGTGCCTCTATAGATGCAAATATCTGCCTCTAATTGTATTTTATTTATTTATTTTAAGTTTAATAAATATTATTTTATATTTTTAGAGCAGATAATTTATAATCTGCCTCTATAAGTTATAACGAAAATTCCTTTAGAGGCAGATAATTTATAACTCCTCTATAAGTTACACAGAAAATTCCTTTAGAGGCAGATAATTTATAACTGCCTCTATAAGTTACACAGAAAATTTCCTTTAGAGGCAGATAATTTATAATTGCCTCTATAAGTATACAGAAAATTCCTTTAGAGGCAGATAATTTATAACTACCTCTATATTGTTATACGAAAAATTCCTTAATTTAGAGGTAGATAATTTAGAATCGGCTTATAGGTTGTACAATTAAAATATTTACAGCTAGATAATTTACAATTGTCTCTATATGTTGTACGATTAAATTTGAGTGGTAGATAACTTGTAAACTATATGCTTTTCGTATAATAAAATATAATTTTTTTAAAAAAGTGATTTTATATAATATAATATATAATATATATAAATATATATATATATAATAATATATATATATATATATATATATAATATATAATATATATATATATATTATATATATATATACATATATATAGTATATACATATATATAATAAAATTATATGTATATATATATACTATATTAATTATATAATATATATATATATATATATTATAAACATTGATGATTTTATTGTCTAATAATGATTAAGGAGAAATTTACGTTTTTCAATTTTGATTTCTTTCTTGGCATATTTTATGCATATCGTTGAGTTTTGTGATTCATATTTAAAAATAACGTAAAAAATATCAGTAAGTACTCCTGGACCAAGTGGTAAGAAATAAGAACTTAACACATTTCCTTCAACCACCCGAGTTCAAACCTCGTAAATAGCAAAAGAGTAGAAAATGATGTATGTAAATAGTGAGATAGACCAGTAAGGGAAAATATCCTCGTAAGAATAAATTCTTTTTAAAAACATATATATGTGTCTCTAAAAAAATTATCAGCAACAAAAATATAATAGTAGTTTAAAGTAGCAATTACTAACAATTATATCTGCCACGATTTCTTCCATTAGTGACAGATAACATGTGTCACCGTATTTGCCTCTAAAGACCTTTAGCGACAGGAGCGTTGGTGGCACTTAAGTTATCTGCCTCTAAAACTCTATAGAGGCAGAAAAATGACTTTTAGAGGCAAATACGGTGTGCCTCCGTAGCCAGGTTTTGTTGTAGTGTGTAGATCTGACGACAAAACTCAGACGAAGAAAATCTGATGACATTGACAGAAATTTGACGGCAGAAGTCTAGTGTGTCGACGGAAATTCGGAGGCAAAAGCCCGACGACATCGATGAAATTCTGCAATAGCAATGATGGTATGGTTGGGCGGAAATCCAATAGTGACAGAGATCAATTTGTTAACTTTGCATAGTAGAGGGGCAAAAATGTATATTAAACCTAAAAATTAAAATCATATATACACGGTTTTACTCGGACAATCATTATACCGGGGAAAGGGGGAAGAGAGGGTAAAAAGAAAATTAGCAGGGAATTAATTATTATGGGGGTAGAAAAATACAACGCGTTTTGTTAAGAGTTGACCTAACAGATAAAAATCCAAAAATATCAACGCGTTTTGTTTTTTGCAAAATAAAAATGAAGGGATAAAACTTTGCAAGATATTTACTTATACCTGGTAGCGGAGCAAGAAATTGTGTCAAGCGGTGTCCATAATAATTAAGTATTAAAATAATAATAATCTTCTAATTATTTATACATTTTATATTTGTTAAATTTAACATTTTTTTAATATTGTATCATATGTTTATGTGATGTTTAGATTAATTTCATATAATATATTAACTATTTCAAAAATCATCGTTTGGTGTGAATTGTATATAGTTCAAGTGGTGTTCAAAATTCAAAAATAAACATTAACATACCGATTATACATGTATTTTTATAAAAGTTGATCAGCCAAGCGGTGTCCAGGGTGGGATACCTCTTGGAGTCCCTTGCTCCGCCACTGACTTGTACCGACGGTTTTATCTTTTTATTTGTACTTCTATCAATATCAATAATATATATGCAAAAATAAATAAAAATCATTGACGATTCAGCATTCTAAGATTTTAAAAACCTCTCCTTAATTTGAAGATTTTTTTGGTAGAGGAGCGAAGTCAGCGCCTTATTCATTCAACAAAATCGAATGAGGTTTGGTGGCACCAGAAAAATAATAACGTAAATGGAAACCAAGATTAACATCAGAAGTTGAAATTGTGTGAATAACATAAGAAGTTGGAATCATTTTCAGTTTTTAGCTAAAAAAGTAAAATTTAAATGCCCAAAATGCTAGAACTTCCTCTAAATTAAAAAACTGAAGTTTTTAAATGAGTTGTGTTAAGGAATAACATAATTAGTTATTATTTCCCTTCTTGTATTTATCCTGTAATTAGTTACCTATTATATTTGTAACTTCTTATTCCTATAAATATATTCACATATGCACACGGTTAGGTGTGGGTAAATATTCCAACCAATTCTACATGGTAATCAGAGCCTCCGATTAATTTCTCAGATTCTTTTTTCGGCAACCCTAGCCAACTCCTCCTCCATTCTCAAACCCTAGAATGGCCGCCACCAATCAAACCCAACAGCTACCCTCGCCGCCAACCCAACTTGCGGTGAAACTTGATGCCACCAACTATGTGGTCTGGAAACTTCAAATCGAACCCTTTCTTGCCGGGTACGATCTCATATCCCATGTTGACGGGACGTCCACACAGCCAGCCCAGGTGACTGAAGCCGGTATCGCCAAGATCAGCTGGTGTTAGGTTGGCTGATTAACTCGCTGTCTCCCTCGGTGATCCACGCCCTTGTAGGCGTCCAGACGGCTCGAGATGCTTGGATCTCGCTCGCGACGGCCTTCGGCTCTGGAAGCCCAGCGCTGATCAGGTCTCTGAAAAATCAACTTCTTGATTTGAAATTATCTACTGATTCTATTTCAACTTATTTACAGAAAGCAAAAAGTCTTGCTGATCGTCTTCAAGCTCTTGGCAAACCCGTCAAAGAAGGCGACTTGGTGGAGTATGTGTCGTGTGGACTGCCAGATCCTTACCGGCCACTGATCCGTTCAATTCGGAACCGGGCCGATGAGATCACTTTTCTTGAGCTCCACGGGTTGTTGCTCTCAGAGGAGACTGACCTCGCGATGGACGAGGCGGCTGCCTTCCTTGCCCCGCAGGCGAACTATAGCACTCAGGCAGGACGCGGAGCACCCCGCCGCAATCGACCTCGCCAAGGTGATGCCCCGATGACCCGCGGAGGATCATACGGCCCTCCGGCCTATGTGCCGCCCCAAGGCCGGGGCGGCTACTACACACCACCGACCTATCCGCCACGACCACCTTACACGTACCAGCCACGCCAGCCCAGCCACCAAACCCTAGCCGCCAGCTAGTCTGCTTCAATTGCAACGGTGTCGAGCACCACTACAGAATGTGCCCGTCACCGAGAACAGGCCAGCCGCTGCCACCGCAGGCCAACTATGCTACTTCGCCGACCCAGCATCAGCCGTCCTGGACCATAGACTCTGGAGCCACACACCACCTAACCAATGACCTAGCCAACCTGGCCCTTCACTCCGAGTACCGAGGCACCGAACAAGTGCAGCTGAGCGTCGGTAATCACGTTCCTATCACTCACTCTGGTTCTGCTCATTCTTTATTTAATGGCTCGTGTGTTGCTCTTGCTGATATGTTAGTGGTGCCTGCTGCCTGTCAGAACTTGTTATCAATTAGTGCACTAACAAGAGATAACAATCTGGCTATTCTCTTCTATGGAAATTGGGTTTGTATACAGGACTTGACCAGCCGGGAGATGGTGTACCGCGGCCGGAGTAGAAATGGTTTATACACCATACTGATGACACTCCTACATAGGATGCAACCCAAGGTGAATTCGGTCACCCTCACTACTTGGCATAGGCGCTTGGGACACGCGAATATGGAGAGTGTTAAGCGGGCATTACGGAGTTCGGATATTTCTTTTTCTAATAAGCTGTTAACGCATATATGTCATGAATGTTGTGCTGGAAAAATGCACAAACAATCTTTTCCTTTGTCAAATTATCGTGCTACTGGACCCTTTGATTTGATTTGCAGTGATGTCTAGGGACCGTCGCCAATTTCTACGGTTGAAAATCATCGCTATTACATTCTTTTCTATGATCATTATAGCAAGTATAGTTGGATTTATTTTGTGTGGTACAAATCTGACCTCCTCAATGTGTTTATTAAGTTCCGTGCTATGGTGGAAAATTATTTTGGCCGTCTGATTCGTTCGTTTCGTGCAGATTGGGGTGGAGAATATAAAAAATTGTCACAGTACTTGGTGACACAAGGAATCGTGTTCCAAAGCTCATGTCCACATACGCCTGAACAGAATGGATGCTCGGAGAGAAAGCATCAGCATATAACGGAGCTCGGTCGAACTATGCTTCACCAAGCTAAAGTCCCGTTGGAGTATTGGAATTATGCATTCCAAGCAGCCACTTACCTCATCAATAGGCTGCCGACTGGAAACTTAGATCATGATACGCCTTACCATGCTCTATTTGGCGCCAAACCGGATTATAATATGTTACGTGTGTTTGGTTGCTTGTGTTTTCCGTGGCTAAAGCCATATGCTGGGAACAAACTCGAGCCGAGATCGGCTCCAAGTGTGTTTTTAGGATATAGCTTACAGCATAAGGGTTATTATTGCTTGAGCTTGTCGACTTATAAAATACATATATCCCGTCATGTGATATTTGACGAGCTTGTGTTTCCCTTCCAGGTGTCCTCGGTGCTCTCGGCCACTCCTCAACCGTCACAAAACCAACCTCTCTCCAATCCCATGCCTATCCCGTTACTCCTGCCACCAACCCAACCACCTGCCGAACCACGGCCGCCGAATCCAACCAACAATGCTACAACACAGCCGCCACAAATAGCTACCACCAACCAGCCTGTCGTTCCAACCACTTCACATCACCAGATGATCACGAGGTCAAGGACGGGGAGTCTAAAACCACGGGTTTTCGGGGCCACAACAGATCAGTTGGAGACCGAGCCTACATGCTTCACACGAGCCTTTCCGGTGAAAGAATGGCGACAAGCGATGCAAGAGGAGTTTAATGCACTACTACACAATGACACGTGGATTCTAGAGCCACCATCGGCGGACAAGAGACCTATTGGCAACAAGTGGGTGTTCAAAATAAAAAGAAAGCCGGATGGACCTATAGCTCGCTATAAGGCTCGACTGGTGGCTAAAGGTTATCATCAACAAGAGGGCATCGACTACACCGAAACGTTTAGCCCGGTAATCAAACCCGCAACTATACGCCTGGTTTTGTCAATTGCTTTATCAAGAAATTGGATAATTAACCAACTTGACGTATCCAATGCCTTTTTACATGGACAACTTGATGAGGTCGTGTACATGGTCCAGCCACCCGATTTTGTGGATGAGACTCGGCCACACCATGTCTGCCGCTTGAAGAAATCGCTCTACGGACTCAAGCAAGCCCCAAGAGCTTGGTTCTCCTTCCTGTCTACGTGATGCGCTCCTAGAGCTAGGGTTTGTTGGCTTGAAGATTGATCACTCATTGTTTTATATCACTGACCCTTGTCCTACTATGGTGCTAGTATACGTGGACGACATAATAATCACTGGTGCCTCGACAGCAAATGTGAAGAAAATAATATCTAGCCTAGCGAATCGATTCCAGCTCAAGGACCTCGGAGAGTTAAATTATCTCTTGGGTGTGGAGGTCAGCCGAAGTCCTAATACTTTACATTTTACGCAAGCTAAATATATACGTGATCTATTGTGCAAAGCAGGGATGCAACATTCAGCTCCTGTTGCCACCCCATACTTCACGGCAAAGACGGTTCAGGCGGGAAAATTCAATCGGCCACAAAAATTCCGCCAACTTTTGGGTGGATTACAATATTTACAAATGACCTGACCGGATATCTCGTATGCGGTGAATCGTCTTTCTCAAACCATGCACTCGCCAACAGAAGGAGATTGGGTTCAATTAAAGAGGGTGCTCCGATACCTGAACGGGACTGCAACGCATGGTATAACTCTACACCGCAGTCCAATACATAAATTATCTGTTTTTACGGATGCAGATTGGGCAGGTGATGCGACTGACAGACGATCAACGAGCGCTTACGTGACTTATCTCGGTCCTAACATCATCTCATGGTCAAGCCGAAAGCAAAGAACCGTATCACGCTCATCAACGGAAGCTGAATATCGAGCTCTAGCCACGACGTCCTCTGAGGTAGGGATGACAATTGATACCCTACCCTAGGGTATCCTAACCTACCCTACCCGGTCAACGAGGATAATACCCTATGTTGACTGGGTAAGGGGAGGGTAAGGGTATTCACTTAGTTGAAAAAGTAGGGTAAGGATATGACCAAAACCCTACCCGCAAAATACCCTACCCTTAACCTCACTATAAATCTAAGTATTTTTTATGTAAAATTACCAAACAAACTATTGTCGGCGGTTGATTCGTGAGATGATTCACAATTAACTAATATAAAAGCACATTATAACCATTAATTATTCACTTACACATGATTCAAGTTTTGATTTAGAATGTATAATGATGATGATAGTAGAAATTGATCGTAATATTTGTATAACATTACTTTATTGACTAATTTATATATATCTAGTGCTTATATAATATTTTTCATTTTATTTATGTGGTTGAGAATGATGTGTGTTGGTATAATCATTATTGATGAAATCGTGTTATAAGAATATATTAAAATATCTAGGGTACCCCTGAACCCTATGGGTATTTGTAGGGTAGAGTAAGGTTAGGATAGTTGAGAACCTGTAGGGTAAATGGTCGGTATTTTCCAAAGTTATACCCTAAAGGTAAGGGTACGGTTGACCCCATACCCTGACCCTACCCTACCCATTGTCAAGCCTACTCTAAGGTGTTATGGTTGAACTCGCTCTTACAAGAAATCGGGTTTCCCGTATCAACGGAACCGACTGTTTGGTGTGACAATGTCGGCGCAACATACCTATCACGGAATCCAGTGTTCCATTCCAGATCGAAGCACTTGGAAATAGATTTTCATTTCGTGCGAGAGAGAGTCGCGAGCAACCACTTACATGTGGCGTACATTTCCACCAAAAATCAAATCGCGGATGTCCTCACAAAGCCACTAGCGGCCCCCACGATTTACTGCTCTACGTCTCAAGCTCAACGTCGATCCCGCCATTGGTTTGCAGGAGGGTGTTAAGGAATAACCATAATTAGTTATTATTTTCCTTCTTGTATTTATCCTGTAATTAGTTACCTACTATATTTGTAACTTCTTATTCCTATAAATATATTCACATATGCACACGGTTGGGTATGGGTAAATATTCCAACCAATTCTACAGGTTTTCTATTATTGCTTCGATTTAAACGCATGTTTAATATATTTATTTTAGTGAATGCTAATGAAAATTCAATCTTAAATTGATTTTTTTTTAAAATACATATTTTGTAAGTATTCTCTATATATTTATTAAATACTTAAACTTCCATTAGAAAATTTATAACACAACTCAGGAGCATATATCTAACCAATCAAATTTAAATTATAAACATTGTTAAACCTATGGAAATTAATCCTCTTGTTTAAGGAAAAAAACTATCTAAATTTCATTTGAAATCTTTTATTTTTACTGAAACTCTTTTCTTAATATTTTAATGAAAATTTGACATTATAAAATTTCAAGCACTACGATAATCAGCCAATGGGCCGATAACTATCTAGTTTAAATATATGAACATTTAGTAAATATTCGCATTGTCATTTAGACGTTAAAACAAGTCTCTGAGGTGATGATGAAAGTTTGTAAGGATATGCATACATATCATATGCGCAGTGTTTGATGAATTAATAGGTCCTATCATGCTAATTATTCGTAGAGAGAATGATATTGATTCACAATCTAAAACAGTTATAACTAGTTTTTTGCCCGCCCAATGGGCGGAATATTATGTTAATATGTATGAGTTATTATTTATTTAAGAATTTAAAATATTAATTAATATTTTAGTAATATTATTAAGAAACCAAATTAATATTTTTTAGTCAAAATATCAATTTAATATTTAGCCATAGTGATTATTAATATCAATTTTTCAATATATATAAGCTTTCTTAATTAATTTCTGAAATTTTGAATATTTTTTAGTTATAATTAGTGTGGTATATATAAAAGGAAAAATGAATTTTTAATTTAACATCCTTTATTTTTTATATAATTAATGTTTATATAAATACACTACTTTGTTAATAGGTGTGAATTTGTTTCTTTATTTTTAATAAAATCGTATATTTTGACAAATCTAAACCATAATGTTTGAAAAATCTAGCCCATTTTTTTTACAAATCTAGCCCAGAAATTTTGACAAATATAACCCATTTTTTTACAAATCTAGGCTAGAATTTATGACAAATCTATACCAAAATTTGTAACAAATCTATACCAAATTTGTAACAAATCTAACAAAATTTGTCACAAATATATCCCAATATTGTGACAAATCTACCTAAGAAATTGTGACAAATCTAGCCCGAATTTTTGACAAATCTAGCCCATATTTTGTGACAAATCTAGCCCATAGTATTTTACAATTCTAACCCAAAGCTTTTGAAAAATCTAACCCGGATTTTTTGACAAATCTAGCCCGGATTTTGTGACAAATCTAGCCTAGAATTTTTTGACAAATCTAACCCAAAGTTTTGATCTAACCCAATGTTTTTGACAAATCTAACCAAAAGTTTTTTGACCTAGGATTTTTTACAAATTTAACCCAAAGTTTTTGACAAATCTAATATAAAATTTTTGACAAATTAAAACCAAAGTTTTTGACAAATCTAACCCATAATTTTTTACAAATCTAACCTAGAGTTTTTGACAAATCTAACCAATAATTTTTGACAAATCTAACCTGATTTTTTGACAAATCTAACCTAAATTTTTTGACAACTCTAGCCCATAATATTTGAAAAATCTAACCTAGAATTATTGCCAAATCTAACCAAAAAGTTGTGACAAATCTAACCCAATTTTTTTTACAAATCTAACCCAGAGTTTTGACAAATCTAACCCAATATTTTTGACAAATATAACCCATTTTTTGTCAAATCTAATCCAAATTTTTTTATAAATCTAACCAAAAAAGTTGACAATTCTAACCCAGAATTTTTGACAATTCTAACCCAAAGGTTTTGAGAAATCTAACTAAAAGTATTTTACAAATCTAACCCAGAATTTTTTACAAATCAAACCCAAACTTTTTGACAAATCTAACCCATAATATTTATAAATCTAACCCAAAGTTTTTGACAACTCTAACCCAATGTTTTTTACAAATCTAGCCCAAAGTTTATTACAAATCTAACCCAAAATTTTTGACAAATCTAACCCAATTTTTTTACAAATCTAACCTATAATTTTTTAGAAATCTAACCCAAGTTTTTTACAAATATGACCCAAAGTTTTGACAAATCTAACCCTGAATATTTGACAAATCTAATCCAATGGGCGAAATGTTATGTTAATATGTATGTATTATTATATATTTAAATTTGAAATATTAATTAATATATCACAATGCTCTCATACGATTGCTATCAATGGTTTTGATTACTGGTTTGCAAAGAATGATGCAAAGCATTATGAACCCCCCACAAAGCCCAACACAACTACATTCTTGACTTGTATTAACTAAATTCAACAACATGTGACTAATCAAGTCATGACCCGATAAACCCACTACACATTTAACATGTGATCTTATTAACTCGTAATTTGATTAAACCTACAACTCAATGGACCTCGCCCTTCTAACTTGAATAATATATGAACTAAAATATGTTTTTTTCAGAAATTCATTTGTATGAAAGTTGATCATCTAGATCAATATTGCCCGACCTAGCTTACTCGTGTCATTAATTGAATAAAAGTCAACAACTCATAACTCGATATATTTGCACAATAATTTTCCAAAACATGTGACCTGATAAGTGCATACTCGACTATCTTATCTAATGATCATGATTTTTCATATGGACTACTTCTAATTCTGTGTATGAAATTAACCTTTAATTATTTCAATTATGTTATTCGTATAGATTGTACCCATTTTAAGCACCTAATATTTTTATGAATGATTTATAGTTTGTAAGTTTTAACTATTAATTTGATTCAGGTATAAAACTTTCAAAATCAAACCAATAGGGAATTATAATTTTAAATTTAGAGAATGTAAAAATTATAATACCATAAATTTTACTTTGAGAATATTTATTCTTATTATTTTATAAAGATTGAAAATTATTAAACAATAGATTACATAATATTAGTAAAAGTATTTTATACGAATGTATAAGTATACATACACATTAAATGTGGATTTAAGGATAGATATTTAATATTGAAGCATTTAATAGGATGAGATAAAATAATTATATTTTGATTTAAAAATTGTTGATGATGTGGAAAATTGTGAGAAGAGTTCTAGCTTATGTGGCAAACTCAAACTCAAGAACACCCATAGTATTTTTTAAGACTTATCGAGAAGAAAGGGAATGTGAACTAATGAATTATATAACTCAAAATGAAAACATGAAAATTGGGAATTTTTAATAATTATATTGGATAAAAATATATTATATAATTTTATGAAGAATACATCAGCAATGTCCAATATGACAATCAAGACCATACACATATATGATGATAAATAACAACCATTATCTTAAGGGACACGTTACTATTTTAAAATATATATATATACAAATTGGAGGAACAAGTTTATTTTAATTGGAACCTGACGGCTTGATGATTGCATCAAGCCGACAACCGACATCTATAGGGCCCATGGTCTATGCACTAAAAGGCCCAACAGGATCAGGTCCAGCGTCAAACTAGAGTTGTCATGTAACAACTAAGTCCAGTTAGACAAGTGTGCACTGTGCACTGGAGTTGAGGTTCTTGCAGTTTAATATTCTGCAGTGCACTAGAAGCAGAGAAGGGAGTACATTCAATGACGGTGAAGCAAGCCCGCTAATAACTAGAACTTGGATTGTGAACGTTTAGTCATACAAGTAACAATAGATGAGCTTGACCTCTAACTCTAAGAATCTCAACTCAAGGATACTGCTTTGGGGACAATCGGACAGACCCTAATCCCTAATCTAGCAAGACTGTATAACAGATTGACAGTGTAAACATGGCTTCTGGATCCAATCTGACTTAGTATTCAAAGCATCAAACACAGAATTTCTTCAGAAGCCTTCAAATTCAACGCTCAACAGAGCTACTGATGTTCATGATATGACCACTAGAAGATAACAGAAGTCAGAAGTACCTTATAATATGACCAAGTCTCGAGCATGCTCATTGATATCAGAAACCATCCAACTGTGGTAGCAATAAATTGATATACACTTGATGATGAATACAGAACTATACAGAACAAAATGATGCACAGATCTTCTTCAGCTTCAAGGACCACTGAACCGATTCCAAATGCTGCTATAATTCGATTCAACAAGTCAAATATAAGAGCATTATACCTCAACTTCAATGATCAGATGATCACCCCCATCTTACCCAAGAACCAACAAATCCGAAAGCAATCAACTTGCTGTCTCGCCAGCTTTCTGGTAAAGCATAGTACTGCAGAGTGCAGGCAAAGGAAATCAACATCTCTTAGAACCCTAGTCGAATTCCCAAACGAATGCATTTCAATTAAGATGGCAATGTAAGCAAGCCTTACCTCAAGAAATCCTCTATCCGCAGATACCGAAAGGCAACATAACCTTCTGCAACTCCCAAACACGCCCCAGCCACAACATCGAAGAAGAAATGACGACCTAGGAAAACCCTAGAGGAAGCCGTAATCGCCGCCCAAGCAAAAACGCCAATCACCACATTCTCCACCACTCTCTCCCCGACAATCCACCGCTCAACTAATCCTCCGGCGGCCTTCAACTCGATCAGAGCGGACTGAATCCCAGCGGCCGAGAGAGAAATCAAGGAGGCGACGAAGAAGACCCTAGTGGAATGTCCGCTGGGGAAGGAGTAGTGGTCGATTGCGACGACGGCGGACATAGAGGAATGGTTGTAGGACGGACGGGCGCGGCGGAAGATGGATTTGGTGAGGCCGACGACGGCGAGATCGAGGAGGAGGCCGAGGAGGAGAGGGGAGAAGAGAGGGAGGAGTTGCGGGGAGAGAGGGGAGAGGAGGAGGGCGAGGGAGACCGGGAAGGAAAATCGGAAGTCGGCGGAGATCTCGAGGAGGAGAAGGATCGCCGTCGGGAAGAAAGGGTGGAAGAGCTTGTGGAGGAAGAGGGAGATGGCGGCGTCTAGGGCGATGACGTGGCGGAGGAGCGGTTGCCCTGACGCCATGGTTACTGATTGGAGAAAGGGAATCCGATTGCCGTTGTGATCTCCGTGGTAGTTGTTGTCGTTGGGAAGGGATATGAGGGGATAAAACGACGCCGTTAGGTGATTTTCAATGTTGAAGAAAAGAATAATGTACAGCCCAATCGAAGGTTCTATGGGCTCTTCGGTGAAAACTGAAAAGGAAAGCCCAATTAATAAAATGGACAGATTAGATTATAAGGCACACCCCCATGGGCCATGAGAGCCCATGACTGTTGATTTAGTTTCATGATTTCATCCGATTTATTTTTTTACAAAGATAGCTCCGAGAGGAGTATCAAGGCAGTAAACATTAAAAATTAACTACAATTTACTCAGGAAGTGAGGACTACCGGCAACACCCCTGGGAGATATCTAAGAGCCAAGCGTGTCACAGAATGGGCGGCCATGTTTACTGAACGGCGCAACTTGAAGCTTGTATTGGTGGCCAATAACCGGATGACCTCTTTGACAACGATCTCACCCCTGGCTAGAGAGCTTTCCGTGCTTCGAATCGCCCTTGAAACCAGTTCTGCACCCCCCTCGAAATCCACCTTAAAAAAACCCGAAGAGACACACCAAGAAACTGCATTCCTACAAGCTAGGAGTTCAAGGATGGAGGGGTCCGTAATACCTGGATAAGGGGTCCCGACAGCACGGAGAATCGTGTCGAAAGGTGCGAGGAGCACCCATCTCGTGGCTCCACCTAGGGGATCCTGGACTGCAACATCAACGTTAATTTTGAGGCGATGCTGAAGAGGGGGTGTCCAGGTAGGTCGAAGAGGGAAGGGGGCTAATTAGGGGGGGGGGGGGGGGTTGGCAGAACAGGGGTAGCTCGGTAAGCTGAGAAATAAACTGCCGAAAAAGGGACTCAATTAAGAACTGCAAATGATTGAAAACGACCTTGATTTCGGCCCTTCCATACCCTGATATCCTCCACCAAAAAAGAATCCAAACAGGTTTCGACTTGATTAACGAGAAAGATAACCAACGAGACGCAAAGACTCTTTTGGACATGAGTTGGTGATATATTTTGTTTCATCCACACATCATGTGTCATAGTGAAAATCGTAGTATTGTTTGGTATGAGTACTATTGATATATATTTTACTTAATCGTTAATAAATAAAGATATTATTATTTTGGGAAAATAGCACTTTGGCCCCCTTTACTTGTCAACTTAACAGAAAGCCCCTTATACTATAAATCGTTCTTTTTACACCCTCCTACTTTGACCACTTAGTCATTTTGGTCCTTCCGTTTCAAATTTCGTCTTCTTAACATCAAATATGGGCACATCCACACACCTACAAAGAGATACATCAGAGGTAAGAGATGAAGAGTTGGTTTGATAGGTAAATTGGGGAGGTATCACGAAGAGTATGGTGAAATATATACGATGGGTTTTAAAACCGCACATTTTATTTGTCGATTTCATCCTATCTAATTATATATACTTATAATATTATCAGTTTTAGTAAGATAATACATGACTACTGGAGCTAATGTTAGTTATTTTCCCTATTGTTTTTTCATCTCTCTTGTTAGTTATTGTGTATTACAATTAAATTAATAGAGAAAATAACAATTTCCCCCTTTCTACTTTTTTGTCAATTTAATAATTCAATATTATGTATTCCATTCACACCATCTAAAGTATACAAAATATATATATAATATCCACCCCATTTTTCCAGCTGACCCATTTCTAATACATATTCGGCCAACCAAACTCCTTGTACATATGCGTTGCAATTTGAAACATGCTGAAATCGTGCTTCGCCCAATTATCACTAATTAATCAAATAATCGTGGGTCACAACTTGATTAGTTCTCACTCTAAGGCTCAAAACTACATATTTGTTTACACAAACCATACAATTAGAAGGGGAAAAAAAGTTACAACCACGTCATCGATCCTAGCTTGAAAACGTAACTGTGAACAAATGATTAGGTAGTTGTAAGGTATAGAGTAAGTAGATAAGACGTAACTGTCACACGTTTTTATTTAGAGACATGGAGACATATTACTATAGTATGGCGGGGCCTGGATCATGTACATAATAATACATTTACTTGAATGGAACAACCTAGAGAGAGATATTAGTTGACGAGGCAGACAAACATCCCTTTACCAACCACAACCAGATACTATAATATACGCCAGGCGCGGTAATGTATCTAGTGAGTGTGAGACATAGAAGTATATCCAGGTGCACTTTGTCTGTGTATTGTAGAGCCTTATATATGTGTGCCTGAGTATATTAAGTTTAAGGCGTTTGTTGTCGAGTGTTAGGTCTCATGTCTCATCAATGTTGGGTCCATGCCAAGTCTGCATTGGCCTCATCAAAATTCAGATGAGTCGTCACGTGTTATTGGTGAATTGGTGACCCGACTATGAGTCAATCTTGATCATCTGTGACTACAAAAGACTGAGATCGCTTTAGATCTAAATTTGGGCACATGGACCGTGGCTAGGCCTCAAATGTTGGTCATGAGATATGCTGAGCCGGTTCGAGCGGTCCGAGCATGTGATGTGATATATGTTGGATGAGAGAATCCAAGAATATGGAGTGTACGATGGTGTGAAAAACACTAGTTGTACGTACACATGGTGCGAGAGACAGAGATATTTGTGTCTTTGTGCACAAAACAACCGATAATTAAGAAAGCAAAACGAACGAAGAACATAAAGTAGCCTCTCTCTTCTTTTTCCTTTTTTCAAATCTCTCTCGCCTCTCTCTAACTTTACCTTTGTATTGCTTGCTTGCTGCCGTCGGTTCTTGGCTCCGGCCGGAGGCCGGGGCAGCAAGCCCCTCCGACCCGCCTTCGTTCTCCTTCCTCTTTGCTTCGGGCTGCTTTTTCTCTTGTTTTTCATTTGTAGTTTCTCTCTTGTTGTGTTGTTCCCTAAGTGATTCTCTCACATATGGTTCCTTTCTCCTTCAAGGAGCCTTGTTTTTCTCCTTCATGGAGCCTTTGCTTGTCTCCTTCATGGAGCCTTTTCTGCTACCTTCATCTTTGTCTATTCAAGGTTGATTTGGTGGGTTGGTTTTCAATGGGAGCTATAGATTTGTATCTATGGTTTGCTTCTTCCTCTTTGCTTCTGGTTGTCCTCCTCCTTGCTTCACTCGTTGTTCGTGGTGATTCGGAGATGCATGACGATATATTTCGTCAGGAGTTCAGTTCTTGGAGTTTTGAGGCAGGGTTGCTATCAACAGGGCTTACAGCTTGGTTCTAGTTGCTGGTTGATGGATCGAAGATGGGTGGTGTGAGTGGGTCTCGAAGGCTGCTCTTTGTTCTCTTCTCATCGGCTGTTTCAGATCTTCTCCTTCAAAGTGGAGCTTGGCGGCTGCTGCTGTGATGGTTTGAAGAAGATGATATTAGGGTTAGGTTTTTAGGGTTGGACTTTGTGTTGGGCCTTAATTGGCCTCCCTTGTATCTCTTTTTCTTTTCCTTCTTCATTGTTAACCCTTCTGGGTTTTATTAATTTTAATTAATGAAATTCAGCTTTGTCAAAAAAAAAAAAAAAAGAAAGCAAAACAAAAGCCAAAATGGGTAGAAGGAAAGGCACAAGTTAGAGGTTGACAGCGAGGCCTGAAAGTAATGTTATGTTACCGTCTACTGCGCTCATAACCCCAGAAGCTCAGACACACCCCTAAGCAGCTCCCATTAATGAGCTTTCAATGTTGACAAAATAATACACACATGCACTCCACCCTTGAATATATCACCTCTTGAAATATATTCTATAGGTTATCGTCCGTCATCAACAAATTCACACTAGCATGATATTGTTCGTTGTCTATTTTGGACCAAACATACACTAGTATGATATTGGATTCCCAGCTCCCAAAAGGGGTCATACTAGTATAGTTGGCATTGACAAACCCACCCCAATTTGCCAATGTAATACTTGGGATGTTATACGTCAATATCCCTCAGACCAAGGACAACCTAATCCAGTGTCATTCTGCTCCTGCGAAACACCTTTCCGTAGACATCTGGCCGTCAACGGACCCTCTTGTTTGACCTCCATCAACCAGGAAGATATTTGACACAAAAACCAGGCCACCACAAAACTCTTTCGCTAGCAACTTGATGGTCTTCACATATCCAACTTTCGCGATCCATATATCTGTCTGACACCAATTGGTTAGGACTGCCCCACCACCAACATGTCCACATTAGTATGATATTGTCCGTTTTGGACCAAGCCTATACGAATTTGTTTTTGGGTTCCCTCTCAAAAGACCTCATACTAATATTATTGATGAACTCATTTAAATTTACTAAACCCTACCCAATTTGCCAACCGTAATACTTGAGATGACACCACGTCAAAGATTCTCCTAACTACATACATCAAGCACCCGAGTAATGTCAAAACTGACATTAACTTCTGCCACCATTATTACTTACAAAATTGATGCGCTAAATGCCAACTAGTACGTCAAGCCAAACTATATATTCATCAATGTAAAAAAAGACAAAACCCAAAGAAAGAAACCAGCATTTTCTGTGACTCGAATCATAATGTTACCCTTTTCCCACTGTGAATTAAGCTTAGGTCACGACACAAACCCATGACTGACTGCTCAGAACTCAGAAGAGCCTAGTAATATATATATAAATATATATGTGGCTTGTGGTATGGTGCTGAAGTTTCAGCACCAAAATGGTGCTGGACACATCTTGTTCACTCATTTGTGAGTGGGCTGGTCCACTCATTTGACTCATTTGTGAGTGGGCTGGTCCACTCACAAATGAGTGGACAAGATTGTTCCAGCACCATTTTGGTGCTGGAAACTTCAGCATTGTAATATTTGCCAATGTATGTTCCGTGACTATTTGACCTTTGCAAACCAACAAATAAAAAAAGTGTAAAAATCAGTCTCCAAACGTCAAGAGTTTTAGCTCATTTCTGAACAAAATTCCTCTGCATGATCAGTAGCTAAGCATATACAGAGAAAGTATCAGTCTTTCTCATGTACGAATAATCAATGTTCATCCAAAAACAAACAAAATATGTAGCTTTCAAATCAACTGCCGAAAAGATTTTATTGAGACTTGTTTATTGTAAAGCAAACGCAGATGAGACAGGTAACTATATAAACTATAAAGGGTTCAGTACTAGTCAAATGTTCTGAACAGTCAAGCTCAAGCACACACACGAAAAAGGCAAAGATGGGTGCAGAAAGAAAAATGTTGCACCGTTCGTTACTAAAAAAAAATTACTTTTCATGTACATGGTTAGCAAATTATAGAAAGGCTGGATCGGAGGTTGAGTGTAAGATATATTTGATACGTCTTAGACACTGTGAGGGTGATTCCTTGTTATAATAAAGGATTGAATCGGTATGTGTAAGGGTGAAAGTGTAGAATGAGCGGATAAGAGAGAAGTATCGGGGGTCAACCCTTTAGTGATCAGGGTAGATGTCCACAATCTTTAGCGTTGCAGCGTAAAAATGTCCAGTATCGAGCATGTGGTCACAGTGTATGCCATACGTGTCTTTGTTGAATAGGTGGTATGGGATGACCATCCACATATCCTACTCTGAGTGGTGTTTTGTTGAAGGCATCATCACGACCATTGAATAAGAGCCTACGTCGTAGGAGACTGGTTGGTGTCAGGTTCTACAGAAGAGAGGGTTGCCTCTGAAAGATGATTAACAGGTATGTGACGTGTTTGCAAAGTCATTGGTGGCTGCCTTGGCAAGACAGGCATCCCTTTTGCCCGAGTAGTCATGTCGGAGGTTGTCACTGTTAGTAACAATATAAGATCCATTCAGAATCCTTCCCAACAACTCGAGTTATTGGGATGCAACGGTTCTTGACATGGTATCAGAGCCTTTGACCAACAAAGGTCAAGGTTTCGAATCCCGATAACCACAAATCCGTGTATAAAGGCTTATTGAAGCCTCCGTGGCCCCAATTCCGTTGCACAAGTCTTACCGAAGCTGTGCAAACCTCAGCTCTTCTGAGAGCTTCCGTTTGAGGGGGCGTGTTAGTAACAATATAAGATCCATTCAGAATCCTTCCCAACAACTCGAGTTATTGGGATGCAACGGTTCTTGACAGTCACTATCGGTCCCGTCGAGATAGGTGAGTATCACGACAGAAAACACAGTGAGAGGAACGACTCCAGTCCACCCTCAGAGTCTTCGTCAATCAACCCCTAGTATGATCCATAAATTGTTTAAGGTTCAATTTCCACGTTCCAGATATCCCACCCAAAAAGTAGGCCAAAACAGGGTCCAAAGGGTTCGAAATCATACCGAGTACAGAAGATCAAAAGCCTTGGAAAAGACTGAAAATAAGAATAGTACTACCTACCCCCATGTTATCAAAACTCGGAAACCATGCAAAAGAACTCTCCTTTCATTTCCTAAACCGACACCACACACAGATATACATATACATATATATAAAGTTGGATATATGTATGAAAAAAGAAGGAAACAAGCTTGTGGGGTTTGTTAAAAAGTTGCAACAATGGCTAAGCACGCCAAGTGGAATCGCAGTTCCCGGAGAAAACTACCAAACTCAAACATATGACTTGCAAACTGACTACAAATTATATCAGATGATCTATCCCCTGGTATTTTATAAGAATCTGATTGAGATAGAAAATAAAAGAAGAAACAGAAAGAATCTCCAGGCGTGGCAGCTAAGGCTGGCAATACTCCACCCACACTACCAAATTTCTCTCCTTTTTCTAAAGTGATTTTATCCCCATACTTTGCACAATTCTATCAAAGATCTTATAGCCAACCCAGGTGAGGTTAGGGTTTGGGATATACCTATCCAGGATTTGGATTTCTAGTTCTCACTATTTTTATAGTTTTTCATTTTGTCACGTTTGCTCATCTTTGTTTATTTGTTCGGTTTCGAATACTGTAGATTTCTCCATTTCTACGAGAATTTAAGTCGTTTAACACCTTGATTTGTTAGTCGTATAAAAAAACTTGATTTACCTATTTAGTTGTACGTGAGAAAAATTATAAGTTGAGTGTTTTTTATGGAGTACAAATGGTTCGTCTTTATCGTGTTGTATCTATTAATTATTTGATTCAGGATATAGTTGTAAACAATGTAATTGCGCGCTTAGTTGTTTGGTACGGGGCATTGTCGTTGAATTTTAGAATTTTTGTTTTGAGTCCAATTTTGTGTTTTGTGTGCATCTTGTACATTTCTTTTCTTATGTGTATTTTTTATCAATCAACATTTTAAAAAACACAACTTGAATCTAAGCATATAAACTGGAGCCTGTGAATTGTAGTGCAAGTATTTGGGTCAATTTTCAGTGGGACGGGAATTGAAACCCAATTTTCCTAACCAATCAAAACGCCCTAAGCTAAGATTAATATTATGTTCCAAACTACACTTGAATTTCGACAAAGGCAAGGTGTACAACCAAAAATAATAAACAATTGGTCATGAAATCAAGTGATGAAAAATGAAATTAATAATTGTTAAATTAGGGTTTTGAGACTATCTATGTGGTTGCCCCCTAATGTAACTGCAAAGACAATTCTCTCCACGATCGAACCACCAAACTTTAGTTATCATTATTAATTAATTAGTACATATTATTTGAAATTGTGACTTATTCTGAACGTAATGGGGACTGGTGTGGTCTATGAGTCTATTTATCTTAGACCTTAACTCTTATTGTGTAGATATAATAAGTCCAAAATTCTTGACCTAAAAACAGCTTACGACTTGTCGTTTTACCAGTTTAAAATTCAGAGCTTTTTTTGTTTCATATTTGGTAGTGGAATTCCTCTGCCAAGAATTTCTATTCCCTTTGTTATTCTTCTTCTATTCAAAAACCCATATGGGAAAGATTCCAGTCCACTCAAATCCAGTGATTAATGAAGGAATTTAAGATATAATTAAAAATTAAACTACTTGACATTTGAATATAATCTCAGAAGTCGCAAATTAGACAATAGCCTGGAACATGTCATAACTTATTATTAAGAAATTAACAAAATAGGGTTCTGGGGGCATGAAAATGCAAAGTCGCATGCACATGCAATGATTTTGGCGCCGGAACAAGTTTGCTGAAAATTAATGTAGTTTTTTACTGAATTGATTGTGATATTTTGGTTGATTAGGAATTTGGAGTTTAGAGAGATGTTCCTACGTACAAATTTGTTAGTGACACTCCATTTTTTGGTCACAACAAACATGTAACACATGTATTTCATGATACGATATTGTCTTCTCTTGTGAATCAATAGATATGCTTACCTTTTTCGTTGTTTTGTTACGTCCTTCTACTTAAATTATTTTTCTATTTTGTTCCGTTCGTCTTCTTAAAATTAAATCTGACACATCACATCCACACCCGACAAAGAGAGATATCGGAATTCGGAGGTAGGAGATGAAAAGTTGGTTAGGGAGGTAAATTGGGGGGCAATTACTAATATGAGGACCCCAAAAGTGTCCTTATATAAGAACACTAATTTACACACTAAATTTATATAATAGAGATCCAATGATTAATATGAAATGGGTATTAGGGTAAATTGTTTAATAGGTGCGGCTTTTTTTTATTCCCGTTTTGGTTCCACTTTAAATTAATTACCCCATTTTCCCCTATTGTCCATACCTAGTTCCCTGCAGTTGGATTAGGATCATCATCCAACGACTATAAAGAGTGTCCTCGTATAAGGACACTTAATGGGGTCCTCACAATAGTAGATCCCAATTGGGAGGTATCATGAATAGTATGGTGAAATACGAAGAACTTTAAAATCACACATTTTATTCATCGATTTCATCCTATCTAATTATATATACTTATATTACCAATTAAAAATGCTTAGTAAGCTAATACATGGATATCGGAGCTAACATGATGTACTGAATGCGCATCAATTAATGTCATGAAAACGAAAGAAACCAAACAGCAAAGTGGTCGAAATAAGAAGTGATAAAAAGAGCAATTTATATAGTGTAGGGGCTATTTATTTAAGTTGGTAAAGTAGAGGGATGAAAGTACTATTTCCCATAATATATACTAGATTATCAGCGGCCCATTGGCCGATTTTTTGTGTTAATAGTTTACCGGAAAATAATTTTTATTTAGATTACTTAGAAGTGTGGTTGAATTTTTTCTACTTTTTATTTCTACTTTTTAACACTGCAACTTTTCTTTGATTAAATAGTATACTATTCCAATCATTAGGTGTGGCATTGTTGGTTGTTCACTTTGTCTCTTAACCATGAGGTTGAGAGTTCGATCCTTGTTCGTGAGAAAAGAATAAAAAAATTTTGTTTGTCAGAACCGATTTTTATCCAAAATACCCTCATTCCTAGAATGAAGGAGGAGCTCTTAAATCCTCAAAAAGCTGACGTGTCAACTGAAAAAAATGGTATTTGCTTTAATGTATTAGTAGACATAGACACGAGAGATAAAACTGTAAATTAATTTAAATTTACTGGTCAAATAGTCACCAAAACATAATAATAAGAGGTGAGGAAGTGGACAATTAAGATGGAGTGTCAGATTAATCTGAGTCAGAGAATTAAAGAAGGGGAGGGGTGGGGGCAAAACTGTAAACTTATAGGAAACCGTGTCCAGTCAGCAGGCACCCCCCATTTATTATCCCGCCATAGCCCTTCCTTCCCAATTTTACCCTCCTCTCTCTCTCTCTCTCTCCTCTTAGCCGCAACAAATTCTGAGCGTAAGCTTTTCTAGAGAGAGAAAAAAATCCACAGTAAAGAGAAGAAGAAACAAACAAAGTGATAGAGAAAGAAAGAGAGAATCATGAAAGGAGGAAGAAAAGAAAACAATCGGTTGTCCTTCCCTCACCAAACACTCCTCTAACCTCCCTATCTCCATTCCCACTTCTTCCTTTCTTCATTTTCAAATCTGTTCTCCGGCGTCGTCTTCAACCTCTGTAAATGGCGTCCGGCTGGGTCAAATCTCTCCAATGCAAGTCCAGAGCGTACGACGACGTCTTCAGCCCTTCTCCGCGAAACCTCATCGCAAGCTCAAGTTGCCGACACACTTCTAGAAACATCAAAGACGTCGTCGACTCCTCCGCCGCCAGCAACCACCGCCGCAAGCTCCCCAAATCCAAGTCTCATAAACCGGTCCCCAAGCCGAACCCTAAACCCGATTCGTTTCCTACCCATACCCGCCGTCATTCTCGTACGCAGAGCAATCCGGAAACGACGTCGTCGCTCTACCCTGCCTTGACGGAGCTCGCCGAGGGCCACCCTTCGAGGAACGTGGTGGAGATAATCTTCCAATCCAGCTGGAGCGAGAGGTCTTTCTCGGGTCGGATAGAGATGATTTTCAAGGTGCAGAACGGGTCCCGGACTTCGACCCGGTTCGAGGAGTACAGGGAGGCTGTTAAGTCACGGGCCGGGTTGCCCGGCGGCGGAGGCGCGTGGGAGGAGAATGCAAGGTGCGTCGCCGACGGTAACGAGATGATGAGGTTCTATTGTTTGGGTCCGGCAGGTGGTGTCGGTGACGCGCGGGGAAGCGCGTGGGTTTTCCCCGGAGGGAAAGGAGCCGCGATTTGTACGTTTTCCGGGAGCGGTGGGGCCCACGAGAGCGCCGGCGGAGGGAAGGGAGGAGGGCTATGCTTGTGTGTCGGGTTATAGCGGGTCGGGTGTGGAAGCAAATCGGGTGTGAGTCGGTTTTGGCGGAGGAGCGGGTCGGGTTTGACTCGGTGAGTGGGACAAGAACGGCGAGCTGCTGGTGTTTGATAGTCGTGCTGTGTTGCCTTGCTTTCTTATTATCTATAAATTGTAAAAATAAAATTTACCGCCAGTTGGAAAATCACTGTATTATATTCTTTATATGGGGTGGGTTTTCACTGGTTTTTTGCATTTAATCTTTCACACAATTTTGTTTGTTTATGCGGATTTTACGCTGTTTCTGTTCTTGTGTGGTTAATTTTTTTTTATCTTTTCCAAATAGAGATGGTAATGCTAATCAAATCAAATGGTCGTTTCACTTTTTGAAACCCATAACTTATTCTACTTAATGCTAATGAATCAAACTGAATTCCCAGACGTTTCGAATAGGTTTTTTAAGGGTTTTGGGTTGATGGAACTTAGGGCCAGGAATTGAATTTGTCAAGAATTGGAATCCAATTTCCAACCAAATGGTCTAAATAATTGCACTACGAATCCTCAGGGTTGGAATTAATCTAATTCAGGAAAGATTTATGCAAATGAAAGATGAATGATTTTGTCCTATTGACAAACAACAAAGATTCATTACTTTGAGTAAAGTTTTTCACATATAACAATAATTTTGCCCTTAGCTAAACTAATGATAGAAGGAAGATGTTTGCTCGAAAAGGGATCATGAGTAAGGTACAAATTTATGCTTTCAATTTTATTTAGCAGTTTTTATTAGTAAATAAAATAAATTTGATGTCTTTATATAGTAAGTATATCATACAACTCCAATTGAAGATAATTTATTAGTTGATGTTGCAATATTTTTAATTGGTTTGAATATGTTGCAATATGCTTGAATTTCAATCCAATTCCAAACTAAGATCACAGTGATCGTAATTTGGAATTTGGAAAACCCGTGATCATAACTAAATTGGCAGAATTTAAACTATTTCAGACAATTTTGAACAAAACTACATTATTATGGACATTTAAATAGCAAGTTTGAATATTTTATAACGAGTACAGACATTTAATTCATTGGTTTGAATGACTAAATGACAAAAGATAATAAATTCAAACTTCAATGATCATTTTGTTAAGTTATCTAGTATAATGATCATTTTGTAATTAAGAAATAATTACATGCCTAGAAAGGGTTGCTTGCATTTTACAAATAATGTGTGTTAGCTAAGCCACTCATCGTGACACTAGCTCGCGTGCAGTGGCTAGCTGGCTAAACGTTGGCCACTTAGCATATTTCCTTATTTTTTAACTTTTTTAAGTATTTAGTCACCGACAGTACATAGTTACGAAAAGTTACCAAGAAAATTCCGAAACCCCCAACTTATGGAAGTGTATTAGGGGAATCGAAGAAGGATGAAGCTTATGAGTCCAATTGTAGTTGAAGAATGGTAAGTTGGGGTTCGAAATAGAAATGAAAAGGGAGAATAATGATATATATACGTGTATAGATAGTGGAGTTAGATTTGCAATCGTTTTCTTTCGGTGGGTTTCCTTAATTATGATATTAGGCACCAACTAAATATTGTCCCTCTCACATTTTCTGAAATTCATCCTTGCTTTTTTATTATTATTTTTGTTTATATTTTTACCATTTTGTAATGATTCAGTCACGAAGATAATGCCCTCACTTTTTTTTATCTCTGGTGATCACCCATGTCTTCAAAGTAGAAGAGTAGACGGGTGATCTTTTTCAGCTCAAATTAAATATAATTTCGTAAATTCTTGAATCTCATTAATTTGAGTTTGTAATTTTTGCGCAACGGATTGAAGCTGTCAGAATTTGAAATCAAGACATTTCGGACATTAAAGACTCAGATACAGTGTCATGAACGGTTGCATTCCAATAACTCAAATTGGTGAAAAAATGTTCAACATTAATTTATATATTATTTATTAACAGACACCGTTGAACTGGTTGATATTAACTAGTATTTTTTTCGTGCAAGCTTTATTTTAATTTTTTTTTTAATTTTTAGTTGATTTTTTCACAGTGAAAAGAGTTAGAATATTTTGCTAAGTATAACATCAAAGTCAACAGGTGGGAGTCAATGAAACATTCTTTCTTTCTGTTGAATTATAGGTAGAGCATTGAATTAAATTAATATATGTGATGTGATTGATAAGCAAGCTCCCAACTTAATCCTCAAGACTTACTCTAATCATCAAACAGAGGCACTTTGTTCTGTTATGGTCCACAGTTAAATATTGACCAAACCATCCAATACCTTCAAGCTCAACTTAACTAACTTACCATCAAACACCAGGGCCGTCCCTGAGATTTCGGAGGCCCTGTTCTAAATTTATTATATAACCCGTTAAAAAAGAATAATTAAAATTTGGTTTATAAGATTTAACCTAATTTGACTTATTTGGACTGTTTATGGGCTTTTTTAGGCTAGCAGAGCAGTACTATTAGTACTACTGACTGAGAGGGAAAATGACTTGTCGAAATTATGGTGACAAAGAGACAACAAGGTTAAATATATGGTAGATTGTGATTTGCTTTGGAACTGTGAAATTGATAATGACAGTGCCTTGTAATAAAATTTGTTATGTTTTTTTTTTTACTATACAATGCATAAATTAATTAAGGGAAAATAACACTTTGCGCCCTCTACTTTACCAACTTAACAAACATCCCCCTATACTATAAATTGCTCTTTTTACCCCTTCTACTTTGATCATTTTTCCTTTTGGGTCCTTCCTTTCCAACTATCATCTTTTTAATATTAGATTTGGACATATTTGCACACCGACAAAGAGAGAGATCGATGGTAGGAGACGATGAGTTGGCCAGGGAGGTAAATTGGAAAGGTAATGTGAAGAGTATGGTGAAACACGAAAGATTTTAAAATCACATGTTTTACTCGTTGATTTCATCTTATCTAATTATACATATACTTATATTCTCAATTAAAAATGCTTAGTAAGCTAATACATGACTATCGAAGCTAACATGGTGTACTAAGTGCACACTAATTAATGTCATGAAGATGAAAGTTGAAACGGAAGGACTCAAACTTAAAGTAGTTGAAGTAGAAGGGGGTAAAAAGAGCAATTTATAGTGTAGGGGGGCTATCTGTTAAGTTGGAAAAGTAGAGGGGGGCAAAGTGCTATTTTCCCATTAATTAATGAGCTACTGTATTTAATATTTATTATTCTGGAGATGTATTTATTTATCTTCAATCTTCACTGGATTCTTCATTGGCCAACTCTATTGGGCTTTCGTTAATGGCAATAACCAAATTGGTGGCCTGCTAAAGTTTATGAGTGGGCTTGAAGCCTGCTAGAGCTCATTGGTCTTCGGCCCATCAGTTTGGGAATGGCAGACGATAATGATAACAAAATACATTATGATACTGAGAACATACTAATCGACATTTTATGTCTGCTGCATTCTACTAGCTCGGAGAAGACAGAGGCCATACATAGTGAAAATATGAACTCAAGAGTAGTTCAAGTAATCAATAGGAGAAGCAAATCCCAGACAAGACAATCTCCAGTACTGCCATCGATTTAACGGAGAGCGTATCGTATTAGTGATATTCCACGAGTACGTACAAGGGTTTCTCTTGCAACCTCTCCCTGCCCTGCAGAAATCATGTCCAGCAAGCACATTCAGAAATGAGCCACAACATCATCATACAATCCAGCGCATAAGAAAGGACTCACCTTTAACTCTGGCAACTCAATTAGGCATGCACACTCCACCACTTCTGCTCCAGCACGTTCTGAGTGACAACATTAGTAGCAAAAATTAGCAACACGATTACACGAATACTTGTCCGTGTGCCATGCATATTCGTACTGAATCGACTTTATAGTAGTAACACCTACCGAGTAAGTTCATAGCAGCACAGAGAGTGCCTCCAGTAGCAATCAGATCGTCAACCACGAGTGCACGTTCACCTTTCTCCACTGCTCCAACATGCATCTCAAGGCAGTCTCTTCCGTATTCCAGCACATACTCTTCCGAAATAACTTCACCTACACAGTTAAATGGTTTCGCAAACGGATTAATGGAAACTTGTCGAATCTCGTCTATAGATGAGAATGTAAGCTAAGTAGAGAATACCCACCGGGGAGCTTTCTTGGCTTCCTTAAAGGGACAAACTTTGCACCTATGGCCAACGCAATTGGAGGTCCAAATATGAACCCTCGAGCCTCTATTCCTGCAAAATCAAAACAAAGATGATACAACTGTCAAACCAGAAAGTTGCAGGTACAAAAACTGTATCTTCCTGCTCATGCTCAACTAGTGCATGAGTTAAGGCATTGCTCACTACCAAGTGCAGATAAGGTGTGGGAATAGTAACTCTAACTAGTGAATCAAAGAATCCCACTTGAGAGTAACAAGCAAATAGAGACTAATCAAGACCAGGCCATAATAGAATAGAGCCAAATGAAACTTGGGTCCACACTCCATCTCATCTTTAAACAAGTGGTGGACAAGGCATCCATGAACCAACCAACAGACACGAAATTAGTTCAAAGCACATGATCGCTTACACAACCAACAAAACAGCAAACAGTAAGGGAAAGGGGAAGGAGGCCCAACTTAAAAGCCGCTTAAAAAGGGCTGAGAGCAACACTGTGAAACAGAGAAGGCAATCAATGGCGCACCCACTAGTAAGGACCTCAAAAGTCAAACGAGCAATCACACTCTTACATCACAATAAAAAGGGCAAACAGATAATATTAACAATAACAATATAGTAGGAAAAACCACAGACACACGAACGCAAGATGCATACAAAAATAAGAACAGTGAAGCATAAAAAGGAATGTATGTTCTTATCAAACAAAGAAACCTTATATATGATATGAAGTGGATGCATTTGACGGTGTGTAGCCAAACCAGGTCCCACCACCTCCTCTCATCATCACCCATTCAAAGATTAAATCTTTTATAATCTTTGATAGCAAAACATTAGTGGGATTGATTTACCTACAACAGCTGAAATGTTCTTGCCCTTGTATCGCTCGATAAACAAATCAACAGTGTCCTTGAATGCCTTTGGATCCAAGAGCAGAGTTGTTATGTCCTGAAACATGATACCTGCCCACATAACATCAAGTAAACAAAACCCAGGAACCCATTACTGCTACTCATGCTCTAAAGGATACAGCATTCCAAAAGAAACGAAAAGGGTAAGATGAGAACCTGGTTTAGGGAAATTGGGGACAACCCGGATCTTAGTTTTGATTCCATTGACACGAGGGTCTTCATCTCCATTACCGGACATTGTATCCTTAGTATGCCCCTGGAAAAAGCGATGAGTTTGAAACAGTAATGGACGGAGCACTAAGGAGTAAGCCTCCTCTGCTTATGAACAATACGACGGCACATAAAAAGAAGAGCAGGGAGAGGGAAGATGGGCTCTCTGCACAAGATACAACCAGCAAATGAGGGGGCAGATACAGTAATGGCGTTATTGAAGAAAAGAAAGGGCCAATTGGAAGAGAGAATCACAGAGAGGATAGAGGAGGAGAAGGGGTTGCTTTCTCTCCCAAAGTTGGGATCGAATTATAGCTTTGTTGCATGTTTTGGGTTAGTACTAGTAGGTCTTTTATATTTGAACAAAAGGGTTTAGAAATTACAAACTAGATTAGTGCCAGCCCAGCAGATCTGCAGCTTAGTTTTGTTCTGTGACTGTAGCCTGTAAGTCAGGTAATTTACCACTTGAGGAAGAAAAATTGAAATGCAAAGGTTTGATTTTTATAAGGAAAAATTTACTGATACATAATTACTTATATAGTAACCGAGCAAAATTTTCAAGCACCTCAAAATTTAGTTGGCAAGCTTAGTTGGCATTTTGATCTGATTTTTTGTTGGTAGGTGACTGAAAATACAGTCTTCTGCATATATGTGGCCAATAGCCGCTCCAAACTCGTAAGTTGGCTCTGCGTCCTGCGGGACATGTTGTTGCATGCCGAACTGTCTGAGGCAGCGGTCGAGGTTGGTCCAACCGGTTAAAAATTCAACCATTTTCGCCTCCTATATGGGTGAATTTGCCTGGAATCTAGGAGAAAATTACCATTTTGGTAATTACTTTAGGAATGTATTTATTTTTGTAAATATTTATTTAAATTAATTTACTTTGGTGAAATCACCTAGATTAATGAAATCATAGGTATAAAGTGGGTTTTAGTTCAATTCTATATGTGAGAAAAAAGTGATTTAAATTGGAAACTTTATAAAGGTAATAGGCTCTAGTATCTCATACCCAGTGTATCTAGCTAAAACTTTTCGTTTAGACTACATCTTTTGGGCTATCGAAAGGCAATGAATCAAATGGTACAACACAAGATTTGTTCTAAAACAAGACTAGAGTTTAGCCTGATTGGAGTGTCTGAAAATAAGCAACTTAATAAAAATATTTTTAATCATAAAAAATGAAGGATTATTATCCTACAGTAATATAAGATTGAGGTTTACCTTGAATAAATATGCTAAAAAATAACTAATTATAAAACTTCGTCATCAGAATAACTTATAAGTGTTCACCTAATTCCTCTATTAGTTAAGTAGGAGGATTTCTTCTTACAAAGACTTTAATGCCAACTTTTAGGCTGATTTTGATTCTCATATCACTCATGGTGGTCCAGTGCTAACACATTCGAATGTCTGTAACATATAAGCACACGAATATACTCATGTCATATGTATAACTCATTACTCATTAGTACTACAATCATATGTTGTATATTACACTAGTATACAAAAACTTACACGGTTTGGACGATATTTGAGGTCATACTCTAATATCATAGTAGGAATAACAATATACCAACGACTAGATTTACTACTCAAACTTTTTTTTTTGACGCACTACTCAATCTTTGTTAATCTCACAATCAAGTTTTTGAAAATCGAATATCTATTAGGTACACATGTTGAGAGGAAATTATAAAAAAAAAAATTAAACCTAGCGAGTTACAGAAAATATGCTCAAATTTAAATTTCTTTCAAGTGAACGTAATTCTCTAAAAACATATTATTGTAAAGTGATATCACACAGTCCCAAAAATACTCGTAATCACGAAATTAACCTTCAACCAATGCTTAATTGTACCATCTAGTTTTAGAGGGTGATCTTTGATCAAAATTCCTTAGCATATACCTGTGGTACAAACATCTTTATACGATCTTTTGGTAAGGTGACACTCAACAATAAGCTAATTAAGCAGGGCCGGCCCAGAGGGTGTGCCGGCCTGTTTCCGGCACAGGGCCCCAAAATTTCGGGGGCCTCGGAATTTCGGGTGAAAAGTATCAGATAAATAATTATTAATAAGTAATTCGGAAACTGAAATATAATCACTGTTGAGTATGTGTGTAGTGGTTAGAAGATGGTACATAATTTTTTTTATGGTAGTTAGGTCACAGGTTCAATTCACGGAGATGTTGCTTTTATTAGTTGTTTTTCTCTTTTTTTTTTATCTATTGGGCATATGGGGCCCTCTTTTTTATTTAATAATTCATATCATTTATCTAGATGATATTTTTATTAGTTATTTTACTAATCTATCTCTTGGGCATGGAGGCTTCTTTTTTATTAAATAATTTATCTCATTCATCTGTCATGTCATGCACCTTTATTTTTGTTAAATAAGTATGGACTCTTATTGTTTTAATCCTTTTTAGAATATTGTTAGGACTTTTATAATAATATATTTTGAATCATTTGGATATCAATTTCTAATCGATTAGAACTTAAATTTCAAAATTAAATATATGAGCTTTACAGAGATATCTCCAAATATAATTTCAAAGAAAATATATTTGAGAATAAATAAATAAACTACTTATGATTATAGAGCGTTATTTTTTGAATAATATAAAATTTAATACTCATATATCTATTAACCAACCATGTTATATTTGTTTCAAATATAATAATATTTATTCAAATGTAAAATGTGAATTTTTATTTTGATATACTTAAAAAATATTTTGTCAAAATATGTTATAACGGGGCCACATCTTGATTATATCACAGGGCCTCCAAAGTTCATGGGACGGCCCTGTAATTAAGCCACATCCCAAACATGCATGGTATCCGTGAAAATCTACCTAGCCACCCTAAAAAGTGATGAAATCTTGGCCATGAGATTTACTATCCAAAACCAAACCAACCAAACATTAAGGATCGATAGAGGAGATCAAAGAGTGCACGGTAGAGGAGTTTAAGTAGGGTAGGGAACCCTAATTTAGGAAGGAAGCGTGAAGGGTAGTGTTGTTGTTGTTGGTACTTAAATTAAATGGGAGAATCTTCCCATAAGATTTCTTTGTCCCCACTTTCCTTATTTACTACCTCCTCTCCTCTTCAATGCTTTACATCACCTACAACATTCAATGCTTTATCTCTAAGGTTTCTAAGTTATATGATGAACACTACTTAGTCGATACAGCTTGATTAAGCTAAATTCTGGCGTAGTTTTAGGATCGATGAGATGTGTTGTCAATGATATGACTCAAACAAGATATTTTAACTAGATCGGTCACAGTTGGGCATGGACAACCAAGTTAAGTTCAATATCATACATATTGATATCTCAAATTAAACGTTTTCTTCTTACCAATCAACCATCGAGAAGTTAGAATTCAAAGTTAGTACTTCTTGGGTTCATGAGGATCCACTAGTCTACTGATCCATATATACCAAATCTGAATACAAGGCGACTGCCCTGAACATTTGCTATTTATTGTTACGTTCCTACTAAATACTACATTGTTAAGTATGAAATTAGTGCGTGGATATATAACCTATTGGGCACTCTCCTTTAACAAACTAGCTTTCGCAGGGCACCTCTTCCACAAGTCGTCCCTCTCTCGCAAACATGGATCGGGGGTAGTAGCCAGCTCTAATACCAATTATTATCAAGTTATCTTTTGTGACGAGTTCTACTCAGCGAGTCGTGACTCGTGACACTTATCAAATGTGTTCGAAATACAAATGTGATTACACATTTCATGTATTTTGAGTGAATATACACGTGGTGCAGGGGGGCAGCTCGTGAATATAGAAGGGGAAGATCTGATGCCTGCTGTACTAGAAGATATAGAGTGTCGATAAGGAAAGGGAAAGTGGTCGAAAACGATTGATCTCATTCTACTCCACACATTTCTTCTTACCATTTCTCCCAATGTTTGGTTTCGTACCAATTCAGTTTGGCATGATATTGGGTTGGAGTGGAGAATATTGACAATTCAACCAGATTTGATTTCCTCTCTTTGTACCAATTCAGCAAATACGTCTGATTTCATTTCCTTGTGGTAGCTGGACCACTACTGTTGTCTCGAGTCCTTTGCATGAAACTAGCTAGTTATATTAACAAACTTTATGAATGTGTGGTTACTACCTACACCACCTAAGACTTTGACTCCTAAACGTTTCTTTTATTATGATGTATGACATTTGATCTCATAATCATTACTATCTACCATGTATGATTTGTATAGATTTAGTGAACTTGTTTTGGGACGGTTTCTTGGCTCACTAGAGAGTCAGTCCAAAATCGGTCCATACTCCAACCTTGCTCATCACAACACTGGCCGTCATTTTTATAAGGGTCGTTTGGTTGATGGAATTGAGTTCTAATTCCCGGCTCATTGGGATTGGCCCATATAATTGAGAATTTAAATCCTATTCTTGAACTCAATTCTATCAACCAAACCACCCCATATTCTTTGGTTACTCATTACAATATTTCATTAATTTGTTATAAGTACTAAGTAATAAATTATTAATTTTATTATTTGTGTACCATAACCAAAATCTCAACCTCATTAAATTGTGTAGAAAAGAACAAATAGGCCACCGATTAATAGTACCATTTTGGTTTGGTTGATGCTCAAGCTTGCTTTCTCTTTTGGGCCACCATATGTGTAAGCATAATATAAAGGCCCAAAGGCCTAAACATTGGAGTGTATCTTCTGGGCTTTTTAATTATTCAAGTTTGGGCCTGGCCCTGGCCCTTTCTCAGTTAGCCCTGCAGAATCTATCTGTGGACTACTGAGATATCTTTCATTGTCAAAAAAAACTTCTGTTTTAGCGAGCACGAACTATCTTTTTTTCTTCTGTCTAAATTTAAGGTAGACATTATATTACAATTAACCGTTAATAGTTAAAACCGATTAACTGTTTGGTTTCAGTCGGTCAACGATCAAGCTGAAACTATGACGGTCAATAAATTGACAGAAGATTTGAATTTATTTTAACCGACTCTCTTTATGTACTGTACATAATTATAGCTATTCTGACAGAACTTCAGTAACCGTCGAATTTGACCAGTCAATCGGTCAAGTTGACACAAACCCACCGAGTGAAATTTGTATTCACTCCAATACACTAATCTCAATTTTTATTCTCACACCCTAATTAGCGTAATTACACACTTTTACCCTGGTGGGTGAAATAGCTTCAATTCAACGTGTGAATGCACATATCCAAACCGACGAGTACCGAAATCCCAAATCAACATCTTTTTCAGGTTTGCAATCAAGGCTAAAATAAATGTGTTATGTAAAATAGATAGATGCTGTTTCCCGACTAAGCTGAGCTAACACATTCTGACATTCAATACCAAAGAACACCATTTCGCCCACAGAAAAGGAAATTGAGGACCTGACTGAAATATAAAAAAATTTACGAACATCGGGAATTCCTGTAAATCGGGCGCGTTGCCACCGTCGCCCACCCTCTCCACCCATTATTCTCTCCTATTTGGGTTTCTTCGGAGTTTCCAAAGATCATCCCTCAGCCCCCACCCACCCTCACCCTCTTTACAACAACTACACTCTCTCTAACAACATCCGTTTTCTATTTCATCTGTCGGCTTCCTCTGTTTCCATCGAAACAAATCCATATGTATGGCATCTCCTTCCAATTACATCATACTTGTCGCCCTCCTTGTTGTCCCTTTTGTCAGTTGACTGTAAAAGATCCCTCCTTTGCTTCTTTGACAGCATTGTTTTAAAAGGTAATCATCCCTCGTTAGTCATTTTGGGAAGGTAGGGTACTGGGGAGTGTTCTATTGAAGAAGAGTTCAGTGAATGGCCAATGTGTCTAGCTTCGTTGGTCCTTCGGTTCCAGGGTTGGGGAGGAAGATGAAGCCTTCAATTGGGATTAATGGATCTGGGTTTAGCTCTATTAAGGGATTCCCCAAAAGGGTTGTTTTGTGCTCCAGTGCTGTTGAAGGTGCTGACAAGGCTTCCCCTTCTCAATCTCGAATGCCCAGGTCAGTGATTTTTGCTCATTTCTTCTTCCTAGCAATGGATGTGAATTGCAAATTGATGTTGGTGGATCTTGATTGTTGTAGCTATTTCATGATAATTGGAATTTACTCTGCAATGGTCTTGTTAGATGGTTAGTTGCATTTTAGAGTGGTGAAAGGTGTGTGCTTTCTGGTTAGTATGGTAGATAAAAGGGTCATGCATTGAATGTCAGTCATGCTTTATGAGTAAGTAGTGGTTAGTTGACTTTGTTAATGCTAAATGATATTGGTGGCTTTTCATATTGCATTTTTGTATGTGATCTATCTTGAGACGACTTGGATTGGTGGGAGAGAAGTTCAGTTTTGGTATTTCCTCAGGAGTTTAGAGTTAAATGAACTTGATATCTGGTTTGATGAGTTGAGAATGCAGATTAGATTGTATTCAATCATGTGATCGAGCTATAGATGGCACTCCCTCACTTGATTGCATGTTCCATACTAAGTCTTGCGAAATCAGGGCATGTAGATTGAATGTTCAACTCATCAAATCTTCTAGGTGGGAGTTCATTTGTACCTCCATGGGTCATGACAGGGGAAGCATTTTCTGTTTTCTGATATGTTGCATAACGTATAGGGACTGAGATAGTGAGACTTCAAGCTGATGTTTGTAAGGGTCTTAGAGTAGACAGAGCCATGGTTTGACTCATCCTTGCCATTTGTAGTGATATTTGGGATTTCTTGCATTGAAACCTAGATAAAAATGTTTATTACTGATGACAGGAAGAATTGTGCTAGTACTCCGTTTCTCCATGGCGAGTTCATAGAACACAGAAATTAGAATACTATCTGCCGTCATTGAATCGACCATCTTGTTGCTTTTAGGTTCAATTTTGTTACAATGCTGCTAGCAAAAACGTTGTTTTTTTGGCTAGTCTGAATTGCTTTTTCTACATAGTATCTGGTTGTGGTCGGGCTATGAATTTAGGTGCATTTTTTGCTGGCATGTTACAAATTGTGATGATAGGTGCAAGCCGAATTTGTTCATGAGACATTGAATCACTATGTTTGTCCGTCTTGATATGAGAAAATACTTCATGGTATGCTCTAAGGCCACATTACCCGCCAGACTTGGCATTTTCAGGTTTTTTTTTTTGTGTTAGGCGTGTTACTCTTTCATTCATAAGAAAAATTGGAATCCTTGCCGTGTACTTTTCATATGGTTAATGAATGTGCAAGATGCGCTACATAATATGATGCAGGCTATATTGAAATTGGGATGTATCATTGAAATTCATTGATTCACTGCTATATCATTCCATTGAGCAAACTTGTATCATGCAGGCTTGTTAGTCAAGGCTGCAAGCTTGTTGGATGTGGCTCAGCAGTCCCACAACTTCAGATTTCAAATGACGATCTTGCTAAAATGGTTGACACTTCTGATAAGTGGATATCAGATCGTACAGGGATTCATAATCGACGAGTTCTTACAGGTTGGTTTTCAGAATCTATTTCAGTAATTTAATGCTTTACGTGGAAATGGATGGAGGGAGAGAGAGAGAGAGGTGTATGTGAGAACTCAGAAGGGAAAGCAGAGGTACAATGATGAATAGTGTTGTTCGAGTAAACTTTTATATACTCCCTTTAATCCTTTTGAACATGAATTTCCTGATTGTAGTCTTTGCGTACATTGTCTCGATCTATGAGACATCTCATCCGCTGTGGAATTTGGGAATCCTTTTATTTACTGATACTTATAACATCACATCCAAGAGGAACTGTGGATGTTTAGGTTTCACAGACTATGAACTTGTCCCTGGCTTTCATAAGACAAATGATTGCTAATTACAAGGTTACTGAACGTTTATGCTTATAAGATTCTATAACAAAGGCTACCAACTTCATTGCTTTCCTCACTTTTATATAGGAAAAGAAACCCTGGTCTCCCTAGCAGCAGAATCAGCTCGAAAAGCACTAGAGATGGCCAAAGTTGATCCTGATGAACTGGATATGATATTGTTGTGCACATCTACACCAGAAGATCTTTTTGGTAGTGCTCCACAGGTACATTTTGCTTAAGATCTTTTTCTTTTCTATCTTTCGTGTACATTTAGGAATTGTTTCATTTGTAACCGTTTAGATGTCTATTCAGAAGTTATACTTATTAGAAGCATTGAGATTTTTGAACAAGGTTTCTGTGTTTCCTTACTTGACTTGGAGTTTGAGTTTTATGACTTTATCTCGAGTACAACATGAGTTATGGATACTGTCTGTAGACTGTTTTTGGACTTATTCTCGTCTTTCTCCTCTTACTATGACGACATTTGGAAGATTATATTCAAAAGTTGCATATTTCTCACTTACTCTTTCAGACTCTTCCATGGTTTGTATCTTATTCTTTGGAACCCCAGATTCAAAAGCAGCTAGGATGCAAAGGACATCCTTTGGCATACGACATAACAGCTGCATGCAGTGGATTCATTATGGGGCTGATCTCTGCTTCTTGTCACATTAGGGGTAATAATGTCTCTCTCGCTCTACTTTCATGACTCTTAGTCTCATCCACACTGTTCTGTTAATTAAATGCATCATCTCCTCTTTATCAATGTTTTGCAGGAGGCGGATTCAAAAATGTTTTAGTGATTGGTGCTGATGCCCTTTCGCGGTATGTTAACTGGACGGATAGAGGATCTTGTATCCTCTTCGGCGATGCTGCTGGTGCGGTATTGGTACAGGTAATTCATGAGTTTCCATTATCAACCCAAAATCTTCATCTTTATGACAGAAGTCTGACATAACAAGCAACATTGCAGGCCTGTGATGGTGAGGATGATGGTTTGTTTAGCTTTGACGTGCATAGCGACGGTGATGGCCAGAGGTTTGTGATTGGATTTTTCAATCAGGTTACCAGTAATTTTACACTCATAGGAGCGTAATGGCTATCATACAATGTTGCAGACATTTAAATGCATCAATACAGCAAAACGAAGTAGATAACGCATTGGGTTCTAACGGATCGGTCCAAGACTTCCCTCCAAGACGCTCCTCGTATTCATGCATTAACATGAACGGGAAAGAGGTTTATCGCTTTGCTGTGCAATGTGTGCCAGAGACTATAGAATCCTCCCTCGAAAAGGCTGGTCTAACCGCGGCTGACATAGATTGGTTGCTACTCCACCAGGTACATACCTTAATGGAGGTTCTGTTATTCGAATAGATTAATCTTACATTATCAGACTTACTCTCTGGGTAATGATATAAATGGATTGCTCACCACCTGACTTGCAAATTTCTACAATGCTTATGAGACTGTACCTATTGCAGGCGAACAAAAGGATCATCGATTCAGTTGCAGACCGCCTGAAACTTCCATCCGAAACGGTGATATCGAACCTGGCAAATTACGGCAACACAAGTGCTGCTTCGATTCCCTTGGCATTGGATGAAGCAGTTCGAAGTGGCAAGGTGAAGCCAGGCCATACAATTGCAACAGCTGGTTTTGGTGCTGGCCTAACTTGGGGTTCTGCAATCATTAGATGGGGTTGAAATCTTTTCTTAATTTTCTAGAAATCCCAGAAACAAAGAGACAGTAGAACAGAAATCCCTGTAACATCCATCCAGTTTGCTAGTTCTTGATGTAACCTTTGAATTTTTTTGGTACCCCTAAAATAAAAGTTTCATTCTTTTCTGTCCAAAACTGAAACTCTTGTTACTTACAATAAGAGGCACAACCCAGAAAGTAACCTACTGTAATCTACCTTAATCAAAACTCATCCATGAAAAACGAAACCAAATACCAGTAATGTTACAACAACATTCAAAGAAAAACTGATAAAGGATTGACCTTTCCATTATTTTTCAATCAAAACAGAAAGATCTTTACCTTTCACCCTAGACCTAATCTTCTCTAAAGCTCCATCAATGGCAATATCAAAAGCATCCTTCTTCACTCTCAACTCAGCTGAACTCCCATGCTTCCTGTAAACAACCCTTGGGATCAAATCAATAACCTTCTGCCTCATCCTTTTAACTCTAGACCTAGGAATCCCCATCAACACGTCCAAAATCCTCAGCCTTTTATTAACCACGTCCTCCTTAGGAATATGAACTGCAAACTCTCCATACGCCTGCATCGGCAAGTGCCACTCGTACTGTGTCTTTGCCGATTGTTCCTCGAAGAACACCGGTATGCACCCCGCGATTAACGCATCGAAAGTGGACCTCCTCGTCGGGGTGTCACCCGGGGGCTGCAAGCAGAAAGTGGACTGCAGCATTGGCTTCATGTAAAGAATCGGGTCGTGCCCACATTTCCCATTCGAGCAATCGACAATGTCACACACTTTCGAGTAATAGTACCACCCACCATTTCTCTCGAACGCCTCACTGCTACTATTCTCACACTCATCCCTAATGCTGCGACGGATGTTCGCCTGAGCTGACACCCCTCCACCGCCGGCGAACAGCATTAACGTAGTCCTCCTCGAAGCCTTGACCCGATTGATCCAAGACTCCATGAGCTCCAAATTGGGCGGATGAAACGACGTCAGATAAGGAATCGCCTGTTCCTGCCCAGCCCACAGCCTCGATTCAACGACCAAAGCGGTCATATTGTAGAACTCGGGCAATTCCAAGAACGAAGTCCCCCAAACCGGCGGATCAAGATCAGGAGGCTGAGAGAAATCCCAGGCGGGTCGAGCCATTACAACGAAATGATCCGACCCGGAATTCTTCCCCCAGATCCAGCTCTCGTTCTCCTGCAAGAACTCAAACAGATCCAACCCATGGTCCATGCTATTGTTCACCTCAGGACCGTAGAGGTACCTTAGAGAATCGATTGAGGCGTAGTACGGCAGATAGACGGCGTCGGCCTGATTCGGGTCTCGGGTCAGGCAAGGATACTCGAGCATCCGGCGGTGGAAAGTGAGCTCGAGGAGGAACGGGTCGGTTCGGTACCATGAGTGGGAACGGTTGTGGGTCTTGGGTCCGAGGCCATGGTTGGAGAGGTAAGGGCAGAAGTCGTAGAAGAGGTCGTATTCGGAGCAGTTTGCGAGCAGATCGATGTTGAATCTTGTGGGTAGCCGCCGGATGTGGATCCAACGGTTCGTGCAGTCGAGCTGCGGTGGTGCTTGTAGTTGCGCTTCTGATCCGGCTCGTTCCTTTCTGGACTTGGATGATTCTTGGGAGATGGCTGGGTTGAATAAAAGAAAGAGGAAGAAGGAGAGAAGAGGAAGGGACGCCATTGGAATGTGTGGAAAGGTTGAAAAAAGCAGGGGAGGAAGATGGGATTTAGAAGCGGAGAAGATGGTTTATTGGAATTAAATTCATTATTACAGTGATAATTAATTATGGTTTTGTTTTCTGCTTCTTTGTTTTTATGAATGTTTTTTTTTTATGGTTCTTGTTTCGTGTAATGGCTATGTTGCTTGAGGTTTCTTATTTATACAGAATTTGGGGTAGGTTGTGGCCAAAAATTTATGGCTGTGAGGTAGCAGTGAATTACGGGGTAATCAAATCTGATTAAGAGCACTAAATTCTGTTTGTCATTAACGAAACTGAGACAATTAACACATTTATCGGTCACAAATTAGTTAAATTTCCGTGTAATTAGTAAAGTGTGGTGGAAGAAAGAAAGGTAGTAATTTGTGGACTTAGATTAATCACGTTGACCTTACATAGTAACTAAAAACTAAAAAAACAATGTGTCTGTGTCTGATCGATTTTATAAACTCGCATGTTTTTTTTTTGAAACCTCAAGGTTTGGTGTATGGAATTGGGTTTGAGAATCGGATTTCAATTCTCATCCCAATGAGAATTCTAGTGCAATTATTTTGGCCAATTCCCATTAGGCCGGGAATTGGGACCCAATTCCATCAACCAAACGACCCTAATTCTAAGTCATTAAAACTTAAAAGTAGGTTGAAATTTTGGTTTACAAGGTTGGAGCATTTAGGATTTTGTATATATCATGTAATAGTATTTTCTTTTGATCACGGTAACTGAAACTCACCTATTTCCGATCACTCTCTGCTAGCTTCTCAACCACCTTCAACGAGGCCTATAAACGGTATAGAAACTCAATTGTTATTCACATTGGCGAAGCTCAGGCCTATTATTTGAACCGATAACAATCTTTCAGCTAACCTAACCTCCTTCGTCACTCGGGACCAACAAAGGGTAGTACAAGAATATTCACCTATTGTCCATTGACCACGACTTTTGGCCTAATCTTAGGCCCTGACTCATTCTCCGTGAACGAACCTTGCGGAGGAACTCTTAGGCCCCTTCTGAAAACTCAACCCGTTTTAGTTGAGTGTTTGTTCTACCCTAATATCTGGGCATAACACTAAGCCCTTGGCCTAAATAAATTCAGTTCAGAACGATCTAATTAGTGAGATTGCTGCTTACAGCTTCATATATACCTTCCGGAAACCCTAATCCGTTAATTTGGCAATCAGTTTCATCTGAGTTCACTGATCTTTCCAAATTTACATTCTTTAAGATGCCAAAAATCTCCTTCCCAAACCCCTTCTTCTCCTCCTCCGCCGCCGCCAAGAAACCTACTCCGGCCACGGTCCTCTTCCAAGATTACTACAAAGAGTGGTTCAAGACCCTCAAATCAACCCTCCTCCCACTAATCCGCCGCTCACTCTCCGACCCTTCCCCACCGGCGCTCCTCTCCTCCCACGTCCAGCTCCTCCTCCACCACTTCCTCTCCTACTACGACGCCCTCGACCTCGCCGCCACCGTCTCCGCCGCCGACAACCTCCCCCACCTCCTCCACCCTTCCTGGCGCAACCCGATCGAGCGCCCTTTCCTCTTCCTCGGCGACCTCCACCCTTACCTCCTCACCAACCTCCTCCGCAAATTCCTCGCAGAAGAAGACGACAACGAAGAAACCGAACAGCTAGGGCTGGGGATGGCGTGGAAAGAGCCTTCCGACACATTAACGGTCAAGATCGAGCAGATCGAGCGCGGGCTGAGGCTGATCGTGCCGTCGTTCTCGGAGAGGATGAAGAAGGCTCAGTCCGAGTTCATGAGTAAAGTCGGGGTGGCGGAGGAGAAGAGTGCGGCGATTGTCGCGGAGGCGATGAAGGCGGAGATGGATGAGATGGTGAGTGTTTTCGTGGACGCGAATCGGGTGCGGAAGAGTGTGATATCGGAGATCGTCGGAACCCTAGATCTGTACCAGGCGGCTCTGTTTCTTGAAGGTTTGGGCCAGTTTCTCGTCGGGTTTAGGGAACCCGGTTTGGTCAGGAAGTTTAAACGGCACCGTATTGATACGAGCGCCGACGAATAGGATTTGCTGATGCCAGAGGGGATAGTGTTTGACTTTGTGGATTCCGATTTGCTGCTGATGCTGACTTTGATTCTGTTCGTTGACCGAAATGCAAACTGAACTGGGCTTTTCTTATTGGGCTTTCGATAGACTAATTGTTACATAAACTGATTGGGCCAAATTTCTGAAAAATGGCCCATTGTTCCCCGAGCATCATTTTCATTGTACACACTTAAACTTGGATTCAGCATCAATGTACACCGCAATTTTATGTAAACTAGTGTATGAACTTTATATTGTGAAATTTGTCACAATATTGATGTAAGTGACACGACCATATATAGTGTATGTGTTACTAATGTGACCGCTAACGACCGCCATGATTCACTTCTACAAGACAAAAATTTCTAAATTGTGAGTTGTTTCAAGAGGATCTCTAGATCATGGCTATCGTGATGTTATATGATGTCACTTATAGAATTAATCTTATAAGAACTAATATACTTATCTAAATGTTAATAAACTTAGTCACTCGTACACTTGATCTAATCACAAATACAATGTCTACTAATCAAATTCATGATCAAGTATTGATACTGGATGAATTTCATATTAATGATACCCACATACTATTCATCAATCCAAATTCGTATTCTAAAATATATGTGAATATTAATGTAAAAATGTGTGTTGATTCATCAAGCGGGGATAGCTCAGTTGGGAGAGCGTCAGACTGAAGATCTGAAGGTCGCGTGTACGATCCAGCTCACCGCATTTTAATAAGTATATATTTTTTTTTCAAGTAGTCGAGTTGTTGGGATGCAACTGTTGTTGACATGTTATTAGGGGTGGTATTCGGCCGGGTCGGCCCGGTTATCTGGCGGACCAATAACCACCCTAATATTTGGCCGGTTTTTTTTAACCGCCCTACCCGGACCCGTCGGTTTTGTTTTCCTTACCGTGACCGTGGCCGACGGGCGGGCGGGCACCAACGGTTATACCCGGCGCGTGAAGCCCAACATTTGCCGCCCAAATTCGAATCAAATGCAGCCCAACTGCTTCCAAACCCAATTGGGCTGCATAATTATGGGTTTTAGTAGCCCAAATAATTTGTTATTTCAATTGTAGCACTTAATTTGGGATATGTTAATTTCATAATTTAGTTCGTACTTCGTACTAACTTATTAAGTTACACAATTAATAAAAATTAATTCTGAAATACTAAACAACTAACCAAATAATTAATTCCGAAAACAAAAAATCTGAAATTCAAAAATAATAACGCAAATACTTCTGTTTAATAATAACTAATTAACATCCGAAATTGCGAATACTAAGAGTTCGAAGAAAATAAATTTAAAACATAACGATGTGATGATCCCAACTCTCGTCAAGTCATCCATATAGTATAGAGGTGGCATTCGGCCGGGTCGGCCCGGTTATCTGGCGGACCAATAACCGCCCTAATATTTGGCCGGTTTTTTTTAACCGCCCGACTCCGACCCGTTATTTGGTCAGTCTGGTTATAAAACCGCGTTGACCGGGTCGATTACGGGTAGGTTTTCGGGTTTCAGGTTGGGACTGTCACCCCTACATGTTATCACATCCTTTAATGACCGTAAGGTCTTGGTATCGAATCCCGATAGCCCCAATATAACAATTTATCTTGCATAAGTCTTGGTGGACCTTAATTTGCAAACTCCAATCCCCATTTCATGGGCTTTCATTTGAGGAGACGTGTTACTAAACACTATAAGATCTATTATGAACTCTCTCCAAACAACTCGAGTTATCGGGATGCAACCGTTGATGACAATAATCCGAAAATATGTGGTTAATTTCACATGAAAGTGCAATCATGAGAATTAGAGTCCTATACAACACTTAACATGTGTTTACAATTTCTCATGTCCACTAGTTTCAAGGATTCAATACCCCACTTAGGAAACCATCATTTCCCATCATCTCACGGTCTCATCTGTGAGAGATGATTGATTCCCAGAAACTAGAATCCAATTCCCCCAAATAAAAACAACCATCTGTTTCTCTTCATTCATTTCTTCATCAGAATTTCAAGTCTTCGATTACTTAATAATATTTTATCTGAAATAATTGCAGGGTATGGGGCACATCTTGATCCGACACTTTACAGTACTGGCACTATTGCATCTTCAATAATAGACACTAAACAATTGCACAATCAAAATGCTGATACATGAGCACGACTGCTATACATTTTCTGTAACTTAAATTCATTGTTTATTTTCTTCTACAGGTGATTAAGCATCACTAATATTGATTATGGTACTTGATTATTAGAAGGAGGACAACAAAAATTGGAAGAGTTTGGAACATAATACATCATCCTGCCTAACTTGTGCATATGATACTGAATATACAAATTTGTACTAGGTTGATTTAGAATTTTTAATATATTAGGTATGATTATATAGTATTCAAAATGTACTGAATTAGATGTCAAAAATACTACTCGGCATCTTAATACACGAAAATTCACATATTGACCGTGGTCCGTGAAGCTCGCCTCCTGGTCCAAAATTGAATGATGCGATAGATAATGTGAAATTCTCGTCAAATATGATATGAAATCGTAGGTAATACATGTAAATTTGGATGTTAAATTTTATGAGTGACTTTGTATAGAAGTATTTTGAACACTGAAAACTTAATAATGAGAGAAGATAACAATTTTATCCTACTGCATTTAAAAGTAAGGTTAACGAAAAAGCCACCTTAAGTGTAGGCATGTTAGTAAACACTATAAGATCCATTCAGAACCAACTTCCAACAACTCGAGTTATTGGGATGTAATGGTTCTTGACATGGCATCAGAGCCTTTGATGACCGAAAAAATCTTGACATGGAATCTCGGTAACCCCCAATATAACAATTTATCTTGCTTTAATGTATTTTATGCTTCATGTATGAAACATTACATCAATTTTTCATTAAAAAAACAAAGAATCGATGAGTCATCTTGTGCTTCAAGTACCATGTGTTTTTAACCCTATAATTTCATATCATCAACAATGCGGAAAATTGCGTTTTAAGGGGATTAGAATGAGATTAGCACCAGATTGATTGAGCACATACAATGAACTAGTAGAACGATTTAGAGGTCACAATCCCAGAAAACACTAATCATAAAGTACACCAATAATACTGTGATCCAAATCGACAAAAGCCCAAAAGTACATTATTTGAAAAGGGACAAAACATTTTCCACCACATTGTGTCTTCCATGTGGCTGTGTGTCATCAAGGATCCAAAAGGACACATGTCTGTGGCCCCTTAATCCTCAATTACCACCCAACAAATTACGACTTTGTGTCTTTTTTTTATTGGCTAATCTCCTCAATTATTACATTTATTTAATTGTGAAAAAAAATTCAAGGACTATATTGGGCCATGTGTCCGAGCTACTTCACATCTGGGTTGGTTCTGAGCTTAATTTTCAAAATGTAATTATTATATAATTAAAATAGATGTAATCAAGCCTCTTTAATTTTGGCCTCTAGCTTTGATTAGAAACATATAATACTACTGTCAATTCGGCGGGAGAGGTTTAGGTTGGACACGTGGCATAGACCCATGTGGCTTATATTAGGATCCAATTTGTATTAGGATCCAATTAATGTGTATTATTAGCTATTGTGAACAACCCATTCAGCCATGGCCCACTGCAAACCCTAGTCGCCCATCGCCTGGGGAAAGAAACCTAAAGCGAATAGACACGTGCCAACATCTAGATGGATAGAGCTCCATTAACAATGACCAAAGCCTCCATACACTCAACTAATGGAGCGAAGGCGAAAACGGTTTCGCTAGGACTATAAATACACGAGCAGCCCCACTGCAAATGAGGGCAAACTTTTGGAAGGGAACATTCCCTTGGTACGTACACAATACACTACCCTAAATACCTTTATGATATATCACCTAGAACTGACTACTACCCCAACTCTTCTTATACGTGGTGTCTTGGAGGCCACTTAGGCGACAATGACGATTCCTTCTATTGAGCCAGACAGACGACAACACTTAGTATTTTAATCGAACCATACCTATGCCTGAGATTAAGATCTCATCTGATGAATGCATTTCGATCAATCTATAATTTAGTGAATAAAACAAGAAACCAAACACAGATCACTATATTAATGGTTGGATGCCAGAATAGCTAAGTAAGTAACGTTAATTACAGGCTGCCAAAAGTTGCACTGTATATGTTTTCTTTTGAAGCCTATTAAGAAAAATACCAGGGGCCAATTGCAAGTGCATCATCATGTGATGTCTCTGCTGGGTTTTTGCATGTGGAAATCATACATCTCCCACAATCATATATACAATTATTCCTCTTTTATAATCCCAAATTCAATGTTTTTTGCTTTTATTTGTGCCATGTCATGCCAGATTCATTTCTACTTTCTCTGTCTAATTCGTTACCATTACAATTTCAAAAAGTAACAATTTTTCTACTTTGAGTCAGAAATTGGTGCGGTTGTAGTTGACTTCATCACAATCTTGATCAAATTGCTAGTCACTAACGGTTTCGTTCAAACTAATTAGGTCATCTTTGATGAATAATAGAATTTGTACAGACTTTGACTTGGTACTGATCGATCGTCTCTAAGGCGCGATGATCAAAATTTGCAAAACCGGAAAAAATTTCGGATGGACATCGGTTTGTCATGAGAGGGCATGTATGAGTAAATAGATAAGTCGTTTGGTTGAGTGCATTAGAGTGAAAGTGAATTGAATTAGCAAATGCATTGAAATGATAGATGCATATGAAAGTTCATTTAAGAATGTACATGTTTGGATTGGAGATTTAGAAGTTGAATTGTGGTGAAATAAATATTAATTAAAAACTTAATTACCATATCAAGTTCAACTCACCCGCCATCAAAGGTGAATCTCTCTCCTCTATATTTTCACCGAGCCCACCCCATCCAATTTTTCGTTACCAAACGATGTAATTACACACTTTCACCTTAGTGGGTGGAATGACTCCAATACAAATCATTCTCAATTCACCCGATGAATACACCCATCCAAACAACCCATAAGTGTTGCACAGAGTATAGACTAAGAGTATAAGATAGAGAGTATATGACTGATGGACCTCAGGGCAGTGGCGGAGCTAGGAAATTGTTCAAGGGGGTTCAAAATTTTGGCATTATAAATTGTCAACTGAATAGTCAAAAGTCAACTCGAAATAGAACTAAAAGTGAACACCATAATACTTAAGTTTCTTACAATAAACAAACAATAATCATCACACACTGTTCGAAACACGACGAGATTTCATATTCTGAAAACATTGTATAACACATTCCTTGTCTAAATTAGCACACAAATCTTGTTCAATATATGTCACTAAAACTTTACATACCTTAATAGTTATATGCAAAAATAATTCCTACAACGAGAATTAGAGGCAGGTCGGAGAGAGAACGTCGGTCGAAATTATCACGTCGTGTTTAGATGACAACAATAACCTTTTTTTTTGCTGTTGCAGCCGGCAAGTTACGTGAAAATTGACCGGTTGTGTTAATTTATTTATCATGAATTTTCGTTTCTTATTTTTAAGTTGTATTATAAGAAGAATAGGATATTTTTCTCCCTCTATTTTGCCAAGTTAACAAATAGTCCCCTATACTACAAAACACTCGATTTACCACCTCCTACTATACCAAATCCTTTCACCAAACCTAATTATAAATAAATATTTATATAGGTATATTTGGTGAATTAAACTTAGTATTTGGCGTGCATCATTGGTAAAACATTATAGCTATATGTAAACTTGAGATCATCATTTTGATTTCTACTGCATACTAAACTGACTTTTTGCAAATGGCCAAGGGGTTCAGCTGAACCCCCTTTTCAAGCCTTCCCTCCGCCAATGCCTCAGGGATTGTATCATGGTGATTCTCCATAGAGGATTTAGTCTATAAGATCATTCTGAGAAGTCGAGAGAGGTTGGACACCGAGTACTGAGGTAACTGTGATGATTTGTTGGCAAATAATTTTAAGATGTGAATCTTGAACCATGTTTTTTTAAGGTGAATCTTGAAGCGTGTTAAATATTTGATGCAACTCTCACTAACTCCACTTCCATTACTACAAGCTGGCTGTCACCTCACCCTACACGCTTTAAGATCAATGTTGACAGTGCCGTTCGTCCCAACATTGGTGGCTCTTCGAGATGGGTCCTTCCTTTGGAACTCAGATGAGGTTTTTCTGCGTGCGATCGGCACAACGTATCTCGGTATTGTTGATCCTTTTGTTCTGGAGTTGTTAGCTTTTCGAGACGCGTGTACTTGGTGTTTGTGGGCTGGTCTTTTGCAGGTAGATATTGAAGGGGATGCGGAGCTAGTCTCGACAAAATTGTTGGCTGGTCAGGTTCATTCCAATCCTGGAGGGGCTATTGTAGAAGAGGTTCTTCAGCTGCAGAGAGGAGTCCCAACTTGGCGCTTCATGACGATTCGCCGTTTAGGTAATAAGATCGCCCATTACGTGGCTCGCGTGATCCTGACTAAACTCTCATAGATCATGGAAGTAGACATGACTTCCTGGATTGGGACTTGAGTCTTTTCGACCGTCTATGTCTCTTCGCAAGGAGCTGTCTATAAATAAAAAACTCTCACTAACTCAACACGAGAAATGATTTCACCCACCAATCTTATGGGGGTGGGCGGGAGCGAAAATAGCACAACTGGACCAGGAAACCAAAGCTAACCAAACTAGTAATAATGATATATTAATTAAGAGCCTAGCTAGCCTAGTCATGATTACATGGAAGTGCCGACGTGGCATGCATGGACTTCCCCAATAATTCATTCAAGTTAAAGTAGGACAAAATCTAGCCACCGCATGCTGACCTGGCTCTCCCCATAATAATAAAAAAAACACCCTTCGCCGGAGAAAAAGATGAACGGGTGGCCGTGGAGGATCAATCGGTCACTCTCAAACTTCTGAGTCAGCTTCTTTTGGATTAACTTTGGACCAGAAAGGGAGACTCCTTTATTCTTTGGAAACAGTTTCTTTGTTTTTTTAGGATGTTTTTAATTTTAATTATGTCGAGAAGTATTGTATTTGTATAGTCTCTAGACTCATCTGGTTTGGTTGGACTTTAGGGACATGGTCAATTGTACATTGTCCTCACGTTTACTTTTCATTTAACCACATGGATTAATTTAATTAACACGGCAGCTAATGACTTGTCACAATTAGACCTTTCCAAACTCTTGATTGATGAAGGTTAATATTAATGAATATCTTTTCCGGATAATACTGTCTTAATTTTCCTTCTTCAATGTTAAGGTACATGACAGAATCAATTGAAAATTAGATTACTTAACTTCTATCCATTGCTTGCGTTTTATTTTTACTTAGTTTCAAGTTGGAATAATTCTACTTTTTCTAAATTTTAAGTTTAGATAGGATGGCTTTTTTTTTTTTAATGATGTACAAGTCTTCTAAGCTTCAGGGCACGAATATTACTGAGATATTTTGTTCTTTTTCAAGACTATCGTATACTAAGAACCTCATATATAGTTGGCTCAATTTCGAAATTAAACATAACTTGTCATAAAAAAAATCCTTGTAAGACTTCATAGCCCACCTAGAGAAAGTACAAATTATTTTGAGGATGATAACATCTAAACTGATGACCATGAAAATGTTATGATAGCTCTTATTTCGTTGATAAAGAAAATTTTGGTTAACACTCACAATATTATGATATTACCACCAATTTTCATTTTTCAAATTTGAAATTTGGTTTATTAAAAAAAAAAGAATTCCTAGAAAGCAAGATACATCGGTTTTATATGCTCAACATAGACAAACCAATCTTTAGTTTGTTTAGGGGACCTAATTTGTTTTTATTACAAATCCTACACACTAATTAAAATATGAATTAGTTTCCATTAGCCATCCAGACCATTCCATTTCATATTTGTTATAATTTTACATCATCCAAAAATATACACTAATTATTGTGCTATGTTATTATAAAAATTTACAAATTTATTCATTTTCCTTCGACCACTTTTACCCACAAGTGTGTGATTAAGCACATGAAATATTTTTAGGAAAATATTATCGGCAACAAACTATAAAGACCAGTCGTTGTAGAAAGACTCTTATAATAATTGTTATCGAACCACTAGAAGTACAATGGTCAAATTACTAGAAGTTGGTTAGCACCCGTTGTTTGGTTGATGAAAGTCGGTCGATGTAGCGATCTCATAACTAAAGGTAATTGTTGTCTGAAAATATAAACAGAAAGATAAATAAATATTATTAATTTACATCTAGATTTTTTTGTTAAAATTAATTTAAGTCTAATTAAATTTGAACCTTTAGTAATTATAAATTACTTTCACAAATTTACCATCATATAATAATATAATATAGAGTATTCTTCTACCAACAAATTTTCTCTTATGGGAGTTGCCATTAATTATTATTTATTACTTCAACACCGACCAAGAGAAGGAAAAGTTTAAAATATATTATTTTTTTTATCTTTTCCTCCGACATTAAAAAAAAAATACCAATAAAAAAAACACAGCTCGGCCTCTATAAAAGCAAAAGCGCCTCATTAAAGCTTCACAACCCCAACAGAGTGTATTTCTCCAATCCGGATTTCGTGCTCCCAAATCATTGTTGGCCGCCGAATCAAAACCAAAAACCAAAACCAAAACCAAAACCAAAAAAACAGAGTCCTCCATTCCAATGGCGGACAACAAGCAGCCATTCCTTCCGGTCACCGGAGGAGAACCGACGAATCAACCCCTCTCCTCGTCTAGATCTAGCAAGAAGATACTCCTCGCCGTGTTCGGCGGAATCTTCGTTGTCTGCTTGATTCTCGCCGGAGGCGGAATCGATAAATCCGGCCTTGTTAAATCCGCCGGATTCGGAGGAGGCGATTTGATTGAGGTACTGGTGGAGCCAGAGCTGCCATCTGGAAGCGCGATTAGTTCGCCTGCTGCAGCAGTTTCCCGTGGGAAATCCGAAGGTGTTTCGGAGAAGGCGAATATTCCGGAGCATAAGCTTCTCGGCGGCGAGAATGGTGCCGTCACGGAGGATTTCCCGTGGAATAACAGTATGCTGTCGTGGCAGAGGACGGCTTTCCACTTTCAGCCTGAGAAGAATTGGATGAACGGTGAGATCTCCGTTCCTGCACTTTTATTTTATTATTAAATTAATCGCCAGCTGGCTTTTCCTAATTGAAAGAGTTCTTCTTTCTCTTCAATTTAATAATTAGTTCAATTTGGCTGGCGGAATTGCAGAAAGTTTGGAGTCTTTTAGCCTTTTTAGGACTCTTTTGGTAATTACTTGAATTATTAGGGAAATAGTCTCTAAATTTATCACGTAATTAAAATCAAATCTCTCTAAATTTCTTTCCTGTAATAATGTTTGATTAACTGTACTAATTATCATTTTTTTCTATGGTGGGGTCATACTTGCTGACGTGGAATATTCTGGGCTTCAGATCCTAACGGTAAAAATTACATCCTTTCCTTCTTTCTTATCCAATAATTGATGAATTATCCATAGTAACAGTAAATCTAAGATAGTTTCCTAATTAAAATAATTTAATTACAGGACCATTATTCTACAAAGGATGGTACCACTTCTTCTACCAGTACAACCCAAACGCGCCCGTTTGGGGCGACATCGTGTGGGGCCACGCAGTCTCACGCGATCTAATCCACTGGCTCCATCTCCCCTTAGCTATGGTCGCTGACCAATGGTACGATGTTAACGGAGTCTGGACCGGATCGGCCACCATCCTCCCCGATGGCAACCTAGTCATGCTCTACACCGGTTCGACCAACGAATCGGTTCAGGTCCAGAACCTAGCCTACCCAGCCGACCATGCCGACCCGCTCTTACTCAACTGGGTCAAGTACCCGGGCAACCCGGTCCTCTTCCCTCCACCGGGTATCCATTTCAAGGACTTCCGCGACCCGACGACCGCGTGGCGGACCCCAGAAGGGAAGTGGCGGATCACGATCGGGTCGAAGGTTAACAGGACCGGAATCGCTCTGGTCTACGACACGGAAGACTTCATCAACTTCGATCTGAAAGACGGGATCCTCCACGGGGTTCCTGGAACCGGGATGTGGGAGTGCGTTGACTTTTATCCGGTGGCGCTTGACGGACGGAACGGGATGGACACGTCGGCGAACGGTGCTGGGGTTAAGCACGTGATGAAGACGAGTTTGGATGATGATAGACACGATTACTACGCGATTGGGAGCTACGATGAGTTGAATGCCAAGTGGGTACCCGATAACCCGGAGATTGATGTTGGGATTGGGATTAGGTATGATTACGGGATCTTCTACGCTTCCAAGACGTTTTACGATCAGAGCAAGCAGAGGAGAGTGCTTTGGGGTTGGATTGGTGAATCTGATAGTGAAGCTGCTGATGTTAGGAAAGGATGGGCTTCTCTTCAGGTATGTAATTGTAATCCCTAATCAAATCTTTCAGTTGATAATTTGGGGTTTTCGAATACTCATGGTAAGGTTGAATGCAGGGGATTCCAAGGACTGTTGTTCTTGACACAAAGACCGGAAGCAATCTTCTACAATGGCCGGTGGTTGAGGCAGAGACGTTGAGATTGAGAAGCCAGGAGTTCAACAACGTTGTAGCCAAGGCTGGATCTGTTGTACCAATTAAAGTTGAATCTGCAACACAGGTTTGTAGTCTCTTTCATTTCTCCTGTATTGAAATCATGCCTCAAGGCGATCCGCTAAGCATACATGTTAAACAATGCAGCTAGATGTAGTGGCCGAATTCGAGCTAGACAAAGAGGCAGTAGAGAGAGCAGTCGAGTCCGACGAGACATACACGTGCAGCAGTAGCAAAGGTGCAGCTCATCGCGGCGCATTGGGACCATTCGGCCTATTGGTTCTATCAGAAGACTCCCTCAGTGAGCAAACCCCTGTGTATTTCTACGTTGTGAAGGGAAAGAATGGAACTTTGAGGACATCTTTCTGCACTGACCAGTCTAGGTACACAAACAGAACATTCTTACAACATCAAGTACGTTACATCATCTGGGTAATCTTGAATGTTTATGCTGACATTCATTTTGTTTGCAGGTCTTCTTTAGCGAACGACGTGAACAAGAAGCTGTACGGGAGCAATGTTCCGGTGCTAGAAGGAGAGAAGTACAAGGTTAGGATGTTGGTAGATCATTCAATCATAGAGAGTTTTGCACAAGGTGGAAGATCAGTGATCACTTCCAGAGTTTACCCAACCAAGGCCATATACGGAGCAGCTAGACTGTTCTTGTTCAACAATGCTACGGAAGCTGCAGTGACTGCTTCGATTAAGGTTTGGCAGATGAACTCTGCATTCATTCGGCCATACCCAAACCTGTAGATGATGAGGGTTGGATGTTGGAATTTGTTTGGTTTTGTTTCTTTTTTTTACGATTTTTGGCAGCGGGCGGCTGAAAAGGGATGTTGTTGTAATTAATTAAGCAATGAGAAGAAGTTGGGGGGGGATGATAATTGATTCCCAGTTGCCATGATAAAGGAAGGATCTTGTATTTTCTCAGTCAGATGAGTCGTTGTTCTGGGTTTGATTAAGATGCAATCTGAAAGTGAGAAATCTGGAAAGTGGGAAGAGTTCTGGTTAGTCATTGGCTCATTGCACTCATGAGACGACAGAAAAACGTTGTTAGTTATATAAAAAGATTAAAAGTTAAAATTACTACCTAATGATATTAATTAGGGTGATTAATATTAAATGTGAATGGTTTAGTGTTTCTAGACTAATAATAAACTAATCCATTAAAGAGTGAGTGGCATACATCATGCTCTACCCAATGTTTAACTCCTAGTTATCGACAATTTTCATTCTACACGATCTTACATACTTTAGGAAAGGAGATGAAGTGTCAAATGATCGTGGACATCAATCCATTTAAAGTGACGACTGATTTGGGTACGTAAGGACTCACCTCACATGCCAAAAAAAGGACTCATCTCAAACCTGCGGGTGCAATGAAGGTCTCCTGACACAAGTTTATGTGGCTAAGGAGCATGATTCAATAAGCTTGTTTTCGCCGCAATAGTCATACCAATAAGCCGAAAATCACCTTTAATGACGATTCAAATGTTCATCATTGTAATAAAATTTACGATTGAGAACAATTTAGAGACAACTGACTCGTTAAGAGATAATAATCAACTTACAAACCGTATCAGGTAAAAAAAGCTCGATTAAAAAGATTAGAGGCATAGACACAAACACTTAAGTCACTACATAATTAGGCAAAAAAATTGTGATAGAGCGAGTTAATCTTATGAGTTATATACTTATGGATTATCTTGTTGACTTGAATTTTGGCAGCCGTTATTTCACTTTTCCTAATAGGGACTTGTTGTACAGACTTAATTACGACTTTGCCATGAAAAAGTTATGAAATCATCAGAGAATCTGTAAACCATATCCACCACCGAAATGAGAAACAGATCAGGAGCGGCGTTATCGAATGATTATGTTCCTTTGGAGCGGCGGTCTGCCAGGCTGGCTTGGCTTTAGCCTTCCCAACCGGCAACCGTTAACTGGAAAGGGCTGGGACCATGTTGCGGTTTTTGTCCCAACGTTACCGTAGAGTGCAGAATCAGGATGCAATGAAATCCACAGCTCAGAGTTCGTTATGGAACAAAGGAATGTTGTAATTATTTTTATTTTTATTTTTATCATTATTAATTATATTAATGATTGATCAGATTGGTACGTATGTTCTGGAATTCGTTGATCAAAGTGGGGGCAGCACTGGTATGAGATTTTTAATTTTGTTTATGCTCTGAATACCTCTATTGATGCCTTTCGTTTCTGAACGATGGATCGTTTCTGAACGATCCCCACCAGGCGGCTTACGGCATCATCATTATGAATGTTGAGGGTCATGTTTGTGATGGTAGAGCGGGTCGGTTCACTTGTTCGTCTCCAATGGTTTCGGAAGCTAGAGCTCTTCTCGAAGCAGTGTCCTTTGCTTCTCGCTCTCAATCTAGGTGCACCGTCTACTCGGACTGTCTACGTCTTGTCGCAAGCATAACGGCTCAAAAATCTAAATGGTTGTGGGACTGCTATGGCCTTCTGGGAAGGATAACAGACATCCTAGCAACATCCCATCCCATTTCGGTACGGTTCACCCCAAGAAAAGAGAACAGATACGTCGATTGGGTCGCCCGGTCTGCACGACAGAATAAACTTCCTACGGATTGGTTACAACGACTGATGGCTTCACAAGTTCCCCTCGCGAAACTGCTGTAACTTCTCCATTTTCGGAGATGAATAAATGTTACACCTTTTAAAAAAAAATTGCCTTTCGTTTGCTTCGTCTATTACCTTTCCTTTATTCACGGAATTATACGCGTATTCTACAAATATATTAGTACATTTATACCTTGTCCACGCAAACACCCGCACATCTCCATCCTCAATCGGCGGAAATAAAGTCTCAATCACCTCTTTTCTTTTATGAGGTATGGCCCCAACTAATTGAACATGGGAAGTGGGAACATATATGATATACATACGTAATATATCTAACTTTGAATTGGCTCACAACTTACATGTATGGATAGTATCTAATGGACACAGCCCGCCAGAATCCCAGGGGCCCAAGCGGCGGCCCACATAGTGGCCCACATGGCGGCCTGAACACAGCGGCTAGGGCTGGAGGGTTGGACCTAGGCGATAATTCAGATGGGCCAAGCAAGCAAGCCCAAGAAGTAGAGGGGGCCCAAAGCGACGGCCCAGTCCGGCAGGCTCCTAGGGTTTACTCGGCGACACTTAGGGTTCCAAGACAAAGCAAACACGTGTCGACATCCTACGAGAGCTACAAACGAGTGGCCAGGATTCAGCCTTGGCGACCAAGATAGGGGTACTATAAATACCCCCCGTACACCCCATTAACCGGGGGACAACACTTTTACCCAGCGGACAAAACGCTCTGCGGTACGTAACTCGCCTCCCTCTCCATTCCTTAAACTGATCGCCTCCCTTTCCTTGAACTAACTACCCCCCTCATCACTTACGAGGTACTCACCCCCCTGAAGACCAACAGGCTTGGGCTTCACTATTGGGCCAGGCGACGAGGCTGGAACAATTGGCGCCCCAGATAGGGGCGATCAGGCGACTCTTCAAGGCGAATGGCTTCATCAGCGATTCCCACTCTGATGGGCGAGGATGGTGAAGGAGGAGATGGAGTAACACCTGTCAAGCATATCAACCCAGGTTCTCGAGTAGACCCAAATCTTACTAGAAACATGGAGCGCGAATTCGAAGGCGACTCGGATTCTCGAAGTACTATTCCTGCCAGCGACGCCTATGAACTGTTGGAGCAGCGATTCCGGTCCCTCGAGCAGCAAAATACTGAGCTCACCCAGATGTTGAAGACGGTGATCGCTCAGCAAGCTCAATCCCTTGGGGCCAACACTCAGGTCAGGCAGTCGCCGCAGGACTCTCATCTTGAAGTATTACAACAATTCCTCCCGGCTACTCAAATCTCCCCCGACTCACAGTTGGCAGTTCGCCAACCTCTGTCCAGGGCGATACTCGCCGAGCCACTACCTAAGGGGTTGGTTCCGCCCAACCTAGATAGGTATGTAGGTACAGGCGACTCGGACGAGCACCTACAAGCCTTCCAGATCGCCATGCAAATGCAGCAAGCCGGCGACGTCGCATATTGCAGGGCTTTTCCAGCGACGCTTGGGGGGCGAGCTAGGGAGTGGTACATGAATCTACCGGAAGGTATCATAACGTCGTGGGAGGGTTTTGCGAGGATCTTCTCACAGAAGTATGAGTGCAAGAAAACAAGGACGGTCCCGTTGCAGGCACTGGTGAGCCTGAGGCAAAAGCCGAGCCAGTCCCTGAAGGAATTCTTTGATGAGTGGACTGGGGTCGTCCAATCCATCAAGAGGGTATATCATGAAATCGCCGCGGCAAGTTTATTCCAGTCAACTCATAATGGCAGACTGCGAGAGTCGCTGCTACAGGTGGCTCCAAAGTCGCTGTCCGACTTGGAAACCAGGGTGCACAAAATTATTTTAATTGAGGAGCAGTTAGCGGAACCTTTACAAGGAGCGGCGAAGAGGGAAGAAAAGCCCGTTACAGGGAACAAGCAGGCCAAATGGCAGCCCTCCGAGAGACCGCCATACATGAGAAATCGCCCGGAGGAACAAAGGGGTTACCAGAGAGGGGGTACCAAGAGGAAAGGGCGGATTACACACCCCTCTCAGAATCGCGAAGAAAGATCTTGCTGTACATGCAGCATAAAGGACATACCATCAACTCGCCGGGACCAATGTTCACCCCAGCAGATCAGCGAAGTCGCCAGAAGTTCTGCGATTTCCATGACTCTCATGGGCATACCACTGAAGATTGTAGGGATTGAGAAATGAAATCGAAAGATGGATAAGCGAAGGACGTCTCAGGATTTCATTGTCAGCTTAAAGCGGAAAAACAAGTCGCAAGAAGATGATCGCGCGGAAAAGGAGAATCACAAGACAAGAAGGGTGATGTCTTCGCCCGGCTATAAGGAGCCTCTGGACAATGAAGATAACAAGAAGAAGCCTCGTCCCGAGGTGAATCACGTTTATCAAACCATTTTCGGTGGGGAAAGCTGCCCAACAAAGAAAGTCAAAAAAGAGGAAAACGAAGGAAGTAATGATGATAGATCAAGTCAGTCGCCCAACTTTGGGGTTCTCAGAGGAAGACATGGCCCGGGTAGGAGGCCCAAGCTTGGAGGCGATGGTGATTCAAGTAATCACACACAATAGCCGAGTGGAGCGAGTGATGGTTGATGAAGGGAGTTCAGCGGACATCATTTTCTGGGAGCTGTATAAGAAAATGAACCTGCCAGCCAGCTTGCTCAGGCAGACAAAAACAACCATCTCGGGATTTTCAGGACACACAGTCCCCATTAAGGGAATTGCCACGATGGCGATAACCATCGGGGATGGAGACTTACAGGTCACCCGATCCATTGACTTGCATGTCATGGATTGCCAATCCACATACAACATGATCCTCGGGCGACCGGCACTCGCTGCCTTCCAGACAATCTCCTCCCTAGTGCACAAGTGTTGAAGTTCGCCACAAAAGAAGGGATAGGTTTTGCCTGGGGGCACCCGGACATCGCTAGAAGGTGTTACAGGGCGGCGACTAAAAGCACCTGCCTCACCATAAGCTTGGAGGTGGAAAATGGAGGAGAAAGAGTTGTACCAACAGAGTCGGATGTCCCAATACCACTCTTTGAGGAGGACGAAAGCAAGACAGTCCGGGTATCATCCTATCTAAGCGACGAAAGGAAGCAGGAGTTGGTTGGGTTGCTCCGAGAATTTTCACACCTGTTCGCGTGGTCACCGAGTGACATGCCGGGGATCGCTCCAGACATCATCTAACACTCTCTTGCGATTGAGCCCGGGAGTCCCCAGTACAACAAAAACGACGGAACATCTGCAGAGAAAGGCAGCAGGCGGTGGCGATCGAAGTAGACAAGCTTCTAAAGGCAGGATTTATCAAGGAAGTGCAATACCCTGAATGGTTGGCTAATGTAGTTTTTGTGAAGAAGTCATCAGGAGCATGGGGAATGTGCGTCGACTTCACTAGCCTCAATGACGCTTGTCCCAAGGACCCGTACCCGCTTCCCAACATAGAGCAGCTGGTAGATGCAACAGCGAATAATGAAATGTTGTCCTTCCTAGACATGTTTTCAGGTTATCATCAGATACGTTGAACGAGCAAGACCAAGAGAAGACGGCCTTCATGACGCCCACGGCGAACTACTGCTACCAGGTAATGCCATTTGGACTTAAGAATGCTGGCGCGACTTACCAAAGGATGATCGACTCAGTTTTGCCAAGCAGCTCGGCCGAAACTTGGAGGCGTATGTGGATGACCTCTTGGTCAAAAGTGGGAAGTCTGACGATCACCTGGCCGACTTAAGGGAAACCTTCAATACACTGCAGGAGTATTCACTCAGATTGAACCCTTTGAAGTGTGTGTTCGGGGCGACATCAGGAAAGTTTCTGGGATATCTCATAACCAGAAGAGGAATATAAGCTAATCCAGCGCAGATCGCGGCGATTACAGCAATGGCACCACCAAAGACTGTTAAGGAAGTTCAGGTTTTATCTGGAAGACTGACGGCAATCAACCGATTCATTCCAAGGATCGCAGATCGCTGTGCTCCATTTTTTGCGACCTTGAAGAATGCATCAAAGTTTGCATGGAATGACAAATGTAATAAGGCTTTTGAAGAGTTGATGCAATTTTTAATTACCTCTCCTGTACTCGCATCTCCAAAGTTAAATGAAGATCTATTTCTCTATATCGCAATCTCTCCAAAGGCAGTTAGTGCGGTTTTGGTTCGAAGAGAGGACAAAGCCGAACACCCTGTTTTTTACACAAGTAAAACCTTAGTCGACGCCGAAACAAGGTATCCGGCGATAGAAAAAATGGCGTATGCTGTGGTTTGTGCGGCCAGAAAGCTGCGACCATATTTTCAGGCACACACAATACATGTGCTCACGAATCTTTCGATTAAGAATGCGTTAAGATCCATGAGCGTTGATGCGCAAATTAATGCACACTAGTTTTACTCGAAGGATTGCTCCTAAGAGATCGTTATTTCCCAAGGGGTCTTTCTGTTTCTATTACTCAACTAATGTGAAATAAGCTATTCGGGTTTAAACGTTGGGTTTGGAAATGGTGGTGAATGAACTAAGTAAACTAAGAATGCAAATTAAACCAATCAAGCAGGCAAACAAGTTGGAGCTTCAAGAATTGACTAAGGCGCTTGTCCAGACTCGAATCCGCTTTAGCTCGACTAAGACGGATGATGCAATGCAACTAAGGTTTTAACAGACTCAATGCCTCGACGCTTCCTTTGGCAATCTCTACTCCATGGTCAGGACGCAGAGAAACTATCCTAGCAAACCTACGAGTTCCTATGGTCAAGATAACTCATAAATCTCCAAGAATGCACGAAGAACAATGTAACGCCGCACAGAAATGCAAAGAGATTAATTTCACCGGCCCTATGGTCAAGACACCGGGTAATCTTAATGACCTTCTAAACCCTAGAATGACTCACGTCCATGGTCAGAACCGCAAGACAAAGATGAAGCAAATTCTACGATATGGTCAATCTGCGAATTCAAGAGCTTCAAATTAGGGTTTTAGAAAAAATCGCATCTATGTCTGAAAGATCATCGATTAACATAAACGGGTTAGAAACCCGACATCATCCATACAAAGTTTCGCTAAAACTTCATCTAATCTGAACAAACTAAGGGTTTAGCTAGACATCGCCAGAGAAAAAATCACAGAAACAGAGAAAAAGAAAACTGGAGAAGAAGACATCTTACTCCGAGTAAACCTAATCCTGACGAATCCTGGAAACTCCTGAGCTAATCTTCGCTTCTCCTTGCTTAATCGTCACTTCAAAGCTTCAAAATCCTCCTCCGAGAGTGTCTGGTTCGTCGAAATCAGAATGAAGTCTGAAAGTGAAGTCTAAATAAAACCTAATCTGTCTCTCCTCTCAAAATAGACCAAAATCCGCAGGTGTTTAAAAGTGCGCCCAAAAAATGCACTTGGGCCGCACTTTTGAACCGCACTTTTATACATGATTTTCAGCTTTGAATTTCTTCATTCCAACGCGTCCCAAAGTGCTCCAATGCGATCCGAAGTGCCCCCAAAGCGATCCAAACCTCGTGCAACTCGTCTTAGACTCTCCTTTGACATCTGTAGCCTGTAACTCACATGAAAGTACTACAAAACGACATCAAATAGACCCGAAATGGGTCAAGGGCACTAAAACATAGTGTTTGACACAAAAATGAGAATCTACCTCGAATTATGCATAGAAGTGTGTAAAATGGATGAAATATCGCTTAGGAATGGAGAGATGAACGCGGTAAATCTAATGTCATCAAATCACCCCACACTTAAACTTTTGTTTGTCCTCAAACAAGAACTCTAACATAACAATGCACCAACCTGAATGAGCAAACCGAAAACCTCTTGGTTCCTAGAATGATGTATATGGTGCTTCTATCAAACAAGAGGATTACCCGACTGACCACAAAATTAAAACCAAACCTTTGCCAGAGTAAAAGAGGAACATGACTTTATCGAGCTAGTGAACAACCTGACTAGGTAAAGGCAAGACAATACTTACTTTCGCTACACTTACTCTAGACTGCAACCCGACTCTTGCTAGATAAGGGAACAAGAATTAAAAACTAAAAGCAAAATATGTTTTTTTTTCTCTTCTTTTTTTTCTTTTCAAGTGGCCGGTACAGTTGAGAATCACATCGGTATGGAGCAGCCGGAAACCTTTGGAATTCCGCGTTATCCTAAACCCTGACCACGATTGGGAGTAGGTTGAGAAGAAGAATGCCACATTGAAACTTCCCTTTGGGACTAAGCAATGGGCGGGCACGTATGCCAGCTCGTGAATCGACTCCAACTTCAATACCAAACCACACATTTTGATCAGATTTCTCTGATTACGTTTATTGACATTAATTTAAAGCACATATTTAAACCCTTATCTAGACTCGATCATGGTATTAGAACTAGCGAATTCGAGCAAAAGACCAAGTCTTGCACAACACCAAGTCACGTGTTCACTAATCCAATAAGGACAGGTTCCTAGACTACTACAAACAAGAAGAACGGGAGATGGTCAAAATACGAGTTCTCACACACACATTTGGTCAAGAAAAAGCACCACATCAATCTCACCATATGGAAGAAGGCAAGCAATTCAGGAAGATATTAAGCAATGCGAAGAGATACTTGCAAAAGAGAATGGGAAGAAGTGAAAGAGTGACAAAACAAAGCACAATCACCACCCATCTAATGACAAAACTCGGTACATATCATGCAAATCACCCACCCCACACTTAAACAGGACAGTGTCCGCACTGGACCAAAATGGGAGAAAAGTGATACGGAATACCTGGAAGTGGAAGTGGCCTGAGAGAAGGAAAACATAGACAACCTACAAAATACTCACACACAAAACCAAAAGAAAGGATAAAAAGGAACATCGAACAAGTGTCCGAGATCCACACATAAAAAATGTGGTTGTACATCTAAGGCAGCCCCTCAGAAGACACCAAAAAGAAAGAAAGAAAAAAAAAACTCAAAGGGTGAGATACATGTTACCTCAATGTCCGTCGTCAGGTAGTAGTAATGGTAGTTATTCTTCTCTGCATGTCTATACAAAATAGACTAAGGCACCAACAAATAATAGAATAGATGAAAAGAGTGCCTAGTTCATAATTTTGATCCATCAAATCCAAAAGTTCATAAATGATACAACCTTCAATTCTAATCACCAAATTCAAGTGGACATAGCAATAAAATTGATCTGAGATATTAAATCAAGATAAGGTAGCAGGAATGTGATAATAAACCCCACACTTAGAGCATTAAGCAAACTAAGCACCCAAGTTTAACCAACAAACCACTTTAAGCCACAAATTCACATCAAACAATATCCAAACTAATCCAAATTGCAAACATAGCACCACAATATCATCAATTTCATCAATGATTAATCAATTGAACAAACCCCCAAAATTCAAATTCTAGGGTTCAAAGCTCAAAATTCTCAAATCTGTAAATCTCAATAAAACTTGACACGGAGTAGTGCAAAAGAACCGTGAGAAGATTTAGAACACATTACCTGTTGGTCATTGTCGCAAAAGCTCGACAAAAATCAACGAAACACCCAAAATTTAAGAAGACGTCAAAAAATGCGCCAGATTGTTCAAAAGTGCGTCCGACCGCACTTTTAGCCGCATTTTTATACCAAAATTACAGAATGTTCAATTTTTGGCTGGCCAAAAGTGCGCCCCAAAAATGCATGCACTTTTAGGTGCATTTATTTACCAGCGAATTTTTTCCTTTCGAAAATTAACCTTCTAATGACAGGACGGACACCTGGAACACCCTAAACTCGACCCAATACACTACAATCATGCAAGAACTGACTCAATAAAATAAAATAAAAACTGCCACAGACTCGACTGCTAATAAATTAAAAGACTCCAGCCTCGGGTTGCCTCCCGAGAAGCGCTCTCGTTTAACGTCTTTGAGCTAGACGATACCTGGTCTAACGTGCGGCATCCCAGCTCAGAACTTCTTTCAGACTAGCATCCGTGTCCTGAAAGAATACCTTCATCGCTCCACTCTGAAGCACAAATTTCTTCCCGTTAGCATGGAACAGCTCCAATGAACCGTCGCCACGCAATCCAGCTACCTCAAAGGGTCCAAATAGCTCTACTTTGTCTAGGACCACATCTGGGGGTTTGGTAGGAGTACTTTCATGGGGCGGCGCCTTAGCTTTCTTAGGAGGCTTGTTCTTCTTCTTAACTCCACCTGTATCTTGGATAGATACCATCGCCGCTACCTGATCCTGCAAAGATGAAGATGAATCAGGAGAATCCATGTCGATAAACACCGTATATACTGAAGCATTCTCAAATACTAACGACATGAATTTCTTAGCAGAAGAGTGCACATTAGGATCAGGTGGAGAAATTTCAAATATAATAACTTTTTCCTTATCCCGAAAGGTCAACCTTCCAGCCTTTGCATCTATGAGTGCACCAGAAGTGGCTAGGAAGGGTCGTCCCAGGATAAGGGGAATATTAACACTCTCCACGCAATCAATAACCACAAAATCAGTCATGAAGTAGCTATCATGCACCCTAACTACAACATTTTCAGCAATTCCCCTAGGATGTCTAACAGTTTGATCAGCTAAGTTGATATTCATGGTGGTAGGGGTTAACTTAGGCAGTCCTAGACGCTCAAACAACGAGTAAGGCATAACACTAATGCTAGCCCCTAAATCTGCAAGAGCTCTATCAATCAAATAAGTGCCAATAGAACAAGGGAAAGAAAAACTCCCTGGATCAGGTCGCTTTGGCACCACGTGGCTCTGTTTCGGAGCAGACTCGCCAGCTTCATGGAGGGTAATTGAGGCCATCTCCTCTATCTCGTCTGCTCTCGTCTTTTGAGAGGAGTTCTTTGGAAGAGGATTGACAGCTTTGTCTTTCTTCTTGTCAGGAATCACGCTTCTCAGCTCCTCCACCACAGCAGCAGCTTCTGCATTTTTCAGCTTCTTCTTCTTGGAGAGAATTTCTTTCATATGCCTCGCATAATCCGGTTTGCAAGAAGTTCTTCCAATAAAGCAACTCCCATCTTCTGGTTATTAATTGTCACCAGAGTTTTCCCCAAATTCTCCTTGTTTAGCACAGGTCTGTTCAAGGCTGCAGGATAAGGTGCTTTTGGTTGGTAAGGATCGACGGGTGGAGTAGCTTCTTTTCTTTGCTGCTCCTTCTGACACAACTGCTCCATTGGCTTCTCCAGTTCCTCAGTACCATCCTGAAGAGAAACTGCTCCACAAAATTCTTCCTTAGTTTTGCTTCCTCCTGCATTGTTGGATGAAGAGGAAGGAGCTGTGCTAGGCAGAAGACCAACTGCATTCTCCCTTAGAAAGTTGGTTATTGCCGTCACCCGATCGTCTAGCTTTTTGAGAGAAGAGTCGGTGTGTGAGATGTCCTTCTTGTTTGATTGGGTTTCAGCAAAAATCTTGTCCAACATGATATCGGAATAGGACTTAGGCGCAGAAGAGCTCGAACCACCGTTGTTGTTCTGATTCTGGTTCTGGTTCTGGTTTTGGTTCTGGTTCTGATTGTTATTCCAGCCTCCTCTGTTCTGCCATTGGGAATTCTGATTTTGATTCCCATTATACCTTTGGTAACCCCCTTGATTTCCTCCCGGAAACTGATTCTGATTCTGGTTGTTGTTCCAGTTCCCTCTGCTCTGCCATTGGGAGTTTTGATTCTGGTAACCATTGGAATTTCTGAAATTGTTGTTCTGGTTTTGGTAATTCCCCTGGTTCTGTCCACCAACATAATCAACCTCCTCTTGTTGTTGGTCTGGGTTACCCCAAACTTCCAATTACAACTCTCTGCTGTATGATCTGGCCCACCACAGTTTGAACACGGGCGGTGACTGCTGCTACAGTCACCCCGTAGAAGCAGAGGAAGGAGTGGTTCTAGAAAGCATCTTGAACCCTGGCGGTGGAGCTGTAGGAACACCCGGTGAAGGAGCTATCTTAGCCCTTTCCAGTCATGCTTTAATCTCTGCACTTCCATCTCCAATTTCGAGTTATGCAACTCCAACTGACTTTGAACAAGGTCTACTGGTGCAGGAACTGTGGGAACAGGGTATTGGGCATCAGAGAAAATCTCCTTTGCCCTAGACTCCTGTCGTCCACCTTTAAGGGATTAGCTTGCATTAGAGACTTGATCCTCATGGCAAAGGCCTTGCAAGCAGCCAAAGCCGCGGCTGTGGTCATATCATCCAAGTTTGTATTCAGCTGTAAAGAGAAATCCTTCCTCTTCTCATAATCCAAGCCTCGGAGGAATATAGAGAACTGTTATAGTCATCCCATCCATGGTGAGGACAAGCTCGGAGAAGCCCTTGAAATCTTTGCCAAGCCTCATAGAAGTTCTCCTCTGGACCACTTGTGAAACCTGTTATCTGTGCCCTGAGTGCATCAGTCCTGGAAGGGGAGAAGAACTCTTCTAGGAATGCTTTAGCCAGACCATCCCACGTAGTGAAGTGATTCGCATGATGATCATACAACCACAGTTCTGCTTGACCCTTCAGAGTGAAAGGAAAAAGCTGAAGCTTGACTGCATTATGATCCGCTTCATTGTTGGAGACTGTATGAGCCAAACCTCAAAAAGTTCCTCACATGAGCATTCGGGTCCTCATTAACACCTCCAGAGAAAGTGTTCCCATTTGCTTGAATCATGTTGATCAAGTGAGATGGGATGTGCAGATTCCGAGTTCCCGTGTTGGGAATCTGAATGCACGAAGCTGTCCCATCTATGGTCGGACGATCATAATCCTTCAATGTCCTCTCCGCCATAATTTCTATCTCATGGAGGAACAGAGGATCTGTGGGAGGGTCTGTAGTAGCAATGGTGGGTGAAGATGTAGATGAGGATGCAAAAAGGGTCTTCCTTGCCTTAGGTGTCTTTGCAGGAGGAGGTACAGGAGTAGACTGGTGTAGAAAATTCTGCCCTTGTCAGCTATGCGCTTACTCTGTCTTCTTTCTTCCGTACCTGCAATCTTGCCTGAAACACCAAAAACAAGAAATACCAAGTAGTATAAAAATGTGGGAGATAAGAGATGATAAAAGAATGAATGAAAAGCTTAAAACGCACACTGCCTTTCCTAGAAAAAAGAAAAGGTCCCCGACAACGGCGCCAAAAACTTGATGCGCAAATTAATGCACACTAGTTTTACTCGAAGGATTGCTCCTAAGAGATCGTTATTTCCCAAGGGTCTTTTTGTTTCTATTACTCAACTAATGTGGAATAAGCTATTCGGGTTTAAACGTTGGGTTTGGAAATGGTGGTGAATGAACTAAGTAAACTAAGAATGCAAATTAAACCAATCAAGCAGGCAAACAAGTTGGAGCTTCAAGAATTGACTAAGGCGCTTGTCCAGACTCGAATCCGCTTTAGCTCGACTAAGACGGATGATGCAATGCAACTAAGGTTTTAACAGACTCAATGCCTCGACGCTTCCTTTGGCAATCTCTACTCCATGGTCAGGACGCAGAGAAACTATCCTAGCAAACCTACGAGTTCCTATGGTCAAGATAACTCATAAATCTCCAAGAATGCACGAAGAACAATGTAACGCCGCACAGAAATGCAAAGAGATTAATTTCACCGGCCCTATGGTCAAGACACCGGGTAATCTTAATGACCTTCTAAACCCTAGAATGACTCACGTCCATGGTCAGAACCGCAAGACAAAGATGAAGCAAATTCTACGATATGGTCAATCTGCGAATTCAAGAGCTTCAAATTAGGGTTTTAGAAAAAATCGCATCTATGTCTGAAAGATCATCGATTAAAATAAACGGGTTAGAAACCCGACATCATCCATACAAAGTTTCGCTAAAACTTCATCTAATCTGAACAAACTAAGGGTTTAGCTAGACATCGCCAGAGAAAAAATCACAGAAACAGAGAAAAAGAAAACTGGAGAAGAAGACATCTTACTCCGAGTAAACCTAATCCTGACGAATCCTGGAAACTCCTGAGCTAATCTTCGCTTCTCCTTGCTTAATCGTCACTTCAAAGCTTCAAAATCCTCCTCCGAGAGTGTCTGGTTCGTCGAAATCAGAATGAAGTCTGAAAGTGAAGTCTAAATAAAACCTAATCTGTCTCTCCTCTCAAAATAGACCAAAATCCGCAGGTGTTTAAAAGTGCGCCCAAAAAATGCACTTGGGCCGCACTTTTGAACCGCACTTTTATACATGATTTTCAGCTTTGAATTTCTTCATTCCAACGCGTCCCAAAGTGCTCCAATGCGATCCGAAGTGCCCCCAAAGCGATCCAAACCTCGTGCAACTCGTCTTAGACTCTCCTTTGACATCTGTAGCCTGTAACTCACATGAAAGTACTACAAAACGACATCAAATAGACCCGAAATGGGTCAAGGGCACTAAAACATAGTGTTTGACACAAAAATGAGAATCTACCTCGAATTATGCATAGAAGTGTGTAAAATGGATGAAATATCGCTTAGGAATGGAGAGATGAACGCGGTAAATCTAATGTCATCAAGCGTGGCAGGGCGATTAGCTAAGTGGGCGATTGAGTTAAACGAGTATGACATTCGGTACCAGCCACGAACGGCGATCAAAGCCCAGGTCCTTGCGGACTTTGTAGTCGAAGGGGCAGTACAAGAAGATAACGAAGAAGGCGATGAGTGGACGTTATTTACGGATGGCGCCTCGAGTAAGGGAGGATCAGGCGCGGGGATAGTCCTAAGGTCTCCTGGTGGGATCCTCCACGAGGTCGCATTGCGATTCGCAACTAATCGAACCAACAACGCAGCGGAGTATGGGGCATTGGAGGCTGGCTTACGAATCACTAAGAGTATGGGAGTTACTAACATCAAAGTTTTCTCAGACTCGGCGATAGTAGTCAACCAAGTTAATGGGAGCTTTGAGGTAAAGGAGGAGTCGCTCCTCCCCTATTTTGATGAGGTAAAACTGCTTATATCGGAATTCAAAAAGGTGGTTATATCCCAGATTGCTAGGGAGGAAAATTGCCACGCGGATGCATTGTCGAAATTAGCAACGGCGACAGATTTTGAAGAAGGGCGAATGGTCACAGTGGAGAAGGAAACAAGGATGAAGCAGTGTTTCCACATGATTAACGGAATTGGGAAAAGCGACTGGCGAACACCTATTATCCAGTACTTGGATAACGACACTGTACCAAGCGACCCGTTAGAGGCGACCAAACTCCGGCGAAAAGCAGGAAGATGCACTATAATAGGCGGTGAGCTGTACCGAAAGTCAGCCATGGGCCCATACTTGCGATGCCTGGGAGAGGAGGATGCAGCTTGGGCTCTGGAGGAAATACATTCAGGTGTGTGCGGCACTCACCTGGGAACGAGAAGTTTAGAAAGGAACTTAATTTACCAGGGCTTCTATTGGCCAACAATGAGAAAGGAGGCTGGTGACCTGGTGAAGAAATGCCACAAGTGTCAGGAATTCGCGAGTTATCACAAGTTGCCAGCAACAGCGCTCCAGGCGAATGTCAGCCCATGGCCATTCGCGAGGTGGGGGATGGATATCCTAGGCCCATTCCCAGAAGCCTCAGGAAAAAGGAAATTCCTCATCGTGGCGGTTGATTATTTCACCAAGTGGGTTGAGGCAGAAGCAGTGACAAGTATCACCGCTAAGCAGATACAAAAGTTCGTGTTTAAAAGTATCGTCACCAGATTCGGCATACCAGAAAGTGTTATCTGTGATCATGTCGCCTACCCACAAGCCAACGGACAAGCGGAGGCGGCTAACAAACTTATCCTGCAAGGTTTAAAGAAAAGAGTGGATGGATGTAAGGTGTATGGGTCGAGGAGCTTGATCACGTACTATGGGCTCATCGTACGGCTTATAAAACGGCGACAGCGAGACTCCCTATACATTGACATATGGGACTGAGGCGGTCCTCCCAGTGGAGATTTCAATCCCATCTATACGGATACAGGAATACAGGGACGAGGTCAACGAACAAGAATTGATGCTTAACGTGGACATGATTGAGGAAAGAAGAGAAAAAGCGCAGATGCGGCTGATCGCTGAAAAGGAACAGCTGGCCAGGCGATATAATCTAAAACTCCGACCACATCACATAGCGCTCAATGATTTAGTACTGCGGAAAATCTTCAGGCCGGCGGTCGGGGCAGCCAAGCTCAATCCTGGATGGGAGGGACCGTATAGAGTACGGCGAGTAATAGGGGCCAATACCTTCAAGCTAGCAGAGCTGGATGGCACAAAGGTTTCCAAAACATGGAATTCCATGCATCTTAGGCGGTATTATGATTAAAAAGTACTTGTAAGCAGTATTGGTTTAATGAAGTTACCAGATGTCTTGTTACCTGATCTCGAAATCGCTGTGTAAGACCTAAGGGCGTCAAAACCATCATATAAGACCTAAGGGCATTGAAACCGCTATGTAAGACCTACGGGCATTAACAAATCACTGTGTAAGACCTAAGGGCATCAAAATTATCATGTAAGACCTAAGGGTATTGAGATCGCTATGTAAGACCTACGGCATTAACAAGTCACTGTGTAAGACCTAAGGGCATCAAAACTATCATATAAGACCTAAGGGCATTGAGATCGCTATGTAAGACCTACGGGCATTAACAAGTCGCTGTGTAAGACCTAAGGGCATCAAAATTATCATGTAAGACCTAAGGGCATTGAGATCGCTATGTAAGACCTACGGGCATTAACAAGTCGCTGTGTAAGACCTAAGGGCATCAAAACTATCATATAAGACCTAAGGGCATTAGATCGCTATGTAAGACCTACGGGCATTAACAAGTCGCTGTGTAAGACCTAAGGGCATCAAAACTATCATATAAGACCTAAGGGCATTGAAACAGCTATGTAAGACCTACGGGCATTAACAAGTCGTTGTGTAAGACCTAAGGGCATCAAAACTATCATATAAGAGCTAAAGGCATTGAATCGCTATGGAAGACCTACGGGCATTAGTAAATCGCCGGATATAAAGGGTTGCCAAACTATCGGTATAACGTCTAGCCAACGATGTAAAGAGGCGAAGCGGTCAAGAAAAGCGTCACAAGATATAACAATTGTTTTAAAAAAAAGGGGGGGGAAGAAGAGAAAGGAAAAGAGAGAGCAGTAACAATAACAAGCATAAACATGATGACAATTATTTAAAATGAAAGCAGTAACAACAACAAGATAGAAGCAGGATCATGGGTCTTTGGCGCTGGAGCCCTTCTCGCCGGACTGAGGGATCAGCGGCGGAGTCGAGGTCTTTGCCACTGGTCGAGGGAGCGAGGTCAGAGGATGGCGGCTGAACCTCCGAGCCATCGGGGTTCAAATCAGGCAGGCCGCGACTGCGGCGAGTAGCCATTACATATTCAGCATCTGCCGCCACTACCTCACGCTCCAAGCGAGCAGCGTCTCGGAAGTAAGCCTCTTCCTCAGCGTCGGGAAGGTCGGGAACCCCATGACTGTGGCGGTTAAGGCCACGAAAGACAGCCCGAACCATTTTTCGCCCAGGCCAACCCTTGTTGGGAAACAGCTCGCAAAACTCATTACGACAACTGCGCATTACCACACGCATACTCTCGCCGAGAGCATGAGTATAGTAGGCCACAGTCTCGTCATACTGAGCCTTGGCAGCCGCGAGGTCACGATCCGCCGCCAATTGTGCCGCCAGGGAGTCGATAAACAGCTCTTTAGCACTATCCCTTTCGGCGGTTATCTCCTCCACCTGGGCGACTTTGGCACGCTCCTCCTCCAACTCGGCTTCAAGAGCGGCAACGCGCTCATTCGCAGCCTGTAAGTCCTCCTGGACCCCTTCCAGTTGGCCGATCCGCTCAGTCGCCTCGGTCAGGCTTTCCTTCAAAGAGCCGGCAGCAGAAGTCGCCGCGTCCGCTCGGCGCTAGAATCAAAAAACAGTAAAGGTCTCAGTAGGATCGCGAGGCGATGGTCCGGAGGGGAATAAAAAACAAATATAAATAAATAAAGGGGAAGAGAGGCAGGCAGATAAATACCTTCTCCTCGTTGTGATAACGAGTAAGATCCATACGTAGGGAGCGTAAGTTCTCTGCCTCCTCCTTCAGCCTCTGGTTTTCCTCTTGCATGTGCTTACATGCAAAAGACAGGTCGCCGAGCTCGGCAAGGGCCTATACGACAGAATAATTAAAAAAAAAAGAGGGGAAAGCACCGAACTGTAGCAACGAAACAAAACGAACATGTGGATGGAAAAGCATTTTACAATACCTGAAGAAGCCGGCAAGAGGCCACTCCGTGAAGGTCAGATATCTCCGAGCCTTCTCCAGGGGCGGTCACCCCCTCGTAGATGCCCCGGGAGAAGTCCTCCGCAATATCACTCGCCATCCGGGGCGATATGTGGGATGCCACCGGATGGACAACAGCGAAGTACGGCATACGAAAGCGCCCCTCGCCCTCCCGACCAGCAGGAGCAGGACGGTCAAAAACGTTATTGACCCGCTCAGACCAGTTAGCTCGGCGGGCGCGATCGATGTTGACCGCCGGGGGGCGAGAATGGTCGCGATGAGGCTCTGTGGGGCGGGGGTCAAGCTCCGCTGCTGGCTCTATTTCAGGATCAGCCGGGTCTGTAGGAGGAGGGATGGGCTCGGTGGAGAGATAGGAATCATCGTACGAAAGAGCGCCCTCACCAGCAAGCTAGTCAAGAGGCTCCCTCGCGGGAGAATTATTATCTGCCGGGGGTGATTGGCGGCGAGAGCGGCGGAGGGGAGTTTCAGTGTCAGTGTCATCATCCTCGACTTCTACCACCGGTTGGGGTGGCGGCAGCGGACAACTGGAACTCTCGCCCATCTTCTTCCTCGGCTTGGAAGCCCTGGCCTTTTTCTTCCTTTTTGAGGAAGAAAGGCCTTCATCTGTCTCGGTCGCCTTCCTCTTCCCCTTAGATTTTTGAGGAGGAGGCTGAGTTGAGGCGGGGGCGACAGTAGCAGACTCTTGTCGGCTAGGGCGGGTCTCACCAACAGGCCCGCGGGCGGTAGTGGTGAGGAGGCATCCAGCGAGGCTTACATCGCCTGAGAAAAAGACAACCCAAAGGTTAATGTATAAAAGAGGAAAGCAACACAAAAACACAACACAAAGAAGGTACAAACACATATAAGTGGCAGAAAGAGGGTAGGCGGTAACATGAAGGTTGCGTATTCTTAAGGATTTGGCTTCGGCGACTTAATTACACAAGTTAAACAACGCTAGCTAAGAGGGGAGGTGACCATCGTCGCCTATGCATAAAATTTACCTCCTCGTATTCCCGCTTGAGCGGTCCTTAGACCAGAGGTCGTTGATAGGTGATGACAGTCGAGAAGGATTCGACGACGCAAGAGTGTTTCCTCGGGAGTAGGATCAAGCTCGATGTTGAAGCGACTCACATCGCCGGAAGACCATGAGGGGGGAAGCAGCGAGGCCCAATGGCGATCTGTGTCGCTGGGCTGGATATAGAAAAAAGAATGGTACCAGGTAGGACGAGGCTTAGGCGATGAATAGGTACCCTTTGGGGAAAGATCAGCTCGGCGAACAAAACTTATGCCGTTTGATGTGTGCTTGGCATATTGAATCAGCTGAAACAGTCGAAGAGTGGGGGCGATCTTCTTAGCCACGCAGCTGCATTCAAAAGCAGAGGCCGTGGCCCAACACTCGACGTTAAAGGCGCCAAGGGAAGCGCCAAAACATCCAAGCAAGTCGACTATGAATGATGATGGCGGAAGGCGAAGTCCATTGGTCAAGGCCTCGGTCCAGATGTCGTGCCACCCGGGCGGGCAATTGCCAATAGTAGAGAGTCGGGAGGCCACGGCGAATCCCCAGGAGGATGGCAGCATGGCGAATGGAAGAACACGGACGATTCTCTCTGCTGACCCTGAAGGAAAGTAGCCTGGGCCAATGACTGTGCGTTCGTCACAAGCAGCTCCCTGCCACATAGACTGCCAGTTGCCAATGGAGTAGGACCCGGTGACTTTGGTCGCATCAGTGTCAATCTCAACCCCATGGAGGACCCGTTCGAATCCTTTTTGGTGAGGACCCCAGAAGGGAAGGGCGGGAGATTCATCAAAAGTCTCCTCCGCTGCGTCGGAAACATGGGAAGAAGAGTTTCCGGCCAAGGGTGGAGGATTTAAGGGCCCCCGTTCAGGGGACTGACTAGAAAATGAGGGAGAGGGTGAAGAAGAAGGTGAAAGATCAGTGCCCGTGGAATAAGAGTGACTTTGGTTATGGCTATCGGTGTCGGAATCCATGGTTAAAGAAAGATGGCAAGAAGCGGAAAAGAAAGAGGAATGCACGACAGAGAATAGAACTACAATGACAGCACAGAGAAAGGTTGAGGCACGTACCAGGTGGGCGTCGAGGGGCTCCGGACATCTGAAAAAGGAAGGAAGGTGGAGAAAAGGTCATTTTCCGGTCGACGGAAGAAGGAGAAGGCTCGTCGGAAAAAGGAGGAAATTGTTGAAGCAAAGAGACAGTAAAAACAGTGAGGTGAGGCAGCAGAGAAGGAGTAAAAAAGGGAAGAAGACGATAAAAGAAGGGTTTTTATAGGAAGTCTAGTAGGCGGGACACGGAACCGTCGCGGTTGATGAGTGGGGAGCACGCGCGGCTGATGGGGCGTGTTGGCGGGAAACGGAACCGTCGCGACGTTCCATTGGGGGCACGCGCGGTTGAGATGACGTCTGGAAGGATAAGGTAATGATGACTTTTGGGGCAATTACTGAAATACCCCGATTTCCCCAACTTCTCCAGCAAGCTAGGGAGTAAAAGACCATAGTACCCTGAGCGGTAGAGGGGCGCATGAGAAACGAAAAATGGGCGTGATAGGAAGCAGCGATAAAAGAGATAAGGCGATAAAAACGTGGGCACAAGGGCGACTTAATAGAGGGTTAAGAGCCAAGAAACCAAAGCGATGAAGCGACAAAGCGACACGGCATAGGCGGCCAAAAGCCCTCAGCCAAGCAAAGCTTGACTAAGGGCTTGGGGCAATTGATGGGTTCTCCTGCGGCGATCACAAGACAAGCGGTCCGAACTATGAGTAAGCCCTCAGCCAAGCAAAGCTCGACTAAGGGCTTGGGGGCAATTGATGGGCACGGCCCGCTAGAATCCCAGGGGCCCAAGCGGCGGCCCACATAGTGGCCCACATGGCGGCCTGAACACAGCGGCTAGGGCTGGAGGGTTGGACCTAGGCGATAATTCAGATGGGCCAAGCAAGCAAGCCCAAGAAGTGGAGGGGGGCCCAAAGCGACGGTCCAGTCCGGCAGGCTCCTAGGGTTTACTCGGCGACACTTAGGGTTCCAAGACAAAGCAAACACGTGTCGACATCCTACGAGAGCTACAAACGAGTGGCCAGGATTCAGCCTTGGCGACCAAGACATGGGTACTATAAATACCCCCCGTACACCCCATTAACCGGGGGACAACACTTTTACCCAGCGGACAAAACGCTCCGCGGTACGTAACTCGCCTCCCTCTCCATTCCTTAAACTGATCGCCTCCCTTTCCTTGAACTAACTACCCCCCTCATCACTTACGAGGTACTCACCCCCTGAAGACCAACAGGCTTGGGCTTCACTATTGGGCCAGGCGACGAGGCTGGAACAGTATCCATTCGCGGATTATTTTGTCCATATCCAGTTCGAATCCATATTTAAATGGATCAGATATGGATTTTTTAAATTAATACAAGTTAGATATGGGTGATCCATTTACACTATATTAGAAAAACCCAACAAATGATCATATTCATAATTTCATATCAACATGAAAGTTTACCGACATGTATTTTCGTCAAAATTTTACCGGCTGACTTTTTGCCGGTAAAGTTTCAATAAAAAAATGTAGCCACATCGTCCAATTTAAGAATCAACTCCATTACACCATGAACGGAGTTATCAAAATGATTCAATATAAATTTAATGTAATTAAGATTCATCAACTATGATTTATAACGGTTTAAATAATTAAACTATATATCATTAACATTACTTGTTTTATAATGATTTATAATGATTACTAACTTTTTTATTTTGTAAGTTAACATTTAGGTGATGAATTTGTAGATTAAAAAAAATTAAATGAACACATTATCATTCATAAATTATCCATATTTTATTTATTTACAAGTTGACACAATATTTATACACTATATACCCATTTCATAATATATATATTTTTTTTTTCCAAAATAAGTGCATTCATAACTGTACCTTTACCTTAAAGCAGGTTTCCGAAGAAAATAGAGGGAGTAAATTGGTAGTGTCCCCACAATAAAGGATCTCATTGCAAATTTACACTTTTGAATGATGCTCTGTGAATTAAAAAGAATCGATTATGAGGAATGAACTGGCCAATGGCTGTATACCGTCAATCATGATTGATGACCGACAAAACCCATTATCAGCGTTTCTCCAGTAGTACACGCTCGCATACACACTGACACTTTCTTCTCCTTTTTTGAACACACACTCTCTCATCCATTTCTTCCCTTACTAGCCGTTCCCCATACCTTCTAGTTGCTTCTCTTTCTCAATTATGTAAACAAGTTCAACATCATCAAGGGTCGAGCTCTGTTCCGGGATTCCTCTGTTTTTGCTACCATACTATGGCTCTGTGTAAGCTATCTTTCTTTGTGTTCCTTATCCACATTTGCCTATGCACAGCTGAAGATCCCTTTGCGTTTTACGACTTTGAGGTCTCTTACATCACTGCTTCTCCTCTTGGTGAGCCACAGCAGGTCTGTTTCCCCACTTTACTACTTTGATTCTGCTTGAATTTGTCTTCTGGAGAAGTGGGTTTCCTTTAGATTGATGAAAGTTTCAGTCTTTAGCTCCAGATCTGCTCAATTTGGTCAAGAACTTGATTCTTCAGTTCTGCTGATTTCTATAGCTTTTGGTGGTGTTGAAAAGGTTTTTCTTTTGGAATTTGCAGGTAATTGCCATAAACGGCAAGTTCCCTGGCCCGACAATAAACGTGACCACTAATTACAACGTTGTTGTCAATGTCAGGAACAAACTGGATGAACATCTCCTTATGCATTGGTAGGTAGAATATTTCATTCCTTTTTTTGTTGTCTGCAATTAAGAAATTACAGCAGATGAATTGAGTTCCTTGATGAATTGTGCCATAGGTCTGGGATTCAGCAAAGGAGAAGCTCATGGCAAGATGGGCTCCCTGGCACAAACTGTCCAATTCCTCCTAAGTGGAACTGGACTTACCAATTCCAGGTTAAGGACCAAGTTGGGAGCTTCTTCTATTTCCCATCTCTCAACATGCAGAGAGCTTCTGGTGGGTTTGGCAGCTTCATTATCAACAATAGGGACGTCATTCCAATTCCCTTTGATAAGCCTGATGGGGATATTGTGATTTTGATTGGTGACTGGTACAAGAGGAATCACACGGTTAGTCTTTGTTATAAGTTTTTGAAGGATTTGAGCTCGAGTTCTGGTTTGCTGAATTTTGTCTGGATTGTAGGCTTTGAGGAGAGCCCTTGATGCAGGTAGAGAATTAGGGATGCCAGATGGAGTTCTAATCAATGGCAAAGGGCCTTATCAGTATAACACTACTTATGTTCCTGATGGCATTGACTTTGAAAGTATAACTGTTGAACCAGGTAAAATCTCTTGACGACTAAGCCACGCACTTTCTAGTTCTGTTTAAAGTGTTCAACCATGGTGAAAGTTGATGCCTTTTTACTTGATTCTGTTTCTTTGTGGGGCAGGGAAAACTTACAGAGTGAGAGTTCATAATGTTGGAGTTTCAACTAGCTTGAATTTCAGGATCCAGAATCACAACTTGCTGTTAGCAGAGTCAGAGGGGTCTTATACAGTGCAGCAGAACTATACTAGCTTAGATATACACGTAGGCCAGTCATATTCTTTTCTAATCACCATGGATCAGAATGCAAGCAGTGATTACTACATTGTGGCTAGTGCTAGAATGGTGAACGAGACAACGTGGAAAAGGGTGACTGGTGTTGCTATCTTACATTACACCAATTCCAAGGGGAAGGCAAGTGGTCCCTTACCGGCTGGACCTCAAGATGAATTCGACAAGACTTTCTCAATGAACCAAGCAAGATCTATCAGGTAGTCGAAGACTCTCGAGTATAGTACGATAAGACTTTATGATTCACTTGAAAGAGTTATAATCTGTCAGCATTTTGATAGTTGCAAGAAATTCTATTCTTGTGCAGATGGAATGTATCTGCAAGTGGAGCACGTCCGAACCCACAGGGTTCTTTCAGATACGGATCAATCAACGTGACCGACGTTTACGTGCTGAAGAACAAGCCTCCAGTGACGATTAACGGGAAGCAAAGAACAACCCTTAGCGGGATATCATTTATCAATCCAGCTACACCAATCAGGCTTGCTGATCACTTCAAAGTGAAGGGAGTTTATAAACTTGACTTCCCTAACAAACCTCTCACCGGTCCACCAAAGTTGGAGACATCAGTAATCAATGGAACATACAGGGGTTTTATGGAGGTCATTCTTCAGAACAACGACACCAAGGTGCAGAGCTATCACCTTAGTGGATATGCAGTTTTCGTTGTTGGGTAAGACTACGTACATCGACCTGTTATTCACCACAAGCTCTATAAGTTTATCTCGACTCTCGAGCTACTAATGAATTCGTGAAAATCTGTGCTTTCTTTCTGTTGCAGGATGGACTACGGAGAATGGTCTGAAAACAGCAGGGGCACATATAACAAATGGGATGGCATAGCCCGCACAACCGTTCAAGTATGTTGTTACTCAAACTGGCACATCCATGTTTAAATCACTTTGAACTCCCATCAAAGAGTATGGTCATTAGAATGTAAAATGTGTCCCTTTACGCATTTCGGTGATAGGTGTATCCCGGGGCATGGACAGCGATTCTGGTATCACTGGACAATGTTGGAGTGTGGAACCTGAGAACAGAAAACCTGGACTCATGGTACCTAGGACAAGAAACATACGTGAGAGTTGTGAATCCTGAGAAAACAAACAAGACAGAGCTGCCCATACCAGAAAATGCACTCTTCTGTGGCGCCCTTGCCAAAATGCAGAAGTATGCAATCTTACTATAATTCACCCTTTTTTTACCTACTAAACATGTTATTGCTTGAGCTGCCACTATAAGGTGTACAATTTTTCTTTTTGTCTTCTTCCATTGGCAGGCCACAACAGATCTCATCGGCATCGTCGATTTTCAAAGGAGGCAACTTGAACACAGTAATCACAGTGTTGTATTTGGTTTCTGCTGCAATCTTCATCTTCTGCTGATTGTTCCAAAGTCTGGCCTTGATATGGTTTGCTGGTTGCTTAGACTGCTTTGTTAATTTTTGTGGGGCTATCTGTGTAATTTATTGGGAACTGTCAATTCTTTTTCCACTACATGTAATCTGTGTATGTAATATCTATTCATCCTCCCCATTCTTCTGGCGGCTGTTGTTCATTGTTCATTGGTGTGTGTTTCAGCTTCAGTTGAGCATTGTCTAGTGGATTTCTCAAATACTCAAATTTATGTTATGCATTATAATTGAATTCCACAGGCCCATATTTGTGAGCCCAGAAGTAGGTTCTAGATGTATGGGCTCAAATAGAAAAGCCCAATACACATTCATGAACGAACAAAGTGTAATTGGGCTTTTCAAATTGGAGTATCTACGCCAAAGTGATAAAGTGGAAAAATTGGGAACATGTAGCAGCAAATTATTGCTTTGTCTTGTCCCCCTACCTATTATGGGAGGATAGCCACTCAAGGAGTTGGGAATCTGGGACTGTGCCCTCTAACCCTATCATTCTTATTGTCCCTCTTCTCTCTCAAGCACGCCTAATTCAACCCCATTTTCAATGGAGTAAATATAATTATACATGTTCCAATAGTTTGAGTCACATCCATGAATGCATTCTTAACATGGTATTCAGAGTTTTGAAATGTTACCATGTTTCTCTAATGCTTCAATAGTTAACCTTATTGTTTTTTTTTTTTCCGCGGTGCATTGAGAATACGTGTGAATGTCAGGTATAGTTGTAGACCTATCTTCATAAATTCGAGCTTGAACTTAGACAAATTGATGGCACGAGTAGAGTGCATTTGAAAGGCTTAATATTTATTCTCGTTATTTTGTAACACAGTGGTCAATAAGGTTTTCAAGTGGTCATTAAAACCTACTGAATTTGTAACATAATTGTCATTCCGTCAAGTCTCCATCCAAGTTCGCTGAGGAAATTTATCTTCACAGACACCATGGATGGTTATCTTGGAAAACGTGAAAACGTTATTGACCACTATGTTACAAATCCTATACGTTAATGATAGTGATACCTAAATGAGATGATTGACTACACTTTGAAGTAATGAGTAGTGTCCATATGTCAGAGACAGAGAGGACTGGGCTCCAGGATGCGTGGATATGGGTACTAGAGCTCAGTTAGCAAGCTCTCGGAGATATATATAATGATAGTTGATCACATGGCTTTAGTATTAGTAGTAGCTTCATCCACCCAGAACACAGAAGGAGAAGTGCTAGCTAGTACGTAGTTAATAATTGGGTCACATGGGAAATGTGCGACGGCAATGATAAGCACTCGACTCACCGCCGGCCGGCCTGACATTAGCTTCTAATTAACGCATGCGTTCGCCCATGATCTTTCTCAAGTTTAGCATGCCAATTGTCCTTTTCATTGATATTAGCCTCTCTCTCTACATTGCATTTGCCCATTCCTTTGTATCAAACTGGAAAATGCCTTCAAATCTATCATATATCAAGGCTTTAGAGAAGAAACAAACTTAGAAGGTGAAATGCGTCTCTCAAATGCAAATAACAGCGGGAAGGATTTTGTAGTCAAAATTGTCATAATAATATATCGTTGGTGGCATATTGTTCATTTATGTTCAAAAATAGACAATAGTAACACGTAGGTAGGTGAGGCACTGGTTGGGCAGCGAGTAGCCTACTTCAACAAATGTAACTAATTGGAACAACCAGCAAATTAAAGAAAGCTTTGGAGGGTTTAGGTTTTCGAGGATATGTTAATACAAAGGAAACCCTAACGTAGGAATTACTACTAGTTTGGAAATTCCTGTCTAGGTGTGATGATCAGGTAAATTCAGTTTTGTCTTACAGTAATTTCTATGTTTCATCTTGCTCTGTATACAAAGGCAAAGCGACAAATGTACGTACGTAGCTCGAACATCAGGCCAGGATGATGCATGATGGTACTCAAGGGGCACGCCCTACTCATTATGTCTTGTTTTGTTTGCCAAAACATTGCTTAAAAGAAATAAAACATGATCTATACACTGATCATGCCGTGACATTCAACCAAAGTAATTCAACAAGTACTGATCATTTCATCTCATGCAACATTGCATTATGACACATACTCCTGAGAGTCCTTGATCATCATTCTTTTGTTACACATAATGAGTTTGTTCCTCTTTTCTTTCTATGTGGGGACAGATTCATATATATATATATAGAGAGAGGTGAGATCGTATCCAGGCCACACAAAATCTTTCTCCCGGTCAAGCTCCTCCATTGCTCTCTCTCTCTCTACTCTTATCTTTTGCTTCATCTTCTTCAACAGCTATTCTCTGCAGTTTACTCGTCTGATCAGGACACCCTCATTTGCATAAGAGAGTAGGTAGGTACCTACGTAAGTTGATTAGTTGGTTCAGCACATCTGCCTTATGATATCATGCATGCATGCATGCATGTTTTCTCTACATTCATACTTCATTCTTTTCTCGTATGATCCAATTGCTTTCCGGTAAGTTATTTGGTATTTGGTTTAATCACAAGTTCACAACTTGATTATAACATGAATTAATAAAAATCATTGATATATACTTAATTAGTCCAAATACTGCTTAATTAGGTTGTTAATTAAGTTCCTTGTATAGATATAATTTGAGACCACATCATCAAAACATGTCCAAATCACTGCTAGGAGAGCTTCATTAACACGTACATTAACTTATACTTCAAACAAACAATGAAAATGAAAGGGAATTTATGCAAATATTATTTTCTTATCACCAATTTTTTACATATAATTATTAGTCTATTGTTTATTAAGACTTCATATATAGGTTTTAAACCGGAACAAAAAAAAAAAAACTAGTTCTTATATTTTATTTTATTTTATTTTGATAAATTTAAAAACTAGTTCTTGTAACTAGTTATAAAAATTGTTTGAACGTGATGAGAGGTCATACTTTTTAGGGTCATAAACTCTACGATACATTGTAATAAATTAGTTCATCCATATAACAAGATTTTATATGAAAAATAAAATAACTTACCTACTTATAGAAAAGAAAATTCTTTTCCCACACCATTTTTTGGTGTGATCTTTCGCTTATTTGTGGTAATGTCGATTATATAAAAAATGAAGATTTTATCACGGAAGAGGAATAAAAAGTGCTAAGAAGAAGAAAGAAAAGAAAAGAGAAAGAGAAAATACGGTTAGCTGGAAAGAATTCACTTAACAATCATATTTGTCACTAATAACTCTAATTTTAGAAGAGATTAGCTATTATATATATAGTCCATAAAATATTTATGAAATGAACATGATACAAATTAGGTACCAACGCGATAACTTTCCCAATAGATCAATTTAATTATATAAGCCTATAGTTTCAGTACTGAGAACTTCCAGTGGTTTACGAAATGTTTTAGTTCATGAGAGTTAGACTTTCATCTAGTTATGGAGAGTTCACTTGGAAATCCTGGCATTTTAGGGAACTCCTTGATAATCAAAACTGCAATATCATACAACAATAGCTCAATACTCGAGTGTGAGTCCAACCTTAACAACTAGCTTGTATGATTCATCGATACCAAATGGCACGCACATGTACTACTTTATATATGTCAAACCACAAGTACTAGTAGCCATATATGTCCATTGAGTTTCTTTTCCCTTTCCTTATGTACAAGAACTTGGTATATAGGATAAGAGACCTTATAGTATACATGAATCCTCTAGTTATATTAATATGTATTTTTCGGAACTCATGACTCTTCTAGTAATGCGTATGTGTATACAACAATATAATATGTGGCCATGGTTTCCATATAGTAATCATCGCTTCCACAGATTAATCTCGCAACCAGAAGTCAACGACGAGGCACACTCTTGCACAACTTGATCTGACCTCTTGGTTTCGTCGTTCTTCACTACTCCATTCAACTGTTGTTCCTTAAAGAAGGAAGAAGATGTAGTAGTGGTGGTGGTGTTTGACAAGTTGTTAGTATTCAATATTACCTTGGCAGTACTAGCAATAGCTTCATGACTCATCAACTGAGATGCAACAAACTTGTCCATCACTCTCCAATCGGTGGTGGTTGCCAATTGTTCATGCTCATTCAATGTACTAGCATTGTAAACACAAGTAGTCAAGTTGTGTTCATATGTACCATGAGTAGGAACCATCGATGAAGATGAGTTGTTGCAATTTTCACTGGTTGGAACTTTGTGGCTTTCAAGTTGGGGAAGCTGGAGGAAGCTAGGCTCAAGGTGTGGAAGTGCATGATTATGAGACATATTGTGTTGCAATTGATCAAGTTCTTGCTTGCAGTTCAAGTAACGTTGTTGGTGTTGGTGTTGGTGTTGAAGAAGATATGAAGGGGGTAGTGATGGATAAGATTGATGATGAGAGTTTTGGCTTGGAGAGTCGATATCTTGGACGAAAGAAGCTTGATCATTGTACCAAGTACAAGGGGAGTCATATTGATCTCCAAATCTCCTCATTGTAGTAGGCAACCTCTTCTTGAACACCCTGCAAACCACCCATCCTTCTTCCTGCATGCAAAGGTGATCATGGTACATGAAACATTAGTTGAAGGATGAAAAAAACATGTAGATGCTTGGTTATAATCTTTGAGTATTATCAAAGTTCACTTGAAACTTCTATATGAATTACACAGATTTCATAGATCATCAATCATAAAATGAGTAAAAGGTTGACATTTTATGAACAATGAGTGTTGTGTTTGGTGTTTGCAAAGTAGCTAGCTAGATAAAAGATTAAAGATGAGTATAAGTCATTATTTTGCTTGCCTGAGGGGCTCCATTTTCATTTGTTTCAAGTCGATACTCGTGCATGATCCAATCAGATTTCTGACCATTTGGAGCTCTTCCTTTGTAGTAGACCAATGTCTTCCTCATCCCAACCAAGCTTTGTCTACAATATATAGACTTGTCTCTTCCCGTGGCTTTCCAAAATCCGACTTTTGTTGCTCTGTTCGTTCGAGTCCCGGTTGGATATTTCTTGTCCTTGTGACTGAAGAAGTACCACTCACTTTGCTCTTCCTTTCCAATCTTGCATAATTCTTCATTAAACAGACACAAAAACGAACTAATTGATATATGTTGTTTGTGTTTTCAAATGCCATCCAAGTTAGCTAGTATGATGCAATTACGTACCTTGAAGATCCCATGGCTCAATCTTGTACAAATCGACTTCTATTATGACATCCAAATCAATCTGTTTGGAAGCAATTTTCTTCCTGAGGTAGTAATCAACAAGTTCCTCGTCGGTTGGGTGAAACCTAAAGCCCGGGGGAACACGCGAAATCGTTTCCATTTCAAGCCTTCAGTAATTGAACCCTGCATACATGGGATAAAATGATGAAGCATTTGTAACACAAATGCAAATGCTAAAGAACATGTATATATCAGACGAAACAGATAGAGAACAAGCAAAACATGTGTCACTCATTTGGTTACTTCCAGTGCAAGGCAACATGAGAAATGACGAATGATACATAATTTTGTTTATGAATTATGAACTTATTCAATATACAAACTTTATGAATTATGATGGAAAATAATATGATCATTTTGCTAACAACCTCCCATTCAAAGTGTAAGTACTTAAAGATGTGTGTATTTATCTACACCATATAGAAGAGGCTTTTAGACATTGTTTTGTTATTGATAAGATGTTAACTTTGAACCCATCATTATCTCTAGTGACCTACAAAAAAAACTTTCAGTAATCGATAATCCATATATGATGTTGTGTTTCAAAACAGTGTATATATGTTTTTAACTATATATTTGTATTATTTCTCCTAAATTTAGAACATATCGGACTCTATCGATCTATCCAGAAGTTGTTTATAACTTTCATTAGGGTTATACATTAAACAAAATTTGTATGGCTAATGACTTAATGATTCATATATATAAGAATTAATGTATATTGTTAATCAATGCATGGTCCATGTTAATGATATGCATCAAATTGTAATTCAAATGCAATATATGACTAAGAGTGTGGTCTAAGCAATAAGCATAATAATAAGATATAAGGAATGATGTCAATGAAAACAATACGATACTGTATGACTGTTAAGGTTTAAATTAGCAGCTATAGGATCTGGTTTGAAAGCAATACCTACCAAACCCCAAGGTTTAAAGAGAAGCGGCGGCCGACAGTCTGTTATGATCCGTTGATACTTATCTTCATCGGTCAACTCTTTTTTTGTTTATCTGAGTGCTGAAAGGAAGAAGCTTGAGTAGATCGAAAAGGGTATTTGAGATTCTGGGGAATTGAACCAAGAGCCACCAGAAAGCAAGTAGTAGAAGAAGAAGAAGAAGAAGAAGAAAGATTTATACAGAAAGAGCAAAACAGCAAGTGAAGATGAGATGAGATGAGATGAGATCCCTAGCAAAAGAAGGGTTTGCAGAGATAGGGAAAAGGGAAGAAAAGATATAATAAAGCATAGTAGAGAGGAATGGTTGGAGAGAGAAGATTGAAGGGTTAAATAACAAGCAACCCCACAAATTCCATATATCTTATGATAAAGAATTAAAATATTTTATTGTAAAATAGAAAACAAATTAAAAACAAATATACACGCATGCCCTAATGGCTTCTTATTTTGATCTCTCTATTGATTAGCTTCTGATAATGTTCTAACCAATCAAGTTATTAAGATGTAACGGTTCATGATGTTAGAATGGTTTGATAATTCGCAATCCATTGTACAACAAGGTACTTATCAAAGTTGTGTGAACTTTAAAATCTATCGGAAGCTTTCGTTTAAGGGGACGTCATGTGTTAATGAATGGTATAAGAGTTGAACTCTATTCCAACAACTTGAGTTATAGGAATGTAATGAATCATGACAATGATCAATATCAAGATGTGTATAATGATAATTGTCCAGACCAAGTTTGTATAGCTTATATATATTACTTTATTAAAAAAATATCATTGATATAATAGTCCTCTTGGATCGGAGTTTAAAAAATATCATTGTCACGGAAGTAGAGTACATGGCTATAAGTTGTTTGGTTGATGGATTTGTATTGTGAGTTTTTAGAGATAGTTCATGATAACTATATTCTGCGATATAGTCAGCGTGTGATCCCTCTTACAATGGATCAGATGTATTAGGAGAGATCGAAGCATAATGACTTCAAGTATCATTACATCCAATGGGTCATTGCTGAAGGAAAGATTAATGTGACCGAGATTAGTTGATGATATGATGACGAAGGCAGTTCCTGCAGCTAAGTTTGAGATATACTCGAGCCTAGTAGGTATCACTTTCTAGTGCAGGAGGGACTTTGCCGCACGATGACGATTGATTGTTTTTTGGGAAGAGAATTAAAGTTTGCTACAAGAGGGAATAATTCGTCTCAAGGTGAAGTGTTGAAGTTTGGTGATCCAAATTTCCTAACTTATGAGCCTAGTCACTTTAGGCCGGCCATTAGGTTATTAATCTTATTAGGGTTTTGCACTTTCATCTTATTCATACCTCTTGTTAGCCGTAGAAAAACTCAAGTTACACTTTGTAAAATCCCTACATTTGTACTCCCAGATCATAGTGAAGTGCTTTTTGTCGCCACCGTGTGTCAATGGTTGATGATAATCCTCACACCAAATGACTAAAAAAATTCATTATTTATATAGTGTTGAATATCATGCGGCTTAAGGAGTGTGCAATTTCATATTGGGAAAAGGAGCTAATATATTTGGTGATTAAAAATTTGGTATACACTGAAACATACATCAATGAATTAGGAGTGTAGAGTGTAGACCCGCGTGGTGTGCATAATGAGACTAATGATTATGTCAAATTGGCTGTTCATCATTTTATATATATTATCTGGGTTCATACATTCTAGATCATCATCCTGTTCATATACAATATACATATACTCCTCCTCAAGGGGACAAACGGGTCTTCACCCCCTTTACCCGTAATTCCATGCCACATTCCAAGTTTTCATTACATAAATCCATTTCGAGTCGGGTGACGTACGTGACTGATCGAGCTTGTTGCATGCTTTGTTTTGGTGTATTTGGTGCGAGAGAAACGATAGGATCTTTAGGGATAGAGAGAAGTCTAAAGATCAAGTGGTTTGGAAGATTGCTTCACTTGTGAGTAGGTGGTTGAGGGTTGCAAACGGTATCTCCCCATCAGAAATTCGCAAGTGGATGTCACTTTGGCAGTACAGTTTCGACCCGGGTTGATTCTTTTTGGGGATGTAGGTTGACAAGTGACTCGAGTTTGGGTCGCCTAGGTACAAAGGGTTGTCTACCTCTTGTGTAGTTTTGAGGTGCGGTATTTGAGTTCCTTTTTGTAGAGGTTTTGTGGGGGTCTGCTAGTTGGGATTTTTGGGATGTAGCATATCCTGTTTCTGTCTTTGACCTTGTTTTGGTCGGTCGGAGCTCTCATCATTTTACAAACTGTTTTCGATATTTATACAAGTATCTACCATTCATCAAAAAAAAAAAAAAGCCTTAGTTTTGAATTTTGTAGTCCCCAATTTTTTGCAAATGACTTATCAAAACTGAACAAACCTCATGCTCGTCTGAGAGCCTCTGTTTGAGGGGAGCATATAATACTATTGTATCTCAATAACTCGAGTTGTTGGAAGAGGGTTCATGAGATTCGAACACTATATAAGTATGACTTCCAAAATGGTCACAAATGTTTCATTTCTATATACCAACTTTGACGTCCCTTTTTTTATTAGATAAAGGGTTTGTGTGTTTGGCTACAAGAATGAATAGAAGTGCAGAAGTGAAGCAAAAGTCTCAAACGCCACACTATATAGTGTCAACAATCCATCTGGTCCCACTATAATTTTGTGGCACTCCACCATTTCTTCTCAAAAAGCTTACTCCCTCCCACAATTCAGGCTCCATGTTCCTCCTCGAAGATTTGAGTAGAGTAATAAGTAATTCGATTTTGAAGAATTAGGATATACATACATGTCAAGTTAAATATGCTTGCTTCATTTTGATTGCTTTGAAGGATATATGCGTGTGTCTCATGATGTTTTAAAAATGTACCTCACAAAGTGTATGAAAAAATTCAATAGTAATAACAATATTGAGTAAGTGAGTGTAGGAGTAAGGCGTGCAAGAGAGTCCGGAAACAAAAGGAGACCCCTTAAGCGTATATAAGATGATGCGTATCAATTGATAGCACAATATTCAATGTTCAGCAAAAATAAAATATCTTTCGTTTTGTATCATCTCCAAATTGAGGTAGGGTTGTCATGCGTCGTCCATGACTAGTTACACTTGTCCGAGCTAATCTCCACCGTTGGACAATTAACGACAAGAATCGCTTCGGTGTGAGCCCTAGATTCACCTTGAATCTTGTGTTGATGTGGCTGTGGATACTTCGTTGTTAAAATTTTAGAAGTCAACTGCTTATAATACACATAATTAAAGGGTGAGGAACAAACAATGAGGCAGCACTCATAGTACGTAATAATTTCAGAGGTTAGGACTTAGGGTTTTGTCCTCCTCCTCCCTATGGCGTGAATGTGATGATCGCTAATAGTAATAATTATGACGATAGGTTATCTCATTTTCTGTGGTTTATCTTCCATTTGAATGTGGCACTTGCACCCCATTTGAAAGGGATTGGAATTTTGTAGCCTAATTTAAAATTTTATGTACCGTCAGTAGCCAATTGCGTAACTATGTCCAAAACTAGCACAATCTGACTGGCAGCCAGCGCGTAGCCACCCAGCCAGCGCGTAGCGGCCAGCCAGCGATGCGCTGGCCAGACAGCGTACATACAATTTGCCAAGCTAAATGTTGAAATCAAATATGGTTTTATTGCAATTTGGTCACTTATTTTTATCTATTTTACAAATGGATTATTATTATTATTAATTTGATAATATAAGCTGGTCTTGATAAAATAATATATATAAGCTATAATTAATTAAAGAAAATTATATTAGCCGTCACAATCTCTTGAGTTACGGATCCCGATGTCACGTTTGTTGGAGGCACAACAATTCAAAGTTAAAACAACGACAAACGACAAACGTGACATTGGGATTCGTAATTCAAAGTTAAAACAAACGTGACTCGAGGTCACGTCCCGCTGGTCTGGCTATGCGTTGTGCTGGTTATGCACTGATTGATTCAAAGTTAAAACTATTATTGGAAGTCGTTGTCTCCTTCATCGTTGTGCTTCCAACAAACGCGACTCGGGATCCTTAACTCAAGAGATTGTGACGGCTAATATAATTTTCTTTAATTAATTATAGCTATATATTATTATTTTATCAAGACCAGCTTATATTATCAAATTAATAATAATAATAATCCATTTGTAAAATAGATAAAAATAAGTGACCAAATTGCAATAAAACCATATTTGATTTCAACATTTAGCTTGGCAAATTGTATGTACGCTGTCTGGCCAGCCATCGCTGGCTGGCAGTATGCGCTGGCTGGTCCAGCTATCGCGCTGCCTGGGTGGCTACGCGCTGGTTTGCCAGTCAGATTGTGCTAGTTTTGGACATAGTTACGCAATTGGCTACTGACGGTACATAAAATTTTAAATTAGGCTACAAAATTCCAATCCCTTTGAAATTGGAATAATACAATTGAATAAATAAACCATAATAGTGGAATAATAATATTATAAGTAATTATGATTACGATAATGTGAATATATAGTATAAGAGATTAGGGCTACGGCTGCACAACAACTTCAAAGTTATTAACATGTCGTTTGGTGCATTGGAAGAGTTAATGGAATTTGTTGAGGACTATTAATTATATATAATAATCTTGGTTCCTACCATAATTACTTAGAGCACCAACTAACAAACACAAAAAACACTTTGTAGACATATAAATGGGCTACTCTCCTAATCAAGTCATCATCCATCCTTTTCTTTATTTGCATTTTACTATGATTTTTTTTTCCCAAAAGGCAGCTCCTTGCGGAGATACGGAGACAGCACACACAGACAAAAAGAGAAATAACATCAAGTCCCAACCCGGGAAGTCATGTCTACCTCCATGACTCTCGGGAGGTTAGCCAGGGTTATGCGAGCCACGTAATGGGCGGCCTTGTTACCTGACCGGCGAACCGTCATAAAACGCCAAGACGGGGCTCCTCTCCGCAACTGGAGAATCTCCTCGATGATTGCCCCACCAGGATTCGCTCGAATATGCCCTGCTAAAAGCCTTGTCGTGACCAGCTCTGCATCTCCCTCAATATCCACCTGCAAAACACCCGTCCACAAACACCAAGTGCAAGCATCTCCGAAAGCCAACAATTCTAACACAAACGGGTCCACTATACTTCAATAAAATTTATACGGAATTTAATTACTGAAAAATAATCATTATGAGAGTGATTTAGAAAGCCCAAGTAACAATCCATCAACCCATGGACCGATAGCTAAGAGCCCATAGCCCAACAGATTGGTAGCACATACCCACTGTTTATACTGCGTGCCCACCAGAATAAAATAGCGTTAATTACACGTAGGCTCATAACAAGCACTCACTACGTACTCAACCAAAAAAAAAAACTCATTGCATACAGCAACATGGGTGGTTTCGGGGGCGAAGGAGGCGTTGGAAGATTGGTTGACAGCCCAAAAGAAACGGGAGGGGGACGGCGGCACGGTGCTGAACGAGAGGTGTGATAAGTGGCATCCCCCAATGAATGGGAAGCTCAAGATTAATATTGACGCGGCTATCTTCTTGGATAATCGCTGCACAGGAGCTGGCATGTGTATTCGAGACCACGATGGGATGGTCCGGGGTTTCAAGATGCTTCACCGGAGAGGACTCGCACCTGCTAGGGAGGTGGAGGTTGGGGCGATGCTCGCAGCTCTCGAATGGGCAGATGAGTTAGGTCTACAAGGAGTTATCTTGGAGACGGATGCGAAGGAGGTTGCGGAGAGGATGCAGGGAGATGAAGCTGATGACACAGAGTTTGGCGTGATTCTACGGAAGTGTCAAAGGATCATGCAATCACATACTGATTTTTCTATTTCGTTTGTACGGAGGGGTGGTAATATGGTCGCTCATATGTTAGCTAGGGGGTCATATCTTTTCCCGTCACCCTCGTTTGGGTTGATACCTCCGAGTTGGTTGGATAGCGTGTTGAGAGACATTTGTTTGATTGAGCATTAATAAGATGAGGCTATTTTCGAAAAAAAAAGTAAGAGTGACTTAGTAGTTAATAGTCGCACTAGATCAAGGAAAGAATTATAGTTTGATTATCGACATTAATTTTAAATATGGACTGAAAACATAATCACCAAAGTGCTACTCAAACCCAATATAGTGAATAGAATACTAAATAAGTAAACAGGAAAACACTCATTGCACCAGTCAAAGTCCAAGGAAACTCGAACACATGAAAAGCTCATGGTCATATGAGACACATTCAAGTACGAATAGGAGTTTTGTAGTTTTGTAGACAAGGTTATGTAACAATGTATCGCCGGTGGCTCATTGTTCAACTATATCCAAAAATAGGCAATAGTGATACGTAGGTGGCGCAGTACTGGTTGGGCAGCGCAGCCCTACCCACCAGTCCTAATTAACAGTAAGTGCCACAACCACATGTTTTGCATGCATGGCTGACAGTAAACATAAACATGATACTTGTGTAAGAAGACTATAATACCATTGCGGAGTCATTTGTCAAGTCGAATAGGGGGAGAATTGGGGCCTGTTGGAGAATTCTCCAAAATAGACCGGGTCGTTTGGTATAGGGGAAATCCAACTGTTTTTCTTGAAAACTCTGTATTATGAGATATCATTGTTTGTTTACTGTCTAATGGAGTTGCGGTTTTGTATTTCAGACACTCAGAGCTTTTGATTGTCTCCAGAATGTGTATTCTGACAATTTCTACTTTTATCAGAAATTTTGACTTCCCCCAAACAGAATAATGGGTCTCACTGTCTTCCCCTACTATTTTCTTTACCCAATATACATACCAAACAATGTAATGTAACATTCTCCAACTTTTAACAAACACTTTTCCACCATTCTCCTATTTTCATATTTCCCTTATTCTCAATCCCCTGTACCAAACGACCCCGCGTTTGTTTTGTTGAAAATAGGAGAGAATCATAGGGAATTCAGATTCTCTACTGTGAACCCCACGAAGAATTCAGCTTCTTTCAAAATCTCTAATGAAATGAATGATTGTTGGAGAATTCTCTAAATAAACTTTTTGTAATTATATTATATTTTTTTATTAATATAAATTCTCTAACCCAACGATCTCACATTAACTCATACAAACGATTTACTAGTTTGAAAAATTAAACTAATTAGGATATGTAGATGGAAAAGCCAATCCAATAAACAACCAAATTCAATATGAAACAAATAGTAGTGGAAATGTGAACTTCCTAGAAAGCACGAATGGCCTCAAGCCCTATCAGCACAAATCTAACAAGTGTGTCAGTATAGTGTCAAGTGCTCTCCCAACACCTGGCCGTGCACCCCGCTACCATCGACAAATTGGCGCGCCTTTCTTTAGAATCACTATATATTTAACTTATCCTTAAAAATTTTGAGAATTGTTATGAGCTATAGTTTTCTGTGTCTGGACTCTGGGAAGTTCATGCATATGTTTCAGTGATTTTGCTATAATACTACATCTATGAATCCACCTTATGGTGTGTGCTGTCGACATCATATGGGCCGTCTTCTTCATTCGTGCATTTCCCTCGATAGCTTTGTTTGCGTTAGGTTTACCTTTCGTAAGTTGCATATATCCTTAAAATAGTCCACCAACTACACCAGTATGACATAGAAAGTGACTCTCAATTGGTAACGACAATTGTCTCAAATTGCGAAGTGTTTTCCTCCCGAGACTGCATTATTGTCTCTGACATCCTTTCCTTCCTTCAAGCGGCACCCCTCTCTTCGGTTGTTTACCGTCCCTCGTACGGTAAACAGAGATGCCCATTGTGTGGCGCGACAAGCTCTCAGATGTCTCCCAAGCCGAAAATTTGGTAATTAAACCTCTCGGCTTGGGTGAATACTCATATAGAATGAATGTATGACTATCTTTCAGTCTCCCACACAAATATGTACAAACTTGAACCGAAGCAAACAATATCATATCAGTGTTTTGATAATGGTTAACAAATGCTAACAATTTTTTCTAACAAATTTCTTGGATATGATTAGATGTAGATTAATTAGAATCCAGACTTCCTTAAGTACATTGCACCGTGCATTCAGCCGACCCTGTTGTCCTCACATACTCCTTTCCCCATACAAAGACAACAAGAAAACTACAACCAGAGAAAATACTAATTAAACCCCCTAATTACAATCAGTCAATCACTAATAAAGTACATCCAAACCCTTGCATAAGACGCCAATCTGAAACCTCTAATCACCCTCTTAATTAATCCTCATTGTCCCCATAAACCCATACTTAAAGACAATAACCCGAGTTCTTAACATAGTACCATGTCTCCCCTAACTCTAACCTATTTAGCATCTGCCGTCACCCCGACATGTCCTCCACGTGTCCCTTCCCTCACTCCCACGTGCGTCTATAAATACGGGCTCACTCATCACTCATCCACATTGAACAACCTGCAAATTGAAAAAACAGAGGAAAATGAAGAACGGAATCAAGCTGGGAAAGAAAGTTGGGACGGCATTCAAGTGGGTGACCCGACCCGGGAAAACCGGGACGATGAGAGGCGGCGGGTTGTGGTACCGGTGGTTTACTTGAACAATCCGCTGTTCGGAGAGCTTCTTAAGGAGGCGGAGCGGGTTTACGGGTTCGATTGTCCGGGAGGGATTAGTATTCCTTGCGGGTATTCCAAGTTCGAGAAGGTTAAGATGAGGATCAATGAACGGGACGAGTTGATTCGCCGGAGGGGACACTTTTTGCGGCGGTGAGGATTAGTGAGATAGATGTTTGGATTTTAATTAGGGAGGTGTTTATATTCGTAATTTATTATTTATTTCTCAAGTTTCATAAGATTTAGCAATGGTAATGTTTGACTATAATGAATGCACCTTAAATTATTTTTGGTCAACAAAATAATTATATGGTGGGTAATTATAGGATGCAAAGATATCGTGTCGTATTGTTTTTTTAGGTTTGGACTAATTAATTGACATGTATTGTTACCCTTACTGTGAAATTCAGTGTCTAGAGAGAATTTTTCAATTTTGACTATTTAGTGTGACGAATTTGAAGACTAAGGTTATCTCAAAATTTTTAGTAACGAGATTAAAGCATTTCATGTTGGGTATGATCTCAGAGTTTGAAGCTTCTTTCATAGAATCTCAGTCGGTACAAGATTGGTACTCAATGAATCGTCTAGAATCGTGTGCTTAGTGAAGTTCGTTCTTATGATTAACAGTGTGGCAACATGTTTTTTTTCCAGCTTATGAGAACTAAGACAAGGAGACCCATTGTAAGTCTTCTTGTTCATTATGGTTTCAAATGCACTTTCATATCTCATCCAACAAGAGTTTTGGGAGGGATGGGTGAAGGGGTCAAGCAGAACCCTAGAGTCCTTATCCTCACTCATGTGTTGTTCGCGGATGACACCATGGTTTACGACAAAACAACAATGAAACATGATATTCGACTATATATCTCGGGGCAGAAAGTTAACAAAGAAACGTTAGTTGTGTTCTTTTACAAGAACACCCTGGTTGAGGTTCGACTAGATATTGCGATGATTCATAATGTACCTCATGAGGTGGGCTTTTATAGATATTTGGGTAGTCGGGCAAAATGGGGAAGATCGAAATCAGAGAACTCCAGTTTATGATTGATCGAATGACGGTTAGGATGAGCTCTCAAGGTGGGAAGAAATCTCTAGCAAAATTTGTGCTTCTGGAAATTTCCTCTTTTGTGTTCTCCTACTTCCTCTTATTGGATAAGTCACTTAAAAAAATGGACGGTTAGGTTGCTCAATTTGGGTGGTCCGAGAATGCTAACAAACACACCATCCATTGGTGCTATGGGGCGAGGTTGACTACTTCCAATGTAGCAGGAAGACTGAGGTTTAGAAGCTTTGAATAGATGTGTTGCAAAGAGTTCAATAACTGAATGCTCTTTAAGTGAGAATTCAAAATGTCCTATATTTTCTAAGAGTTTATTTCGTGGATACGACAAATCATTATCGACCTTCGTGGATACGGAGCAACATTCTCAAAGATATGAATGCTTTGTTGAAATGGTTGTAAAAAATTTAGGGAATTAAGGGGTCGTTCGTTAGGAGAATTTGGGGTGGAGAATTGGGGTGAATTGGGCTTGTTGGAGAATTCGTCGAAATAGCCCGTTCGGCAAGGTGAATTGAAGAAGGATTTAGGGAGATTTCAGATTCTCCAATGTGGGACCCATAGAGAATTGGGCTGTTTTTCAATTCTCCAATGGAGGGGAGAGAATTGAACAACCATTGGAGAATTGGACTTTTAGTACCAAAAATACCCTCTTTGCCCAACCTTATTTACTATTGGGTGGAATAAGTTGGGGCTATTTCTGTCTTTTGCAAATTCGTTTTAATTTGTTATTTTTTTTAAGAGTATCAATTCTCCAATACACAATCTCTCCTCCGAACGTCTAATTTCGAAATAGACAATTCCCTCCAATTCTCTACCTAATTGAATTCTCCCTCTCCAAATTCTCCCTAACGACCCCTAAAAAAGTTTAGCAAGAAATATGAATTAGTGTGATGATGAATATATTAGTGGTTTATTGGGCAAATAGTAGTTTTGCAAAAGTCCCTATCTATCCGGTGCGTTTTGAGAAAACAGAGCAGAACGTTCGAGAATCTCCTCTCTTTTTTCCAACTCCTTAATTCTCAATACATCGCCCAGAACATTCTGGTCTTCTTCTTTCTCGAAATCTTTTCCTATATTAGCCCCCAATTATCCATCCCTCTTCTCTCAATTCTGCGATCAATCAATCGATCAATCTTCCGTTCCGGTCCAGTTCGATCCAATCAATTCTCATGGCGGACGAAGCCAAGGCCAAGGGTAACGCGGCGTTCTCTTCCGGTGACTACTCTGCCGCCGTCAAGCACTTCTCCGATGCCATCGCCCTCGCTCCCACCAACCACGTCCTCTACTCCAACCGATCCGCCGCTCACGCCTCCTCCAGAACTACGCCGACGCATTAACTGACGCCAAAAAAACCGTCGAGCTCAAGCCTGACTGGTCGAAAGGCTACTCCCGCCTCGGCGCTGCTCATCAAGGCTTGAGCCAGTTCCAAGACGCTATCGCCGCGTTCAAGAAGGGGCTCGAGCTTGATCCTAACAACGAAGCGTTGAAGTCTGGATTGGCTGATGCTCAGGCTGCGTCTTCTTCTAGGTCTAGAGCTGCTCCTCAGGCGCCTAATCCGTTCGGCGATGCGTTTTCCGGGCCAGAGATGTGGGCGAAGCTGACTGCTGATTCTTCTACTAGGGTTTTCTTGCAGCAGCCCGATTTTTTGAATATGATGAAGGAGATTCAGAAGAATCCGAGCAATTTGAATCTGTATCTGAAGGATCAGAGGGTGATGCAGGCCTTGGGAGTTTTGCTGAATGTGAAGCTGAGAACAGCAGACGGTCCAGAAGACATGGACATTCCGGAGGCGGAAGCAGAGTCGCCACCTCCTCCGCCGCCTGAGAAGAAGACTGCTGATGTGCGTAGGGAGGAGAAGAGTAGAGAGCCTGAGCCGGAGCCAATGGAGGAGGTGTCGGAGGAAGAGAAAGAGCGAAGGAGAGGAAAGCTCAGGCCCTGAAGGAGAAGGAGGCTGGGAATGCTGCTTATAAGAAGAAGGATTTCGAGACTGCAATTGCGCATTACACCAAGGCTATGGAGCTCGATGATGGGGACATCTCGTTTATGACAAACCGTGCAGCTGTCTACCTAGAGATGGGCAAGGTAAGTAGTAGTTCTTATACGATGATGAATTTACTTACATTGTCTGGTAAACTTGCGTACTTTAGTGGCCCGTGGGTAGTAGAATTGCTTGCTTAGTACTTGACTCTGTACGTTCTGCACCTAGGAAGTAGTATATTAGTGGTTCGATTTACATCTGGCGTGCTCTAGACTCGACTGAATTGCTGAGGATGGATCAATGCCATTTTAAATTGCTCAATGTCTCGTCTTTCTGGGATGTCAATATTCGCTTGTGGTTGATAAAACAGGTTCGATTCCATGCAATACTAGAGTGAATTACTGGGGATGCCAATGTGCTCGGGTCAGTACATTAATGTTGTTAACGTGCTTGATATTTCAGGCAATTAGTTATACCTCATTCAATTTAGGTGCAGGAGAGTCTTTGCTGTATTTTCCCTGTCTCCATGATATGCCTTCTGTAAAGAATAAAATTTTACTACTTGACAAGCTTATACTAGTGTGTGCATTGAGGATAGGAAGGACCTCACTTTACACTTTGATTGTCTGTAATGGAATGCTCCTGTTTTTGTCCTGTCAACACTGCCGATTTTTTTTTGTTTTGTCCCGGAGAGAGCTTGAATATTTTGTGCATAGTGATGATTTTTATAGTAAACTGTAGTTTGTTTGATTGTTTGGATGGGAATACCTCTTTTTGGATGTAGTCTGGGGCTTGGTTTCTGATGATGCTTCTGTTTTGTTATCCTTTTAGTACGAAGAGTGTATCAAAGATTGTGACAAAGCCGTGGAGCGTGGAAGGGAGCTGAGATCAGATTATAAGATGGTTGCAAGAGCTTTGACAAGGAAGGGATCTGCCTTGGTCAAGCTGGCAAAATGTTCAAAGGACTATGAGCCAGCCATCGAGACCTTCCAAAAGGCCCTTACCGAGCACCGTAACCCAGACACATTGAAGAAGCTAAATGAAGCTGAGAAAGCCAAGAAAGATCTCGAACAACAAGAGTACTTCGATCCTCAGTTGGCTGATGAGGCACGTGAGAAAGGTGTGCCCTTTTCCTAATTCTTCCTGAGCTGGTTTGTTTCAGAATGCCTGTGTTGAGCTAGCTGTATTTAATTGTGTGGTGCCCTCTGTGTAGGAAACGAATGTTTCAAGGAGCAAAAATATCCTGATGCTGTTAGGCATTACACAGAAGCGATTAAAAGAAACCCGAAGGATCATAAGGTACTCTGTCGCTTGCCTGTTCTGTTACACGGCCGGCTGAGCAATGCCTAATTTGGAACGTCTAACTTACTCTTGGTCTTTTTACATATTTGTAGGCGTACAGCAACAGAGCTGCTTGCTACACGAAACTAACCGCCATGCCCGAGGGATTAAAGGATGCAGAGAAGTGCATTGAGCTTGATCCAACTTTCGCCAAAGGTTACACAAGGAAGGGTGCTATTCAATTCTTCATGAAAGAGTACGAAAAGGCTATGGAGACTTACCAAGAGGGACTGAAACATGATCCTCGGAATCAAGAATTGCTGGACGGTGTGAGAAGGTGTGCATCTTACAAATTGCAACCTATCCTTCTATCATCACCAATGTTTGATCTATTTTGAACAAGTCGTTGAGTGCTTTGTTCCCAATTGTTTCACAGATGCGTAGAGCAAATCAATAAGGCCAGCCGAGGTGATCTGAGCCCCGAAGAACTGAAAGAAAGACAGGTTAGCGTCTTACTCAGTCCAGCTCCTTAAACTTCTACGTCAATACAGTTTCGGAACCGGGTTCTTAGTTTCTGTTCTTTTGTTCTGCAGGCAAAGGGAATGCAGGACCCTGAAGTTCAGAACATCCTATCCGACCCTGTCATGAGACAGGTAAAACTCCTCAATCTTCAACTTTTGTCCTGCTATAAAATCAATCTCTCCTTAACTGTGAGAACCATAACCTACTGTGATTTTGGTGTTTGCAGGTTCTAAGCGATCTCCAGGAGAACCCAAAGGCAGCACAAGAGCACATGAAGAACCCCATGGTGATGAACAAGATCCAAAAGCTTGTGAACGCTGGCATCATCCAAGTCAGATGAACTTGGTGACAGAATAATCTTAATTTAAGCTTAGTCATTTTGCTGGAATTGTAATATTGTGTGATTGCGACTCTCGAGTGCAACATTGTTTTCTCTCTTCGTGCAAATGAAGCTCTTTTTTTTTTGTAGCATCTCTCATATTGTAACGGTAGCTGGGAACGAGAGACTGACGTCTCATGGAGTAGAATCATGTGCCCACATTAACCAGTAATGAGCTGTTGCCAGCCATCACCTCCTCCGATTACCCATTTCGCACGACTCCTTTCTGATCACTTGAAAAAAAACTATCTTCTGAATTTTGATTTTCACGTACAAACAAAGCTAAAGCAAAAAGAGACAAGCTGATCCGTATAAATTGACCATCCAACAATACGCCAATACCTTTACAAGAACACATCCAACAGAAGACGTCACAATATCATCCAGATTCAATTAAGATTCACCTCTAAGCAAATAGATTATGGAGCTGGGTTACTGATGCTACTACTGAGATATCTGCAGAGTACCTTGCACTTGATTACATTCCCGTACACATAAAACCCAGGCGCAACCATGACCCGAACCGCGGCCGGGACCAGCGTCTGGGCTCGGTCCGCGCCCATGTCCTCCATGTAAATCGAATCGAAACTCATCCCTCGGTCTACTCGGAACATGGTCAGTCCAGGATGAACCGAATTAGCCAGCAAGTGAACTATCCAAACGGCTTTGGAGGCGCCAAAGAAAGCCTGGAGCAACGGCTCCGGCCATGCTCTGTTCCAGCCCAGCATTGCGACGATCTCGTTCATCTTCCGGTCGCAGAACCTGCTGAACTCCTCGCTGAAATGGCGGGTTCCTTTGCTCAAGACTTCCTCCCATGTCAGCTCCTTGAGTAGCTCAAACGACGCGTATTTTGATTCACATCTGTCGATTGGGTTCAGGATTTGGACAGGGGAGCTCTTCTGGAATCCGAGGGTTTCGAAGTCTTCGAAGAAGGCTCTGTTGAGATGTGCCTCGAGGTGGATTAAAACGGCTTTGGAGTTCTTGGTGGAGGAGAATTTGACGTCGTGAGGTTGGAGTAGAGTCGACATTTTGTCGAACATCTTGCCTGCGTTGTTCTGCGAGAGCTGTAGAGTCAGTGCTCGGGCCAGTACTCGAACGGAGGATCTCGATTCGGAGACGGAGACCAGGAATCGGTCGACGATGATCTTGTTATTGTTTTTGCTGTTGGTGTTTATACTAGTGCTGCATTCTTCGAGCCCGGAGCTCAAGTTGTGGCAGTAGATCTCGAGTTTGTTGAGCTTCTTTTCAAGCTCCGCCATGGACTGTTTCAGCCGAGAAGCTTCTAAAATCGCTTCATCTCGCTTCCGCGTCGTTTGGATCAGCTTGTGGGAGAGCTCCGCCACCGCGATTTTCCACTGTTCTTCTCTGGCTGAAGAGACGCCGTAATCGCCGGTGGCAGGGGAGGATTTAGGCGATTTTTTCGTCAAGGAAGATAAAATTGATTTGAAAATAACGTTAGGGCTAGGAATCGAAGAAGGAAACGAATGCTTGCTGTTGATTCCGCCATTGCTATAATCCATAGGAATTACGGAAATCCTCTCTCTGGCGTGAGGACGGCAGTCGACGCAGGAAACCGAACCGTCATCGGAATTCTTCTCCCTGCCGTAGAATTGCCGGTTCTTTCCTCTCCGACCACCGGCGGTCGGCGTTTTCTCATGGAGTGGAGTTCGACGGTGATGGGGCGTGGATCTGGGCTGGCTTCTGGAATCGGTGTAATGATGGCGTTCCTGATCATCTTCAGTCTCACATTCTCGAATCTGCAACGACGAAGTAAACAAGAACCCATGTCAGATTGTCAGTTACATGATCACATCAGAGTGCAAATTTTGCAGAGAGGTCATGAATTACTGACGGGAGTGAAGCGGGAGAAGTGATTATAAGATGAAGATGATAGAGGAGAAGGGTTGTTAAGAGAAACAGGGGAACGAGAAGAGGAAGAAAGTGGAGAAGATGATGAATTTGCTGCCGGTGGCGCCATGAGTGAGCTGCTGATCGAGCTTTTCATCTAAAGGCATAGATATATAAGGTCTGTCCAAGTTCCTGATAGTTGGGATGTCTGTATCTAATATCTATATGTATAAACTGTGATATGAGAATCAAAAGACGCGTACTTTCTGCCTCTGTTTGCTTTTACTCTGATTACAGAGAAACTGGGTATTCTGATATAAGCCTATGATAATGGTAAATAATAATTTTACAGTCTGCTATCGTTTTCTTGAGGTCAATTGAATTGGGGAAGAAGAAGATGTTCGTCGTGTTGTAATTATGGCGGTGGGATGAGGTTAAACTGTAAAAAGTTTTTCTGCGGCGCCTGACTCCTGACCAAGTCCAAGTGGGTCGTGGGATGCCGCTTCATCTGCACCGTTCATATTTTGTTTTGAGTTCATCTCAAAGTTTGATTTTACAGTTCATTGCTCACTCTAAAACTGGAAGTTAGGACGATAACAATATCACTAGTGAAATTTGTAAATAGTACTCAATATTCAAAATGGTAATTTTATTCTTGCATTTTTTAGCTCAATCTTTGTGGATTATGACAAATCTAGCTTAATTTTATGAAAAAATTCCTACAAGCTTGACATAAGTTTTTTTTTTACGATCCTAGTCATGTTCGAGTGCGGCTTGGGATCAAGGAAACTAACTTCCTTGATCCATCAAACAAGGGCAGTTTGAGTATTTTAAAAAAGTGTTGTTCACACCTTTTACCCCGCCGCCGTTAGACGTCGCCGTTCAGCCGCCGGCCGTCTCCGGACGTCCTCCGCCGTTCAGCCACCGCCGAACCTCCTCCGCCGGTCCGCCGTCGCCGGACCTCCTCCGCCGGCCGCTGGTCCTCCGCCGCCCTCAATAAAATAATTCATATTTTAAAATCTTTTGTTGTTGCTATGATTCGAAATCATGACCTCTTTTGTGAAATATTAAACTCCTTCCACTACGCTACTGAGCACTTATTGATATTATATAACAATAAAATTATCTTATTAATAGTATGCACATAGTTTGTACAAAAAATGTGCACACGAGTACGAAATATGTGTACACTGATATATAAACAAATGTGTGTACATAAATAAATGTAAGATATTGTGTACACGTGTACAGTGAGTACGTGCACGTATATAAATATGTACGTACACGTGTACAAAGAGTGTGTGCACGTGTACAAACGAGTGTGTGCACGTGTACAAACGAGTATCTGCACGTGTACAAACGAGTATCTGCACGTGTACACATTGTGTACATGTGTATAAGATAAGTGTACACGTATACAAAAATGTAAGTACGTAAACGTGTGCGTGTATAAAACGTGTAACACGTGTATAGAAACGTGTACACATGTATAACACGTGTCCGAAAAATCTTTGATACTGAGTACACAATTTATGTACAAAAATGTGCACGTACACAGTTTATGTGCATACACAGTTTATGTACATACACATGTACAAAAAATGTGTACACATATTAAAAACGAGTACGAAGCGTCACCGAAAAAAATTTCCAGAAAAATAGGCCCGACGACGGTGGTCCGGTGGCCGAAAAAATTTTCGAAATCGGAGCTCAGATCGTCTGGAAAATTCATCGGAGAAGTCGTCGGAGCTCCGGTCGCCGGAGCTCCGGTCACCGGAGTTTCGGTAATTGGCTGTTTGAATTTAATTAAAAAATAAACAAAATTAAATTAAATGGTGAAATGACCCTTTTACCTTTTTAATTTAAACCATTAGATCTGAAAAAATAAATCAATGGCTGAGATCCTTCCTTGATAGTGTCAAGTAAGGGAGTTTTCCTTGACAGTAAGCTGGACTCAGTCATGTTCTGCCCCAAAGACACGGGTGAGGTTCTGGGGTGGAGCCAGGGCTCTAAGCGGGATCTCCTGACCTTACTTGATAAATGAATTTTTTGAAAAATGTATGTAAAATTGTAATATAAATATTTATAATTGAATATTGAACTTTACTTTGACTTGATCGAAACTCTTATTATTCTCTTCTCCTTTTGATCCCTCATTATAACATCTCCAATAAATGAAAATTTTAAACTTTATCTTATGTCACGTAATTTTTTGCTATTTTTATAATCCATAAATATTCTTTCTAATGGGTTTCGGATCCGGCTACAACCCTTTCCTTGGGTTGGAGTCCGGTCCAACCTTTTCTGGACCGTTGGATTTAATGATTTGAATTCAGCACCTCAGATTAAATTCATTTAACTTAGGGATATTTTCGTCAGTTCAGATCCATTCTTTTTCTTTTTTTTTCTTTGCAAAAAAAAAGATTCATTCTTTTTCCCAAGTCTTACCTCCACTTCTTTTCGGCAATCGGCCACCGGCAGCCTTCTCCGGCGAACGGCCGCCGGCGACCGGCAACCGTCTCCGGCGATCGGCCGCCGTCGCCGGCGAGGCTCCGGCGAAAAAAAAAATTTCCAAAATTTTTTTTCTTTCAAATTTTTTTTCAATAATTTGTTTTTTACTTAAAAAAATACTAGTTAAAACTTTTTTTTGTTGTTAACTAGTTAACAGTATTTTTTTAACTGATAACTAGTTAACATCGTTTTTTGTTTCATAACTTGTTAACAGATTTTAACCTGATAACTAGTTATCAAGTTGTTAACTAGTTAGCTAGTTAACAAATTTTTTACTTGATAACAGTTATTTTTGTTAACTAGTTATCTTATCAAGTTGTTAACGAGTTAACAAATTTTTTTACTTGATAACTGTTATCTTTGTTAACTAGTTAACCAACCGAATTAACTAGTTAACTTATCAAGCTAACTATAAACCATGAGTAATGAGTCGGTAAAAGCCCCAACAAGAAACGGCAAAAAATGCCTACTACAACACTACCAAAAGTAACAGTGTTTTTTTAACTGATAACTAGTTAACATAGTTTTTAACTGATAACTAGTTAACAACGTTTTTTGTTTGATAACTTGTTAATTTTTTTTAAATGATAACTAGGTAACGTTTTTAAAAATGATAACCAATCGAGTTAACTAGTTAACCAATCGAGTTAACTAGTTATCAAATAGTGATAACTAGTTATCCAATCGTGTTAACTAGTTAACAGTGTATGTTAACTAGTTAACAGTGTATGTTAACTTGTTATTAGTTAAAAAAACACTGTTAACTAGTTAACAGTGTTTTTTTAACTAATAACAAGTTAACATGGTTTTTACCTGATAACTGGTTAACATCGTTTTTTGTTTGATAACTTGTTAACATTTTTTAACCTGATAACTAGTTAACATTTTTAAAAACATGATAACTAGTTAACATTTTTTACTTGATAACCGTTATTAAGTTGTTAACTAGTTATCAAAGTTAGTTTTAACCAATCGGATTAACTACTTATCAAGTTGTTAACTAATTATTTAATAAGTTAACTAGTCAACCAAACCAATCAATTATATAGTTCAAAGATTATTCCAATATTGTCAACAACATAAAATTTTAGTGACTGAAACTGTAGATTTTCAAAATATTTGCTGCAATAATACCAAACGGACTGTTGTTAATTTTCAATTATTAATAAACAATCTTCACAGTTTTTATAATTACAAATCAGTCACTTAATTTTTTTAAACTGCAAGTTGATCATTCTTCTTCATCCCCACACTGCTCAACGGTGCCGCTCGGCTCGGCTACTGCTCCACAACGCCACCCCCGGCCATGACGCCACCCCTACACCGAGTGAGAACGGAGACGGCGGCCGTAGAGGGAGAGGCGGCAAGAGAGGAAGAGGAACGGGAGACGGCGGCCGTAGAGGGAGAGGCGGCGAGAGAGGTACGGGAGACGGATCGGAAGACGAAGAAGGAGTGAAGTCGACGACCCACTCTCCAGTCGGTCTGACCTCGTCGTTGCTTCGAAGACGGCAGTCCGCCCTTGCCGCTGCTCCGAAGATGCTCAGACGACGCTCCGAAGATGCTCCGACGACGCTCCGACTTCGCGGGATGCTCCGCCGACACGTCTCACCAAACGCCGGTGCTTCCGCAGTCATCCTTGCTGCTCCGGGGACCGATTGAAGATTTCTGGGGAGGTGAGAATTTTGTGGCCGGAAAAAGAATAGAAAGAAAGAGAGAATAGAAAGAAAGAGAAAGAAGGGGAAAAGAAGGGGGCGGGTTGTGGATTTTTTAGGGTTAGTAGTGGCTGCAGCATTTTTGGACGATTTTACCCTGGTAGGTTTTTAGTTGGCTGGGCTTTGGCCCGCGAAGCAGGGGATTAATAGGGTGCATGGTTTTGGTTGGACCAGCCCAACTTTTAAAGGTTGGGTCCGGATCTTTTGCCTCTCTAATGGCATACACCTTTAAAAAATATTATAACATATTATACATTTTAAAATATTTCACGGACATAAAACTTTAATTTTTTACCTCATTGTTTTTAATTTCACCTCATTCTCTTCTATAGTGCACAAAACTTTTACAAGCAACCATTAGTGATGCTCTTAGATTTGTGATTGAATCTCGAGATCATCCATATAGTCCATGCACCACGTGTAAGCTCTGAACTGTTGATCTCTGCGTGATTGAATCTTGGCCACCAAGACTTCAATGTATGTGATCGAGCTTATCAACTCTAGTTACAACATTAGTATGATCCGGTTGGTCCTGACCATTGCCCTAAACCGATAGAATCTGATTAATCATTAAACCGATCGATTTGATCCTTAACTATTTTAATGTTAAACACTGTATCATCATTAAAGAATCATAGAAGAGCCAAAAAAAAAAAAACGATATCCCAAAATGTGAGATGATCTTATTCACATGGGGAAATGAAGGGGGCAGATGGAAATTTACACTAGCCTACTTGTTTGAGTCTTTCTGAGCCATATATAAATGCTATGTAATAAATTACAGCGTGACTGCGAAGAGCAGCAACTATAGGTAGAGTGTACATTCTGGTCATTAATAAATTAAAAGAGTGTGTTTTCAGTTTTCCATTCCCACTGAATAGTATGGCAGTCAAGTCACTGAAGTAGTCATTGTTTGCATTTATCGCATTTTTCATTCTTTCTTGGATGCATATGATCATGATGGTTATTGTAGCAGAAGAATTTCTCAAACTCACTAAATGTTAATCCTCAACTAACTCTCTCGATGATTATTTCGTGTTATTTCAGCTTCACTTAGTTTCTATGTGACATTGATTAGCCTTATTTCATGTGCACCTTATAATTACCGGTTTACTATATATGGTTTGAATTCACTAACCGATGTACTTTGTACTCAGGGGCGGATCCAGGATGGATCAAGACACTGGGCCATTTCATATGTACTAGGCTCAATCTAAGAAATCACTGGGCCAGCCTACTTATACATACAAAAATATACATAATTTTGTAGTTTTAGACCCGAGAGTGGGGTGGGCCGTGGCCTGGGGAACCCCACCCCCAAATCCGCCCCTGTTTGTACTGGTTTTTCATTTTCTATATATATATATATACACCAACCAATTTGCCACTACTTTTTTCTGCAAGTAAATTATTATCATCTAATAAATGGGTTCATACTAAATTATTGAACTAGTGAAAATAACTATATGTTGGATTAGGACTAGTTGAGTTTTTTACATAACTTTATGTTATTCAAATTTAGGGGCACATGTAGTATCACAATTATTAGGTCATGTGGGGACTCGCAGTGAGTTAAGTTTCACTGAACTGAATTTCAAATAATATTTAGCAAAAACTTGAAATAACCCTAAACCAAATCATTGGAGAACATCAATTGAGCTTATCCTAATTAATTTCGCAGTTGATTTGAACCTTACCAATAATCAGTCATATAAACAATAAAACAACTAATTAACCATTTCCTAGGTAAACTATTAATCATTAATCAACAAAAAAAGATATGAGTCGTTTGCTTTCGAGGATTTGAGTTTGTGTTTTTTGGATGAAATAATGTATTCATCCAAAACTCTCATTTTTTATGCAAGAATTAAAATTGTGTTTAGTGTTTTGGAACCCAGTTGAGTTTTAAACTTACCCGACTCAAAACTCAACTAAATTTTATGTTTTCATTCCTTCATATTTAGACTCACTTCTAAAAACACTATACCGAAAAACCATTTCTATAAAAAACTCATATTTTCTCAAATGCATCATTTTCAAAAACACACTCTTTTTGAACCCGTAATCTCCTTCATGGAGGTGTAAGTTACTTTACCAGTAAATTCCACATCAAATACATAATTTTTGAAACCTTAGAAAGCAAACAATTGTTTGTTCCCTAGAATTGGGGTGGGTGAATTGCCTAGAATTGGACCCCAATTCTATGGGTTGAAGATTTGGGTGAAATGTATTGTTTGTTTTGCAAAAAAAAAGTAGAATTGGGTAGAATTGAATCTCAGGGTGGGCCCTCCAGAGAATTCAGACCCTCTCCGAATTCCCCACTGTCAAAGAGGGAATGTGCAGATTCTAGGGTGAATTGATGGTGATTTGTCAAAAATAACATTTTTTAAGGGGGAGGTGTGGAATAAGTTAGGGTAATTTGGTCTTTGTCAAATTACTTAATTTTATTTGTTTTAATCTTTTTTATTTTTTTGAATCCAATAATCTCCCTAATTCACTCGTCCAAACGGTCTATTTTCGAAATAGACAAGAATCCCCAATTCTCTAGCTATTCTAATTCTCTAGCTATTTCAATTCTCTCCGATTCAATTCTTGGCAGTAGAATAGGGTAAAATGGAATAATATTGGTGGATCTGCATGCATTAAATAGGGGGGGGGAGAAGAGGTAGTTCCCAAAGAGCGTCAACTAGTGCAACCAAACTCATTAAATATGAATCCTGGGTTGGAAGTTAATGCAGACACCAACCCTGCAGTCTCAATCACTTACAGCCAAAGCACCAACGAGACCTGCAGACTCAACATATTGCTATTTAATGCTGTTATAATAGTATATATGAATGCCTGTGAACCTAATAAATGCGCCCAGATGATGAATGAAGTCGATTTCATGGGCGATGGAATGCCCAAGTGAAGCTACTAGATCGACGACACATATTGCTGATCCTCGTGTTTGAGATGGATGATGGATGGATTGATTGATTAGATAGGTTTCACGGGCGATTGCTTGCTACTTGCTAGCTAGTTGATCATATCTGTCAAATTGAACTGGATGATCAATAAATGATTCTATTTGGAGGCTGAGGTGAGAACGTCCTTGATGCGCACGACTTAGGATTATTGAGGTGGTTTCTTGCAAGACGTATAACAAGGGCGTTAGAAAGTGTGGAGATTGTGAGGGGTGGAAACGTGTATAGAACATGTAACAGAGAAGTACCGCGTGTAGTATTGGGCGTGTGATCCAAGTACGTTGTGTCCTTCATTGAATGGGTAAGCTTCGATTTATAGAGCCTTTGTAGCGTGGGTAGTCCATCTACGTGTCCTTTTCTTCTAGTGGACGGATGGTGAGGCGTTGTCTGAACTCTCCGATGTCCTTGGTGCAGTAGATGAGGGATGTACCTGACTTGATGGTGGCAGGTCTGTGTAATTGAACAGTGAGGTTGGTGGCTGAGTGACAGGGTCAAGGTGGGTGAGTTGCTACCAATGTGCAGACTTGAACAAATCCAGTCTCGGGACTCTAATCTATCTCGGAAGTAGAAAACCTCAACCAACATGTTGATGCAGAAATTCACCGGCAGTGAGGAGGATAGAAATTAAATAGTCACCCTTGAGTCAATTTTGAGTATTTCTTCACAAAATTTTCTGATTCCTATTTCATACTTTCAAAATGTTAAAAAAAATGAGATTCTTTAAAATCATTGATTCAATAATCTTTTTATTCATGAATACATCTCCAATCATGGATAAAAATTTGAAATTTAATAACAATAAACTAGTGATTAATTGAGGATGGAAGCCTAGCTAGGTGCATTCACATATGCAATCAACACACTTGGGATGATTAGGGCATTGCGAATAAGGAGCACAATCAATGTCACTTTTGCAACACCAATTCGCGAACTTAACTTCAAAATGATTGCAACCTTCCTTCCTTCCACAGTCTAAGCTTTGAAGTTCACGCATTTCATCGACAGTTTTTGTTGCGCTGCAATCCATCGTACTACCTGTAATTTTGTTGTTGTGGAAATGATAAAAAATTATAACTATAACGGAAAATATCATTCTCCGCGATTGCATATATGGATGATTTGGTTGTGTCATTTGGAAGTTAGAATATTGTGATTATGTATTATCTTGAGGTTATAAATGAGATTATTTAAGATTATGTATTGTTGTACCAATTCAATTTCTTTACAAATTTTTGTGATTTCAGTTTCATATATTCTCTAGAATTCATGATCCTGCTTTCGAAATGTTAAAAAATGAGATTTTTTTCAAATAACAAATAACTAAGAAATATAAATATTATACTCACAGAGGAAGGAAATGAAGAAAAAGGCAGCGAGTTTGATGACTATGGTTTTCTCCATGTCCTTAATTTTTCTTGTAATTAATTTTTATTTGCTCTAAGTTATTGTTGGATTATTTGTCTTATGTTGTGCTCAATGATGCCTTTTTGTTATGCATATTAGAGCTATATTTATGTTGGAAAAAAATAAAATCAACCACATTTGACCCTTGACTCTCCTATTTAGATCACACATTCTAGCCTCGCTTCATGTTCTTCTTTACCCGTTGATTTTGTATGATTGTGGTGTGAAGTTTGACCGAGTTCAAGTTGAAAATCTGTGCTAAAAATGTTAGCTAGCTAGGATGATAATATTTAAATACCATCACCTTTAATTTGTTGTTCATCCCAATTCAAAGAGAAAAAAAAAATAGATTACAAATTCAAATTCAGGGCGATATGAAAAAAATACTGCGAATAAAAATGCTGAAAGAAAAGAGCTAGATCGGTCTGACACCTAAGTGAAGTGTATGAAGTCAAGTATTGTTATATATATGCACTATATCAGTTAGGAGGGGTAGCTGTTCTTTTTGAAGATTTGTGTCTAGTCTTGGTCTTAACTAACAAATAACAAATCATGAGACCTAAAAACGGACAAAATCATGGTTTGATTTCCAGAGAAATCTCGCTAGTTTGACAGAGCACAACAAAATTCAATTTGCAAGTTATGAGCCTAATACCTAATTTCTAACAATGCCTTGATATAGAAGGTGGTGTGTTCGCAACTCATGTATAGTCACCTAATTTGCAACTATTCGTGACTTAATGATGGAAGCTCACAACATTACCGTAATATATCAAATAAGGGATAATGTTTTCTTGACAAATTTTATTACACGACGTGCATGCTAGAGATTATCGGCTGGAAATTGACAAAGTAGAGGGGACCAAAGTGCTATTTTTCCAAACTAAAATAAGTTAAATGGACTCATAATTAGAAAAGGCTGAAAAAAACAGATCAGGTCTGTTTGTGAAGGCCCAACATACTCAACAAAGTCCATTCCAAGTTCGGTACCCTTAAATGTCCACGTGTTCAAGCCGCCAGAACCATACAGCTCCACGTGGCCCCCACCCGCTTCTTCACCCCCCTCCCTCCTTCCTTTCCTTCTTACGCTTCAACTAAAAAACGATTTCCACAAATGCGCCGTTTCAATTCTTTCAAACCCTTCCTCGCCGCCGGCCACCGCCGCCGTTGCCACTCCCACGCCTTGAAAAACGCCGGACCTATAGTCTCCGTCCTCAAATCCCGCTCAGTCATCCGCTTCTCGGGACCCGATACCCCCAAATTTCTTCAAGGTCTGCTCACCAACGATGTCCGACGGTTTGGGGAGCCGCCGCACGAGCGGACATCGAGTATTCCCACACCGAATATGCCTTCTGTCTCCGAGCCTCCGATGTACGCCGCCCTGCTGACTCCTCAAGGAAGGTTTCTATACGATTTTTTCCTGTACAGGCCGCCAGAGGAAGGCGAGAAGCTTGACCCAACCGGTTCGGGTCCCGGGTCGAATCCCGGCGGGGGTTCATCAGAGTTGTTCGCCGACGTGGATGCTTCCTCTCTGGATGAGCTCTTGCAAACATTGAAGAAGTGAGCTTCTTTCGCCTCTCCTTGCTCTAATTACTGAAATTTATAGTCTTGTGGTATTCTCAGTGCTGAATTGATGAGAGTTAAGCTGTTTGGCATATGGTATTGCAGGTATCGGTTAAGGTCTAAGGTCGAGATTGAGAATGTAGCTGGTGACTTCCAGTGCTGGCAACGTTTTGGTGGAGATATTGGCTATGAATCTAGCCAAGTGGAAGAACCAGAGGCAGCAAGTGTAGGATGGGGCTCTGGTGTTGATCGTGTTGGCATGTCAGCTTCACATGGCAGTGTTAGTGGATGGCAATGGTTTAAGGATCCCAGACTTGATTGCCTTGGCTTGAGAGGGATCTTCCCTTCGAATACGACTCGTGAGTTTTTGTATATGCTTACATCGAATAGATGGTGTTTAGGTGACAGACATTGTGTGATTGAACATATAATTCATGCTGTATGATTGTGCTTGTTTCAGCACCTCTAGTTGAGGCTGATAAGGAAACAGATGAGGGAAACTACCTATTATGGAGAATAGAGAAGGGAGTTGCAGAAGGCCCTTCCGAGATTCCCAAAGGTGAACCGTTGTTGTTCGTTTAACACGACCTGGTTCATCATAGTGTTTGCCAATTGGCTTGACGTGTAACTTAACGAATCATGAATGTGATCAGGCGAGGCGATTCCTCTTGAATACAATCTTGTGGGGTTGAACGCAATAAGCTTCGACAAAGGTTGCTATGTTGGTCAAGAATTTATTGCCAGGACACACCATAGAGGGGTCATTCGTAAACGCTTAGTTCCCTTGACGTTTGTAGATGACGGTGGGAAAGGTGAATTACTGTTCCTTTGTTCAATGAGATGCTTGTCTTGTAACCATTTTGCTGTGCATTTGCTCATGTATTTCCGAATTGTTTCAGAAGTGGAAAAGAAAGTTGCTTCTGGTACACAAGTGATTGATGCTGGTTCAGGCAAGAAGATTGGATCCATAACAACGGCACTAGGAAGCCGAGGCCTTGGTCTTTTGAAGTTGGATGATGCATTTAAAGGGTCAGGTTCTTTGGCCGTACAAGGACTAGAAGATGTCAAGGTTGAAGCTAGCAGACCAAAATGGTGGCCTCTTGAATGGTTTCAGGAGCATCAACAACAGAACACAGCAGCTTAGTATGCTAACTTTTATTAATGTACACTAGTAAAATCTTAGTTCCCTTGTTTTCTGAACTTCGTAGAATCGTTCTCTGTTTTGCCATTTGAGTGGCATCTCCCAGAACTTACGTGTTTTCTTTCTTCTTTTTTACATGGAAATAAAGTTGGCGCATGACCTGCTATGAAATGTTGTACTATTTCTAACAATGTTCATTAATACAAAATGGGTAATTTGAATGACTTGAGTTCTCAGTGATATGGATGATGATGAAAATGTAGTTCAAGAAGTAAATGCTTGGCTTCTGTTCAGCTCTTCAATCACAGCTTCCATGTCTGGCCGCTCCTCGGGCAGTTCGTGTGTGCATCGAAGAGCAATGTTTGCCAGTTTCCCAGCCTCGTGCTCTGAGAAGTTCCCTTTTAGGCTTTTGTCAATAAAATCTTGGTATATACAGGAAGCAGCTGCTGCCCTCATAGAGCTAGGGAGCATTTGTCTTCCACACAGGACTTGGAGGATGATGGCTCCAAATGCATATACGTCGCTTTTCTCAGTGAAGCTCCCTGTCGTTATGTATTCAGGAGCGAGATATCCCATTGCAGCACTGGTTTTCAGTGTCAAGAAGATGATATCATCTGCTAAAAGCTTAGGAAGTCCTGATTCTGCAATCAGCGGGTTGAGCTGTCGGTCGAGTAGAATCTTCTCCACCGATATGTTCCGGTGAATGACTGTTGGTTTGCTTCCTTCAGCTCTGTGCAGATATCCAAGGCCTGCTCAAACAAAGTGATGGTCCGTTAGGCTCCACAACAAGTGAAGCTACTGGTGTGAGACTGTGAGTTAGTATTTCCTAATATTTCATTTTAGTTTACATTACTAAATTAAAAGTTCATCTCTTTTCTTAAATTGAGTTTTTTACTTTGACTACGTGATACCTTAGATAAACTGCATACCAATAAGGAACCAATGTAAAAGATGATTCATTAGTTGCTAACAATTTGTGTTTAAGGTGCAGTGTATGTCCAAAGAACCAACCTTTTGCAATGCCACTGATGATGGAAACCCGGGTGGACCAGTCAAGCACTCGGCTACTCCCTTCTTCTGCTTCAAGATACTTCGACAACTTCCCTTTAGGAGCGAAATCGTACACCAGGTAACATTCACCTCTTCCTTTGGAGCAACAGAATCCTCGTAGTCTAACGAGATTATCATGTTTCAACGAAGTCAGCAGGCTCAGCCCTTTAGCAAACTCGGAATCTTCCGACTTGCAGCTAGTCATGTTGATGCTCGTGATAGCCACATCTGTGCCATCTCTCAACACCCCTCTGTAAACAGACGAGAAACTCCCTTTCCCCAACAAATTCGCTTCGGAGAAGCACAGAGTCGCCGTCTCAATCTCTTCCAGGTTGAACATGAAACTGTTCAGGTTATCGTTCTCTTCAGGTAAATGGAACCCATTTGGATACTCCAAGCTCACAAGTGGAGACACAAGACTCCTTCCTCTCTGCAGTTCCTTGAGCTGATGGTCACTACCACTCAAACGACTGTCGGGAGACTCGGATGATGCATTCCCAATCTTCTGTTTCCGCCTCCGGTATCTGAAAACAGCTAGAAAGCACAAGCTCATCAATGCTATGGTAACGGTTATGACTCCTGCAACAATGGCAACCTGTGGCATCTTGGGGGAAGACTTCGAACAACCGTTTTGGTTACTGCATGGTTCAGGTTGTGCATGGAAGACAGAAGGCTTCTCTGGAGTTTCTTTCGTTAATGTGTCGTTTATCAGCGGCTCATGATGCTGTCCGATCTCATTGATGTTCACATTGTCAAAGACTGAGCAAGCTCTCAATGCTGGAATCCCAGCTCCGCACAGACCTTGGTTGTTCTCGAAATTGAACCCTTCGTTTAGCCTCTGTAAAGCTTCACATCAATGCAGGGATTCAAACAAGTTAGACATGAAAACTGGGAGAACTGAGTAAGTAAGGAAGGAGAAGAACAGGGCGAAGTACCAGAAGGGACAATTCCTGAGAGGGAATTGTTTCTGACGTCGAGGAGTTGTAGACGTGGGAGTTGAGCTATTCCTGCAGGGATTGCGCCGGAGAGACCATTGAACCCTAAATCAAGTCTTGTTAAATCCTGTAAGCTCTCTAAACTTGGAGGTATTTGGCCGCTTAGCTTGTTGTACTGCAATGCTATAACACCTTAGCTTCGTCAAGGAACCCATCTCTGTTGGTATTTCCCCTGTCAGCTGATTGCAGCATAGCTCCACAACTATTAACACATAAAGATCAGTTATAATTTGATGTTATATCTGTATGACAGTACACTCTGTGGTCATATATTTGAATTGAAGTTGATTCATTTTTCTCTCTTACAGCTCAATTATCAGGATAAAGCTCTTCTAGAAAGCAATAAAGAAGGAGACTTTTTCAGCTTTCTTCAGTAAACCCAAAGAGAAGTTTGAAGAAAGAAATTGACTAGACGAAAGAACAAACCTTGTAAAGCTGCCATGTTACCGATCCGAGGAGGAATGATCCCAGAAAGGTTGTTGACATTAAGGTAAAGATCAGACAACTCGGTCAGGTTCGCTAGCTCTATCGGTATCTCCCCAGAGAGTGAATTGTAATGCAAGTAGAGACCAGACAAACATTTGAGCTCTGAAATTGCAGGTGATAGAGTTCCGGAGAGACCCTTTCCTTGTAGAGAAATGTTAGCCACTTTACGATGCTCGTTGCAGGCAACACCTTCAAATGAACCGCTGCAAGGCTCACCGTCGCTTTGCCACGATCTCAACAGCTTGTTTGTTGGGTCAAGAGCAGATTTCAGCTCCATTAAAGCTCTAAGCTCCGTGTTCCCAGAAGCCAGATGAGGAATCGATAGCGAAATCAAGAGCAGACCCATGTACAAGGAAGGAAAGAAAAGAAGACCCATGTTCAGTTTTTCTGCAGTTCTGCTAACACAACAAAGACAAAGATTCTTCTTTCCCTTTGGCCTTCCGTATCCCTCACAAACAAGGAGAAGTACTACTGTAAGCAGATTCCATAGCTCTGTTTGCAGTGAGGTTTAATGGCTGAAAGTTTGGCAGCTTTCTTGGAGTAGTGTTGTTTTGCAGAGGAAGGATGAGAGAATGGAAGACAGAAGGGACATAAAGAAGCTAGGTTTGAAAAAAAGGAAAGGTTTGATTAATGGAAGTGGAAAAGCAGGGCCAAGAAATAACGACTTTTTGGAGGGATCCATCTATCTTCCACTATCCACATTCACATACGAGGCTAGGAGAAAAGACAGAGATAGTGTGACAGACTGTGTAAGCTGTGACGTGTGCTAAGCTTATCATATTGCCATGAGTAAGTATCATGAAATCCACCATGCTAGCTATAGCTACATTGGATTGGTGATGATAATATCTGGAATGATAGCTAGGTTTGAGTCTTGCTGGTGAGTAGCAGAGTAAGATAATGTTGTTAATTGGCACGTTCTTTTGGAGTTTAGCCATGGCTAGGAAGAGCAGAACAGATGAAAGGACAAAATGACGGTTCAAGTGAAGTCACATCTTTGCCATATGCGGTGCATGTGATGATTTTATACTCTTGATTAATGTTCACCTTAAAAACTTGCAAACACTTTGTTTATGTTTTGAAACCATATTAAACTTATAGGATAATTCCTATAAGAAGTGGAAGAAGAATCATCCAGTATTTCTAGAGAATATATCGAGGTTGGAAGAAGCGCATTGGAAACAACGAGCTAAACATTTTTAATTTAAGAATAAAAATATTTTATGGGATCACAAATATGAAAATGAGAGAGAATTAATTGATGTTGGTAAAGGGCTGGGGAGTTTTGCTAAAATGGCACTCCACGGGCTTATTCAAATCATGAGTGTGCGACATGGAGAGTTAATTGTGGACAACTTTGTTACGGAGGGGGGAATCTCGAGCTTATATGACCTTTAATGAAGAATAAGTTTTGGTTGTGGTTTTCTCGATGAAAGCAAGTTTGGAAGGAGTGACTGAGAGCTTACATGACCTTTAATGAAGAATAAGTTATAACTTATAAGTTGTGGTTTTCTCGATGAAAACAAGTTTCGAAGGAGTGATTGAGGTTGAGCAGGGAGATGGAGCCGGACGATATGTCAATAGATCTTGAGTCTTATTCCAAGTTATATCTATAATGGAGTAAGTATCGTTGGTCATAATTAATGTTATAATTTAATTATATGAAGTGGACTACATGAACACAATAGATGTTTCAACTTGAGTAGAAGTTGCATCACAATAGCCTTGAAATATTATATTTCATATTGTCCATTGTAAATGACTAAATGCCTAAATGGTGGAAGTCTTTCGGGTGCTAAGGGTTAGGTTTGCTACCATTTGGCACTCCAAACATGACCATTTCCCACATGCATATATGTTGACTATTTTGGGGGGACATATACAAAGAGTATTGAATTCCTGCAACCAAAGGAGAAATAACAATAAAACACGAGTACTGAAATGGAAATATGCACTACTTTTGGACTTCTTAAAAGAAAACATAGCACATTAATTTACTTACCCTATCATTTAATTTAATCATTAGTCTTATTTCTTAATAGCCCCCTTTTCTTTCTTTATTATTTTACTATTTTTCTTGGGGCAAGCAGTTTGATGATTGCTCTTTGTTTTTTTACCCTCCTCAAAGTCCAACACACATCGTCAGTAGATTTCAAATTTCAATTTATGAACACTTAATTTTTAATTGGAAAGGAACCATAGAGAGTACATCTATACTTTGTTTCTCTTTTTTTTTTTACGGTTTATTACCTTAGCAACGAATACATCCATGCAAAGTATCGATTTTTATATTCTTAAACAAGTAATTCCTTGAAGATGCTTGGGACTTCTTAGAACATTCAAAGACTTCTTATCGCTCAGTCGAGTATTTTCATTAGCTTCATGCCTTCATCATCTATAACTCAACTCTCGAGATGATCAAGTTGGCCATGGAGCTCGACTGCTCGAGAAGAATCTCTCTCTCACAATTGGGTTGTCTCTATGTTTTGATTGCTTCCTTAACTGCTCGAGTTATGAGAATAGTTTTAACCATAAAAAAGGTAAAATAATCATAATAGTTAAATGGTACAACATTTAGGGGTGGGAAATGGGTTGGGTATGGGTACCCATACCCATATATCGTGGGTACCCATACCCATAATTTCAAAAAATCCATCCCAAACCTCATACCCATATGGGTAATGGGTACCCACAACCCATATGAAATGGGTAGTGGGTAACCCACACTACCCATATTACCCATAATATAAAACATACGACGAAAACTATAATTTCAATCAACTTCAAACCCGACTAATCTTCGTAGCTGATAATCCCGTACAAGTTTCATCACATAACCACGTCCATTAAACCATTACATGAACCGACAATTCCACTGTCAAATATTAATTTCAAAAAAGAAAAGAAAGGTGACGTGCTCTTCCGACTTCCTTCATTTCCATGTTGATGATTTGGGTGGTATATTAACCAATAAGCAAAGGAATTTGAGAAGGAAGAAATAGAAATGCCGAAATGGGAGAGCGGGAGTAGGGAGAGGACACTAGAGAGAGTGGATGTGGCTGTGCTGCTTAGGAGTGAGGAGTGAGGAGGAGTCATGACTCAGTAACTCACGACTGGATGAATTAAGAATTAGTTAGGACTTCGGTTAGGAGATGGGTCTGGGAGGGGATGTGGGATGTTGCTGCCTAAATGCTAATGGGTAATGACTAATGAAAACTAAATTATTGTTGCTGCCTAAATGCATGGATGTAGGGAATATAAATTATTTTGGGTATTATTGTGGGTATTATGGGTACCCATGGGTAAACCCATATGGGTAGTGGGTACTCACTACCCAAAAAATGAGTAAAATCAATCCCAAACCCCAACCCGTAGTGGGTTATGGGTACCCATTACCCACAAAATTTCGGTTGGGTATGCGGGTACCCACTACCCCAACCCCAAGTTCCGACCCCTAACAACATTGGATACCTATGTAGCTAGCTCAAAACAAACTTTTAATTTCCTCTTTTTCATTAATGAAAACTAATTATCAATTTAGCATAATTCTAAATTATATAATGTGGGTGGGGGCAAAGCTATTAATTTTGTTGGTGAAGTGGGACAAAGTTAGTAATTAGACACAAAGTTAAATCTTGACCTAAAGTGATTGGGTCCCCCAAATTTTGGATCCTCTCAATTTCCCAATCATAATGCTTCACTATAAAGTTGGTTAGCAGCTTTGAAGTTTAAATGAAATGAAAAGGGACTTATAACTATAAGCCTGTACTGCCAATTTGATGACCGGTCTGATCCTCGTCTATTTTGTGGTTATAGGCGAGGATCAGACCGATTATTAAGTTGTACAAGCTAGGTTTAAAAGTTTTTATATCTAATTAAGTTGTTTAAAATTTTTGAAGTTGAATTGAACTGTCCAGTTTGAGATTAACGACGCTGATTTTTACGATTAACACACTTTTTAACTTTAACTGTGATTTCATTCTACTTCGTCATCTGAATCAGAAATTTTCTGTGTTTTGCATGGGATTAAGTTTGTATTACAACACAGTTAGGCCCAATGAAATGGTGGGCCGACGTTAAATGTGTGGGCCGATGCTGAACGGGCCTGCTGAGGTTTCCGTTGTTGTTTTTTTTTGGGTAGGATGAGGTTTCAGTTGTTGCAGACTACAAATGAATGAGTGATTGGCTTAATATCAATTTTGGACATTAAGGTATGAGTTTTGTAATATATTGGTCCATGATCTTTTTATATGGTGATTAATTTATTGAATTTGTAACATAGTGGTGATTCCGTTAAGTCTCCATCTAAGTTTTCGTTAAGTATTGATATCAGCAAGACAACTCAACATTTTTTTTCACATCACGCATTGTCGTGTCACCCAATCCACCCTAGACTGAGCCCAAGCTAACCTAACCCAATTTAAGTCTCCATCCAAGTTATTTGTTAAGTATTGATATCATCTAGCCAACTCGGTACTTTTTTTCACGTCATCTATTGCTGTGACACCCAATCCACCCTAGACTAAGTCCAAGCTAACCTACCCCAATCAAAGTCAACCAAATTAAACCCAAAGCCCAATAACTCATTCTAACCTATTCTTTCTTCTTCTCCTCTTCTTCAATCTTCCCCGCTTCTTTTTCCTCCACCAAATCTACATATCTGAGATCTTAAAACGAGACCGTGCTCCTGACCCAGATCTGTAAATTCCCGGTGGAGGAAGAAACCTGCGTGAAGCCATGTCAGTAGCTTGTGATCTGTTAGATACAAAGAACTATGCAGAAATTGGTAACTGTGTCTAAAAATAACTATATAATAACACTCTATGCAAATTCTTGAGTATAGTGACATAACATGCATTATCTACCTAAACAACAAGATCTTAATAAATAATTATCACAAGAAACATAAAAACAAATCAGTCTTGGCTTTATCACATCCAACAAACACACAGAAATAAACAAAAACATCGTACATTGAACTCCAGATTTTCGATCACATCATAACATGTGCTGAATGTTTTCACGTTACATGTTAAGCAAAACCAGTGTTTCTTAAACACAACTTTATTTATTGATAGTTGAAAATATGATAATTAACAACACAAATCAAACAAGCAGAATCTGCAGCAGCACACGTTGCTATGATCTGCAACCCACTAACCTCTACCTTATTAAACGCTAATCTCCAAACAATTTAGTCCTTATCACTCGTAACAAAAGAACCTTAAAACGACACAATTTAAGCCCAAATAATCCTCCATTCTCGCTAGCATAGCTCCAAATTCGACAGCCTAGGAGTCGGCACAAGAATCAAAGGATTCATCTTCTTAATAACAATCCCAAACTTATCCGACAACTCCAGCTCACTCCCCCTCGGAAGCTTCCATTCAAAAGAGTGCAAAAGCGTAGCCAACACATACTTCTGCGTATTCACCCCTAACGGCTGTCCAGGACACACCCTTCTCCCCGATCCGAACGGAAGGAACTGAAAATTATTCCCCTGAAAGTCAAACTTCACGTTATCTTCCACCTCAAGAAACCTCTCCGGTTTGAACTCCAGTGGCTCGTCCCACAGCTCTGGATCAGTGTGGAGCGCGTACGCGTTCAAATACACGATAGTGCCCTTGGGTATGGTGTACCCACCTAGCTCGCATGTCTGGCTTGGACATCGTGGCACTAGTAGTGGTAACGCTGGATGTAGCCTGAATGTTTCCTTTATTACGGCTTCTAGGTAGTGTAGTTTGTGGAGGTGGGATTCTTCTACGATCATGTTTTGGCCAACAACTTGGTCGAGTTCTTCGTTGACTTTGACCATTGCGGAAGGGTGTTTGACTAGCTCTGCCATCGTCCATTCTATCATGGTAGCTGTTGTATCTGTACCACCCACCAGTATGTCCTGTTACGTAGAATACAAAATATTAATTACACTAATCAATTAAACAAAAAACTTGGTATTTCTTGGTAATTAAATTTGAAACAATCAATCGTTTCAATTTTATGTTATATCCATGTGATTCCATGTTCTTATATTCATAGTACTTATTAATTGGTTAGATCATGAAGGACAAAACATATAGTTTTGTCGTATGTCGGATCTGGTGACGGCGCCTAACACATCAGGCTACCAATTAAATAACAACAACAACAATAATTCACAGCATCTTGTTATGGTGATTTGGACTACTAAACAAACTTAATTATATATTATAGGTGTGGTTTGGTTATGGAATTGAACTCAATTCCCGGCCACTGAGAATTGTAGTGCAAGTATTTGGGTCGAGAATTTTTTCTTTTATGAATGATGTATTATATATATAAATAAAGAAAAACAACCAAGGTTAAAGGCCCTTGAAAAACCTAATTCCCAAACAACCAAGGTCAATTTTTAGTGGGTCGAAAATTAGAACCCAATTCCCAAACCTATACTCCATCAACCTTGTAGTAAGTTAGCAATTTGTTTAACTCTTCGCACTGTTTGATTTCTTTATCTACTACTCGATCATTATATTAAATGCATGTACTAGATGAAATTAAATAACGTACCATAAGCAAAGCTTTGACTTGATTGGTGGTAATATTAGTATCAACATGGCCAGCTCGATTCAAATCCAACAACACTTGCAAGAAATCCTTCCTAGTGTCACCCCTCCTCTCAACCAACCTCAACCGTTCCTCGATCGCTGAGCTTAGAATCACGTCAAATTTCTCCAACAACACCTTTGACTTCTTCTCGATCCCTTGCAAGTCAAACCTAGCCAAAGTCGGCACAAAATCCGACACGTTAGGCGTCCCCATAAGAACCAACATCTCCGTCTCCAACTCCCTAAACTCCCCATAAAAGCTACTACTACTCTTTCCAATGGCTTCCTCCACTCCACCCCATAGCATGCTCATCATTGCATTCGTAGTCGTTTTGAATGCCATTTCGCCCACATCCATGGCCCCGTCACCACACCTCTTGTACACCTCCTTCACGGAGTTTCGCACCTGTTCCTTCCTCAGCACGTAACACGCCTCCAAACTGGCACTGCTCAGCATCTCCCTCACAAACACCTTCCTCAGCTTCTTCCACAATGGACCATAGTTTGAGAATGCCACATCATCACATCCGTAGGTCAGAACCACTGATGCAATAGGTGGGTCCCGATTAGCGAACATGCTGTCTTGGTCTCTCACCACTTCCTTCACCAAGGAAGGTGAGCTGACCACCACGCACAGCTTGGTCCCTAGCCACATCTTGTAGACAGGACCGTACGTGGCTGCCAACTTGACAAACTCGTGGTGGAGGTGGACCCCGAGGAAAGGGAGGTACCCCACGATGGGTAGACCGGTTGGACCTGGAGGGAGTGGGGCACCCTTGGTGGCCCACTTCTTAGTCAGGACGGACACTAAGAACGATGAAAAGGCTGCTAGAGGGATTAGTACTGTGACGAGGAACTTGGCGAAATCCACGTTGGATGATGAAGATAATGACATGGCGGGTGATGTGTACCATGTCTGGAAGTCGTGGAGCATGTTTGACGTTAAATTGAGAGCCATGTAGCTAACAATCGAGCTAGCTGTGTTGGACTTTTGTGTGTTGTTTTGGGGTTTGTGTGTTTGTGCGTTGTGAAATGTGTTTGTACATATAGAGGAGGTCAAAGGTTGGAAGTGTGCTACAAGGACAAAGAGAGGAATCTTGTGTTTCTATGTATAAGATACCTTTTCTTTTTTATTCATTGATATAAAAAAAAAAAAAAAAACACAAGGGGGTGACAAACTTAATTAGGATTCGGGACTAAAGCTATTTGTTAATTTCACTTGAGTACACTTGTCTCTTTAAACTAAAATTTCATGTCATCAAGATCCTAATTAACCCTACACTTAGCCTCTTAACTAAAATTTGAGTAGATCTTTTTCACTTAGCTTGAGTACTCTTGAGCAACGTGAAACTATTGTAATCTAACATGTTCTCTGCAAGCAATATATAGGCTGTGGGAGGTGGCTATAAGTCAGAGGAGGCTATCTTGAGCTCGGATCCAAGGTCTCGTGGACCCAAATGGCTAAACAATCATAAAAATCGAATATCATTAATAGACATAAGTTAAATTTGATACTCCTTAGTTGATTGAATACCAAACATAAATTGCATTCAGGCCTGTAATTACTCATATACACACAAACTTGGTCGGCACCCATCTCTTTCATGTTTGTGGCATGATCGTGACAAGGTGGCAACATGATCATACCCATGGGTAGCCAAGAAATAGTGTTAACTAGAGTATATGTGATCCATGCATAGCTATGTTTTGTGATCTGTTGTCGGCCAGGACGTGGGAATCGCAAGTCACAATGGTGCGGTATACCACCATCAGCCTATCAGCGGTATACCTAACAAATTTGTCCAGATTTAGACTTTTTCAAGTGTTTAGCCACCGACGATACATAGTTTCAAACTTCTGCCTAGAAAATTCCAAAAACCCGATCGGGGCATCATGTAAAACTACAATTAGCTAAAACTAAAAGAGATGCAATTCAGGAAAACTATAGGCTAGCCGAAATGCCCAAGGGTCGCCTCTCTTCGCCGCAAAATTGCTACGGCATAAACAAAAGGAAACCAAACCCAACTTGCCGGGTCTTGGGGACTGGTTAAACGCTAATTGTTGTGACAGAGCTCATGACATACACTAGCTACTAGCTATGGATAATTCATCATAGATGTTACTAGATAAGATCCATATTATTTAGTTTACATAATAAATATAATGCAGAAAAATAAACACTTTTCTATACCTAATAATCTGATGGAAAAAATTGAATAATAAACAAGAGATGTTTTTGGCAGGGATGATATTGATATGGGTGATGGAATTGGGTGTAGGAATTGAGTTTCAATTTCCGGCCCACTGAGAATTGTTATATAATTATTTGGGCTAATTCCAAATGGACCGGAAATTGAAACCCAATCTCATTAACCAAGCAACCCCCTAAGTTACCTACTCTTAATATTATAATGCTAATAAATATTATATAAATTAATTATGATTATCTCTTTATACCCTTGATAAATTATTAAGAACACAAGTGTTAAGTTATAGATCAGTGAATAAATCAAAACGAAAGAAGAGGTAAAGCAAAGCAGAGCCAAGGTAGGCTGGATTCATAAAAGACAGCCCAAACTGACTTTGGACCCTCCCAAAATTAGGCCCAAACATACTTTGGACCCCCCGAAAATTAGGCCCAAAGGTTGGCAAATTAGGCCCACAATTCTGCCCGATGTCCCCAAAATATAAGACGGTAACTATATGAAAAATTTGTTTGGCATTGACTCCAAAATAATTGGTAGATACCAAAAGCACAAAAACAAAAGTCCGATAAGCATCTGAAAAACTAGTGCATTGATTAGATTCCCCGGAGAGAAAGACAAACTAGTGCATACAAATAAATCTAATTTTTTACTATTTGTATTATATGTTACTAATAATCTTGAGTCAAAACGAAGCCGTTTAAAGTTGCTGACATTCGAATCGGATGATGTGTAAACTCTAACAACCTACAGGTCAGTGATGTGTCAACTGCGTCAGCAATTCAGTAACGCCATTTGTCACATTTGTAACGGAATGACTTATTTGTTATATGTTCTAAGTAGAGGAGCTTGTTTGGTGCAATTAATAGTAGGAGGCATGTTTGTTATCTTTCAATAGTACAGGGACTTTCCGACCTATTATAAAATAATAAGGACATTTTACTACTGTTCTTGCACTAATTTAATTTTTATTTTTTAATGTTCAAATAAATTCACTCCAAATCACCTCTAAATCACCAACTCAGACAATGTATTTCGAAAATAGCAAACCCCACCCAATTCTCTTCTATTTCAAATCTTTCAATAGTACAGAGTCTTCTAATTGTGATTTTGTTGAAATCTGTTCCGTAATATGTTTAGATGAAGTTTGCTAATACAACAGGTGGCAATTGCATGCTAACTAGTTAGCTAGTTTTCGACGGAGACGGTGGACGGTGGTCTGTCGTTGTCGCCACAGACAGTAGTCAGTCGCCGGAAAAGTTATTGGAGTTCAGTGGTCGATTGCCGGATACTCATGAATTCGCTCACCAAAAAATATTAAGTTTAAAAAATAAATATAATAACTAAATTATATGTGCAATATCTTAAATATTCTTAACAATCTAAACTATTAAATGACTCAAATGGTTAAAAATTATCTAATAAATTGATCAATTATTTAAAATGATCTAATAATTGATTTAGAGGGTTGGAAATTTGTGACTAGGTTGAATTTAGATGAATTCCCGGCACAATTTCAATAATTTATCTGTTCAATAATCCCAAAAATCCAATCTACCAAATTTAACCCTAATTTTCTCCCTTCCATTTTCCCCCAATCAGTTTAAATTCCGCAATACCAGATGCATTCCCCCAAACTTTTCCCCCTCATCAATCAGTTTCCGATCTCTTCTCCACCCCCAACAACTCCTCCTCCGGTAACTCCTTTCAACGGATCCCAGATGAACTCCCACACCGACGAGCTCCAACAAGTCTTCAAGAAATTCGACGTCAACGGCGATGGAAAGATCTCCGCCTCCGAGCTAGGCTCCATCATGACCAGCCTCGGCCACAAGTCCACTGACGACGAGCTCCAGAAAATGATCACCGAATTCGACGCCGACGGTGACGGATTCATCGATTTCAAGGAGTTCGTGGAGATGAACACCCAAGGCATAGGGTCCGAGGAGGCGATGGTGAATCTGAGGCAGGCCTTCTCCGTCTACGACATCGACGGCAACGGCTCAATCACCGCCGAGGAGCTCCACAAGGTGATGGTCAGCCTCGGGGAAGAGTGCTCCGTCGCCGAGTGCAGGAAGATGATTAGCGGTGTGGATAGCGACGGCAATGGGACAATCGATTTCGAGGAGTTTAAGATGATGATGACGATGGGTTCCAGGTGGGGGGGTTCTTCCAATGAGGATTCTGTGAAGGGCTAGTTTTTTATTTCTAGATCTGTAGGTAATCATAAGCTTTTAAATCTCTTCATTTTGTTCTTCAGTTTTGATTCATTCCAGTTGTTCTTTTCGAATTCTTTATTGCTGGGTTCTCCTCTAATTGAAGGGAGGATCATCATCATTATATATATATAAATGCTATTTGTGAATATCTCTCTTGATCCAATCTGGATTCTTTCTTAATAAAATGGTATCTTTTCATGATTCTATGATAAATCAAAGTTTGATCATGGTTCCTCATTTCAAGGACTGCAATTTCATAGCCAAATTCAGAGTATCAAACACCTAACAAACCATTATGTAGGTTTCTCAAACTCATAAGAAACAGTCAAAAGAGTAACCACTATTTATCAGCTGCTGCTCCAGCTTGCTGCTTCAATCTCCGAACGCATTCATAATAGCTCTTAGTGAGAGGGCTGCATTTCAGGATATCGTTAATGTGCTCCTTGTAGCAAGTCCGGCAAGCTTCGTAATCAGCAAGGCAGGGCATAGGCTTCTGGTATGGAAGCTTGAACTCCTTATCGTGCAGATCCTTGGCTCTTTCCGTCACTTCTTGCATCATGTGTTCCTCCTTCTTCTGCAACTTTTCCAGAACCTGTTCACTTTCGTGGATCACTGATCGAATCGCATCTAGCTCTGCACTTGCAGGATGAACAACAGATGGTTGTGCAGGCAAGACTATTTGGGGTGGAACCGGCCATCCGGGAGATGCAGGAACCTTTCGACGAGGCTCATTTGGTACCTTAGGTCTTGATTTCCTTGTTCTCTTTTTCATTTTCTCGCCATCATCAGTAAGCCGTTCGATAAGCTCATTAGTGATTTTCAGACTAAATTCTGTCATAATGCAGACTTCCTGAATAAATTGCCTGCCAACATTACCCAGAAAACATCATTGAAACAGTTCACTGCTGGATTGATGACAATATGAATATGGATAAGAAAGCAAGCAACTTCTTCATGGTAAGCTGGGAGAACTGCTATGAGCCATATCATTCTCACTAAAGAACGATATGAGCTCCAAGGTCCCAAGCTCTGCAATGTAACTAGAACTCTAGTTGAAGAGACATAATCAAAGGCAGAGCTATGATGAATCTATGACTGCAGAAAGGGTACAGATGAATCAAAGACATTTCAATTCCAAAGAGAAGCAGGGAATCAAAGATTTTCATCACTGAAACTGAGAGTCAAGTGAATTAATTGAAACACAGCTAAGTAATTGTAAAACAGAGTTGAGGAAAATCCATCATCATCAAAGATCCTTTCCCAATCCACAATCACCCTAAGAAAAGCAACCAGTGCAAACCCATGAGAGCAAAACCTAGCAAGATTGACATCATGACCACTGAAATCCAAACCATGTAGGCACCTATAAACATGTTGCGTCTTTGGAAGCATCGACATCGTGACCATTGAAAACCATTAGTAGTTCCTCTGCATGATCTACAGACCAAAATACAAACTTCTCAACAAATCTTGCATTGGTCAAACTCACAACCGTTGTAAAGTTTGGCCTTATCTTCAACAGCGCCTTCGACTCCATAATCTCCAAAACACGATAGCGAGGAATCACTCTTTCCGTCATGCTATACATCAACAGTGAAGGTGTACGAACTATCATCTCCTTGGTCAGCTTCATTGTGTTCAAATAGAAATCAATCCCAAACTTCAACTTATCCTCGGAGCACCTCACCAACACCGGGGCCTTTCTGAACATGTCGATACATTCTTCCCTTGAAAACCCTAAACCATTGAACATTGCAAGTTTCTTTTCAATGGAAGCCTCACTCCAGCCACAGACAGTCCACAGACCATATACAAACATCTTAGATTTCACTGAAAACCCAAAATCCAAAGTCTTGGAAACTTTGTCTCTAAGTTTAGACTCTTCCGTCAAGAAAATCCTGGGCTGCATCCTGAACAGCATCGCGAGCTGAGACCCCACAATCCCACAGCTCTGCAGCAACTCAATGTTTGACGAAAGTCTCTTTTCAGGGTACTTATACAAGACCCAACTGCACCTTTCTAGACCCCAAACCAAGTCCTTCTGAGAGACAATTTTCTGCAAAATTTTGAGTCGAGGAACCAACTTTAACGTCAAACTAGCAGTCAAAATCGTGTGGTTCTTCGAGAGAAACTTAACCAGACGAGAACCCTCAAGACCCAGTTTCTGAAAATGCTGGATCTTGGGTTTAAGGTTCATCTCTATATCCGCAAATAGAATCTGAGGTGCCCCAGCGACTGTAGCTTGCAAATGGGCATCTGTGAAACCAAGGCCACGAAGGAATCCAGATAAAGCTTGGGGCTTTTGGGGAGATTTGAGAGAGGAGAAGCGAGCGGCGATGGAAATTGCTTGGGTGTCAGTAAATTTGAAGGTTGAAATCAAGCAATTCACTAGGGCAGAGCTTGATGTAGTTGAGCTCTCTGCGAGTTTAGAGAAGCAGGCAATGAAGCTAGCTCCTCCCGGAACGAATCGCAGATTGCTGAGACGGTAAGTTGAGAGTACCTTGAGAGATAGCATCGCGAACACTGAAAATCGGTAGAAGAAGCGCCAGGGGCTACTAGACAGTAGAAAACTAACAAGTAAAACTCCTTTCAACCCTAAAGAAAATGGCCGACAAAGAAGCAGTCTGAAGAACCAAAATGCAAGAAGAAATGCGACATTACTGAAAGTTATACAGTCCTGAAGTGAGCTGTCATTGGGGAGAAAACCTTGGCGGTTTGTTGCAATTGAAAAATCATCCAATTCAAAAGGTACTAAGAACCCAAACCAGAGGAGTAAAACTCGACGAAGAATCAGAATAGCGTACCTAGCAGCAGAATAAACGAAGAAAGACCTCGCCGCCGAGACTGGGTTCACGATCAATTTCACTCTCCCAGGTTATTGGCTGCGGGGGGAGAAATCAGAAATCTCTGGTGCTTAGTCTCAACATGAGAAGAAAATGCTTAATCCGGGAGTCGTGAAGAATGGGGTAAACTACATCCGCGGTCACCCATATTTGGGGTTTGTTACAGATCAGTCATTCAACTTTAAAATTTAACAGTATGGTCATATTAATTTAGCAGTACTTCCATCTCTTTGTTTCATTTCCAGAGATAACGATAATGATAACATAGATAGAGAGGCCATAGTGAAACCCCACTGTCTGGAAGATAACATAAACAAACAAATTGGTAGTGACCTTTTCTGATAAAGCAAAAAGCTCTGCAATTTTCTATGTTTTCTGGGGGCCTTTTTCTTTGAGGTTTCAAGGACAATGCCACTTCCATTAATTAGTGTGGTTTATGAATGATGTAATTTGATGGTTTTGTTACACATTTCCATGAAAACACTCATCTTGGAATTGGAAAGGTCCCCAGTTATGATCTAAATTCTGAAACTTTCACCAGTCACCATCATTGTGCACCTGAAAGCAACAAAAAGCATGCTGCATTTCTGAATTACTTACACCAGTTTGTTTATTCTGCACCACTTACAAAAAGCTGTACCATTCTCACGAAAACAAAAGAAAATTAAGGGCCACATAAGACACAATCATTGGCTATTTGACGAAAAGAATGCTGTGCTGTGATTGCTTTTGGTTGACAAAAAACCCTCATAAGATAAGTCAGGGTTTGCAACCAATTAGTCCTCCAGAAACCTTGACTGACCACAGGGAGGAAGTTAGGATTCAGATCATATGGGTCTGTTCATCTCCAGTAATTTGTTTTCGTTCATCTGTAACGAGCTCATCGTGCTTAGATCAAAGTCATCGAACCGGAAATCCTGAGTTCTGAAGTCATGACAATCCAGCAGCCATGAGGAGCTATCTTCCCAGGTTGGATAAAAAGTACTAGTAGCTGTAGTACTAGTCATCTCATTACTTGTTGTACTTTGGTCAGTACTGGAAATAAGGGGTGGAAGGCCATACAACGCATCAGCAAGTAAATTCTCATCCGTCCATAAGCTGCTCAGCAAAGCATCATCATCATCATTGAAACTGGTGTTCAACATAACTGATGATGATGCTGATGATGATGATGAATACTTATGATCCTCAGATGAATTGATCACCACTCCATTGTTAAGCAGAAGAGAATCCTGTGATTGATTTGAAGAACTTGTCAGCTCCTGTTCATCATCAGGCTTGTCAGTGGTCATCTGATCATCATCAGCATCTAATCTGCTGATAGGCTTATGAGTGACAGGATCAATCCCCATTTTGAGAAGCTTCTTCTTGATGTGAGTGTTCCAATGGTTCTTAATCTCATTGTCTGTTCTCCCTGGAAGCTTCCCAGCAATCTTTGACCACCTACACAACAAACAACAACAACAATTACATACCAACACTCCAACCATACCATCAATTAAAAGAACATAAAACTTCCTCATTACACAAGTAATATACCGGTTGCCAAGGCGGGCATGGAGGTCAATAACCAACTGTTCTTCATCATCAGTGAGGAGGCCACGCTTCAGGTCAGGCCTGAGGTAGTTAGTCCAGCGGAGGCGGCAGCTCTTACCGCAACGGAGAAGGCCAGCAAGCTTAGGGAGGGATCTCCAGCAGGATTGGCCATTGATGAGGATGAAGTTGATGAGCTTGGTGTCTTCATCAGCAGTCCATGGCCCTTTCTTCACTCCTAGTTTGTCACAGCAGGGCTTCCTTCCCATGGTGAAAGATTGTTTCTTTACAGATGAAATGGGAAAGCAGAGCTTGGGAGGGAAGAACAAGGGATTGAAGACACCAACTTTATATAAAGTCCACCTTGGAAAAATGGATGATGACATTTGTCCTTTATAATATAAAAAAGGACCTACCTGTGCAGAAAAGCAAAATGGAAGAACAGAGTAAGTTGGAAAACGATCTGTTATTAATCAATGTATGATGATGTATCACCAATTCTGCTACACATGAGTTTGTGTTGTTCAGGCTCTGAATGCAATCTTACTCAACCATTTCATCACTCATTTCGTCATCACCAAATTGCACTGCACCCACTAATGCCATTAACTGTTAGTACTTGTTCCTCAAGCAATTATTACGTAAAATTTAAAACAACATTTCACCTAAATGACAACGAAATGGGTTAACGAAATGGCTATTCCTAAATACGCCATTGCATAGAGTACAAGATGATATCGAAGCCAGGCTGCCCGATGGTGAGGATGTGCGAGGACTTGACGTTACTGGAGGCTATTCAGTGGCTTAGGGAAAAATACCTTTGCAACGACACGATAGAGACAACTCCCAGGTAATGGCTAATGCGGTGAATGGTGTAGACGTCGATGTTGTAGAGTTTGGGGAGATTATTAGGCGTTGTCGAGAGTCCCTTCATGTATCTTGTCGAGTTGGCTTTGTTAGGAGAGATAGTAATGATGTTGCCCACATCTTGCTAGGCAATCACGTTTCTTACTTTCTTTGCATCACCCACGACGGGTAGTGCCTCTCTAGAGTGTTTAGAGGGCGCTTTCTTTGTTTCTGTATGCACAATTGATGATTACCTAAAACAAAGAGCGGGTCAGGTATTAATGTAAGATTGGGTATCTTCATATTCGTCCTTGACCCATATGCAATGATAAAGAAAATTATTGTATTGTCTGACCTGGCCCTGACGGGGTCAAAAACATAAAATTTTCTTTTTGACCGGTTCGAATCGGCCAGATACTCGAATCTTGCAGTACAACTCGCCAAACCTAAGCAATTGAATTTGAATTTCCAATTCTATCCCTAAAATCTGAGACGGACAAAAATAAGGATAGGAGTATCTCCACGTCATCAATCCTCGTCCTTCTTCACCTCGCTTCTCGTCAAATCACCGTTCAAAGAATCTTGACCGTCCATTCTTCAATCACACTACCCTGTAAACAGACGGAAAAAAAAAAGGTTCAAAGACGGATATACCCTCAGCTGTGGCTTCCCTCGGTTATTTTCCACCTACCCAAAACTCTCTTTCAAGCCCTTCAATTTTTTGACGACAAAAAGCACACATAAAAATTAATTCTGGGGAAAAAATAAATTAAAATAATTGATTCTCTGTCTCTTCTTTCTCAATTGAATTCTTATCTTCCTATTTCCCTCTCACTCTCTCTCTAAAACCCCAATGGATCAGTTTCACAGCTCTATACCGCCGTGGGCCCATCAACCTCCCGCCTCCACGACCACCGCTCCTTACTCCGCCGCCTTCCCAACTGTCACGGATGCCGCTCCTCCACCTACCCAAAACTATGCATCTCAACAGCAACTTCCCAACTTTGCCGCGGCTGTACCGCCGCCGCCGCCGCCAACTGTTCCGTCTCCAGCTCAAGTCCGGAAGCCATTTCCCAGCCACCTGGGTTCCACTCCAGCGACCCTATCCCGTCCTATGCACAGGTAAAAAGCAAAAAGATTTTTTTTTTAGTATAAGTTCGAAAATCCCCCATTTGTTTTCCCAATTCGAAACCCTAATTTTGTTCCCCTTTTGAAATTTTGGTCTGTTTGAGAAGATGATATTCTCTGCGATTGCGGCGTTGAAAGAACCAGACGGCTCAAGCAAGAGAGCAATAACGAAGTACATCGACCATTTTTATCCGGGGCTTCTTCCTCCCGCACTGTTGACCCAGACCTTGCAGCAATTGAAGACCAACGGAATGCTAGTCATGGTTAAGAAATCATACAAACTCCCTGGATCGGACTTCACCCCCACTGCAAATACCCTTCCAGATCTGTCTGCCGACTTTTCCATAGAAGCTTCGGTTCAGTCACAGCCACAGCCACCTCCGCCGTCGTCTGAAGGAGCAGCAGCAACAACAGTTTCTCCTTCCGTTGGGCCTAAAAGAGGCCGCGGAAGGCCTCCAAAGCCTAAGCCTGATGCTGTACTCCCCAATGGCCACCAATCCCAACCCGAAATCCAACATGAACCCGGCCTTGTCTCTCAACCCGAAACTGATAACACTCTGCCTCCTGGATTCGTCCCCAACGGCCAAACTACCAATAGTTACACATCCTTATCCACATTGCCCGAAACTCAGCTGGTTAATGTGCCAATGGAGGTAGTTGATGAGGCTAATGTTGTCAAGAGAAAGCCAGGTAGGCCTTCCACCAAGTCACTAGGCGTTGAAAATGGTGGGATTGTGATTGCCAAGAGAGGAAGAGGGAGACCTCCAGGGTTGAAGAAGAGAAGTCCTGGAAGGCCGAGGAAGCCTAAACCCAAGACAGTGGCGGGTGTATCCGGGGCAAATGGGTATAAGAAGCGGCCCGGGCGCCCACCCAAAAATAACCATTCGGTGATAGTTCCTTATGATACGACTGGGGAAGCAATTCCACAAGAGAGTGTGCCACGGCCTAGGGGCCGCCCGAGGAAGGGTACCGGATCGATAGCTGCCGGTGTGGGCGTTGGAGGGCTTTCTGAGAAGCTAATAGGACTCCCCGAGGATTTTGATGATGATGTCGCAAAGCCAAGGAGGTCTGGGAGGCCAGTTGGTCGTCCAAAGAAGGTATTGCTACTATGTTTATAGCTTCATTATTTATGTGCAACCAGCTTCTTTTCTTTTTCTTATTGTTTTTTTTTGTGAGTGCATTTTTTTCTTTATTTTAGTTGGCTGTGTGCTTCAGAATAAAGTGGGCACGGAATCGTATTAATATGGAAAATCTGAATAATGCTAAGTGATTATTATTTCACAAAGTATTTGAATTTTTAGGATTGAAGGTTCACATTTCAGTAATATACTATTATCGAGCTAAATGTTGTCAGTTCATTTGATGCCAGTGGCTAAATGTCTTTGAATAGTATTTTGCTCTAAATTTGGCCACTTGCAAGTGGTTATAAATTATGGAAATGTATGAAAACTGAAGAACTAGTACATGGTAACTAGTTACGAGATAAAATAACTAGTTATAACACTGTTTAAATTATGTTTGAATGGAAAAATGTTTGAACCTGATGAGCGGCCGTCTCTACTAAGCTTAAATCATCGAATCTCTTATATATTTAACTGGGTTTGGTACGCTTAGCCATGGTTAGAAATACCTGGGACATTTAAAGGGTTCACCTCTCAATTAAACATCTTTTATGTTTTAAAGTTTAACTTTAAATGAGTATGAAAGGATTGGATATTTCCGTATACCTCCAATTTGGTTGGTCGAAATTGTTGTTGACTACTTAATACTTAGGGTTAATATTTTTAAAATACTGATGTATAATATTTCATATTTGTTTAGCTGTTGTTTTGTATGATTGTATTACTGAAAAAAAATACAAGAGACAAGTAGGGTTTTCTAATCATAGCAATATCAATGGTGGTTTTAATACCATTAATAGTCTTTCAAGCCATACGTTAATATTCTACAGAGGTATGTTTTTCAATTATAAACTGTACCATCTAAACACATGTACTGGTATTTTGTTCGTTGTTATGCTATGGGTTTATCTCGCAGTATTAATAAATAAATGGATTCATCTGGTTTGTTTGCTACGTGGTTAACTAGAGAACTTCGAGATCCATGGATATTGCTTCTGTTCATCGTAATCCCTGTTGGGGAATTGAATTGTTACTGTGGGCATTATATATGCTCCTGTTGCACTGGTCTTGGTCAATGTCAATTTGTACAAGTTAGAGTCGATCCAAATTTGTATCTTTCCAGGAGGAATCTCGCATCTTAATCTGCTCTCTTTTTTGTATCCTCACTTGGCGTACACTAACATTTTGCTTCTTTCTGGGGAACCAGTATGCTTATGAATCTGAATCAGAATCTGAACCTGAACCTGAACCTGAATCCGACGCAGAAGAAGATTTCAGGAAGAAACTCGAGTTCTTCGTAAGTGAAAACCCCATGCTTGCTGCAACAGTTCTTAAATACACCCCCTAGCTAATATCAACCTGTGTCATATCTTGGTTTTGCAGCAATCGCGTGTAAGGGGAATATTTGCAGTGCTGAAGCCGCAGCTAGGTGAAGGAGCACCAAGCAATGTAGTTGCTGCGGTTGGGGAGTTGGAAAAACTTGCAGATCTCGACATTGATCAGCCATTGAAAGAGGAACAGTCTCATCATCAGTATGCGGTGGTGGAGCCAGTCCCTGAGAGTTGAAACATAGGCAGAGAGGTCCAGTCGTTACATGTAATTGTTTTGCAGTGTGGAAAATGGAGAAGAATGTGATTAATGCTTTGTAAGGAGTTTTCTAACCCCTCCCAGAAAATGACAAGTCAGGAACAAATCAGTAATGTAGGGATGTAGAGAGAGAGATTAGGTTTAAGGATTTAAAATCTTAATTAATTTTCCTGTGAAGAAATGAGTCGTTGTAGTTCTCTTTGTTTCAGCTGAAACTGTGGGATATTCTAGTTTGACCATAATGAGTGTTATGTACCCTGCTGTTGTTTTGTTCTACTATGTTATCTGAAATCAGTTCTTTGACAAACCCAGCAAGCATACACAGTTTCAAGTGAATCCATCTCCTCGCATTGTTTTCGGGTGGATGGTTCTGATTCTGTACTCGAATCAGGGTGTTCTTTGTTACAGGGATAAACATGGCGTTGAGTGGAATATCATCCAACCCACAAAAATAATTGAGCTTTTACTGGTAAGTTGGAATAGCGTCCACGAGACTGAGTGTTGCTTGGTGTTCTCAGAAATCAGATGTACAGTTCTGGCCTTGCTAGTGTGGGGGATAGTGCCTTAGAAAGGTGATCTTTGTCCAGAATAAGATGCCTTGCCTTGTGAAGGAACAGATGTGAGATCATTTTGGCCTAAATCCAACTAATGATCGACTTATATGGGTAGTGTTCATGATTAAGCTGCTATTTTATTGCAGAAAGCAAATACCTTTAAGGGCAGTAGATATCATTCATAATTACCAGGATTTTCTTGATGACTTTAAGATTGACCAAGATTAAAGAGCAAAGTGAACCACTTTAGCACTTGGGTAGTGATTGATTAGCTAGTGGTTGCCAAAAATATTCATTAAGAAGATCCAGTTCCAGTACAACATATCGTTAAACTCACTAGTACTGGTACGACTCTAAGTACCATTATACAGACATCTCCATATGTATTCAAGAAGCCACCTTTCTTTGCACATGCTCTGGTTTCAGTGATCTCCAATGATAGGTTTCTTGGCACATGCTTCAAGAATCTCAATCTCCTGCTGCAACTGCTTTACTTGTTCTTTTCTTCTTCCTATTCAGTAATGAGACGGTATGGCCACAGTAGAGCATTGATGAGAAGAACTTGTGACATGAAGGACAAAATGCTGGTGACCACACTTAAAGGTACAACAATGAATTAGGAAGAAGTAATCACGTCGGTAGCGGTGAAGTACATTTGGACAAATCAAGTAAGACAACCACTAGGAGTGTAGCAATAGAACCTGTCGAAAACGGCAAACATTTAACAGCAGTTTGACAGCTACCTTAAGCCATACCAGTACACATGTGTCGATGAAGCAAGTGGTGAAAGCTTAATATGTATAAACACTGGACCTTTAGGTATGGTGTGATTCCCGTATTGTTTGCTATTTAACACTAGTAGTCCAAATTTTGGATGAATTGGCCATCATTACCTGCCATTTTTATCTACTGGTTCTGGGTCTACTTAAGCTAATTACCACTGTGTGATCTGGTTCTAATCAATCATCCTTCATCGAACATTGGTTGGTTCAAACAGTGTTATCTTCTGTTCTTTATTTGGAGCCACGATTCCAAATTCCCCACCCTATAAAAACCATTCCTTCCCTCTCCTTTTGTTCCCATTCAACTCGCCAAAAAGATATAAAAAAATTCCCAATTCCAAATCCTCTGTTTTATAAGCAAGAAAACAGAGGAGTCCAGAAAAAGCAGGAAAAGATGAGGAATTTGGTAGCGATTATTGCTCTCGTGACGGTAATTACTTCAATTGCTGCCAGCCCATCTCCGGATTCATCCAGGAGATTAAACCCAGAAGCGGAATTCATCAGAACTTCTTGCAATTCAACTCTCTATCCTAAACGCTGCTACATAACTCTGTCTCCTTACGCGGCCGAAGTTGGATCCGACCCCAAGAAACTGTCCCTAAAGGCACTCAACGTGACATTGAAAGTCACGAAATCCGCTTCCAGGCTGATGAAGAGGATGTCCAGGATCAAAGGGCTGAATCACCGGGCGGCGGCGACGGTGGCGGACTGCATGGAGGAGGTCAAGGACGCGGTGGAGGAGCTAGGTAACTCTGTTGCGGAGATGGGTGGGGTTCCGAGTCAAGGACCCGAGTTCTGCAGGGTGATTTCAGATGTTCAGAGTTGGGTCAGCGCGGCGGAGACTGACGACGACACTTGTACGGACGGGTTCGACGAGACGGCGACGACGGCGACGGCGGTGAATAGGAATGTGAAGAGGATAGTAGAGAGACACGTGGGAAGGATATCTCGGTTTACTAGTAACGCACTGGCTCTCGTCAATCTCTATGCTTCTTCGACAGAGTCTCGTCGTGTTCCTTGTTGAAGAAGGAAATCTGTGATTATACATCTCTGAACTCTCTGAAGATGAACTGGTAAATATTTTATGCTCGGTTTACAGTTTACAGGATGAAAAATAATGTTTGAACATTGGAATGGTGAATGAATTTGGCCAAGTATGAAGTATCAGCCATTGTTTAAGGTTTTTTAATTTAAAAAAGATAAAATTTTATTTTCCTAATTAACTTAATACAAATTGAAATACTTATTTCTGCAAAATTTCAGATCAAAACTCCTTAAAATGAAGATTTTATAGGGGTGTGTGATTCTTCGGCTATATTGATGTTGAAAATTTGCTATTTGCTCTTTAAGGATATATAAAATTTTAATCTCCTGTAAAAAAAATATTTCCTAACTGAAAATAGATGAATTTCTCCGTCTGGCAAGCTTACACGGCGTGTAATCTAACAGTGTGTTTAGCTTACACGTCGTATAAGCTCTAAAACTCAACATTTCGAGTTTTATTCAAAATTGGTTATTTCCTTGTGGTTGAGCCTTCTTCCTTCGACCAGTATCACTTCACGGGCCAAAATCACGCATCACTCAATGCTCCACTCACGGTTTCATTCCCTAACGTTGTTTATTACCTAAAATACATTAAAAAAAAACGTGCAAAATGACGTGAAACGGTCCTAATGCCGAAAGGGAACTAAACTCATTTAAAATCACCCAAAAAAATAAAATAATCACCACAACGTCGTCTAATAAGAGACTGAATACATCAATATTTGTGTGCATCAACAATATGAATTTGTTAGTAAAAAAATTGAACCGAACTAATTATTAAAAATATAATAGTGAAATATTGCATTTAGCGGTTACCCAAATTAAACAAGGGCCGGGCTGAACGTGGGGGGCGGAATAAGAGGCCCATCAGGCTCAGGTTGTTGCTATCTGGTCCCCAAGAACAATTCGCTATCAATATTGATAACCCAAAATTTTGTCTGTTACTATTTGATATGTCTATCTTTGAAAAAGAATCATTTTCTTTATACAGCAGCATTTGTTTTTGTCGTCGAATAAATTCCATTTTCAACGTAGTGCAATGTGCATCACAACTTGTAAAATTCTTTGTCCTCGACGTGACTGTATTCCCAGTACTTATCTACTGTTTGGTTAGGTTAATATTAATTTGTATGAACTACTTTTGATTATTTATTGCTTCTTAAATTTTATTGTTTGTTTGCCTTTGTATATGTTGTACTTATCACTTTGTGTCCATCTATGCTTCCAAATTTTCATGTATAATTTTAAAATTAGGGTTTCTTGACTTCTTCCTAATAGGCCATGGCCCAATTTAGTCCAAAAATTGTGACAAATCTAGCCCAAAATTTGTGCCAAATCTAGTCTAGAATTTGTGATAAATCTAGCCCATAATTTTTGCCAAATTTAGTCCAGAATTTGTGTCAAATCTATTCGTTTGAGGGTGCGTGTTAGTAAACACTGTAAGATCCATTCACAACCCTCTCCTAACAACTCGAGTTATTGGGATGCAACGGTTCTTGACTTAGCTTTCTGTATTGGGCAGTCCTTCTTCAATGTTGGTTTTAGCTTTCTCATGTAGCTTCTTGACATATTCTGCCTTCTCTTGACCATCTGCATCTAAGAATTCATGTATAGGAAGGGGTGATAAATCCAAGGGGGTAAACGGGTTAAATCCATAAACAAGTTCAAAAGGGGAGTGTTGGGTGGTGAAGTGGACAGCCCTGTTATATGCAAATTCCACGTGTGGTAAGTAATCCTCCCAAGACTTGATATATGTTGGATTTAATGACAACCCTAAGAATCTGGGATAAGGATCTATTCACAACTTCTGTCTGACCGTCGGTTTGGGGATGGAGAACATCAATTTCGTCCCTAGCTTAGCCCACAAAGTTTTCCAAAAATAACTTAGGAACTTTGATGACCGAAAGGTCTTGGCATCGAGTCACAATAGCTAGCTTTCAAACATAACAATTTATCTTACATAAGACTTGATAGCTAGACCTTTGCAAATTTCAATCCAAAGAACTTCTTCCCTAACCATCTCCCAACAGCTCAAGTCGGTGGTGGAACATCATTATAATTAGTTAAACACATACAAAATTAACTCAACTAACTTATTGCACACCTTTTTTCTTCTATAGACTTGGTCAAAGTCATACATATCTTCACACTCAAATTCTTGATGCACTACCATTAAACTATCTTAATCGTAGCTAACAATTATGCCCCACCTACACTTGGGGAATATTGATGAAATAAACATCTTAATTATCTTTTTAACTAATTAATTAATTGATGAGTCATCTTACTTAATTAATTTATGAAATATGATATACAGATGGTTATGAGTTATATGTCTAGTTGTATTCTCATTTTTTTCTACCAATAAAATGCTCATGACTTTTCTAGTTCTAATTCTCTTTATATTTGTAGTCTACAAAATCTTTTATTCAAGTGTTAGAAATCGATTGACAATGAAAAGAAATAGAAATAGATCAAAAGAGACAACATCATCAGTATGTTTGAATCTTCTCATGATATATAAAATTGATTTTATTGTATAAGACAAATAACTAATACATTGCATAATATAATAATCTACTCTCAAAGAAACTCAACAAAAGTACAAACTTATTCCATGATTACATCTTCTTTTAGTAGTAACAAGGCACGAGAAATCTGCAAACTCACGCCTTCCAACTCACAGCACAACCAACAACGGTGAACACAAAACCTGTGAGTGATCTACTATCCAAGTCTCCATTATAATTTACATCAACATAGCTAACAAGTCCACTCCTAGAGACTTTCCAAACTCCAAGCAAGCATTACAAGTAACACACAATATATAAAAATTCACAGCACAACTTGCCAATGCTCTCTACTGGGGCAAGCCATGTATCTACTAATCACCACACTCTAAGTACGTGATAATCAGGACGAGAGCAAACCATAACATTCTCTTCACTCCTTCCATTGAATTATTCTCGCTCTACCATTTCGTCTCTCTAATGTTTCGTCCGACCTCCATTTTTATCCCGAATCGAAGACCCAAATATGTATTAGGTGGGAATTAGGTTGAACAAGTGGATTTAACATATCTTTTCTCCAACACAGAACAAAGGTGGCAAATCATATTGTATATCTTACCACGTTTTCCCTACTAACTATCAATCAGAATCGTAATTAGGGTATTATTTTGATGGAAAATAGCACTTTGCCTTCTATGTTTTTCAATTTAACAGATATTTCATTACACTATAAATGGTTCATTTTATCCATCCTATATATTTCGGCCACTCTGTTGTTTGGGTCTTTTCATTTCAATTTTGGTCTTCATGACGATTAATTCTGCATATTCAGTTTCCACAAGCATTTTTTTAAGTGAGAATATAAATCTATATAATTAGATAACGAATAAAAAACTTGTGGCTTTAAAACCTTTCGTATTTCATCATTTTCTTCGTGATAGCTTCCAAATTTATATCTTTAACCAACTCTTCGTTTCCTACCTCTGGTACCTCTCTCTGTTGGTGTGCGAATGTATCCAAATTTAATGTTAAGAAGACGATAGTTGAAACAAAAAGACCCAAAAGGCAAAGTGGGCAAAATAGGAAGGGATATGAAAAATAATTTATAATATTTTTTTTATATGATAATAATTTATAATACAGAGGTTATTATGTTAAGTTGATAAAGGAAAGGTGATAAAGTGTTATTTTGCTTGCGTGTTATTAGAGCTGTGAAACTAGCTGGCTGGTCGGATTAGTCGGGTTACGAGTTAATCAAGTTACGAGTTCGTCGGGTCGCGGCTTAGTCGAGTTGCGGGTTCATCGGGTTGTGGATTGGGTATAGATTGTTGACTTTTTAATCAGTTGGACCATGGATCGAGCTAAGTTGACGGGTTGCACGAGTTTAATGGATCGGACCAACATTATACCAGCTTAGACCATGAAATCCTCGACCACATTCTTTCTCTACGCTCTCGCAGCAACTCTCATAATCACCCCATCATTCGTCAAATCCGAACCCAACAAGGATTACATAAAAACATCGTGCTCCGCCGCAAGATACCCAAAACTCTGCATCTCAACCCTTTCCCCTTACGCCTCCAAAATCCACACCAACCCCAAGCTACTAGCATCCACCGCCCTCTCCGTAGCGTTGACCGCCGCCCGGTCAACTTCCAAGCACTTGTTGTCCCATACGACGTCGTCTGCTGCATTGAGGGATTGCAGGAAGGAGGTGAGTGACTCGGTTGTGCAGCTGCAGAACTCGGTGAATGAGTTCATGGGGAAGAAGATGAGCGAGTTGCAGGTGAGTAATGTGCTGTCGTGGATGAGCTCGGCGTTGACCGATATGGACACGTGTAGGGTTGGGATTAAGGGGAGAGGCATGGTGAAGAGGAAGGTGATGATGAGTGGGATTATGGAAGCTAGGTGTATGATTAGTAATGCTCTGGCTTTTGTTAATAAGTATTTTGATGAGATTAGTGGATGATGTTAATCAATTAATCATGATTAACTGTTGTTTATGCTTGGAATAATTACATGGCTACTAGTTTGGTAGCATGTTCACCGTTAGTTCTTTTTTTTTGGGTAAGTATGCGAAGCTTAGAGTCTTGATTGTTAATAACAATACTCAATATCTTACTTGAATTGTTGAACTTGATCAAATTTATCTTATAATTAAAAAAAAAAACGGGTTTTTTTGGCCGGATTTGGCAGAGGACAAATTGTTTAATTTCGTCACATTTTTTAATTTCTTATTTTCCGTGTATAATTGTTTGCCCAAATCTAGCTCCAATAGGAATCTTAAATCTCTTCAAAGAGAAGGGAATTGAAAAGGAAATTGCTAATTCATTTCCAATTCCAGATCATCATTGGACAAAATAAAGAATCTAGGTGGTTTGGTTGATGGAATTGGGTCTGGGAATTGGATTTCAATTCCCGACCCAATGGGAATTGTAGTGCAATTATTTGAGTTAATTCTCAATGGACCGAGAATTGGGTCTCAATTCCCGGACCCAATTCCATCAACCAAACGGCCCCCTAGTTCCTGTAAAATTATCAATTCCCCGCGATCCAATTCCATACAAAAAATCACGGAAGAAGTCTTATTCAAACCAAGGCAAACCGTCTCAATTTCATGGTGTTGGGCCTAACGTGAACCGGTCGAAAAGAAAAGCCCAATTGTTATATGATAATATAAAGCCCAATTTGAAGTATCGGCTCATTTTGATATCATTGTCCCAAATTGGTTAATTGGCGGTCTGCAGGATTTGGGCTCACCGGAATTCCTAAGGCCTGTAAATGAACGTTATTGGACAACTCATACAAACTCATTTAGACCAGGGTTGGCAATGGGTACCCATGAGTCCGGATACCACATATCCACTACCCACCCGTTTATTAAATGGGTATTATCATACCCGCCCGCCAAGACTAAATGGATACAAAATCTAAACCATCCTCGCCCCGACATGGGTATCGGGTAAACCCGCTACCCATTGGGTTAACCCAAAATCTCTTTGCATCTGGATTACAAAGAGATTTTCGAGAAGGAGCTAAGATTTTTAGAGTATTATCGTTTCGAGAGGGAAAGACAAACTGCTCGATCGATGAATTAAAGTGAAAAACTGAACGACTGAATGAGAAATTGGGTCTGGTCCATTAAACATAGATGATATATTATGGCTAATACAACATTGTTTCATACTGGGTACCCATCGGGTTGGGTATGGGGCGGATACCTTCAAACCCGTCCCCACCCGTTACCCGCTCTAACTAGGTACCGGGTTTTCCCATACCCGTCAACTTTACCCAGTAAACGGGTAATTCTCACCCAATTTGGCCGAATTTCAGGTGGGTACCCGATTTCTGGATACCCATTGCCAAGCCTAAATTTAGACGTTGAAAATCTAATTATTCTAAACCAAAAGCTAAAAGACAAGGATACTTATTCTATTTATCCTAATGAGTCTAATCTTTCTGTTAGTTTGTTAAGCTACAATAAAATCTAGATTTTATTTTTTTATGAATAAATCTAGAATTTTCAAATTTAGTATTTAAATGAATAAAATGAAATCAATAATATAATTTATTCCATCCTCCTCTCTTACCCACCACATGAAAATCTGAAATAACTTGATTACTCTACTTCAAGGAGTACGCATTGTCGAGTTTTTCCTTGTGAAAAATATGTTAAGATTGAAGTTATAGATAAATAAATATTTACTTAACATTCAAACATTCAATGGGGATGTAGCTCAGATGGTAGAGCGCTTGCTTAGCATGCGAGAGGTACGGGGATCGATACCCGCATCTCCACTTAATTATTTCTTACGTATAGTTGACATTAATAGTTTCTTATACATGCTAATGCTATGTTAAGCCTTCTTGTTTTATATATAGTATGGGTTTTTTCCTGCATCATTATTTGTATGTTTTCAAATCATCAATGTACAAGGTTACAAAATGGTCCTAAAACTTTAAAATGTTACAGATTAATCCCAAAATTTTGAATCATGTTATGATCCAATCCTGCAATCGCCAGCTACACCATATTCCGGTTGGTTGATTAGGCTACTTGAGGTTGAAGCTTTCCATACATCAACAAGACACCATTATGAAAAAAGCAGAATTTTAAACAAATGGGAAATTAGTCGTACCTCTTTAATTTAAATGCAACCATCATCATTATTCATTCATCTAACTAAAAGAGAAAAGCTACTATTATTCTATGGCCCAACTAGCTGAGTTTTGCTTCTCTTTTCTATTGTTTATGAATGATGACAACTTATATCACTCATTTTCAAATGAAACAACATATATATAAGCTAATACATTACAATGATGTCATCGAATTAACCTAATATTTCAATTTTAGTTCTTTGCACTTATAGTGACTTGTTGTAGCAAATATTATTTGCGACACTCATCATTTCGTCGCTGGCAATAAAGTTATGAAACTGAATGTATCATGCTTATGAGATAAGAGGGTTTTGTGAAAACATGGTCAGAATTGGGGATAATAGGGATGTTCTATGGTGCTGACACTACAAGAAACAAGCTTATTAGTCACGGTTTTTTGCCTCATTAGTCACGGTTTTAACCGTGACAAAAAAATTTAGTCACGATTTAAAGAACCGTGATTATTTTGACCCATTTTTGTCACGGTTTCTAAGGAAACCGTGACTAAATTTTCTGTCACGGTTTTCTTATGAAACCGTGACTGATTTTTGTCACGGTTTTCTAATGAAACGTGACAAAAATTTGTCACGGTTTTCAAAGAAACCGTGACAAAATTTGTTCCAAATAGTCACGGTTTCATTAAAAACCGTGACCAATTTTAGTCACGGTTTCATAAGAAAACCGTGACAAAATTGGTGACCAAACTGTTATGATGAAAATTTCAATGACCCATTTGTTAATTCATCGAATTATAGGACCAGACCCTGAACTCCTTCAGTTATGCAAAATGATCCACAAAATTAAAATGTTCACAAAACTTCCCGATTAATTACGAAGTAGTCACTTAATTTATTAATTGTGTCAAATGGAAAAATTACATTTGGCGATATAATTAACAAAAATTACAATTTAATCCTTCGCCGCTGCAATCCTTCGTCGCTGCGTTCGTTGCCGTCGTTACCGCTGGCGTCGTCGTGACGTTGCCGTCGTCGCCGTTGATTTCATTGCTTCCCATAACCCAACGCCACTGTCTTCTTCGATTCCCACAACACCATTGCTGAATCTGGAGATTGATGCCGCGGTGGAGATTGCTTCGACAGAGGAGAACGGAAAGTTGGAGAAGACTCGACGGCGTCGGTGTTTTGGAAGAGTGGAATCGGAGTGAAGATGATGTCCGCGGCGGGGATTGTTTCGGCAGAGGAGAAGGGGAAGCCGGAGAAGACTCGGCGGCGCCGATGTTTCAGAAGAGGGTTGTCGGCGACGGGGAGTGTTTCGGCAGAGGAGAAGGGGAAGGAAGGTGAAGGAAGAAGAGAAGAAGAAGTCGAGATCCAGATCTGGGAAGAAGAAGAGAAGAAGGAAGAAGGTGATGAAGGTGAAGGAAGAAGGAAGAAGGTGAAGTTGAAGAAGAGAAGAAGAAGTCGTCGGGGAAGAAGAAGAGAGAAGGGAAGAAGTCCGGATTGCCAACGTGGAACATCATTAGTCACGGTTTTAATAAACCGTGACTAATTAGTCACGGTTTTTAAGAAAACCGTGACTAAATTAGTCACGGTTTTTAAGAAACCGTGACTAATTAGTAGTTTTTAAGAAACGGTTTAAGAAACCGTGACTAATTAATCAGGTTGCATAAAACCGTGACATTAGTCACGTTCTTAAAAACCGTGACTAATTAGTCACGGTTGCATAAAACCGTGACCAATTAGTCACGGTTCAAAAAACCGTGACTAAAGAACCGTGACAAAATGCGTTTTTTCTTGTAGTGTGAGGGGGGGGGGTTTCAGCACCACCCCTATAAGGGTGTTGAAGCCCCCTATAGCCATTGGATCTGATCCAATGGTGGGGAGGAAGAAATAGGGGGCCCAGCTCATTAAGGGTATAATGGACAATTCACACATATGACAGCCCACACCGATTTAGACATGCGATGAGGCTGATTTAGACGTGCGATGTGACAGAAAGACAACAGCCTATATAAACCCCCTATCAGCCCTCATAAATGTGAAATTTGAATTTTTCCCCTCTCTCTCTCTTTCTTTTTCCCTTCTCTCTCCTCTTATTTCGCAGACACACGTCTGCATTTCGCTTCTCTCTCCTCTTATTTCTTAGACACACGTCTGAATTTCACTTCTCTCTCCTCTTTTTTCGTAGACACACGTTTGGATTCCCCTTCTCTCTCCTCTTATTTCGTAGACACACGCTGGATTCGAAGGATTAATACAAAGAATGCAGACATACGAAGCCGATAATACAGACGCAGCAGCAGGTATGAGTCCGATTTGCTCCCGTGCATCTCTTTGGTTGTTGTGTTACATATAAATCGCGTACAATAATTGTATATGTCTTCTTAATGTCATTTTTACGTCTGCGGGGCACCAGCAGGAGCTCAATCGCGAGCATCTCGTAGTAGTGGTCAGTAACGATCATTTCGTTGATACATACGGCTGAAAAAACTTCAAAACGTCCGTGATATGATAATTAAGACGCACGTGTAACGAGTTCGACGTTATACGATGAACACGGACGTGTGTCTTGCTGTTATATGCAACATGCGTCTAAATTTTTCAGGCACACGTCTATATTTATATAGGGTTTGCGTTTACATAAAGGATGTCCTACATGTACATGTCTTCTTTATTATGTGTTTGATATGCTTGAATTATGAGGGCTAAGCACACGTGTGTGTGCTTGAATTATGAGGGCTAAAAAGATCTAGACCTGTTAGGGATCCAGACGTACGTATGCTTCAATTAATATATACATATGAATTGGTTATAGTAGACCTATTTGTAAGGTGTTGCAAACACATACATATGTTTGAATTAATTTATGCATATGTATAGACAACACATGCGTCTAAATTAATAAAGTGAGTCTGACTTGACATCAATCAACTCAAAAAGAATAGAAAAATAAATAAATAAATAAACTATATAATCAAAAAGTCAGCATCTTTTACTCTCTCATTTCAAAATTTGTGATTTCAAAATTTCCCTCTTTCTCTCTTTCCCCCCAACAATTTTCTCTCAAAATATTTGAACTAACAATAGATTTTGTGTTCATTTTACACAGATTTTATACTTTGAGACTCGATCTTCACACGCAAAGATGACGGAAGTGTAGACACAAACCTCAAAATACGTAAGATTCTACTTGTTTTCATGTTTTTTTTTGTTGAAAATCTCTAGGTTTTTGTTTTTTCATGTACTAACCAATTATTCATGTTCTAATGAGTTATTCGTGTTCTTCCCTTGTTGTAGGTATGTTCGAAAGATCGAAACTAGTTTCAGTTTCTTGGTTCATAGGTTCTAGGTTTATTCCATTACAAACGTACGTATAAATTTGTATTATTCTGTTTCAAATACTCATCAAGACGTGCGTATTGATAAATACTAACGTGTGCAAAATATGTATGTGCATGTATAACTTATCTGGACACACGTATAATATAACTGTAATATGATACATGCGTCTAATATAATCTCGACACACGTCTAAGTTATGTGCACCTACATGTGAGAGCGCAAATACTTGCGTTTTCTTTATTATGTGTTTGATATGATTGAATTACGATGGCTTAGCAGACGTGTGTATGCTTGAATTATGAGGGCTAAACAGATCTAGGCCTATTAGGAATCCAGACGTACGTATGCTTGAATTAATCTATACATATGTCTTGGTTATAATAGACCAACATGTAGGGTGTTACAAAAATATACATATGCTTGTATTAATCTATACATATGTCATTGGTATGTAAATGTTATTAGTACACCGTCCGTACTTATATATATATAAACTCGTACGTATATTTTTGGTCTAAATTTTACATGCGTCTAAATTATTTGGTAATACAACGTCGTCTTAATTAAAACAGATTTAACAAAGGTCGACAGCGATGATTCGCTTCAGTTGAGGACAAAGAAATCAGCGAAGGCTTACTACGATGCATATGCACATGAAACGGGTTTCGGGGTTCGCATCACTTACCAACAGAAGTATGAATTACACATGTATGAATTACAACAAACGTATGTACTAGCAGACATATGGAATGCTAACAATACGTCAAACTTATGTAGACGTACTTATGTAATAATAAACACATATGTATGAATTATATATAGACATGCGCGCAACGTTTGAGTTAATGCTCTAATTGATTGCATCATGTAACACATACTTCTGAATTACAACACCTTGTGCTGGCTCTGGTAACTAACATAGACGTAAGTATATATTAATAGAAACATATGTATGAGTTCTACATAGACATACGCGCAAGGTTTGTGTTAAAATGCTCTAATTGATTACATCATGTATGAACTTAAGATAGGTGACACACACATGTCTGAATTACAACTAAAAAATACGTAAGTATGTATTAACAGAACATATGTATGAATTATGCATAGACATATGCGCAAGGTTTGAGTTAAAATACTTTAATTGTGCATCATATAGACATGTTACACAGCTTCTGAATACCAACAATGCATCTTAACAACGAGTTCATTGCACAAACACAAGTATTAATTACAACAAACGTATGGACTAGCAGACATATTGTATACATACGTCCGAATGATAACAATGCGTCAAAGTTACAAACATCTGTCTCAAAAGCTTTTGAATAAACCTGTCAAAGTTACATATATAACTCTGAATGCTAACAGTGCGTCAAAGTTACATAGACGTACGTATGTATTAATAAACAAATATATATGAATTATACATAGACATACACACAAGGTTTGAGATAAAATGCTCTAATTGATTGCATCATGTATAAACTTAAGACAGATGACACACATACGTCTGAATTACAACTAACATAGACGTAAGTATGTATTAATCGAAACATATGTATGAATTATACATAGACATATGTGTAGGGTTTGAATTAAAATGCTCTAATTGATTGCATCGATCATGCATGAATTTAGGACAGTTGAAACGCATACGTCTGAATTACAACTAACATAGACGTATGTATTAATAGACACATATGTATTAATTATACATAAATATACGTGCAATGCATCAAAGTTACGTAGACGTACGTATGTATTAATGAACACACACATATATATATTATACATAGACATATGCACAAGGTTTGAGTTAAAATGCTATAATTATTTGCATCATGTATGAACTTAAGACAGATGATACACATACGCTGAATTATAACTAACATAGACGTAAATATGTATTAACCGAAACATATGTATGAATTACAACTAACATAGACGTAAGTGTGTGTTTATTTATGCGCATGTCTATATTATCTATTCTTCTTAGAATGTAGCAAGAGTGATATCGTTAGATTCGTTGTTAAACTACGAAACTTTTGACGTTTAAATTATTAAAAACGGATTTAAGATGAAGTAATTATGTTAAGTTTAATTATTAAACCCAAATTATGTGTGTGCAAAGTAAGAGAGAGATTGTGAGTTGACATAAATTAATATATTTCTGTCACTTTTTCACACCCATACGCAAAGACGAAAATACCCCCAATTTCAAGTTTGTGCTATCAACAAAAATCAGCTTCAACCTGAACCGTCAGATTAAAGTGTTTTAGGTCTGGGCCGTTGGATATGGGCTTCAGCACCAATGTGGTGCTGAAGTTTCAGCACCCAGAATTTTCCGGGATAATAAGGTGGTATGTACGGACATTGACCCATGAGAATCTGGCAATCAAAACCAACAAATATTATAGTTGGCATTGAGCAAAATAAATAATAATTTCAAAATTATTAATCGTTTTAATTACTGAGCTGGCCAAGTGAATAGAAACAAAAAGTCAAATAAATAAGATTCATATGTGTTTGACTGTGTCAGTAGCCAGTGGGTAGGTAGGTAGGTGCTTGACTCTCCTGGCCAACTGTATTTACCATGTTCAGGTAACAGGGCCGCCCGTTACGTGGCTCGCATGACCCTGATCAACCTCCCAGGAATCATGAAGGTAGACATGACTTCCTGGGTAGGGACTTGATGTTCCTTTCTTGTTTGTGCTGGCTGTCTGTGTCACTCCGTAAGGAGCTGTCTATGCCAAAAAAAAAAAATTGTATTATTTACCATGTTCGGTGCTTCTTTCTTGTGAACTTAGGGGTGGTTTGGTTGATGGAATTGAGTCTGGGATTTGGATTTCAATTCCCGGTCCAATGAGAATTGTAGTGCAATTATTTGAGTCAATTCCCAATTGACCGGGAATTGGGTCCCAATTGACCTGGAATTGAGTCTCAATTCCCGGACCCAATTCTATAAACCAAACGGCTAGTAATTCACTCGTGATTTCGGAACTACTCAGGGGTTTTGTAGTTTTGGTACATAAACAATTAGGTAACAAACACTTAGAAGCAAGTACGAATAAAAATATCAAACTCCAGCCTAAACTCGGCATAGACTTGATGATTTGAAGACATAAAGACCCAATCTGAAGATACACAATGTCTTTATCTTTATACTCAGAATGAATTTCTCTTATCACGTATCTAAATGAGAAAACAATCGAAGAGGTCGGCCAACTAGGAGTCCAGTTAAACTATACCACAATAAAAAAAATGAAACCATCAAGTATGTATTGAGATTGTTAGTGGTGAAAGAAGCAGAATCTAGGCTCACTGATCATGAATGAGTTTTTCACCCCTAAGTTTGATGTTTAGACTCTCGTTTTAATTGACCACGTAGCTTATTTAGTTTGATGTTCCTTCACTCCACTTCCTTTTTGTCCGTCTATATGGTAATAGAGTTGTCCATTTTTCGACGAGTATGACTCTATCATACCTCCCATGAAACTTGCCAGTAGTCTTATCTTCCTGGGTTTCTGACTGAATTTTTTTTCGCACCCTGTGTTGCAATGCAAATCTTTCCCCGGAAAACTATCTACATACAAAAATCCAAAGACAAAAATACATTCTTTACCATTCTACATAAGTCCACCACTCAAAATAAATAAATAAAATCTAACTATATGATTTTACATTATCATCTACAATTCCATTTATTTCAATGATCAATAAATGTATAGGTCACATTCAAATCACCAAATAGAGAATATACTTGAATTAAATTCATGTCCTTGGTGACATCAAACAATTAATTAAGAGACATAATCAATAACATCAACCACTTAATAAGAAAGTGCATGTAGGGTGAGAATTATTCGGTAGTTGAGTATATCCACCTAATGAGATAACATAATTCATCATCATGATGAACCCCTTGGGGGTAAAAGTTGAATACAATTATTGTACTCAATTAATTAATTTGGGTGATTTCTAATACTAATTAACTAAGAGATCAGTACTAATTATTGCAAAGGATTAGAGTAATTAGGACGAATTGATTAGTGTGCATGTGATCAAAGTTAATATTCGTGTAGTATGATCATTTGATGATATATATTTAGTGTGTTAAGACCTGGTTGATAGTGCCATTTGGCACGATCATGTTGGGACCTGTTTTCCCCGAACAATTCCGATTTATGAGTAATGAGTAAGGGTGCATAGCACCCACCTTCCTACCAAAAAAAAAATTAGTGTGTTAAGTGTATGGTGACATTTCACCAAAATGGGGAGGCAAGGCCAAGCATGCCAACTCTTGGATCATCATCATCATCATCATCATCATGATCATCATCATCATCATCATGAGTTCACCAAAATGTTATAGCTAGTTTGAAAGATCATATTTGTATTATTATTCCCACCGTCCTCCTAATTTGGATTTGATCTTTTCCACATACTCAATGATCTCCATCATTGCTTTTGTCACCTCCTCTCTATACTTTTAGTTAACATTTCCATTAAGCAAATTTTAAACAAGTAGATTCAATCCTGAAGCTCCTCAGATCAAGTTGTTAGTAAACACTATACGATTCATTCAGAGTAGTTATTGGGAAGCAACGGTTCATGAGATAGTATTAGAATCTTTAATGACTGAAAGGTCTTGATATCGAATCCCGGTAGCCCACAATTTATCTTGCAAAAGGATTAGTGGATCTTTGCAAACTTCAATCTCCTTTCATGGGATTTCATGCGGAGCCAAGAAGTATATATTTTCACTGTTTTGAAAGAGATACATCATACATGCATGATATTTATAGGAATTATTCAATTAATTTTGTCCATTTTAGACTAGATGTTTTTCTTTAACATTATCCAATTTTGACTTCGGCTACCTACCTATACTAAACTTAATGAATATTGGATTTCAAAATCTATTAAATTCTACTAAAAAAAAAATTTACATGCTGTTTAATTTGTAAAGTATTATTCTTCAGCCTAAACAATCATAATTGACGGTGTTAGTAAACACTATAAGATCATTTTTCTCTATTTCCTATGCCAAAGATTGGTCTTGAAGTAATTCCTGACCCTTATGTGCGAATTTCTTTACTCAAGATCGTCAAATCTCAAACTTTTTTAAACTCAAATTTCGCATCTTCTACAAAGACCCTAACAACTGTAACTATCCTGCTCTAGCTCCCTCGTGAACAAGACAACATCACTAAGAGGCATGCACATCATTTTCACTCTTAACCTATCAATAACTTCCTTCACTAATTCCTCAATTTCTCATCGACCCATTATCATAAACCACAAATGGATGCTACCCATTTGAAAAAGAACACGAATTTGTTCATCCCCAATTGGGTTTCCCTCAGTCTGATCATCATCATGCTCTGTTCCTGCATCAATGCTGATGTTAATACATGTTGTTAATGGTGTTTTTTCTTTGGTTTTAACAAAGGAATAAGAGTAGGGTAACTTATGCATATAAATGGAGAAGAAGCATTGTGTAAAACGTTGATAAGAGGTAAGATTCTTTGAGGTATATGTAAAAGCAGGAAGAGATAAGAGTTGTTGGCCGTACCTCCAATAATACTAATCATTATGTATTTCCCTTTTTGTTCAACCAATCTTTTTTTTTTTTTTTGAAATCAGTTCATTAAAACTGAAAGGAATACAAAGTTTTGGGTTAAAAACCCATGGAAGAACAAAATAATGGAAAGGAGAATATTAAACACCCAAACCCAAGTTACAAACCCACCCAAGGATGAAAAATATAACCCTAAACACATTAAACCCTAAAAATGAAAATATCAGCCGCCTTCTTCTTCAACCATCCTCGCCGGAGCCTCGCCGGAGCCTTGCCGGATCTACAAACGCCGTCGAAAAACACTGAGAAGGAGAGCGATCCAAGATATCCATCACTGATAGAGAAGTCCCTGCAACGATCTGAACAAATCCCACCCGGGCTCACTTAGGAAACCACAACAACTCCGAATCATGAACGCAATGCATGAAGCAAGGAGGTAGGTGCAAGAGAAGAACGAGATGATGCACACCACATAAGTGGCTCCCTTTGTAACCAAGAGAAACACCAGAAGCTGAAAAATCAGATCTGAAGCTTGAAAACGCATGCCCACAAGGGGGAAAACAGGCCCACGAGGGGAAAACATGCAGAAAATCCAAAAATAGAAAAATATACAAAAAAAAAAAGTGAAAAAAATCAGAAGAGCAAAAATAATATTACTATATAGAGAGAAAGAAGGATTAGTTGGTGAGTGGTCAATCGGTATTTGCCGACAAGAATTTATGTCTCTCCCACTTTACTCACTGATTACTGATTACATTACAAGACCCTAAAACCCTAAAGTTTCATAAATAAAATAATACCTTCCCATAACAAAACACACTATAGCTAGTAGTACTAGTACTTCTGCTTTTGCTATTCCAAACTTTTGCAACACATTTAAAAGGGGAATTTGAGACAAAAGAAAAGAGCAAACTATAGCCTCTATCTTGGTTCTTTTACCATTCAAGAGATGACATCTAATTAGCTAGGTTATCAAGAATCGTTACATCTCAATAACGGGTTCTGAATGAATCTTATAGTGTTTACTAACATGCCCCTCAAACAAAGGTCCATGAAAGAGGATTGAAGTTTGCAAAGGTTCAATAGGAGAAATTGTTGTATTGGGTTCAACAAACCTTATCTCCCCGTGCCATATGAACAAAGATAACTCTATGCAGTCATATATAACTAGTACTTTTTCGGCCCGTTGGCCGACTTTATTTGGTATAATTAGTAAATGAAGAATAATCATGTAAATGAGTAAATTTAGGATTATATTTAGCCAAATTAAAACCAACTAAAAATTTTAAATCAAAATATTGAAATCAAACTAAAAACTCGAGGGTCAAAATATTTATATTTTACTAACATCTTTAAGTCATTTTGTATTTACTTAGCTTAGTAGCTCTCGTATAAGATAAAATTTTATTTTAATATAGTAGAATATGACGAAAAAAATAAGTGGCCCTACATAAATAAAAATTACATTTTTTGTAGGTGTATTATTATATATCTTATTCATAAAAAGTGTGTATTTAATTTCTCTTTGAACATTATATTATTATTATGGTTACCCTATTTTTTATTAAGTATTCTAGTCAATTTATTGTTTTTATATATTGGATATGTTTGATATGCATCAAGTAAAATTCATAAAAACTAATTATTATTAAAATTCTCAACTTGAAAGCAGTGTATTTGAGTTTAGAAAAAAATTCTAAAACTTCAAAGCGCTTCAAAGATATTGAAATTTTATTATTTAATTTATAAGTCTAATAAATAAGATGAAATAAAACTATATTATTGGTTCGTATCTTTAATTTAAAGAGAATACCTCTCTAATTATAAGTGCTTTATAATATATATATTATTATTGGCCTGTTGGTAGAGTTAATACAATACCAAAAAAAAAATTACTAAATAAAAGAATGTTATGATAAATTTAAGGATTTTTAAATATTAATTAAGTTTGATTACATACTCAAATAAAATAGGTCCACTTATGACCATTAAAAATTTGTAAAAGAGAAATGACATAAACAATCATACCTATTGTTCAAACAAATTTTTCAAATGAGTGATGTATCTAAACCCAACGTGACTTCAAAAATTTTGTTACATAATATTTAATTAATCCTAAAATCTTACAAACAAAAGTCAATTCACAAATAACCAAATTAATAACAACTCATTTGAAGCATTTACAAACAAACAAAGGCAAGACTAAAAAACCATCATCTGTGTAAAAAAGTATGTTCAGGTAAAAAAAATAAAATAAAGCCCGAATTGACACATTAAAAGAATATAGAAGTAAAGATCACTAAATCCTAACCCTCAAATACTACATCATAAACTCTAATCTTAAATCGCATGTAAAACTCTAAATTTGACCATAAGTCCAAATTAAAAAACCATAAACCCCCAATAATAAACTTGAAACCCCTAACACTATATCCTAATCATTGAACACTAAACTACAACCCTCAAACTCTAATATCAAACATAGATATGAAAAAAATTTAGTGTTAGGGTACTTGGGCGTTTTCCCATTATATATATACTTAGATTTCATGAATATGCTCAAGTCAAACTAACTCAACTCGATCAATAATCTGAATTGGAAAAAGTTATTGACATGTAATCTAATTTACTTAATATCTCATGATTCATACCCTTATACACTCGTGACCTCACTAACCATTGCTTTTACTAAGAATTCTTGATATATAGTTTTTCGGCTTATTGGCCAATTCAAGATTTTTTCTCTCACTTCACATTGACAACCTAAATAAATCAACTGAATAAATAGTAACCAATATTTCCTTAGTTATTTGAAACAAACAATAATAGTGAAATTATATATCTAAGTGTCATATATATTTTAATTATATATGACGAACAAATGGTTGTTCTTATGATTTTGAGGCACATGAACTCACTTAATTTTAAAATCTTTCTACAGGTATCGAGTTAGACGAATGTTCAAACTATATTCCAACTCGAGTCATGAACAAAATCCATTATGGGTTATGGAGCCATACATATTATTTACTTTAAAGGCCCGATGTATCTTTAAAAATTTAAGTTAAAAAAGCTGGAAAACAAACCATTCTAACTTAATTTTTTATTTGAATGAAACAATATACATACATAATATATTATTTACTTCAAAATCATGATGTATATTTATACCTTTAACATGATAATGTTGGAAAATAAAATATTCTAACTAAATTTTATATTTGATTAATTATTTACTTCAAAGTCACTATACATCTTGATCATATTATTTTAATATGAAAAATCCAATTTATAATGTTGATGATCCTCTTAGTTGATTGATTAACATCTTGATATATTACTTTTATATGAATGATTTTATAATATAGAATTATAACACTCATATATAAAATAATTTAGTTAAAATATGACTGAATATGCTTGGAAATTGAAACTGTTTTGGACGATTTAAAATTTTAGATGAAGTACCATATATTAAACTCGATGATGTGGCAATGTACTGTCATTAATTAAGGATGGGTCATATTGGTGAGTCATCACTTAACGAAATTTTGGATGGAAGTGGTTGTTTGTTAGGTTGGCATAGTAGGAGGGGGTAAATTGATCATTTCATAGTATAGTGGGTTGTTTGTTAACTTGGTAAAGTACCATTTTCCCTTGATTTAATATGTTGAATGAATCGTATGTTAGGCCCGTTGACGATGTTAGAGAACAAATTTATTGAATGTGTTTGAAAATTTTAGTGTATAGTAGATTGTAAAATTATCAAAGTGTATTTTTTTTTGTGGAAATGTAAGGCATCCTTACGTATTATTAATAATCAAACGCGGAATACAAGAACCAACAAGGTCATATCGCAGCCAGTGCTGCAAAGAGACAACAGGAAACTCAAAAACATGAATGCCAAGGTCAAGCGAGTGACCTAAGTTGGCTAAATGATCCGCTGCACAATTTGCTTCGCGGTAGATATGGTGGACTGAGACTTGCCAGTCACGAGAAGAGAGCTCATAAAATTGCTCGACAAGGCTGGCATGCTGACTATTGGCATTCTTGGGATCGGTCAGCATGACAACCGCAGCTTTCGAGTCAGTCTGGATTCTCAACCTCCTAATGCCCTTACTCCACGCCAACTTCATGCCCTCAACGATAGCCCGGAGCTCCGATCTCATAATAGAACACACGCCAAGATTAGCAGAGAAAGCAGCAACGAAATTACCATTATCATCCCGAATAAGACCTCCTGCTGCAGAGCTAGTCGGGTTCTTGTAGAGGGAGCCATCAGAGTTCAGAGAAAACCATCCTTCCTCGGCCGGCCGCCACCCAATCAATTGAGCCTGCCGAGCTATACTCGGCGCTTCTCGACTCGCTTGAAGGGCCTTCCAGCTCGACGAGTAAAGATGGATCCAGAACTTAGCCTGACCGCAAACCTCAGACACCGACATAGTCTCATCATGGAACACCAGGCGATTCCTTCGCCGCCAGAGTAACCAGGCAATGACCCCAAATGAGAGGCAGGACCCACGGTCTCCAATTCCTTTCGTCCACCACTCGGAGAATGTGACGTTATCGACCACTTCATCCAGAACTTGTGGGAGCAGCCTCCTCCAAACACTCTGCGCCAAGCTGGAAGAACGGATCACATGTTCAGCATCCTCGCAGTCACCATGACATTCCGGGCAGATCGCATCAGGTGCAATGTGACGTCGTCTCCTCTCTTCATTCGTCATTAGCTTGCCATGAGTCACCAACCAGAGGAAATGTTTAATTTTAGCCGGACCCTCCCACGACCAAACCTTGCTCCATGCTGCTCCAGAATCACACTGCTCAAATTCCTTAATGAGGAGATAGGCGGACTTAACAAAGAAGCAACCATTCGCCTCCAAACCCCAAGCAATAGAATCCTCACCAAGCCGAGCACATGGCGGCGTCATCCCAATAATCTGCACAACAACATCATTAGGTAAGCAACCTGAAAGAACATCCAAATTCCAATTTCCATCGGGAAGGACAAGATCAGAAACAGCATGAGAAAGGTCAACTCCCTGATCATTAAGGGCGAAGTCACGCAAGATGATACCACTGTCGAGCCAGCGATCAGACCAAAAACGAGTCTTCCGACCATTCTTAATACTCCAGTGGATGCCCTGAAGTGTAAAGTTCCAAACCTTCAGAACACCTCTCCAAAGGGCTGAGAAGCCAGTTTTCCTCTTAAGAGTGAAGCCCATCTCATTGCGGACTAAGTATTTGGAAACCAGCACCTTAGCCCAGAGCTCATCCGGTCTGGTAATAATACCCCACAGACCTTCATTAAGAAGGCTGATTCAGCTCCCTAGCGCTTCGCAGACCCAAGCCACCCAAACTCTTAGGCTTGCAGACAGTCTCCCAATTGACATTATGCAGCTTCCTGACACCGTTAGACGAACCCCAAATAAAGTTACGGATCTTCCTATCGATCTTATCGCAGAGAGAAACAGGAAGAAAAGCTGTCTGCATGACGTAACAAGGCAAAGAGTTCAGAACCGAGGAGCAAGAGAGACCCTGCCAGCCAGAGACAGGTTGTCTGCTTTCCATCCAGCCAGACGAGAATCCAGCCGATCGAGCAAATAATCATACGTGTGCTTAGTAACCCTACCATGGAGAATAGGGACCCCCAGGTACCTCCCCAAGTCAGAAGTGGCAGCAATACCAAGCACCTCAACACATCCGCCGCAACCCTAGAAGGGGTATTCTTGGAGAAGAAGATTCTTGATTTCTCCTTACTCACACTTTGACCCAACGCGTCACAAAAACGATCAAGAATGTCTGAGACAACACGAGCTTGGCTAGCCGAAGCTTCACTGAAAAGCACCAGATCATCCGCAAAGAAACAGTGCGAGAGCGGGGTGCACCCCTGAACCAGGCTAATAGGCTTCCAGTAACCAAATTCCACAGCAGAGGATATCATACGGCTTAACCTCTCAATACACAGAGTGAACAGATAAGGAGACAGTGGACAACCTTGTCGAAGCCCTCTAGACGGGGCGAAAGGATCGGAGCAACCACCATTCCATAAGATCTGAAAGGAGGGCGAAGCGACACATCTCATAATAACCTCGACGAGGTGATCTAGGAAACCGACGAGGGAGATAGTATCACGAACAAAGCCCCAGTCAATTTTGTCATAAGCCTTAGCCAGATCAATCTTGATAACCATGCAGTGCTTTTTTCCCTTTCTTAGAGCGAAGAGAGTGAACAACTTCTTGAACCACCAAGATATTATCCGTAATATGCCTGCCCGGCACAAAGCTAGCTTTGGGACGGATGCGTCAGGCCCGGCATCAAACCCTTTATCCGGTTAGCAATGCACTTTGAGAGAGACTTGTAGGCAACATTGCAGAGACTAATCGGACAAAAATTGCTAAAAACCTCAGGATTAAGCTTCTTAGGTATGAGAGTGATTAGAGTGCCATTGATGGAGTCAATCAACTGCGGAGAGCGGAAGCATCTGCTAATAAATTCAGCAAAACTCGGTCCCACAACCTTCCAACAATGCTGGAAAAAATAGGGCCGAAACCATCCTTTCCAGGTGCCTTCAAAGCCCCCATGCTCCGAACAGCTTCGTTGATTTCACTAAAAGACAGAGGGCGGCAAAGGCTGTCGATGTCCGAACCCTGAATCAAGCCAGAGAAACCCACCAAGCTACTGCTCGATCCGTTCTGGACAGAGTAGATGGCATTGAAATGCCGAACCGCCATGTCGAGCAGAGATTGTTGATCATCAATCCACTCTCCGCTAGAATCTTTGAGCCGCTTCACACGATTAACAAATCTCCTCTTGAGAGCAGCCAGATGGAAAAACTTCGTGTTCCTATCACCATCCACACCCATTTAGACCTGGATTTCTGAACCCAGAGCGCTTCCTCCTGCCAGAGAGTGAGCTCTAATTTGGAACGCACCCGACCCTCCTCCTGGAGATTCACATCGCTAGGGTTGGCAGCTGATCTGTTCTCTGCTCTGACCAACATATCCATGAGACGCTTCTTCCGTTTAAAAATATTACCAAAGACGTTCTTGTTCCATTTCTTCAGGTCCGAGGATAAGCCCTGAAGCGCACCAGGAAGATCAGAACCTGCATCAAATTTATTTTTAACAAAAAAATTAAAGGACGGATGGGATAACCAGGCAGATAAAAAACGAAAAGGCTTCGAATTGGAGGAGAACACCTGGAAATGCGGGCAGAGAACGATAGGACGATGATCCGACTTGAGCTTATGGAGATGCAGGATGGATGACTCTGGCATCATATCAATCCAAGCATCATTAACAAAAGCTCTGTCAATTCTAGTAAGAACCCTGTTGCGGCTCCAGGTAAAGCGAGGCCCCGAGAAGGGAAGATCAGAAAGACGGCAAAGATCGATAGTGTCAATAAATGATTTACTACGCCGACGCTCAAACGGAGTGCCTCCCATCTTATCATCCTCAGAAAGAATGGCATTAAAATCACCAATGACCGCCCAGGGAGCAGCTTGATTCACAGAAAGCCTCTTAAGCACATCCCATAGGAGAACACGGGAAGTAGCTCTAGGACTAGCATACACCGCTGTCAAAAAAAAAAAAAAGAGCCATCCGCCAGAGCGCCTTTAGCATGAACAAACTGATGACCAAACTCCAGAATGTCGAGAGAGACAACAAGAGGATCCCAAAGAACCCAAACACCACCCGAGAACTCGACGGCATCCGAACGAAAGGAAGAGGCGAGTCTCATCTTGCGAATAACTACCTCAGACGACCACTAATTTTCGGCTCCACAATCACTGCAATCGAAAAATTCACAACACTAGCATAAGATTTAAAGGACGTGATAAACGATTTACTAGCTGCCCCACGGCAATTCCAAGAGAAAATATTTGTAATCGACATAAAAGAATAGAAGAGAGGACTCCCTGAACAAACGAAACAAAGGGACAGCGCTGAACACCTCCAGCCGAAGGAGTTGTTGACACCTAGCCCTTAGCGGAGACGCCCAGCGGAAGAGTTGGGATTCCAATCCTGGGCTGCTGCAGAGGAGTATGAGATCCAGATCCTTTGGTGGGTCGACCCGGTCCATGTCCGAAGAGTGGGGCCGCCGAAGAAGCCTTTCCAAGCGCCTTAACAATTTTCTTAACAGCAATCTTATCTGAGCCCAAATTTGGAATCGGCCCATTATTGTTGTCACTGCCTGACTCCCCGCGGGTCACAACTTTACTCACTTTGACCTGAAGCTGGATGTTGGGCTCAGACTCAATCTCCATGGGGACAGAAATTGCCTCAAAGCCCAAAGGGATGGGAACCTCTCCAACGGCTTGCACATTGCTCTCACGATTTTCCTTATTCTCCTCCCCCAAAATCGGCTCAGCTTGATGTGATTCAGAATTACCTTCCTCATTGTGAGGGATCTTATCACCATCAGCGCTAGGAGAATCAAGATCAGCAAGAGCATTAAATTGATTACCAAAAGAGGGGTCAGCAGCCGGCGGCGACGAAGGCGGCGGAGCAGAGGACACCGGCACCGTCTTCTTGCCCCGGCGACCAGCCCTTGATACCTTCATCCAGGGCCCGAAATCTTCCTCAACCTCCGGACGAGAGTCCTCAACTCCCTTATTTTGGAAAACCGGATTAAAGATCATATCACCCGGAGCCTCCACCTTCTCCTCCTCCTTCTTCTTCTGACACTGGTCTTGAACATGGCCAAAACAGCCGCACGAGTAGCATATAGTATGCAAACCCTCGTACTCAATGCGACGGACTCTCCTACGCAATCGATACTTGGAAAGTAGAGGCTTGGAGAGGTCGACTTCAACACAAATCCGAGCAAAATTTCCCCGTGAACCTCCCATGGTGGTGAGGTCGAGTCTAACCGTCTTCCCAATCCTATTCCCGATAATGGTCAAAATTGCCGCATCAAAATATTCGAGAGGAACACCGGGTAGCCGAACCCACACTCTCAAGGTTGAGATTGGTGAATCCTCGGGTTGAAAGTAAGGTCTCCAGTTTTGGATCACCACATAGTGATCCCCAACCATCCAAGGGCCTCCAAACATCGCACGTTCATAGTCACCGACCGTATCGAACTTGACGACATAGTAGCCCCAACCAACATCACATACTTCAATTCTGCCCTTCTTTGCCCACAGCTGAGGGAGTTTGCGGCTCATGAAAGGATAAGCAAAGCTCTTCCCCAACGTGCTCACAATGATAGCATTTTCGAACTTTCGCCGCACCCTCATCTTCTCCACCTCCGGGATACGAATTGTCGGACAGCGAGGATCATCCTCTGATTCGTCCACATCCGACTCATCAGAGTCCACCCAGTAAGAATCCCCTGCCATGGAACTCTCACCACCAGTGACCTTGTCCTTAAAGGAGGCCCCCCAGATCGGGGACGACGGCGGCACCTTCTCTTCAGAACTACCGGACGATCGTTGAGCACCCCCGACGTCATCCATTCGAGCCCTCTTCACCACCTTAGTCGGCGTAGACACGCCCGCTTGGCCCGCCGGCACCGGATCTTCGATCATAAGCAAAAAGACAGAGAGCGAAAAAAACTTTTTTTTTTCAATTCTTTTAAGATGTTTAAAACAATGATAATTATCAAAGTGTATTCATCAAAAAAAAAATTTATCAAAGTGTGTATTAAGGGGATGGTATTTGGTCCTTGAATGTGTAGGTGTAAGTAATGCTTAGTAACAGTTTGGTTATCCTCTACATAGTTTTGATATAATATTAAATTTTTACTAAAATATATTAAGATTGATGTCGTTGGATTCGAAAAATTAAAACGAACAACATTTGTGAAGGAAACAATGTGTTTTGAGTAACACATAAAATATTATGATAAGAAAACTAATTAAAAGGGAAAAGAAATAGGGAAGAGAGAGAGTTTAGAAAAAATAAAAAATAAAAAATATTTACCTACTTTTAAGGAGAAGCCTCCAAAGGCTGATGTGTCAAATAGGTTTTGTCTAAAATGCTTATATATAGTTTTAGATTTATTTACTTCTTCCTAAAAAATACATTCTATAAAAATCCTATCAGTGGTGCTATAAAAGGTTAAAAAAATAAGAGTTTGTACTTGTTTAGAAAAAAAAATAGAAAAAAATAAAGCGCTTAGGTCCGTACAAATAAAGAAGATGAATTATTTAATAAAAATAAAGGGTCCATCCCCAAGAGATGTATGAGAAAAATAACTAATAAAAACAACATTTGCATGAATCGAACCTATGTTGTAACAACCATAAAAAAAAAACTTATTTCCTATTTTCCAACCATTGAGCCACAAAATTAATAATTATTAGACTTCTGTTTCAAATATACTTATTAATAATTATTTATATTATATTTTCACCTAAAATTTGGAGGTCTTGTGCCAGAAAACGTGTCATCACACTCTCAGGGTTGAAGTTAGTATATAAAACTATAATTTTAATGACATGACACATGAACACCACATGTTTTTAAAAAGTTCAAACCAAAGTAACCGTAATAACACAAGATACAAACTTACGTTACCGAATTGACCGAGTTTGAATTTAAGTAACTATACAATAGATTATTGTATATATGATTACAATCCTCTTGTTGTGATTGGTTTGACTGGGTCAAACATAAGGAACAAACTATGTTGTTGTTGTTAAAATTTAGCTGTTGTCTTGTTGCCGGGTTACGGGCATCCTATGATACATTGTTTTAGTTCAGTGACATTGACAAGACTGTTCTCATTACTAGTTTGTTTCTGAATTTTAGAATAATTTTCACAAATATATATTAATTTTTATTGGAAATTTCCAAGAGATGATCAAAGATTTATATATATGTGAGAATAAAATAATTGCCTCGTTGTTTCTTCCCCACCATGATAACCAAACAACTTTGCCAAAATTGACTTCCACTTCATTCATGGCGGGTCTCCTCTCGAAACCAAAAAAAGTATGATTTGGTGTTTGTGGGCTGGAGTTTTGCAGGTGGATATAGAAAGTGATGCGGGTTGGTTTCGGTGAGATTATTGGTTCTGGAGGGGTTATAGCAGAAGAAACTCTTTAGCTGCAAAGAGGAGCTAGCTCCAGTTTGATGTTTCCAGACGGTTCGCCATTCAGGTAACAAGGTTGTCAATTACGTGGCTTTTATGACCCTGCCTAACCTCTCAGGGGTCATGGAGGTAGACTTGACTTTCTCAGTTGGGACTTGATGTTAATTTTTTTTCTTGCTTGCCATCTTGGTGTCTCCGTGAGGAGCTGTCTATACAAAAAAAAAAATGTATCGGGAGGAGAATAAAACTGTATAGTAACTAATTTATTTGGGTCACCTCATGAGATGCGTGATGTTTTGAATTCACCACTTGAGTTGTAGATGATTTTGATGGTTGATGTTGCGGGCGTCAATATTCTATTTGTATTTGATCCGTTTGGTAACAGTAATAAAAAGTAAAACAGATATACTTAATAAATCGTGTTCGCAAAATTCGACTCATTGTTCATTCGATTTAAAAAATCGTTCATCTCGCTCACCTCCTTCACCATCCTTTCACCGAGTCAAAATCATTTTTCTACCTTAAATCATGGCTTATTTGTATTCTTATCACAACTAACTACCAATTTCTTCTTTTCATTAGTCCACATATCTCATATATTCTCCATTCTTCTCAATCAACTTAGCATTTCAAAAAGACTAATCATGATCAACCAAAGCTACATACAACATGTAGGGAAATGGTAATCAATTACAGGGTTGATCAGAAAAAAAACCTTTGGAAATTTTGTCAAGAGGGTATAACTATGAGCACATCATGTACGCAAATCCATGACGGAAAACGATGCCTAAACTGCAATTAGTTAGCTCCTTTACATATGTGGAGCATATGAGAACACAGAAAGACCTGTCTAGAATAATCTTACACATGAACTTCACATTGAGATATGATGAATCATATTGCCATGATGATTCTGGAAAGGGGAACAAAGCTTGTTGTTCAAGGAACTGATTATTAAGATAATCATCAAAGGAAAGTAAATCCACTTGCAAACAACATCCTCACTGTTACAACTGCACTAAACTGGATTCGAATGTCAATCCGAATATGAAATCTGTCACCATCTTTCTGGACATAAGAAAAGAAGAAGAAGAAGAAGAATAAAGCTTCTGCAATTCCCAAAAAGTCTGCAGCTAATTCATTGCTCAGGCATCAACCAAAAGCTCTAGTCTTTTTTTTCTTGTTAGGCTAGTTGTATCGATTCTACGAAGGATTACGATACGTTTTCACAAACATTCGTCAGAAGTGATAGGATATCGGAGCGAAACAATGATTCAATCTATATTCATGAACTGCATAAAACTTGTTCATACATCTAAATCCTTTTTCCTGCAAACGGAAAGATCAATCAAAAGAAAAATGACAGCATTCCATTTACTACAGTAATACAGAAAACTTGATAACTCCTTACTCTACCAATTCCAATCTCTTTTTCTTCCCTAGAGATCAAAATACCAAAATGAAATAATCCAAAAAAAGAATTCAATAAAATCCTAATAATTTAAAATCTGAAATAAAGAGAAAAAGGAGGGAAAGGAGCAGCTCAAGAAAGAAAGAAAAAAGTTACACTGAGGAAGTATCAGCAAGAACTTCATTAAGCACATCATCATCCTCATTCCCCATTCCGAAAAGCTCTGCATCTTTATCCTCGTCGTTCGAAAAGTCGCGCCTTTCGAGCTTAGAATGAGCTGCGATGAACACGAGCTTCTGTGCCTTGTCAATTGCTGCTCTAGACTGGCTGCCATGGCTACTACTAACCCATCTCAACAAAGAAGCATTGCACTTGAACCCACAGGCCGTGGCATGCAAGAAAATCAGCCTCACTGCAACTTTCCCTAATGACTTAAACTCAGTAAGATGAGTCTCCCATACAAGCCTACTGCTTTGCGGATTCGAAAGCCTCATCTTTCCGTTACAGGATCCCTCTCCTTCATCTGTACAGCTCTTGCATACACTGGATCAAGCCCTTCTGTTCTCCATTTCATCAGCTCCATTAACACAATGTGAGCTTCCTCCCTCGAAACCAGCCGGGTTATGAGCCTGTCCACGTCTTTCTCTTGGTCCGGAGTTAAGTATTTGAACGGTGGGAGGTACTTCCCACTTGTGTCCCTCACCAAGTAGAGTGGATCTAGTATGTATGCAGCTGCCATTGCTGGATGATAGTTCTTCTCGAACCGCCTTTCGATCACTTTCTCCACCATCAATCCCACCTCTCCAATCCCGAATTTCGCACACCATTCCTTCACTTTGGCTCCCAACCCTTCCCAAAGTGGCAAGCATTTCCCTATCAGTGGCCTCTCTGCCTCCATCTCTTGAACCATGTCTGTGATCACCTTCACCAACGAATGTACCGCCTCCAATTCGTTCCAAAACCCGACATCCTCAACCATCTCAGCAACTTCTCTCGATTCGGGTTCTTCCATTGACAATGATTCGTCCATCAGTACCAACTGTACCGCCCTGGCATTGTTCAATACATCATCAATCATTGAGAACACGAACATGAAATCAGATTCAAATGGAACCCTTATCAACCCTGAGTAACCGTACTCCTGCAACTGATACTTATTCAATCTGTTCCTAAACTGTGTCTGGTTATTGAACACATTTGCCAATTTGTAGCAATTATCAGCAGCGGACTTGAACAGAGGAAGCTCTTTGCTCAAATCCTTGATCAAACTCCTGAACCCTTGAAGCTGACAGCACAAATTGACCATCCAGTGATGCCGATTCTCCAAATTCCTCAATGCCTTGGCTTTAAATCTGTCTGCTACAATTCCAGCACATTGTTGAACGAAATTCCCACAAATTCCCTTGACTGTATCCCACAGAACATCTTCTGCATACGTGGAACCCACCGAGCCTGTCATGAACACAGCTCGCCGGTAAATACTCGTCCCGTTGGGCAAATTGACTGCCAAATTGACCAAATTTGGTTCATCGGATTTCCAGCCGTCGGAAGAAAGCTGGAAGAACATTGCGTCTCGAATCCTTGCTTCCGACTCTGCTTTCGCCTCCTCGAATTTGACGTCGAGTCTCCCTCCGGCTAAATCCCTCTTTGAAACTGGAGGGAGACCCACCTGGTGAAGAAAAGATCGAAACTTTGGATGCTCCAGGCTGGAGACAGAGACAGAGCCACACGATTCATATACCCAATCGGCTAAATAGTCGACCGCCGACTCGATTTGGGTCTTGCTCAACGCCGGTCCGGGACTAGTCTTTGGGCTCTTCAGCTTCTTGACGCTGTCCTCCAACATTGCCAGATGCCCTAAATCGTCTTTCCCGCCGGAGAGCACCAAATGCTGCTGGTGCTGGTGATGGAGATGGTGATGGTGCGGCAATGGGGCCGCGGCTTCGCCGGCGAACCGTGACGGATCGACGACGGTGAGCGGGCTGGGAGAAGAGACGGCAGAGCGCTTCCGGCCGACGGCCGACGGCTGAGGAGGAGAAGGGGAGATTGAGGAGATTGGTTTCGGAATGGAGGCGTTGAAATTGGGGCAAGTTCCGCGCTTTAGGTGCTCGGAGGCGGTGCGAGAAGGGTTGGAGGCGGAGAAAACGGCGTCGCATAAGGAGCACCGGAGCTTGACCGCTTTGGGGAGTCCGGTGTCGGCGTTGTGAACCAGTAACGGTTCCAAGTGAGCCCAATACCAAGCCCCTTTCCCCTTAATCGCCTTGTTCCTAACCATCACTAAACCTTCGTACCTCTTCTGCGCCGCCTTCACCGTCGCCTCGTCGGTCGAGGCGGTGACGGCTGTGTTGTTACTGGTTGCTGCCATTATTGAAAAAAAGGGGGAAAATCTGACAATTGGGGATTTTTTCTGATAAAGGTACGAGCTTTATAACGTTTTTGTTCCTTTCTTCTCCCTTCTCTTTTAACCGGTGTGCATTCAGCTGGGGAAGGCCGTCGGTGGGTTCCGCCGGATGTTGCTCGTCCGGCGAGCGTCGTCCATGCTGGAGGGAGGTGATCTGTAAAGTCTAGAGCTTTGGAAACGGTTTTGTGGGGAAAATTAGAAAATTCAAAGATACAGAGAGAGAGAAGCGCAAATTGCGTTTTTTTAGGAGTAGTTCACTTCAAAGAGAAGAAGAAGGGAGGACTTCACGCGTATGTTGTGTGCGCGTGTGGAAAGGGGGAAGGAGTTATGGTTGATGGAGACTGCTACAGTGAAATACGACCACAGTCCGACGTACGAAATCAAGACTGACAATATGGCTGTCACTCCTTGGTGATTGGAGGAGTGAAATTCACGCGCCGTAATTAATAATTAAAAAGGGATTCTAGTTTTGGCATCCTTTTCATGTTCCTTTGCCTTTATTATTTTGCCCTTTTACCTTTATTTTTATTTATGTATTTTTTCCTTTTTCGATTTTTCTTAACAAATTTGTTGCGAGTTTTCTTTTTCTGGGGTCTTGTAGGCCAGGATTTTTCTTGTCTGTTTTTTTCCCCCTTTGAACGCATTAAATTTTCACTGTTTTTTCATTAAGCTCTATAATTTTTTTTAATCTCTAAATTTTTTTTTATATATTAAGAACTTACCATTTAGTAAGGAAGAGGATTCTCGAAATCATCGCCGACGAGTGGAGTAGAGTCATCGGTTACGTTATCTTCAGCGACTTCATCGCATACAAAATTTTGTTGTTCAGTCTTTGCCTATATACGAGAGTTGGTTTTTCTTTGCCCATTCACGGGATTTAGCTATTTTGTTAAGGATTAGTCTCTTTGTTCCCATTAGGGGATTTAACTATCCTTTTTAAGGATCAACCTCTATGTGCCGTTTGTGCCATACTTAGTTTTCGCCGTTGAGGAAAATACATTTCTTGAGAATCTAATCCCTATAATGAGGATCAGAATACTCTGAATTTACAAGTTAATATCAATCGAGATCTCATTTCAGGATCATATTTTTAAGTACTAAGGTTAAATCAATGTTGCTAGCTCATGGTTTTGCTCTTATAAAAGCTCTATATATGAAAAAAAGTCAAAATGTCAATTGATTAGGCCCCTTTGTTAGGTAGTTTAATTTTCTCTTCGAAGGACAAATTTGGTGTTCCTCTACTAATGACCCTCCGCAACATTTGCTACATCACAATATGTCTTCACCGAAGTAAGGAAGAAAGTCTTCAAAACTGGGAACAGTTTCAAAATCAACATTAAATCTTTTAGTAATCAATAAAAGAAAAAAATAATTAGGAATCGTAAATACTAACTTTTCTTTCTCTCTTTGGCTCATACCGAATCTACAGGACATAAATTCGAAAACTGACTTCTCTTTCTTATTCTCCATTTAATAACAAATTTCAACCTAAAATATGTGATCTTTCAAAGAATATAATTGGACTCTCCCCTTCCCACCCTCCCCCTTCTAAGCCTCCTTTTCTTTCCTTCAGTTTTTTCCTTTTTTCTTATAACTTATAGGATGGTTCACGATCTATAATTCACGTCCGCGGCCCACCCAAAAGTTACTATGGCAAAAAAATTATTATTATATAAGTTTTTTTTTTCAGAATTATTCTCCTTCAAATAATAATAAAAAGTATTCACGTTGAAATTTTCATTTTAAAAAATTAATGCAATGCACCTAAATTTTATTCACAATTAAAAGATTTTCAAAAATATAAAGTAGATTATATTAAGTAAGTCAACAATAGAAAAATTACACATCAAGGGGTATCTCTTATATATCCAACGTCGCTAAGTAGTCGATTGTGTGATTGCACTGACGATAAATATGAACAAACTCAATCTCCCACATCTTTTCCATTAACTCATGAATTTGATCCACAATAGTTGAGTGTTGATAGACCCATTCCTCCTCGCGATATATCAAGCTCAGCATACAACAGAAACATCTACACATGTCACGTTATTAAAAAAACCCATCACCACTTCCTTTTGAACACAATAACACTAGCCGACTGTCGCCCCTAAGCCCTTCCGTTTCCCCTCCCTTTCTCTCCTCTTTTTTCATTTTTATGTTTTTTTAGCTTCTAACATGATTCACGGTCTTTCTAAGGAAATTTCTCAAAAAATATTTTCCCACCATGTTTAATTATTTTTGTTCAACGAAGTTAATTGTTTTGAAGTATTTACTTGATCACGAGAGGGGATCTTTTTGCTTCTCTCTCCCGTTGAATGATTTATGTTTCCATTTGTGACTTGTTTTTCATGTGGGTTGGTTCGAAAAATGGGCAAAAAAGGGAAACAAAGGAATTTAATGAGGAAATTATTCATGTTATAAATGAAATTAAAAAAAAAAAAACGAAAGCTGTAACCAGTAGTCATCAAACTCCCACTTCAGGTGTGCCTTTGTGCTATCTGACCAAGACAAGAGACAAACAACATTAATCCATGAAACACACACACAAAAAAATTGAATTATTTAATCAAACTGTGTGTGAGATTCTCTCCATTTTATATTATTTTATATTTCAATTATTTTCTCATGTTTGCTATTGCCTATTGGTCTCCATTTCATAGTACTATATATTAATTATCATTATTTTATATAATATTCCAAGTAGCCCTTGTTTTTCTTTCTCATCTTCAATACCTGAAATAGGGATTTTATTCATGAGTAGGTAGGTAGCAAGCATTCTATGAATGGTGGTTTGAGAATTTGAAGAACCATGATACAAGCTTGAAGTTTGGTTTAATTTCATCTCATTTTGGAAGATTATTCAATTGAGCCGAGAAGCACTGGTTCAGTTCGGTAGATCCAGTTAATTGTGTGACAGTTAGGAGATGAAGATTTTTTTTACCTTGATAACTGATGGGTTCAAATACGCACACAATAATTCTACAACGACGAGAGATTAATTTGATACATGACGATTGTATAAATTTCGTTCAGGTATTTAATAAGCACTAACGTTGGCATTTGTTTTATCGGTTGTGCGGAGTTGAGGGGTGTGGTTGAAGGGATGGACATCGCTTGGTCTTTGGGTATAAAAAAATTCATGTATGGTCAGACTCAGAAATGGTGGTTACGTTACTATATAACAAGAGTAACACCAACAACCAACATGCATCCTTAATCACATAGTACCGCATGCTTATCAGTCACCAGTGGGAGGTTGAGTTAACCAATTGTGTCGTAAATTATATTGCCAGCTTAAGTCATGACCTTAGTCTTGACATCCAGAATATTTTTGTTCCTGATAAAGACCTATCTTATTAGTTGAGATACGATTTCATTGATGTTAGTGTACCTCATTTAGTGTCTAATAATATTTAAGGTCTTAACTATTTACCAAAAAAGACAAGGGATTGATGGCTAAAGAAGGGAAGACCCCATTTGGTAGAAGAAAATACGTTTTACACATTTTGGTATTTTTTTGACTACTTGGACTTTGGCTTATTACTAATTGCAATTGAGTAGTGTCATCATTAATTATTTTGAAAGCTTATACATATGTTTTTTTTTATACAACAATTGGTTCTATCATTTGTACTATATATGTGTTGAAAATTCAATCATAATGAAGTGGTTTTGTCTAGATTATACATATATTTATTTGAACTTTTGTAAGTTGGAAGAATGAGGTTCGGTCCTTGATATATAATGATTGTATGTGTAACTAGAGAGAATTATGGCATGTTGAGTTCTAGTACCTTTTTATTCTGTTTAGAGTATTGAAATATCAATAGGTTTTTTTTTAAATGTTAGGAGCAAGTATTTATTTTTCATTCAAAATAAAACGAGTATGGAAAAATATTTCAAGTAAATCATATAGAAGATGATAGATAAAAAAATTTATCAGAAATAGAAATAGAATGATGAACATCAATGGACATTTCATGTCCAAGGTCAGCTAAGAAGTTAGTTGTCTGATTGCCTTCCCAATAGGCATGATTGACGTCGGTTACGGCCTGTGGACTCTTTGGAAAGCGAGAAACACAAAGGTGTTCAGCAATATTGATCTCAGTTCAACAGATATGGAAGCAAGCTGGAACTTCGGAACGAAGATGGTGGAGGAGTTGCCAACAGGTGACTAACCCACTGACCTCCCACCCAACTGTGCCACAACAAACGTTTACTCAAACCTCTACGACCTATCTTCGGAAGATCGTGTGTGATGGAGCTTTTAATAGCGAAATCCGGAAAGGGGCTTATGGTGTAGTTATGACTGACACCGAGGGTAGTATACTGGATGGCAGGGCGAAGAGTTTCTTTTGCAGATCACCAATTGGGGCTGAGGCTGAAGCTCTACTGGCGGCTGTTGAGATGGCGGGAGTCGACTCTCGAGGTACGGTCATACTCACAGACTCCCAGATAGTGTTTCAATGCCTTTTTTCCCAACACGATCATTGGCCATGGGAGATTGCAGCAACCATTGCGAAGATTCAAACTGCTTTTGCACGCACAAACAACATCGCGGTGAAGAAAGTGAATAGAACCGAAGTTCAACAAGCGGATCGAGTGGCCAAGTTGATGCGTGATGGCGTCCTTCCAACGGATTGGTTATTCAACCTGTAATTGTTAGATAGGATTTTTTGTAGTGCCTGTTTACAGAACACTTATTTTGGTGATTGTGATTTTATTCAATGAAATCAGCAATTGTTGATAAAAAAAAACTTGACCATCCAGTCCCAATTAAACATCTCACGGAAACTGGCGACCTCAAAAGAGTTTTGGTGTGTGATCTCACCCTCCCCTAACAATAGTTGGACCGCAACGCGCGAATCCAACTGCACTGATAGTATCCTCTCTCTCAACAATTTGTAACCCTGTCACAACCTCTCTCTCAATTCTTCTCTAGTGATCAACCACGATTCCAAGTTCATAATATATGCTGCTAAATAGCTGCCTCCATAATCTCAGAACAAGCCTCATGCAGATGCTCTTTCAATCTCACGAATAACGGAGCCATCCGAATTGAGAGTAATCCACTTAGGCATGGTAGCGTCCACGAGATATCCACCACTGTCATAGTGGGTGAACCAACGTTAACTAACTGGTCACATATCAAAGTCTCCTCGGTGATAACTGGCCATGCCTTGACACGCTGACAAGGCCTCAAGATCGAGTGGTGCGAGTATAGGTGAAGATAACTTCATTTTTTGTCAAACTTTTTTGAGAGTGAATAAAGTCAAATTTTTTTCTTGTTGAGCTTTTAACTTTCAAAGACGCTTGTCAACTCTGTCTCTACCTCAAATGGAGGGATGTAGACATTGAAAGGAATGTCACCAAAGTCATTAACAAAGTAAACAAATAAGAGGTTCTCAATCTTACAGGAGGCCTCATCATTTCTTATATCTGCTATCTTTTGGTTGCTGCACATTCTTTTCAGCTGAGTGTTGTTTCTCGATCAGCAAATAGAGCTGCCCATTCTATGACTAATTTTTTTTTTCAGTGTCTCCCAATCTAAAACTTGGTCGATCTATTGACTTAGATAGTTAGATGAATACCTAAATTTTTGTATATTTGTCTATTGTTTCTCTCCCATAAAACTTACCTGTGAAAAAAAAAATCGTAATTCATATGAAAATTGAAAGGTAAAAGCCGTACGGCATATAGTCAATATTTGCATGTCCCAACTGTTACCTACCACATGAATATTATTAAATGTTAAATTGACAAAACCAACAGAACACAAATTCGGGCACTTAGTTACAAAATACATTAAATTTGTTTAATTCCATGTGTGTGCCTAGATTAATTTTATTATTTTAAAAACCTCAAGGGAGCGACTGAAGATTTTTTTTTTTATAGTTTATGATATTTTGAATTTGATTGAGCTTAGGTTGTTCCGTGTTTGCTAGGTTTTAGTTACGAATTTTTAGATTAACGTTTGAATCTTACATCACTTCTGACTTTACAGTGTCGGATTCGGGAGCAGGGTTTCCTAGGCCATGGCCCATCCCACTTCTGGATCTAGAGCTACTAAACTATATATATGTATTTTCATGTACATATATGGATTAGTCCAGTAATTTTTCAGATTTATTAGCCAAATACGTATTATAATTTGACAAAATTGCACAGTATCATGACCCATCCTAGATCCGCCAGAGCAACCTTATTAGTTGTCACCCTAGTTACAATCCAAAATCCAAGAAATGGTCTTTGCCCTATGGTTTGTCACCACTAGGAATCCGGCCTTTTCATTGAGAACATTATTGTGAGTCATTGTCAAAGTAAGTTAGCTAGCATTCTCTTTGTTTTGATTCATTAAAAATAGAACCCAACATATTTACACTTCTTATGCATTTCGATTTTAGAGCATGTGTTTGTAATTGCATATGCTATACATTAGCTCATTTAAGTATCGAGCATCTATCCAATACTTGTCCATTTCCCTTTTGTTAATTAACCAAAGTGAAATTATATATTTATATACTAGACTCCATTCGCCGATTTTTTTGTGTTAATATTTTAGTGGAAAATTGTTATTATTTATTTTTATTTAGATTACTGAGATGTGTAGTTGAATTTTTTTCTACTCTTTTATTTCTACTTTTTAATATATAATAATTTCATTCATATCTGGTAAAAAATTATAAATTTGTTATAATTTGTTGGGATATTATAAACAAAAGCATTATAGTTATGCTTTCTTTGTTGTTACGTTAAAAACGCTGCCACTTTTCTTTGATTAAAGAATAAACTACTCCCATCCTTAGGTCTAACATTGTTGGTTGTTCACTTTATCTCTTAACCATGAGGTTCAGAGTTCGATCATTGTCCATGACAAAAAATTATAAAATTTTGTTTATCAAATCAATTTTGATCCAAAATACCCTCATTCCTAGAATGAAGGGAAGCTCTAAAATGCTCAAAAAGTCAACCGAAAAAAAAAAGAATTCTGCTTTAATATATTATATATAGATATTTTAAAAACTAATTAATTTGGATACCTAGTATTTGCCATAAACAAAGGAAGAGAGAATGCAACATCCCTATCAATTTCGATGAGTGTTATAATTAAGTGAAGACTAGGTCACACGAGGCCAGATTATTATTATATTGCAGGGGGGGTTAAAGAATTAAGTGTGATAACATATAAACATTAGCTCAAATGTGAATCAAGAAGGTGCATTTCGGCGATAAATTCTTAGAGCATCTTCAATGGTCCTAAAGTTTAAATATTTATGATAAAAGTTTTAATTGATTGGTTGATATTAATAAAAATGAAAACAATTATAGAAGAGAGAAATGATTTAATTGGTTTATGAGGGGAAATTTGGATAACAGAAGTGAATGAGGGAAAAACCTTATTGTGATGATTTATACAAAATGGTGGAATACTTGATGACATGTGTGATTACGTCAACTATAACAGAAGTAAATTAAATAGACTTGTAACACAATGCTACTTGACATACTTATTCAAGATAGTGTCTTTTGACGGTCTACAACAAGTGTATGAGTGTGTGTTTAATTTAATATAACGTAAGTAGGAAGGGATCCACCAACACTCTGTTGTTATATGGATCAAATTCATGAGTTGATGCCGAGTACGTAGTAAACCGTTATGATATACTTAATAACTACCTACTTCAACAATGAGTAAGTTTGAGCAGGTTCAATAATTGACCCACCTCATACGCAAACCCTGACTACATATACTAAATTCTATGAACTAATTCAGATTCAATTACTTATAACTCAAATAACCAAGTCTAAACTTCCACCCATAGTATGCAGCTTTGGAAAGAAATTTGGGCCAATTCTTAGTGAGTACGGGAATTGGTCCAATTCCCGAACCCAATTCAAGCAACCAAACGTTGTCCTTAATTCCAAACCCCACCACCAGCTTTAGTTAATTTGAAGTGGACCAAACTATTTATAGGGATGATATGTTTGCCATATATGAAGATTGAAATGTAATTTGGGACCCATGATTACCAATTGATTTCCAACACGTTATAAAAGAAAGGTGAAAAAGGATTACACTGAAATCACTGATTGTTTAAGGCCCCCCCTAAATGAATAATGATGATCTGAAAAAAAATACCAAATAGTCCCAAAGGAAAATTATTGTGTCCTCTTTGGTTTCTTCATGATCCCTTCTGTTGGTTGGGATTTCAGATCACTAATCTACTACTAATCTTCCATTACTCAAACAAACATTCTAAACAAACACAGCTTTGCCGTATTTGAATAGTTAATTTTTTTGAAAAGTGATACACAGATCAATGTGAACTCGGAAATTATGTTTAGTTCGTGTTTTGGTTGCTTGAATTCACAACTAAGAATTTGCAAACTCGTAGTATTAGAGAGAATTGTCCTTTTTAACCATTTAAAGCTGACAATTCTTAATTGGGCTGGTAAAATTCTAGTGATGTATTAATTTTTTGATGAATTCTAGTGATGTATTATTAAAAATAATGAGTATTCACGTTGCTGACCATCTTGCTAATAGAGGTCATTCTTGTTCTATAGGTTTTCATTGTATCGAGCTTTTTTATCCTGTTTTTTATTTTATTTTTTTATTGTTGTTATATGACCAACTTGGTGTTTGTTGACACTCGTTTGATTATGATGAAAGGTAAGGTTAGCACCTGGGTTACACCAAAAAAAAAGGAGAATCAAAGTAAGAGTGGTCTAGTGATTGATAGTGCCAATGGCGGAACCAGGATTGGTAGGGGGGGGGAATTATAAACTGAAAATGAGTGCCACAGACAAAAAAAAATATTTGGATTTGAATAGTAGTATAAAAAAATCATAAATCTAATACTACGTAAAAATACATAATAAATTTTTTAATTCACTACAAAAAAAAATGACTTTTAGCTACTGCAAAATTACAATGGCATGAAATGCAGTAGCAAATAGTTAATATTTGCTACTGCAATCACTATTTCACGTAGTAATTTGCAGTAGCAAATACTATTTGCCACACCACTATTTGCTACACCTAGCATCCCCGTTGCAAATAGTGGTGTGGCAAATAGTATTTGCTACTGCAAATTACTACATGAAATAGTGACTGCCGTAGCAAATACTAACTATTTGCTACTGCATTTTCATGCCGTTGTAATTTTGCAGTAGCTAAAGGCCATTTTTTTTGTAGTGATTATAAGTTGCTTAGTTAGTAAAAAAGAACCACCGACAATTTTTTCTTCAAATTTAGATGATTTATGATCAAATATTGTAATTATTACATATTATAAGTTGATTCTAAGTAACTATTACATGAAATTTAAGACAACATTTCACCGAAACATCGTAGTGGGGGAGCCGAACTTCAAATACCCCGGCGCCAAACTCCGAAAATACCAAATATTACATATAATTTTACACTCGGTATCGGGGGAGGGGGGCGCCGTGGCTCCCCCTAGCTCCCCCCCTATATCCGCCATTGGATGGTGCACTAGATTAGGAAAAAAACTGTAGTTCTATTCTCAACATTTACTTGGGAAGGAGACTAAGATCATATAGTCATCAAACTAATCTATGAATTTAAAATATTCGACAGCTAAAATTATGATTGGTACCAAATAAAAAAAGAAAATTATGATGGTCAATTTTTCTAGATCTTAACCTTTATTTATTAAACACATTTTAAACCAAATCAGAGGTAACCATACTAATAGGAATGGAAACTAGCAAAACACAAATATTGGGCCAAACTTTGTCCACTTAAAAGAATAATGGGCCAATTTATGGGCCAAACTGTTCCATGGGCCAAAACTCGGTCAAAGGAAGCTGTGAGGTTGGTTGATCTGAATAAAAGTGTGAGTTGGCGTATCGTACGGTCATCACAGAGTAAATCTATTTACATGAAGGGAAAATGGTACTTTGTCCCCTTTTACTTTGTCAAGTTAACAAACAACCACCTATACTATGAAATGATCAATTTACCCCCTTCTACTATGCCAACCTAACAAACAGCCCCTTCTATCCAAATTTCCATCCAAAAATCGGTTAAGTGATGACTCACCAAATGACTCATCCACAATTAATGACAGTACATTGCCACATCATCGACTTTCATCCATATTTGTTAGTGACTCAACTAAATTAAATTTTTTAAACCAAAATAAAAAAAAGTAATTTCAAATTTATAATTTTAAAAATATATATTTAATTTTTATGGATTTTTATGTTTAGAAATTTATCAATTAAATTTAATAAATATTTTTTATTTAAAAAGTTCAAATTTATTTTTAGAAAAATTATATATTTATTTTAGAAAAAAATGTTATTTTATTTTTTAATATTAAAATCCATAAACGAAATATTTTAAAAAATTATATTTTATATTTTATATTTTATTTATGAATTTAATTTATTATTTTTATATTTTTTTTCTCTTTTTAGTTTAGTGAGATGGATGAAAGTCGATGATGTGGCAATTTACTGTCATTAATTGTGGATGAGTCATATTGGTGAGTCATCACTTAACAGAATTTTGGATGAAAATTTGGATGGAAGGAGCTGTTTGTTAGGTTGTCATAGTAGGAGAGGGTAAATTGATCATTTCATAGTATAGGGGGCTGTTTGTTAACTTGGCAAAGTTGAGGGAGGGGTAAAGTACCATTTTCCCTTACATGAATGATGAAAATAAATACAAACTATTTACAGCTGGTAATTAATATGGACAACAGAACAGATGGGATCTCCTACATACATAGCTTTTCACTTGAACAGCTACAAGGCAATCTTAGTCCAACTTTGAGACTTCTTCCCCACGTTTGTTTACCTCCCGAATCACCTTCTTATGAAATCGGTAGCCCTAAATCACCCAAACACACAACCAAAATCAGATAGTTAGATTTTTTTTGGAATAATGCGATGATGCCTAAACAATGTACAACCGAAAGTGTGGTTTGGTTGATGGAATTGGGGTATGTGGATTGGATTTCAATTCTCGACCCACTGAGAATTGTAGTGCACTTATTTAGGCCAATTTCCAGTGAGCCGGAAATCAAAACCCATTCCCAACAACCAAACGACCCCCAAGTTAATTTTCGGGTTCCAATCTCACCTTGTTGGTTCCGTAAATGTAATCATTATATCTGAAAATAGCACTGAAGTTGTTCTGAGTTTGGCCTCCAACAAAGTGATGGTAATCATGATATTCTGCTCCCCCGTAAAATCGAATCAACTTGTTCACATCCCATGGAAAATCATACCTGCATGGTCGTCACAAAACGATTATGCATGGTTACGTAGTACCATGCATGCATGCATGCACAATACTAATATAGCTAGGTACGTAGTACGTACCCGCTGTGAGCTCCGATAGCCTCCATCTCCCGTATAGAGAACCACAACCAAAGGGTGAGCATGTGTCCAGGAACAATTGCTGGCCCCACAAAAGATGGGAATCCAAGCATGAATATGTCACCCCAATGATTGTACAGTACAGAGAATGCAACGGGAGCCTCGTATTCGTGATGAACCTTGTGAAACATGTTGTATAACCATGTACTCGAATGAAGTCCCCTGTGTATCCAGTATGTCATGAAGTCCTCTATCACGAAGTATACCAATATCTGTGCTAGAATTTCCCACCCCGATGGCAGTGCCAGCCCCGTCCGAATTCCAACCATCTGTTCAAAAGCTCGAGTTAGTTAGAAGGGAGAGGATTCTGAATGGATCCTATATTGTTTACTAACATGCCCCTCAAACAAACGGTCATGAAAGGAGATTGAAGTTTGCAAAGGTCTATCAAGCCTCATGCAAGATAAATTGTTATACTGGGGCTACTAGGATTCGATACCAAGACCTTTCGGTCATGAAAGACTCTGATACTATGTCAAAACCATTGCATCCCAATAACTCGAGTTGTTGGGAGAGAGTTGATTTGAATTGATGTTATACAACGTCAAGTACGTAATTACTTTACGTATGAACAGAAAGAAAGTCTTGTTCTTACTTTGATGGCAGGATAAGAGGCAATCTGAATAGGAAGCAAGATGAACAAGATGGTGTGGACGCCATGCTTGTAGACCTTGAATATTTCGGCGGCGGATAGAGATACTTTTGACTGAATCTTGTACTTGTCGAACGAAGCGAATTGGTTGATTACGAGGATTGGGAGGGGAAATATGGAGTAGATGAGGAATGTAAAGATGATGGCGTGGTTGTTTAGGAAGAAATCGGACTTTTGTGATGAGTAGTTGAACCATAGGGTCTCGGCGTATGTCAGGTTCCGACCCAAGTGGGCTGCCGCCTCCTCAATCGAGTTGTACGGCAGCATTTTCTTGGCCCACGTACGGCGGCGACCAAGAAGAGACAAAGTTTAATGAAGAAGACGGTCAGGTCAGTGTGGATATATATAGTCAGGCAACAAGTGTTTGAGGAAGTTGGCCAACTAAGTATTTTGAATGGTGTATACGTATAAGTACTTATGATTGATACGTGCACATTAACGAGAAATATGTATTTATTTGTATAGAATACGTACCAACAGTAACATGTACGTATTTATTTGCTTGCTTGTGCGCTTACTGGATTTCCTCTTTTGTTTAGTATATTGATTAGTTTCTCTCCCATCACTGAAATAATAATGAATGATCCAAAGGAATGTCAATAGATTCTAGAGTAGTTCATGTGCATTAAGATATGACATATATTCTTTTAATATGTTAAAAACTTAAAATGAAAATTTTAACATAGTTAATTATTTTTTATGAATAATATGCATTTTATAAATGTTCATTTACAAATTTAGTTTCTTACAAAACCGATCGACCTCAAAAGACCCCGGCCCTTGTCCAGGGTACGCCCGTGAACCTCAGATTGTTCAATTTTTTTTAGTGTTATTTTTTTTTTCAAAGGCAGCTCCTTGCGGAGATACGGAGACAGCACGCACAGACAAAAAAGAGAAAAAACATCAAGTCCCAACCCGGGAAGTCATGTCTACCTCCATGACCCCAGGAGGTTAGCTAGGGCCATGAAGCATATTTTTTTTTATTAATATAATACAATTATTCATCCAAAAAAAATTAAATACTAAACCCAAATCAATCTATCGAAATACACTTTTTAATTATAATCCTATCATGGGATTTGAATGTTGGAAAAGCCTCCTGTCTGGAAAAAATCCCTCTTCACGCTATGTTATTTTAGCTCCCAAGTTGTATTATTGGGATCTTTTGCTTTCTATTCGTCCACATTTGGATAAACCCTATATCTTTTAGCTCGGCTCTGTCATAGATACAGCCAATTTATTGTTGCTTATGGCGAACAAGACATATATGATATTATCCTGACCGGAAATGATGTCTCTGGCATTCAACAAATCAAGCATGCGTTGGATGTTGAATTCACCATTAAGGACATAGGGCTTGTTGAAATATTTTTTGGGTTTAGAAGTTGCTAGGTCAAGTACTGGTATATCTTTAACTCAGAGAAAATATGCTTTAGAGATCATTACAGATGCAGGTTTGCTTGCCTCAAAGCCATCCATTTCACCTGTTGAATCTGGTAATCGTTTATCTGCAACTTCAGGTATTCCTCTTGATGACCCTACTACCTATAGACGTTTGGTAGGTCGTTTGGTTTACTTATGTAGTACGAGGCCAGATATTTCCTTTACCGTCAATTATCTGAGTCAGTTCGTAAGCAAACCTACTAATGTCCATCTCAAGGCTGCATTGAAAGTTGTCCGTTATATTAAGAGGGAACCAGGCAAGGGTTTGTTTTTTCCTTCCGATTCAGATTTGTCTTTGCATGCTTATAGTGATAGTGACTGGGCTGGATGTCCTGATTCGAGACGTTCAACCACTGGTTATTTTGTTTATCTTGGCAAGTCCTTAGTATCTTGGAAGTCCAAGAAACAGGTTACTGTTTCCAGGTCCTCTGCTGAAGCAGAGTACCGTGCCCTAGCTGCTGTCGTCTGTGAACTTCAATGGCTGCAATACCTATTTTCAGACTTACTCATTACTTTTTCGAGGCCTTTTTCTGTGTTTTGTGACAGCATTTCAGCAATCAAAATGGCGGAAAACCCAGTGGCGCACGAACGAACAAAGCACATAGAGCTGGACTGTCATTTGGTGCGGGACAAAGTAGCTGCTGGATTGGTCAAGATTAGCCATGTTCCGACAAAAGAGCAGCTTGCTGACATTCTGACTAAGCCATTAGGATCAGTTGTTTTTCAATCTTTGGTGTCCAAACTCGGTTTGCTTGATCTGTATAATCCAAGCAATGCCAAGTTTGCGGGGGGCTAGTCAACGTTATGTTACCGTTAGTTAACGGAGTAATAGCTATTATTAGTTTCTATATATATCCTTTGTATTGCTTCTGTACAATCAACGATTCATAATACCAAATTCTATTCTTTCACTTCTTCTACATTGACACTTCTGTTCATCAGTCAGCAACCAGAGTTCAGAGATGTTGCAACTTGCAATACATGCATTCACCTTATCTTTCTGCAATCTTGCATCTGAAGGACTTTCTTCTGATATCGATATCCCTAAACGAGGCGAAACAAATGATCAAACACTCTTATTCAAATGGAAACAGAGGATATAAGAACTGTAAGCTGTTCTTCGGATCCTCACCTTGTCAGTTCCATAAATGTAATCACAGTATGTGAATACAGATGCAAAGTTGCTCTGACTTTGTCCACCAACGTAGTGATGATAATCATGGTACTCAGCACCTCCATAGAACGGAACGTATTTGTTAAGACTCCATGGCAAGTCATATCTGCAAGAACAAGAAAACCAGCTCAATCAAATGTACCGTTACAATTTCAGTGGCATACTAACATTAATCAGCATACCCGCTGTGGGTTTCAATGGCTTCCATCTGCAGCAATGAAATCCACAGCCAAAGAGTAGTCATATGTCCAGGAACCAACGCAGGACCCAGAAAAGGTGCAATCCCATTGATAAGAATCTCAGCCCAGTGAGCATACGGTGCAGCAAACGCAATCGGAGATGTGTATTCATGATGAACCTTGTGAATGTTCTCGTATCCCCATTTACAGTGAAGCAACCTGTGAATCCAGTAATTCGTATAATCCTCAATCATGAAGTAGACCAGCAATTGGGCGAGAATCTCCCATCCTGACGGCAATGGCAGACCCGTGTGAATCCCAACCATCTGGATGCAAAGCCACCAAATTACAATTGAACCAAAAGGGGAATTCAGTTAAACCTAATTTTATCAAAATTCGAATTCAATTCGCTGGCCTTGATAGCAGGATAAGAGAAGATCTGGAGAGGAACGATGATGCAGAAGAAAGTGAGCATGACGTCCTTGTAGCAGTTGAAAATCTGGGAAGAGGAATGGTGGATTTCGGGCTGAATCTTGTACCTGTTGTGGAAGGAAGACGATTGGAGAAGCTGGAGGAAGATGATTGGGAGCGGAGCTAAGGAGAAGCTAAGGAAGAGGATGAGAATGGTGTGACAGTAGAGGAAGTAATCGGATTTGTGGGATGAGTAATTGAACCAGAGGGTCTCGGCAGAGGTTAGATTCCGGCCTAAGTGGTCGGAAGCATCTTCGATTGAGGCGTACGGCAGCATCTCCAGATCGTTGATTTCAGTCGCCGGAGTTGACGGTAATTCCCTTATTCGATTGATGCCAAGGAATTATAAATATTTGACCGGAGAAACATGACGACGGTTAGTCGTAGAATCCTGAATCGATCCGATAGCAGTGACATCAAGATCATGAAGACTGGAATTACTTGCCCAGCAAATTTCATCCTCATCCCAGTATCTGAGAATTAAATGAAAGGAATAGACAACCACCAACCAACAGATAATATGAAATGCGGAGGCTGCTGAAATAGTTAAGAACATCGTACAAGTCCGTTATAGGATTTAACGGAAACTTAACGGCATCCCATTTTTGACATTTCAGATAGTTTGGGCTGTATTTCACATTTAATAATATTTTAGGCTTTCTGTTAGAATTAAGCCTAACTAATAAATAAAGGCAATGGTAATGAATGCATGAATGATAACACAACGAGGTTTAAATCCTACTCCGTGGAGCCTCATATAATATACTTGAACAAAAGACATGCACTAAAAATGGTTAAACATTCATGAAAGTGTTTCTCTCGTCTGTCTGCTTTGTCAAAAAAGGCATGCACTAAAAATGGTCAAACATTCACGAAAGTGTTTATCTGTCTATCTGCTTTGTCAATTTGTCAAAATTTCTATCGAGTAGTAGTTACATACAAAGTGACTACGACATCGAATCAATACAAAACAAAACGACACACCATGACATAATCACATAACTCAAGAGTTTTGGGCTAGAATCCGATCTTGAAGCCAAGGTTTGACCCAAGTCAACTCTGCAGCATGAAATAGCTCCATGAACTCTTCTGAATGGGCTTTGTAGCTCACAATGGTATTGGGTTTTCTGGTCTAATCATCATGGGCCAACTCCGACGCTAGTTTTGATCCTACGGGTTATCGGCCATCAAGTTTGACGTTAGATTTATAAAAATAAAACAAAGCGCCCACCGTGGGGCTCGAACCCACGACCACAAGGTTAAGAGCCTTGCGCTCTACCAACTGAGCTAGACGGGCTTGTTGTTCTAATTTCACATTTTCTTTATTTATAATCTTACAAACAACATGCGTACCGGTGGTAATTTGCTTCACAAGATAAAGATGAACAGAAACTAATAAACACTTCAGTCCCTACAAGTACAAAGCTTTTTGCTGCCGCCTTCTCCAAAGCTGCTTCCATGTTAGTTGTTTCACACAAAAACAGAGTCAGTCATAACTCTGTTTCAGAAACATCAACTCCTTGTTCCTTGTTCCTTCTAATCAGTTGTCGGGCTGATCCATTCCGACTAACCACAGATCTCACGAACACGTGTCTCTATCCAAGCCACTGTTCTACTTAAACAGCTCGATCTGCAATCTATTCCAACTTGAAGCCTCCCACTTGCATCTAATATCAGAAAATCAACATCATCAGTACGTGTATCTTAAAGTGCAAGGTCCATGCATTCATTCAATAACATGGGGGGAACATGGTTTTTATTAACCTGTACCATATCCTTCAGGACCTTCTTCTGATATCGATAGCCCTATTAAAAAAAGAAGAATCAGAAACAGAGGGACAATAATTGATGTAGCTGGTTTATGGATGATCATCTCACCTTGTCGGTTCCATAAATGTAATCACAGTATGTGAATACAGATGCGAAGTTGCTATGGCTTTGCCCTCCAACGTAGTGATGATAATCATGGTACTCAGCACCTCCATAGAATGGAATGTATTTGTTCATACTCCATGGGAAATCATATCTGCAGCACAGGAAAACAACTCAATCAATCAAATTAAACCCTACCGTTACAATTTTCAATGCCGTATTAACATTATAATCAATCAGCATACCTGCTATGGGTTTCAATGGCTTCCATCTGCCGCAAAGAAATCCACAGCCAAAAGGTAATCATGTGTCCAGGAACCATGGCCGGACCCAGAAAAGTTGGAATTCCCAAAATCAGAATCTCAGCCCAGTGAGCGTACGGTGCAGCAAACGCAATCGGAGATGTGTATTCGTGATGAACCTTGTGAATGTTCTCGTACCCCCATTTACAATGAAGCAATCTGTGAATCCAGTAATTCGTATAATCCTCAATCATGAAGTAAACCAACAATTGGGCGAGAATTTCCCATCCTGACGGCAATGGCAGCCCCGTATGAATCCCAACCATCTGAATCAACCAAATTAGAATAATCAAACAAAAAGGAACCGCAATTCGATCAATTTCGAATCGAATTCAAATTCGCTGACCTTGATAGAAGGATAAGAGAAGAGCTGGAGAGGACCGACGACGTAGAGGAAAGTGAGCATGACGTCCTTGTAGCACTTGAAAATCTGGGAAGAGGGAAGATGGATTTTGGGCTGAATCTTGTACTTGTTGTGGAAGGAAGACGACTGGAGAAGCTGGAGGAAGACGATCGGGAGAGGAGCCAAGGAGAAGATGAAGAAGAGGATGAGAATGGTGTGGCCGTAGACGAAGTAATCGGACATGTTATAGGTGTAATTGAACCAGAGGGTCTCGGCGGAGGTTAGATTCCGGCCTAAGTGGTCGGAAGCTTCTTCGATTGAGGCGTACGGCAGCATTTCGAGATCGTTGAATTGTCGCCGGAGGGAGGAGACGGCGGTCTAATTACAGTAAGTGGTGTAAGGTAAGGAAGGAAGGAGTATCGTGCTGGTGTTGTTCTTTTTGAGGATGATTTGTGATACACAGAATGTTACGAGGAAGACGACAAAAAGGAGGAAGAATGCCAAAATAGTAAGGGAAATGACGCTGTTAGATTGTTGGGACGGAGACTGTTGTTTTTTCAGCAGAATTTGTGTTTGTTTTGTCGTGTTTCGGAACGTCCTTCATCTCCATGCGGTTCACGGCGTTATTTCTGCCGGTATGGACATATGGTGATTAAAGGAGTTTGTTACTTTGGTTCCGTTTTGATACCAATTGTTATGTTTAACAACGGATAATAATATGAATTGTATAATTGGAAAATAGGTACCAGAAACATGAAAATTACTGGGTTGGTTACTTAAATGATCACTTAACTTTGGTCGAATAACCCCGTGATCATTAAACTTTAAAGAATTTTTCCGCCATCACTAGACTTCAACGATTTAACCGAACAGTCACTATTAGTATTAGCTATGGACATCCATAATTTCGTCTCCTAAACCTAAACTATCATTTTTTAGAACATTATTTGTTTTTTTTTATAAACAGAACATTATTTGTTCTCCTAATATAAAGTGCAATTTTCCTGTTTTTTTATAAGTGAGATGTATATATATATATATATATATATATATTACTATAAGAGAAAACAAGAGCTGTACACGGTAGAGAATGGGAGAAAAACCCCACCCATCCGAAACACTTTACTCCTACCTATCTATGCCCACACCACACAGAAACGCGTATTACCCCAAGCTGAAACCAGGCGAAGGCACAAATAAAAACCTGCCCCAAAAACCACTCAACCCCAAAAACACAGTAGCAGAAGATCAGCAAAAAACCGATCCTCCCCCTATCTCTACATGCCGTCCACCCAGACCCACTAAAGCCTATTACCTCCCACTCACCCGCGACCAACAGAATGTCGCCATACCCCAACCCAAACCTCTAATCCCTCACTACTCAATAACCCACCTGCAACGCACCATCGTCCCACAAGCGCAGCGATGCGCCCCATAACTCCCCAAGGATTTGACTCCAAATCCCGAAACACCCTATTGTTTCTTTCACCCCACAAACCCCACAGGATCCCATGAATCAACATCTTAATACAATGATAAAAAAGCACCCCCACAGTTCAATCATTTCCACGCCCAAAGCCAATCCTTTACAGCATAAGGAAAGGGGCCAAACAAGGAAAGTCATGAACTGAAGATAGACCAAACCTGCGACGCAAAAGCACACTCTCGGAAGAGATGCAGAATAGTCTCCTCATCCGCTCTGCACATCGCGCACCTATTCGGGATCATCATTCCTCTACGAATTAGATTATCAATGGTGGAAATCCTCCCTAACGCCACCTGCCACACAAAGCCTGCTACCTTGGTGGGAACATGCCTCATCCAGATCATATCTGCAGGAAACTCCCTCGTCCCTGGAAACTTTCGGCTGATAAGTTCTCTAGCATGAGACCTCACAGTGAAAGCTCCACTACTCTCCAAAGGCCACACTAGCGTTGTCGGCCCCGTCGTGAGTAAAGATGGAGGTAAGCCATCGAGCATCTCCATCATCGATAGCCTTTCACGTTCCGCCCCACCTCTGAGACTGCCCCGAAGTGGAACTTCCCACAATAACCTGTCAACACCAGAAGCATAGTGACACACACAGGAATCCAAAGATTGGGCGCAAGCCGCAATCCTAGGAAAAGCCTCACAAAACCTCACACCTCTCACCCAATAATCAAACCAGAAGGAAACCCACCCCCCGCCCGGATCAATGAAGCCAAACTTCCAGAACCAGACACTCTCATGCACAATCCATCTCCACACAGACCATCCAGCCGTAGGAAAGGCCATCTCGCCACCCAACAGCTCCTATCATCCCCACACTTTACCACTACCAATTGTCGCCACCAAAGTTGGAGCGCGAAAGAGTGGCATGTAGTATATCAGGAGGTTTGTCAGGACACTTTTGACTAAAGTGAGACGACCTCCAAAAGAAAGTAGGCGAGCCTTTCATCCGGACAACCTCCTCGTGATGCAATTAACGTACGACCGGGTCCCACATAGCTTTAGAGTTTGCCCGCACCCCTAACGGAAGGCCCAAATAGGAGGATGGAAACTCTCCAAGTTCACAACCAAACAGCTCTGCGAGCCTAGCTGCCTCCCCCACTTCACCAACCGGGTACAGACAAGACTTACTATAATTCACCCTCAACCCCGTAACCGCCTCAAAGCAAACCAAAGTAGCCACCAACATCTTAACCTGATCCTCCTCCGCCTCACAGAACACTATAGTATCATCTGCATATAACACATGGTTCACTTCCCCCCTCTGCTCCACCTCATCCATGAAGAAGCTCGATATCATCCCACCCCTCACAACCAACTTTAGCATCCCTGACAGCACTTCCATAACGCAAGTAAAGAGAAAGGGGGAAAGGGAATCTCCTTGTCGGAGTCCCCTTTCACTCTTGAAAAAGCCTTTGGACTCCCCATTCACAAGAACCGAGAAGATCGGAGAAGAAATACAGCTCCACATCTACTCAACCAATCGGGGCGGGAACTCCATAGCTCTCAACACCTTAAGAAGACACTCCCAGTTTACGTGGTCGTATGCCTTCTCAATATCCAGCTTGAAAACCAAACCCTTCTTTCCACTTCTCCTCCGGGAGTCAATTACCTCATTCACAATAAGCGAAGCGTCCAAAATCTGTCTTCCCTTATGAAGGCACACTGGTTCACCGAAATGACCTCCGCCATCCCCACCCTAAGTCTCTCCATCAGCACCTTGGAGATGATCTTATAAATACACCCCACTAAGCTAATAGGTCTCAGATCTTTGATATCTTCCACACTCTCTTTCTTGGGAATCAGACAGATGAAGGTATGACAAACTGAGCGGGGGAGAATCCCTAACCTAAAAAACTCATCCACCGCCCTTACAAAGTCCACCCCAACCACCCCCAACACCTCTGTACAAAAGCAAGGCAGAAACCGTCCGGACCCGGAGCTTTCTCTCCAGCACACCTTTTCACGATCTCCCAAACCTTCTCTCTAGAAACATTCTTGACCAGACCCTCCCATCTATTCCTAGGCAACGTCTTAAAATGAACTACACCCGGAAACGGCCTAACCCGGGTCCCCCCCCCCCCCCGGGGCCCCCCAAAAGGGGGGCCCCCCCCGGGGCCCGGGGGTTTAAAAAAAGGGGGGGGCCCCCCCCCCCAAAAAAAAAAAAAAAACCCCCCAAAAAACCCCCCAAAAAAAAAAAAAAAAAAAAAAAAAAAAAAAAGGGGGAAAAAATTTGGGTTTGAAAAAATTTTTTAAAAAAGTTGGGGGAAAAATTTAAAAAAATTTAAAAAAAATTTTAAAAAAACCCCAAAAATTTTTTTTAAAAAAAAAAACCCAAAAGGGGTTTTTTTTTTGGGGGTTGGGGGGCCCCCCCCCCCCCAAAAAAAAAAAAGGGGGGGAAAAAAAAACCCCCCCCCGGCCAAACCCAAAAAACCCCAAAAAGGGGGCCGGGGGGGGGGCCCCCCAAAAAAATTTTTTGGGGGGGGCCCCCAAACCCCGGGGGGAAAAATTTTTAAAAACCGGGGGAATTTGGAAAAAAAAATTTTTTTTTTTCCCCAACCCGGGGGGGGTTTCCCGGGGGTTTTTTTTTTAAAAAAAAACCCCTTTTTTGGGGGGGGGAAAAAAAAAAAAGGGGGGAAAAAAAAAGGGGGGGAAAAACCCCTTTTTAAAAGGGTTTCCCCCCCCCCCCGGGGGGGTTTTTTTTTTTAAAAAACCCCCCCCCCCCTTTTTTTTTAAATTTAAAAAAAGGGGAAAATCCAAAATTAAACCCAGGGAAAAAAAAAAATTTTTTTTTCCCAAAAAATTCCCCCCAAAAAAAACCCCCTTTTTTCCCCGGGAAGGGGGGGGTTTTTTTTAAAAAAGGGGGCCCGGAAAAAAAAAAGGGGATAAAAAAAAAATTTTTAAAAATTTGGGGGGTTTAAAAATTTTTTAAAAAAAAATTTTTTTAAAAATTTTTTTAAAACCCCCATTTTTTGGTTTTTTTCCCCCCCAAAAATTTTTAAATTTTTTAAAAAACCCCGGGGGGGTTTTTTTAAAAAACCCCTTTTAAAAACCAAAAAAAAAATTTTTTCCCGGCCTTTTTTTTCCCTTTGTTCCCCCCGGGGGGGGGGGGTTTTTGGGGGGGGAAAAAAAAATTTTAAAAATTTTTTTGGGGCCCCCCCCTTTTAAAAAAAAAACCCAAAAATTTTTTTGGGAAAAGGGGGAAAGGGGAAAAAAGGGGGGGGGCCCCCCTTTCCCCCTTTTTTTTTTTAAAATTTTTTCCCGGTTTTTTTGGGGGCCCTTTTAAAAAACCCCCCTTTTTAAAAAAAAAAAAAAGGGGGGGTTTTGGAGGTTGGGGGGGTTTTTTTTGGGAACCCTTTTGGGTTCCTTTGCCCAAAAGGGGGGGAAAAATTTTTTGGGGAAAAAATTTTTTAAAAAAATTTTAAAAAACCCCCCCCCCCAAAAAGGGGAAGGGGGGGGAAAAAAAAAAATTTTAAAATCCCCAATTCCAAAAAATTTTTTTAAATTTTTTTTGGGGCCCTTTTTTTTTCCCCCAAAAAACCCCCTTTTAATTTGTTTTTTTAAATAAAAAACCCCAAAATTTAAAAAAAAAGGGGAAAAAACCTTTTTTAAATTTTTTTTTTTAAAAAATTTTTTCCCCCCCCCAAAAAAAAAAAACCAAAAAAAAAAATTTTTTTTTGGGGGGTTTTTTTTAAAAAAATTTTTCCCCCTTTTTTTGGGGGGGGAAAACCGGGGGGTTTTTCCCTTTAAAAAAACCCCTTTTTTTTTTTTTTTTTTTTTTTTTTTTTTGGGGGGGGCCCCCCCCAAAGGGGGCCCGGGTTTTGGGGGAAAAAAAAAAAAGGAAGGTTTGGGAAAAAAATTAAAAAAGGGGGTTTTTTGGGGGGGGAAAAAAAAGGGTGAAAAAAAAAAATTTTTTTATGGGATTTTTGTTTGGGTTTTTTTAAAAAAAAAGGGGGAAAAAACCCTTTTTAAAAAGGGGGGGGAAAAAAGGGGAAAAAAAAAATTTTTAAAACCCCCTTTTTTTAAAAAAAAAAGGGGGGTTAAAATTTCCCCCAAAACCTTAAGGGGGAATTTTGTTTTAAACCCCCTTTTTTTTAAAAAAAACCCCCTTCCCCGGGCCCCGGGTTTCCGGGGGTTTTAAAAAAAATTTTTTTTTTGGGGGGGGGGAAAAAAGGAAAAAAAAAAAAAATGGGGGGTTTAAAAAAATTTTAATTGGGGGAAAAAAAAAAAAAAAAAAGGGGGGAAACCCCCCCCCAAAGAATTAAGGGGGGGGGAAAAAAAGGGGGGCCCTTTGGGGGGGGTTTGGTTTTTTTGGGAAAAAAAACCCCCCCCAAAAAAAAAAAAAGCCCTTTCAAAAAAACCCCAAAAAAAATTTTTTAAAAGGGGGGGGTTTTAAAAAACCCCCAAAATTTTTTTTAAAGGTTTTTTTTCTTTTTTTTAAAAAAGGTTTTTTTTTTGGGCCTTTTTTTTTTTTTAAAAAAAACCCCCCCCAAAAAGGGAAAAAATTTTTTTAAAAGGAAAAGGGAAAAAAAGGGGGGTTTTTTTTTTTTTCCCTTTTAAACCCCACCTTTTGGAAAGGGGTTTTTGGGGGGTTTTTTTTTTTTTTTTTTCCCCCCCCTTTTTTTTTTTTTTTGGGGTTTTTTAAAAAAAAAAAAAAAAAAGGGGGAAAAAAATTTTGGTTTCAAAAAAGGGGGGGGGGGGGGGGGGTTTTTTTTCCAAAAAAATTTTTTTTGGGGGAATTTCCCCGGTTTTTTTCCCCCCAAAAACCCGGGGGGAAACCCCCCGGGGGTTTCCCTTTTTTTTTAAACCCAAAAAAAAAACCCCCTTAAACCCCCCCCTTTTTTTTAAATTTTTTCCCCCCCAACCGGAAAAAGGGGGGTTTGGGGGGGGGGGGGAAAAAAAAAAACCCAAAAAAGCCCCCAAACCCCCAACCAAATCCCCAAATTAAAAAAAAAAGGAAAAAAAAAAAAAAGGGAAAAACCCGGGGCCCCCTTTTTTCCCCCAAAAATTGGGGCCCGGGGTTTCCCCCCCCTTTTTCCCCTTTTTAAATTTTTTTAAAAGGGGGGGCCCCTTTTTTTTTTCCCCCCAAACCCCCCCCCCCCCCAAAAATTTTTTTTTTTTTTTTTTAAAATTTTTTTTGGGGGGGAAAAGGTTTTAAAAAAAACCCCAATTTTTTTTTTTTTGGCCCCCCCCCCTTTTTTTTGGGGGGGTGGGGGGTTTTTTTTGGGGAAGGGGGGGGGGTTTTTTTTTTTCTCCTCCTTTCTGACACAACTGCTTCCATTGGCTTCTCCAATTCATCCGGCCATCCTAAAGAGAAACTGCTCCACAAAATTCTTCCTTAGTTTTGCCTCCTCCGGGGTTTTTAGATGAAGAGGGGGATTTGCCCAGGAAAAAACCCAACCCAAATACCTTTTCCTGCAAAAAGTTGGTTATTGCCGTCACCCCCCCCTCTCCCAGCTTCTTGACAAGGTCCCCCCCCGGAGTAAATTCCTTCTTATTGGGTTTAGTCTCAGAAAAAATCTTTCCAAAAATATAACGGGGTAGGACTTAGGCGCAGAAGAGCTCGAACCACCATTAGTTTTTTGATTTTGGGTTTTGGGTTTTGATTGTTTTCCCGCCCTCCCTGTTTTGCCATTGGGAAAATTTTGATTCTGATTCCCATTTTTCCCCCTGATAACCCCCTTGTTTTTGGTTTTTGTTCCATTCCCCCCTGTTTGCCCTTGGGGGTTCTGATTTTGATATCCCCCTGGTTCCCGGGTTTTTCCCTTGGGTTTTTTCCACCAACATAAGCAATCTCCTCTTTTTGTTGGTTTTTGGAAAATGTAAAAAGGGGGGATTGGGATCAGCAAAAAAAATTTTTTTCCCCAAAACCCTGTCCCCCCAACCTTTTTTTTTAAAGGGGTTAGTTGCTTTTGGGGACTTTTTTCCCCCGGGCCCCAAAAACCCCTTTCAAGCACCAAAGCCGCGACTGGGGGCATTTTCATCCAAGTTTGTATTCAGCTGAAAGAAAAACCTTCCCTTTCATAACCCAAAAACCTGGGGGAAATAGAAAATTTTTTAAAAGTCACCCCTCCATGGGGGGAACAAGCTGGGAGAACCCCTTAAAAACCCTTTCCCAAGCCCATAGAATTTTTTCCCCCGGGCCATTGAAACTTTATTGTGCCCTGAGTCATCGGTTTTTAAAAAAAAAAAACCCCTTCTAGGAATGCGTACCAAACCACCCCCCCTGGGGAAAATGTTTCCAAAAAGATCCCCCAAAAACCCAAAAACCCGCTTGACCCTTCAAGTAAAGGGGGAAAAAAAGGAAGTTTTTAACCATTTTTCCCCCTTCATTTTTTGGGGACAAAAACCCCCCCCCCCAAAATTTTTTCCCCCCAATGGAAAATTTAGCCTCTTTTAAAATCCAAAAAAAATTTTCCCGTTTGTTTAAAAAAGTTGATCAAGTAGATGGAATGTGCAAAAATTCCAAATCCCGGGTTGGGAATTAAATGAAAAAAAGTCCCATCATGGGGGGCTTTATAACCTTCAAGGGGCCTTTCCCCGGCCCCCTAATTTTTATTCCGGGGGGGGATAGGGGGTTTGTGGGGGAAAAAGTAGTAGCAAGGGGGTTGGGGGGGGGAAAGGAAAAAGAAGAGTGAAGAGGTTTTTTCCCTTCTTTTTTTTGGGGGGGGAGGAGGTACAGGGTGGGGGCCAACTGATTTAGAAAATTTTCCCCTTCACCCCAACCCTTTCCCTTTTTCTTCTTTTTTGGGGACCTGCAATTTTTCCTAAAACAAAAAAAACAAGAAATCCCCAAATATTTTAAAAAAAAAGTGGGAGATAAAAATGATGAAAGAGTGGGGGGAAAAATTTCCCCAATCCCTTTTCCCCAGAAAAAAAAAAAAATTCCCGGGGAAGGGGGCCCCAAAAAAATTTTTTCGAAAAAATTTAAAGCACACTTTTTTCTCACAATCGCTTTTGCGAGACCCCTTATTTCCCCAAAGGGGGCTTTCTGTTTCTTTTACTCAACTTGGGGGGAAAAAGCAATTTTTGGGTTTTTAAAATTTTTGGTTTTTGGGGAAAAGGGGGTTTTAAAAGAAAAAAAAAATTTAAAAAAGAAAATTAAACCAAAAAAGCGGGCAAACAAGATGGAGTTTTAAAAATTGATTTAAGGGCTTGTCCAGACTAATCCGTTTCTACCCGACAAAGGAGGATGATGCAATGAAAAAATTTAAAGGGTTTTTAAAAAGCCCAAATTTCCCCCCACGTTTTCCTTGGGGAACCCCTACCCCTTTTCGGGCCAAGAAAAAAACCTAGAAAAACCCATGGTTCCAGGGAAATAACTAAAATCCCCGGGAATGCACGAAAAAAATGAAACGCCGCAAAAAAAAACAAAGGTTAAATTTCCCCCCGGCCCCCCAGGGGGCCCAAAACCCCACCCCGGGGTTTTTTTAAAAATTTTTTAAAAAACCCAAAAAGACTCACGTCCTGGTCAAACCCGAAAAGCCCAAAAAAGAAGAAAATTTTTTACATTGGTAAATTTTTGGGAAATTTTTAAATTTAAATTTTGGGTTTTAAAAAAATTAAATTTAAGTCGAAAAAACCCCAAATTAACAAAAAGGGTTTTTAAAAAACCCACATCACCCATACAAAGCTTTGTAGAATTTCCCTTAATCAAACCCAAAATAAGATTTTTTGCAAGAAAACCCCCATAAAAAAAAAACCCAAAAAACATAAAAAAAACAACGGAAAGGGAAAACATCTTACCCCGTTAATCCTAATTTCAAAAACCCTAAAAATCCCCAAAAACAAACCCGGGGTTCCCCCCCTTTCTAAAACGCCCTTTTCAAAACCCCCCTTTTCTTTTGAGAGTGCCCCGGTTCCCCGAAAAAAGGGAGAGAATTTTAAATGGTTATGTTTCCTCTCCCTAAAAAGGGGGGTTTAAAAAAACCCAATTTTTTTTAAAAACCAAATTTTTAAAAAAAAAGTGCCCGGGGAAGGGGTTTAAAATTTTCCCCGGCGCCCTTTCCCCCTTTAAAAGGCCATTTTAAAAAAAATTATTTTTGAGTTTTTCCCCAAAATTTAAAATTTAAAAGTGCCCTCCCCCCTTTAAAAAGCCCAGGAAAATTTTTTGGGCCAAAAACCCCCGGCATTTTGGAGTGATTTTTATTTCCCAACTTCTTTTTTTTTCAATTCCAACCTCACTTGCTCCGAATTGTCCCTTTTAAAAAGCCGAAATCTAAAAAGGGGTCCCCAAAAAGGGGGGAACCTAAATTCATCAAAAAAACCAAAAAATACATAAAACCCCCCCCAAAAAAGGGGGGCCCAAAAGGGGGAAAAAAAATTTTTTTTAAAAAAAACCCTTTTTGAAATCACACAATTAAAGTCAAAAAAAAAAAATTTCGTCAAATGTGACGAATAAAAAGCGGTAAATTTTCCGTCACAAACCCCCTGAAACCCCCTTTAAAAAAATGACCAAGTAAATTTTCCCCCCCGGGGAAAAAGGAAGAAAAATTTAAAAACCAAACCCCCCAAAATTTAACCCCTTGAAAAGGTTTTTTTTCCCGGGGACCCCCCCAAGGGGCCCCTCTACCCCCCTCCCAACCCAAATCATATTAAAATCCCCCACCACACATCCCAAAAGTTCCCCCCTTCCAAATATCCCCCAATTGGGGGAAAAACACCCTTTTAAGACCCATATGGGTGGGGGAAAACATTCACCACCATCATCACAAAATTTCTGCCCGTTTTCCCCAAAAATCCCCAAACCCCCAAAAACCCCCCACCCCCCCCAAACTTAAAACCCCAAACCATTTTCACCCCAAATCGTAATTTTTGCCTCCCCCCCCCCCCAACCCCCCCAAAAAAAAACAAAAAAATTTTTACCCCCAGTTCCCCCTTTTTTTGGGGGGCACGGTCCAACCCTTGTAATTTAGCCCCCCTTTAAACAAATAAATTTTTCCCTAGCCCCCTTCCCCTTTTCTAATCCTAAATTTTTTTCCCCCATACCCCCACATCCCCCTCACATTAACGAAAAAACCAAAAAATTTCCCACCATCAAAAGGAAAAAAAAATAAACACCCCCGGCGCTTCGTTTCCCCTCACCTGAAATCGGGGTAAAAAAAACCCCTTTAGTCATGTCTCCACCCCCCCGGAAAAATTTTTTCTTTTTTTCGGGGCCTCCTTTTCTGTTTGTACAATCTTCCTTTTCCCCCCCCCCCGAACCTGGAAAGGGGAATGTCAAAAAAGTTTAAAAAATTTAAAACGCTAAAATTTCCCCTCCCCCCTTCCCCCCTTTTCCCCAAGGGGGGAAAAACCCCTTTCATCCTCCCCCCGGGAAACAAATCGCGTTCCCGCCCCCCCACCACCAAAAAATTTTTTTGGGGAAACCCAAAAAATTTTTCCCACCTTTTAAAACCTACCCGGTTCAATTCAACATTCGTCCCCTTTTTTCCCCCGGGAAACCCCCCAATTTTGATTTGACTCCCCAAAACCCCCCTTTACCGTAGCCTTTTTTGGTTTTTTGGGAAGGGGTTGGCAAAAAACCCCGGGGCCCAAAAGTTTTCCTTCCCCTACTTGCCCTTTTCCCCCTCCTTTTCCCCGCATTTTCCCCCCCCTTTTTTTCCCCCTCCTAAAAAACCCTTTGGGAAACCCCAAACCCACCTTTGGGGCCCCCTCCAAAACAAAAGAAATCAGGGGAAAAAAAAACCCTTGGGCCCCCAAAACCTTCTTTTTTTTTTACCCCCCCCCAAACCCCCTTTCCCCAACCCCTGGGGGGAAAACCCCCCACTCCCTTCTTCAAAACCCAAAACCCCCTTTTAAAAGGTTAAAATAAAAAACCCCAAAAGCCCATCACTATCCCCTCCTCCCCCCCTTTTCCCCTCCCCCCCGTTTCCCGCCCCCCAAACCCCCTTTCCCCCCCCAAATTAAACCCCCCCGTTTTTCCCCCATTTTCCCCCCGGGCCCCCCCCCGAGGGGGGTGTCGCCATCTACCTTTCCCTTTAACCTAACCGACAACCTTTTTCCCCCTTTCCCCCCTACTACGGAACCACATAAAAACCCCATCATCCCCCCTTCTTCCCTTTTGCGCCCCCCCCCCCCCCCTTTTCCCCCTTTTCCCCCACACACAAAAAAAGCCAACCCCCCCTCAAACTAAAACCAAAAACCCCTCTTGGGGGTTTTAAAAAAGGGGTTTAATTAAACCCCCGGGAGTTCACTCATCTAAAAAACCCCCCCCCGGAAACATTGTTCCCCAAAACAGCCTTAAAGTCCCCCACCCCCCCCTTGATTGGGGTGAAGGGGGTTTTTTTTTTCCCACTCCCTTTTCCCCAAACTCTATTTGCTTCCAAGTTAACTTCCCCGGACACGGGCACCCTTTTTGCCCCCAAGGGATTACCCCCGAGGTTCCATCTCCAAAAAAAAAATTGATTTTTGAATTTAACTCCCAAATTCAAGGTGATTCGGGGGTTTCTCTCAATGGCCACTACCACATTCCCGTAGAGGGTCATTTTTTTAAAAGGGTTTTTTTGGTTTAAAAAAAGAAAAAAAAATTTAAAGGAAAAAAAAAAAGAAAAAAAAAAAAAGGGGGGCCCAAATCAAAGACAAAGGGGGTTCTCTTGGGTAGTGTATCATGCTAAGGGGGATTAATTGAAAAAAAACCCCCCTTTAAAGATCGAGTTTGCTTTTGGGATCCCCCTGCTTTTCACTTCTATAACTCAAGCACTCTCGTGCCCCCAAAAACCCCCTTTCCCCCAAACCCCCTAAAATTAGGCTCTCGCTCTCAAGCTAAGTAAAAAAAGGATCCTTCAAAAAATTTAAAAAGCAAGAAAACCCCCCCCTTTAAATTTTGACCACAAGGTAGGAAAATTTTTTATAAAAGAACACTAAGAGATTCCCAAAAAAAGTTTTTTAAAACCCAAATTTTAATGAAAACCCCAAAGCCAAAAATGTTCGAAAAACCCCCCAAAAAGGGGAAAAAAAGTAAAAATTTGTTGAAAAAAGGGTGATCAAATTTCTTTAAAAACAACTCATTTTAACCCCCTTTTTAACCTAAAAACTTGAAAAACCAAGCCTCTAAAACAAATAAATTTAATGGACCAAATTAAAAAAAAATGGCTTAAAATGGCTTTAAGAACAAGTCTAGGAACCCCCTAAAAAACCCCAAAGATAAAAAGGGCAAGTTCTATAAATCATCCCTTTTTCATAGAAACAATAATTCCCCCCCCAAGATGAACCCTAAAAACCACCACCGGGGCCAAGGAGTAAAGAGAAAAAAGGAAAATGGTCACCAAGAACAACATGTAACCCCTTTAATGTTTCAAATTCCCCCCTTGTAAGCATTTTTCCCCCAAAGGGTTTTTTGGTTTTAACCCCACCCAATGTTCAAATGCCCCCAAAAAATTTTTCTAGGGTTTTAGGTTCTGGGGATTTTTTTGGGGTTCAAAGATCCAAGGAAAATTTCCCAAAAGGCCAAAACAAGAATATTTATAGTGCGGGGCATGCAGGGGCGGGGAATGGTCACGGGGTTCATTGCCGGGTTACCTTTGGGTAAAAAAATTTTTTTTAAACCCCTGGGGCGCACTGCCCCCAAAAACCCTGCAGGTGCCGGGGGGCCCCCCCGCACGGCTTTACATTCAGGCGTGCCCCCTGCATTGCAGAAAATCATTTGTAATGCCCCTAAACCCCGCCCCCCTCCAAAATGCCCCCTTTTCCCCCTTTTCGCCCCTTTTTTCATCCGATTTGATGCCAAAACCCAAAAAAGCACAGAGGCAACTCCAATCCCACAATTTTTGGGCCCCAAAAAGGGGGAACCGGGCAAAAAAATGGGCCTTTTTCACAAAATTAAAAAAAACAAAAAATCATGTCATTTAAAAAAAACCGGGCTTTTTTGGGGCATTCAAAGCTTTAAAAAGGGAAATTAAAGTACATAAAAAATTTCCCCCAGACAAGCTTTGTTTTTCCCAAAACAATTAAATTTTGAAAACATCCAAGTTCACAAATGACAAGTTGGGGCCAAATTGGGAAATTTAAGCAATCAAAAATTTTCTTAAAGTTCCCCAACAAATAAACCACACGGGAAAACACAACCAAAAAATCTAAACCCCACAATTTCTGCACACTTTTTTGAGTGGGGTTATTGGGACACAGCAAAACCGCCCCAAAAAACACCAAATTAATAAAAAAAACTTGAAAAACGGGGAAAGGATCGAAATGGGGGAGTGGGGTTATTAGTTTTCTATGACTCACTTCATCCCCTTCTTGATCCCCCCTTTACAAACTTGGGTAGGTAAGGGCCATTGAGAATCTTTTTTTTTCTTTTTTTTCTTTTCATTTCCCTTTTTTTTTTTTTCTTTTTTTTTTTTCCCCCCTTTTCTATGCTTTGATTCAACATTACTTTGGTTTTTTAACCGGGCCAACTCACCAGCCTTTGCCCTTTTTTAGTGCTCAACCCACATTCACTTTTGGGGCCCCCCTTCCTAGCTTTTTTTTTTTACATTTTTTTTTTTACAAAAAAGCCCCCCGATCCTTAGCCCCTTTCAACTTCCCCCCAAAGATTTCGGGGAAAATTTGGGGGCCCTTTTAATCTCAAGCCACAACAGAGGATCAAAAAAGGTTTAAAAAGACATGGAAAAGGGGTGAAAAAAACTGATTGCCTTTTTTTATCTTTGACCGGGGTTACGAGGGTAAAAAACCTATCAAAAACCCCAAAAAAAAACCCCCAAAAAAATGATAAAAAACCAGTTGGGGCCGACCCCTTTGATATTAGGCTAAAAAGTGTTTTAGGGGTTTTTAAATGGAACATCTAAACGTCATTGTAAACTTGAAGGGCAAAATTTAAAACCCCAAAATCAAAACTGGGAAAATTCCCCCTAGGGAATTTGGAAAAAAATCAAGATCAAGCAAAAACATCAAAACAACTTCTCTCTAAAACAAAAAATACACCAAACCTCCCAAAACCCCACCCCTAAAGACATTGTCCATGATCAAGAGAGAGGGTTTAAATGGGGAAAAAAATTACCCGGTTGGTAAAAAAAGGGGAAAGGGGGGGAAAAGTGAAAAGATTTTCCCCCCTATCCTTTTGGGGAAAAGGGGGCCAAAACTTTTTAAAAAAACCCTTTTTTAAAAACAAAAAACAAAAACCCCCAAAAAAAAATTAAAAAAAAAAAAGATTTTAAAGGGTAAAAAGGGGGGCCCCCCCAAAAAGCGCTTAGTTACTTTTAATTTGACATACTGGTTTTGTGTCCAACTTTTTTTCCTTTTAAAAAAAGTAGTTTTTTCCCTTAAAGTTGAGCCCCCAAAAACACTTGGGAAAAAGGTAGGGAACCCAAAACACATTGATTTTTCAAAAAATTTTGGGGACCCTTTGGGGGGCTGGTCCCCTTTAAAATTTTTTGGGAAATTTTGGGGGAAATGTAAGGTGAGGGGGGACCTTTTCTCCATCGTCCCCAAGGTTTGGGTTTCCCCCAAAGTCATTTCCCGGGCAAGAGGGGGCCCCCCTTCCATGACCCCTTTTTTAGGGTAAGTTTAAAGTCTCCTTTGGGGTTTGGGGACAAATACTTCATGGGCCAAGCAAGAAAATTTTAAAAGCACCAATTTTTTGGTGGAAAAACAATAGGGGGGGGTTTTTTTCATTTTTGTCTCCCTTCGAAAACCACCTCTTTTTAAAATTTTCCCCAAAATGTCTCACCCCCCTAAAGTGCCTTTACCCCAAAATTCCTTGATTCTTCTATCCAAATCATCTTTTTTTGGGGTGTTTTTTGGGGAAAAAACATTTCTTCAACCCTTTCCCCTACCAACTCTTTTTCCCCTTTTTAAGCCCCTCGGGTTCAAAATGTCATTTTCATCACATAAAAATTCTCCAAATGATTGGGGTTCGTTCATTCTCAAAATTTTTTTTTACGGGGTCTATCTTTGGGGTAAGGTTAACCGATTTGCATTTTCCCCGCAATTTCAAATCCTACAGAAAGGGGGTGGAAAGGTTTTTCAGGGGTCATAAAAATCCTTTTGGGGGGGAAAAACTCCTTTTTCCCTTTCTTCCCTAAAGCATTTCCCGGTTTTAAAGGGTGGGGGAAGATTTCCCAAATTTGATTAAAAAAAGAAAAACCGGGGCCCGGGTTATTTTCCCCAAATTTGCAAACTCCTCAATTGGGGGGGAAGGGGGAAGTGTTTCCCTCTAGTTTTTCCTTGATGACGTCACCTTTGATAACGATTTTTTTGGGTTTCCCTTTTTTGTCTTCCGCAACTTAAAAAGATTCCTAATTTGGGAAAAGAGGGAGGTTCCTCATAGCTTACAAACTCCTCTGGGGCCCCCTCACTTCCTTCCCTTTTAAGAGCTCCTTAGCATAAAAGGGGGGTTTGGGGGGTTTTTCCCCTTTTTGGGGAAAACCTTTTGGGGACGCTCGCTTTTTTTTAACCCATTTTTTAAAGACCCCTCTACATGGGGGCGGGGAAAAATTGTTGTTCAACTTGTAAAAATCCTTTGAAATCCCCAAAAAATTTGAGGGTGGGGGAAAAGGAAAGGGGAATTGCTTTCCCCACGGGTTTTTAAAGCTTGTTGTTCTGCCCCCCCCTTGGGGCTATTCCTCCCCTTTTTCCCTTTGGGTTTAGTTTTTGGGGGGGAAAAAAGGGGAAAACCTAGTAGGGGTTAAAAAGGCGGTTTCCACCCTTGTGGTACCTAACCATTCCCCCCTTCCCCCAAGTTCAATTACTTCCCAACCTTCCCTTCCCAAAAAAAAGGGGGGTTTTGGGAAAAGGTAGGTAAAAAAGGGACCTCCAAAAAGCAAAACAAAACAAACAATAAAAAAAATTTGCGGGATAACAAAACCCAAAAAAAACCAAAAAACAAAAAAAAAAAAACTAAACAAGGGAAGTAAATTTAGAACTCCAACTAAAGCTTTAAAAGGGGGGAAAAGGGGCCCCGGCAACGGCCCCCAAAAACTTGATGGTGAATTTCAACTCACAAATTCAAGTCGTTTTCCCCCGGGGGTTTTTCCCCCCAAGGGCCCCTACCCTTTCCCCGAGAGGGTTTCTATCATTTAAATGTTTTTTGGGTTTTTTGAAAAAAAAAAAAAAACCCTTAAAAGGGGAAAATAAAAAAAAAAAAAAAAAAAGTGGTGCAAAAAAGACAAAGGGGTTTTCTTGGGGGGTTTATGTCACATGCTAAAAGGGGAAAATTTAAAACCCAAACAAGTTTTCAAGATCGATTTTTCATTTGGAGGGCCCGCTTTTTTACTTCTTTTAGACTCAATGCATTTCCCTACCCCCAAAACCTACCCTAATCCCCCTAAAATTAGGCTTCCCCCAAAAACAAAAAAAAAGGGTGCTTTTAAAGTGTTTGATAAAATTTGGCCAGACAAAAGACCCCTTTTTAACTTAGCCACAAGGCTCCCCCAAAACCCCCTTTATATAAAAGCCCAACCCTAAGAGATTCACCAAAAACCCTTTTTAAAACCAATTGAATAAAAAACACATGCACCCCCAAATGTTCGAAAAAAGCCCAAGAAGAAATAAAATAAAAAATTTTAAAAAAAATGTTTAATCCTTAAAAACCCCCCTTTTTTCAACCCCTAGACCTACAATCTATGCAACCCCAAAATTTCTCATGCATCAAAAAAAATTGAATGGCCCCAAAATTTAACAAACATGGCATAAAAGGGGATTAAGAACAATTGGAACACTCATACAAACCAAGATCAACCCATGGCAATTTTTCTATAAATAAACCCTTACATACAAAAATAACTCCCCATCCAAGATAAACCCCGAAATCACCCCACATGGCCAAGGGAGAAAAGAAAAAGAAGGAAAATGGTCACCAAGAACCCCGGGGTAAAACCTTGAATACTATTTTTCCCCTTGTAAGCATTCCCCAAAGGGTTTTGTTGGCTTAAATTTCCACTCCAGGCTTCAAATTGCCAAAAAAATTTTTCTGGGGGTTTTAGGGTTCGTGGGTATTTTTTTTTGGGTTTTTAAAAAGCCCCAAAGAATTTTTCAAAATGGCCAAAAAAAAGAATTTTTATAGTGCGGGGACAGGCAGGGGTGAATGGGCAGGGCGTGCAGGGGTGCACGGCGTCACCTTGGGGTTTGAAAATTTTTTTTTAATCCTCCGGGAAAGTGCCCAAACCCCTGCCGGGGCACGGGGGTGCACCCCTGCACGGTGACATCTCCGGCGTCCCCCCCTGCACTCCAAAAACCCCCATTTTGGGGAAAACCCCCAAATCCCTCGCCCCGGGCCCCAAAAATGACCTCCCTTTTGGCTCCTATGCGCTCCTTGAAATTTCCGTATTTTTATCCCCAAAAACCCCAAAAAATGCACGAGCCCCCCAAAATACCAAAATTTTTGGCCCAAAAAGGGGGAACCGGACAACAAAAGACACTTTGCACAAAATTCAATAAAACATAAAAGTCTGTCATTTTAAAAAAATAAACACGGGATTTCATAGGTCATTAAAAACAAAAAAATAAAAATTTAAAAAGTAATCAAAAACCCTTTCCCCTTTTTCCCCTTTTTTCCCAAAAAAACGGGACTAAACCCACTTTCCCCCCCCAATTTTCCTAGTATCTGCCCCCATCGATATTCCCCAGCCCTTTGCCAAAATTTTTGCGAAGCGACCCGTTGGAAAAAACCCCCGTCAAGGGCGTAAACCCGAAAAACCCCAAAACTCTTCGCGGGAGCCGGAGTCCTCCTCCCCCCCCACTTCCCCCAACGCAAAACCCAACCCTTTCCCCCCAAAAAACCTCACTATTTCCCTTGCCATAAAAAACCCGGGAGCGCCTTCTCCAATTGACTCCCAAAATCCCTCCTTAAATAACCAACTATCCTCCATTTTCCTCTAACCCCCTTCAACCCCTTAAAAACCCCCTTCATCCCTCTAGTTTCCGCTCCGCTGGGTTTAAAAATTTTTAAAACCCCCCCCTCTCTACATCTTTCCAAGATTTCCCAAAACCTCCCCCCATCGCCACAAAAACTCCCCCTTTACCCACCTAGGGGGCAAAGCTATAAAAAATTTCCCCCAAAAAAATTCCCCCCCCCCTTTGAACCAAAAACATCACGTTTTAAAAACCCCACCTAACCCCCGTCCAACAAGATAAGTGAGTTTTTCCCCCTTGAGACACCCCCCTTCCACTGCGCGGGGGGGTGCCCGCAAAAAGAAAGAGAGTGCAAGTTTTCCTACCCAAAAAATGGGGTTTTTCCAAACCAGCACCCCCCCCCGGGGCCCCCCCCCAACAAACCCCACTCCCCCCCAACCCCTTTTTTTTCCCCTTTTCCCCTACTCCCCCCCCTTTTTGTTATCTTTTATAACTATGGAAATTCAAAAATTTCCCTGTTTCTGGGGGTTTTTTTATTTGGGTTTTAAAACCAAATTTTTTAATTGGTTAATCAAAATTTGGGGAGAAAATTTTCCCCCAAAAAAATTTTCAGGGGGGTTTTCTATAACAAATTTACTTTCACCCCCCTAAACCAAAAATTTGGTATAAACGATTCTTAATTTCCCCCCGTCCTGGTTCAAAAAATGGGAAAAAATCAAATTCTTGATTTTGAAAAATATTTCTTTTGTTTTTTGGGCAAAGTGAATTAAAATACAATGACATCACCCATTTCGATTCGACTATATAACCTTAAAATTGTCGGGGATACATATATATTCCCAAAAGACTTGGAACGTTTCGAAGTTTTGTTTTTCAATTTTGTTTTTACAAAAATATAGCATGTGAATGTTCATAATTCTACTTTATCTTGAATAAATAATAAATTTTTTGATATTGAGATTGGTTTTTAAAAATTTTAAATTTCGGGATTAAATTTAAACTTTCAAACAGTGTTAGATTTCAATTTTGTAATTTTCTTTTGTATAAATTTGCGTTGGCCCCGTATTCAACCCTTAATTCTTAACAGCAATTCCCTGTATAAAAGCAATCTGAAATATGTATTAATGGGTTGTATTTGTTGGACTTTTTCGTTGGTCAGGCCCAATAGTGATCAGACTTGTATTTTTCCCGGGGTCGGCGGGGGACTTCCTCCTCTTGTCGTCAGCAGTAGCCAAAAAAGGGGTCGACTCCCCGGGAACGAAATACCCCACTCTATAGTCTGTTCCTAACCAGTGCGAAGCCAGGATCCTAAATAGACCCTGGGCCCGATAAAATAGAATACATTGGCCGAAATTTTTTTATTTTTTTTTTTTTTTAAAAGTAAAAATACTTTTTTAGCTATTCGGGGCCAGGGGGCCTGGGCCCGGGGCCCGGGGGGACTCCCCCTGGCTTCGCCAAAGTTCCTAACTTGTAGGTTTGCTTCTTCGAAGCTTTTAGTTTAGGGTACATTAAAGCCCCCTTGGGTTTTATCGGGTTTTAAAATTTGTTGGTTTCCCCCTTCTATGTTTTTGTCTTAGTTTGAATCGGTAGCTCTTTTTGCTGTAGAAACCCCTCGAGTTTCTCCGAGTTATGTCGTGTTTAAAAAACTTTGAACTTGAAATTTGTTCCCCTTTTCTGATTTTTTTTCCCGCTTCCCTTTCCCGATTTGGGGCATTTTTTTTGTTGATAAGTGAGATTTGTATATTAGAAATGCAAAAAAAAAATAAAATATACAAGGTCGAGGGGTAAAAAAACCCCCCAAAAAAAAAGAACTCCCCTCCCCAAAAATAGGGATAATCACCCAAAAAAAAACCCCCCAAAAAAACCTTCCACCAACAAAAAAAGGTGGAAAAAAAAACCCCAAAACCCCAAAGGGGGCAAACCCCCCCAAAGACCCAAAATAAAAGGGAAAAGAAGAATAATCCCCAAAAAAAAACCCCCAAACCCTTTTTAACGGGGAAAAAAAACGGCCCATAAAAAAACCCACTTCGAAGTTCCCCTCAAAATGTTCCTGCCACTCTCAACCACCCCCAATCAAAAAAAACCCCTTTCCCTTTTTTAAAGAAAACGACAAAACCATATCCCTTTAAAAACCCCGCCGTTTTCTAAAACCAAAAACACCCAAAAAAAGGGGGGGAAACAACTATTTCCCCAATTTCCTGAGTCTACAAGAGGTTCCCCCTTTTTCCACTCAAACGATACTCCCCCAAAACCCCCAAATTCGGCCCCCCCAAAAAAAAATTTTGGGGGAAAAAAAAAATAGTCCCCAAAACCGGGAACGAAAAAAAAAAGCAAAAAAAAAAAAACACACCACTCTAGGGCGGCTCTGCCCCAAAAAAAACACACTTTGGGCCCCCAAACTTCCCCCTTCGGGGTTTTTCAAAAAGGGGGGAAAAGCATCTATAACACCTTTCCCCACAAAACCCCCCCCAAATTTGGGCGGCCCCAAAAAACCCCAAACCCAAAACAAAGAATAAGGAAAATCCCCCAAACCCGGGTAAAACCTGAGCCCAAGGCCCTTTTTAAAAAAATCTCACCCCCAAAAAACCCCGGGAAACCCAAGGCCCCCAAAAAAGGGGGGGGAGGTCCTGATTAAACCCCTCCTCGGGGGCCCCGAAAGGGGGGACAACAACCCTTTTTTTTTCCCCCGGCCCCTCCCGAAGCTCCAACAATAAAGGGGGGGTGCCAGTATTTTGTCACTACCAACGAGTCAGATAAAAAAACCCCTGGGTTGGCAGCTGCAAACCCCCTTTGGGAAAAACCCCCAAAAAACAGCACTCACCCACCCCCAAAATCGAAACCCGAAAAAAAACCCCCCCCCCCCCCCCCCCCCCCCCCCGGGTCAAAAATTTTGGGAAAAACCAAAAATCGGGGCTGGTTTTTTAAAAAAATTTTTTTCCCTACCGCCAACCTGCACCCCCCTGAATTCCAAAAAAGGGTTCCAATAACCTCCCCCCCCACCACCTTTTTCACCAAAATTAAAAAACCCCCCCCCGTATTTTTTCTCTCCCTATCTCCCTTTCCCCCCTTCCCAAGCAGGGGGCCCCCGTTCAAACTTCTAAGGTCAAAAACCCTAAACCTCCAT